>OX424575.1:53255608-54587927 GCA_949152435.1 Gastracanthus pulcherrimus | reverse complement strand
AATTTAATAATTTTACAAAATTTCAAAATTTTACAAAATTACAAAATTTTACAAAATTTCAAAATTTTACAAAATTTCAAAATTTTACAAAATTTCAAAATTTCAAAATTTTACAAAATTTCAAAATTTTACAAAATTTCAAAATTTTACAAAATTTCAAAATTTTACAAAATTTCAAAATTATGCAAACTTAAAATATTTCAAAATTTTAAAAAATTTCAAAATATTGAGAAATTTTAAAACTTTAGAAAATTTCAAAATTTTAAAAAATTTCAAAATTTTAATATTCTGAAATTTTTTAAAATTTTGAAATTTTTTAAAATTGTGAAATTTTTTAAAATTTTGAAATTTTTTAAAATTTTGAAATTTTTCAAAATTTTAAAATTTTAAAATAATTCAAAATTTTCAAAAAATTTATAAACTTTAAAAAATTTTAGAATTCAAAAAATATCAAATTTTCACAAAATTTTGTAAAAATTTTCAAATTTCGGGAAATTTTCAAATTTTGTAAAAATTTGAAATTTGTAGAAATTTTGTAGAAATTTTGTAAAACATTTGAACAAAATTTCAAAATTTTACAAAATTTACAAAATTTAATAAAATTTTACAAAATTTAAAAAATTTTACAAAATTTAAAAAATTTTACAAAATTTAAAAAATTTTACAAAATTTTACAAAATTTAAAAAATTTTACAAAAAGTAATTTGTGAAAAATTTTAAAAGTTGTGGAAAATTATATAATTTATGGAACATTATAATATTTGTTTAAAAATTATAAAATTTGTGAAAAATTTTAAAAATTGTGGAAAGTTTTAACATTTATGGATCGAGTCTGATTATATATAGAGGCGATGAAGCCTTGAAAAGGCATTATAAATTTTTGACAATTTTGAATTGAATTGACAAATTTCAAAACTTACACTAAATTTTCACAAAATTTTAAATGTTTTACAAAATTTCAAAATTTCCACAAAATTTTCACAAAAAAACAAATTTTGAAATTTTTTAAAATTGTGATATTTTTTAAAATTGTGATATTTTTTAAAATTGTGATATTTTTTAAAATTTTGAAATTTTTTAAAATTTTGAAATTTTTTAAAATTTTGAAATTTTTTAAAATTTTGAAATTTTTTAAAATTTTGAAATTTTTTAAAATTTTGAAATTTTTTAAAATTTTGAAATTTTTTAAAATTTAGAAATTTTTTAAAATTTTGAAATTTTTTAAAATTTTGAAATTTTTTAAAATTTTGAAATTTTTTAAAATTTTGAAATTTTTTTAAATTTTGAAATTTTTTTAAATTTTGAAATTTTAAAAAAATTCAAAATTTTCAAAAAATTTATAAATTTCAAAAAATTCCAAAATTTCAGAATTCAAAAAAATTTAAAATTTTCACAAATATTTGAAAATTTTCACAAAATTTGAAAATTTTTACAAAATTTGAAAAATTTCACAAAATTTCAAAAATGTTACAAAATTTCAAAAATTTTACGAAAAGTAAAATTTTTACAAAATGTTATAATTTACGCAAAATTTGAAAAATTTAAAAAATTTAAAAATTATCACAAAATTTCAAATTTTTCACATAATTTCAAATTTTCTCAAAATTATTACATCAAGTAAAAATTTTATTACTTTCACTAAATGTCAAAATTATCACCAGATGTTAAATTATTAATCTTGAAACAAAGTATTTCAAAATCGTCACATAATTTCTAAATTTTAATAATTAGGAAATAATTAAGTTTTTGAAAACCGTAAGAATATGTTATAATATTGATATTTTGTGAAAATATTGTGAAAATTTTCTAATTTTGTGATAAATGTTCTTAAATTTGTGTAAATGTTCTACATTTTGTAAAACTTTTCAAATTTTGCATAAAATATTACGAAAATTTTGTGAAAATATTGAAATTATGTAAAAATATAGAAATTTTTAAAAAATTTTGAAATGTTTAGATAATTTTTAAATTTTTTGAAAATTTTGAAATATATTTAAAATTTTAGAATTTATTAAAAATTTTAAAATTTATTGAAAATTTTTAAATTTTTTAAAAATTCTGAAATTTTGTGTAAATTTTGAAATATTTGTAAAAATTCTGAAATTTTATGTAAATTTTGAAATTTTTTTAAATTTTGAAATTTTTTTAAATTTTGAAATTTTAAAAAAATTCAAAATTTTCAAAAAATTTATAAATTTCAAAAAATTCCAAAATTTCAGAATTCAAAAAAATTTAAAATTTTCACAAATATTTGAAAATTTTCACAAAATTTGAAAATTTTTACAAAATTTGAAAAATTTCACAAAATTTCAAAAATGTTACAAAATTTCAAAAATTTTACGAAAAGTAAAATTTTTACAAAATGTTATAATTTACGCAAAATTTCAAAATTTTACAAAATTTCAAAATTTTACAAAATTTCAAAATTTTACAAAATTTCAAAATTTTACAAAATTTCAAAATTTTACAAAATTTACAAAATATAAAAATTTACAAAATTTAAAAATTTTACAAAATTTAAAAATTTTACATAATTTAATAATTTTACAAAATTTCAAAATTTTACAAAATTACAAAATTTTACAAAATTTCAAAATTTTACAAAATCCAAAATTTTACAAAATTTCAAAATTTTACAAAATTTCAAAATTTTACAAAATTTCAAAATTTTACAAAATTTCAAAATTTTAAAAAATTTCAAAATTTTACAAAATTTCAAAATTTTACAAAATTTCAAAATTATGCAAACTTAAAATATTTCAAAATTTTACAAAATTTAAAAATTTTACATAATTTAATAATTTTACAAAATTTCAAAATTTTACAAAATTACAAAATTTTACAAAATTTCAAAATTTTACAAAATTTCAAAATTTTACAAAATTTCAAAATTTCAAAATTTTACAAAATTTCAAAATTTTACAAAATTTCAAAATTTTACAAAATTTCAAAATTTTACAAAATTTCAAAATTATGCAAACTTAAAATATTTCAAAATTTTAAAAAATTTCAAAATATTGAGAAATTTTAAAACTTTAGAAAATTTCAAAATTTTAAAAAATTTCAAAATTTTAATATTCTGAAATTTTTTAAAATTTTGAAATTTTTTAAAATTGTGAAATTTTTTAAAATTTTGAAATTTTTTAAAATTTTGAAATTTTTCAAAATTTTAAAATTTTAAAATAATTCAAAATTTTCAAAAAATTTATAAACTTTAAAAAATTTTAGAATTCAAAAAATATCAAATTTTCACAAAATTTTGTAAAAATTTTCAAATTTCGAGAAAATTTTCAAATTTTGTAAAAATTTGAAATTTGTAGAAATTTTGTAGAAATTTTGTAAAACATTTGAACAAAATTTCAAAATTTTACAAAATTTACAAAATTTAATAAAATTTTACAAAATTTAAAAAATTTTACAAAATTTAAAAAATTTTACAAAATTTAAAAAATTTTACAAAATTTTACAAAATTTAAAAAATTTTACAAAAAGTAATTTGTGAAAAATTTTAAAAGTTGTGGAAAATTATATAATTTATGGAACATTATAATATTTGTTTAAAAATTATAAAATTTGTGAAAAATTTTAAAAATTGTGGAAAGTTTTAACATTTATGGATCGAGTCTGATTATATATAGAGGCGATGAAGCCTTGAAAAGGCATTATAAATTTTTGACAATTTTGAATTGAATTGACAAATTTCAAAACTTACACTAAATTTTCACAAAATTTTAAATGTTTTACAAAATTTCAAAATTTCCACAAAATTTTCACAAAAAAACAAATTTTGAAATTTTTTAAAATTGTGATATTTTTTAAAATTGTGATATTTTTTAAAATTGTGATATTTTTTAAAATTTTGAAATTTTTTAAAATTTTGAAATTTTTTAAAATTTTGAAATTTTTTAAAATTTTGAAATTTTTTAAAATTTTGAAATTTTTTAAAATTTTGAAATTTTTTAAAATTTAGAAATTTTTTAAAATTTTGAAATTTTTTAAAATTTTGAAATTTTTTAAAATTTTGAAATTTTTTAAAATTTTGAAATTTTTTTAAATTTTGAAATTTTTTTAAATTTTGAAATTTTAAAAAAATTCAAAATTTTCAAAAAATTTATAAATTTCAAAAAATTCCAAAATTTCAGAATTCAAAAAAATTTAAAATTTTCACAAATATTTGAAAATTTTCACAAAATTTGAAAATTTTTACAAAATTTGAAAAATTTCACAAAATTTCAAAAATGTTACAAAATTTCAAAAATTTTACGAAAAGTAAAATTTTTACAAAATGTTATAATTTACGCAAAATTTGAAAAATTTAAAAAATTTAAAAATTATCACAAAATTTCAAATTTTTCACATAATTTCAAATTTTCTCAAAATTATTACATCAAGTAAAAATTTTATTACTTTCACTAAATGTCAAAATTATCACCAGATGTTAAATTATTAATCTTGAAACAAAGTATTTCAAAATCGTCACATAATTTCTAAATTTTAATAATTAGGAAATAATTAAGTTTTTGAAAACCGTAAGAATATGTTATAATATTGATATTTTGTGAAAATATTGTGAAAATTTTCTAATTTTGTGATAAATGTTCTTAAATTTGTGTAAATGTTCTACATTTTGTAAAACTTTTCAAATTTTGCATAAAATATTACGAAAATTTTGTGAAAATATTGAAATTATGTAAAAATATAGAAATTTTTAAAAAATTTTGAAATGTTTAGATAATTTTTAAATTTTTTGAAAATTTTGAAATATATTTAAAATTTTAGAATTTATTAAAAATTTTAAAATTTATTGAAAATTTTTAAATTTTTTAAAAATTCTGAAATTTTGTGTAAATTTTGAAATATTTGTAAAAATTCTGAAATTTTATGTAAATTTTGAAATTATGTGAAAATTTGACATTATGTGAAAATATTGAAATTTTCTGAACATTTTGAAATTTTGTAAAAATTTTGAAATTTCGTAAAAATTTTGAAATTTTGTGTTAATTATGAAATTTTGTGAAAATATAAAAAATTTTACAACATTTTAAATTTTTTACAAAATTACAAAATATTACAAAATTTCAAAATTTTACAAAATTTCAAAATTTTACAAAATTTCAAAATTTTACAAAATTTCAAAATTTTACAAAATTTCAAAATTTTACAAAATTTCAAAATTTTACAAAATTTCAAAATTTTACAAAATTTCAAAATTTTAAAATTCTGAAATTTTTTAAAATTATGAAATTTTTTAAAATTGTGAAATTTCTTAAAATTTTGAAATTTTTTAAAATTTTGAAATTTTTTAAAATTTTGAAATTTTTTAAAATTTTTAAAATTTTGAAATTTTTTAAAATTTTGAAATTTTTTAAAATTTTTAAATTTTTTAAAATTTTGAAATTTTAAAAGAATTCAAAATTTTCAAAAAATTTATAAACTTCAAAAAATTTCAGAATTCAAAAAATTTTTTTGTGAAATTTTTGAAATTTTGTAAAAATTTTGAAATTTGTAGAAATTTTGTAGAAATTTTGTAAAACATTTGAAATTTTGTGAAAATTTAGTGTAAGTTTTGAAATTTTGTAAAACATTTGAAATTATGTGAAAATTTTGACATTATGTAAAAATATTGAAATTTAGTTTGGCAAAAATTTTGTATTTGAAACTGAAAATTTTGAATTTTTTTTAAATGTTCAGAAATATTATAAAACTTTTTGCGATAATTTATAAATTTAAAAATTTCGTGTTAAAAATTTGTTCAAAATTTCAAAATTTCCACAAATGTTCAAAATTTACGCAAAATTGAAGTTTTGTAAACGTTCAGAAATTTTGTAACATTTTGATAATTTGAAATTTTGTGAAAATTTGAAATTATGTAAAAACTTGGAAAAAAAAACTTTGGTAATTTTGTGATAATTTTTAAATGTTGTGAAAATTTAGAAATTTTGAACAAGTTTTAGTTTGGCAAAAATTTTGTATTTGAAACTGAAAATTTTGAATTTTTTTTAAATGTTCAGAAATATTATAAAACTTTTTGCGATAATTTATAAATTTAAAAATTTCGTGTTAATTGTGAACTTTTGTAGAAAATTTTGGAATTATGTGAAAAGTTTGAAATTTTGTAAAATATTTAATATTTTGTAAAAATCTAGAAATTTTTAGAAAATTTTGAGTTTATGAACAAATTTTTAAGTTTTATGAAATATTGTATTTTGAAGTTTTTTGGTAATTTAGATTTTTTTTTTTAAACTTTAACATTAAAAGAACTCAAAATTTGCAAAGAATTCAAATATTTCGGAAAATTTCAAAATTTTCAAAACATTCCAATATTTCAAAAAATTTCAAAGAATTCAAATATATCAAAAAATTACAAAATTTTCAGAAAAGTACACATCTTGCAAAAAATCTCAAAATTAGCAAATAATTAGGTTTAGATAATTTTTAAAAAATGTTGTGCATATTTTCTATATTATGCGTACGTTTGTAGATTTTGTAAAAAATTTTCTCTTTGTGAAAAGTTACTAATTCTGAAATTTTATGAAAATATTGAAATTTTGTGTAAAATTTGAAATTTTGTAAAAATTTTGAATTTTGTAACAATTTTGTAATTTTGTAAAAAATTTGAAATTTTGTAAAAATTATAAAATTTCGTAAAAATTTTGAAAAATTGTAATAATTTTGAAATTTTTTAAAAATTATGGAATTTTGTAAAAATTTTGGAATTTTGTGATTAATTTGAAAATTTAATAATTTTGAAATTTTGTGATAATTTTCAATTTTTTACAAAATTTTTAAACAGTTTTAAAACAAATTAAGAATTACCAAAAATTTTCAAAAAACTTAAAAATTTGTTCAAAATTTCAAAATTTCCACAAATGTTCAAAATTTACGCAAAATTGAAGTTTTGTAAACGTTCAGAAATTTTGTAACATTTTGATAATTTGAAATTTTGTGAAAATTTGAAATTATGTAAAAACTTGGAAATTTTGTGATAATTTTTAAACGTTGTGAAAATTTAGAAATTTTGAACAAGTTTTAGTTTGGCAAAAAATTTTGTATTTGAAACTGAAAATTTTGAATTTTTTTTAAATGTTCAGAAATATTATAAAACTTTTTGCGATAATTTATAAATTTTAAAATTTCGTGTTAATTGTGAAATTTTGTAGAAAATTTTGGAATTATGTGAAAAGTTTGAAATTTTGTAAAATATTTAATATTTTGTAAAAATCTAGAAATTTTGAGAAAATTTTGAGTTTATGAACAAATTTTTAAGTTTTATGAAATATTGTATTTTGAAGTTTTTTGGTAATTTAGATTTTTTTTTAAACTTTAACATTAAAAGAACTCAAAATTTGCAAAGAATTCAAATATTTCGGAAAATTTCAAAATTTTCAAAACATTCCAATATTTCAAAAAATTTCAAAGAATTCAAATATATCAAAAAATTACATAATTTTTAGAAAATTACACATCTTGCAAAAAATCTCAAAATTAGCAAATAATTAGGTTTAGATAATTTTTAAAAAATTTTGTGCATATTTTCTATATTATGCGAAACGTTTGTAGATTTTGTAAAAAATTTCTCCATTTTGTGAAAAGTTACTAATTCTGAAATTTTATGAAAATATTGAAATTTTGTGTATAATTTGAAATTTTGTAAAAATGTTGAATTTTGTAACAATTTTGTAATTTTGTAAAGAATTTGAAATTTTGTAAAAATTTTAAAATTTTGTAAAAATTATAAAATTTCGTAAAAATTATAAAATATTGTAAAAAATTATTGGCCAAATTTAAAAATTTGTAATAAGTTTCGGATTTTCCATAAATGTTAAAACTTTCCACAATTTTTAAAATTTTTCACAAATTTTATAATTTTTAAACAAATATTATAATGTTCCATAAATTATATAATTTTCCACAACTTTTAAAATTTTTCACAAATTACTTTTTGTAAAATTTTTTAAATTTTGTAGAATTTTGTAAAATTTTTTAAATTTTGTAAAATTTTTTAAATTTTGTAAAATTTTTTAAATTTTGTAAAATTTTTTAAATTTTGTAAAATTTTTTAAATTTTGTAAAATTTTTTAAATTTTGTAAAATTTTTTAAATTTTGTAAAATTTTTTAAATTTTGTAAAATTTTTTAAATTTTGTAAATTTTGTAAAATTTTGAAATTTTGTAAATTTTGTAAAATTTTGAAATTTTGTTCAAATGTTTTACAAAATTTCTACAAAATTTCTACAAATTTCAAATTTTTACAAAATTTGAAAATTTTCTCAAAATTTGAAAATTTTTACAAAATTTTGTGAAAATTTGATATTTTTTGAATTCTAAAATTTTTTGAAGTTTATAAATTTTTTGAAAATTTTGAATTATTTTAAAATTTTAAAATTTTGAAAAATTTCAAAATTTTAAAAAATTTCAAAATTTTAAAAAATTTCAAAATTTTAAAAAATTTCAAAATTTTAAAAAATTTCAGAATATTAAAATTTTGAAATTTTTTAAAATTTTGAAATTTTCTAAAGTTTTAAAATTTCTCAATATTTTGAAATTTTTTAAAATTTTGAAATATTTTAAGTTTGTATAATTTTGAAATTTTTTAAAATTTTGAAATTTTGTAAAATTTTGAAATTTTGTAAAATTTTGTAATTTTGTAAAATTTTGAAATTTTGTAAAATTATTAAATAATGTAAAATTTTTAAATT
Organism: Gastracanthus pulcherrimus; assembly: GCA_949152435.1. Taxonomy (NCBI): domain Eukaryota; kingdom Metazoa; phylum Arthropoda; class Insecta; order Hymenoptera; family Pteromalidae; genus Gastracanthus; species Gastracanthus pulcherrimus. The sequence goes on along the minus strand of OX424575.1, from coordinate 54,579,229 downwards.
TTGTAAATTTTGTAAAATTTTGAAATTTTGTAAAATTTTGAAATTTTGTAAAATTTTGAAATTTTGTAAAATTTTGAAATTTTGTAATATTTTGTAATTTTGTAAAAAATTTAAAATTTTGTAAAATTTTTTATATTTTCACAAAATTTCATAATTAACACAAAATTTCATAATTTTTACGAAATTTCAAAATTTTTACAAAATTTCAAAATGTTCAGAAAATTTCAATATTTCTACATGATGTCAAAATTTTCACATAATTTCAAAATTTACATAAAATTTCAGAATTTTTACAAAAATTTCAAAATTTACACAAAATTTCAGAATTTTTAAAAAATTTAAAAATTTTCAATAAATTTTAAAATTTTTAATAAATTCTAAAATTTTAAATATATTTCAAAATTTTCAAAAAATTTAAAAATTATCAAAACATTTCAAAATTTTTTAAAAATTTCTATATTTTTACATAATTTCAATATTTTCACAAAATTTTCGTAATATATTATGCAAAATTTGAAAAGTTTTACAAAATGTAGAACATTTACACAAATTTAAAAACATTTATCACAAAATTAGAAAATTTTCACAATATTTTCACAAAATATCAATATTATAACATATTCTTACGGTTTTCAAAAACTTAATTATTTCCTAATTATTAAAATTTAGAAATTATGTGACGATTTTGAAATACTTTGTTTCAAGATTAATAATTTAACATCTGGTGATAATTTTGACATTTAGTGAAAGTAATAAAATTTTTACTTGATGTAATAATTTTGAGAAAATTTGAAATTATGTGAAAAATTTGAAATTTTGTGATAATTTTTAAATTTTTTAAAATTTTTAAAATTTTGAAATTTTTTAAAATTTTGAAATTTTTTAAAATTTTTAAATTTTTTAAAATTTTGAAATTTTAAAAGAATTCAAAATTTTCAAAAAATTTATAAACTTCAAAAAATTTCAGAATTCAAAAATTTTTTTGTGAAATTTTTGAAATTTTGTAAAAATTTTGAAATTTGTAGAAATTTTGTAGAAATTTTGTAAAACATTTGAAATTTTGTGAAAATTTAGTGTAAGTTTTGAAATTTTGTAAAACATTTGAAATTATGTGAAAATTTTGACATTATGTAAAAATATTGAAATTTTCTGAACATTTTGAAATTTTGTAAAAATTTTGAAATTTCGTAAAAATTTTGAAATTTTGTGTTAATTATGAAATTTTGTGATTTAAAAATTTTCACGAAATTTGAAAATTTTCACGAAATTTGAAAATTTTCACGAAATTTGAAAATTTTCACAAAATTTGAAAATTTTCACAAAATTTGAAAATTTTCACAAAATTTGAAAAATTTTACAAAATTTGAAAATTTTCACTAAATTTGAAAATTTCAAAATTATTACAATTTTTCAAAATTTTTACAAAATTTCAAAATTTTACAAAATTTCAAATTTTACAAAATTTCAAAATTTAACAAAATTTCAAAATTGTACAAAATTTCAAAATTTTACAAAATTTACAAAATTTTAAAATTTTACAATATTTAAAAATTTTACAAAATATAAAAATTTTACAAAATTTAAAAATTTTACAAAATTACAAAATTTAAAAATTTTACAAAATTTTAAAATTTTACAAACTAAAAAATTTCAAAATTTTAAAAAATTTCAAAATTTTAAAAAATTTCAAAATTTTAATATTTTAAAATTTTTTAAAATTGTGAAATTTTTTAAAATTGTGATATTTTTTAAAATTTTGAAATTTTTTAAAATTTTGAAATTTTTTAAAATTTTGAAATTTTTTAAAATTTTGAAATTTTTTAAAATTTTGAAATTTTTTTAAATTTTGAAATTTTAAAAGAATTCAAAATTTTCAAAAAATTTATAAATTTCAAAAAATTCAATTTTTTAAAATTTTAAAATTTTAAAAGAATTCAAAATTTTCAAAAAATTTATAAACTTCAAAAAATTTCAGAATTCAAAAAATTGCAAATTTTCACAAAATTTTGTAAAAATTTTCAAATTTTGTAAAAATTTTCAGATTTTGTGAAAATTTTGTAAAAATTTTGATATTTGTAGAAATTTTGTAGAAATTTTGTAAAACATTTGAAATTTTGTGAAAATTTAGTGTAAGTTTTGAAATTTTGTAAAACATTTGAAATTATGTGAAAATTTTGACATTATGTAAAAATATTGAAATTTTCTGAACATCTTGAAATTTTGTAAAAATTTTGAAATTTCGTAAAAATTATGAAATTTTGTGTTAATTATGAAATTTTGTGAAAATATAAAAAATTTTACAAAATTTAAATTTTTTTACAAAATTACAAAATTTCAAAATTTTACAAAATTTCAAAATTTTACAAAATTTCAAAATTTTACAAAATTTCAAAATTTTACAAAATTTCAAAATTTTACAAAATTTCAAAATTTTACAAAATTTCAAAATTTTACAAAATTTCAAAATTTTACAAAATTTACAAAATTTAAAAATTTACAAAATTTCAAAATTTTACAAAATTTCAAAATTTTACAAAATTTCAAAATTTTACAAAATTTCAAAATTTTACAAAATTTCAAAATTTTACAAAATTTCAAAATTTTACAAAATTTCAAAATTTTACAAAATTTTAAAATTTTACAAAATTTCAAAATTATACAAACTTAAAATATTTCAAAATTTTAAAAAATTTCAAAATATTGAGAAATTTTAAAACTTTAGAAAATTTCAAAATTTTAAAAACTTCAAAATTTTAATATTCTGAAATTTTTTTAAATTTTGAAATTTTTTAAAATTGTGAAATTTTTTAAAATTTTGAAATTTTTTAAAATTTTGAAATTTTTTATAATTTTTAAATTTTTCAAAATTTTTAAATTTTTCAAAATTTTGAAATTTTTCAAAATTTTAAAATTTTAAAAATAATTCAAAATTTTCAAAAAGTTTATAAACTTCAAAAAATTTTAGAATTCAAAAAATATCAAATTTTCACAAAATTTTGTAAAAATTTTCAAATTTTGAGAAAATTTTCAAATTTTGTAAAAATTTGAAATTTGTAGAAATGTTGTAGAAATTTTGTAAAACATTTGAACAAAATTTCAAAATTTTACAAAATTTCAAAATTTTACAAAATTTACAAAATTTAAAAAATTTTACAAAATTTAAAAAATTTTACAAAATTTAAAAAATATTACATAATTTAAAAAATTTTACAAAATTTAAAAAATTTTACAAAATTCTACAAAATTTAAAAAATTTTACAAAAAGTAATTTGTGAAAAATTTTAAAAGTTGTGGAAAATTATATAATTTATGAAACATTATAATATTTGTTTAAAAATTATAAAATTTGTGAAAAATTTTAAAAATTGTGGAAAGTTTTAACATTTATGGAAAATCCGAAACTTATTACAAATTTTTAAATTTGGCCAATACTTTTTTACAATATTTTATAATTTTTACGAAATTTTATAATTTTTACAAAATTTTAAAATTTTTACAAAATTTCAAATTTTTTACAAAATTACAAAATTGTTACAAAATTCAACATTTTTACAAAATTTCAAATTATACACAAAATTTCAATATTTTCATAAAATTTCAGAATTAGTAACTTTTCACAAAATGGAGAAATTTTTTACAAAATCTACAAACGTTTCGCATAATATAGAAAATATGCACAAAATTTTTTAAAAATTATCTAAACCTAATTATTTGCTAATTTTGAGATTTTTTGCAAGATGTGTAATTTTCTAAAAATTATGTAATTTTTTGATATATATGAATTCTTTGAAATTTTTTGAAATTTTGGAATGTTTTGAAAATTTTGAAATTTTCCGAAATATTTGAATTCTTTGCAAATTTTGAGTTCTTTTAATGTTAAAGTTTAAAAAAAAATCTAAATTAGCAAAAAACTTCAAAATACAATATTTCATAAAACTTAAAAATTTGTTCATAAACTAAAAATTTTCTCAAAATTTCTAGATTTTTACAAAATATTAAATATTTTACAAAATTTAAAACTTTTCACATAATTCCAAAATTTTCTACAAAATTGCACAATTAACACGAAATTTTTAAATTTATAAATTATCGCAAAAAGTTTTATAATATTTCTGAACATTTAATAAAAATTCAAAATTCAAAACTTACATAAAATTTGAAAATTTTCACAAAATTTGAAAATTTTCTCAAAATTTGAAAATTTTCTCAAAATTTGAAAATTTGCACAAAAATTTCAAATGTTTTACAAAATTCCACAACTTACATAAAATTTGAAAATTTTCACAAAATTTGAAAATTTTCACGAAATTTGAAAATTTTCACGAAATTTGAAAATTTTCACGAAATTTGAAAATTTTCACGAAATTTGAAAATTTTCACGAAATTTGAAAATTTTCACGAAATTTGAAAATTTTCACGAAATTTGAAAATTTTCACGAAATTTGAAAATTTTCACAAAATTTGAAAATTTTCACAAAATTTGAAAATTTTCACAAAATTTGAAAAATTTCACAAAATTTGAAAATTTTCACAAAATTTGAAAATTTTCACTAAATTTGAAAATTTCAAAATTATTACAATTTTTCAAAATTTTTACAAAATTTTGAAATTTTTACAAAATTTTGAAATTTTTACACAATTTTGAAATTTTTACACAATTTCAAAATTTTTACAAAATTACAAAATATTTCAAACTTTCAAAATTTTACAAAATTTCAAAATTTTACAAAATTTCAAATTTTACAAAATTTCAAATTTTAACAATATTTCAAAATTGTACAAAATTTCAAAATTTTACAAAATTTACAAAATTTAAAAATTTTACAATATTTAAAAATTTTACAAAATTTAAAAATTTTACAAAATTTAAAAATTTTACAAAATTACAAAATTTAAAAATTTTACAAACTTAAAAAATTTCAAAATTTTAAAAAATTTCAAAATATTGAAAAATTTTAAAGCTTTGGAAAATTTCAAAATTTTAAAAAATTTCAAAATTTTAATATTTTAAAATTTTTTAAAATTGTGAAATTTTTTAAAATTGTGATATTTTTTAAAATTTTGAAATTTTTTAAAATTTTGAAATTTTTTAAAATTTAAATTTTTTAAAATTTTGAAATTTTTTAAAATTTTGAAATTTTTTAAAATTTTAAAATTTTTTTAAATTTTGAAATTTTAAAAGAATTCAAAATTTTCAAAAAAATGATAAATTTCAAAAAATTCAAAAATTTCAAAATTCAAAAAATTTCAAATTTTCACAAATATTTAAAAATTTTCACAAAATTTGAAAATTTTCACAAAATTTGAAAATTTTCACAAAATTTGAAAAATTTTCACAAAATTTCAATAATGTTACAAAATTTCAAAAATTTTACGAAAAGTAAAATTTTTACAAAATGTTATAATTTACGCAAAATTTGAAAAGTTTTACAAAATTTAAAAATTATCACAAAATTTCAAATTTTTCACATAATTTCAAATTTTCTCAAAATTATTACATCAAGTAAAAATTTTATTACTTTCACTAAATGTCAAAATTATCACCAGATGTTAAATTATTAATCTTGAAACAAAGTATTTCAAAATCGTCACATAATTTCTAAATTTTAATAATTAGGAAATAATTAAGTTTTTGAAAACCGTAAGAATATGTTATAATATTGATATTTTGTGAAAATATTGTGAAAATTTTCTAATTTTGTGATAAATGTTTTTAAATTTGTGTAAATGTTCTACATTTTGTAAAACTTTTCAAATTTTGCATAATATATTACGAAAATTTTGTGAAAATATTGAAATTATGTAAAAATATAGAAATTTTTAAAAAATTTTGAAATGTTTTGATAATTTTTAAATTTTTTGAAAATTTTGAAATATATTTAAAATTTTAGAATTTATTAAAAATTTTAAAATTTATTGAAAATTTTTAAATTTTTTAAAAATTCTGAAATTTTGTGTAAATTTTGAAATTTTTGTAAAAATTCTGAAATTTTATGTAAATTTTGAAATTATGTGAAAATTTTGACATCATGTAGAAATATTGAAATTTTCTGAACATTTTGAAATTTTGTAAAAATTTTGAAATTTCGTAAAAATTATGAAATTTTGTGTTAATTATGAAATTTTGTGAAAATATAAAAAATTTTACAAAATTTTAAATTTTTTACAAAATTACAAAATATTACAAAATTTCAAAATTTTACAAAATTTCAAAATTTTACAAAATTTCAAAATTTTACAAAATTTCAAAATTTTACAAAATTTACAAAATTTAAAAATTTTACATTATTTAATAATTTTACAAAATTTCAAAATTTTACAAAATTACAAAATTTTACAAAATTTCAAAATTTTACAAAATTTCAAAATTTTAAAAAATTTCAAAATTATACAAACTTAAAATATTTCAAAATTTTAAAAAATTTCAAAATATTGAGAAATTTTAAAACTTTAGAAAATTTCAAAATTTTAAAAAATTTCAAAATTTTAATATTCTGAAATTTTTTAAAATTTTGAAATTTTTTAAAATTTTGAAATTTTTTAAAATTTTGAAATTTTTCAAAATTTTAAAATTTTAAAATAATTCAAAATTTTCAAAAAATTTATAAACTTCAAAAAATTTTAGAATTCAAAAAATATCAAATTTTCACAAAATTTTGTAAAAATTTTCAAATTTTGAGAAAATTTTCAAATTTTGTAAAAATTTGAAATTTGTAGAAATTTTGTAGAAATTTTGTAAAACATTTGAACAAAATTTCAAAATTTTACAAAATTTACAAAATTTCAAAATTTTACAAAATTTACAAAATTTAAAAAATTTTACAAAATTTAAAAAATTTTACAAAATTTAAAAAATTTTACAAAATTTAAAAAATTTTACAAAATTCCATAATTTTTAAAAAATTTCAAAATTATTACAATTTTTCAAAATTTTTACGAAATTTTATAATTTTTACAAAATTTCAAATTTTTTACAAAATTACAAAATTGTTACAAAATTCAAAATTTTTACAAAATTTCAAATTTTACACAAAATTTCAATATTTTCATAAAATTTCAGAATTAGTAACTTTTCACAAAGAGAAAATTTTTTACAAAATCTACAAACGTACGCATAATATAGAAAATATGCACAACATTTTTTAAAAATTATCTAAACCTAATTATTTGCTAATTTTGAGATTTTTTGCAAGATGTGTACTTTTCTGAAAATTTTGTAATTTTTTGATATATTTGAATTCTTTGAAATTTTTTGAAATATTGGAATGTTTTGAAAATTTTGAAATTTTCCGAAATATTTGAATTCTTTGCAAATTTTGAGTTCTTTTAATGTTAAAGTTTAAAAAAAAAAATCTAAATTACCAAAAAACTTCAAAATACAATATTTCATAAAACTTAAAAATTTGTTCATAAACTCAAAATTTTCTAAAAATTTCTAGATTTTTACAAAATATTAAATATTTTACAAAATTTCAAACTTTTCACATAATTCCAAAATTTTCTACAAAAGTTCACAATTAACACGAAATTTTTAAATTTATAAATTATCGCAAAAAGTTTTATAATATTTCTGAACATTTAAAAAAAATTCAAAATTTTCAGTTTCAAATACAAAATTTTTGCCAAACTAAAACTTGTTCAAAATTTCTAAATTTTCACAACATTTAAAAATTATCACAAAATTACCAAAGTTTTTTTTTCCAAGTTTTTACATAATTTCAAATTTTCACAAAATTTCAAATTATCAAAATGTTACAAAATTTCTGAACGTTTACAAAACTTCAATTTTGCGTAAATTTTGAACATTTGTGGAAATTTTGAAATTTTGAACAAATTTTTAACACGAAATTTTTAAATTTATAAATTATCGCAAAAAGTTTTATAATATTTCTGAACATTTAAAAAAAATTCAAAATTTTCAGTTTCAAATACAAAATTTTTGCCAAACTAAATTTCAATATTTTTACATAATGTCAAAATTTTCACATAATTTCAAATGTTTTACAAAATTTCAAAACTTACACTAAATTTTCACAAAATTTCAAATGTTTTACAAAATTTCTACAAAATTTCTACAAATTTCAAAATTTTTACAAAATTTCAAAAATTTCACAAAAAAATTTTTTGAATTCTGAAATTTTTTGAAGTTTATAAATTTTTTGAAAATTTTGAATTCTTTTAAAATTTCAAAATTTTAAAAAATTTAAAAATTTTAAAAAATTTCAAAATTTTAAAAAATTTCAAAATTTTAAAAATTTTAAAAAATTTCAAAATTTTAAAAAATTTCAAAATTTTAAAAAATTTCAAAATTTTAAGAAATTTCACAATTTTAAAAAATTTCATAATTTTAAAAAATTTCAGAATTTTAAAATTTTGAAATTTTGTAAAATTTTGAAATTTTGTAAAATTTTGAAATTTTGTAAAATTTTGAAATTTTGTAAAATTTTGAAATTTTGTAAAATTTTGAAATTTTGTAAAATTTTGAAATTTTGTAAAATTTTGAAATTTTGTAAAATTTTGAAATTTTGTAATATTTTGTAATTTTGTAAAAAATTTAAAATGTTGTAAAATTTTTTATATTTTCACAAAATTTCATAATTAACACAAAATTTCAAAATTTTTACGAAATTTCAAAATTTTTACAAAATTTCAAAATGTTCAGAAAATTTCAATATTTTCACATAATGTCAAATTTTCACATAATTTCAAAATTTACATAAAATTTCAGAATTTTTACAAACATTTCAAAATTTACACAAAATTTCAGAATTTTTAAAAAATTTAAAAATTTTCAATAAATTTTAAAATTTTTAATAAATTCTAAAATTTTAAATATATTTCAAAATTTTCAAAAAATTTAAAAATTATCTAAACATTTCAAAATTTTTTAAAAATTTCTATATTTTTACATAATTTCAATATTTTCACAAAATTTTCGTAATATTTTATGCAAAATTTGAAAAGTTTTACAAAATGTAGAACATTTACACAAATTTAAGAACATTTATCACAAAATTAGAAAATTTTCACAATATTTTCACAAAATATCAATATTATAACATATTCTTACGGTTTTCAAAAACTTAATTATTTCCTAATTATTAAAATTTAGAAATTATGTGACGATTTTGAAATACTTTGTTTCAAGATTAATAATTTAACATCTGGTGATAATTTTGACATTTAGTGAAAGTAATAAAATTTTTACTTGATGTAATAATTTTGAGAAAATTTGAAATTATGTGAAAAATTTGAAATTTTGTGATAATTTTTAAATTTTTTAAATTTTTCAAATTTTGCGTAAATTATAACATTTTGTAAAAATTTTACTTTTCGTAAAATTTTTGAAATTTTGTAACATTTTTGAAATTTTGTGAAATTTTTCAAATTTTGTAAAAATTTTCAAATTTTGTGAAAATTTTCAAATATTTGTGAAAATTTTAAATTTTTTTGAATTCTGAAATTTTGGAATTTTTTGAAATTTATAAATTTTTTGAAAATTTTGAATTTTTTTAAAATTTCAAAATTTAAAAAAATTTCAAAATTTAAAAAAATTTCAAAATTTTAAAAAATTTCAAAATTTTAAAAAATTTCAAAATTTTAAAAAATTTCAAAATTTTAAAAAATTTCTAAATTTTAAAAAATTTCAAAATTTTAAAAAATTTCAAAATTTTAAAAAATTTCAAAATTTTAAAAAATTTCAAAATTTTAAAAAATTTCAAAATTTTAAAAAATTTCAAAATTTTAAAAAATTTCAAAATTTTAAAAAATTTCAAAATTTTAAAAAATTTCAAAATTTTAAAAAATTTCAAAATTTGTTTTTTTGTGAAAATTTTGTGGAAATTTTGAAATTTTGTAAAACATTTAAAATTTTGTGAAAATTTAGTGTAAGTTTTGAAATTTGTCAATTCAATTCAAAATTGTCAAAAATTTATAATGCCTTTTCAAGGCTTCATCGCCTCTATATATAATCAGACTCGATCCATAAATGTTAAAACTTTCCACAATTTTTAAAATTTTTCACAAATTTTATAATTTTTAAACAAATATTATAATGTTCCATAAATTATATAATTTTCCACAACTTTTAAAATTTTTCACAAATTACTTTTTGTAAAATTTTTTAAATTTTGTAAAATTTTGTAAAATTTTTTAAATTTTGTAAAATTTTTTAAATTTTGTAAAATTTTTTAAATTTTGTAAAATTTTATTAAATTTTGTAAATTTTGTAAAATTTTGAAATTTTGTTCAAATGTTTTACAAAATTTCTACAAAATTTCTACAAAATTCAAATTTTTACAAAATTTGAAAATTTTCTCGAAATTTGAAAATTTTTATAAAATTTTGTGAAAATTTGATATTTTTTGAATTCTAAAATTTTTTAAAGTTTATAAATTTTTTGAAAATTTTGAATTATTTTAAAATTTTAAAATTTTGAAAAATTTCAAAATTTTAAAAAATTTCAAAATTTTAAAAAATTTCACAATTTTAAAAAATTTCAAAATTTTAAAAAATTTCAGAATATTAAAATTTTGAAATTTTTTAAAATTTTGAAATTTTCTAAAGTTTTAAAATTTCTCAATATTTTGAAATTTTTTAAAATTTTGAAATATTTTAAGTTTGCATAATTTTGAAATTTTGTAAAATTTTGAAATTTTGTAAAATTTTGAAATTTTGTAAAATTTTGAAATTTTGAAATTTTGTAAAATTTTGAAATTTTGTAAAATTTTGAAATTTTGTAAAATTTTGTAATTTTGTAAAATTTTGAAATTTTGTAAAATTATTAAATTATGTAAAATTTTTAAATTTTGTAAAATTTTGAAATATTTTAAGTTTGCATAATTTTGAAATTTTGTAAAATTTTGAAATTTTGTAAAATTTTGAAATTTTGTAAAATTTTGAAATTTTGTAAAATTTTGAAATTTTGTAAAATTTTGAAATTTTGTAAAATTTTGAAATTTTGTAAAATTTTGAATTTTGTAAAATTTTGAAATTTTGTAAAATTTTGTAATTTTGTAAAATTTTGAAATTTTGTAAAATTATTAAATTATGTAAAATTTTTAAATTTTGTAAAATTTTTAAATTTTGTAAATTTTTATATTTTGTAAATTTTGTAAAATTTTGAAATTTTGTAAAATTTTGAAATTTTGTAAAATTTTGAAATTTTGTAAAATTTTGAAATTTTGTAAAATTTTGAAATTTTGCGTAAATTATAACATTTTGTAAAAATTTTACTTTTCGTAAAATTTTTGAAATTTTGTAACATTTTTGAAATTTTGTGAAATTTTTCAAATTTTGTAAAAATTTTCAAATTTTGTGAAAATTTTCAAATATTTGTGAAAATTTTAAATTTTTTTGAATTCTGAAATTTTGGAATTTTTTGAAATTTATAAATTTTTTGAAAATTTTGAATTTTTTTAAAATTTCAAAATTTTAAAAAATTTCAAAATTTAAAAAAATTTCAAAATTTTAAAAAATTTCAAAATTTTAAAAAATTTCAAAATTTTAAAAAATTTCAGAATTTTTAAAAAATTTAAAAATTTTCAATAAATTTTAAAATTTTTAATAAATTCTAAAATTTTAAATATATTTCAAAATTTTCAAAAAATTTAAAAATTATCTAAACATTTCAAAATTTTTTAAAAATTTCTATATTTTTACATAATTTCAATATTTTCACAAAATTTTCGTAATATTTTATGCAAAATTTGAAAAGTTTTACAAAATGTAGAACATTTACACAAATTTAAGAACATTTATCACAAAATTAGAAAATTTTCACAATATTTTCACAAAATATCAATATTATAACATATTCTTACGGTTTTCAAAAACTTAATTATTTCCTAATTATTAAAATTTAGAAATTATGTGACGATTTTGAAATACTTTGTTTCAAGATTAATAATTTAACATCTGGTGATAATTTTGACATTTAGTGAAAGTAATAAAATTTTTACTTGATGTAATAATTTTGAGAAAATTTGAAATTATGTGAAAAATTTGAAATTTTGTGATAATTTTTAAATTTTTTAAATTTTTCAAATTTTGCGTAAATTATAACATTTTGTAAAAATTTTACTTTTCGTAAAATTTTTGAAATTTTGTAACATTTTTGAAATTTTGTGAAATTTTTCAAATTTTGTAAAAATTTTCAAATTTTGTGAAAATTTTCAAATATTTGTGAAAATTTTAAATTTTTTTGAATTCTGAAATTTTGGAATTTTTTGAAATTTATAAATTTTTTGAAAATTTTGAATTTTTTTAAAATTTCAAAATTTAAAAAAATTTCAAAATTTAAAAAAATTTCAAAATTTTAAAAAATTTCAAAATTTTAAAAAATTTCAAAATTTTAAAAAATTTCAAAATTTTAAAAAATTTCTAAATTTTAAAAAATTTCAAAATTTTAAAAAATTTCAAAATTTTAAAAAATTTCAAAATTTTAAAAAATTTCAAAATTTTAAAAAATTTCAAAATTTTAAAAAATTTCAAAATTTTAAAAAATTTCAAAATTTTAAAAAATATCACAATTTTAAAAAATATCACAATTTTAAAAAATATCACAATTTTAAAAAATTTCAAAATTTGTTTTTTTGTGAAAATTTTGTGGAAATTTTGAAATTTTGTAAAACATTTAAAATTTTGTGAAAATTTAGTGTAAGTTTTGAAATTTGTCAATTCAATTCAAAATTGTCAAAAATTTATAATGCCTTTTCAAGGCTTCATCGCCTCTATATATAATCAGACTCGATCCATAAATGTTAAAACTTTCCACAATTTTTAAAATTTTTCACAAATTTTATAATTTTTAAACAAATATTATAATGTTCCATAAATTATATAATTTTCCACAACTTTTAAAATTTTTCACAAATTACTTTTTGTAAAATTTTTTAAATTTTGTAAAATTTTGTAAAATTTTTTAAATTTTGTAAAATTTTTTAAATTTTGTAAAATTTTTTAAATTTTGTAAAATTTTTTAAATTTTGTAAAATTTTTTAAATTTTGTAAAATTTTTTAAATTTTGTAAAATTTTATTAAATTTTGTAAATTTTGTAAAATTTTGAAATTTTGTTCAAATGTTTTACAAAATTTCTACAAAATTTCTACAAATTTCAAATTTTTACAAAATTTGAAAATTTTCTCGAAATTTGAAAATTTTTACAAAATTTTGTGAAAATTTGATATTTTTTGAATTCTAAAATTTTTTAAAGTTTATAAATTTTTTGAAAATTTTGAATTATTTTAAAATTTTAAAATTTTGAAAAATTTCAAAATTTTAAAAAATTTCAAAATTTTAAAAAATTTCACAATTTTAAAAAATTTCAAAATTTTAAAAAATTTCAGAATATTAAAATTTTGAAATTTTTTAAAATTTTGAAATTTTCTAAAGTTTTAAAATTTCTCAATATTTTGAAATTTTTTAAAATTTTGAAATATTTTAAGTTTGCATAATTTTGAAATTTTGTAAAATTTTGAAATTTTGTAAAATTTTGAAATTTTGTAAAATTTTGAAATTTTGTAAAATTTTGAAATTTTGAAATTTTGTAAAATTTTGAAATTTTGTAAAATTTTGAAATTTTGTAAAATTTTGTAATTTTGTAAAATTTTGAAATTTTGTAAAATTATTAAATTATGTAAAATTTTTAAATTTTGTAAAATTTTGAAATATTTTAAGTTTGCATAATTTTGAAATTTTGTAAAATTTTGAAATTTTGTAAAATTTTGAAATTTTTTAAAATTTTGAAATTTTGTAAAATTTTGAAATTTTGTAAAATTTTGAAATTTTGTAAAATTTTGAAATTTTGTAAAATTTTGAATTTTGTAAAATTTTGAAATTTTGTAAAATTTTGTAATTTTGTAAAATTTTGAAATTTTGTAAAATTATTAAATTATGTAAAATTTTTAAATTTTGTAAAATTTTTAAATTTTGTAAATTTTTATATTTTGTAAATTTTGTAAAATTTTGAAATTTTGTAAAATTTTGAAATTTTGTAAAATTTTGAAATTTTGTAAAATTTTGAAATTTTGTAAAATTTTGAAATTTTGCGTAAATTATAACATTTTGTAAAAATTTTACTTTTCGTAAAATTTTTGAAATTTTGTAACATTTTTGAAATTTTGTGAAATTTTTCAAATTTTGTAAAAATTTTCAAATTTTGTAAAAATTTTCAAATTTTGTGAAAATTTTCAAATATTTGTGAAAATTTTAAATTTTTTTGAATTCTGAAATTTTGGAATTTTTTGAAATTTATAAATTTTTTGAAAATTTTGAATTTTTTTAAAATTTCAAAATTTAAAAAAATTTCAAAATTTAAAAAAATTTCAAAATTTTAAAAAATTTCAAAATTTTAAAAAATTTCAAAATTTTAAAAAATTTCAAAATTTTAAAAAATTTCTAAATTTTAAAAAATTTCAAAATTTTAAAAAATTTCAAAATTTTAAAAAATTTCAAAATTTTAAAAAATTTCAAAATTTTAAAAAATTTCAAAATTTTAAAAAATATCACAATTTTAAAAAATATCACAATTTTAAAAAATATCACAATTTTAAAAAATTTCAAAATTTGTTTTTTTGTGAAAATTTTGTGGAAATTTTGAAATTTTGTAAAACATTTAAAATTTTGTGAAAATTTAGTGTAAGTTTTGAAATTTGTCAATTCAATTCAAAATTGTCAAAAATTTATAATGCCTTTTCAAGGCTTCATCGCCTCTATATATAATCAGACTCGATCCATAAATGTTAAAACTTTCCACAATTTTTAAAATTTTTCACAAATTTTATAATTTTTAAACAAATATTATAATGTTCCATAAATTATATAATTTTCCACAACTTTTAAAATTTTTCACAAATTACTTTTTGTAAAATTTTTTAAATTTTGTAAAATTTTGTAAAATTTTTTAAATTTTGTAAAATTTTTTAAATTTTGTAAAATTTTTTAAATTTTGTAAAATTTTATTAAATTTTGTAAATTTTGTAAAATTTTGAAATTTTGTTCAAATGTTTTACAAAATTTCTACAAAATTTCTACAAATTTCAAATTTTTACAAAATTTGAAAATTTTCTCGAAATTTGAAAATTTTTACAAAATTTTGTGAAAATTTGATATTTTTTGAATTCTAAAATTTTTTAAAGTTTATAAATTTTTTGAAAATTTTGAATTATTTTAAAATTTTAAAATTTTGAAAAATTTCAAAATTTTAAAAAATTTCAAAATTTTAAAAAATTTCACAATTTTAAAAAATTTCAAAATTTTAAAAAATTTCAGAATATTAAAATTTTGAAATTTTTTAAAATTTTGAAATTTTCTAAAGTTTTAAAATTTCTCAATATTTTGAAATTTTTTAAAATTTTGAAATATTTTAAGTTTGCATAATTTTGAAATTTTGTAAAATTTTGAAATTTTGTAAAATTTTGAAATTTTGTAAAATTTTGAAATTTTGTAAAATTTTGAAATTTTGTAAAATTTTGAAATTTTGAAATTTTGTAAAATTTTGAAATTTTGTAAAATTTTGAAATTTTGTAAAATTTTGTAATTTTGTAAAATTTTGAAATTTTGTAAAATTATTAAATTATGTAAAATTTTTAAATTTTGTAAAATTTTGAAATATTTTAAGTTTGCATAATTTTGAAATTTTGTAAAATTTTGAAATTTTGTAAAATTTTGAAATTTTTTAAAATTTTGAAATTTTTTAAAATTTTGAAATTTTGTAAAATTTTGAAATTTTGTAAAATTTTGAAATTTTGTAAAATTTTGAAATTTTGTAAAATTTTGAATTTTGTAAAATTTTGAAATTTTGTAAAATTTTGTAATTTTGTAAAATTTTGAAATTTTGTAAAATTATTAAATTATGTAAAATTTTTAAATTTTGTAAAATTTTTAAATTTTGTAAATTTTTATATTTTGTAAATTTTGTAAAATTTTGAAATTTTGTAAAATTTTGAAATTTTGTAAAATTTTGAAATTTTGTAAAATTTTGAAATTTTGTAAAATTTTGAAATTTTGTAATATTTTGTAATTTTGTAAAAAATTTAAAATTTTGTAAAATTTTTTATATTTTCACAAAATTTCATAATTAACACAAAATTTCATAATTTTTACGAAATTTCAAAATTTTTACAAAATTTCAAAATGTTCAGAAAATTTCAATATTTTTACATAATGTCAAAATTTTCACATAATTTCAAATGTTTTACAAAATTTCAAAACTTACACTAAATTTTCACAAAATTTCAAATGTTTTACAAAATTTCTACAAAATTTCTACAAATTTCAAAATTTTTACAAAATTTCAAAAATTTCACAAAAAAATTTTTTGAATTCTGAAATTTTTTGAAGTTTATAAATTTTTTGAAAATTTTGAATTCTTTTAAAATTTCAAAATTTTAAAAAATTTCAAAATTTTAAAAAATTTCAAAATTTTTAAAAATTTCAAAATTTTAAAAATTTTAAAAAATTTCAAAATTTTAAAAAATTTCAAAATTTTAAAAAATTTCAAAATTTTAAGAAATTTCACAATTTTAAAAAATTTCATAATTTTAAAAAATTTCAGAATTTTAAAAAATTTCAGAATATTAAAATTTTGAAATTTTGTAAAATATTGAAATTTTGCAAAATTTTGAAATTTTGTAAAATTTTGAAATTTTGTAAAATTTTGAAATTTTGTAAAATTTTGAAATTTTGTAAAATTTTGAAATTTTGTAAAATTTTGAAATTTTGTAAAATTTTGAAATTTTGTAAAATTTTGAAATTTTGTAAAATTTTGAAATTTTGTAAAATTTTGAAATTTTGTAATATTTTGTAATTTTGTAAAAAATTTAAAATGTTGTAAAATTTTTTATATTTTCACAAAATTTCATAATTAACACAAAATTTCAAAATTTTTACGAAATTTCAAAATTTTTACAAAATTTCAAAATGTTCAGAAAATTTCAATATTTTCACATAATGTCAAATTTTCACATAATTTCAAAATTTACATAAAATTTCAGAATTTTTACAAATATTTCAAAATTTACACAAAATTTCAGAATTTTTAAAAAATTTTAAAATTTTCAATAAATTTTAAAATTTTTAATAAATTCTAAAATTTTAAATATATTTCAAAATTTTCAAAAAATTTAAAAATTATCTAAACATTTCAAAATTTTTTAAAAATTTCTATATTTTTACATAATTTCAATATTTTCACAAAATTTTCGTAATATTTTATGCAAAATTTGAAAAGTTTTACAAAATGTAGAACATTTACACAAATTTAAGAACATTTATCACAAAATTAGAAAATTTTCACAATATTTTCACAAAATATCAATATTATAACATATTCTTACGGTTTTCAAAAACTTAATTATTTCCTAATTATTAAAATTTAGAAATTATGTGACGATTTTGAAATACTTTGTTTCAAGATTAATAATTTAACATCTGGTGATAATTTTGACATTTAGTGAAAGTAATAAAATTTTTACTTGATGTAATAATTTTGAGAAAATTTGAAATTATGTGAAAAATTTGAAATTTTGTGATAATTTTTAAATTTTTTAAATTTTTCAAATTTTGCGTAAATTATAACATTTTGTAAAAATTTTACTTTTCGTAAAATTTTTGAAATTTTGTAACATTTTTGAAATTTTGTGAAATTTTTCAAATTTTGTAAAAATTTTCAAATTTTGTGAAAATTTTCAAATATTTGTGAAAATTTTAAATTTTTTTGAATTCTGAAATTTTGGAATTTTTTGAAATTTATAAATTTTTTGAAAATTTTGAATTTTTTTAAAATTTCAAAATTTTAAAAAATTTCAAAATTTTAAAAAATTTCAAAATTTTAAAAAATTTCAAAATTTTAAAAAATTTCAAAATTTTAAAAAATTTCAAAATTTTAAAAAATTTCAAAATTTTAAAAAATTTCAAAATTTTAAAAAATTTCAAAATTTTAAAAAATTTCAAAATTTTAAAAAATTTCAAAATTTTAAAAAATTTCAAAATTTTAAAAAATATCACAATTTTAAAAAATATCACAATTTTAAAAAATTTCAAAATTTGTTTTTTTGTGAAAATTTTGTGGAAATTTTGAAATTTTGTAAAACATTTAAAATTTTGTGAAAATTTAGTGTAAGTTTTGAAATTTGTCAATTCAATTCAAAATTGTCAAAAATTTATAATGCCTTTTCAAGGCTTCATCGCCTCTATATATAATCAGACTCGATTATTTCTCTTGTGGTTGAAGCTCAGCGTAGCCATCTATCGGCTCTTTATCGGTATTACATACTTTAAAATTCATGAGAGATATCAACACTGCACGTTCCCTTTGTATTATCATTTCGAAAGTTACGACACGGAAACAGTCTCGTTCTGTTATACTGAAATTTTTTTCTCTGCGAAAATTTTTTTCTCCGCGAAAATTTAGTAAGAAATCGAAGAAGCGTTTCAACCGTTTGCACGCACGGAGGGTGTGATTTTTTCGAATTGTTTTTTTCCTAATGTCGTGCCAGATATGATGCCGCAAGAACCATCCTGAAATCTCTTTCCCCCACATAAATATAGTACAGCTGGAAAAAATGCACGTTTGACGCATTTCACCCCCTGGGGGTGAAATTTAAAAAGCTAAGAAATTTTTTTCTCAGTAATGATATTCCAGATATAATGCCGCAATAACCATCCTGAAATCTCTTTCCCCGCAGAAATATAGTGAAATAACGAAAAATGCATATTCGACGCATTTCACCCCCTGGGAGTGAAATTCCGAAAAACCCAGAAATTGCTTTTTTCCTGATGTTATTCCAGACTTTTTGCCGCGAGAACCGTCTCGAAATCTCTCTTTCCCCGCAGAAATATAGTAAAAAATCGAAAAACACATTTTAACCCTTTCCATCCCCTTGGGTGGAATTTCAAAAAACCGTTTCTTAGTGAGCACCTACTATGTGGGTAGAAGGTACTCACAAATTTTCAAGTTAATCGGATGAGTGGTTTTGGCTGGGCATTGATGAATCAGTCAGTCAGTCAGTCAGGACAAGTATTTTTATATATAGATAGAGAAGATGAAGATAGGGCTACGTAATGGTTTAGGTAAAATTGCAAAAGATTACCTCAAGTAGTTTAAAAGAAAATGGAGTCAATGAAACTTTCAAGTTACCCATACACAATCATTTATTTATTTGAAAGTAACACAATATAAATTAAAAGAAATACGCTGCAATTAAAATAGTAAACATAAACTAATATTCTATTTTTAAAATATTTCTATTTTTTTCGAGAATAGTAAGAATAAATTTCCAGTCTCTGGAAAAGTTGTGAAATCTATAAAAAGTACCATTCTAAAAAGTAAAATCTTGGCAAGTATAAGTTTCATTATTACCCACAATATAAATTAAAATAAATATGTTATTACAAAAATAAGACGTTTAATTACGAATTTCATGAATACGCTACAATTTAAATAGTAAATTTAAACTAATATTTTATTTAAAAAATAATATAGTTTAAAATATTTCAATGTTTTACTAATTCTGATAATCTCAAATGAACGCTTGTATGGGCTTGTGTAATTCTCTCAAAGTTGAGAATTACATAATCAGTAAAAAGATATTCAGAAAAAGCTATCAGCCAAATACCCCATACATACGTAGAACTTTCAGATGTATTACTTATTGTTGAGAACGATGCGACAGTAGAGTGGAAAGGATTTTCAGTAATAAAAAGTACACTTGATGTTAATAACAATAACGAATATAAGCGTTGTTTATTGTCACTGTATTTAAAACAACGTATAACAATTAACAGAATACTGCCCTGATCTATACATTATATCATTTTAATTACCTTGAATATGTGTAATAAATGCGGCCGACGCAATTAAGTGCGCCGTTAGTAATTCGTAATTTCAGGACGTGTACACGACCGGCTTCTTACATGGCGGAATAGCGACGGAAGCGACGCGATCGCGCAAGCGAGCGCGAGCCCCGAAAAATGCTGATCTCATCTGGATTTTTCCGGCTTCAGCCGCGCGTAGAGGGAGAAAGTTGGGAGAAAGTGCGAAACTCTCTTCAGCCCTTGTTACTATGCGAAATTTACGTATTATGACTCCCAATAAGACGAAGGCGCGCTTTTCTTTTAATTCGAATGTAACGAACGACTCTAAACGGCGCGAACAACGCTAAAGAAATTAATGAAATCGATTAATAAATTGGCAAGTATTGTATTTTTATTTTTAAATTAATTTCCTTATTTTATTAATTAGTATGAAGTATCTAAAAAATACCTTTCCAAAAAGTATAATCTTGACAAGTATATGTTTCTTTATTACTCGCAATATAAATTAATTGAAGTATGTTATTACCAAAATAAGTCGATCAATTATGAATTTTATTCATAAACTCGAATTAAAATAGTAAAATTAAACTAATATTAGATTTAAAAAATAATATAGTTTAAAATATTTCCATTTTTTACTAATTCTTATAATCTTAAATGAACGCTAAAAAAATTAATGAAAGCGATTAATATATTGGCAAGTATTGTCTTTTTATTTGTATATCAATTTCCTTCTTTTACTAATTAGTATGAAGTATACAAACTATTTAAAAAATATTATAGTTTAAAATATTTCTATTTTTTACTAATTCAGATAATCTGAAATAAACGCTAAAGAAATTAATTAAATCGATTAATAAATTGGCAAGTATTATATTTTTATTTGTAAATCAATGTCATTTTGTTATGAATTAGTATGAAGTATACAAATTAATAATATCTTTCAAATTTAATATTGTAAGACATTAAATTTGACATAAATACATGTTGATAAGAAATAGGTCAAAAAGTCGAACCTCAATCACTGATCTATAATACTCTCGCTACATTACACTCGCGTTACATGTAGTGCGCATATGGCAATTAATTTCTATTATAGGTAAGCTAACTCATACTTTTTTAAATCAAGCCAATATAATATTACGGACAAACAGTTTATACCTTCTCTAGGGCTCTGACTTGCTGCCGTCGTTAATTGCTACGAACCTTAGGTAACTCGGGCACTGTTCGAGGTTATTTTCCCAAACTCGAGCAATGTTCCAGGTTTAACTGTAGTTCGATATAAAATATAGTGCATTGACGGTCTCTTTAATTTCGACATATAACTATGAACATACTTGAGGGGCCCGTCGTCTCGCAGTCTATCGGTGGACTACCTATTGTTTAAGATCAATTTTTGTTCATAAACATCCAACGTATATTACTCAATATTTTTATATTTCATTTATTTTATTATTTTATAATAAAACATTACATATTTTTGTACCCTTTAAAAAACTTATAATAATATCCAAAATTACAGCGCTGTTTGTGTTTTGTGACATAATAAATTACTTACTATTTCTTGCATATAATACTTTCTTTTAGCTTTTATCTCAAGAGTTCGTCATCATTATTAATATTGTCTTATTCATTAAATATATATCACATCACATATTGCATAAAACAATTATATACATATATGCTTCCAGCGTCTATGATTATGCTAATGCGCCGGTTCGAATACGCGTATAAATGAAACAGGTTAAACTGAAATTTTAGATTTATTCCAGGTCTAGGTAGAAGCGGTTTTGTCAAGATGACACAAGAATGGCACGACCCCGAAGTAATGTGAGCAACAGTTTTAAGGTGTGTTCCGCCAGAATAGGAAAGGGAGGTAGGTTTTAGTGGGTAGGTTTGCGATGTAATGGCCGTGTAGTTTTCTCGCGTTTTTGTTTATGTTATTTTTCGTCCTATATTATACACGCGGTGGATGCATCCGAGTGTGCCTTATGTGGCATCTCCTACATTCCCTAAAAAAAACAATCTATGATTTTGCTAACTTCTTTTACTTAGAAATATTACCTTCTATTCTACGAACACCGTAAACTTCGAGACGACGGGTCCGTGAAGTATGTTCATAGTTATATGTCGAAATTAAAGAGACCGTCAATGCACTATATTTTATATCGAACTACAGTTAAACCTGGAACATTGCTCGAGTTTGGGAAAATAACCTCGAACAGTGCCCGAGTTACCTAAGGTTCGTAGCAATTAACGACGGCAGCAAGTCAGAGCCCTAGAGAAGGTATAAACTGTTTGTCCGTAATATTATATTGGCTTGATTTAAAAAAGTATGAGTTAGCTTACCTATAATAGAAATTAATTGCCATATGCGCACTACATATAACGCGAGTGTAATGTAGCGAGAGTATTATAGATCAGTGTTTCACACGCGTGAAAAGCGGGGGAGGAGAATGTGTGTACGGCCAGCGGAAGCTGGCGGGCGCGGCGGCGCCGCGTTTACAATTCTGTTTTGGCTAGCGGCTACTCGAAAGATTTATTTATTTCTTTCAGTTTTATATTATTATTACCTTAAAAATGTTATACTAGCATTTATTATTATTATATTAAAGAGTGTTTCAAAGCTTAGTTTTTGCGATTCCTTAAAGAGCGTAAAAATGTTTGATAAATACTTGCATTATGTTTTAATGCAAAATATTAGTATGTGTTATATTTTATTGTATGAGATATAATAAAGATTATATTTATAAAATAATTCAGCAATAACACGCGTTCAATTATTTACTATCAATGTAATTTTATTTCTTTATTAGTTTTATTTTATTTATTTCATACTTCAAATACGACAGTGAAAGATTCGTTATTACCCAAACAACTATTTTGCAAATAATATCAGCTATTATTAATTTTTAAAGTAATATCGTAATTTTCACCGTTAACTCATATTGATTGTCATCAAATATTTTTTATGTATATATATATATATATATATATATATATATATATATATATATATATAAATATATCTGATATTAACGTGTATTTATTGTTGATGACGATATTATATTAATTTTATATTGCCCCGCAATGAAACTATTTTTCTACAAAAAACGCGAGCATAAATTTACAGGGTCATGTATAGTTATCGTCATGTGGCCGTTAAAACGCCATTTCCCGCGCTTCAAAAAGCTTGCATTTGTTTATTGTCTTGTCAATTAGCACGTAGAGTTCGCTACAGTACAGAAAGTTTGATAAGGATTGTGAACATCTTCATAATAAAATACCATCGTGCTGTTTATCACTTGTATAACTTTAGATAATTAACGTGTATGTGTGTTAATGTATATGGTGATTACTTAAAAGTGTAGAAAATTAGAATTTTTGTTTGTAGGTTATTAACTTTTATAAACGTTGTGTTGTCATAACGTTATTCTTGTCGATTCCACATTTTTCTCATTACATTTAGTCTTATTATTTGATTCTTTTTATATCGTGATTTTTGTTATTGTTTATTATAACGATTCGTTTTTGTCTGTTCGGTAGTTTTATTATAAAAACCGTGAAAATTAAATATTCTTTGCTGCGTTAGGACTGTTTGCTTGTTGTTTTTGAAATTCAACATAACAAAATGAACAAGCAAACAGTGTATGATCGATGTAAATTTGTCCATTGTAACAATGGGAATCACAATGGCCATCGTTTATTTCGATTTTCATAACCACCAGTGCAACGACAACAATGGATTAACAATTCAGGTAAATAATACACAAGTCTTTTAGAAAATTAAGCCCTTTTTAATATTGCATGAATTTTCTATTAGTATTTAAAAATTATAAAATATTTTATTAGATAGTTCATTTTTTTCACTTTTAGATGTGTACATTTTTAAATTAATTTAATTTGTTTATTTCTTTGTTATAAAATTATTTAAATATTACAATAATGAACATTTTTAATTAATAATTTCATAATAGTAACGGGACCGTAGATAAAGTTTGCTATTACATTATCGTTTTCATTTATGATGTAGTATATAAAGAATCGAAATAAAGGCGATAACAAAGTTGTATCTTAAAATTGTTTTTATTCGTCACAAAGAAAAATGTGTGTATATATACTTGGAATCAAAGTATACTGTTTTTAGAAAATGTTCATATACGAACGAGATCGCATAAATGTACGTATATGACGAAATTAAAAAAAATGAACTTTTTGGGATTCAGAAATCGCAAAAAAAATCTGAATGCTGGGGTTTTCAAACCTTTTTCATTATGTTTTGGGGGTCAAATGATGAATAAAAACGCGTTTAAACAATGAAAATTGCCCTTGTAACCATGTTTTTTTTATCAAATTAGTTATTTTTTATACACGAATAGAAAAAGATAGTAACGATTACTATACACGTACACTAATCTTTACTATCTTTTTCTCTCCGTAAATATAGCAATAAACAAGGGGTTACTGTACAGTTAATAACTATGCACCCGAAGGTAGAAAAAACTTTTTTTTAAATGTTCCGGGGCAAAGTTATGAACAATAAAAAAAGTTACAGCAGTATTTACGTAAAAATTGTGTACAATTTTAACATTTATTATAGTTATTTTTTTTTTTTTTTTTTTTATTATTATTTAACGTCGCCATGTTTGTGCTTCCATGTGGTGCTAATCGACGACGGGGGTCTGCGGTGTGTTTGTAAACAAAGCACATGTAATTTTTACAGAGGTGCTTGTATCAATCGGCAGAGACTAGGATTCGAACCCGGGTCACCGGCGTGGGAATCCGACACTCTACCGACTGAGCCGCCGCAGGCCCCAATTATAGTTATTAATAACATTGTTGTATATGTAATATGCAATCTGTAGAGCCGTTTTTCTCAAAACTACTTTTTCACGATTTGTGCAACAGATTTTCATAGAATCACTTACAACTTGGCATGCACGTTCTTTCTTATTTTTGCGAGAAAAATAGAGAGCAATTTTTCGTTTTTAGGCATTTTTAGATTTTTTTTTAAAATGCCTAAAAACGATAAATGTACTTTTCAGAAAAACGGCCGTAAAGATTGCAAATTACATATACAACAATGTTATTAATAACTATGAAAATGTAAAAATTGTACATAACTTTTGCATAAATGCTGCTGTAAATTTTTTTACGTTCAAGGGACAGTTCTTCCCTTAACAATATCTGCGTTTGTAATACAAAATTTTGATTTTCAATTCTTTTTTCAGTTTATAATAGTATATTACGCAACTAGGGGCGAAAATGGATTTTACCAAGCGAGGATAATGATTGAGCACGAGTGGAAATCGAGGGCACCGAAGGCGTACTCATTATCCGAGTCTGAAAAAACCCTTTTGCCCCAAGTTGCATACCGTATTTTTTATATCAAGTGCATAAAGAAGACCATTTTTTGTCGTCTACAAGGTGAATTAAGAATAGAGTTTTCTGAGTGTCGGAAATAAAGGGTACCGAAAATACTCATTTTCGGTGGCGAAATGAGTATTTTCGGTACCCTTCATTTCTGACGCTCGGAAAACTCTATTTTCGCTCCACTTTATAGGCGCCGAAAATGGTCTTTTTTATGCATGTGTTATAAAAAATACTTTTTTTCAACATACATTATTACCTCCATTATATTATCTTAAGTAAGTATAACAAGAATTCATTTTCTAAAAGGTCTATATTTGAGGGGACCTAACCACCTTAAGTTTACGAATAAATTGGTTATGTATTTTTAGGTTAATATGAATTCTAAATCATATGATTCTTATCTTTTTATCGCTAAATTTGAACATTGTGTCAAAACATAACGCAAAGAATTTTTTATTTTTCTTTTGAAGGACGTTCGATGCTGTAACACACCGAAGTAATCAGCCTTAAAATCGTTTGAATTTCCCACGAAATAAACTCTCTCCTAAAATCGAGGAGAGAGTTCTGGGAAAAGAAAGGAGATGGATCGCGATCGCGGAGTCTATAAATAGAACTCTCACATGAGGCTCAGCCTCTTTTTCCGCTGGTGTGCTGGTGCGTGCTTCTGACTTCGGAGTCCTGCCGCGCAAACTCCCTGGCCTTGAGGAAGGTCAGCGTCGCCGTCCCTTGATGTACAGAAAAAGGCGCAATTTCAAGATAATAAAGATTGAGTTTAATCCGGTGAAAAGAATTATCAAATACATACAGAGGTACGCGCATTGACGAGTACGAGTGTCTTGGAGCGGAGTCGCGAAGGACTCCGAAGCAGCAGAGGGGTCGACCACGTGCACACGCATCTGTGGAAAAAGGGGCACGCCGCCGTTTCCGTTGGTCAATAGCTAAGTACCAAATCATTTTATTCCAAGCCGTGTTATTAAATCCGGTTCGTTCGTGATTTTTGATAGTCTTTGGCTACAAGTGATTTTGAAAATGTTGCGCATCGTAATTAATATTGTCAATTCGTAAATGAAAAATGTAACGTAGGTTTAATAATTATCAGGCGAGATTTTATAGACGCGTCAAATTGATCGAGATTCTTCTGTCTATTAGTTTGCAAATACAAAGTGATATATTCCAGGAATTCGATATGTGATTATTGGATTCACCAAGTCCTCATAATCCTTCTTATCCTTAGTTTATTTTCCAATGCCAAATTATTATGATTATTAATTTGATTTCATATATTAATATATAAATGTTTCAATGCCTTTAAATGGCCATAATACGAACTTGTATATTTCTCAACCCACCGCAAGGTTTTGGGAGTCAAAATGATCGGATTCGAGTTTTTGAGATTTTGTTGTGTTCAAAATGCATATAATTATACATTGAGTGTGGGATTTTGAAAAATAAAATTATTGACCGAAGTTACAGCCTGATGAAGTCTAAATTGGCCAATTAAAAGGAAAGTGTATCATAAAATATGACTTAAATAGTCTATAATTTCGGTCAATAATTCAATTCTGGAGCTAAAAAGGAACAATTCTAGACCTGATAGAGTTATGTGCTCTTAGTAGAAGTTGATAAAAATCAAACATATATTTAAGGAGATAAAACGTGCACAGTACCAAAAATATATATTTTTTATTGGCACATCGACTGTTGTTAAAAAATCTAGTCGATTTTGCACGTGCTCTATTCTTTACTGTGTTATCGAAGTAATATTCAAACGCATTAACCGACAAGTGTTTTTTTAAGAAAAAATGCAAATTTTAGAATATTGAAAAATAAATTTTAGTTACGCCAACTGAAAACACATTTTTTAATGTAGGATTCTAGGAAAAAAAATCTACAATTTCAATTTTCATTTCATGAAATTTTGATATTATTTTTGACACCACAATACGATCTTACACAAAAATTTTGAGCAATTTTTGACCTATATAACTACCACAGTATGCCATTATATGTTTATTTATCAGTTATTTATACCTATTTTCAAAAAATCACTAGCGCATCTAGTAAATATATGACATACTTACTTCAGTGCAACAAATAAAAGTTAGTAACATTTATATTTTTAAACAGTTTATCAACCGTAAAAAAAATCCAATGAGTTTATTAATTTCTAAATTGGTTCAAAATGATATTTTGTAAAAAAGTTTTATAATGACACAATAAATTGAGCCCAAAATTCTTGACAAAAGCTGCTAACTTTTATTCTAAACATTACAATTAATTTACTCTGAAAGTTACAGAAATATTCATTAAAATATAATGTGCGTACAACTTTTTAAAGTTAGAAAAATAAGTTTCGAAAAAAAACACGTTTAAAGATATAACTTTGTATGTTATCTAATGTAAATTGTTTTACTTGAAGGTGTATAACCTGGTTAAAAAAAACGAGTTGTGACATCAGACAACTTTTAAAACATTATTACAATTACAAACATTAAGAAAACCCAATAAAAAAATTTTGATATTTTGGTCGAAAAAATACCAGAATCCTACCTTAAAGTTAATAAAGATTTTCTAATTTGAGTACCTGCTGCTCTCCTTCGTAGACGATGTCTGGTCAACCTGAAGGTCAACCGGAAATTTGGACATCATCTACCGGAAGTGTCTAGTACCTTGCAATGATTTTAGTAAATACCTGGCGCTCTCCTTCGTAGACGATGTCTCGTCAATCTGAAGGTCACCCTAACAGCTAGACATCGTCGGCATGGAGTGTCTGGCATCTTGCGATGATTTTAGTAACAAATATTTAAAAAAATATTAAAAAATATTAAAAAATAATAACAAAATTTAAAAAGATTGTTAAAAAAACAAATCTTGTAGAAAATAAAAAAATCTACTAAACAAAAACACCTGTTCTGCACGTAAATGTTAAAAAAAATGTACAAAAAACGTTTATAACATTTGGTGCGTTGCTCTAAAATTTCAGAAGTGTGCTTTAATATTTAAATTGATTTTTTTTCGCCCAAAATTCAAATGTTACTGAGAATTTCTCATATATTTATTGAATTGAAATTATGTACATTTAAATCTCGATTCAAATTATACACATATTTTTTGAACCTATACAGAACAGATTAAATAATTATTTCTTATTTGCTATAATTGCCAATTTTTTAAATATATGTATTCAAAATTGAATCGTATTTCTTCTATAAAAATATCATTGGTAATTGCTAGATATATAAATTGGAATGAAAATATTTTTGACGTATAAAAAAAAAGATTGTTTTACTGAAATTTTCAACATTACAAAGCTCTTGGAGAAAGCGAAATCATTTAGTAACAAAAATTCGATTTTATATGACCCTCGATAACTTTAGTAAATCAGTAAATTTCCAAAATGGTAGCTTTCAAGTATATCTTCTACCTCTTTATTTGTGCATATGTGTGAGTGGGCGTGCGTGCGTGCGTGTATGTGTGTGTGTATGTGTATGTGACAAAAAATTAAATCCACTACAACTCTCGAAGGAAGCATAATACGACTTGAAATTTTGCAGTCATATAAGGCATGTCTCAACTTATAACTAATTACATTTTTTAGCTGATTGGATAATAAAAGTACATTTAGTTCAGAAAATATTATAAAATCAAAAAATTTCTTTTCATTTCATACTTTAAATATTATATTAAAAATATATAAGTTTCATATAGTACACGTAAATACCTTTAACCTCTTCCCATATTATACAGCATATTACACAGCAAAAATTAGCTTTTTTTCACCGCAGAAGATATAATTAGAACGAAAAAGTGCAAATAAAGTAGTTGAAACCCTTTTGCTAAATTTATGATTCCAGCAAAACAAAACATCTTTCAAAGTTATTAATCACTTATTAGGCACGATCGCTGCGCAGGAGAGCCTTTATAAGGTTGGTTGTTGGTCCTGCAGGTAGCCAGTATAAAAAAAAAGTGAAAAAAACTTGAAAAATTGATAGCCGCTTACAATAAAATGCTATACTTTGCGACCAGTGGACTATATTAGTAAATTTGTCATGAAAAGTTAGACGCTCGACTTCTGGACCTGTAATAGATATTTGGGCCGTTTTCTCCGGTGAAATAGGAAATTATATGCATAAGAAAAGTGCATAATATTTAAAAGAGTATACACTTTTATTAAAAAATTTGTTATTAAGCATTAAAAATAATAATTATTATTTCAAATTTAAGGTTTATGTACCTTAACTCAAAACCGAAGTATTTTACATAATAAAGTTAAATAGGCAAGCTTTACATATAAAAACAAGATTTCTTTTCCTAAAAGAAGTGTGAAAATCATGATGGCTGAAAACCTTAGCGATATAAAAAATAAATACGAACCATGTAGCCATCAAGTCGTGTTCTTTTAATAGAGCAACAAGGAGTGCGAGCATTAAAAATTGCTAAAAATCCAACGGTTTAAAACTTTAGTCATCCATCACAAGTTGGATGGTGAGCTATATACTGACAATACGAGCGCGAAGGGCGAGCTACGTACGGTCATGCCTTATATCGTGCAAATATTTTTTAGATCTTTATGTTCACTATTTACAAAGTAATCGCATAACATTATTTTTAAAGTGTCCACCTATGTGGAAACTTTAAATATATTAAAATACGAACTTATTTATAACAAATACATAATTTAATTCTAATTTGTATATTTAGCAATTACCATTATTTACACTTGATTTTCTTCTTTATTATATATATTTTAAGTATTAATTTTGAGCACAAAGGCCTCCAATTGATTAACATGTTCATTAATTAAAATGGTCAATTTTCTACCAGGGTATGTAAAATTTATAATACTACTTACAAAATAAATGTGTAAACATTTGTTATATTTTTCACGGTTAAAAAAATTACCCGAACTTTCAAACGTAAGCTACGATACCATAAATAATTAATATTATCTACAGTTATGTGAAACATATGAAAGAGATACAATTTAGGACGTAAGCCATCTTTTAGTGGTTTACAATGTTGGATCAAGGGTGGGAGGGTGCTGCACCATGCGACGATATCATATATAACAAAATTTTTCAAATACATATATTTATTATATGATAAAAGTGGGTCGAGTGTGGTCTCAAGATCAACCCAATAACTCAATTAGGATATTGCATAAAAATAAAAAGTTGATCTTTTACACGAAATGGGTAGAATAGCGAAAAATAATTAGGTAATATTTTTTCTTCTGTCATAAAAATGAAAAATTTGAAAGTTACAGACCTTTAAAGTTTCCAGATTTTCGGTATATATAGATATATACTAATGCTACGTGACGTCATGAAAATATACCATCGTGACGTCACAAAAATTTGAAATAGCTGTAATTACTTAAATTTTCGTTAAATTGAACAATGAAATAATAAAAAATCATGCAACAACGGAATTTGACATACGCTTTATATAAGTACATTATTCTACCTTAAATTAAAATTACAAAAACGCGTTTAAAATTTGCATGTGATATGCTATCAAATGTTAATTGTTTCACTTCCTTGACTATAGTTTTGTTAAAACATTTAAATTTGACATGTTCTGAAATGTTCTTAAATTATATGATAAACATTAAAAAATGTTAAGAAATTTTCGATATAATGGGCAATGTTATTATTGTAAAATAAAAATTATTCAACAAAACAGATTATGATAATATAGTAAAACGTATTTTTAAATACAATGCTGTATACTTTTTATGTGATAACAAAAAACAATGAACGTATTTCATAAAAAATAATTAAATAAGTCGGTTTAAATAACCCGGGGCCAAACATTCAGACGCGAAAGAACACGTCCCGCGACCACCAATAGGGAACTTGCATGGAAAAATGTATTACGTCCGTCATATAGATTATTGAAAAATAATTATATTTTATGAAAATAATACGGAAAAAATACTTTTCTGAAATTAAGAGTCATTAGGTCCCTTTAAATGATAATAATGGAAACCTGTATATTTCTTGCGCTACCGCAAGGTTTCGAAAGTCAGGACGGTCGGATTCTGCACATATGAATGTGGGAATTTGAAAATATAAATTATTGACCTAGTTATAGTCTTTAAAAATCATATTTCATGATAAAATTTAAAACAGTACATGAATTATGACTTTGATAGACTATACCTTTGGTTAATAATTTTTATCTTCAAATTCTACATACATAACATAACTATGTGTATTTTTATCACAATAAAGCCTTCAAAATCTAATCCGATATATTTATCTCTCAAAACCTTGCAGTAGCATAAGAAATGTACAGGTTTCCAGTATTGTCATTCAAAGACACCTAATGACCCTTAATTAAAAAGAAGGATTCTTTTAATAATATTTTAATGAAATATTTTCAAATTTA
This sequence comes from Gastracanthus pulcherrimus, assembly GCA_949152435.1. Lineage (NCBI taxonomy): Eukaryota > Metazoa > Arthropoda > Insecta > Hymenoptera > Pteromalidae > Gastracanthus > Gastracanthus pulcherrimus. The sequence goes on along the minus strand of OX424575.1, from coordinate 54,547,647 downwards.
TTAACAATATATAGTTTTATTTAAAGGAGCTCGATGTTCCCGTCTTCTGCCGATTTATGTATCTTGGTTTTTTGTACAATATAAAGTCTCTATATGGATAAATCTCTAGAACCTTTAACCTGTGTGTCATAAACTTTAAATTACTTTTTTTACATGTTTAAGTAAATTTGAACTGTTACATGCATGCTTATACTGTTGTTTAAGATTTAAATTTATTACTTTTCATATTTCTATATTCACTTTCTGTTATAAATTAATTATACTTATTAATTAAAAACTTGAAATATCATATTTTGTGTACGTCAAATGCCCGATTTCAAATATATTTTCGTTAATCCTCACTATAGATTACTAATTAAAAATATAAAAAAATTACTTTAACACTTAAAAAACATTCAGGAATCAAATGATCTGAATAAGAATTACATTTTTCGCATAAAGCCGGAATTAAGTGGATTTGAATATTGTCATACATTTTATATATCGCAACGCAAAAAGTAGCTTAATGATATACAATTAAATTACTTTAAAAACTATTTTTAGTACATAAAACTTAAAAACCGTATTACGTATTTTTAACGAGATGCTGCTTTATTTTTATTCTTAAAATAATCCTAAAAGATTTAAAAGAGGGACTTTTAAATGGGCTGATTCAAAAACGAACGAAAAAAATGTCGCGTCTGCAACGCTTGTTTATGCAGTGAATATTAATTAAAATGAATAAAATAAGTGATTAAAATGTAATATTTTCTGTACTTTTCACATACAATTATTTATGATACCCAAAATCCTTATATTTATCAGTAAAATTGTAAAAGTAAATCGATTTGTCGTGTCTGCAATATTTATCCGTAACGCGCGTTTGTTAAGGGGATAGATACACCTTAACATTTTAAATTAATTGATAATACATTTTACGGTAAAAGTAAGGCACTTAGGCACACTTATCATATATTACCTGATTATTTTCGGTAAAATTGAACATTTTATCAAAATATAACTGTACAAATATTTAAAAGATTTTTTGAAGGTCGTTAGGTTCATTTGATTGGCTATAATGAAAACCTCTATATTTCTTCGGCTACCACAAGGTTTATAGAGCTTCAAGGTTTTATTATGTTCAAAATACGTTTAGTTAGGGTATGGGTGTGGGAATTTGCATATAAAAATTGTTTACCAAAGTTATAGTCAATTTAAGCCATATTTCATAATAAAATTGTAAATTTGGTCAATAATATTTACACGTATTTTGAATATAATAAAACCTTGAAAGCGTCAATTCGATCACATTGGCTCTCTAAACATTGCGGTAGCCGAAGAAATATAAAGGTTTTCTAAATTTTTTATAATTTAATAGTTATATTTTGATAAAATGTTCATATTTACCGAAAAAAATCAGATAATATATGATAAGTGCCTTAGTTTTACCGTAAAATGTATTATCAATTAATTTGAAATTTTAAGGTGTATCTGTCCCCTTAAACGCCGCAAATTTAAATCCTAACCTCTATTTATAACTAATAAAATTCCATAATAATAATACAAGACGTGATATGTTAGTATTTTATAGTCATGTAATCTGTTTCGAGCGACTTGAAAGTAAAGATAAAGAGAGAATATATGTAACACAAGTGAAATAAAGATTTACACGAACAAAAAGAAAGGATTAAGCAGAAAAATAAATACAATAAAAATAAAATTATATTTTCTACTCAAAGGTGCAATTAATAATATTTTAAGCTTTTAAATTATTAATAAATACGTTTATAATCATTTTAAATATTTAGAAGTACAATTTATAGTTTTGAGATCATTAAAATTATTAATCTCTGGGATATTTTCGAAATTAGGCACTTGTTTTCGGCTTGTTCGTGATTATATTTTAGTAGTTTATAGTCTTAAGAAATTGTCTAAAAAAATTAGAACTGTATCCTAAATGAATTTTACCTGATTTTTAATGTGAAAATGTCAAAGGTTCTAGAGATTTACCTATATGCACGCGAGAGAATTAAGCGAACGTGCGCTTTCAACCGGCATCCGTTGCTTTCGGTCTGTACACACTTCTCCTCTTCTCCTTCAAGCGCGCACACACACTTCCCCTTCCGCGCTGTGATCAAATTATGTGTATAGTTCGGGCGCTCAGCCGCTAGGTTCGCTAGCTCACGATTGACAAGAATCGCCCCGAATCCGTCCATGCTCACTGGCAATCTCTGTATACTAATCTGTGGTATAATATGAATTAATGTATGAAAGTTTCGTTTTTCTATCGTAACATATAAATATATATATATATATATATATATATATATATATATATATATATATATATATATATATATATATATATATTTATATGTTACGATAGAAAAACGAAACTTTCATACATTAATTCATATTATACCACAGATATATATATATATATATATATATATATTTCTCTTTCATACCGCTTTTTATTATAATGAAAAGCTCAATGGTAAAGTATGAATAATGCGCGTAACAACTTGCTTGACATCATTTTGCTCCCGATCATCGACTGATGAACATGGATGAATGGGTAAAGCTGCTGCTGCGCGAGTACAGTATGCCTCAGTCATCGGTGCCTGGTCTTTCGTCTTCTCTAATTTGGTGAAGCTTTGCAAAATATTTGCGGAGCTGCCTACAGCAAATCGAGGTGAAGGGAGAAATGGAGCTCTGGCTGGCTGCTGGAAAAGAGACGTGGTTGAAGCCCCCACCTGTGGCTCTTTTTCCTATGCCAGTGTCACCTCATGTCAGAACACCACCACCACGACCTCTTTCACCGCTGCCTCCATCTCCTCGCGCTACTGGTCCAACGACTCTTACGCAACGCCCGCTTCCGCCACCAGCACGCATTCCTCTTGCGGAAACGACTGAAAATCGGCACCTTTCACTTCTACGATCGTCTGCTTGCGTCGTCGGTCCAACGACTCTTCTCACGGAGACACCTCGACTTAATCCAGTCAACAGGTGTGTGAAGAAGTGGAAACGGCCGCTTCCGCCATCAACACGCATTTCTCTTGCGGAACCGCCTGAAAATCGACAACGTGCACCTCCACGCTCATCTGCTCCCGAAGACCTCGAGGTATTTCTGCAGAAAAGGCGAGAGGAAGCGATATGCCAGTATTCTCGACAAGGGCCTAGAGTCAGATATCATTCTGCCTCTACAGTTCCTTCTCGGCATTCTATCGCACGTCGATTGGAGGATCGTAAGCTATTTCAAAGACCTTGCTTACAAACTCCAACTCGATTGCCTTGTAAGATAACCAAGGGACCAGCATAGCAAACGTTCGCGAATCTAAAATCTCGTCGACGTTCATTTTACCCACCAACAAAGAATAGAGCTGGGAAACTATGAAATAAGTTTACAAAACAATCGGCCCTTTTCAGGGCTACAAAACTCATTTAACGTAGCAGTCGCGCATACCCCCCACTACTGAAAAAAGTGTATAAAAGGCGGAGCGTGAGTCCGAAAAAAAATCAGAACAATCTTATCTCTGCAACGAGAAGGATCTCCAGCAAAGCCAGCCGACAATATGGAACACACCGTAGATTTTGCAAGATTTCAAGTCAACCAACAACACATTCATCTACAAGGAGTTGGCTGTGCTGACCATGGCTGTGAACTCGTAACCATTAGTTCACATATTCAAACCACCATGCGAGTGGTATGAGCTAATGCCAAGCAGTCGCAGTGTCAACCGCTGGGTGGAGATCAAGCATTCTGGGATCCCATGAACTGCAGGAAAAATCCCCTACGAGGATATACAAAGAGTCCTGGAGAATTCAGTGCCACAAGCATCTAGATTATTTGTGAAGGGCTTGGAGAAGCTACACTGGGTGGCTGAATATTTTCCACATATCCACCTAGTGAATATGGAGAATATAGGCTGTCCTTCATTGAAGCAGCTGCAAAGAACTAAATTTGTGGTGTGTAGCAACCATCACCATATGACTTTCCGTCCTGTATGCGCCGTCCAGAACGTGCGAGCACTGAAAGAGTGGCTCATCAACGACCGATTGAATGCTTGTGACATGGAGGATGAACTGGATCGTTAGTTTTAAGATACTCTTTATACTCAATTAATGTTTTTCTTTTTCATTGTTTTAATTTTAAGTATATTTTGTAGTTCTTTTTATGATTTTAAAAAATGCCGTTTTCACGGTAAATCATATATATGTACTGGGGACAAAATCTATTCAATTCAAACTATTCAATATATATATAATTGTTTTAGGGGGGGGGGGGGAGGGTGTTAAGTGACAAAAATTCTGGATTCTTTTTATTTTATTATTATTAATACTTTCTTAGTGCAAGTAGTAAGTCCAGCATTTTCACGCTTAATATTAGCTAGAAGGAGATAGAAAGTCGAAGGTGAGTTAAATATCTGATTACATCGACTTCCTGTGGACTATACAGTATTCGCCCACCGAGCGCGCGTTCCAGCACTTCTCTATCCCCTTAATGTGTATGGCACGATGCGACAATAGCGTAGCGCAGTTGAGGAGGGGAGATAGTTTTGGCCAGCATGCAGCGTTCGGTGGCGTGAGGATGCCAGTCTAGATTGAATAGCCCGTCGACCGGGCGATAAGCAAGGCCCAAGAAAAATTAATTCAGCGAATATAAAGACTCAGAGAGGTCCTGTAAAATATATTAGGTGAAAGTGTAATAGTAAAATTAATTGAAATATAACCATTATTACAAGTTACACCAGAATAACTGAAAAGGCCAAACAAAAACCCAAATTATATAAATATTAAAAGGAAAAACCTTTTAAAAACCTGGACCAAAAAGTACAAGTACCTATACAAATATATATATATATATATATATATATATATATATATATATATATATATATATATATATATATACACATGGACGCTGTGCAAACTATCACGCATTTTCCATCTCCACCTAATGCGCAGATATCCCCTCCTCTTTTTGAGAATATATAAAAGAATGGAGCTGTATAAGCTCAGAATTCTCTCAACTGTCCGAGAAGAAACATCTCCACTCCAATAAGCAGTCATGTCTTTCATCGTGGACGTTCAAGGTTTTAGAAACATCACCAAGGACTTCATATATAAGGAATTGGCTGTTATTGCAGTGGCAGATGATCCTATTCTATCTATTCACCTTTTTGAACCGCCGCCTTGCTGCCAAGGTCATCGGGAAGCAGAGTATCTTCGAGAAAATCAATGGCTTTCAAAGAATTATCACGGCATCTCGTGGAATGCAGGAGATATGCCTTACGACAAGGTGGCAGATATCTTAAACGATGCCGAAAAAGGAACCAGTACCATTTACGTTAAAGGATTGGAGAAAAAGATGTGGATACGAAAGCTGCTTCGTTACAATATTTTAGTTATTAATCTAGATGAATGGAAATGTTCATCTCTCAAACACCTTCGCCTAGGAGACAGACTTGAATGTCCACATCACGATCTGCGGGAATATCCAGTTTACGCTGCACGCAATGTACGTTTATTTCTCGATTGAATGTATGGAAATTTGTAAATTTATAATAATAAAAATTACCTATCACAATTTATAATAATAATAAATTGAAAAAAAGTGTCGTTTTTACGACAATAAAAACTTAAACGGTTGGGAATAATATTCATTTGTAATTTATGTATATATATATTTGGAAATCGTTCCTTAGGAAGGGAGAGAGATTGAACGCAAAGATGAGAAGTCGTGTAGATGGTCTTTATTGTGTATTTACAGCGGTCGCAGAGCGGGCTTGGTCGTAGCGTGCGAGCGGCACGGGAGCCAAGCTGATACTGCTCTGACTCGCTTATCGCCACCTCGAGGTGGGGGAAAAGCGAGCCCGAAGATGGCCGCCTCTGCCGAGCTAGTACAGCTCCCGAGGACAGAGGCGCTGCTTGCGGCGATGAACCGGGGGCGCCACATATATTCCTCGGCGGGAAAGTCATACACACACACATATAATGAATTGCGCAACCACTATCACGCATCTTTCTCCTACCACGACACTGTCACGTGATTTCTCCTTCTCCTCTTCCTCCTCCGCTCCATTACCTCCTGAAACAATATTTGAGGAGCCACGAGCAAGCGCGAGTTGTCATTCTTTGAGCTTATCTCTTAGCGAAAAGAATTCTCTCTGTGTATCATGATTGCCAGCAAGCTCTTCTATCTTACCGTAGAGAATCTGAGACGATGTCGTCGTTGTGCTGCTTCGGGAAAAGCAGATAAATGAGACATTAGCCGGTGGATGGAGATTGCGCGAGCTGCTATCGATTCGTTGAGACCTCTCCTGGAGTCGGTGAACTTGGGTGATCGACGGAAGATTCAGAACTTCCATGCTCATCTCCATAGCATATAGAGGGTTCTCGAAAGTCAACGCAAACAAGGCGACGGTCTACGGCAACGGCAGCAGCAGCATAAGCAGCAGCAGAACATGAAACGAGTGGCGTGGGATAGCGTTGATTCGGCTTTCCAAAACCGAATAAGAAGCGGCGTTATTACTAACATCGATCATATTGATATCCCGTCGTTCTTGCATTACGCAGCTGTCCTTTTCAAGGAACAAATCAAGCTATCCCTGTCGCATTACAACGCAGTCTAGGTCAATACTGAACTTGCTGCCGAGTACACGATAATCAAGATCAATGGAGAAGAAGACGACGCGATCAAGTATTTTAATACAAAGATGCAATCGATCTTCCAAACCATAGATAGATCTGGATGTATGGTTTCTGTCGCACGTACGGCAGCCCATCGAAAGAGACATCGAGGAGTTTCAAGAGGTTGGCTATGGTTGGTCGCTTCGTTCGATAATGTACTTATCAATATCTACAAGTTCAATCCGATGCGCGTGCAGTTCAAAGAATGAAAGCATGAATTAACGTTCACAATAATGATGTGCAAAGCTTCAAATGTGCTGTGCTGTCTGCCTTTCATCCAGTGTCTACTGTCGAGCATCCTCAACGTGTGACAAAATACAAGCCATTCAAGAACGAACTCAATTTCAAGGACATCGACTTTCTCGTTATGCCTAAGCAAATCGATAAGTTTAAGAGGCAGAACAATATCTCCATCAATTTATTTATACTGAAGAAGAAGGGGCTACGATTCGACGTGTCTCCATGTCACATTTCCGCGTGCAAACAAGCGAGGCACGTAAATCTGCTCTTCGCACAGGAGCACTATGTGGATGAGGATATCAGCAACGACGGCGACAATGACGATGATGACGATGATTTAGTGAGCATAAGGGAAAAGCATTTATATGTGATCAATTCCTGCATTACTTTAGAACGGCGAACAATCTCGAAGATCACGAAAGAGACTGCGGCGAGATAAACAACTGCAAGGTCAAGCTGCCCAACAAGTTCAACAACAAGCTAACGTTCAGGAACTACCACTACAAGCATCGCGCGTCTTTTGTCATATATGGTGACTTTGAGTGTCTGCTAAAGCCAGTCGAAGGTGATGAACGTGCGTATCAAGAGCACGTGGCAATCAGCGTAGGTTACTATGTTAAATGCAGCTTCGATGATTCCAAGTCAGGCTATAGAAGCTATAGAAAAATGAGCGATGATGATGAGAATCCCGCGAAATGGTTCGTATCGAGCCTCTATGCAACTCGACTGACTGTAAATATTTCAGTAGACCAGTTGGCTGTATAACCTTTCTCGAACAAGTTTCTTGCTCTGCTCACTCGAACTTTATAATTGATCTTGAATTTTGGCTTTCTGCAATTTGCATCTATATGTGCTATATTGATATAAATTATGTTTCTCTTGCTCTTCACTACCAGCTGTTTCATACATAGTATTAGCAGGCATAGCTTGAACGGTATCATTTGTCGAAGCTTCATTGTATGTGTGATCAACTGTACTACGAGTACAAGGATCATATGTTATATCGAAACTCTCATTACGATTCTTAGTTGAGAAATTATCATGATAATCGTTTCTTGGCTGCTTTCTCGATGTCTCGACAGCAACAAGTTTCTGCAGAGGATCAACAATCCTTTCCATACTTTAACAAGTTATACTTGCGCTTAATTGCGCTTCGTGCTTTAACAAGCTGCTAAAGTATGTTTTTCTTTTGTTGAAATTCAGACATGTTGATGCATCAACATTCGACGATAGACTGATGATGTAATTTATGTACGTGCTACATTTATATCAAAGCAGTCAAAGCCTTTTCGGTATGTGCCTCTATTGATTGAACTATCTTTGTCAATCATTAGAAATCCGTACTTGACGCCTGACCAACATTTTGAGCATAAATCTTTGAATAGGGTAAAAGTCATGTCAGCAATGACGTGATTACACTACACGTTGAGAACTCTTGCTCGTAAAAACCACCAACAATGGACTCATCTCGACAGTCTTCGAGGTGATAAGTCATAGGATTCGTACGCGCAACTCGATTGACTGAATATTTCAGTAGACTAGTTGGCTGTATAACCTTTCTCGAACAAGTTTCTTGCTCTGCTCACTCGAACTTTATAATTGATCTTGAATTTTGGCTTTCTGCAATTTGCTTGGCAAGCGAATTTTTTCATCACTTGGTCGGCATTGACTGCAGTGACATCTTTGGGCTTGAGACCGATAGTCCGATGCTTACTATGTTTATATTCTATTAAGAACTCGTGTAGGCTATCGAACCATTTATAGTTACCTCGGAGACTGAATTTTTTCCACATCTCGTTTTTGAGCGTACGATTGAATTGTTCACATATAGATGCTTTAAGATTACTGTATGTGGCGTATAGATTGATTTTATATCTATTCATAAGACTCTGAAAGCATGAATTGTAGAATTTTTTGCCTCTGTCAGTGTGCAAATTCTTTGGTATACGACCCTGACTTAACACACTCTTCATGGCTGCTGTGACTTCATCGCCAGTTTTTCGCTTGACTGGAACGGCCCAAGCATACTTGGAAAATACATCTATAATGGTAAGCATGTATCTATAACTAAATAAAATAAATGACTCCATTGCTCACTCAGAACAATCCATCTTTTATTCGGTTAAAAATTTTGCGACTTTTAGGGAGTTTTTTCAAAATACTCCCCTCATCATAGCTACACAAAAATAAATAAACTTATAAGTCACTAGATTACATTACAAAATATACCACAAACTGTATAAATATAATACGAAACATAAAAAACAATAACATGAAATTAGATTTACCATAAACTTAAACGTATAACAACTCATGGACAGCGTCGTGACAACTATGAAGCGTAGTTGCGTGCTATAATGGCACCTTTAAAAAAACAAATTTACCGATATATTTAATTCTGATGTTAAGTTCTTATTTGTAAAATGGTCGAAACTTCTTAAAAAACTAACTTTTTCTAATGCTGAACTAATATTCTTATTGAAGTGTAGAACACACGATATTTTTCCATAACATATTTTAAATTTTAACAAGAGTCTTAACAGTGTTCGGTTCGAAGTAATTCCATACATAGGAAAATCAACCATTTTTCCAAGTTTTTACGGAAGAAAATTTTAAACTTTGACATTTCTGACCTTAACATTCACATAAAATTCTTGAAAATAATATAGATTCTATTATACAAAAAATCACAGATTTAACTTCTGTTGATATTGTCAATAAACTCAAAGTTTATTATGATTTAATTTTAAATAGAATTAAGAACAACCTACAAATTAGACATGATTGGAAATTTTACAATCTGTTATATGTGTGCATCAAACGTCAGCATTTGAGGCTTTATGAAGAACAGTATTATGTTATTCATAACGAAGATAAGATTTCCACGGTAACCCCACCTCCCAGCAATAATAATAATGACGGATCGGTTGCACAAAACACTGTAGAAAACTTGAGTACGCGCGATAAACGGTTGATTAACCTTTCAAACACGACTCTCCCTCCCTTTGTTAATTATGTCATGTGCCTTGGTGGTAAATTTAATTTTAATTATAAACTTAACAAAAATACTATGTTTGAATTTTTTAAAGACATAGAAACAACTTTAGAATACAATGACAGCATTGATAACAAAATTGGAGATGAACTTCTTTGTATTCTTAACAGTTTAATTAAAAATAAACATTTGTCTTTTGATGACTCTATGCTTGTTGAAAAAATTAAAAATACACAACATTTTATTAAGAATAATAAAAGTTTGATGTTCACGAAGGCAGATAAAGGCAATGTTACAGTAATTATTAATAGAGATTGTTATAATAAGAAAGTTGAAGAAGCTCTTAGCGACAAAAAGTATTATCTAATACTAAAAAGATCCCCCCTTTCCAAAATGATTAAAGATTTTTCAGATATCATTAACAGGTGGAAAAAGAGAGGTGTGTTCGATTTTGATAATGTGTTTGATGACATTCGAGACAAAATAAATAGTTGCACTTTAGCCCGTGCCTATCCATTAATAAATATACACAAGCCGGTCAATCCGGGTTGCCTTGTTGTTTCAGCTGTACGTAACCCCTCTTATGATTTTGATAAGTGCATCTCCCTTCTTTTCAATATATATATATATATATATATATATATATATATATATATTCCAAAACTTAAATCTAATCTTAAAAATAGTTATGAATTAAAAAACACTCTTAATGAAATTGTTATTCCTAATAATTATATCCTTACGTCTCTAGACGTTGTTTCTCTATTTTCTAATTTACCACACCATTTGATCCTACAGGCACTAGATAGAAAATGGAACTATTTAAAATTCATTATTCCTCTTTCAAAAACGGATTTTTTTGACTCTATTAAGCTTCTTTTAGAATCTACCCACCTACGGTTCAACAACAAGTTTTGCAAACAAATACTAGGTACACCGATGGGTTTTCGTACAAGCCCTTGGTTTGCGGATATCACGTTAGAAGCGTTAGAAACAAATCGTTTAAATCAACTTAAGAGCAGCATCTGGTTAAGAAAACTGAAGATACAAATATTATTTTGAATACTTTTAATAATTATAATGAATTTATTTAATTTACATTAAAACGAAAAAAGATAATAAAATTTGTTTTTTAGATATTGAAATTATTAGATCAGATAACAAAAAACCGGTTACTAATTGGTATAGAAAGCCGACAGCCTCAGGTCGTTATATTAATTTTTTACCACACCACCCCCTTTCTCAAAAAATCGCGATAATATATAATTTAGTTGACAAGTGCATTAAGCTGTCGGACCCCAGTTTCCATAAGGATAATCTTAAAATTGCAAAATCATATCTTTTAGAGAATAATTTCCCTCTTAAGTTTAGTAATAAATACGTTAATAAAAGATTGCACTTTATTAGCAACATTAATAATGAAAATTTTAATTTTAACAATGCTAACAAACGATTATTAATGAGGAAACCGAAAATGGTCCTTCCGTTTGTTAAAAATATCACTTTTAAAATCAATAAAAAACTTAAGAAGTATAATGTAATTAATAGAACAATACATACATTTAATCATATGATTAGACTAGGTAACGAGAGACACGATACTTTAGATAATCTCAATGTTGTGTACAAAATTGATTGCAAACAGTGCCCAGCGACCTACATATGACCAAACGACGCTTGGAAAAAGTAAAAAAAACGCGAGAAGGATGTGGAGGTTGATGAGCCCTCGCCAGCACAAGCGAAACACGCTAATGAAAAGAAACACGCAATCAATTTGAGTAAAATCAAGATTTTATATCGGGAAAAAAATTGGAGCAAACGTACATTCTCTGAAATGTTAAACATATATTATCATAGTAACACATTAAATAAAATGGAAGACACTAATTTTTTGAAAAATGTCTATAAAAATTCACTTAATTTAATTAAAAAACAGTTCGAATAATACTCTTGGTTGTTCTTCGACTTTTGTTATTTTCCATTTATCCATTTAAAAAAAAAATGTTTTTCTATAAAATCTTTCTTGTTGGTTATTTATTTTCAATCGTGCACATTACACATTTGCACACCCAGATATGCCTTTTTTGCACGTTTCTTCCGATTTTTGCAAATAATTTTAGTCGAGTCCTCAACTTTTAGTGATCCGGACACTATACTAGCAAGGAGGTATTCTATACTCCTTCATGTGTTACGAATGGATTTGCCGTGTCTCTCACGAGAGGCTCCGAGCTGGCAGAGCGAGATCCGGAGCGCAAACATGCATGGAGGTGTGCGCTTTTCTTGTTGGACAACATACACACACCCCTCTCCAAAGTATAATTGTGGAGACTGCGAGGGATTCGGAGAGTTTTGTTTTGCACTTAGTTGTCTCTGAATTCGCGACCATGCAATAGTATGTGTGTTTCTACTAGTTTCAGTAAGTTTTGCTTAACGGTGTTTGTTATAATTTTTACTTTTATTTATTTTTATTATCAATTAATTTAAAAGGTTCATAAATTTGGTTTTTTAGAGGTGCCATTATAGCACGCAACTATGCTCCATAGATGTCACGACGCTGTCCATAAGTTGTTATACGTTTAAGTTTATGGTAAATCTAATTTCATGTTATTGCATTTTATCGTATTTTGTTTATATAGTTTGTGGCATGTTTTGTAATGTAATCTAGTGACTTATAAGTTTATTTATTTTTGTAGCCATGATGAGGGGAGTATTTTAAAAAAACTTCCAAAACGTCGCAAAATTTTTTACCGATTAAAAGATGGATTGTTCTGAGTGGTCAATGGAGTCATTTATTTTATTTATATCTACCTTGGAACGATAGATTCACACCTATAATATGTATCTATAACCTTTGATCTCTCGAGCATAAGGTTGCATTTGAACTAGATCAGCTTGCCAAGTTTGATCCAAGCCTGGCACCTCGAATTTTCGTCGGGGGTAGTTTCTACGAGCAGGTTTATGAAGCTCCTCTACTACTCTGTGATGTTGCATTATCATCTTTCCATGTTAACACATTAACATCTATAGAGTGAATGTTTTCAGAGATTATAAACACAGCTTGTTTTATACTCAGGATATCCGCATCGAGACTTTCAAATCTCTTATCGATTTCATCCCTATGAGCTTCTATGATTACATCTAAATTGTTGAGATAAGTTCTCAATCCAGATATCATTGCAGACACTTTTTTAATTTCAGCTCGAACTATACGATGCAGATTATCTACATACACTGCTTCGCTTAGTTCGTTATGTGCTGCAAGATTATATAACTTTTTGTTTTCCAAAACATACTGACCATCGGCTGTGACTCTATACCCGATGGCAAAAGGGTCTCGACTACCCTCGCTTCTTTCCAGATTACGTCCGAATACGTTGACCCTCATCTTGATAACGAGTCAAAGACTCTTGTGCACCTCAATATATATACCTAGCCTCGCGAAGCCCCTCTATGACAGAGTGAATTTCGTTGACATGACTATGATTTTCGGCAGATTGTTCAGTTATGAGTAAGCGCAGCTGATCTACTAGCTCATTGGGATCATCCCAGCACACGTAATCCATCTTTGTATCTCTTCTAGCAATTTTATATTGAGGCAATGCACCACCCTTCTTTTTCTTCTTCTTTTTCTCATTAGGTGTAGATGCGAAGATGAAAAAAGGTGCAATTATCGTATTGAATTTCTTACTATTGTGAAAACGAATGGATTTACCGTGTCTGAATTGCTTCTCATGAGCATTTGTTGCTTCAAGAATGCTGCGATAATGTTGCAAATCATCAGAACTGATAGAATTCTGATAGGTATGCCTAGAGAATAGTAACTCAATCAATCCTTTAGTTTTCGGATATCTCATATCTTTTGCTAGAAGAAGATTATCTTCAAAATATATCGGCGAGTTTCCAATCATTAATCCATCGCGTACCTTAGGTACACCATATATTTTGTCAAGATTATGCTTTCTACTAAGCATAAGCATATTCTTATTACTAGAGAAATTATGTTTCTCATCCTCTTCACTACCAGCTGTTTCATACATAGTATCAGCAGGCATAGCTTGAACGGTATCATTTGTCGAAGCTTCATTGTATGTGTGATCAACTGTACTACTAGGATCATATGTTATATCGAAACTCTCATTACGATTCTTAGTTGAAAAATTATCATGAGAATCGTTTCTTGGCTGCTTTCTCGATGTCTCGACATCAACAAGTTTCTGCAGAGGATCAACAATCAACTTGAATGTCTCTCCCAACGGTCTCTCAAAATTATCCTTTCCATACTTTAACAAGTTATACTTGCGTTTAATTGCGCTTCGTGCTTTAACAAGCTGCTGAAGTATGTTTTTCTTTTGTTGAAAGTCAGACATGTTGATGCATCAACATTCGACGATAGACTGATGATGTAATTTATGTACGTGCTATATTTATAGCAAAGCAGTCAAAGCCTTTTCGGTATCTGCCTCTATTGATTGAACTATCTTTGTCAATCATTAGAAATCCGTACTTGTCGTCTGACCAACATTTTGAGCATAAATCTTTGAATTGGGTAAAAGTCATGTCAGCAATCACGTGATCATCGTACATATGTCTCAAGTATGCGTCATCCTTTTGAAATATTACCAACAGATTGAGATTGTCTCTGACGAGATGTTCCGGAACGTGAGCGTAAGACTGACAGCGGTAGAAGCAGTCAACGCTTTTGTGCCTACTCATGCAGAAAAATGCTCTGATGTTGTTTTGCTTTTCACAGGCTACACCGTCAAATATCATGATAGACTTTGGAAGCGCATTATCAGGAGATACCACTTCCTCGTGTTCACTGAAAGGAAAATATTGTATACCCTCAAGAGGTTCCAAGAGTTCCTTTAAAATTTTATATTTTGACTGACTGAGTGATTTGGAGTAAACGTACATATTTTCAAATCTGAGCCCATTTGGATGTGTTGTGAGAGCCAGTAGACTGTTAGTTTTACCAAAATTCGATGGTCCACAAAATACAGCTTGAATGCTATCCGGAAGTAAATCTCCATGTCGCTTCATCTTTTGGTCTTGCTCTACGATATTGTCAAAATTCACTACCGGGAGCTTGAGAGACTGCTCTTTGAAATTCATGTATACGTAGTACGAGATCTCGATTACGACTGATCATCTAACTATAAATAGAGCGTTTTTATACCTCAAGCTTCAGTCATCAATTGACCTTCGTAGTGTAATGATCATACACAAATACCGAGGACGTGGTTTAGTGAATAAACTTATCAGCAAGCTTCCAGTGTAACTTCACTTACCTGGATATCAGTAAAGGACGTAATTAGCTAAACGTCTTGCTCGAGGCGATCCAGGGATCAACCCTCTGGATTCAGCTTGTAAGGAGCACGATATAGCTTATTCGCAAAATCGTGAAAGCGTTAAGGCTAGAAACGCTGCAGACAGAGTGCTTGCCGATAAAGCTTGGCAGCGAGTTTTGTCAAAAGACGCGGGAATCGGCGAAAAGGTTACTGCTTACGCTGTAACGAACACCATAAAACTAAAGTCAAAATTTAGAATGGGTGTGAGGAAGAAGAAGCTCTTCATAAAGCTAAATAAAATTGTGAAAGCTGCTTCTAAATCAATTATTGCAAGCAAATTCCACATGTTCTATCTGTCCCATCAAAGATCGGTGGGTTCTTACCATTCCTTATACATATCTTTGCTGGTCTGAGTGCAGCTGGTGCAGTAGCAGGAAGAGCAGCTGGAATAGCTAAAGCAGTCAACGACGCAAAAGCAGCTAATCAACAATTGGAGGAGACTCGGAGACATAATCAAAAGATGGAGGACATAGCCCTCGGCAAAGGTCTCTATCTAAAGCCTCACAAAACGGGATTGGGTCTGCATCTGAAGCCATACAATGGAAGTGGCTTGAGAAAAAAAAAGATCCTGAAAGTAAGATTACTACCGAGAGCACTCATAGATCTCGTTAAGTATGCTAAAATCTTGAAAATTCCAAATTTTCGAGGTGTATTTATGAGAAATGCAATGCCAGATAGCGGACCGCGTTTCAGTGAATTAGGTATCGTGAATCTCAATGATGCAAGCGGATCTGGAACACACTGGGTAACATATCGTAAACGAGGCAATGACGTAGTTTACTTTAATAGTTTTGGAGATCTCCAACCACCCTTAGACTTGATGATATACCTGGGAGTTGACGAAATTAAATACAATCATAAGAGGTTCCAAGACTTCAATACATTCAACTGCGGCCATCTCCGCCTCAAGTTCTTGTGTAATATGCTCAATCGCCAGGCTATATAAAGACCTACATCGGTCCAAATTGAATCATTATGCCTTGAACAGTCATGGAAAGTTCATTCACGTTGAGTCTCTCTCGCACTTCATCCATTCTCGAAGCTCGGTATTTTCCTCCAATCGAACTATCGCTACATAAGAACTACGTTCTTGGTTTGGTTAAACTTTTAACCTTCAATTCCACACCCAACATTGATACAGACGATAACAAGTTTAATGTAGGTTCAGAGGAAATTTCATTACCGACAGACAGCTATGAAATTGAAGATATAGATAATTATCGTAGTAAATTGTTGTCACATAAAAGTATATCGATCAGTCTAAAGCCTAACAATAATACGCTTCGCAGCGTAGTAAAGTGTAGTCATCCGATCGATTTTCGACCACGAAACTCAATCGGTTCCCTGCTGAGCTTCACTCAACGCGTTCTTCTAGCAGACTTGACTCACAGTTCCGATTTGCCTATAGCGATTCTCAAAGTCAACGCTCTACGAGTAGAGTGTAACATCACATCCGGTGCGTATATAAACGGCCAACCATTGCACACTGTACACGAGTTCTTCCCTGCAGTACCGCCAGGATATCGTTAAGAAGGTTAGAACAAACGTCAAGCTGGAGGACACAGGGACCGTAATTCACAGAATACGTCGAACACAAACGGGGGACGTTCTGTTCGAAAAAGATAAAACCGATAACAGGGGTGGTTTCAGTAGCGCTATTAGAACTGCAATCAGTGCTGGTGACGGCAACGACGTAACCGTAAAGGAGTTATACCCAACGACCAGATTGGAAATCAGCGATCTAGACGAGATGACGGAAGAAGAAGAGGTAAGGGAAGCCTTAAGGAAGATTGCAGAAGCAGACTACCAGATTCATATTACCGCTGTCAACACTATAGGTCAATGTATGGCAATTATCAAAACTGATAGTAAAGTAGCTGTTAAACTGTTGGAAACCGAAAAGGTACGTATTGGATGGGTGATCTGCCGCATCAGAATAAAAATAACGGTTACACGCTGTTACCATTGTCTGAATTATGGGCACGTCAGCAGTAGCTGTAAAGGACTAGACAGATCCAAATCATGCTACAAATGTGGAGAACCGGATCACAAAGCAGCAACATGTAAAGCAGAAGCAAAGTGCGTGCTATTCGTAGATATAGGAGAGGAAGGAGAGAAGATACAGCACATTCCGGGTACACATGAATGTAAAGTGTTCCAGAAGGCAACGGAGAATAAAACACAAAAGCGACAAAATGGCAATTAAGATAATACAAGGAAACATGCATAGACGCAGACTAGCCGACGATCTTCTTCCTTACATACAGAAGGAGAAACTAGCCGATCTGCTTATTATAAGCGAGCAGTACAAAAACCCCGAAAATCAGAATTGGTTCTCGGATAACTTAGAGACAGCAGCGATATGGGTGGCAAATCCTGCGAAGGTGCCGATAGAGGGTCAAGGGGCAGGTGATGGATACGTCTGGGTAAGAAGTGGAGAAGTCACTTACTTCAGCTGTTATCTTACACCCAACGAATCCAGGGCGACCTTTCGAGCTAAACTTCAACAAATAGAAGATGAGATACAGAGCATTCATGGTGGATCTATCATTCTCGCAGGGGATCTCAACGCCAAGGCCATTGAATGGGGGATGCCAGAAACGAACGTAAAAGGTAGACAAATAATGGAAATGTCCGCCAGACTTGGACTAACAGTGTTAAACGAGGGAAACACACCCACTTTTCGGCGATCAAGGCGCAAAGGGTCCATCGTTGATATCAGCTTGATATCAGAGACACTGGTACGTAGAATCGAAGGTTGGACGGTCCTGGAGGTCTACACGGCGAGTGACCATCAATACATTGCGTTCGAAATTAACGACTGCAGGAGACAAGCGCCAAGATCCGCGGAGGCGGGGCAGCTAGGATGGAACACCTCGAAACTCAACGATGATGCCTTCGCATTAGTTGTTGGTAACAGGAATTCAGGAAACGTAGTGCAGGACCCCGACAGAGAAAAACACGCAGAAGAATCTGTTGCCTTTACCATGAGCATTCTTTACAGGGCATGCGATTCATCGATGGCAAGAAAGAGGCCGTTTAACGGAAAAAATTCTGTGAGTGGAGCTCACAGACGCCTGGTCGGTAATAAATGCTTAAGTAAAAAATTAATTTTCAATAAACCTTAAATTTCCGAAGCATTATTGTACCACAGGCATGAAAGCTGTATGAATCAATTGTTTTAATTAAACCCTATATGTCCGGGCAAATAATTGAAATTGGAAACTTCCCATAAATGAAAAATACAGTCAATAATAAAACTTTATGAAACGATATATTTATTTAAGCTACTTTGAAGTTAGTTGTGTTAACAAATAATTGTGTTTGGGCAATAGATTTTAAAAGCCAACGAAATCACGAAAAAAATTAATAAAATCTAATAAAAACTGTCGGAGTGGCTATTCGCAGAGAATTGTGGATATAATACGTGAACATAAATTTATTCGTCAACGTAAAGAGTTTTTCGTGTATTTAAAAGCGCATATTGTAGCTAGCTTTTTTTCCTGTACGTAAGATATTTTTCGTGGACATAAGGTAGTATTCATCAACGTAGGGCAATATTCGTCAACATAAGGCAATACCTCTAGCGCGAAGTCACATTCGTCATCGAAAGACATTTACATGGACGTACGCAGTATTCGTCAACGTAAGGCAATATCCCTAGCGTGAAGATACATTCGTCAACGTAAGATTTTTTTTTGTCGCAAGCATGGATTTTTTTAACGTAAGGTTATATTCTTGCCAAAAGGCAATATGTTCACGAAGAATCTAAAATGATTAGCGTTACTTTGCGTTACGTTCATTATAACGTTCACGATATATCAACGAAAACCTTAGGTTCACATTTCCCGAGCATTGTCCGACGTTGACGAATATAACCCATTCGCAAAAAAGGCCTTACGTCCACGAATATGGCTTCACGCAACAGATATTGCCTTACATTGACGAATATTGCTCTACGTTGACGAATACTACCTTACGTCCTCGAAAAACTACTTACCTTAAAGAATGTGGGTTTACTCTACGAGTATTGTCTTACCTTGACGAATGTGGCTTTACTCTACGAATATTGTCATACGTTGACGAATGTGCCTTTACTATACGAATATTGCCATACGTTAACGAATATTGCTTTACGTTGACGAATATTACCTTGAATATTGCATAAGAATTATCTATGCGGACAAATTTTAATATCAAATATAAAAGTAGTTACGAGCAGATTTAACCTAGAATGTCAGTTCCGTCCCTGCCAGTTCCATCCTCTGCTAACATCATATAATATTGCATTCATTTTGATAGAAATACTTTCTAATGTATCCCATTCAAGTATTTTGTTTAAAAGTTATTATGAGAGTAAAAAATCGTCAAACTCTAAGAAAGAGTTCGTTATGGAAAAAAGAAATTTTAAGTTTAATAAATTTTCAGAAACTTTTGAAGCTATACTGGGACAGTTACGGCAGAATCACCCATATATTTTTGAATATTATGAAAAAAAAACAAATATCAATTCTTACAAAATTTCGAAATTCATTAAACAATTTAAGTAATCAATTTGTAATTATTATTAATATTATAAAAGTCTACTTTCCGGATGTATCTCCGTTTCACTGAAAATCGTCTTTAACAAATTCTATCGTTTATTTTTGGGCGTACACCATTAGGTGGGAGATCGCGACCATATGTGATGTATCGATGCACCTGAAACTACGTGTACGTCACCGGAAGTATTCCGGAAATAAACCGGAAGTACTTTCATTGTAAATTAGAATATCAAGAAAATAAAATATTTAATGTCCGTTTTACTCGACACGAATCGTTTTTTATCATTTATTATTTTTATGATAGCGAGGGGATGTAGGTCTGCGATCATATGTGATGTAAAAGTGAAGCAGATACTGAGAATCAGATATCGATATTTCAGCGTATATGGGAAAATTGAATATTGCAGGTTTTTGTTGAATTATCATAAAATTTTATTTCTGGCGGTTTTCGAGGATGTTGAACAAAATGCTGAGGTCAGATATCGCTGTTTCAGCGTATGCGGTGGTGATGCGTGGGTGAAGTCGCAATAAGTGAATATTTCAGGTTTTTATTAAATAATCATAAAATTTTATTTCTGGGGGTTTTCGAGGATTCTGAACAAGGTATTGAGGTCAGATATCTCTGTTTTCGACGTATGTAGGGGTCAAGCTTAGCTGGAGGCCCAAAAATTGAATATTGCAGGTTTTTGTTAAATTCTCATAAAGTTTGCTTACTTGGGATTTTCGAGGATGCTGAATAAGATGCTGAGGTCAAATCTCGCTGTTTTAGTGTATGCTTGATACGTAGCTGGAGGCGCAAAAATTAAATATTGCAGGATTTGTTGATTTCTCAGAAAATTTGATTTCTGAGGGTTTTCGAGGATGCTGAACGAGATGCTGAGGTCAGATATCTCTGCTTCAACATATGTGAGGGTCATGCGTGACTGGAGGTTGTGACATAGTATTTTGTTGTAAAATATTAAATTTACTTGCTCCTAAATATAATCACTAAAATCTAGTTTAATAATTGAAAATATGGGAGAGCAGCACATATTTGGCCTAAGATTCTCGTTCTCTCAGAGGAGATCACTGAGCTGATCTACACGCAGATTGTCGAAACCAACGTCGAGCCAGACGAAATAGTAATTGATGATAATAATAATTAATATTTATCAAATTTAGAGGAAAGTATATTACATGCAGGAAGCCAGGAACTCGCTACTAATCAATTGCCAAATTGTACCCAAGGATTAAAATAATAAAAGAGTTTAGTTTATTAAACATTAACTTATTTCAATTTACAATATTATATTGAATAAGAGATACGTAAGTTTTATCGGTAAGGTATATGTGGCAGTGACTGGCCACTGCCCAGGACCCGACAACTAAAGGCTATTTTATCTTTTAACAAGCTTTATAGATAAAATTAGTAATGTATATCTACTAATTACTGTTATTTAACTATTTCATTTCTGGTATAAAAAAATTTGCTACGAAGTTTTGTATTTCAGGAATTAAAAAAATTGTCTAAAATATCGTAGTCACCTGCACCATGAATCTCAACATATTTCTTATGCTAAGGCTAAGAAAAGTGGAATACTTGTTAAGACGATATTATGTTAATAAGGTATTTCTACTTAAGTAAATATGATTATAGAATCTTAAGAACATTTACAATAGATATAAAAAGCAAAATTAAATATTTCTTTTTATTCAATAAATATGAACTTGGCTATGTACTGGTAAATGAAAATCGTGTTTGCCCGATAACTGATTGCCTGGCCAGTTATTAGTTAAGTCGCCATCTAGCGTGCTCGTTCATTTGTCCACAACAATGTACCTGGCCACAGAATATTACATAGAGATGTTGCTATAATCTCTGGCCAATGCTCCGAATTTTGGTGCCTTAATTTGCTATAAGTATACAATCGTAAGTATACTTAATCTAACAATAGTAAAATAGTATATTCATAGCATATTTTTTGTAACACATGTTTGGATGACGCGCTTTGTTATGCTTATAAAGCGGAAGCAAATATGGCTGTTTTGTGACACGGTGCAAGCATGATTCTGCTGGATTGCAAATTTAAATTGAACAAGTTTAAATATGTCTAGACCGTTCTAAATAAACATATTGTATCATTCGGATGATACAGAGAATGTCGGAGCCCCACCCCCTCTATGGCTGTCCGACCTATTTTGTATTTCCAATTATCTGTAAAAACTACAAGTCCGATCGACTAACTTTATTTTGTACAGATCGGTTCATTATGTAGTAAGCACTACACGGCTCAACTCCAATTCTTACTGTAAAACGACATTATAAAAAATTATTAGCAAAAGTTTGGTATGATTAAAATGTTGAGCTTAGCTTTCAATACTTAAGCAACCTATCGTATTCCCAATTAATCAGAAAATAACTCATCAGATCAACTTTATCTTGCATGCAAAAGCTTTATTATAAAGAGCACTACGCGGCTCTGCTCTTGATATTTTCCTGCAATCTATACTTTAAAAGTAGTCACTAAGAAAAACATGATTTTAGCTCCGACAGCCTTTTATCTGGACATTAGGATAGCTTGATTTGTTCAAAATAGGTATCAATTATATTCATGCCCCCTAAACACGTGGTAGCATCCGGATGATACCACATGTTTAGAGTTAGTAGTATTAGCGAGAGTAATGTAACTTTTTCTCGCTCATCTTTTTATGGCCTGCCGGCCGCTAAACGGACACTTTAGTCCTCCTATATAGGCAAAAAGAAACGTGATTTCATGAAAGTGAGACAAAAATAAATTATTTAATAGATTAAGATTCTAAAACTGTTAAACTATTTACATAATGAATTATTTATTTAATAATAATTAAGAAAAATAAACAATTTATTTTACAATTACAAATAAATAGTCTACATTTTTTAACCTCTCGAGCCTTAAATAACTACTTTACGCAAATTTTTATTATTAAATGTTCCCAAAAATAGCTTTCTTTATTGCATTTTCAGTAACGATGTAAATTAGACCACTCACCGAAATAAGTACATGATTGCGATAAATGAGAAAAATACTACAATATTTATCTTAATACCCCCCTGGTTCATAATAATAACGAATTTACTAATTACTCGACTCGATTCACAAACGATAACTACTCGCGACACGAGCTAATCTCAAAACTCAAGTAACTACAAAATTTAAAAATGTCTACGGCATCTATGACTATATGGGAAATTATATGTCTAGTCTATCGAACGGTCCAGCAGCGAATACCCGAGGAGGACCGAAAGCGCATGGCTCGGTTCTGCGCGGCTGACTGAAGCGCCGTATTCTGCTCCGTTCAACCACGCGTGTAACATTCTCGCCGCTGCAGCGTTTGTTCCCCGACGGGCGGCTATACTTGTTCGGCATGAGTCGTGCACCTTCGGTTTTCCCCTATCCCGCACGCGCAGTCACTTACTGCTGGCTTACTCCGTCTCCCTCGCGCCGGCTTCATCCCAGAGTACGGCGTCTGCTCGTACTGTGTTGTCGCTCTCGTCTTCGTTCGCTCTCTTTGGCTCTACTGTGTTATTGTGCGCGTGTAGTGGGGTGTGTGTATCCGCGGGGCGCGCTTGCCGCTGCAGCGGTGTCTTCGGCGGCTAGAGTACTGCTGACCGGCGATCGTCCGTCTCTCTCCCTTTCGTACGGGTTTAGGCACTGGCATAATACCTGCAATAAGAGAAAGGGGTAAAAGCATATACATCTTTTTCAGAATGACATTCTCTTGATACTCTGCTGTGCTGCAGCTCGTCTTCATCTCTGACTGGTGCTGTCAGGGAATGTGAAAGTGTGTGTGTGTTATAGTGACTTTCTGTCTCTCTCTCTCCTGCCAAGAACAATAACGTTATACGCGCAGGTTAATTATTACACAGCCCCACAAAAAAAAATTGTAAGTCCCAAAAACTTGACCACGGTACTTATATGTTTTTGGGATCGCTGAATCCGAATCCAGGGTTAGTTTAACCCCATCAGATCTTTCTCAAGGTCAGTTGAAGGACAAATTATCGAAATACATGAAAAATACACTAAAACCATGGTATCTTGGGGTTTTTGGGGTCGCTGAATCCGAATCCGGGGTAAGTTTAACCCCATCAGAACTTTCTCAAGGTCAGTTGAAGGTCAAATTATCGAAATACATGAAAAATACACTAAAACCATGGTATCTTGGGGTTTTTGGGGTCGCTGAATCCGAATCCGGGGTCAGATTAAACAATCAGATCTTTCTCAAGGTCAGTTGAAGGTCAAATTATCGAAATACATGAAAAATACACTAAAACCATGGTCTCTTGGGTTTTTTTGGGGCGCTGTATCTGAATCCGGGCTTATTACAACCCTATCAGGTCATGGTCAAGGTCAGTTGAAGGTCAAATCATAAAGATTCATAAAAAGTAGAGTCAAACCATGACATTTAGGGGTTTTTGGGGTCGCTGAATCCGAATCCAGGGTCAGTATAGTCCCATAAGGTTATATTTATGGTCAGTTCAAGGTTAGTTCAAGGTCATGGACGTAAAGAGAGTGAAAAAATTAGTTATAAACTGAAACAATGCAAAAGGTAATGTAAACCATAAAGCAAAGAACAATGTATATGCAAGTACAATCGTATCCTTTAAAACTATATCATAGTTTGCTGCTCCTTCATTTACTTTAAATTTGTTAGAAGTATATGCAATTCAATAAAATACCCGTAAAAATATTAAGCCCATTACTCTTTTGTATGGTAACGAACTATTTTATTGTCAAATGATCTACGAAGTGGATTACGCTTCTGCTTCTCCAATGTTGATGGTAGATCTCTTTTTAACGACCAACAGTAATCTGCTAACATATTTACGACCCATCTTCCTTGGTACCTGCGCTCCATTTCCTTGTTATCTTGGTGAAATCTCTCTCCCTGCTCTTCGCTGTAATCACCTAGGTTTTCTGGAAATTCATCAACATGCGAATATAAAAAGTGTAATTTTAGATTCATCAGGCCGCCTTGATTTTTGTAACTATTTACTAAATTTAAAACTATTTGTTGGTAATTTGGGCTCTTATGATTTCCAAGAAAGTTTTTAATTACGTCCTTGAAACATAACCATGCTTCTCTCTCTGTATGATTCATTTTCGTAACAAAAATTTCATCATTTATCATCTTACGAATCTGAGGGCCATCGAAAATTCCTTCATTTACTTTAGCATCACTTAATTTGGGAAACAGATTTCGCAGATACTTAAAGCAGCTACCATCTTTCTCTAAAGATTTTACCCATTGTTTCATAAGTCCAAATTTAATGTGCAGAGGTGGTATAAGAATTTTTGATGGATCAACAAGTGGCTTATCTTTTATATTCTTAGAACCCGGTTCGAACTTTTGTCTAAGGGGCCAGATACTCTTTATGTAATGATTCTTTCTATCCCTACTATCCCATTCACATAAATAGCAAGGATATTTTATGAATCCCGATTGTTGCCCCAGAAGTATTGTTATGATTTTAAGATCCCCACATATTTGCCATTTATGATCATTGTATTTTATTCGGTCTAATATTACTTTCATGATACAGTACTCTTCATTCAGTATTATCGAATATCCTATGGGAATGGCTGCATAAACATTTGTATTGTGTAACAGAACGGCTCTTAAACTTCTCGTTGACGAATCGATGAACAATCTCCACTCGTTAGGGTTGTAATATCCATGTTTAAAGCAATTCATCAACCCAACTATATCTTTGCAGTAAACTAAGGGAAATTCTTCATCTTTAGCGAAATAATCACGATATTTCTTATCTCTGTCTCGGTAGTAAGAAACTTTAATTTTTCCAGCTTCATTAGTATTTTCTTTTAGCCATGAAGCCAAGTACTCCGCCCCATCCTTTGGTAGGCCCAAATCGCGTATGAGATCATTCACTTTTTCCTGTGTAAGTGGACCTTTCTCCTTCTTAGTATTATAGGGGATGTATTCTTCGTCACTTGTATCACTTGTACTAGCAACGTCATTGTCTTCATCAGGCGCTATTTCTTCTTCCGCAATAATATCTCCTTCCTCCATTTCTTCTTCTAAGATTTCATCTTCATCATGTCTTTCTAAATTTTCCTCAAGATCCATACTTCCACTTGCGTACATACCCAGTGGATCTTCTCTTTTATCAATTGACGATTCATATATAGGTTTCGTGACACTTTCAACGTTAGCGTAATTAATTTGCGACTTGTTTTTACTATACTCTTTTTTTTCGGTCGGCTAAACCCCTGGGTGAAGGCTTTAGAGCCGTCATGGCAGACAAACAACAAAAAATTACGATGCAGGGATTCGGAACCCCAGTATCGGCGGCTGGTCAGGGTGAGCAAGCGGGCCCGCAGTCGTCGTCATCAAGCGACCGCAGCTCTTTGTTAGTGGGAAACTTGGCTTTCGAAGAGTATAAAAGAATACGAATTTGCATGAAGTTAATAGTAAAAACAAGTCGCAAATTAATTACGCTAACGTTGAAAGTGTCACGAAACCTATATATGAATCGTCAATTGATAAAAGAGAAGATCCACTGGGTATGTACGCAAGTGGAAGTATGGATCTTGAGGAAAATTTAGAAAGACATGATGAAGATGAAATCTTAGAAGAAGAAATGGAGGAAGGAGATATTATTGCGGAAGAAGAAATAGCGCCTGATGAAGACAATGACGTTGCTAGTACAAGTGATACAAGTGACGAAGAATACATCCCCTATAATACTAAGAAGGAGAAAGGTCCACTTACACAGGAAAAAGTGAATGATCTCATACGCGATTTGGGCCTACCAAAGGATGGGGCGGAGTACTTGGCTTCATGGCTAAAAGAAAATACTAATGAAGCTGGAAAAATTAAAGTTTCTTACTACCGAGACAGAGATAAGAAATATCGTGATTATTTCGCTAAAGATGAAGAATTTCCCTTAGTTTACTGCAAAGATATAGTTGGGTTGATGAATTGCTTTAAACATGGATATTACAACCCTAACGAGTGGAGATTGTTCATCGATTCGTCAACGAGAAGTTTAAGAGCCGTTCTGTTACACAATACAAATGTTTATGCAGCCATTCCCATAGGATATTCGATAATACTGAATGAAGAGTACTGTAGCATGAAAGTAATATTAGACCGAATAAAATACAATGATCATAAATGGCAAATATGTGGGGATCTTAAAATCATAACAATACTTCTGGGGCAACAATCGGGATTCATAAAATATCCTTGCTTTTATGTGAATGGGATAGTAGGGATAGAAAGAATCATTACATAAAGAGTATCTGGCCCCTTAGACAAAAGTTCGAACCGGGTTCTAAGAATATAAAAGATAAGCCACTTGTTGATCCATCAAAAATTCTTATACCACCTCTGCACATTAAATTTGGACTTATGAAACAATGGGTAAAATCTTTAGAGAAAGATGGTAGCTGCTTTAAGTATCTGCGAAATCTGTTTCCCAAATTAAGTGATGCTAAAGTAAATGAAGGAATTTTCGATGGCCCTCAGATTCGTAAGATGATAAATGATGAAATTTTTGTTACGAAAATGAATCATACAGAGAGAGAAGCATGGTTATGTTTCAAGGACGTAATTAAAAACTTTCTTGGAAATCATAAAAGCCCAAATTACCAACAAATAGTTTTAAATTTAGTAAATAGTTACAAAAATCAAGGCGGCCTGATGAATCTAAAATTACACTTTTTATATTCGCATGTTGATGAATTTCCAGAAAACCTAGGTGATTACAGCGAAGAGCAGGGAGAGAGATTTCACCAAGATATCAAGGAAATGGAGCGCAGGTACCAAGGAAGATGGGACGTAAATATGTTAGCAGATTACTGTTGGTCGTTAAAAGGAGATCTACCATCAACATCGGAGAAGCAGAAGCGTAATCCACTTCGTAGATCATTTGACAATAAAATAGTTCGTTACCATACAAAAGAGTAATGGGCTTGATATTTTTATGGGTATTTTATTGAATTGCATATACTTCTAACAAATTTAAAGTAAATGAAGGAGCAGCAAACTATGATATAGTTTTAAAGGATACGATTGTACTTGCATATACATTGTTCTTTGCTTTATGGTTTACATTACCTTTTGCATTGTTTCAGTTTATAACTAATTTTTTCACTCTCTTTACGTCCATGACCTTGAACTAACCTTGAACTGACCATAAATATAACCTTATGGGACTATACTGACCCTGGATTCGGATTCAGCGACCCCAAAAACCCCTAAATGTCATGGTTTGACTCTACTTTTTATGAATCTTTATGATTTGACCTTCAACTGACCTTGACCATGACCTGATAGGGTTGTAATAAGCCCGGATTCAGATACAGCGCCCCAAAAAAACCCAAGAGACCATGGTTTTAGTGTATTTTTCATGTATTTCGATAATTTGACCTTCAACTGACCTTTAGAAAGATCTGATTGTTTAATCTGACCCCGGATTCGGGTTCAGCGACCCCAAAAACCCCAAGATACCATGGTTTTAGTGTATTTTTCATGTATTTCGATAATTTGACCTTCAACTGACCTTGAGAAAGTTCTGATGGGGTTAAACTTACCCCGGATTCGGATTCAGCGACCCCAAAAACCCCAAGATACCATGGTTTTAGTGTATTTTTCATGTATTTCGATAATTTGACCTTCAACTGACCTTGAGAAAGATCTGATGGGGTTAAACTAACCCTGGATTCGGATTCAGCGATCCCAAAAACATATAAGTACCGTGGTCAAGTTTTTGGGACTTACAATTTTTTTTTGTGGGGCTGTGTTATTAATAAAAGATTTGTAGTTTTGGTGCGCTGACCCGTCAGTGTGAGACTCGCTGCAGTATAATTAATTAACAATAAATGTTTTGAATACTACACGTTCATATATAGGAATGCGTGTGTATACGTGTTTATTGCAAAAGGATAAGATATGTGTACATTTACCGTCACCGATATTGTATTTTCTAATCGTCGTTATATTGTAATACTATGTTTCTGACCTGAACTACATTTCTTTTTAAATATGTTTGTATATGCATATACGAGGGTAGTTCAATAAGTCTTTAGAATGACCAACAGATGGCGCGCGAATCGCTCCAAATCATCTGTTTTCAGTCAGCTCCACTCCCGACTAGATATATGGTGCAGTCACAGTCCACATCTTCTGAGTTTACGTGTTTTTATAACGAATTGAAAAAAAAAAATTGCTTGTTAAGAAAAATGGAAAAAAACGAGTTCAGAGCGGTAATTAAACATTTTCATTTAAAGGGTTTAACTCCATATGAGATAAAAAATGAATTGGACTCAGTTCATGGCATATCTGCCCCTGCCTTAGCAACGGTTTATATCTGGGTAAATGAATTTAAGCGTGGTCGTACATCAATAAGTGACGAACCACGTTCAGGAAGGCCCGTAGAAGCAACTACTCCCGAAATCATCAATAAAATTCACGATATGGTGTTGAAGGATAGAAGATTAAAAGTGCGTGAGTTAGCTGAGGCCACAAGGATATCTATAGATGCAATAAACTCAATAGAGTGGTCGCCTCTGAGGCTCTTTTGGCGCG
The DNA here is from genome assembly GCA_949152435.1 of Gastracanthus pulcherrimus. NCBI lineage: Eukaryota > Metazoa > Arthropoda > Insecta > Hymenoptera > Pteromalidae > Gastracanthus > Gastracanthus pulcherrimus. The sequence continues at coordinate 54,518,278 of OX424575.1, read as the reverse complement.
CATAAGTCGGAATCCTGAGGAATTTTTTCGTCGATTTGTGACTGTGGATGAAACATGGATACACCACTACACTCCTGAGACAAAGGAACAATCCAAACAGTGGATTTCAACAGGCGAACCAGCTCCAAAGAAGGCAAAGACCGTAAAGTCAGCTGGTAAGGTTATGGCTACAGTTTTTTGGGATGCACGTGGAATTATACTTATTAACTACTTGTAAAAGGGTAAAACAATCACTGGTGAGTATTATGCACCATTATTAGAGCAGCTGAAAGAAGAAATTAAAAAAAAACGACCACATTTGGCGAGAAAAAAAAATTCTCTTTCATCACGACAACGCCCGAGTTCACACATGCTTCGTTTCATTGGCTAAAATTGAAGAACTAAAATTCGAATTGGTCGAACACCCACCGTATTCACCAGATTTAGCCCCCAGTGACTTTTTCTTATTTCCAAACTTGAAAAAATGGCTCGGTGGACAGAGATTTACGGACAACGAAGACGTCATTGCCTCTGTAAGTGCTTATTTTGAGGAACTTCTGAAAACGCAATTTTCTGAAGGATTAAAAAAACTTAAAAAGCGATTGACCAAGTGTATAGAGCTCCAAGGAGATTATGTTGAAAAATAAAAAAAAATTTACCCAAAAAAAATTGTTTTTATACTTTATTCTAAAGACTTATTGAACTACCCTCGTAAGTTCCTAAGTTTAAATGTACGATATATATGATTTTACCAGTAATTTTCACGTATACATATGTAGATGCAAACATGATGAGATATCGCTCAGCGATGATATACGATCTGGTAATATTCTTAATATATTAATAATTTTTTTGTTCTTCATATATATGTAGCTACGATTCCCTATCTTCGTGGAATTAATATAAAGATGGACATTTCCGAAGATCAATTGATGCATATTGAACAACGAAAGTACTGTGGCAATATGCTTAAAAAGAAATTCAAAAAAGGTATTTATGATTACTTATTAAAGAGTTTCGAGCGACATGGTCTGATAACAAATAACATTGTAGTAAATATGTAGCTGATTAATGTCTGATCTTTAATATAAATTTTTGACTTATTTTTAACAGAAAAAAATCAATTTTTGTAAAAATAGAGAGAAAAACTTGAAATTTTTTTAGTATATAAAAAAATGTTTTTTGAGCTTCGTAAACATTTCAAAAAAATGAGGAAGATTTTCGTAAAGATATCGTAGTATAAAGAGATATTAATATATTTTTATGCACAAAACCAAACAAATTCATGAAAAGAATTAGACGGTTTTTTACAATATAAAGAATCGTTATCTAAATTCTCTGTACAAATTTCAAGCAATGTAAGCATTCTTAAGAAAACATATAGTAGGTCCCCAAAAATTAATTAATATGGCTCAGTTACTGTGCCACTGGCTCTTACCGATTACTGTGCTCTAAATATGGTGAATCAGAAACTTAATATTGTAGGTTACAATTCAGTGTGAAATTGCTATTATTAAGCAACACAAATTACCTTCGCTAGAAAATAGTGAAAATACCTTTATTTAATCAAGTTCTACCAATAATCCTGATTTTCGATTGTCTTTTAACAGTCCATAAGTCCCGCTTTCGAAGTAAAAAAAGTGACCACAGTTGAGATGGGCATAAAGTACTATATGTAACTCGAGAAAAAAGTCGATTTTTCCCGCGGGTGAGTTTACTGCCCGAGCGAGCGAAGCGAAAAATATTCGACTTTTTGCCCTTGCAACATAATGTACTATTATTCAAATTTTTACAAGTTTTAAATATTTAAAATCGCAATTCTTCAACAAATCAAACTTTTAGTATGATTTAGAATTTATGCATAGTTTTAACGTATAAAACCAAAAAAAAATTACATACTGCGTGTATGTCTGTGTGTGTGCGTGAGTGTGTGCGTACGTGTGTGCGTGAGTATGTGTGTGTATGTGTGACTGTCTGTAGGTACGCATGTGGTCAAATTTTGTGGTCACCAGAAATTTTGAAGGCCACCGATTTTCGGGTTGAAATTTTGCAGGTATATCAGATATGACCCAACATAGAACTGATTAGATTTTGGAGATAAAAGGTCAAAACTTACCGCTTATTTTAAAAAATATTGAATTTAAAAAGAAATTAGAAAACATTAAGAACTATTTTTTTATTATTTTATGCGTACAGACAGACCTTTCAAAACATCGAAATTCATCAAAATCTTGGTTTTCGAATAAATCATCGTTACAAAGCTATCTCTTAAAGAAAGAGAAAAAAGAATAACACTGAAATGAACGTTAATAAAATGTAATAATAAGACTTATACAAAAGAATTAAAATTTAATTATTGTACAGAATCAAATAAAATATATAATAAAAAACTTATTACTGGGATCGATTTTCGGTGAAATTCTCGAGAATTTTTTCTTCGAGTTTTTCATCGGTAAAAATCTCCGACTACGTATTATGCTATGATGCAGGATGTATGCGCCCATATAGCTTCTTCAAAAGTATCTGAGACGCTAGTAAGCAGGTGATAGGTTTCGCTCTACGGACATCGCACAACACAACATGCAAGTATATAAAATACGAATGTAAAATACAAAAACACATATGAATTGTGACATATTGGTGTCCCAACAAAAACGGGATATATGGCCATTAAATCCAAAGAAGAAACAATTAAACAATTATATTATTATCAAAAAACAAAAATAATTTACCTTATCAATTTCAGAATATTGTAAAATAAAGAAATCATTGTAAATCAAAAACGGATCAAAGAATCTCACTATTTCTTTTCAATTCAGAATCTTTGTACGAAATCGAGCCTATATACGGCCCTGGCTCATATACGTCACTGCGACCACGTCACCTCCCAACGCCTTAGACACTAGCCCAGCAGTGGCTCTGCGCCAATGAGAAAAGCGACGACCATAGTCTTCGTCCGGCAACGACGCCGCAGCGCTCAGTTGCGCTCTCTCCTTCGCGCTGATCACTTGCTCTTACACATATCAAATTAAACTATTCAAGAATATATCTATTTATTCAAACGCCAATTCTCGTCTATATTCATTCGCGAACCTTATCTCTTCAACATTTGATCCTACGAGCCGGATGACGAGGAAAAGGTGAGTTTAAAATAAACTAAAAATCGTGACGCGTCGCCATCTTAGTCGTCGCATCGCGCAGAAGGAGAGAGCAAGAGATGATCGTATATGTATACGATTAACGAGACGGCGGATCTTTGTCTCTGAGTCAAGTCTCGCGCGCGAAGAAGTTGGAGCCGACTCCAGAGCACGCTGCCCCTCACCCCCTTTGGCTACTAAGGCTCAAAGGGCGCATGGGGAGAGCTGACGAGAAGGACGCCACTCCGCCGCCATATTGCTCAGAATATCGAGCAGCACGACGGAAGGATCATCGAAGCCATCATCGGCAGCCACCTTCAACTGCGCACGAGAACGGCTAGGAGGGAAACACCTGCAGCAGCGGGTAAGACAGATCGTGCAAGCTCTGCCCCGCTATCGGCGTCTCTACAGCGGTGCAGGTAAGCGCTACCACCGTCGACATCGGCATCATCGCATCAGCAGCGCGCGTAACGCTGGCCGCCGCCAGCGTCGACCTTGTTGCTGCGCAAGCAGCCGACGCCGCCATTGTTCACGCTCACGGAGAAGCGAGAGAGAAAGGACGATCGAGCTCTGCCACTCCACCATTACCGCATCAGTGTCGCGCGGAACGTCCGGGCGCCGCCTGCAGCATCGACAGCGTCCACGCAGCTCTCGCATGAGCAAGGGAGACAGAGCTAGGGAGAGCTCTGCCGTACCGACAACACAGCGCCACAGTTTCGCGCGGCCGCCACCATCGATTTCAATGCTGCGAGCTGCTGCTGCGAGGAGCCACTGCTGCTGCCGTTGCCATTTCGAGGCCACTCTCGATAGCGGCGCGTGATTACACGCGACCGCCTATCACGTCGTGCAGCCTGGGTTTCTGCTACTGCTGCTTATGTTGCCACTGCTGCTCGACTACAAGCCGTACGCAGCATCGCCACAGCGCGCCCAGCTGACATTTCTTGTCGCTACTGCTGCCGTCGATGCAGCTGCTACAGTGATCCAGTCAACATCGGTACTGGATGCGAGCCGCTCTGGTCTACTGAATACTGTTGCTGCTATCGATGACTTGGTTCGCTTCAATCATCTGGTGACCCAGCTGCCATCGGTACTTTATGCGAGCCGCTCTGGACTTCTGATTCATCATGGAAGCAGCAAGCGGTCATCTCACGGCAATATAATTCTGATTTTGACACTTTTAAATAATTAAATATTATTATTGAATCATTCTAATTAATTCAAATTCGTAGAGTTAAAAGAAATTAAGAAATTTATTGTCGTCGCAATCATAATATCTTTTAGTAAAGTGAACCTAACAGCTGTTCATGCTGTACGGTATACAAATCAGGATTAGTCTCAATCTCGTAGCTTTATTCAAAGCTTTATGCCTTTGCTTTCATAGCAAACTCAATTCTTGGTAACCTAAATGTAAACTCGCATAAATGCCTATATGTTTTTAAGATTGAGAACAAAAAGAAAATATCAGTGCTTTACTTCATCGCACACGGTGGTCCTCGGCAAAATTCAACCGAAACGTGTTTGCACTTTGGATTTTCCTTTTGCATAAGATTAGAGGCCCTTTCAGGACCACATTTCAATAGAAACTAAAATCGAGGAATGAGCACTTTTTTTAATTCAATTTTGAAAATTTTTTATGGGTAGTCAATGTCAAACATTTTTTTCATGGGTAATCTAGAAAATTTATTTTTATTATAGTGTTTAACAATTGAATTATACATTAATTACATATGTACAGTACACTTTCTCGCAAATATATACAGAAATAATCACAATTTATGCTGCAATGAAAGCATAATAAGATTAATAAGTATAAGATCATTTCAAATGTGTTCTGAATTATATTCGCAGACTGCTCTTAAGGGGTTATATCGCCATTTTTTTTGTTTTTTTCCATTTTTTTTATTGGCTTAAATCTTGCCAAAACAATCCTAGAATCAAAACCTACAACGCCCAAGTACCGATTTAAACTAAAAATTTTTTTAAATCAATTTTTTCCAAACAGCTTTGATGCTGCAAAATCACAATTTACGCTTATTTTAGCGATGCTCGCTTTTTTGAATTTCGCCTCTTTAGAAATTAGTAGAAGTTACCTACGATCGACATCGTGTTTTAAATTTGAATTATAGAGGTCGCTACATGACATTACGACGGTTACAGCGTCTTTACAGCACGTGTTTACTCACACTTACCCTGTGTTTAGTCGATCAGCCGTTCTCGTTGTTTACGTTGTTATTTTGAGTTTTGCTTTACTTTTTAACTGTGAATTATATTTACAAGTACTTAATTATGAGTGAAAAGGTGTACAGTGGTCGCAAAGGCAGTAAAACAAGAAGTACAAGTACAAAACGGAGTCAAATTAGTAATCGACGCCCGCCTAACCGCCATTCGTTCGAAGGCGATTCGGAGCACGTTAGTACCTCGGCTAAGAAATTGAAAACTACTGATTTAGACCGTGACCGCGATGTTGATAATAATTTCGGCTATTGTTTCATCAATTTTTTTGCTGTATTTACTGCTCTTTCTGAATTAGTAGTATGCAAAAAATGTAATGGTGACGTGCGGTTTTTAGAGTCGAACAAGCGTGGACTAGGCTTCAAAATTATTGCGTCTTGTTTGAACTGTGGTGATGCTGATATTAACAACTGTCCTGTAATAAATGGTCGTGCTTATGAGATCAACTGCCGTATTATTTTAGCTATGTGCATCATAGGCATAGGCATCAACGGTATAAAAAAGTTCTGCTCTATGATGGATCTTGCAAAGCCTGTTTTTCAAACAACTTACAGTAAGATCATATCTAATATCGCCACTGCTACTTCACCTGTTCGAATTATATCTATGAAAAAATCAGCGATTAAAGAAAAAGAAATTTCTATCGAACGAGGTGAAAAAGAAGGTCTCACGGTGTCAGGCGATGGATCTTGGCGAAAAAGAGGGTTTACGTCTTTGTTCGGATTGGTGACTTTGATTGGTTGGTACACTGGCAAGGTATTGGATGTGTGTGTAAAATCTAAGTACTGTAAAATGTGTGAATATTGACAAAACAAGAAGGTACTGCTGAATACGAAGAGGTATACCCTTCACACAAACAGAACTGTGATACCAACCATGCAGGTAGGCCGGGAAAATGGAGATCGACGCAGTTATAGAAATGTTCAAACGCTCAGAAAAACTTCATAATATCAAATATTTTAAATATATCGGCGACGGCGATTCAAAAACATATAAAGGTATAGTCGACTCAAAACCTTATAAAGATTTCATCGTCGAAAAAAAAGAATGTGTTGGACACGTTCAGAAGCGCATGGGAACGCGTCTGCGCAATTTGAAAAAAACAACGAAAGGTCTTGGCGGCCGAGGAAAGTTGACCGGAAAGTTAATTGATGAACTTTCTATTTATTACGGACTTGCTATTAGGAGAAACTACCATTCAGTCGAAAAAATGCGGAATGAAATTTGGGTAACGTTACTTCATAAAATGTCGACGAAGGAGAATACAAGTGGAGTAGACTCTTGGTGTTCTTGGCAGCGCACTACAGCGCTTGGTACACTTGCAACGTACGAGCACAAGAGTCCAATGCATGAGGATGTTTTTAACGCAATAAAATCCATTTATAATGAACTGAGCTCCGCAACCTTCTGTCACGCTGCTTGGGTGCGTATACTCAGAACAATAACGAGTCGTTTAATGCTGTAGTGTGGTCAATTGCTCCAAAGACGGTGTCAAGCGGTAAGACTATAGTTGACATTGCGACTGACGTAGCCGTTATTATCTTCAATGACGGCTTTTCGGGTCTGTTTGCTGTTTACGATGCTCTTGGGTTGACTGTTGGACCAAACATGTACGAGTTTTGCGTGAAAACAGACTCCAATCGCGTAAAAACCGCTGAGTATCGTATATCCGATATCGCGAAAGAGTCCAGGCGCAGCATTACATCAGGCAAAAAAAAAGAAGAAGAGGAAATGAAGGCCCTGGAAGGACAATTATATGGTGCAAGGATAGGAGACTGAAGGTAAACAAATTATTATGGACTATATTTTTGCGATTCTTAAGATTTATAGCATTTTGAAACTTCAAACGCGTTTTTCTCGAAACCATGTTTTCAAAATCGGCAAGCAGTAGAACTCAAAAAGTTTACTTCCGATCGACTTAAAATTTTAACAGTAGCTTCATTTTTTGATTATATAGTGAAGTACACACGATTTTAGCGATTAATTAACAAGAAAAAAAGTTATAAACAATTTAAGTCGATTTTTGTCGTCGAAAACACGATTTTTTGTTAAAACAATCGCCATTTTGCGAAAGAAATATCAATAAAAAAATTTTTTCTCTTCTTCAAGAGTTGCTTAATCCAATGTTATATTATTCGTATACCTTTAATCTCAAATGTCCTTTAAAAAAAATAATTAACAAAGCCTTGTTTTTTAGATCATAAGACGGATATAACCTCTTAATAATTTATTTGCATGATCTGGATGTTTTTTTGATACTTTATACTTAGCCCATGTTTTGGAAAAATCATAATGCACTGCTTCCATAGCTTGCTCACTATAAAAGCCGAGACCGAGATTATGTTCAACACAAAATTCTTTTACATGAAAAAAAAATGCGTGGACTTTCGGTTTTACAGATATACCTAAAGATAGATACGCATCTTTGAACGCATCTATATATTCAATAAATTTTGGATTTAAAGAAACAGTAAAGCAAGAGTCAACAACGGTTTTGAACTTTTCAAATACATCCACATATTTCAAACAACCCAGGTTACGGTTGGATCGCAAGAAACCGATATTATTTAACAATATCTTACAACTGTTTCCTTTAAAAGAAGGACTTCCGTGAGTCATTTCACGCTGAACACTGCAGTGCTCTGCCCAATCATTGGCTTCCCTTTCAAATTTTTTAAACATGTGTGAATACAATGTATTGATAACCCCTAGTAACAAATGGAGTTCTGGCGAAAGAATTACATCTAAAATTAATCTATCCTTATTTGTTTCGATAATGGGTGGGTGTATATAATTTTTGAAGTTTTTAGCATTATGTCTCTGTTTACCTGCATCACACCATTCAATGTAATATTTGAGCGCGTTACCTACAGTACGGTATTCACCAATGACGTGGAGACTTTTTTTGTTTACATAGCACCAACAACATGGATATATACTCGAGTGAAACATTATACCGACAATAATATTCGCGAGTTTTAAATCTGTAGCAACGATTCCTTCAAAATCATTAATCCATAATTCCGACCATAGTTGTGTGACATTTTCATAATTTTCTTGAATGCATGGAGCTATATCTATAATAAACAATTTTTTTACACTAGAATTTTCTAATTTTTTTGCTGCTACACCATCACTGTATAATTGTCGAGTGCGATTTTTTGCATTCTCTTGTTGTAAACTATTAAGCGTCGATTGTATACTCAAGCAAACTTTTAAAAAACCGCCTCCACCATCAATACCAAATTTTAAATGCTTTGCCTCAATACCACGTGATTCCGTTACAAATTCAATCAGTTCTTTTAAATTAGTACAATACACTACATACTCCGAGTTATTAGAAACATCAACCCCTTTTACATGAGTAAAATCAAAAGTTTTACGATCGAATAGGTGATCCAAAATGTGATTATTATCTAATAATTTTCTCTTTAGATCAAATTCAATAATTTTAGAATTTTTCGCTGCCACGCGAATAGCTGTTGCAATGCCACTAGTAACTTTGTAACTCAAATTAAATGTATTTCTAATATTTTGAAAGTCTTGTACAGTAAATAAAGTTTCTTTTGTTTTTTTTACTTTTCCTATTGTCACTTGAAGATGCTGCCCCCCTTGCTGTTGCGATAATTTCACTGACTTTGACTCACCTTTCTCCTTAAGAACCTTTTTTAACAAATTGGAAGCTATCTGTTCTTTAGATTTCAAATCTAGTGAAGTAACACAGCTTGAAATTTTGCGTACTATAGTAGCTTTTCTACAAATATGACTTTTACCTCCATGTATTTTAGAAAAAGATTTTGAGCAGCATTTCATAATTGGAGGTTTTCTTTTTTTTTCTTCATTCAGCTGAGACTTACGTTGAGTTCCAAAAACATTATTGGGAATAAGTTTGTCCTTGGCATTCTTTCTTGCTCGTTTACAAAAAAAATAATTACACTTTGCACTTGCATTTGATCTTGTATCTTTCTTCAACCTATATTGCGAAAAATCTATTGTCGAGATCTTTTTTTCGTCGAGATTGTTACGGTATAAATTGGACTTGCAAGATGCACACACTACTTTTGGAAGACACTCATTTTTTTCGTCATAACTTTTAAACAGTTTACTTTTTTTTTCTCTCAAAGCTGATGTTATGTAAATAATCCGTTTACTTTTATCCCAACAATGTAAGCAAATAACAGAGCGATTTTCCTCATGAGTACGCGCGTGATTTTTTATAATAATCGGCGGCATGGTGTTAAAAAGACTGCTACAAAAGGACTGACTCAATTATTGTACACTAACATCGTTGGAATTTTCAGATATACAAACACATGCTCAACAACACACTCACGAATATACGCGACACATATATACGCTTTGTTTACAAATGGTTTTGATCTTGACTGAAGGTATATTGCTATACACATTTTCATCCTTACAAGGTACTTATAGAATGTATTAGTGCTCAGTAGTATTCAGTTTCAATTAACTTTTTAAAATACTTTGAAAGTATATGATTTATATTAACTTTTACCACGATAATATTTTCAACAGAAAAAAAAACATTATTTTAAATTTATATTTATAATGTAACATACACTTCTGTACATATTTGCGAGAAAGTGTACTGTAAATATGTAATTAATGTATAATTCAATTGTTAAACACTATAATAAAAATAAATTATCTAGATAACTTATGAAAAAAAATTGTCGTCATTGACTACCTATAAAAAATTTTCGAAATTGAATTAAAAAAAGTGCTCATTCCTCGATTTTAGTTTCTATTGAAATGTGGTCCTGAAAGGGCCTCAAATCATATGCAAAAGGAAAATCCAAAGTGCAAACACGTTTCGGTTGAATTTTGCCGAGGACCACCGTGCGCAGTGGTATCTCTAAGAAAATTATAATTGGAGGGATTGCTTCTCAAGGCTACCAGAGGCACTTGTAGAGCTGATAACTCACTCACAGCTGTCAGCTAGCTCAGAATGAAAACCTGACTTTAGCTTTAGTCGGTTGCTTGAACTAGCTCTTATTTTATCTTTCTTTCTCTCTCAATTCCTGCAATCGTAAATTAAGCTCATAGTTTATATTACGTAACTTATAGTATAAATGTCAATAGTTGCAATTATACTCAGATTGGCTTTTCGACTTACATTCAGTTCGTAATCTTAATGATTATTCTTGAATTATATTCCTTTCGCATCTGGTTCATTGAATGACATATATTCATAACCTAACTTTCTAATGGTAATCAAGTTATTCATTGGCAATTGATTATTGAATCATTTCTAGATTAGTACTCTTTTCTTAATGCAAATTAACTTTAGTTTCAATCGAAGTCATTGATTCGCATTTGATTAGTAAATCATTTCTAGATTCATAATTATCTCATAATGCGAATTAACTTTTAGTTTTCATGCAAGTTATTCATTCGCATTTGATTATTTGAATCGTCTCCAGATTTATAATCTATTCTTAATGCGAATTAACTTTCATTCTCAGTCAAGTTATTCATTCACATTCATTGATTATTTAAATCACTTCTAGAGTCGTAATCTTTTTATAATGCAATTTAATTTGACAAATATCTCTCAAATTGAATCATTCGCATCGATTATTTGAATCACATCTGGATGAAATTAATTGTTCATGCGAATCAATTTCATAGCTCTCTCTCTAGAATTGAATCTTCGTATTGGTTATTCGAATGATATCTGCATTCTAGCCTCATCATATACGAATCAATTCTCATCGAAATCTCAAAACTGATTGTCTCTGATTGCATTCAATCTCAATAGTTTCCTCAATTATTTGCAAACTTAGTTTAACAAATAATTCAAATTTCATTGAATTATTTGAAAGTTTATCTAGAATAATTCTAATCAGAATTAATTCATTGCTTGAGGTTTTGAATTCACTTTAAATATTGTCATTCATCATGGATGCACTGATGCTAATTATGAGAATGCTTGGGGAAAACTAGTCGATTATTATGAGAATCATTGTAGGCTAGTTAACCAGCACCTCTCAGAATTTTTATCCGTGAATTCCATGAAATTTGAGTTATCTTCAGAACTCAAACGATTGACGAAAGAAACTTTTGGTCCACTTGATTCTCTAAAATCGTTAAATAGAACGGTAAATCAATGGGAAGATCTCGTGGTGCACATAACAGTTAGCAAACTCGACACAAACTCTCGTCGTGATTGGAAGAAACACATGGGTAATTCCAAAACCCCTATCACATCAGATCAGTTGAAAAAATTTCTTGAATCTCAGATTATTACTTTAGAATCCATAGAAGGAGGTTGTAAATCAATTCTGCCCAATGTCAATAAGCAGAAACAACCAAGTCAATCTAAACTACGTAACAACAATTCTTCGTCATCATCTTCAGTTCATTCTCTACAAACCTCGACTTCATCAACAAAGTCAACTAAAAAATCGAGTCATAAATGCTCATATTGTAATCAATCGCATTACATTTCAACTTGTGATTCGTTTAAATCGAAGTTATTGCCTGAGCGCAAGGATATTATTTCAAGCAAAAAAATCTCTGCTATAATTGTTTAGGTAAACATTTCTATAAGGATTGTACTTCAAATTGTCGATGTTTTCATTATAAAGGCAAACATCATAGCTTATTGCACGATGAATCTCATTCACGAACACCGGTTATCGTTCAGAATCCTCAAAAATCATTATTTTCTTCGAACAGCTCTTTAGAGCCATTTAAAACTCAAAATGAGTCCAATGCTATAAAACAATCGACATTCTCCGGTGCAACCAACCTGGGTTACACTAATTGCAATCGGCTTATCTTTACTGCCATAATAAAGGTAATAGGGCCAACTAGAATCGAAATAGCAACACGTGCTATAATATAATAGATCAATGCTCTCAAAACCTTCTCTAATCTCGACATCTCTCTGTCAAATATTAAGATTAAAGCAATGCAAAACTCATGTTGCTGTAAGAGGAGTAGGGGAAGAAACAGTAGATATATCTAAAGCTACAGCTCGTTTCACAATTCGCCCAAGTTTTCAATCAACTTTCTCATGTGAAGTAGAAGCGCCAGTTCTACCAAACGTGTCTGGCTATAGCCCACCTTCAGCTCAGCATCACTTGAACTTTGAAGAATGTCATATAGATGTCTTGCTAGTAACTTCCATCCATTCTTGTATCGTAGACGGCGCGGTTAGCAAAGGCAATGAGAATGAGACTATCGCTACCTTAACGTTATTAGGCTGGGTAATATCAGGTGATTTACCAGCAGATAGCTGTTCACCTTCCACTACACTCTCATCCTTTCATTGATCAGAAGAGCCTCATTTAGATGAGATTCTACAGAATTTTTGGAAGCAGGAGGAAATCCCAAAGTAGAACTTGTATACTGCAGATGAGCAGGCATGTGAAGATCACTTAAAAAACACGCACTGTAGGGACTCATTAGGTCGTTTCGTTGTTCGTTTGCCGTTTAAAAATCCTGCGAATCTCCAAAACGCAAATCTAGGTGATTCATTCCCTCCTTCTCTTCAGATGTTAAAACGAATGGAGACAAAGTTTCAAAAATATTCAAACTTCAAACATGCTTACGAGAAATTCATGTACGAGTATGAACAACTCGGACACATGATCGCTACATCTACTGAATCCAATCAAAAGGATGTCAGTGAATGTTTCTTTCTTCATCATCATGGTGTTTGGAAGGAGTCAAGTACAACTACTAAACTCCGCACCGTCTTTAACGGCTCTATCAGCGCCAAAACAGGTTCTTCGCTCAACCAATTGCTTCATGCAGGTCCTAATCTAATCCCAAATCTCTTTTTGATCTAATCTGCAAATGGAGTCGATACGAATGCGTATTTACTGCAGACATAGAGAAAATGTACCGGCAGATACTAGTTCACAAAAACGATCAGCATTTTCAGTCAATTCTCTGGCGTTCTAGCCCTGATAAACTTGTTGAAATCTGTCGTCTGACCACAGTCATTTGTGGGATCACTCCCTCCTCTTTCTTAGCTTATCGTTCCATCAAACAACTAGCTCTTGACAGTTACATCACTCATCCACTTGGTGCACAAGTTGTATATAATGAAATCTATGTTGATGATATAATGTTAGGTGGGCATTCTATTGACGAAGCAATCGTCAAACAAAGGGAAACCTTTCATCTGGATATCGAATGACGCTTCTATCGTAAATTGGTTACCTACTAACCTTCTTGCTGAAGGCGTAGTATCATTTTCTAGTGCATCACTTATTATCCCAGTATTGGGGCTATCTTGGCAACCTCATGATGAAGTATTTGAATTTCATATAGAATCTGCTCTAACCGCGGACGTAATAACAAAGCGAGTAGTGCTTTCTAACATAGCCCGTTTATTTGACTCCATTGGCTGGCTAGGTCCTGTACTCATCACCGCCAAAATTCTACTACAGTCTCTTTGGTTAATAAAGGTCGATTGGAGTGATCTATTGCCAAATGAGGTATCAAAAAGATGGCTACATTGGCAACAGCAACTAATTTGCTTATCAGCCTTAAGAATTCCACGCTGAATTCACTACTCTCCCAATGCTGCAATTGTTGAGATTCATGGTTTTGCCGCTGCTTCGAAGCAAGCTTATGGTGCCGTAATCTATCAAAGAATCATTCATAATGAGAAAGGTTCAGTATCATTACAGTTAGCCAAATCTCGAGTCGCTCCACCCAAAACTTTGAGCATACCCAGACTTGAGTTATGTGCTGTACATTTGCTAGCCAAATTAGTACATCACTTCGTTGAAACAATGCCTATTTCTTTCGATAGGATACATTTATCGTCAGAATCATCAGATGTTTTGCACTGGTTGAGTGATATTCCATTTCAATGGCAAACTTTCATAGCCAATCGATGCTCTGATATTCACACGCTCGTACAAAAGTCGTTCTGGTATCTTATGCGGGCTAAAGCCAATCCCGCTGATATTCTCTCGCGAGGTATTGAGCCGTTAGATTCTCTCAATTTTAATCTTTGGTGGCAAAGTCCCAAATGGCTAAGCGCTGATACTACTCCTTGGCCACTCAAGCACGAAAATCGTGATAGTTCTCACGATTGTCTTACCATTCACTATACGGAAGAAGCTGTCTTAAAATTAGAAACGCTACGTACTCATGAAGCAGACCTAGTCACCTGGGAGCTAGTCAATAAGTATTCTGAATTACCAAAGTTACTTCGAATTACTTCTTACTGTTTAAGATTTATTTTAAGATTAATGTTAAGGCTTCAAGCCAAAAATAGATTAAGAATTGAATTGCTCAAAGTCGAACTTTCGACTGCTCAAAGAGTTCGTCAACTGACGTCGAGCAGCGAATCTGATGAGTACAGAGATAAATTCATATCTAAATTTTGCGAATCAGTAGCATCTATGCTTGGTTGCAAATTCAATTTGTTAAATTTGGGTTTTTTAAACCTTTCTGATGCACAAATGTCTGCAGAAGTTTCAGTATCAGAAATAGAGAATTCTAGGCTTATATGGGTGTACTTACACCAACGTCTTTATTATTCTAAAAAGATAAAGCTTATTCAAGTAGGAAAGTTGCTGAATAGCAACAGCTCTTTATCTAGATTGAACCCCTTCATTTAACAATCTCTTTTACGAGTTGGTGGTCGAATGTCCCACGCACTCCTTGAAAATGACACAAAATATCCCCTTATAATCTCAGGTGGCACTTTCTTCTCGACACTCTTGATAAGAGATACTTACTCTCGCACTCTTCATGGTGCAACACAGTTGACGTTATCAACCCTCCGCCAACAATACTGGCTGTTGAGGGGACGTTAAGCTGTGAAATCTGTAATTAGCCGATGTATCAAGTGTCGTCGTTTCTAAGCTTTAATTAACAATCAGCTAATGGGCGATCTGCCGGAGGCTTGTGTCACTCCTTCCTATCCATTCGAAAAGACTGGTGTCGACTACGCAGGTCCCATTAGTATGCGATTATCCAAAATCCGAGGTAAGGGAACCCTCAAGGGCTATATAGCCATATTTGTCTGTATGAGCACTCGTGCCGAGCACATAGAAGCAGTGGAGGATTACAGCAGTGAAGCATTCATTGCTGCATTTCATAGATTCACTGACAGACGAAGCCATTGTGCGGATTTGTTTATCGACAGAAGCACTAATTTTGTTAGTGCCGACTCTCAGCGTCATCAACTCTATGAAGATGCTTCTACTCAATCTAAGCAAGTCGCGTTTTCGCTAGCTCAGGAAGGAACTTCTTGGCAAATCAACCAAGTTTCACTTGAAACGCATCATAAATGATCAGGTCTTAACATTCGTCGAGTTATCTACTCTTTTAACTCGCATCGAAGCATGCCTGAATTCCCGTTCATTAATGCCGCTTAGTGACAATCCATCTGATCTACAACTGTTAACATCCGCACATATACTAATATTAATATCGTCCCTTTTAGTACCCGCACGTGATGTCAGCCATGTCAAGGTGCCACTGGGAAAACGTTGGCAGTTGATTAAACAAATGCTGCAACATTTCTGGTTAAGGTGGACTAACGAATACATCACTTCGCTTCAAGAACGACACAAATGGCGAACCCCTTCACGTTCTCTCTAAGTCGGGGACTTGGTGATCATTTGAGGCGAAACTACAGCTCCAGGAAAATGGCCTGTGGGTCGTGTTGAAGCAACCCATCCAGGACCTGATGGAAAGGTCAGAGTCATCACCATCAGGACTCCCGGGGCCTGTAGTCAAGACCATCTCATTGCATCCACTCGAAGATTAACCTCACCTAGCACTCCAATTCTCCGTGCCACTCCCATATGTTGTAGGTTTCATTTGTATATACGGCCCTGGCTCATATACGTCACGTCGATTACGCTACCTCCCAACGCCTTAGACGCTAGCCCAGCAGTGGCTCTGCGCCAATGAGAAAAGAGTGGACCATCGTCTACGTCCGGCAACAACACTGCAGCGCTCAGTTGTGCTCTCTCCTTCGCGCTGATCACTTGCTCTTTTCAATGCCTGCGAGAACACATAGCAAATTAAACTACTCAAAAATATATCTAATTTTTCAAACGCCAATTCTCGTCTATATTCATTCACAAACCTCATTTCTTCAACAATCTTCATTAAAAAAAGTAGCCCTGGTTTGCAAAGACAACGCGCCGTTCTCGAGATATAAACGATAAAAAAAAATTTACTTCTAACAGTCCCAAGAGATAGTAAAAAGCTACCTTTCTGGAAATATTCAGCAGGAATATTACGGTTTTACTAAAGTTATCCTTTGCAAAAAAACGATTTTTTTTGTAAAATTATATTTTTCTGGATAAAGGAAAAGGATAAAGGTTTGAAAGTTTTAAAAAATCTTCTTAACCATTTTCTTAATTACCTCAAATTTTTTCTAAAATTTTCTATTTTATCTTTCCCATATATCACCGTTTAAACAAAACGCGAAGTTTTCGTGTAGAACAGAAAAAAGAAAGTAGCTCATTTAAGATTTCGGGTGGGAAAAGATATGTAATTTTATGCTCCTCAAAATGCAAAACAACTGAATCGGTGATATAATTTCAAACATACCAAAAAACGAGAAAAACTAAAACTTAAAATTCAGCCCCCTTCCTTTCTTAATTTTGACCGTAAATGTTCAGAGTAATCTTCATCCACATCCATACACATACACGCACATACACACACAAACACGTGCACACACACTCAAACACGCGCACACACACAAATACACATACACACACACGTACAGACTTTTTCTTAAAATAGTGTATTTTAACTCCTAATTTCTAAAAACATGTTTCTAACATGTTTTTAGCAAAACTTTTTTTACCATCACAAAGCTTCCTCTACGAGGAAGCAAAACAAAGAAGCAACTTTTAACAAAAATAAAGATATAAATAATAATGAAAATGAAATAGCTACAGCTTTGATTTCAAATACAAGTTTTCAAGAACAAAATATATCCTTGAATTATTTAGGATCGTTAAATCAATGATGTGATTATTGCCATAGTCTTAATTTTTAAATAGAATGACCATCCGGCAAAAGAATTTAGTCATTGTTGTCATAAAGGTAAAGTAGTGTTACCACCATTACAACCGTATCAAAAATATTTGTTTGATCAAATTACATAAAAATAAACCAAATAGTTTATTTTTAAATATAAAATCGTATAATAGTGCTTTAGCATTTGTAAGGATGGGAGCGAAAATAAATTTACCAAGAACATCTGGAACTTTTGCCTTTCATATAAATGGTACAATTTATCACAATACTTACACATTACATCCGAATGAAAAATGATTCAAGAAAGTATGGACAATTATATATTATCGATACTGAAGAAGCCACAGAATGCAGATTGAGACACGAGAGCAACAGATATTGTAAAGCAGACATTTTAAAAGCAATTGATATTTTATTGAGATATATAAATCCATTTATAAGAGCAAACAAGAAGAAATTTTAAAAGCTAAAGCTTCTAATACATTTGCATGAAAAATTGAAATGCGTTTACATCGTCAAGAGGGACAAGATAAACATCGCTTCAATCTACCATCTTGCAATTAAGCAGCTATAGTTTTTGTTGGAGAAGACGGACATCCACCAATGTAAAGAGACATTTGCATATATCTTAAACATGACAAGAATATTCCAATATCATATTTAAATGCGAATTGTGATCCAATGACTACTCAATAATGTTTCCGTACGGAGGAAGAGGGTATACGCTTAATATGAAATGTACTGATGGAATAAGAAATATAATACCTCTATAATTTTATTGCTATAGATTAGCTTATCGCGGAGAATTTAATCCGTGTTTCAATTTAGGAAAATTAACACATAAATTTATTGTAGACAGCTATTGTAAAATTTGAAGATGTCACTTAATTTTATAAGATGTCAACAAAATATTTATATTCAGGTCAGATGGATTATCTTAATAATAAACAGATCCGCGAAAACGTAAATCCTGGGCGAACCATTATTCTACCATCTACATTTATAGGTAGTCCAAGAGCACTTCAAAAAAATTTTTTGGGTATGACTTTAGTTCAAGAATGTGGAAAACCGGATGGTTTTATAACAAAAACATGTAATTCTAAATTGAAAGAAAATTTGTGAAAATTTAAGAGAACATGAAATTACAATCGATTGCCCAGATGTTGTAACAAGAGTATTTATGTTGAAAGTGAATAAATTTATAAAAGCATTAATTGAGGACAAGATTTGTGGTACAGTAAAAACTTATTTATATGTTATCAAGTATAAAAAAAAGAGATTTACCTCATCTTCATTTGCTACTATGGCTAGAAGATAAATATAAAATGTATAACTCTAATGACGTTGACAAAATAATAAGTGCTGAAATGCCAGATAGAAAAATTTATCCAAAATTTTTGTGCATAGATCAATCAACAAAAGTTTGTACAAAAGGATTTCCTAGACCTTTTAACAATGAAACTATATACAATCCAAATGGATATCCTAGACATCGCAGAAGAAATAATTAAAATTTTGGTACTTTTCCATACAAAAATGTAATAGATGGTTTAAAACCAGATAATATTTTTGTTGTACCATATAATTTATGGTTATTAATAAAATTTGAATATCACACTAATGTTGAAATATGCTCATCAGTATCTTTGATAAAATATCTTTTTAATAATGTTACAAAGGATACGATAGTGCAACTCTCCATGTTAAAGAGAGTAATACTGGATTTAATTATGATGAAATTAATAGTTATGTTTCTACTCGTTACGTTTCTCCAGCTAAAGCAATGCACATAATTTGAGAATATCCAATGCATGAACACTCTCATATAGTATATCGTTTAGCTATACATCTCGAAACTCAACAAAACGTGTATATTGTTAAAGATGAAGAAAATCAAGATATAAATGGTTTAAATTAACCCTCCTGCGCAGAAGTTTATTTTCGTGTATATGGACTAGATCGAATGTAAGTCTGCAACAATATTTTCTGCAAATTCGTAACATTTTCTAAATAATAGCTATACTATTTAGCTTCAATTTGAGAGGTTGTAGATGTTCCAATAGAGTAAAGATTTAAATTTGTGATACAAAATGTATACAAAAATGACGTGCGGTTTGGACGAGTATACTCGGCTCTCTGCGCAGGGGGGTTAATCAGAAATGATTAGAATGCTGCACATTATCTATATGCAGAAATACAACATCATTATGTTTAGGATAAACGGTAGATGAATGGAAACAACGTAAACTAGTGAGAAAGCCAATAATCAGTCGTATTTATTTTGTTAATCAAAAACAAGGATAATTGTACTATTTGAGATTATTATCGCTTAACGTAAGCGGTGTGCTGCCTCATACGAAGATTGAAGAACTATTAATGATACACAATGATACAATCCGTGAAGCTGAATAATTAATGATGATGGAAATCAAAATACACTATTTTTAGAAAATGTCTATATGGATCTGGTCTGCGCGAGTGCGTACACGTCTGCGTATGCGTGTGTTTGTGCGTGTGTGCGGGCATACGCGCGCGTCTGTGTATGTGTGTGTGTACGTGTGTATATGTATGTATGAATGTGGATCAACTTTACTTTGAATATATACGGTGAAAATTAATGTTTAGTGGCTCATCTTTTTTGTTTTTCTTTAAGGAAGGCGGCTCAAAAATTGAAAGAGCATAAAATTATCTATCTTTTCCCACCCGTAATTTTAAATAAGCTATCTGTTGTTTTGTTATTCACGACATCGTATTTATTTTAAACGGTTATATCTGAAATATAACAAGGAATATTTTTTAAATAAATTGAGATAATTAGGCATATGGAGAAGAACATTCTGTAAAATCTTGTAGGCTTTGTTTTGCTTTTGAAGAGAGAAAAATCTTTTTATTAAAAATATCGACTTTTATTCAGTAGCAAATTCAGGAGTAAATCGTCAGCATTTGATCGAAACTTTGCAAAATGGTAGCTTCTTAGTTTCCCTTGATCGAGCTCTAAGCCCAGATCACAACGACCTGTATATTCCAAGATATTTGAGGTTATGTGAGTTTAATTTTTTTTGTTTGATCAAGTATATCTCGAGAATAGCACGGTCAATTCTTATCAAAAAGGGGTTATTTTTTAATTTTTTAATGAAGATTCGAATTTTAAAAGAAATTTAAAGATTCATCAACTCGTTTTTTTAATAATAATTTTTGGACTGTTTTATTTTTGAGTTTTCGTTTATCGAGCTGTTTGGTACATTAGAAATATTATGATAAATTTAGTGTAAATTTATTAAATAGAGCATAAAATTACCTAACTTTTACAACCGAAAATTTTACATAAAAAAAGTCATATTTAGTTTAAACGGTTATATCTTGTAAATTTATGATAGCAAATCGTTCACAAAATTTTTGATAATTAGGAACTCAGTGAATCTACGTACTAACATCTGATTATAGTTAATTTAAATATTTAAATAATTTTAATAAATTACGTTCAAAGAAAAAATTGCTGTGATGAGGATTATTACCTATCGTTCTGTAATTTTAGTTAAAAATTATCTTTTGTCAAACAATCAATGATAAAAAAGCACACCCTTTTTGAGGAATTATTTAGAAAGAGACATAGCAATTTAAAATTAATTTATTAAAACAATGAATTTCATATTTGAACAATTAATTTAATTTGGGGAAGTGAAGTGCCAATAAATTGGCAGCAGTTTTGAATTTGTCGATATTTTTACGTTATTTATGAACTATTTAACGCATTTATTCTACGTTTTTTTACGAGTACGAATTGAGGCCTTCACCAAATCTCTAATTTTCTACGTTATTTTGGCTTATTTCTTTTAATTTTTCGTAATTTTTCGTTGCTTATGAGCTATTTAACGTAGTTTACGTTAATTAACGTTACTCTACGTTATTTTACGAATAAGACTCGAGGCCTTCTCCAGATCTCCCTTTTTCTACGTTATTTTAGTCTATTTTGACCTATTTTTTTTTTAATTTTTGGTTATTTTTACGTTATTTATGAACTCTTTAACGTAGTTTTTGTTAATTAATGTTATTTGTTGTATAATAATGATGCTCGATATGAAAGTCCT
This sequence comes from Gastracanthus pulcherrimus, assembly GCA_949152435.1. NCBI lineage: Eukaryota > Metazoa > Arthropoda > Insecta > Hymenoptera > Pteromalidae > Gastracanthus > Gastracanthus pulcherrimus. The sequence goes on along the minus strand of OX424575.1, from coordinate 54,496,842 downwards.
ATTGATGCTGGATGGATAATTGAAGAATTGCCATTGTTAGAAAGCTATCATACAGTGATTCGCTTAGCCGTTTATACTGAAAATCAATAGCAAATTATTTTTGAAGAAAGTAACGAAAAGAAAGCTTTGGAAAAAAATACAGGTACGGGAGAACGGGGTAATGCCGGTCACTGGCTAATTCTGGTCACCCTTATTTTCAATAATCTAAACATTTTTCGGTAATAATTCGAATAGTATATTAAATGCAACATAAAATGCAATTAATCTAATGTACAAACAACCTTCTATATAGTTTTATTAAGAAATTAGTCACGATCGAAGTTTAGGCCTAGATTTCTTATAAGAAATATGGTCTATAAAATAAGCTTTTATATATATTGTTTGTTACTTTATGCAGCTAATTTTTACAATTTTATTAATTTGAAACCTTTAACCTTATGGCTTTTTTGTCATTTCAATTTAAATTACTAAGCAAAATTGGGATACTTCCGGTCAGAGTGTAATTTATATGACGCTCCCGAAAGTGAGGCTAAGAAAACGTTGCGATGCGCCCTTTATTAGAGCAACTTTGCTTAAGTGTTGTTAATTAAACAGTGGTTATGTGTTACATATTTCACTATCTAAGTACGAATAATAATGAGACTGATCATACACAGATTCATATAACTGATTTAAAGAATGTAGTGAATGTCGCGTGAATTGTAATTGCGTGCACAAGAAATAAATGTGCACGCACGTAGATATTCGCTTCGACGCTTGAAAACCTTCGCGAGCGCGAATCGAATAAGGTAGAATGTGAGAGAGAAAAAGAGCGGATAGTTAGGCCTGTGCTGCTCGCAGGAAAGCCTCTCACGCTGTAGCCAGGCAGGCAGCGCACGGTGGGGGAAAGAGAGAGTAGTAGTCGTCGACCGTACGCGGGCCAGCGCTGACCGGCCATTCTTTCAGCGCCGAGAGCGTAGCGCGCGGTGGGGAGAGAGAGAGCGAAAATCGAATCGCCTCGCCGCACTTATTCGAGCTCGACAGTCTATTCGCGGACGCTGAGTGGAATGGTGGCGCACTAATACGTTCGATCGCTCCCACTTATAGATGAGTCTGCGGCCGCGCTCCCGACTCACGATGGCTAGTCTAGACTTCTGAAGCGAGGCACTCCATTGTCAAAAGCCTGTCGAGGCTGATAATAATTGCGTATACATATCTAGGATATCGTCCGAGGCGAACTCCGTACGAGTTTCGACTGTGTTTGAATACGCATATTGGACACCTGCGTATAATTCTTCGTCGTCTCCAGGAACCAATGCGTATCTGATGACCGTCTCCTCGGTCGGTGACTCAGATACCTGCAATGCGAAGAGACAGTAATCCAGGCGCACCTAGGTCTTGTCGGGTTACTGTCGTATTATTTTAACCATTAATTAAGTAGAATAGGAAACTCACTGTCCAGATTTACGGGCGCCCTGTGTCTGGTACACCGTCGAGAACCCCTCGTGACGCTCCTCGAGTGGTACTCCTGTGTTTATGTTTATTTACACACTAGTCTGATTATTTTGGTTTTATTATTTTTATTTTTTAGGTATCCGAGAAAATTACGACGTAAATACCAGACTGGACATAGCTTATGTTGAAATTATTTAATTATTATTATTTTTGAACGTTTACGATTCAAATTAAATTCTTTTATTATTATTAAAATCTTTAATTATAATTTCTATTCTTTTATTACTATTATTTCTTTTCTTTAAATACATTTCTTAATTTTTGTACCTTTTGTAAAATATTTTATATCACATTAGTTTATTATTGAATAAACACTATTGTTGTTATTTCTATAAATATATATATTTATTCATTGGACTATTCCTCACCTTATCTCCCCCAAATTGAACCCTGGTGGCTTCGGCACGTTATATGGTGCCCGAGCAGTTGATTTTTATTTTCGTTTATTGAGACCAGTCTTGTCCGATTACAAAGCGTTTAGATGGTGCAGACAAAAAAGATTCCGAGAATAATTTTTTTTTGCATTTAAACGTAATTTTATGTTGCGTTCTTAATTAAGTAAATGAAATTGTTTTCTTTTGCGTTCTGGATGTACGTAAAATACTAATTGTTCAATATCCGTAGAAGGTGCACTTTTAGAAACGTTTTACGTTACATTACGGATCGAGAAACAACTGTAACCGTATCGCAATTTCTTAAATTTTTGTAAATTAATTCTTAAGTAATCAAAGCGTGGATGATCCAGCTATGCCGAAGAAGTCGATAAAACAGCTGATAAAAAGGTTGTAGTAACAGAACTGCAACGAAATGGCAGAGCAGGTGGATCAGCGACACAACACCAAAATGTCATTGGAACACAAGTTTAACGTAGACATGAGCAAAACATCTTACCTAATATGGGGATGATAACATGAACTGCAACAGGAATGGCTCCACAGATTATATACGTGGCAGCTCCACCTACAGTTCGTGATTCAACAAATATCTTGGACCAAATGCGGAAATAGAATTATCATTTCAATGGCAAAGACTTATATGCATTTATATAACGTGTTGAAGAACTACAGCGTGCATATCAGTTTTCCGACCAGCAAATTCTGCAAGGATTCCCAGAGCTGCTCAGAGGTCATTCTCAGCTGTCGCATCGCAATACTGCAGCGGATATACATACATTGGAGCAGCTCGAGAACAACCTTCGCAATTTTTAGCTGTCACCTAGGAGGTTCTGCAACTGGATAGACAGATAAATGATCGACGGTCGACTAACGATTTAGTTCAACGAGCTGAAGAAAAAGAAGAGGTTTTGAAATATGTACACAAAGAGCCTCTGCCAGAAACTCAATTTACACGTTTTGAACGAAAACCGGTGACAAGTAACGGAATCATAGCAGTAACGCCAGATTACGATCGAAAAACCTGCTGTTGGCGTTGTAAACAACTCGGGTACAATCGGTTTCAATACAATCATACTCCAAAAAAGTTCTGTTCTCACTGCGGTAAGGACGGGTCTGCTATCAGAGATTATCCCTACCATGCTTCGGAAAATGAGATCCGGGCTGGAGAGCCAAAGTCCAGGTACCGGCCTGAAAAGGCCTCGACAACAAGTTCTACATCAACGTAAGTGTAGGGTCGTATCACAGGCAAACTCTCGTCGATCCAGGATCTGTTAGATCTTTTATAAATGACCGTTTGTTACACCACTGTGAGCAAGAAGGTTGGTACATCGAAGATGACTACCGAGCTGCAGCGATGGCAGATAGCACAGAGACGACCCTGAAGCAAAGTGCTGAAGGCAAAGCTTGCAAACATGGTGATAAGATCGATCACAAGTTCCTGGTCATGGAAAACCTAGCACACGACATGCTCTTAGGCATGAACGTGCTGCTTAAAATGTGTCGAAGTATATTTTAACGGAGAAAGAATACTTCCAGAATACAATAGACGACCGGTAGAATTGTGCAATGTCGAGTTTCGCGAAAGTTGAAGGGGTTACAAGAAGCTGAAAAAGCATGAAATAAAGCTTAATGCTGATACACCACCCATTAAGAAACGGTACAGGCCACGTAATCTGTCCGTACAAAGTTTCATCGACGAGTAGGTCGACAAGATGCTGACAGAAGGAGTGATTCAACCTTTTAGCAGTCCCTGGAGCTCACCCATTGTGATGGCGAAAAAGAAAATGGAAAATACCGCATCTGCGTAGACTTTCGTCGTTTCAATGCGGTGAATGATAAGGCCGTTTATCCACTGCCGCATATCAATGCCACCTCGATAAGTTGAAAGGAGCAGGATATCTCTCGACTATCGATTTAAAAAACGACTACTGGCAAGTCCCACTGACGGATGAAAGTCGACCCTTTACTGCAATTACAGTAACTGGAAGAGGTTTGTTCGAATTTAATGTTCTTCCGTCTGACCTGTATGCAGCGCCATCCACGTTTCCAAGATTACTCGACCAAATCATCACTCCGGATTTTGCCCTGTATGTTTTTGTCTACTTATGCGATACAGTGATCTTCAGTACCACCATTGAGAAACATTTACACATTGTAACCCAAGTTTTTAGATGTTTCCGAAATGCCAACCTAAAGTCAAACCCAGGAAAATGTCATTTCACTTGTAGACGTCTAAAATACTTAGGTCATATCGTAGACAGGGAGGGCCTCTACACAGATCCAGAAAAAGTGTCAGCGATCCTTCAATTAAAACCTCCAACCAACGTCAAAGAGGTTAGACGTCTTTTAGGACTTCTCTCATGGTATATAAGGTACATAAATGTTTCACAATTGACAGCCCCACTTAACTTTCTGTTAAAGAAAAAAAGAAGGTGGGAATGAAGTGAAACTTAGCAAACCGCATTTGAAGAACTCAAACGCAGGTTAACACAAGCTCCTGTGCTAGCATGTCCACATTTTTTCCGAAATTTTACATTACAAATTGATGTAAGTTCGGAGGATTTCGGGACCGTGCTTATACAGGAAATTGACGGTCATGAACGCGTCACAGCCTATACTTTGCGAACGCTCAACAAAGCTGAGAAGAATTACACAATTACCGAACTCGAATGTCTCGCGGTAAAATGGGGCATTTGGAAAATGAGAGACTACTTGGAAGGCTACCATTTTAAGGTCATAACTGGCCACCATTCGTTAAAATGACTAGACTAGATTGAAAACCCTTCAGTAGATTAGATCGTTGGGCAATGGAACTCGGACAATGGGATAATGAGATCCACTATCGTAGATACGCTGATAATACAGTAGCTGATACGTTATCCCGTGCACCATTGCAGCTGGGTGAAATCGGCAACCCTATTAAATACACGTGGTACATACATTTATTGAAAGCAGTACAGGAAAAACTAGAAGAAAATCCGGTAAAAGTACGGTTTGAAGAATGGCCGGTTATTCCGATACATCCTCCGCACACTGAATATTAACGACACTGATCCAAGTAAGGAATGGAAATTATGTATACCAACGGAAGAACGGAAACGAGTCCTCCTAGAGTCGCGCGACCGTCCAATATAGGGGCATCTAGGCATAGCAAAAACGTTGACATGCCTGTCACGTTATTACTACTGGCCTGGAATGCTCAGACAAGGAGCTAGCTATGTACGCAGTTGTGATAACTGACAAAAAGCTAAAGCTCCACAGCAAGCCCTAACTGAAGTTATGCACTCCACATATGTCGAGCAACCATGGGAAATGGTCTCGATTGACCTTGTACGACCACAACCACGGTCGAATACGGGAAATACTATACTCCTCGTAATGCAGGATCGATTTATGAAATGGGTTGAACTATAACAATTACGTAAAGTCACTGAACACGCCATTTGCTTGGCGGTAAAAGATCACATCATGTTACGACATGGTTGTCTTCGAGTTCTGATGAGTGATAACGGTAAGCAATTTGTTGGAAAAGAGTTCCAACTATTACTCACTGACTTTAAGCAGGTGGCGAGATGCCGCCGAGGGCGAGGAATAAGGCCATTGTACCTGTTGCTTTCGGGCCGCCCACCAAATTTTCCGTTCGCTCGAAGCAATTTTTTTAATTGTTCGTCCAGTTCCATGTCAGCACGTGTTTGCGCTCGCAGTTCTTTCTCGTGGATGGTTGACGAGGATCTGGTGGAGGCAATTGTTCCCCCACCATTACCAGTGTAAACGAAAGTGAGATGCGAGGCAAGAAGCCTCGAGCAGCAAGCGTGAAGTAGAGCGACGGAGATAGCGGTCAGAAGATAGAGCGAGAGAAAGAGAGATAGATAGATAGATAGATATACTGTTTATTCATCAAAGACGAAAATTCTTACAATTGCATGTACATGTATAGTAATAATAATTAAAATATCAGTCAGTATTATATATTTGTTATCTTACATTTAACATTCACTTATTGCATTTCTTATGTATTAAATAACATTATTCGCTGTAACAGTTCGTCCGTTTATAAAATCTAAATATAATGAACTAGTCATAGTCAGATGGCACATCACAGAACACGCTTCGTCAAAATACATAAAAAAAAAAAAATAAAATAAAGATAACATAATACGATAAAAATAAAAAGAATACATACACACACTTTACTAAATTTTTACGTATAACTATCACGTCGAAAAATTAAAAATACACTCATTTATATGACACTTTTACAATTCACGCTAATAAATACATTCACACTTAACACTTAACATATTTAATAAATAAATAAATTAATAAATATCTAAGTAAAATAAATATATAAGTTAGATAAATAATTAAATTAAATAAATAAATAAATAAATAAATTTAAATAAATAAATAAATTAAATAAATAAATAATTCAAACAAATAAATAACCCAAATAAATATTCTACTGAACCGATTTGAACAAACTTTTTTTAATGAAAGAGGATGATCACATTGTTGTCCCATTGCATTACTGAGCCAGTATCGAGCTCAGCCAGTACTACGTCTATACTGGCATGTTGTTATGTTTGTCCGCCGATTATTCGGTAACTACTGAACCGATTTGGAAAACTACTGAACCAATTTGGAAAACTACTGAACCGATTTGGAAAACTCTGAACCGATTTGGAAAACTACTGAACCGGTTTGGAAAACTACTGAACCGATTTGGAAAACTACTGAACTTATTTGGATAAACTTTTTTATGAATGAAAGAGGGTGATCCCATAGTTGTCCCATTGCATCACTGTGCCAGTATCGAGCCAGTACTACATCAGTACTGGCGTTATGTTATGTTCGTCCTGCGATTATTCCGAAACTACTGAACCGATTTGGATAAACTTTTTTTTAATGAAAGAAGATAACTCTGTGGTGGTCCCATAACATTGCTGGGCCAGTATCGAGCCAGTACTAGATCAGTACTGGCGTTTTGTTATGTTCGTTCACCGATTGTTCCGAAACTACTGAACCGATTTGGGTAAACTTTTGGATTTGGATAAATAAAGTGAAATTTGGCCGGCAAAACTAGAAAGTATAAAATAAAAATATAAAAAAACGAACCTACTTCCAAAAGTTCTCTAAAAAGAATAAAATAATAATCGATATAAACCTTTTCGAAGTCGGCGCCGAATTTCAAACTGACTTACAGTATCTTTCTTATGGATATGATTTGGAACTTATACTGGATTGGGTAGAAATACATATACTTATAATGCCTCTAATGTCAGACCACCTTCATATATATATATATATATATATATATATATACACGGTGACCCATTTTAATCGCCGCACCCGGATTTCTCGTAACCTAAGCCAGATAGGGAAAAACGGTTCAGACAAAAGTTGTAGGGGATAAAGGGGGCCACACAATGGCGCTAACGTTTTTGACCTTGAACTTGACCTTTAAGGTTATTTCAAGGTCAAAGTGGTTTTTTCATATGGGAACACCTAGTTTTGACCCTGGATTCGGAAAGAGCGGGAAATTTTATGTTCAAAATCATATTGAGAAAAATTTTTTCAAGGTCATTTCAAGGTCAAATCATGGTCAAACTCCGAAAAGCCCGTTTAAAATCGTTTTTTTCAATGAACTACAGGCTAAGCTGGTTCAAATTGATCGTAGGCTTAATAGGGGAACCCACACACCCAAAACTTACACATCCTAGTAAACAAAACTCAGACTCGCACATCCTAACCCCATAAACTTCGTGCCCTTACATACTAAACTGTTACATTCCAGTCCCACACAACCATACCCCACACCCCCCAGTCTCACATATCCCTAACCCACGCATGCTAATCCCACACACCCCAAACCCACACATCCTGAACCCTGAAAAATTTTTCTCAAGGGCAAAATGATTTTTTAACGGTAACTTTAAGGTCGTTGAAGCTTCTGTTATAAATGTATTAACCTTACTTTTCGCGCTACCCAGAAACAACTTTGGGGTGCTTGATTAAAGTGAGTTCCCTTGCCTCTCACTGTTCGGGGTGCTTGATTAGAGTGAGTCCCCTTGCCTCTCACTGTTCGGGGTGCTTGATTATAGTAAGTCCCCTTGCCTCTCACTGTTCGGGTTGCTTGATTATAGTGAGTCCCCTCGCCTCTCACTAATATAAATAAATTTTTATTTAACCTCGAAGCAAGTGTTCGAAATGACGACCATTTACTTCAAGACACATAGTCAAACGCCTTTGAAAATGGCGAACGGTGTTCTGCAAAGTTTGTTTCGGAATGGCAGCGCATGCTCGACGAATCCTATCCTGCATATCTGCTCTTGTAGTGGATTGTTGCTCAAAAACAGCATCTTTTAAATACCCCCATAAATAGAAATCTGGTGATGTAAGATCGGGTGAGCAAGCAGGCCAGTTAACCGGACCTCCTCGACCAATCCATCTGTTACCATAGTGCTCATTCAAAAAAGCCCTTACAATTCGAGCGAAATGTGGTGGTGTGCCGTCCTGCTGGACCCATATTCTTCGTCGAGTTTCTAAATCAACATCTTCCATCAATCCAGGTAATTCATCTCTTATTAGCGTCAAATAGGTATGTTGATTTACATTTTCTTCAAAAAAATAAGGACCAATCAAATATCCATTGATTATCCCGCACCATACCATAATACTCCAACGTCTTTGATGGTTTACAGTTCTGACCCAATGAGGATTCACATCAGACCAATAATGGCAATTATGCCTATTCAGTTCCCCATCACTTTGAAATTTTGCCTCATCAGAAAAAAGAACAAAGTTAAAAAAGTCTGGATTATTTTCTATCATTCGTAAAGCCCATTGGCAAAACACAATACGCTGTTGGAAATGCTCAAACTGTAGCTCTTGAACCAAAGTAATATGATACACGTGATATTGAAGCACCTTCATAATTTTTAAAAAAGTATTTCTTGGAATACCAATTTCCCTTTTCACTCGATGAGCGCTAATGTGTGGGTCAAGATGAATTATTGCAAGGATAGTTACAACTCGATTATCATTTTCATCATACTCATGGCGCCTACGTTGGCGAACCATGTGTCCACCACGAGCTCTTTGAGTTAAACGTCTGATAGCTCTATCGTCAGGGTGTCGTCTGTCAGGATAGAGTACAGCATAAAGTCTTGCCGCACCACGATAATTATTTTGGCTTGCTCCTAAAACCAAAATCATATCAACGATCTCGTTGGGCGGATAGTCAGCCATTTCAGAGCCAGCTATTAATTACTATTAAATTTAAATAGTAAAATGGTATCAAAAATACTAATAATTATAAGGCTCGCCCGTATACGGTCGCGCCTAGAAAGGAAAAACGTTGGAAAATTACGGAAACTTTATTTAGCTAACTGTATTTGCCATAAATACTTCGTTTGTAACACTTTTTTAATTTTAAATTTTAAATTAAAATAATCGTCAAAACATTAAAGGTATTCAATAAAGCATTATTTCGTATTTTGATTGCAAATAAAATTAAAACTTCCTTTTATTTTTTTGTTTTATGTAAATAATGTGAATTAGTAGCGTTCGAATTTCAGAAATACTAATTTTTTTTTTTTTAACGTCGCCATGTTTGTGCTCCCACGTGGTTCTAATCGACGACGGGGGTCTGCGGTGTGTTTGTAAACAAAGCACATATAATTTTTACAGAGGTGCTTGTATCAATCAGCAGAGACTAGGATTCGAACCCGGGTCACCGGCGTGGGAATCCGACACTCTACCGACTGAGCCGCCGCAGGCCTCCAAATAATAATTTTGATAATGTAATCATTAAAAATAATTAAATCTGAACTGCTCACCGATTTTAAGATTTTCCGCCCATTTTTAATATTAAGTTTTTTTTTTAATAGTTCAATTCTAAAAAAAATATCTACGATGCTTTTTGTACAAAAGAGAAATGTTGTATCTTTATTTTTTAGGAAGTATATATATATAATTTTTATGAGTTTTTTTTGTAAAAAAATAATAATTAATAAAAAATGCAAATGCAAAGTCAAAATTTAAATTAAAGAAAAAAAATAGGATATGTGAGTTTAAGGTGTGTGGGTTTAGAGTGTGTGAGGTAGGAAAATGTTGGTTAAGGATGCGTGAGTTTCAAGTTTGCGGATCGAATGTTTTTGGTTTTGAGATTTGTGGGGTTAGGATTTGTGAGTTGGAATTTGTGGGTTTCCATTTTAACCTCAAGATCAAATTGACTTCACTTCGGATTGTTTTTGCCTAGAAATCATAAAAAATAATCAATTTTAAAAATTTATTTACAGCCTACGATCAATTTGAACCAGCTTAGCCTGTGGTTCATGGTAAAAAACGATTTTAAACGGACTTTTCGGAGTTTGACCTGAATTTGACCTTGAAATGACCTTGAAAAATTTTTTCTCAATATGATTTTGAACGTAAAATTTCCCACTCTTTCCGAATCCGGGGTCAAAACTAGGTATTCCCATATGAAAAAACCACTTTGACCGTGAAATAACCTTAAAGGTCAAGTTCAAGGTCAAAGACGTTAGCGCAATTATGTGGCCCCCTTTTTCCCCTACAACTTTTGTCTGAACCGTTTTTCCCTATCTGGCTTAGGTTACGAGAAATCCGGGTGCGGCGATTAAAATGGGTCTCCGTGTATATATAGCGGTGCGAGCAGGGGGGAACCGCCCCTAGTATATATATAATCAAGCATAACTTTTCATCGAAATATCATCAAAGAGGCTTCAACAACTCAAGTTAAAGGTCTTAATGTCAGCTTTCTTTTGCACTTACATAAAATCGTTCGTAATGTATAATACCTCACGTAAATTACGTCAGACTTTAATAGTATGGCGTTTAATATAGGCGGAATAAGCTCTCTAATTATTAAGCCCTCTTTATGATACTGTAATAGAATAGGAAATCTGCAATATCAACGAAAGGTAAAAAAATCAACGATACAACGTAGTATGACTTCAGATATAATCAACAGCCCATCTAGTAGTATAATCAGTATCAACAAGGATCAAGCATACTGGAAGATAATTTTGATTTTGTTGAAAATATACAAAAGAAACTAATGAACAAGAAAGTAATTATCAAGACATTAAAACTCGCAATAAAGATCTAAATTATAAAGATAATATAATATTATATGTAAACATAAGAAGCTTAAATGCGAATTATTCAAAACTAGAGATACTTCTTGAGAGTTTAAAGAAAAGACCACTAGTTATAGTTTGTGCAGAGACATGGAATCTGGAACATTATTTGAATTATAGATTATCGCGTTATAAAATGTATTATAATAATAGTTGTATTAACAAATCAAATGGTGTAGTTTTATATGTAAGAGAAAATGTATATGGAAATACTGAGGTAATGGATATTGGTCAACTCAAAATTATAAACACTTGTATAAAAATTGATAATGATAGTAATATTGAAATATCTGCGTTGTACAGATCTCATGACATAACAAAACTCAAATTTATTGAAATTATTGTAAAAGGGTACTTAGTGAAGAAAAAGAATATTAAAAATCATCTTATAATGTGTGATTTCAACATTGATATTTTAGAAGATAACTGTGTTAGCCGAGAATTTTTAAATGATCTATTAGATAAATGTTATATACCTGGCTTTCAAGATATAACCAGACCATCTAATAGCACCTTAGGAGTATCATGCATTGATAAAATTTGTATAAAGAATAAATCCTTTGAAACCAAACCGCTTAAATTAGCAAATACTATTACTGATCATTATTCATTGCTTATGACCATAAATAAATTAGAAAACAAAAGAGAAATTAAGAAAATAAGCAGTATAAATTACAGAAAACTCTGGATATTAGCTAGAATGAATAATTTAAATAAAATGATATCAGTGCGAGATCCAAATAAGGCTGCAAAATTACTAATAGATGACATAAACAATTGCGTAGATAGGGCCAAATTTAATAAGAAAACAAAAGATAATAATTCAAAAACTCGGAGAAAATATGGATTACTAAAGCAATAATAAGTTCTTGTGAAAAGAAAGAACTTTTATACAGAATGTAAAAATTTCAGCTGAATGACGCCCTAGACTAGGCTTTTTCACGCAGCTAGAATAACTGAGTTTTGAATTTTCGCACCGCTGCCAGGTGGCGTCGCGCGAATCGCGGTAGAAGTAGGCATGGCAAATCCACATAGGTCCGGCCATCGCGGCACTCGTGACCCGTGAAATCTTACTTGAGTAACTTGCCTCGTGACGCCTAGAGACGACTATAGGGATCACATCTAAAGTTTGACAATAAATCACGGTTTAATTAATCTTCTTGTTATATCTATTCTATCTTGAGCTTGTCTCATCGGCGGCAACTGTCGCTGGACTGCTTCTCTGGAGCAGCTCTAGGCTCATAGAGAGCTAGGACGAGGGGTCAGTACTGTATCCTCCCTCTCCCAACGCAGAAACAACATCGTGGGACGACGAGCCAAGCGGTCTACACCTCGGATATCTGCAGCTCGCTCAGTTGCTCTTATCGTCTTCAAGACAAGTCGAGCTGCCGTCTACGACTCGAGTTCCTGTAGAGCGCTCGCTGCTCTCCTTTCTCCACGTCAAGGGTCGACGAGCCAACCAGTCTACACCTTGCATCCTGAACAGCGCTCAGCCACTTCCCTTCTATCTTCTCCATCAACCTGAAGTACATCAAGCTAAAAGAAAATTATAAGAAATATGTAAAAGTATTAGATAAAGTTATAACGGGTGCGAAATATAGATATGAGAAAATAATTATTGAAAAAAATAGTAATAGTAACAAAAACTTATGAACAATTATTAACTCTAAATTGGGGGAAAAAAGGATAAGAATGAAATAATAAGTGCTGTACATGATGAAAATAATCATAAAGTTGTAAATCCCAAGGAAATTGCTGAAACAATGAATAAGTATTTCTATAATATAGGAACTAAATTGAATGAAAAAATATAAAAACCGGCAAATCTAGAGAATATAATACCAAATATGAACCCAAATACAATATTGTTACCTACTAGTATTACTGAAATTATACAGATAATCAATGATATGAAAATTGAAAATGGGGGAGTTGATAAAATCATTGCCAAGACACTCAAGACAATTTCAGAGTACATAGCTGAGCCATTAACGTACACGTTTAATGCATGTATTGAAAAATCTATTTGGCCTGAAAATTTTAAGAAAGCAGAAATGGTACATATGTTCAAATAAGAAAATAGGACATGATAACAATTATAGACCGATATCATTAATCTCTAATTTGGCAAATATTCTGGAGAATATTATTTATAATAGGTATATATTTAGTAGCAAATTAGTAGATAACATGAAAAACTTGATAAAATACCGATTATGATAGCATTCTTTGATTTGGCCAAAGCCTTTGACACTGTTGATCACAAGATACTATTAGACAAATTATATCAGTATGGAGTTAGAGGAAATCCACATAAGTTACTAACTAATTATTTGACCAATAGACAACAGATTGTAAGGATAGGAGAAAGCACGAGTGAATATAGCATAATATCTACAGGAGTTCCTCAAGGAATGATTTTGGGACCATTGTTATTTATCTTGTACATAAACGACATGTTAACAGATATGTCAGATGATTTAATGTTATCTTATGTGGATGATACTGCAGTTGTAGCGACAGGTGTGTCATAGTTTGAAGTTGAAATTAAAATGAAAAATATCTAGACAACATATGTAAATGGCTAGCATTAAATAAATTATTACTAAATACAGGAAAAACTGTGTACATGGCATTTGCGATCTACTGTGACAGTGTTCCTAAAAATATCAACATCAAGATTAATAATAGAATATTGAACCGGGTCGATAGTTGCAAAGATCTGGGAATTATCTTTGACTACAATATGAAATGAAATAAACACACTTAATACATTTACAAAAAATCAAAATATTATGTATTCATATTCGATAAATTATCAAAAATCATAGAAACAGAATCTTTAAAAATGATTTATTACTCGTTTTTCCACAGTTTTCTATACTTTGGAATAATTGCATGGAGTGGAGCATACAAATAAAAGAGCCTTTATATTACAGAGTCTACAAATTAGATTACTGAAAATGATAAACAAAAACAAATTCTGGATAAATAACTATCCTATGAACATAGAGCAATTATTTTCTTTTGAATCTTTACTGTATAAATACCTTTATCTCAGAGATCGGTTTATTCATTCTAACAGTATAACGAGAAATAAAGGCATTCAGCTACCCAAATTTAATAAAACTATTAGTAATAAAAACTATAATATTATTGCTCATAGAATATTTAATAATCTACCAAGAGAACTCAAGATTTTATGTAGTAAGAAGAGTACAATAAGAAAAAATTTAAAAAGAATGGATAAGTGCTAATATATGAAAATTAAAGTAGCATTATTCTAAGGTATGGCAAAATAAAGTGAATTCTATAACTTGTTATAGGACTACAAGTTGTCGTTATACTGTTAGAATGAATAAACCGATCTCTGAGATCTATATTTTTATATTTGTTATCGTATGAGTAAATATATACAAGTTACTAATTTTTTAAAAGTTTAAAAATTTTTGTACAAAATTATTGTATTAGTTTTAAGTACTTAAGAAGTTGTAGTATTAGTTTTTAGTTAGTTTATATTTAGGAAATACGATTGTATACCGGAGTTTTGTACAGGTAACTTGCTTTCTTCTATAGGATGTTAGTTTGTTCGACGATTCGAATAAATTACATGTATTACTGGTAAATAAATAAATAAATAAATAAATAAATAAATATACTTTCGATAAAATAATAATAATAATATTGCTGGAATGTCACTGAAATATTACTTAGTATTCCAATTAATAAATGTGAAATGATTATAATATTCCAACTGTATTACTGCTATCTTTCCTACTATCGCTGCAATCATGAAAAAACAATATTATAATAGAATATTATAATAATATTGTTGTAATGATACTGATATTTTGTCTGATTGTCACCAAAATATTGTACTAATATTTCCGTAATATTCCTATGTAGTCGGGGCGTCAGGGAGAGTAAAATATGAGTTAGGGACACTCCAACTTACATGGGTCATGGAGGAGTCTAATGATAGCTTTTGACGTATAGAATACTAATTTGAAAAATTTTCGAGGTTAGTTTTGAGGTTAAGTAGGAGACAGCATTTACGCAGCAGCTGGGTAGCAGTATATGGCCACGTTATCTTCCTATTCAATTGTAACTATCTTCTGAGTGGTTGTGACCGACGAAAGAGTCACGTAAAGTGACTAAGCTTTGGTAAAGAAGACTCTAGCTTTGGTAAGGAAAACTCTATCCTCACCATTAAGCTGGTCGGTCTAGAGTTTCTATTTTTAGGCCTCCTCTGCATTGCCGATCTAGAGTATCTACTTCTACACCCTTAGGCTATTTCTAAAATGCCTACTCAGTATTTGTCTGGTGCGTGGAATATCTGTTTTTAGACCTTGCTCACGCTGCTGACTGACAAATTAAAAATCCTTAGGCCACCTTCACATCGCCTGCTCAAATCCAAATTGTAATTTTCACCATTAGGCCTCCTCCACATTGGCGCTGTCGGCTGCTAGGCCTGTCTCGCAGTAGACCCATTGACGTGTGCAAACTGCCACAAGACACTGCGCAACTCCAACGTGCTTATCAAGTGCTCTATGGGCACACGCAAATGCCACTCTGCGTATATGAAAACTGTACAAAAAACACGTAGGAGCACTGCTCTTAAATGTGTCCACTTCATAATCGTCAGCAACAGATCCAACACCAGCATTAAGTAACCGACCAATCAGACCAGCATGAAAGAGAGAGAGAGAGAGAGAGAGAGAGAGAGAGAGAGAGAGAGAGAGAGAGAGAGAGAGAGAGAGGAAAAGAACAGTAGAAGGAGTGACAACAACAATTCCAGCGATAAACAAGAACATTCACGTACATCGTCGGAGCCGAAGTGTCAACAGATAATTACACAGGCGGCTCCCATTACCAGCAACTCTTGGCCACAGCTGCCTTTTCTCGTTCCTCTATCTCAGAATCTCTCCAGTACGAACTCCAGCGAGGTAGAGAGGCTCAGCGCTTTATCGCCTAGCCAACGGGGAGAGATGAAAGACACACCATTCGAACAAAGCGGCTATGCACGTCTGCCACTACGCACCTCTACACTATCCAGCCCAGGAGAAAGACGAGCTGCAGCGGAGCAAGGGCTACTGCCCACTGGTAGCACAAGAACTATGAAGACCTCAACCATCAGTGGGGCCAACAACATTTTAACCGGGAATGGAAACAAGAGCTGCGGCATGGACTACATCTTCGAGGAAGCCAACTATAATAAATCCACGTATGTACACACCACCGGAGAAGATAGTAAGGGTACGATAGTGAAACCTGAGAAATACGTCGGCAATATTTCTACTATTGCTAATAAGGTGACTTCCCTCACGGCTAGGATGGATCAGGATCTCGAGATTCTCAAAATTGTTTCAGCACTATTAGCAGATATTAGAGATCTGAGTGATAGATTATCCGTCATGAAAAAAAGTTTGCTCTGCAAAATTCCATACTGGAGGAATAGAAAGTAGCCGCACCTTATTAGTTGATGAAAACGAAGTCATGGCTGTGAGGATGTGCCCTGAAAGCCAAATTAGATTTAAGTAATAATAATATTAGAAATAGAGTTAATGCTGTAAATAATTATTATAATAAAAGGAATCATAGTGATAACTATAATAATAACATTAATGGTTTCGATGACGTAAATGGCAATAACAACGACCACCATGCAAACAATTTGTGTGTTATCAAACACTCAGTCCTGCCAGGTGACTCTCCATTAGCAGAAACCGCCACTGGAGGGTTTCGAACACAAGGTCGCAGGCGGAGAACTTGAGAACTAGGATGCAAGCATGGTGGTCTTTCAGGTCGACACAAGTATCGTTTTCCGATTAAAGGGATAGATTGTGGTGCAGGATTGGCGGAAATAATTATTTCCAATATATTTCCCAGTCAAGAACACCAGGGTAAGGACGTAGTCTATGACATACTTAACACAATTCTACCGTCCATTGCGAGAGATGACATTGTGTCAGCACGAGCCGCCGCAGGCCCCAAATTCGAACACTATTTCAATCAAACTTCACTTAGTAAGCATTTTTAAATGTTTAAGCAATTTCTTGGAACTGCTCGTCCCTTCTATCACCTTTTCGGCATGGCTGAGACGCGTTTCGGAGACGATGACTATGTTAGTGTTCAAAACAACGGTTACTCAACACTTAGGTAGGACAGGAATAATCGCGGGGGAGTGTTAGTCCTCTATGTATATACTAGTTACAAAGCGAATATTGTTTTCTTGAAGCACAAAACTGGACAAAGAAAAACCGAGAATTCCCGAGTACTTTATGTGTAAAGTCCAGCAAGGCAACCTTCCTCCAATGTTCTTAGCCGTTATTTATCGACCGCCAGGGATCTCTTTCACTGATGTCTAGGATCTTATTAAGAATCGCATACCTTATTCGGCAGGTTACGAGCACCGAATTGTAATGTAACGGACAGTCTGAGATTTAGATTGACGTTATTTTTACTGACAGCAATGATGCATGGCTTCACACCGGATGAGTTAAACACCCATATCGCGAGGGTTTCTCCAGTAGCATTAGGCATCTTCCATCTTTTAAGAGATTTAAATTGGCAATACGCAGCACATTTTCCAAAGCCGCGATGTACAACATGCCCGTGATGAAAACTAACTGTGTTATACCGTTTAGTATTAAATTAGTTTTAAGTCTTATAATGTGACGTAATAGGTATAACCAAAATTGTGCAATTTTAACTAATGTGATGAAATATCGTGATAAATCGTAATATGGATGTGATATGAATATGATAATCTTATGTATCAAAATTTTATATATTATATATTGTATATTTTTCTTATTCACATGTACAAAATAAATCTTATATCTATCTATCTATTTATCTATATATAATTATATATAACTCTTTTTTACCTGGATAAACTGATATTTAGGGGAAAAAAGAAAATTACGCAATTTAAAAAAAAGTTCATTCCGATACGTTCTTTTAATACAGAGATATCCGGTTTGAAAAAAACAGTAATCGCGGTGCGCATACTTCGAAAAGTATCCTCCCACCACTACTGCCACACAGCGCCGCCGCATGAGGGAAATAGAACGGTCGCGCTCCAAATCTTCCGCTAACTACTCTTATGCCTGCTTTGCGCGACATTTCACTGTTTGTCGGTGATTTCTACCGAATCTGTTGGCCAAAATGATCGGAAAGAAATTCACTTATTACAGTATATAGTCTACTACTACCACACCAAGTTTCAAGTAAAAACATTCATTAGGTTGTTTGCAATCGACAATCAGGCGAATAAGATTATCTCGGCTCCTATTGGTCGAATCTTAACGTATTTTTAAATTTATATTTTTGTAACTATATTCCAATGCACTTAGTTGCAATACTAAGATATTACAATATTCGAAGATAACGCTCCTTAGCATCGGCTATCTTCGCGTTTTCGTTAAAAAAGAGGAGTAATTTTAAAACCAAAATATTTTACTTTTACATGCCTAAAGTACACGTTAATACCTTTAATTTTGCACCAGTTACATTAGAAGATTCCCAGAAGGACATGCGTGACAGCAAATCCAAAATGTTCCTTAAAAAACGTTACAATAGGCCGCCATTATGAAATGTGGAAATTGGACTCGGCCTATCTTTTTAAGTACCCATAGAGGTATCTTAACTTGCATTATTGACAAAATTAAGCACTGCTTAATGTATTTTTTAATACGCAAACTTTTTTAAGCTTTTTATCCTACACGAATTTTTCTTTTCTTATTTTGAATAAAAAAAAGTTTTATTTAACTTTCGAAACCTACTAGTCCTATGCAAAATTTACTTTTAATATTTAGTGATTTATGTTAAGTACAGTAATAAAAAAGCGGTAATTGGGTCAGTTTTTGCGTAAAAATCCCCTTGCGTACCAGACCCAATTTACCGGCTTTAGGGGCGATTTCTATACGTCAAAATCTGTCATTAGACTCCTCGGTGAGCCATGTAAGTTGCAGTGACCCTACGAATGCCCTGACGCCTCGAATAATGATAATAATTACGCAAACATTAAATGTTGCTACATTATCACTGAAATATGACTGCTGTAATATATGACAGAAATATTTGATTTTGCATGTGTTATTCGAATGATATTGTTGCAATATTGAGTGCTATGTGAGATGGTTATAAATAATTATATCACTGAGACAAGTATAGTAGTAAAAATAACTATTCTTGCTTTGTACTTACTGTTAAGCAAGCTTATAGCAATTCTAACTATTTTCTAACAGTTTGTATCTGCGCGCGCTATCGGTTTGGAATGTGTGTATGTGTGGTGCGTTCGTTTTGCACGGAGGCTAAGCCCAAATATCTCGCCATGGTGGCAGCACTTTCGGTGCTGCCTGCGAACTTGCGCGGGGTTCGCGGGCAGTGGTTGACGAAACCTACAAGCGTGTGGAGCTCTCTCGCACCCTTCAACCTCCGAATAGGTTGCATCGCATACTTTGCGAAAACCGAACCGTTTTTTATCCGTATATAATCATTTTATCTCTAAAGATAAAGACGCGGCTTGTGCGTGTTATTTTGCGTAGCTCAAACGTTCAAATCTTTTCATTTTATTCTTTCTTGTTTCTTTTTTGTGTTTCAAATTTACTTTTCAATTTCATTTCGTGTACAAACTTTATATTTAAAATAAAAGGGTTTTTTATGCCTTCAATGGCTTTTTCCCGTAAAACTTGTTTTTTTTTTAATTATTTACATAGAATAACCTTTACATAACATTTATTAATTATTGTTTATCTGAAATAAAATCGACTGTCAAGCCACCTAAGGTAAGGCAAGTCAAGATCGTTCAACAATGCATGGGTTAGCACTAGAAAAAGTGACCCTGAAGACAATAAAAGTAGGCAAAAAGAGTCTTAATTTAAGACCAGAAATGTTACTAAATATTAATCTGAGCCAAAGTTATTAATAATGAAAGATGGTGACTGAAAATGCATGAATATTCGAGGAAATTTAACTGTTTTAATTTCGATGATTTTTAATGCATTCTAAGTCACTATGTTCAATTGTTAATAAGTTTGGCACAGATTAATATTTTTTAACGTTACAGGTCTTAAATTAAAGCTCTTTCCGCCTACTTTTATGGTATAATGCAAATTTTTTTCCATGGCTAACCCATGCATAGTTATAATCACTAGAATAAGTACCTCTTTTCATTGAAATAACGTATATTCGGAGTAAAAAATCTTAATCTTGAATATAATGGCTTATTAGAATGAACTACGGGTGTTAAGCTTCATTTTCAGGTACCCGAAGGCACCTCCCAAAGTTTCATCAAAATTCGTGACCCAGTGGTCTCACACTCTCCTTGTTAGTTGATTTTACTAGCTATATACTTCTCTCAGTGATATGTGATCATAATTTATAGGTTCACCTGAGTTTTGACTATATATATATATATATATATTTTTTCCAATATTATATAATTGATACTGTGTTTTTGGGTCCCACCATCCCCGCAACTGCCCCGGTACCGCCCCGCACAGCCCCTCCACTAAATAACGTGAAATTCGGTCAAAATTTACGTTAATTTATAATTTATTAGCCCCTTCACTCCCGTCATGCCCTCCACCACCCCTACATCGACCCCTCCACCACCCCCTAACCCTACACTTAATTAACTTAATACTTTATACATATTCTTATCATTAATTTAATAGTAGTTTTTAATACTTGTACGAAATTCTTCCATAAAATTCAATATTTATGCATAATTCCTCATAAATATCGTAATCGATTAGAATACCTCACATCAGTAATTGGTCCTGAATAATAAATTCCAATAAATATAAATAATTGTAGCTTTCAAAATTATCTTTCAAGATGTAAAATATATTTTTTATAATTAATACATATAAAGTAGCAGTTATTTAAAATTAAGAGACACTATCAACTTTTTGATACATTTTATAAAATTATTTACAAGTAAAAAACAATATAATGTCAAAAACTCACTTTAAAAGTTATGCTTCAGTATTTTTAGAGGTTAGAATAAAAAAAATACACAGTAACTTTAAACACTGGTTCGATATGCACTGATACTAAAACAGTTTATAATAATAATAATAAATAATTACAATATTAACAAATTTTCATCTTACAGCTGTAAAATAAACAATAATCGTTTTTACTAACAACAAAGTCTAGAGGCCTTTAGAGCGCATTTGTAGTAAGGCGCGGAGTAGACTCTCGACGATATATATATAATATAATTTTACATAAGTAGCAGATGATACAAGTAGAGTACTAGATGCACCTAGATACAACCTTGTTGCTTCACCATAAGTGAAAATTCACATAAGCGCAATCCCGTGCTATACTGTGCTGTGCTGTACTGTGCCGTCCGATTTTAGAACGGAGAAGTCTATCTACATCTATATCTATGGTCGTTCAATTAATATTATAAAAGTATTATTTAGTTTCTCTAATAAATTAAAGATTTTAATAAAATATTAAAACAAAAACGTTATCAAGTAAGGTAATGAAAAAATTTGAATATATGATATTATATGAATAACGTGATTAAAAATTAATAAAGTAATGATAATTCATTTTGTAATTAAATGATATTTAAATAAAATAAATTCTTGCAATACACAGCTTATATCACTTTATATACAGTATACAGATCTGTCTCATGTCTACATATGGGGCGAATCACGTCAACTCTCCTACCGCGGCGCGCGAGCGCTTAATACTGTTGTTTTCAACTCGCGTTTGCGGTATGAAAAAAAATATATAAAAAATATCCAATAAACTATTTCGATGTATTTTCTCCTCAGCTTTCCAATGGTGTGGTCAGATTTTCCAAAATTTTCCATTTTCCTTAAAAAAAACATAAAACGTGTTATATCTCGAAAAGTCTATTTTTAATATTTTTTTTAATACTTTTAATCGAAAGCTGAGGTTTTTTTACATAAAAAAAGTTCTTTTGCCCAGAGTGCCCGATTATATTTCAGTGAGTAATAGAACTCCGAAAAGTTGAAGTGCCGCGCGCAGCGGCAAGGCGCGTGACTTCGCGCTCGACGGTGGCCGCTGGATTCGGTCCTCCTTTTCATATTTTGCTACCTTATAATTTCTTTTAAACCTGTTAGTTGAATTTAGTTATTTTTTTGTTTTTATTAATCGTTTTTTTGTTACTTTGGCTTTCGAAGAGGCTTTCAAAGTCTTTAGCTTCGTGGCTTTCTTTGTCTTTGTTGCGGGTTTGGATACATTATTTTCTTTTTTCTTAGTGTCTTTCTTTGGAAAGATTTGATATTTAGAACTTAAAGACGTTTTCTGTAGTTTGAATGTGTTTTGATTCAATGGAATAAAAGCATGATACTGTAAAGTCCCTGGTATAGATTTAGCATTATCTAATCTTGGTTTGAGTTCTAAAACAGTTTTTTCATAATCATCTTTATTGCTATAAAATACTTTGGTTTCTTTGCAATAATTTTTAGCCCATTCGTAAAGACTTTTTGCTGTTAAAATTCTATTTTTGGATGAAAATTGTAGACTAGCACGTTTTGCACCTCTTTTTAAGTTCGCACCGATACCATCACATGCACCTTTGCCGTGTGCGGTAGCATAAAAGTGTCATTCCGCTGAGATTTCGAAATCCTTTTCATGAAACAGAAGATTTTGCATATTATTCTTATTTTTAAAATGTTGACTTGCTCCATCCGTTAAATAATAAATTTTTTTAACTACGAAATTAGATTTCAGATAAAATATGACAATTTTTTGATATTCATAAACCGCAACAGTATCATGGTTTAGATTATCAGAAATTACAGCAATGCTTACATGTTTAAGATCACTATTTTCTTTGTAATAAATTACAACTGTAAAAATAGTTACACTGTACTGTACTACAAATGCATAGTTTTCCGCAAAATCAAAACAGACAATAAACTCCCCTTCTTGAAGATTTTCTTTCACATACTGTGACTGTTTCTTAGCAAAAAAATCGTGAGTATTCAATTTCATTAATTTGTCGCCCAGCGTGTTGAGAAAGTGATAAACGTTCTCACTTTTTGAAGCTATCGTACACCGATCTGTTTGAAACCACGATTCAAATTGAATTTCAAAAACATTATTTTTTATCAAAACATTCAAGCAAATGTTCTCGTAATGCAGACGTATTAGGACAATTTAGACAGTCACCCAAGAAACACTCATCACGTTCATTTTTACAAACGATTGCCTGAATACAGTCATGATAATTTGTAAGATATAGTTTACTATTTTTCGTTAAGCACTCTAGCTCAGCAGCTTCTAGCATGAGCTTAACGTTTTCATGATGTACACATACACATACATTGTGTATACCACTGCTTCCAGCTAAAACACAGCGTACTGGTCTCAATTGTATGAATTTTGTTAACCCAATTTTAACGTGTTCGTATTCTTTTTGAAATAAATAATAGATTTCGTTCAAATTGCCAAGAAGTAATCTTTTCTGAACGTGTTCTCGTTTGCCGTTGTCCTGCTTTACGGATATGCAACATTTCAAGCCTGGCATAATTCGACTTATGTCATTCTTTTCATAAAAACTTTTAACTAAATTTGTAGTTTTCACCGAAAGTACTTTGCCGCGTTTTTTTTTCAGGAACTGAGAAAACTCCTTTTTCAGCTACTAACTCTTTTGCTTCTCGAGCTTCCCATTCAGTACAACCAAACTCTCTGATTAAATCATTACGAGACCAAAAATCGGGAGCAAGAGTGAGTAGCTGAATTCTATCTTGCTTCGATATAAAATTAGAAAATTTTCTTTTAATTTGTTCGAGAACCGTTACGCCAGCTTTATGATATTCATCACAACAATTTATGTTAGCTTTTTTTGTATCCGAAATAGGTAAATCTGCGTTACGTTTGTAAATTTGCCTTCGACATGTACCACATATTTTCGCTTCTTCGGGTACAATCGGAAATATACTTCTAAAAGTTGAAGGAAAGTCAAACAGATCTTTAGACGTAGGGTGATTCTCTCGAGAGAAAGGATTTATGCATTTCATTTTCCAGGTTGAACCCATTGTAGTTGCTACAATAAACCGGAGAAATAGGTAACCAATAGATTTATGATTTAATCATAAAAAAATTAAAATTAAAAAAAAAACATGGTCGTATATATGAATTTCTTGTGACAATTCATTTATAGATGAAAGTTTTTTATGTTTAAGCCACCTACCGACTGAAAAAAGAACTAGTTTTACAAGTAAGCATGATGTGGTGGTGACGGCGGCCGCGCCGCGCCAAGTCGCGCGCGGTACTTCTACTTTTCGGCGCTCTATTATTCACTGAAATATAATCGGGCACTCTATGCAGAAGAACTTTTCTTATGTAAAAAAAACCTCAGCTTTCGATTAAAAGTATTAAAAAAAATATTAAAAATAGGCTTTTCGAGATATAACACGTTTTGTGTTTTTTTTTAAGGAAAATGGAAAATTTTGGAAAATCTGACCACTTCATTGGAAAGCTGAGGAAAAAATACATCGAAATAGTTTATTGGATATTTTTTATATATTTTTTTTCATACCGCAAACGCGAGTTGAAAACAACAGTATTAAGCGCTCGCGCGCCGCGCTAGGAGAGTTGACGTGATTCGCCCCATATATATGTACATACAACAGTAGAAAGAACAAAACGTATAAACATTCAACATAAATTATACGGCTTATTCTACATAATAGTATAAACTAAGTTAGTGTAGCTAAGTTTTTCATTACCTTACTTTATAACATTTTTGTTTTAATGTTTTATTAAAATCTTTAATTTAATAAAGAATCTAAATAATACTTTTATAATAATAATTTAAAGACTATAGATACAGATATAGATAGATATGTTCTAAAAACGTACCACACAATATAGCACAGAATAGCACAACAGCAGCATGGGATTGCGCTTATTCGGACTCTCATTAAACGAGCCCTTACTTCCCATATATGTTTTGAAAAGGTATTTCTTTATAATACATTTTTCTAACTAAACATCTTCCTTACCGTAAATCAAACACACGCAAAGTTTGTCTGTTAGTTATAATGATATTTGTGTACAATAAATCATACTACAATAATAACTGTACTGCAATTATAGACTATAGTATACCTAATTTTTTAGATTTTAGCGAAGATATAGAAAATTTCAAACTCTTTCTCTATATACAATAGTCAAATTGAGTTTTTACATTATCTGAAGCTTCTTCCATCATTGATAACTCATAAATACATTTTGTTATCGTCAATATTTTATTTTATTTTATTTGTTTTCAATCGGTAAAACTACCCTTTGTATATGTTAAAAATATGTTAAAAAGTATATACAAAAATTTCACTTTACTGTAAAATCTTCTAATTTTTTTCTCTATTCATATTATTAAAAGTAAAAAAATAGGGGTTGATGAGCGATACAAGTAGGAGCATATATATATATACCCCTACTTGTGTCGCTCATCAACCCCTATTTTTTTACTTTTAATAAGATGAATAGAGAAAAAAATTAGAAGATTTTACAGTAAAGTGAAATTTTTGTATATACTTTTTAACATATTGAGATATTATATATTATATATATATGCCCCTACTTGTGTCGCTTATCAACCCCTATTTTTTTACTTTTAATAAGATGAATAGAGAAAAAAATTAGAAAATTTTACAGTAAAGTGAAATTTTATATATATATATATATATATATATATATATATATATATATATATATATATGCCCCTACTTGTGTTGCTCATCAACCCCTATTTTTTTACTTTTATATATATATATATATATATATATATATATATATATATATATATATATATAGCGGCCCGTGTTCGATTCTCGATCTCCGCTGTTTAGTTTTCACATTTACGTCTCTATCTCTCTCTCTTTCTCTCTCGCCCCCCTCTCTCTCTCTCTCTCTCTCTCTCTCAGTCTCTCTGGCGATGTCTCTCATAAATTGTCATCAACGGTTAACCTTCAGGCAATTTTATGATCCTACGGGATTAATCTTAATGAATCAGCGATAAGCGAGCGTATAATAATGCAACTATAAACGCAGCTACTATTGTTACATCATCTAAACAAAATGAGGCAGTCGCTGACGATTGACTAGTCAGGAGCACTATTGGGGGGTCGCACCACTACTCAGACGTTGAGAGTGATTGCATTCGGATCAACGGCTATTCCTACATTAGACTTGATCGTAATAGATTCGGGGGCGGGTTAGTCCTGTATATTCATAATACCTTTAAAGTCAACCTTCTGTGCAGTTCACCGACTACTCAGAAGGAAAAGCTACTCATCCACGAATACATCATGTGCAGTATCCAACAGGGCATGCTACCCCTGTCTGTGTTGCCCTTATTTATAGACCACCTCTTCAAAGGTGTCCCATTTCTTCAAAGTTCATGTCCCATTTCTTCAAAGCTTCGATGTTATTGACCAACTCCACGCACACTCAAGAACTCAGCCATAAAATAATCATGGGCGATCTGAATACGAATTTATTCAAGATATCAGACGATGCTAAATTTGTTAGGCGACTTGCTGATGACCTTAACTTACATATGGTAAACCATGGTGAGACTCATCACTTCAAAAGTACTCACACGCCGTTTCGCGTAATCATGACTGACGACAACGACGTAGTGCTTAGCAGTAGTAACCAGGTGGCTCCTTTTTCCTATCACCATAACATTATAGAGGTTGAGATTGGAGTTGAAACTGCTGTACCCCATGTAGCTAACTCGTTTAGCTATAGGGATTTCAAACCGTTAAAGGAATTCATACCGATGAAGAAAATATATCCTCCATGGGTTGACGCTGAACTCGCATACCTGTACAAGAAATGAGATACTGCACGAAGAAGTTATGCACGGATCAAGGACAGTAAACTATTGTAGGAATATCAAACTCTCGCGACTGATGCCGAACAACGCACATAAAATGCGCGGGAGATTTTTATACAAAATTGTATTTTTAAAGCTCTAGAAACTAAGAAAGACATCTGAAAAGAACTCGGGGGCTTGGGGCTCCTGCCTAAAACAAGAGAGGAGCTTCATGGTTTCTAACCGGAATTGAGCTCAATGCCCACTTTGCCGGGGTGCCGGTCTCCCAAAGAGAAAGTGATGAAAATTTTGACAGCATCTTGTCCTCAGCCAGTGATCACAGCTATGTCTTTAGATAAATAACCTTCTCAGATATAGCCCTGGCTATTGCCCATTTCCCGTCGCAAGCTAAAAGTGACGACGGTATTCCTCAAAGTGTGGTGGCTAAGGCTCTTCCATTAGTGGGTCACCATATCGCGAAGATCTTTAACTCCTCCTTAACTAACGGCATATTCCCGGAAACTTGGAAGGGGCTAACTTTATGCATTTGAAGAAAAATCCTGTTTCATCTACGGTTTCAGATTTTCGTCCAATTGCGCTGTTCAGCTATCTTTCCAAGGTCTTGGAGAAAATTGTACACGACCAAATTACTGACATTTAAAGACTAAGAACATTCTTGACTCAATGCAAATAGGCTTTCGACAACATCACAGCACTCAGACAGCAATACTGAAACTCACCGAGGACATCAAAGCAGGAATAAATAACGATAAAAAACTGTTAACCATTTAATTGTTATCTGATTTCAGCAAGGCATTCGACACTAACTCACCTTCAAAACTACTGCGTAAACTGTTGCGCATGGACTTTTTCCTGTAGCGTTCTCTTATGGCTTAAGTCACGCATAACAGGTCGTAGACTAAAAGTCATCACTAATATAAATGGGAAATCAGATTAGTTAACGACCAATCTTGGCGTGCCATAGGGTTCGGTTCTGGAGCCATTGCTATTGAGTTTATACATTAACGACTTAAAAGACGCACTTGACCTACATGACGTCGAACATATACTCTACGCTGACGACCTGCAAACCTATACTCAAGTGACCTTACAGAATCTTCGAGAGGGTATCAGCCGCATGTCGAGTAGTGCCGTAATGGACCTCGGCAGCTGATCTGCCTCTCAATGTCAGCAAGACAAAGGCAATCATTTTTGGATGTGATAGCAAAATTAAACACATTCAGAGCCTTGACTTACAGGGCATTGAGGCGCAGGATAGTGTTCTCGTGCCCTTTGCCGACACAGTTATCAACCTAGGTTTGGTAATAGATGGAGGATTAACGTGGAAGCCGCAAATAGATGCGGTTAGCAAGAAGACCAAAATTTTTATACTTGAACAATTATGTTATTATGTACATAGTTTCTGTATTCTTTTTGATGCATAATCAAAATAAAAAGTATATCTCCGTCTCCCTCTCTCTTTAGAGGAGCTATATTAAAAGTATACGATTTATTTATACTTCGTGATTATTTTAAAAATAAATAATATATTACTTACTTTCATTAAATTCATCCGGCTCTTCAACTTTGTTCATTTCAGTAGTTGGATTCATAGTTTCAACATTTGTAGTTAGTCTAATGTAGAAATCAACACTATATGCGAGGCCTTGCAGTCCTCTGTCTGTATCAGGTTCGCCAGATCCTATATCATCTTCATCATCTCCCTGTCGGTATGTTTGAGATAATTTTAGTTGTATTGAACTGTGATCCTGCAAACGATATTTAACATAGTATATAAAATAATAAGAATTATTGCATAAATTGAACTGACTTAAGACAACGTGATTAATAAACGTAATGTATTCATTTTCATGTGCTATGTAACTACGTATTCTGTATATTAGGGTATCTCAAGAAAATAATTAATTATGCTATCTGAAACACTACATCGGAATTAAGTTTATTTTGATGATATCAGCTCACATGAAATGATTTAGATTTTTGAAACATATTTAGAGGTCGATAAATCGCTTTTTCGGAAACATGCACATTTGTAAGTATATGCATCCTACAATTGAACAATGGATATTTTAAAACGTAAGAACCATTAGAATCTTTCGTCTATAATATTAATAGACTATTAAAATATTGAAACCGTTAAAAAAATTATCTGAAAGGTGTTTTATTATTCTTTTTTGGTTTTTAAAAGACTTCGTAAAGTAGGAAAAAAATCTTAGTAACTTAACAAAACTTCATGTAAATATTGTCCTTATACTAAACAACAATACGGTGTACTAAACTTTTTTTCCATTTTATATTTTCTCAATTATTAACAGTTAAAGATAAAAGGATGCCAAAATTTGGAAAAGTCGCTTGATACGTATGAATTAATTTAATCATTTTGTTTCCTTATTAGTACATACATTTAATTCGCTTGAAAGCCGCTTCCAATTAATCGGCACTTAGCTCCTTCAAACCTTATAAATTGTTCCAATATGAATAATATGTCGAGATATATGTACATGCGTTATTCCAGCAAGAATTGGTCACAAGTGTTGGGGGGGGGGGGGGGGGGTGACCAATCGGATTGCCAATTTTTTTTGTGGTAAAGTACAAACCAACAGAAGCCTCTTAAAAAAATTTCAGCCCCGAAGGTATCCAGTGGCGCTAGTAATGGTGAGCTGAACTTCAAAAAATGACTAAAAAACGACTTTTTTAAAAAAATTCTACAGAGTTCCTATTATTATCATTTTGCATGTACCAAAAATGATTCTCTTCGTCTTTTTACCAGCTTTAAGAAAACAATTATTAGATACGCATTATTGCTCAAATAATATTCTTAATGTAAAATCTGATAAAATAAATAAATAAATAAATAAATAAATAAATAAATAAATAAATAAATAAATAAATAAATAAATAAATAAATAAATAAATAAATAAATAAATAAATAAATAAATAAATAAATAAATAAATAAATAAATAAATAAATAAATAAATAAATAAATAAATAAATAAATAAATAAATAAATAAATAAATAAATAAATAAATAAATAAATAAATAAATAAATAAATAAATAAATAAATAAATAAATAAACAAACAAACAAACAAATAAATAAATAAATAAATAAATAAATGGATGGATGGATGGATGGATGGATGGATGGATGGATGGACAAACAAACAAAGAAACAAACAAATAAACAAACAAACAAACAAACAAACAAATAAACAAACAAACAAACAAACAAACAAATAAATAAATAAATAAATGGATAAATAAATAAAAATAAATAATATACATATATAGGTAAATAAATATGTAAATACATATTTAAGTACACAACACTAAATAAATTAAGACAGGTACAATACATAGAATATTAAAATGAGCAACACATATATTGAACACTTACTTTTAATTTTGTTGGTCACCGCTCTGCTGTCTGAGATATCTCATCAGCGCTGTTTTGAACTTACATAGGGACGGAAGATATCTCACAGCGCAGGGGATGTTGTTTCAGAAACGCGTACCCTGAGCGCTAGACGAGTATAGGCCAGTGTCAGTGCGCGATCCCGGAACCGAGAGCTCTTTTACTCCATTCCTACTGGAAGTTCTGGCCGTGTTTTTTAAAAAGAGAGCCGCAAGATACGGAGGTTGTCTCATGTTTATTGCTTTATACAATAAGAACCCCGCAAAATACGCTCGTCTTTCCATTATAGTAAACCAGCCAAGATATTTCCTGTGAGGACTGATGTGCTGATCCCGCCTAAAACAACATATGTATCTCACACATGAATTTTGAAACCTTTGTAACTTTGTCTCGAGCTTCTCTGACACATCAAGATATGCCACGGAACAGTAATCTAATCTGCGGGACTACCAACGCACACGCAAGCTGCTTTCTCAGAGCCTCGGTGGTGCATGGACGGAAAGATCTTAAGCTATAGAGAGCACGGTTAACTTTCTTTTCTATTGCTTCTATCTGCATTTTCCAAGAAAGTTTAGAGTCCATGACAACACCGAGGTTTGTGACAGTGTCAGAAAATGGAACATGCACGCCATCCTGAAACTCAATGCCGGGCAAATCAAGATCTTGCAGCTGATTTATATTGTACTCGGAACCAAAAACTATCGCTTTAGTTTTGCCCACATTCAGTCTCAGTCCGGACGCACTGGCCCACCCTGATACTGCCCGCGCCACATCCGACATGCGGCCGATACCCCGATGCAGATCCTGCCAGGCAACTTGAGTGTAGATTTGCAAGTCGTCTGCGTATAGCAAGTGTTCAACATCACCACCAGTCAGTACGTCTTGTAGGTCATTAATGTACAAGCTGAAAAGCAGAGGCCCCAGGACTGAGCCCTGTGGCACGCCCAGATTACTGGTCAGCCAATCTGAATCCCCATTGCTTTGATTTTCAATCAAAATTGATGATTTTTCAAAACTGTTCTTGGGCATAGGAATACAAATATAGCATTTGAAAAAAATTATGAAATATACACCATTTGTACCACACAGAACTGTGAACTCCAAATTTTTAAAAGCACAATTATAAAGAAAAATAAAATTATATTGAATTTTCATTGTAAAAATAACCTAGCACTTTCTTGATAATTCTTTTATTTATTGAAAAATTGGAGTTCATGGTTGTAATGCGAATAAGTTGAATAAGATGTCCTTAAAGTTTCAGATTGATTGGAAACATTGGAAAACCATAAATGGAGAAAACCACACTATCGTAAAAATAAGAAATAATTTTCTGGTGATTTTAAAACAATTTTTTTATCGCAGAATATTTATAAATTTTTATTTTAATAATTTCTTTGTTTTCTGTAGATTTCCTGCATAATAAATAGTAGATTGGGGTACAGGTTAGGATTCAGTTAACGTAGCAATACGCAGGATTGTGTGCAATAAAGGTCGAAGGAAAAATACGTATAAATAACTATTAAGTTCATTAAAACGATTTCTATGGCCAATATTACCAATACAAAATCATTTTCTGTTTTAAAAATGTGCAAAGTTTGAGAAAATAAAATAAAAAGAAAACGAGTTTTTCGTCAAATTTTACTACAGGACCACCTTAAGTTCTTGATCAAAAGACGAAAAACAAAGCGTTCATTGGTTAAGAATTCCGTGTAATACCAAGAAAGAAGCAATCAAAATAAAAGAATATACCCTCGAATATCTTAAAAAATAAAAGTCGTCATAATCTGGGCCAATAATTAGCCAAGAGATAGTAAAAATTCCTTTTTTGGAAATTTTCAGATAGAATAATACCGTTTTACTCAAGTTATTGTTTGCCATAGAAAATCAATTTTTTTGTAAAATGATTTTCTTCTTAAGTATAAAAGAAATAAAATAACTCCAAAATTTTGCAGAATATTCTTCTCCATTGAAATTTTTCCATTACACATTTCAGAGAAATCACTGTTCAAACAAAAAATGTCCATGTATAACAAAAGAAAGGAAATACTTTATCCAAAATTCTGGGTGGTAAAAGATAGAAAATTTTATGCATTTTCACTGGGTCTATGATATTATTTCTAACGTACGAGAAAACCCGAAAAACTAAAACCAAAAAATCGAAAACCGCTAAAAAACAAAACCTATTCATAAAAACTAAATAAATTATTATTATGCCCCCTTCGTGTAAAAAACAAACAAAATGCCCCTGGAACATTAAATTTTACCGTGTATTTTTTGGACAAATCTTCTGATGTATGGTTTATCACTTTGAGAATAACTCCTCTGGCAAATGAACGGAAGAAACCCGCTATAGCCAGTGGGGGTCTATATCGAGAAATTCGCCAGTCAGACTTTTTTTACATAATCTTTATCCCACTTAAACGCACGATATAAGTTACCTATATTGAATAAAAGCATTTAATAATTGAATGTATAATATTAAAAATATTTTTTATTTTTAATGTACAATATTAAAAATAGATATTTTTTATTTTTAAATTACTTTTTCTGTTAAACTGTTCATGTATTCTTATTAGTATGCAAATAGGCAAAAAATATTTTATACATTGAAAAAAAATAACTTTATTATAACATTGCCGTAAAATATAAGAAATGCAATTGTATATAGATTAAAATAAATTTGTATGTTTCGTAATAATAACACTCTTTTTGAAATTCAAATTCGTCGCCATGCGCTATGCAACAGACGGCCCTATTAATTTCCATTTGCATCCGCTAGATGACTACCTATATGAAAAGTAATAAATGTAAATCAGCAAGCGCATGGAATGGTACTTGGATCATATATAAGGCAGGTTCCAAACAGCTGACATGTAGCGTTCGAGCGTATTCGGTCCAAAGCGTGCGAACACAAGCGTAATATGTAGTATGTAAGAGCGTTTAGTATAAGTTTAGTTGTAAGTTGAATAATATATAAAATAATAATGTGTGAATATATACAAATATTTACATTTTTACTATAAGCAATAACTTCAGAATAACATAAGTTAACGTGGAATGTTTCTTATATACACTCGTCGGTAAGATATTTGGTAAGACTATCATAAACAATGCTTAAGTCTAAGAAATCGACAATTTTGCTCGTTGAATTGGATATAGACGAGTTACGAACGGATAAGATTCCTTGCAATCGAAATATTTCATCGTTATTCTTAATTTCCTTCAGGTGTAAAATTAATCATAAGTTACATATAAAATATGGTAATTGTTGGGAATCGAATAGCAGATAAGATGAAAATATAGAAGTTTTTAAAGTGTTTCTAACGCGTCCATTCGCGCACTACAGTTTTGCGAATAAAAAACCTTATGATTTCTTGATTTTCTTTTTAATAATACTCTCAAAGATAAAAAATGACGTCCTGAAGAGTGCGATAAACCTTAAATCAGAGTTTCTAGAATTATTTGAAAATAGACTAGAAAATAGAAAAAAGCGAAATTTATTTTTTTCCTTTTCCCAAGGTAGTTTGAATTTTTTTATTGGCCATTAAAAAGAAAATTATATAAAAATCTTGTAAAGATTCTATAATTTAAAAAATAAAGGATAATAAAGAAGAGTGCTTAATGAAATGGAAAAGATTTATTTCAACACAATCGTGACGTCTGAAACTTAAATATTGTCAATTTAATATACATTCTACTTATACATTAGAATATTATTTATTTTACAACTATTTTAATATTTCGGTGCATATTTTCTTCATTAAGAATTTGTCTATAAATTCACCGTTTAAAAATTATAAATTTTTTTTATCCTTAAGGTGAAAATTGTATTTGATTATATATAAAAACGTTTTCTATTTAAAACTTATAAATAACACCGGCACACAAAAAAAAAGTTGTCTGTACAAGAAACTAGACCCATCTATCCTTATGTTTTTCGGGTCGCTGAATCCGAATCCGGGGTCAGTTTGGCCCCATCACGTCAGGGTCAAGGTCAGTGCAAGGTCAAATTGAGAAGAAAAGGTTGAAACCGATAAAAGGGTCATATAAAAACTTCCCAACAATGGAAAAGATACCAAAAATTGTAAAAAGTCATTATTCAAGAGATTTGATCACGTAATATCTTCGTTGTGTACAGAGCAAAGTTGCTTTCGTTTATATTTTTTTCTTATTTTTATTTTTTTTTTCACTATTTTAGTAACTGTCGATGTCTTTCTTTACTCCTCTTTTTCTTGTAACGAACTCTTTTTTCTTCAAATGACCTATGCAATGGGTTTCTTTTTCTCTGTTTGTTATTTGTTTTAATGTCTCTTTTCAGCGTCCAGCAAAAATCTGCCATCATGTTGACATTCCATCTTCCTTGGTATCGATTCTCCATTACACTTATATCTTGATGAAACCGTTCTCCCTGTTCTTCACTGACGTCTCCTAGATTAAGAGGAAAGTAATCAAGATGGGAATGTAAGAAATGCATTTTATAACTCATCAAGCAACCCAAATTTTTGAAATTTTCCAACATTTGTGCAACTAGTTCCTGATAGTTCTCACTCTTTTTATTTCCTAAAAAGTTCTCACGACCAGTTTTGAAACTTTGCCATGCAGCTTTTTCTGTGTCGTTCATTTTTGATAAATGTTTCGTCTTCAAATAGAGTACGAATTTGATGACCATCAAAAATACTTCCTTTCAATTTAGCATCACTTATTGCGGGAAACTTTTCTCCTAAATATTGGAAACAATCGCCGTCATTATCCAGAGCATTGACGAAATGCTTCATGAGGCCAAGTTTGATATGAAGTGGTGGTAGCAGATAGTTTGATGGGTCAATCAATGGCGTACGTATAATGTTCGTCGATCCTGGTTCAAAATGTGTTCTAGTTGGCCATACTTTCTTAACGTAGTGATTTACCCCGTCTCTACTATCCCATAAACACAAGAAGCAGGGATTTTTTGTAAAACCTGATTGTTGTCCTAAGATCATGGTTGCAATTTTAACATCACCACAAATTTTCCATTCATGTTCCGAGTACTTTATTTTTTCCAATACAATTTCTAAATTTTCATAAGTTTCTTTCAGCTTAGTCTAGTGAGCTATGGGAATAGATGCAAACTTGTTTCCATTATGAAGCAGAACAGCTTTCAGACTTCGTTTTGACGAATCAATAAAAAGTCTTCATTCCTCGTCTTTATACGTATTCGGTTTTATTGCATCGACTAAACCTTTAACATCTGTACAATATACCAACGAATTCTCTTCATCGTTTGTAAAAAATTTCCTAAAATCTTTTTCTCTATCTCGATAAAAAGACGCCGTTGTTCCTTTTGCTAACTGGCTTTTCTTTTTAAGAACTGACGCTAGATATTCAGCTCCATCTTTAGGTAATCCTAAATTTCGAATAACGTCACTTAACTCTTCTTGGTTACAGGTTTCTGGAGCTTTTCTTGTACCAGCTGGCAAGTATTCTTCGTCTGAGGATTCTTCATCAGATTCTTCTTCAATCTCGGCACCTTCTTTGTTACAGGACTCATCAACTTGCATTTCTTCTACTTCGCCTGAGCGGTCCACATCCATGGGTTCGATGGTAACAGTTTTATCCCTGACTTCTATTTTCATAGGTTTCACTACTGAAGAAACGTCTGTGTATACAATTTCAGATTTAATAGCCGTGTTAAAACCTTTGGTACTAGTCATACAAAAATAGCAGTCATTTTGACATGTTGGATTCAGATTCTTTCTATTTTATCTCTTTCCCCGCGTGTTAGCAGTGTATTACATCTACTACAAACTTTTTGTGGCACCCAGTTTACATTTTGATTGGCTACTTCAATACCAAAGCATTCACTGTAAAGCAACTTAAACTTTTCAGATAAAAACTTCAGGTTTTTTTCTAATACATATTCTCCACAGACGAAACAAAACAAATTACAACTTTTATTACATTCATGTGTGCGGTCGCTTGATGACGACGCCTGCGGGCCAGCTTTCTCACCCTGACCAGACGCCGATACTGGGGTTCCGAATCCCTGCATCGTAAGACACTTATCACTTGTGCCCGCCATGACGGCATGACAGCCGTTTACCCAGGACTTAGCCAGATGGTTATGTTGCCCACCGGCACCGCGTGGAGGTGCTGGTTGCAGGCACAAGCAATCGGTCTTGCTCTTGTGGAAAATAAATTAGTAAAATACTGAAGGTATATATTTGACAAATAAAAATTTAATTACAGTGAATGCTTTGGTATTGAAGTAGCCAATCAAAATGTAAACTGGGTGCCACAAAAAGTTTGTAGTAGATGTAATACACTGCTAACACCCTGGGAAAGAGATAAAATAGAAAGAAACTGGAAATTTACAAAACCGATGATATGGTCTTCTACAACATGTCAAAATGACTGCTATCTTTGTATGACTAGTACCAAAGGTTTTAACACGGCTATTAAATCTAAAATTGTATACGCAGACGTTTCTTCAGTAGTCAAACCTATGAAAATAGAAATCAGGGATAAAACTGTTACCATCGAACCCATGGATGTGGACCGCTCAGGCGAAGTAGAAGAAATGCAAGTTGATGAGTCCTGTAACAAAGAAGGTTCCGAGATTAAAGAAAAATCTGATGAAGAATCCTCAGACGAAGAATACTTGCCAGCTGGTACAAGAAAAGCTCCAGAAACCTTTAATCAAGAAGAGTTAAGTGGCGTTATTCGAAATTTAGGATTACCTAAAGATGGAGCTGAATATCTAGCGTCAGTTCTTAAAAAGAAAAGCCAGTTAGCAAAAGGAACAACAGCTTCTTTTTATCGAGATAGAGAAAAAGAATTTAGGAAATTTTTTACAAACGATGAAGAGAATTCGTTGGTATATTGTACAGATGTTAAAGGTTTAGTCGATGCAATAAAACCGAATACGTATAAAGACGAGGAATGGAGACTTTTTATTGGTTCGTCAAAACGAAGTCTGAAAGCTGTTCTGCTTCATAATGGAAACAAGTTTGCATCTATTCCCATAGCTCACTAGACTAAGCTGAAAGAAACTTATGAAAATTTAGAAATTGTATTGGAAAAAATAAAGTACTCGGAACATGAATGGAAAATTTGTGGTGATGTTAAAATTGCAACCATGATCTTAGGACAACAATCAGGTTTTACAAAAAATCTCTGCTTCTCGTGTTTATGTGATAGTAGAGACAGGGTAAATCACTACGTTAAGAAAGTATGGCCAACTAGAACACATTTTGAACCAGGATCGACGAACATTATACGTACGCCATTGATTGACCCATCAAACTATCTGCTACCACCAATTCATATCAAACTTGGCCTCATGAAGCAGTCCGTCAATGCTCTGGATAAAGATGGCGATTGTTTCCAGTATTTAGGAGAAAAGTTTCCCGCAATAAGTGATGCTAAATTGAAAGAAGGTATTTTTGATTGTCCTCAAATTCGTACTCTATTTGAAGACGAAACATTTATCACAAAAATGAACGACACAGAAAAAGCTGCATGGCAAAGTTTCAAAACTGTTCGTGAGAACTTTTTAGGAAATAAAAAGAGTGAGAACTATCAGGAACTAGTTGCACAAATGTTGGAAAATTTCAAAAATTTGGGTTGCTTGATGAGTTATAAAATGCATTTCTTACATTCCCATCTTGATTACTTTCCTCTTAATCTAGGAGACGTAACAAAAGAACAGGGAGAACGGTTTCATCAAGATATAAGTGTAATGGAGAATCGATACCAAGGAAGATGGAATGTCAACATGATGGCAGATTTTTGCTGAACGCTGAAAAGAGACATTAAAACAAATAACAAACAGAGAAAAAGAAACCCATTGCATAGGTCATTCGAAGAAAAAAGAGTTCGTTACAAGAAAAAAAGGAGTAAAGAAAGACATCGACAGTTACTAAAATAGTGAAAAAAAAAATAAAAATAAGAAAAAAATATAAACGAAAGCAACTTTGCTCTGTACACAACGAAGATATTATGTGATCAAATCTCTTGAATAAGACTTTTTACAATTTTTTGTATCTTTTTCCATTGTTGGGAAGTTTTTATATGACCCTTTTATCGGTTTCAACCTTTTCTTCTCAATTTGACCTTGCACTGACCTTGACCCTGACGTGATGGTGCCAGATTGACCCCGGATTCGGATTCAGCGACCTAAAAAACATAAATATATCGCATATTTATCCGTTTAAACCGTTTCTTCTCAGTTTGACCTTGAACTGACCTGGACCCTGACGTGATGGGGCCAGACTGACCGCGGATTCGGATTCAGCGACCTAAAAAACATAAATATATCGCATTTTTATCCGATTAAACTGTTTCTTCTCAGTTTGACCTCGAACTGACCTTGACCCTGACGTGATGGGGCCAGACTGACCCCGGATTGGGATTCAGCGACCTAAATAACATAAATATATCGCATTTTTATCCATTTAAACCGTTTCTTCTCAGTTTGACCTTGAACTGACCTTGACCCTGACGTGATGGGGCCAAACTGACCCCGGATTCGGATTCAGCGACCCGAAAAACATAAGGATAGATGGGTCTAGTTTCTTGTACAGACAACTTTTTTTTTGTGTGCCGGTGTAATTAGTCTTTTCTCGTGAAAGTTAAATTCATATATAATTTTGTTAACGGTGAATTTATACACAAATATTTAAAGAAGAATAAACACCGAAATATTAAAATTGACTGAAAAATAAAGAAAATTCTATTGTTTAAGTAGGATTTTTTTAAATTAACTATATTTACGCTTCTGACATCGCGATTTTGTTGAAATAAATTTTTTCCATTTCATTAAGTATTCTTCTTTAATATGCTATATTATTTAAATTATAGAATTTTTACAAGCTTTTTATATACTTTTTTTTTCTAATGGTGAATTAAAAATTACCAAACTACCTTAATGCTTTGAGCATATATTTTCAATTATACACTAAGCCTAGAAATTCGCAGAATTATTCATGTGTCAATTCTATTTTATTTGTTCGCAACACGTTTTAGACCATTGGCAATTAAAATACACTATTTTTAGAAAATGTCTGTATGGATGTGTGTGAGGGTGTGTGTGTCTGTGTGTGTGTGTGTTGTTGTGTGCGTGTGTGTGTGTGCGCGCGTGTGTGTGTGTTTGTGTGTGTGTGTATGTGTGCGTGTGGGTGTGTGTGTGCGTGCGCGTGTGTATATGTATGTATGTATCCCTTTGTATCTCGAGTAATCCACGGTAAAAATTAATGTTTCAGGACTGACTTTTTTGCTTTTGGTTTACGAAGTGGGCTGATGAATCTTTGATTTTTTGAGATGAAAATTAATATAAGCCATTCGAATAAAATGCATTTGAAAGATCTTTACATACGCTAGATTTTCCGACCCGAAATTTGTGATAACGTTTTTTGTTATACA
Organism: Gastracanthus pulcherrimus; assembly: GCA_949152435.1. Lineage (NCBI taxonomy): Eukaryota > Metazoa > Arthropoda > Insecta > Hymenoptera > Pteromalidae > Gastracanthus > Gastracanthus pulcherrimus. The sequence continues at coordinate 54,457,126 of OX424575.1, read as the reverse complement.
CGAAAACATCATTGTTTTTTTAAATGGTTATGTCTCAGAAATATATTATGGAAATTTATTGAAAAAAATTGAGGTCATTAGGAATATGGAGAAGAATTTTTAGTAAAAATTTTGAGTCTTGATACGTTTCTGCTTTCGAGAAAAAAATAATATTATAAAGAAAATCGTTTTCTTATGTCGTACGATAACACGAGTAAAACGTCTCTATTCTATTTGAAAATTTTCAATAAGATACCTTTTAACTATCTCTTGGCTAAGCTATTTGTCCAGATCATGAGGACTTGTATTTTTCAAAATATTTGACGTTATGTTTTTTAAGAAATTATTTTTTGATCGCTTATATCTGAAGAATGGCGCGGCTTTTTATTTGTAAATCAAGGCTTATTTTTTTTGCTTTTTAACGAAGATTTGGAATTAATTCTTCCTTCTTTTGTTACACACGAAAACGTCTTTTTTTTAAACGGCGATATTTTGAAATAATATGATGGAAAATCATTAAAATAAATTGAGCTGGAAAATGTTGCTTTCTACTATACCTGGACTGAGCTCTTTCTTTCATTATGATGCTTATATCTCGAGAACATTCCGATCATTTGTTATTAAACAATCGAATTCTTATTTGCTCTTTTTATAAACATACGAAATCAGAAAAAATAAATAATGATTCCTGAATTCGTTTTTGTTTTATAATTATTTTTATATTTTAAAATAGCATTAATATTAAAACAAAAAGTTTAATATTGGAACTGTTTTTTTTATTTTTATGAAATCAACTGTATTTGCTTGAAAATTGTGTATCGATATCGTTTCCACGCTACTGTGAGGAAAATATCTAAACGAGTTTTTTTTCAAGAAACCTAAAATGTTTATTTTATGTAATTTTTATGTAATTATTGCAAAAATAAAAAAAAATAGTAATAAAATAATTTAATAAATTGCTTGTCAATATTTTATATTTCTTAAAAGGAATGTTTTATTGCCTTTTAATTGTTAAACAGATATATACATATTTGGGTGTTATATTATTAAAATAAAATCTTGCTTGAAGTAGTATCCCCATTCGCATAATAATAAATATAAAAATGATAACAATTTATTTTTTACTTCAAAATATTATATCTTGGACCTTCTCTCGCTCTTTAGAGTGCATAATTCATTCTACTAACTAGATATTCAATTCACTAACTGAAGTGCAAATCGACTTGTTGGATTTTGATCGTATACATTCGTCTCAGTCGGTGTGTACGTGTGCTGCTGTAGCGGTGCAACGGCGGTGCTGCGCGAAAAATCACCAATAATCGGCGCGTGAGCGGTAATGAGATCTGTACAGTAGCGACAAACACACGCTTTTTGTGTTTTACAAGTGCATAGTATATTAGTATTTATATTTTGTATTTCGCACTAATGTATAGATAGAAGAGTATATAGAAAAATTATAGATGCCAATAAATCATTTGATATACAATTATATTCCACTCACATTTATTTCACGCGAGTCATTGATATAACCTTTGCGAAAGCAAATATAATCTCAACAGGTTATGATATATATTTTGATGTGTTAAAATGCGTTGTTTTTTTTCAGAATTTTGACTAGTACAAAGTGTTGGAAATGCATCGAGGGGAATCTGGTGTCAAAAAGAGAAGATCGATTTGCTGCTCGCTGGAAGGTGCAAAATTTACTGAAGAATTGACGAGCAGTGGATTTGAACATGTCAAACGAAAACACAAGAGGTAAGAAAGAATTTTGAATATTCACCCGTACAGTTTAATTGAAGTGAAGTTTAACAAACTCGGTAATGCCCGAATGAGAGATTTCCGTGTTTAAATCATTTCGAGCGATCTTTGCGAGTGACACTTATAATTAATTAGATAGTATTTGACAAGACTCTAAGACGGAAATCTCGACAAGATAAATAGAGAAAAGCCCGCGGCAGTGCAACAAGTTTGAGTGTGCCAGCCGATGCCGGCAACGGCCCGTAAGTCAGAGAAAAGACAAAGGCGCACGCAAAGTAAGATAAGATAAGTGTTTATATTTGTGCACGCCATAAAAAATAGTGTAGGTACAATTTAAATACAATATTTCATAGAATACATTAGGAATTAATTATCACTAACAAAGAAACCGCCCTAGGTGTCCGCCTCCGATTTTCCTGAATTTTTGATATGTCGTAGAGGATCGAAAAATAAGAGAAGTGTATTTTTTTTATCGGCGTAATCCGATATTAAAGACGTGAAAACCGCCCCTAAAGTTTACCCCCGAAAAGGGTTTTTTTTAAATACCTTAAATTCTAATTAATGTTTTAAAACGAAACAAAATGGACACTACTTCTTTTAAATGACGAAACTAGCAAGTATACTTTGGTCCCCGGGGGTGGTAACCCTTACTTACTCGGAGCTTCAGATACCAGAAAGACCTGTTAATAAGGTTGAAATGGATCTAGCTGAAAATTTTTAAAAAATTTTATACGATAATATGAATGATGGTAACAAATTTATAACAAAAAAAGCTGCTGTAGACGAGAAAACTATAAATCAAGAAGCTAGTAAATTTTTCACAGACATCAATGTTGCCAATAATAAATTTATGACGTTGATAGGATTCACCTTCATTTTTTCAATTATTTAATTTTTATAAAATAATAAATTTTATTGTAAGATGAACTAATTTTCTTAACAAATCGCGGGCTCTCGATAACGTGTACCTCGCCGCAGAATTGACAAAAATATACTGACTAACTGATCTGTTTTTATACAGTCGCGGACTCCAGGCTCACTGGCGTTATTTTTGCACGGATTTTTTTTTCCGCTAAATTCGTTATTTTTATCCATGATTCCAAGATGGGCTTACATATAATCGCTTATTTATATATATAAATAGAAATAAGTAACATATTTACTTAAGAATAAGTCATTATGAAGAAGCAGAAATGAAATATAATATGACATGCCTAAATACGCAAACATGAATATCCTAAAATTTCTAAAAAGATTAAAATATACCATAAAAATAATTTTAATCTTGGCGCAGCTTTTAAAAGCCAGCGTTTCTGCATACAAATATTTGTGCAGTTAAAATAAAAATAATATACTCATGTAATTATTTATTTCCCTATTTATCTTATGCTGTTATATTTAGAATGTTACAATAACGAAATTGTCAAATTGATTGTCAGTGGTTTTTGTTCCTTAAATAGAAAATTGGGCCTATAAACAAATTAATCTGTAATAAATAAAATATTCATGATTAATTATTATGAATATACAACATCATACACTTCAAAATATATATTTATTTAAATGATACGAAGTATTGCGCGCCAAACGGGTTGTTTACCCCGATAATGCTTATATTTACAAAAACCTTGAAACACGTCAACTTTAATTTTAACTTTTAATCCTAAAATTAATTTTATAATAATTAATTAATATTATTGCAAATATTATATACAAAAATAGTTTAAAAAATAAGGTTTTTCTGAAATAAAAAGTAACGGTTGCCACCCCCGGGACCAAACTATACTTGCTAGTTTCGTAATTCAAAGAGAAGTATTTTCCATTTTGTTTTATTTCATGATGAGAAATCGTAAGTAATTAAATAAATACTACTTTATTATTATGTATTATCATTTATTTTTCGCATAAGAATATTTTTATTTTTCTTTGTTTTTTTTTTAATTTGTCGATTCCAGCGGATTACAGGTGACGTGAAGCTGATATCGTAAATTCGTCGCGGGGGAGTCGATCTGAGTTGCCGTACTCAGAGGTATAAGAGATCTACACCTGGAAGACGGATCTGTTTGACAATATAATTATATCGTTGTTATCTCAAAATAGATTAAATTTGATTTAATCATTCCTTTACGTCATCGACTGGTAGTTATTAGGTGCGGACATAATATTGATCTCGAAACCAGCTCTCCCCTCTCTCTCTCTCTCTCTCTCTCTGTCTCTCTCTTCCTCTCTCTCTCTCTCTCTCTCTCTTCCCATCTCTCTGTCTCTCTCTCTCTTCTAAATAATAATTATAATAATAATAATTTTAACTCGAATAGTAATAATAATGACGATGTAAATAGTACTGGCAACATCTACGACGGAGGTAGTTTACTTGCTCCGAATGACAAACGCGTTACCTTCAATAAAAATAGTAATAAAAAAAGTAATAGAAATAGCTAAAAAATTGATGAAGGAAGTAGAGCTGCATCGCTCCTACGTAGCACGCGGGTAAAATCAGTCGATGGGGGGGGGGGGGGGGGTCATGCGCGGCAATACCATCAATGCAAGTAAAGACGAAATTATTTCGAGTATTTTTTATGGTGATGATACCAATAGAATTGATGTTGCAAACATTGTGCTGCGTAGGGTCCTCCCACTGATTCGAAAAGAGGACATTATAAGCATCTGCCTGCTTCGATCGGATGAGCGACAGTCTAAGTCACCAATTTCCGTGAAAGATGGGGGTAGACGGTCGCCGTGGGTTGTTACCCTGTTCAATAGTGCATTAGTAGGGGAAATTATGAGTGCGAAGAAGTTCATTACAAGCTTCCACACGAGAGACGTAGACACCTCGACTCTTGACCAGGAAACTAATGATCTAATATTAAATGCTAAAATCTTCATTAATGAGATCCTAGACAGAGACTCTTTCTTAAAATTCATAAGCCTCAAGGCCCTTGCGATGACGCTTAATTTTAAATATGTATGGCATAGAGGGGACCGTTTCCTGATCAAGAGATGTGATGTCGATGTCTCTCATGAATTTTCCTCAGCAGCTGATCTTCAAGCAATATTGTCTTCCTACGGGATAAACTCAAGCGAAACGGAGGTCATAAAATTGTGTACTAGAGTAAATAGAAGTTCAGTGGTTGTCACTATAACTTCTAAACAAACCGAGACTGCTGCTACGGAATGACTAGCCAGGGGCACTATTGGGGGAGTGCACGGTAGGGGATTGAGAGCAGGTTTTGTCAGTGTGACCTCTCTTTTAGGACACATTGAGATCGTCAGACAACATCTTTCCACTGGTCCCGCCTGCCATCTCTTCGGAGTTGCTGAGTCGCACCTCTGCCCTGACGTTGAGAGTGATCATATTAAGATCAATGGCTATTCTTGCATTAGCCTCGATCGTAACAAATTCGGAGGCGGGTTAGTCCTATATATTCACAACACCTTCAAAGCCAACCTTCTGTGCAGTTCATCGACTCCACAGGACGGAAAGCCGCTTATCCCAGAATATATCATGTGCAGTGTACAGTAGGGTAGTCTACCGCCCGTCTTTGTTGCACTTATTTATAGACTACCTTACGTTCCGTTTTTCCAGAGCTCTGATGTTGTCGATCAGCTCACCACGCACACTCAAGATTATAGCCATAAAATAATCATGGACGATCTAAATGCGAATTCACTCAAGACGTCAGGCGACGCAAAATTTTGTTATAAGTGAGAGTTGCGGGGTAAGGAAAAGGGGGGAGGAGAGGGGAGTTGCTCCGCTCAATCCGTCCGTACGTTTTGACTTCCCCGTGCTCTTGACGCGCGTTCGTCAAGACCCGTGATTAACGGAGAGATACTGCCTTCTTAATAAGACTTCCGTGGGAGCTAAGCCCGCCAGAAAGTCTGTTCGGCGCGACAGTACCCGAGTTAATCACTACGGGGAAGTGTGGCGTTTACCGAGCACCACAGGCTAACTACCTCAGGGAGATTACTCTCAACCGAGGAGGTCCGGCCAGTGTGGTGCGTCGTGGCCGACTGATAGAGAGGCATGCGCTCTCTAGGAGCCTGTCCCTGCGTAGCCACAACTGAACTTCCAGGAGTTAAATTGATAACTCCCAGCTCCAGGTTGTGGGATACGAGGAGAAAACGCTGCTAAAAGACGCTATCGGCTCTCGTTAGAGAACGACGTTTTTAAGCAGCTCTCCTATCAGGGACTGCGTTCAACTGCCCCCGATCTCTTGACGCGCGTTCGTCAAGAGCCGTGATTAACTGAGGGATACTGCCCTCCTAATAAGGCTTCCTTGGGAGCTAAGCCCGCCAGAAAGCCCGTTCGGCACGACAATACCCGGGTTAACCACCACGGGGCGAGTAGTCACGTACCGTGCACCGCACACTAGCTACTTCGGGAGATTGCTCTCAACCGAGGATGTTCGGCCGGTGCGGTGCGCCGAGGCCGACTGATTCAGGAGGCGCGCGCCCCCTTACTTGTAGTCGACACGAGAGCTGTTCCGACCGCTCTGTAGTGAGCGCGGCGGCTCGCGCTGGTAGCGGTTAGGCAGCTGCGGCGTGCGCGCGCAGCGTATTGCTTTATTCGCGCTCCCGTCTCTCTTTCTCTCTCTTTTCTCTCTTGCTGCGCCCTTTGAAATAATAGGTTTAGGAAAAGATAAAGGCGTCGGTAACTTTTGCTAGGTATTTATTATTCTCTTGTCTAGTGCCGGGATCGCGGACTTGTCTCTGGCCTGGTCGGCCGAGAAGTCAGGAGTCAGGAGTCAGACTCCGACTGAGAGGGAGTCTCGAAACTCGATCTCTTATATACTACCCGGCTGCGCCGTGATTGGCTGCAGTTCGGGTAGAAGGGGAATATTACCGTGCGCAAGGCGCTATAGATATACTAAGTGTATAACAATTTGTTAGGCGACTTGCTGATAACCTTAATTTTCACATAGTAGATCATGGTGCGACTCATCACCCCAAAGATTCTCACAGATGGATAGACGTAATAATGACTGATGACAATGACATAGTGCTTAGCAGTAGTAATCAGGCGGCGCCGTTTCCCAGTCGCTACAACATCATAGAGCTTCAGATTGTGTGGTTGAAACTGCTGCACCATCTGTAGCTAACTCGTTTAGCTATCGGGATTTTAAAGCGATACAGCAAGTCGACCTCCTCTCTCACCTTGCTGACTATGATTTGTCGCCGCTGGATGGCTCAGATACAGACATCGACCACCAACTTGAATGCCTCAGCGTCAACCTCATGGCTGCGATTGATAAAGTAGCACCGCTAAAGGAATTCTCACCCAAAAAGAAAGCAAATCTCCCATGGGTTGACGCTGAACTCGCGTATCTGTACAAGAAACGAGATGTTGTACGAAGACGTTACGCACGGACCAAAGACAGCAAACTATGGCAGGAGTGTCAATCTCTCGCGTCTGATGCCGAACAACACAAAAAAAAAGCGCGCGGGAGATTTTTATACAAAACCGTACCTTTGAAGCTCTTGATACAAAGAAAGACATATGGAAGGAACTTAAGGGCTTGGGACTCCTGTCTAAAACAAGAGAGGGGCTTCATCGTTTTTGACCGGATGAGCTTAATGCCCACTTTGCTAGGGTGTCGGTTTCCTATTGTGAGAGTGACAAAGATCTTGACAGCATCCTGGCCTCAGCCACAGGCTAGAGGTGAGGACGGAATCCCACAAAGTGTGGTGGTCAAGGCTCTTCCGTTAGCGGGTCACCATGTCGCGCAGACTTTTAATTCCTCCCTGTCAAATGGCATTTTCCCGGGGACTTGGAAGGGAGCTCACCTTGTGCTTTTGAAGAAGAAACCAGTTCCATCTCGGATTCTGATTTCCGCCCATTGCGCTGTTAAGCTTCCTTTCCAAGGTCCTGGAAAAAATTGTATATGACCAAATTACCGACTTTTTGAGGACAACAAATATTCTTGTCCCGATGCAAGCAGGTTTTCGACAGCATCACAACACTCAGACAGCACTACTGAAAGTCACCGAAGACATCAGAACAGAAATTAATAGCGAAAAGAAACTGTTGACTATTTTATTATTATTTGATTTCAGCAAAGCATTCGACACTATTTCACATTCAAAGCTGCTGCATATGGGTTTCTCCAGGAGCGTTCTCCTGAGGCTTAAGTCATACATTACAGGTCGTTGACAAAAAGTCATTACTAATATAAATGGGGAATCAGATTGGCTAACCATCAATCTCGGCGTGCCACAGGGCTCGGTCCTGGGGCTGTTATTCTTCAGCTTATTCATTAACGACTTAAAAGACGCACTTAACGTACATAACGTCGAACATATACTCTACGCTGACGACCTACAAACCTACACGCAGGTGACTTTGCGGTATCTGCTAGAGGGTATCAATCGCATGTCGACAGTAGCGCGGACAATGTCGAAATGGGCCTCGGCAGCTGATCTGCGACTCAATGTCAGCAAGACACAGGCAATTAGCTTTGGTTCTGATCATAACATCAAGCAGATTCAGAACCTTGACTTGTAGGGCATTGAGGTGCAGAACGGCATATTCGTACCCTTTGTTGACGCAGTCACTATCCGGAGGACTCACGTGGAAGCCGCAAATAGATGCGGTTAGCAGGAAGGTAAACATAACTCTTTATAGCCTGAAATTCTTCCGTTCATGCACTACTGAGGCACTTCGTAAGCAGTTGGCATGTGCATTGGTATTACCTTACCTATATTACTGCTCAGTAGTTTATCTTGATGTGTCAGGTGAGCTTCAGACACGACTTCAACGTTTAAAAAATTCATGTGTGAGGTATATATGTGGTTTTAGGTGGGACGAGCATATTACTCCTTACAGGAAGAGCCTGGGCGGGTTAGATATGAATGCGAGGAGAGAGTATTTTATGGGGTTACTGCTTTATAAAGCGGTTGTTATGCGGCAGAGTGACGAATAAAAAATATATCTATCTATCTTCCTCTCTCTCTCTGTCTCTTTCTGTCTCTCTCCCTCCCTCCCCCTCTCTCTCTCTCTCTCTCTGTCTCTCTCTCTCTGTCTCTCTCTTCTTTCTTTCTCTCTCTCTCTCTCTCTCTGTCTCTCTCTCTCTGTCTCTCTCTTCTTTCTTTCTCTCTCTCTCTCTCTTCCTCTTTCTCTCTCCCTCTCTCTTTGTCTCCCTAACTTTAGATATGTATATATTAGTTACAGACCGTGGCTAAGAGGTTTTGATATCCGACGAGGTCCAAGTTCTGAAAGTGCTCTGAAGATTTTGTTTAGATGCGTACATCAATTGTAGGTGGTGTTTAAGTTGTTAAAGTGGCTGATGACGAGGTCCAGGTAGTGCACTCAATAGTTTTTGGTGTGTATACACGGTTTAGACAGTGTCTGGGTGTTCATGGTTGCCAACAGTACGGTGAGGTAGTACGCTCCATAGTTTTTGGTGTACTTATTATTTGCAGACTGTGTGTAAATGGTTATAATATCCGATTATGAGGTCCATGTAGTATGCTCCATAGTTTCTGATATCTAGATGTGCATATTATTATTAGACCGTAATTAGGTAGTTATAATAATACTCAATGACGCGGTCCAGGTATAGTTTTTTTGAGTCTAGATGTGCCATCTTTTAGAAATAGTTGTCTGGGTGATTATAGTGGCCTGTGATGAGTTCCAGGTGGAGCACGTCGTAGTGTTGGCGGTCTAATTTTAAATACTGGCAAAAATCTACAGAGATTAACCTGGATCTCGTAATCAGCTAGCTGGTGCAATATGTATACACATCTAGGTATCAAAAGCTATGGAGCACATTACTTGGACTTCGACAGAACGCACCATGATCACCTAGACATGCATCATCTGTAATAAATATGATCATCTAGACACTAAAAACTACTTTTTCGTTCTCTCTCTCTCTCTCTCTCTCTCTCTGAGATATATATATATATATATATATAAAAAGAGAGAGAGAATTGTCTAATTGTTCTCTGCCCCACTTTTTAGATTTTTTTCAACAAAAACAATTACTTTTTTGGAGGCACTAAAAAATTATTACTCTTTGTCAGAGAATCTAAAAATTGGTAGATTTTGTAAGTCTTTGAAAAGTAGTATTTTTTCAAGAAATCGGAAATGTGCTAGTCTTTATAAAGACCGTCGGTATAGACAGGGTCATCAATACCCAATGGAGCTAACTCAAGCTCAGCTATTTTGAGTAAAGATGAGTGTAAATAATAAAGCCGTAAACTCAAAACCCACATACCCAATTAACCTAAGTTTAGCAATTTGCAATAAAATACAAGTTTGCTTGGTAGTTGATTTAAGGTTTAACATTTACTTAAAGTTGCTTGGATAAGTTAGGTTTACAATTTATTGTTTTATTCTTTTAACTTTTTTATTACAATTTATAAAGCTTATAGTTCAATAAAATCAATTGAAAAAATATGTAAAAACGATTATTACTTTTAGGGGTTACGGAGAGTATAGAAAGTCGAAGTGCAAACGGATAAAAACTTATATTATATGTAAGTCCATGATGAAGTGAGGTTATACATATAATTCGATTTGTTTTGATGTTTGTTATGAAGATAATGGTAGTGATTCTAATAATAAAAATTGAAGTGAATGATAAACATTGATATGCGCATAAAAGTATAATTGTGTAATTAAAAAGTGCGAAAAGTGTAAAAATGTTAAAAGCATAAAATGTGTGAGAAATTTAACTGCTTTAATTATTTGGAGACTTAACTTCAAATATTGTTGACGCTAAACTGTATCTAACGATTAATTACAGTTTGACAAATTATTGCTTAATATATACATTTTAAAATGTAAAATTTTTAGAATGCATTATTTAAATTCTGTTTTAAGTTCAAGATAATATTTAAGCATTGTATAATGGTGCAATATAAATATTATTAGCTTTTTTTAGTAATAACATTTGTCCACTTTTATCAAACGACTAAGATTTACTAGATATCTAAATTCTCAATCAACATAGACAACATTTAAAGTTCAATTCGGTCATTTGTCATATCGTACGGGTACTAAATTAATTTGAAGTGTTTTATGTTAGGCAAACATTTTCAATCTACAAATAATCAAAATGTATTATAACTTACTAACTAATTTTACTTAAGCTTCACGTAGTCTGACCTGATAAAGAAAATCTATTAAACTCTATTTACTAATATAAAAATTGCATGTCCTATTTGCCAGGAGGATCTAACTGTTTATATTTAGGAATGGGATTTAAATAGAATTTAATAGATTTCTCACATCAAGGTATGAACATGATGAAGTCCGAATATCAATATGGTTAGCTTGACTTTTTATTAAAATAAAGATTCGAAAAAGATTTTGCACGAAAACGAAGCATTGACTATTATCACATAACTGAAATAAAATTAATCTTAAAATGTTGTTTACATATAAATCAAGAATTGAGCAAATTGGAATGAATCCTGAAAATAATCTTACAAAGCGAAGACCACACCTCCGGGTCATGGGTTTTGATTAACCTTGGGAAATGTCCTTTGGTATCTAATAATGAACCAGAACCGATGTTTGATCTCATATGCTCCAGAGACACACTGTATCTTCTGCGCAGTAATATATGTCATCAAACTGAGTACTGACCATGGTATTTGGGTACCGAAAACACCTTGCAAAGCTTCATCAAAATTCGTGATACGTAGGTAGGATGCTTTTCTTGTCAGCGTCAACAATATGAAACATTGCATAATAGTGCAATATAAACATTATTAGCTTTTTTATTACTAAAAATATTGTTTACGCTCACCTTATACAAGATTTATTATAGTTTGATAAGATCTAAATTATTGATAAAATTAAACACATGATTAGCTAAATTTTTCATACAATAACGCATTTAATATATTATCACCTATTCATTTAGAATTCTTTGTTTTCAAACTTATATAATAATAATAATAATTATTTAGGTGCTTTTTATTAAAAGTAAAGGCGGTATCAATGCTCACGACATGACGTACAATGCTTTAGCTGCCGTCATAACAAATAGAGTTGCTGATGGATACAGTTTTGCGGGTCATAAAAAAAGAAGGAATTCTCAGAATTGTCCTTATGCAATTGCGTTTATCGTAAGTTTGTCTTACCAAATACTTGCGAAGAGGTTTTACCATTTTTTTTAAATGTATTAAAACAAATAATACGTTCAAATTTATTTATTAAATTTTTAAGAAATTTTCGTGCTGGTTAAGCTTTTTGACAAAATAGAAATAAAAATAAAGCAAGTAAAATATATAAATAAATAATATTACTAAATATATATAATAAAAAAATATTAATCGTTTACACGATTCTTAACAATTAATTTTATTTTTATTTATATACACTCGATGCAGTATTTTTTATATTGAATTTATTTGATTTTGTTTTTAATTCTGTAACTTCATTCGACCAGATGTTTATAACGTCGAGTGCACCAATTTTCAAAACTTTTCATCTTTTGCGAAAATTTAACAAAAAGATTGAGTTTTTCATCATATAATGGTAGTATAATTACTGAAACATAGGCGTCTCTACCATTATATGATGAAAAACTCAATCTTTTTGTTAAATTAACTTTTTTAAATAATAATGAATACTTCTGGTTCTGCTTGAGGATATAGCCAGACATCTAAAGAGTAAAATGCCGTTTGGTTCATGTCGATAAGTGCAATAGTTTTGAAATGAGAGTGTCATCCATGCGAAAAACGTGGTTCGGAGAAAAATCAGTTTAAAGTTTTTATTCGTGCTACCGAAGGCGTTCGAGCGGCCGGATTTACCACTTGGCGCGCACCGCTCCCCACTCTTTTATACCTGCTTCTCGGTCTTGCTGACCTTCGGGACTAATTCTATACTATTTCTACGAGTATACAGTAGCAATTTATGAAAAAAAAAATTTTCGATTTTTTCAAAATTGTTTGGAGTAAGCTGGCCTTAATGAAGATGGTGGTGCCGGACTCGTGCTTGGCTTATAAAATTCTTGAGAAAACATAAAGGCTCTTGGCAGAACAGAAAACTTTGACTATATGCTTCAACCAAAAAAATTTCCTTACTTTTGTGTACATTCGCAACTTTTCCACACTAAGGCATTTCGATTTTTAAAGTTTTTGCATTTTCACTCCACCCTAATATACATGAGCAGCAACTGTAGCGTTCGAACGAGTCGTTGCGGTAGACGTACCACGTGACTCTGCGCCGATGCGATTGCGCTGCATGCGCGTACATACACGTACGTAAGTATGAGCTAGGGAACAGATATCCGCTTCTTTTTCAAACATATACGTCTTGTTATTTGCGTAGGAAAATCGTTTTGAAATACGAATATACGTATATTCTTTAAGGTGACAGATACACTATTAAATTTTAAATTTATGGATATTACATTTTAAGGTATATATAATGCATAGGTCCATTTGTTAGCATTATATATGTATATTTTGGTTTCAGTAAGTATTGTTTTTTAAGTTGATAAATTGTCCTGCGTCGTATTTCACTTTGGAATACACGTTGCATTTGAAAGGCATACTCGAGTGTACCAAACCTTTATAGAAAAAACGATACCATTTCATTTGGCAATATAGAGCATCTATGCTTACTAGGACGGTCCAAAATAACAATCATGCAAGACAGGAGCTGGACGTTAAGATTTAAAGGTTCCTACCTGGATTTCAAAGTTTTTTTAAGTGCAATTATGCACTTTTTTCATTAAATTGGTTAAAAAATGATTAAAACTTTATACATCTACCCAAAAAGCTTTAGTAACTTACCATATCACTAGAATAGAAAGTTGAACACATCTGTGACACCAAACAAAAATTTATTTTCCAAGTGAACAGCTATATATGCGTCAAATTTGAACAAAAAACAGGGTTTGAAAAGTTTTCAAGACTCTAATTTTCGATGATTTTTCAAAAATCAAAATGTTTTGAATCTTTGTTCGGAATAGAATCTACATAAAAATTGGCAAACGCAAATATATCTAAATACTGAAACTGTTCGAGTCTCAATATTGTGCAATTTTTCTAGCATTTTAAATAGTTTATGTCATAGTTTGATGTAATTTACTTCCGGTAGTTAACATCGTTGAGACTTGTACATCATTTTAGTTAAACGCTGATAACAAGACATTTAATTTGAGTGGTCACCGCATCTTGGAAGTAATTTGGATCAAAAGTTACGTTTGTTTTAATATTATGAAAATTCTCAGATGATAAATTGGGGATCACGTTGTAGCTGTATCTTGCATTGTCATAATTTACTACCTGGAATTTTTCCTAATATTAAAACAAACATAACTCTTGATCCAAATAACTTGAGAAATGCTTCGACCGCTCAAATTAAAGGTTTTGTTATCTGCTTTTAACTAAAATTAGAGACTGGAAAGTTTCAGTATTTAGATATATTTACGTTTGCCAATTTTTACGTAGATTATATTCGGAACAAAGATTCATAAATTTTGGGTTTTGAAAAATCATCGAAAATTAGAGTCTTGAAAAATGTTCAAAGCCTGTTTTGTGTTAAAATTTGACGCATATGGCTCTTCATTTAGATAAAAAAAAATTTTTGATGTCGCGGATATGGTTGACTTTCCATTTTAGTGATATGGTAATTTAGTAAAATTTTTGTTGCCTTGATTTATAAATTTAATCTTTTTTTAATCATTTAAAAAAGTGCATAAATGCAATTAAAAAACTTTGAAATCGAGGTAGGAACATTTAAATCTCAACGTCCAGCGTCCGCCTTGCAGGAGAGTTTTCCTTTCACATATGTCAACTTTCTAATCGGTTACCAGAAGGAAAATCGAAACTTTCAAATTTTTGGACCACCCTGATGCTCACTCAACGAGTTTAAAAACTTTCCATTACATATTATCTTTTTACTGCCGATCATACTTTAGTATATTATGACACTGTTGTGGGAGATGGTTTTCTACCTTGCTCGAGGGTTTTCGCACGAGCGAAGCGAGTGAGAAAATCGAGCAAGGTAGAAAAACACCTCCCACAACAGTCTCATACGATATTTTATAGCACAACAACCTCAAAATCGACAATAAAGTTGGCATTTTGAGGTTAGTGTGCTATAAAAATTATAATATAATAAATTTGATTTTTAACTCAATTTATGTAATAAAATATTACTACCTTCATGCTTATAGCTTTAAAATGAATGTACAGGTCAGATACAAATGATTATTAATCTTCAAAAAGTGAAGAAAAATCATAAAAGCAAACAAAAAGTATTTATCTTCCAAGCTGCAGCTTTCATCTATTTTTATGGTAAAAAGTTACGTGAAGACTAACTGACTAAGCACTGAATGCTGCTAAAATGCAAAGATGTCGTTAAACGAGGTCTTTTTCGAGAGATTTGGCGATAGATCGTTAGTATTCTGTCGACGCGCTCTGCTCTCTTCGTCGTTGTTCGTACTTGTAACATGTTCTTCACATTAATATACCCTCTAGGCTTAGGACAAAAGACGGTCGCCGCCGACGCAAGCGCCGCCGCGTACCTCTCCCGGATCCCCTTCTTTTTCACGTGAAGATCTTTTTCACGCCCTCGCACTTCTTCATCCCAACACGCTTCACGAAACTTACGTATATTTTCGTTAAGTTGACGCACACAAGAAGTGCCTTTAATACATGATTATTCTATTTGTTTTCTCTTTCCGTATTTAGCCGCAGATGCATATATTTTGCTGTGACGGGATTTCGCCTATTTTTATAAAAAAATATATTAAAGTTACATTAAGGGAGCAGGCCTGGGTTAAACCCAAAAAAAGATTTTTTTTATGAGTCCAGAAAACTTTTTATGTTTAAAATCAATCATTCTGAAAATTTGTATGCTATCAATACACAATAATATCTTAAATTTTACTACTGTAAAACCTCAAAATCTTGATACTACACTTCACAATAAATCATTATTTTCAATAGCATATTTATTAAAAGAACTTTGTTCCTCACACGATTCTAAGTGACATTATGAACGAAAGTTTTTTTTCGACGCTTATTCGAATCCTTTTGATATGTATTACAACAAGAGCGGAGCACTTTTTCGTTAAATTTCTTTTCATTATTTTTTTTGGAGACCCAATCGATTTATTGACAAAAATGTAATATTTTTCAAAAAATACCATTACATACCTCAGAAGGATCTTGTCAGGTACCCTGATAAGAGCCACATTAGTTGCTCTGGTAGCCTGAATTCAATTTCTACTCGGGACGAGTTGGGGTAACGGTAACTCAAATTCAAAGATACGGGGTTCGAGTACCATCTCAGACAACTTTTTCTGTTTAATAATAATATTTTCGATTTATAGGGATAATAAATCATCATTTTTCAATAAAAATCATTATGTGATTGATATTTGAATAAATTAATCATTATATTGTTAATTTATTATTTAATTCTGCTCATATATGATTGTATATGGTCCTATATAACTGTATATAAGTGACTATATATGGTTATACATGGTTATATATAACATTTCTTTTCCGGGAAGTTTAATGTGTGAAAAGAAATATTTGGCAGTGAAAAATAAAAAAATCAAATTCCCGGTTTTCTCTGCCTGTAGGGACAAATCGGGCACCTATGTCAAAGTATATTAAAATCCATATAATTGTTGACTATTGAATTATTTAAATTAAAACACATTTTATAAGATGAAATATTTATTTATTTCACATAATATGTTTATATATAAATGTTTTTTTTTAATCAAGAATTACAACCCGAGTAAAAATGACTTATATATAATTATATATAATTATATATAAATTTTGTCTCTATATAACTATAAATATAATTACATATAATTATACATAAGTCGTTTTTACTCGAATAATAAATTAATGCAAAATTAACATATAATAAATAACTGTTTTTATTGAAAATTATTAATGTTTTATACATCGCAATAAAATAAGTTATTAAAAAGAAAAAGAAATTTCCCAAAAGTGGATTTGAACATAAAACCTCTAGGTGGCAAGCCATTACCTTAACCTCTAGCCCAACAGTCTTGTTGTATTATAGAGTAATATCTAATATACATCATAAGCTGTACCGGTAGTCACCTTATATAAAGTTATTATACATCGTTATATATAATAACTATATATAAATAGACTTAGACATTTTTTCAAAAGAAAGTAAATCATAGCCAGGAAAGAAATCAAAAACTAGATATAATTGTAAGTATTTGGTTATATTTACTCGTATATAAAATGTTATATATAAACATATATATCTGTGGGTTCCTGGAAAAACTATTTAGGTTCATTTTTTAAAATTGAGTTTTGAGCGATTGGTATCCTTACATAGTATATTTTATGATAATAATGCAAATAATCGGAAAAGTGTGAAACTAATGACCATATTATCTCAATATCAAAAAAAGTGAACTTATAAGTCATTTTCCTGGGATCCACAGATGTATGCTTTTATATACTCATATATATACTCATATATAGTTGTATATAGTTACGTTACAATTCTATTGTTGATAAAATTATAATTTTAAGCTGGCAGGGGCCACGTCAAGTTAAATAAGTTACACGATTTAGATAAACAAAAGCTAGAAGAATTTGCATTCGAACTCAATTATATAAAAGTATATGCGTGTGTTATAGTAAGAGCAGGTACAGCATATCCCGTGCAGGAATTTCAGAGAGTGTCCCCGCGATTATCCCCGATCCTGACCCGATTTTCGAACCTAACGGAAGTCAGCCCCGATTCAGACCCGGTTTCCCCGATTTTTCATCGTATTGAGCGGGACTCACTGATTCCCTGCGTGAATCCTGTTTGATATTCTGAAGTCCGCGCTTGTTTATTTTGAGGTTATGATTCTTACGTAAAACAAAGGATCTCCGTGCCTTAAATTCCTAATTTTTAGTATGCAAGGAAAAGTGGGGGATAACACGTCGGATTCTATCTAGTATTTCCTATCATCTACTAAGTAATATTGACGTAACCTGTCGGCAATATAGATCTCTATATTGAAATTATCACTTATTTTTATTAACATTAAAGTATTTTTATTATTAATGTTTTCATGCTCATATATTATTACTATAGTTTTGAAAGTAATATAACAATAAAACAAGTGAACCAATTACAGCCCTTCGATATTTGCATTTAAAAAAATATGAAACCATGAAGTTATTCGGTGAAATAATCGATGCAGAGCACAGTATTTTGCTCAAATATACTAGTTATAACAATTAAAATGTATACGCGTGAATAACCGGTAAGGTAGGTATCCCGTGGATAATTCACGTCTCCTTATTTATTCTTCAACTATAAAGCATTCATACTACCCTGATACAAAATTTATCCCGTCCACTTTATAGTTCTATGTAGAATAATTTCGCACTGTGTATATATATGTAGGCAAACTAGATAATTACTATAAAGGCGTGTAACGGTCGTCCTTTCTAGTTTCCCATATTATTTTCCCCGATAAAACTAGATAAGCAAAATTATGACAATAACAACCACTAAAAGGTTATGTTTTAAGAAACATAAGCATAATCTATTATGCTTATTATGTATTATTTTGATTTAAAGGTATTTTCATGTTATTGTTCACCTATTATCAATTTAAGTAAATGTAAATAACCTCTAAAGTGTAAGGTTATCAAATTTTAGATGCATCGAATTTTTTTATTTAAGAACTTAATAACAATATTATATTGCACATATATATTAAACAATCAAAATAAGAAAATAATCTGAATATCCAAATAACTATATGAAGTATTAGAGCATACATTTATTTTGTTTATGTAAAATTAGTTTCCTTACATTTGATTATGTTTCATCATAAATACAGGCTTGGTTTCAAAACCTGTGTAGTTAATGTAAGGAAAACTATTTTCACACAGATTTATTATCAACTGATTAATTTTCTATTTTTAAAAAGAAATAATGTATTTGGGTTATTATGTATGTTCTATTTTTGTATTTCCTAAGGTGATTAATTTATAATCAAACACTTTCATTTGACATCTATGACC
Organism: Gastracanthus pulcherrimus; assembly: GCA_949152435.1. Lineage (NCBI taxonomy): Eukaryota > Metazoa > Arthropoda > Insecta > Hymenoptera > Pteromalidae > Gastracanthus > Gastracanthus pulcherrimus. The sequence goes on along the minus strand of OX424575.1, from coordinate 54,438,394 downwards.
AGCTAAAACATAATAATTAGTTACTTTTCAGGTGGAAAAAACTTGTTGTGCCAAATCCTGCTAAATCGTGCACAACTGTGCCAAACTGTGCCAAATCGTGCTAAATTGTGTTAAATTGTGCTATACTATGCTAGAGCTGTGCCATTTCGGACATTTCGCACAGTTTGGCACAGTTTGGCACAGTTTGGTACAGATTGACACAATTCGGCACAGTATGGCATGATTTGGCATAACTTGGCACATTATGAATTTAACAAAATTACTTTTCTGAATTTTTTACAGAAAAGCTAGTACACTTTGACACAAGATGGCACAGTCTGTCACAAAATGGCAAAATTTGGCACGATGTGGCATAATATGGCATATCTGGGCATAATCTGGCACATCCTTTAATTGTAGCTTCCAACCTGGCGTAATGCACATAATCTGGTATTTTATGCCATAGCTTGACATGTTATGGCATAGCTTGGCATAAAATAGCATAGCTTGGAATAAAATGGCATAGTTTACCATGTTATGTCATGATATGGTGTAATTATGAGCATTTGTGTATATTTTTTAATCAATTATTTGTATATAATTATTAAAACAACCATATTTCTACAAATAGTCAGGTATAAATTTTATTATTAAAAAAATTACATAATAATAGTTATAATATTATTACAATATGTAATACATATATTAAATTAATTAGTGTGTCGCCCTAAAATACCTTTTACAATAGTAACAATAATAAATTGCTTACGTAATTTTAATAATATACATGGTCTGTATAATTGAGAGTATTTTACAACATTAGCATTAACTTTTTATTCAGCATTGACAACTTTGAAATGTGTAATATCAATATTGTCAGCAAAAAAGTTACTTACAATTTGTAGACCATGAAAAAAAATTACTACTTTGTAGTCATTATCATACTTAATTTTACATATTTTTTAAATAACTCCAAATGTCTCATCAGTCGTTTGAAAAACAGAGTTATTTGTTCGCTGACAACGCAAATATTTATTAGTAGTATAACGATTTCCATTAAAGATCATTTTTTTTAAATATTTTACATTCGGTCACAGCAGTTACGTCAACTATTTTCTTAAGAGATTGTAATTCTGTTTTTGTTAATGTGTGTGCTTTGCCGCGTCCTATTAGAATACATTCTTCAATTTTACAAATATTTCTTAGTTTAGCTTTATCCAATTTATTGCAATATGACTTGACTCTTTCAGAAATTAATTGATTTTGTTGTAAAAGAGGCAATTGTTGATATATTAACATTTTAGAGCCAATTTGTATAGCAATAGAGAGAGAGAGGGAGAGAGAGAGAGAGAGAGAGAGAGAGAGAGAAAGAGAGAGAGAGAGAGAGACGGAAACTTGTTCATATGCGACGTGGCTGGAAGCGCGGCGTGGGTAGTAGCGGCATGGAAGTGAGTGTCCAGCTCACTGGTCATCGTCGTAGAGGGACAAACAATGGTAGCGACTCGGCTGATCGATCGGGAGACGAAGCGGCACGGCGAAACAGCTCGTGGTGCCTTCAACCGCCACACGACTCATGAGCCACAACGACAACGAGGCGGGCACACACCTAGCTAGCAACAACGATCACCACGAGGCGAGCTTACGTCTCGCCAGAAGCAGCGGCAGCAGCGCGTGAGGACGCGAAAGCAGCGCCAGCTAATATTTAATAGCTCAAGGGATCATCAAGTCATCGGCGAGGCAGGCAGACAACTCGATGTGCAGCGGAGTCGGTGCTACGAAGCAATCGCTCACTCAGCAGGTCATATCAGCTCTTGTGGGAGAGATCGATGCTGGCGCTGTATAGCGCAAGGAGTAGTGAGGATGTCATCATCGGTCAATGGAAAGTGAGGCAAAGCAACGGAGAGCGAGAGAAGCGAGTAGCCATCTTGCACACTGCAAAATTTCTTTTTTCTTCACCAACAACCTTCTAAACATATGAGTGTTAATTATGACATGACAATTTAAGGTTAGGTTAATGTGTAGAAAATTTTTTTACCCGCGTTAATTGGGAGTATGGTGTTTCTGACAGATGCTTAGCTTTGAGAATAAGTCTCGATAGACAATTTTTGTAAAATCTTAATATTTTTTCCAGGCGCAGTTGAGCTTTATGCGACGCTTCTGTAGATTATCTCAAATGAGCTTGCTATTATCTAAGTCTAATGAACTTAAATGGGTTTAGGATTATTCGAACATTAAGAAAAGTCATTGCGAGATTTAAATTATTTAATATTATTAGTACCAATTATAATATATATCTAGTGATACGATGTGATGTAATCTTGATAGGGTGTCGAGTCTTGATTATAGTATTCAGATATATCTCATCATAGCTTATTATTTGTTAATAAACTTCTCCATCACTAGAACAGTATTCGATATTTTTAATTGGTCAAGACTAGTTGATCCCTTTTGTCGGCATAGTAATACCACCATTTGGTAATGTGACTGTCTGTTTCTTATTATTGAATTTGCATAGTGAATGTTTTAATAGAAAGTCATCGTTTTTCATAAGAAAGGTCTTTTCAATTGATATATTCAGATATATTGAGATCTCTTTTTAGATTTCCTGGTCGATAACTGTTTTATACAGTGATTTTTTTCAAACTTTTCTTTTATATTTTGTTCAAACATAGCCGCAAAGGTTGATTGTTGTGGACTTTCGCTTACTTTTCTTGAATCTTCACTATTATATGAGCAGTTCTTCGCTATAATATTTGGTTAGAGCTAGGGTTACAACTAATTTTGTTACTTTTTAAGACATTCAACATGGCAGAATTAATAGAAATACAGCTCAAACGGCAGCATAGAATTACATGTGTCTTTGAAGATTTTAAGAAGATAGTGAAAGACATGTGATATTACCTAAGTAATATAATCTAAGTAGAACACAATTAAAAAATGTTTAGCAGGAATTTTATCAAAATCATGATGAGTTATTAAACGACGAGGATGCGGATGCAGATCATACTTATTTCAAGGACAATGTTTTTGATAAAACACAGGAGTCCTATTTAAATCGGGTAGGTGAATTTAAGGATCACTTATTGAGTTTAGAAGCAGTAGTACGAGTTTTTGCAGTGCCTCCACCAGTTTTGCAGGGATATATATTTCCTGTTAATGGTACTAAGCTACCATCTATAAATAGTACCACCGTTTTAGGGGAAATTAATGATTGGATGTATTTTAAGTCCACGTTCTATGAAATGATTGTTAGCATTCCTAATGTTTTAAAATACATTATTTGAGCACGGATCTTAAGGGAGTAGCAGCCGAGTTATTAGAAGAGATTCCTACTGCGGGCGAGCATTTTAAAAATACATGCAAAATTGTTTATTTATGATTTTTATGATAATAATAGATTTTAATAACTAAATTGTTGTCAAAACTTATTTCAATGAAATTTATGGAAGCGGGAACCACGTAAGAGAGTACGAGAATTCGGACAGGAACTACAAATATTTTTCAGGCATTAAGTGAGCTTGGTAGTCCTGTTGATGAGTGGGGTTATTTCACTGTTTTTCTCACAGTTACTAGGTTACCTCCGCAGACTCAGGAGAAGCAGGAAGAGTTAGTAGCAAAGTCAGTTACTACGCTACAATCCCCCTTGTTTCATGCATTACACACATTTCTAGAAACTGAGAGACTGGCTCTTGTACAGTTAAAGAGTGCTAATCAGGTTGCTTGTTTTAAAGACGAATCAAAATCCAGGGATAACAGGTTGAATTTCATAAAAAACGAATCCTCAGCTCCAAAGGAGAAAAATATTAAGTCTTGTACATCTTGTACAAGAAGGAAAGAAAGCTATTCAATGTGCTTTTTGTAGAAAAGCACATTTTACTATCAATTGTGATAGATTTATCTCAACAACTCCTATTGGAAGGAAGAGATTAATTGCCAGTAAACATCTTCGCTTCAACTGTTTCAATAAACATATGGTTCACCAGTGTAAAGTTATAACTAGGTGCCAATACTGTGTTGAAAAGCATCATACAATGTATTTTCCCTCGATTAACCACTCGACTTCAGAAAGGGCGAGTGTGAATAAGTTGATCAATCACATTTCTGTTCTGAACGTTCAAACAGCTTTGGAAACTGTTTAATTGGCCACAGCATGGGTTTATATACAAAAACTAGATGGTACATACCATTTAGCTCGAGCATTAGTTGACCAAGGAGGTCAGTCTTATTTCATCTTAGAAGGAGTGCCAGACTTTAAAATTTAAGAGAGACGCTGTAAGAGTTCCGATTTCTGGTATAGAAGATAATAAAACTTATATTTGTCGAAGTAAAGTAGAGCTTATAATCAAACCACACTTCGTTTCAACTTTCTGCTTTACAGTTTCAGCATTTGTGGTTCCTCATATTTCTTCTTATAAACCTTTTATAGGACAACCCGAGGATTGGAAACACTTAGAGAGGTTTACTTTGGCAGATTTGCACTTCGATCAATCAGATATGATTGACATATTATTAGGAGGACGAATTCACGCTTATTTAATAGAAGAAGGATGGCGTACGAACCGATGGATCGAAGCTTCGAATGCTATCAAAACCTTTTTGAGCTGCATAGTACCAAGTCCCACGTCATCTACTATTAAAGAAAGACTGTATGTTTTAATAAATTTACATACGCCGGATGTAGAACTTAATTTATTGCTTCGTAAATTTTGGGAAAAAAATGAAACTCCTAGTATGAAGTTCATGGTAGCTGAGGAAACAGAATGTGAACATTTTTATAAGGAAACTATAACTCGTAATGAACAAGGTCGTTACGTTGTTAAGTTACCAGTAAAAACTAATTTGCCGACTAATTGGAGAGATTCTTATTCTCGAGCTAAGCTAATGATGCTTAATATTGAAAAGCGTTTTAAGAAAAATCCAAAAATTCAGGAAACATATATTGCTTCCATGAGAGAGTATATAGAGTTAGGGTACATGTGATGTGTTTCTTCTGAGGATATAGAGGTGGATGAGTGTTTCATTTTACCGTATCATGGCGTAATAAAAGAGAGTAATACTACCACAAATCTACGAACGATTTTAATGCTTCTAGCAAAACAAATCAGGGTTCTGCTCTGAATTATTTTCTTCTAGTTGGTCCAAATCTGTTACCAGATGTGATTATTTTGAAGATCTACGTAGAGATTTTATATATTTGTTTTCATGGCAGACATTGAGAAAATGTTTCGCCAAATTATGGTCCATCTCGACGACCGGCACCTTCAAGCCATCGTTCACCTTACTTTGCACGCATCACCTTACTTTACTCATATTATTTTGCAAGTCGTTCAATCAAGCAGTTAGCTCAGGATGAGGGAAGTAATTTTTCACTAGCACGTTAGATTTTTGAAGAAGAAATTTATATGGATGATGTACTTTCTGGGGATTTCTCTTTGGATAAAGCCAAATCTAAACAGGAACATGTAATTAACTTATTGCATAGTGGAGGTTTTAATCTTAGAAAATGAGTTGCTAATGATTCGCATTTCCTTGATTGGCTGCCGGAAGATCTGCTAGCTTTTGAGGCTAATCTTAAAATAGGACTTGGGTTTTCAGTTCTAGGGATCGCATGGGATTCGGAAAAAGATCGTTTTTATTTTAATATTAATGTGGAATCTTTATTCCAGTTACGAAAAGATCTATTTTGTCGAAAGTAGCAAAATTATTTTATCATTTAAACTGGATCGCCTATTATAATAACTGCAAAAATGTTTATGCAGTCGCGTTAGGCTTTGACAAAGAATTGGAACATGGTGCTTCCTAATTATTATTCCGAATATTGGAAGAACTGGTACACGATGCTAGCTTCAATTTCGTATATTCGAATTTCCGCTAGATCAGTGTTAAAGCGCCATGACAGTCATATGAGTTTCATGGCTTTACAGATGCCTAAAAAATGGCTTACCCAGCAATACTCTATTTGAGAGTTATAGGTGAAAATACTCAAGTACATCTTCTTGTAGCAAAGACGAAAGTCGCTCCTGTAAAAACTATTTCAATTCCATATTTAGAATTGTGTGCGGCACAACTTCTTGCTAGATTTACTCGTCATTTTGTTGATAATTTGGAAATAAGAGATTTTGGCACAATATAAATTCTGCTGATAATCCTGCAGATGGGGCTTCGAGAGGTTCATCTGTAGACGATTGGATGGTGAATGATTTATGGTAGCATAGGCCAAAAAGATTACAAGACAATAATTTACCCTGGGTATGTAGATTGTAGAGGGACAACGATACTAGTCGATAGTAGAATTAAAGAAACAGACAAGAAGGTTTGAAATTTAATTAAGAATTACTCTTCTCTCATGAAATCGAATCGAATTACAATTTTCGTAATGCGTGCAGTGCGATTCATGCTCAAAAAAGTATGTTTCTCTAATAGAATATCTGTTGGTCTTCTGAATTTTCCATTACCGTCTGATCTAAATATTAACGAAGTTGAAATTCGTCAAACTAAAATGATTTTGAGTTATTTCCTTTGAAAAAGAATTAATAATATTGCAAAAGGAGAAAGAGCTTCCAAAGGCTCATGGCTTAAGGAATCTTAAACCAATTCTTGTAAATAGATTGATTAGACTGGCCAAACGCTTGAAACATTCGATTTTAAGCGAAGATGAGAAATTTCCGATTATTCTTCCATCGGAATCTCGTCTCTCTGTTGATAAGGCATGATCATCAAATAAGCTTACACTGTAGAACGCAGTTGACTTTAACTTGTATACGCCGCATGTTTTGGATTACTAGAGGTAAGCTTGCTGTCAAAGCAGTAATTCAGAATTGCATCTCTTGCTACAGGCTCACTAATACGGATCGTTACTCTACTTGTATGCTTGGGAGATAGAGAGACAAAATGCAACATACTAACATTTTATACCTAATTTTAATTCTATGCGTATAATCGGTTTTTAAAAATATAAGTTTTTGCAGCTTTAAGTTTAATAGTTCCAAATAATACTGCAAGACATTTAATGAATTTAAGAAAACATACTGCCTTTAATTCTGAATTTTATGAATTAAATCCACCAAAAAAACAAGCTTAGTAAAATTACATTTCTAGTCTGTGAAAAGTTTGTGAAATCTCTATAAAAAATACGTTTCCAAATAGTAAAATCTTAGCAAGTATAAGTTTCTTTATTACCCATTTTATAAATTGAAAGATATATGTTATTACTAAAATAAGACGTTCAATTCTGAATGTCATGAATAAGCTCCAATTAAACTAATATCGTTTTATTAGAAAAACATTATATTTTAAATGTAAATGAATCGTTTAACAATATCCAGTTGCTTCGATGACTCGAGCATGTAGTGTCTACTTTATACGTATATTAAGGATGGACTCTAGCAGCACCTTGGTAGATGATATATGTATAAATATATATAACTTGATGAGTTACATGACAACGTTTCAGGTGTCTCTTACACACTTCTTCAGGGAAAAGGAAGAATGATTTTAAAACTTAAATCTAGGTAACTTAACTAGCTGCATTCCACACAACACGAGTAAAAACCCTGTTGGACATATTCAGCCATCGAGTTTTGGAGCACGATCAGGCAGAATTTTTTTCTCACACTTTAGCACTAACACTTATAAAATACACATGCTTTTACATTACACATATTCACTATTATTTAAGAGCATGCGATGATGTTAGTTTTAACTCAATATTTGACAACATCACTATTGTTAATTTGAGTATAAGTAGGGATTTGGTTGTTATAAAAAGTAAATATTATACTGATTTTAAGGAATATGGCTTAGGAATGTACTGCTATATTGCTTTCTCAAAAGTTTCTGCTTTGACTTGTACACTTGACGGAAATGTAACGACTAAACCATATCTATAATAATATGTACTGAAACTTTTATCCAAGTAAATTATAAAAAGTATGATCTAAATGGCTATGAAAGCTACTGTAATGAGAGTAGAATAAACAGAAATGATGGGGTAATTGTTCTTGTAAATAAAAGTGTTGTTCTAATAACCAAAACTATTGAATCTGGTAGGGTTAAAATAATAAATACACAAATTACATTAAACAATGGAAATATATTAGATATATCTTCGATATATAGAACACCGGAATACCAAAGACTGAATTTATTTTAGATTTAAATAAATTCCTAAACAAAAAAACCATTCAGTGTTAGGAGATTTCAATGTAGATCTACTTGATCTACATTTTCTGAGTCAGGAAGTTTTGTATTATCTCTTAGATAAAGGATATATTCCAGGTATTTCAGCCATTACAAGGCCTCCAATTGGCAATTGCAAAGGTTCCTGTTTTGACAATGTCTTTATTAAAACTAATGCTCTAAAACTAGAAACCTACAAACTAAAAAATTCGTTAACAGATCACTATCACTATCCATTGTTTATTACCATAAATAAAATTAAAACTGACAGTAAAGATCCACAAATAACATTAAATTACTACAAATTAAAGAATACGGCTGCCACTAGAAATTGGACTGAAATTATGTCAATACAAGATCCAAATGTAGCAATAGACCAATTAATAAATAAAACAGTGTCTAAAAATGGTCAAAACAATAAATATAGATAAGAATAAAGGTAGAAAAAGCTGGATTACTAAGGCTATTATGAAATCATGTGAAACGAAAGAATTTTTATATAATCTATGGCAAATGGATCGTGATAATGAACATTTAAAAAATGAGTACCAATATTATGCGAAAATCTTAGACAAGGTAATTTTAGATGCAAAAGTCAAATACGAATGAAACCTAGTCCAAAATAACTTAATCAATCCAAAAAAAATAAGGGAAATTATAAACTTAAAAATAAGAAAGAAAAGGAAAATCAAATGATACCATAGATTATATAAAGGTTGATAATGTTAAGATTTCAAATAAAGTGGATATAGCTAATACTATGAATAAATATTTTTGTGAAATAGGTCAAAAACTTAGTGAAAAGATTGACAAACCCATCGAAACAGAATTATCACTACCAAAGATGAACGAAAATTCCATATTTATAAATCCAACAAGTGCATATGAGGAGACAAGTATAATAAATTCTCTAAAATTAAAAAGCGGATGTGTTGATAAAATAAATGCTAAAACACTCAAAGTAATTTGTAAACATATTGCTGAACCATTGTGTCATACAATTAACTCATGTATAGAGCAAGCTACTTGGCCAAATGCACTGAAAAAAGACGATATAGTACCTGTATACAAATCCGGTGATAAACATAATGCCACTAACTACAGACCGATTTCGATAATACTTATTATAACAAAAGTTTTTGATGGAATCATTTATAATAGTATATACGAATGAGACTGCATATCATATAATGATAAGAGGTAAGAGTGGGACGCGTGTACCGACATACCGGCACACGTGTTACCATAAGAATTAAGCAAAGAGTTACAAACTCGACCCACAGGTGGCGTCGAGACATATAACACGCAAGTGAGAGCACAAGCTCGGGTATATAAGCAGCCGTTGGCCGCAGAGCAGCCATTCTCTCTCTAGCGGCAATGCTTATTGGAGTGGGCTAATCTTACCCCACTCTATATAGCCAAGTCCACCCTAGAATTGAATCAAACTTAACGCTATCCTATGTAGATACATTGAATTAATAATAAACCCTTTAAAATATATAAATTCTAACACTTCTTTAAACATCTCCTAACACTACCAAACTGAGTTTGATACTCGACAAGCTCACCTCTCGAGCCGTGCCTGTCGACGTATTTACTCTCAGCCGGGGTGACGTCCGTAGGCTCTTCGACCCTTGGACGCGCACTCTGAAGGTTACTAGCTCCGGCTACCCGGGTGCAGAGTCGTTGGGGCCTTTTTCTCCCCCCCCCCCCCCCCAACCTCTGAGTCTCCCTCCAGACAACAACTCGAACGCATCGCATCGCGGCACCTGCAAGACTAAGGGGGCTAACCGAAGATCACTTCCGCTTCGGCCGGAGTAATCGGACGTTCTAGAAGATCAAGTGCAATCCGCGCATCTTTTACAGGGCCAACCCTCCGCGATTTCACATCTCCCATATCGACACATAGTTTGTCCGTTTCACGAATTTATAAAAAAATACAATATAATTACAGACCAACAATTTGGTTTTATGAAAAAAATAGGTACTAAACTAAAAAAACGCATTAAATTATGTAACTAATGTTTTATATAATAATCTAGATCACAATAAACCTACTATAATAACTTTTTTGGATTTAGCGAAAGCATTTGATACTGTTGATCATGAAATATTATTAGATAAACTTTATTGTATAGGAATTAGAGGTCAGGCGTTGGGTTTACTGGCGAGTTACCTTAATGATAGATATCAAATAGTCAAAATTAATGATAATGAATGTAATTACATGAAAATAAACACTGGTGTTCCAGAAGGAACTATCTTAGAATCATTACTTTTTTTTTCTACATTAATGATCTCTTGATACAAATCCCTCCTAATGCAATATCGGCTTATGCAGACGACACTGCAATTGTAACTAGTGACGATATCTGGGAAAAAGCTCAGGACAGTATGAATAGATATTTATATATAATCAATAAGTACCTAGCTAAGAACAAATTATCTTTAAATGTTGAAAAGACGGTATATATAACTTTTGGCAACTATGGTGATAGTGTTCCAAATCAAATAGATATTAAGATCAAAAATAAAAAAATAAACAGAGCTGAGAGTTGTAAATACCTAGGAATCATATTTGATTACAACCTCAGATGAGATAAGTATATACAATATATCATCAAGAAAACTAGATATTTGATATATATTTTTTATAAAATTTCCAAGGCAATGTCAACCCAAACATTGAGGATGATATACTATGCTTATTTCCACAGTATCATAAGTTATGGTATAATAGCTTGGGGTGCAGCGTACAATCACAATTTATATCTACTACGAAACTTACAAAAAAGAATTTTAAGAATTGTCCATAAAAATAATTTTATAAGTCAGGATTATCCCATGAACCTAGAACAATTATTTACTTATAAAGCACTAATATATTATTAAATAAACCTCAAAACTCAATTCATTAGGTCTAGCAGTATTACACGAAAAAAACATTTAATAATACCTAAACATACGAAAAGAATTAGCACTAAAAATACGAGGGTAGTTCAATAAGTCTTTAGAATGACCAACAGATGGCGCGCGAATCGCTCCAAATCATCTGTTTTCAGTCAGCACCACTCCCGACTAGATATATGGTGCAGTCACAGTCCACATCTTCTGAGTTTACGTGTTTTTATAACCAATTGAAAAAAAAAATTGCTTGTTAAGAAAAATGGAAAAAAACGAGTTCAGAGCGGTAATTAAATATTTTCATTTAAAGGGTTTAACTCCATATGAGATAAAAAATGAATTGGACTCAGTTCATGGCACATCTGCCCCTGCCTTAGCAACGGTTTATAACTGGGTAAATGAATTTAAGCGTGGTAGTACATCAATAAGTGACGAACCATGTTCAGGAAGGCCCGTAGAAGCAACTACTCCCGAAATCATCAATAAAATCCACGATATGGTGTTGACGGATAGAAGATTAAAAGTGCGTGAGTTAGCTGAGGCCACAAGGATATCTATAGGTGCAGTTGTTTCAATTCTACATGAAAAATTAGGCATGAAAAAGCTATCGGCAAGATGGGTGCCGCGTTTGCTCTCAGCTGAGAATAAACGCAATAGAGTGGTCGCCTCTGAGGCTCTTTTGGCGCGCATAAGTCGGAATCCTGAGGAATTTTTTCGTCGATTTGTGACTGTGGATGAAACATGGATACACCACTACACTCCTGAGACAAAGGAACAATCCAAACAGTGGATTTCCACAGGCGAACCAGCTCCAAAGACGGCAAAGACCGTAAAGTCAGCTGGTAAGGTTATGGCTACAGTTTTTTGGGATGCACGTGGAATTATACTTATTGACTACTTGGAAAAGGGTAAAACAATTACTGGTGAGTATTATGCATCATTATTAGAGCAGCTGAAAGAAGAAATTAAAAAAAAACGACCACATTTGGCGAGAAAAAAAATTCTCTTTCATCACGACAACGCCCGAGTTCACACATGCTTCGTTTCAATGGCTAAAATTGAAGAACTAAAATTCGAATTGGTCGAACACCCACCGTATTCACCAGATTTAGCCCCCAGTGACTTTTTCTTATTTCCAAACTTGAAAAAATGGCTCGGTGGACAGAGATTTACGGACAACGCAGACGTCATTGCCTCTGTAAGTGCTTATTTTGAGGAACTTCCGAAAACGCACTTTTCTGAAGGATTAAAAAAACTTAAAAAGCGATTGACCAAGTGTATAGAGCTCCAAGGAGATTATGTTGAAAAATAAAAAAAAATTTACCCAAAAAAAATTGTTTTTATACTTTATTCTAAAGACTTATTGAACTACCCTCGTAGTTATGTAAAAGCCTTAGCAACATACAACAAGCTACCGAGTGATAAAAAAACATTAGATATGAATAAATATTCACATAAGAATAAGCTAAAAAGTTGGATAAAAACAGATATATAATATCAATTGTTATAATATGAATAAGTCAGTTAAATATTAATATAAGCACTGTTAAAAAATAAAAATAAATTTTATTACGATAATAATTTTTAGTATTAAGTTAGTTAATTTCAGTATTTTAGTATTTAAGTTTTATTTCAGAGTTTAGGTGTCGGTTACCGACGAAGATTCCTACTCTCTAAATTTTTTGGAGTAGATTTTTACTCTTTTGGAGTGAATTCTTACTCCAAGTGATCACGAAAATATAGTCACATATTTCGGTGTAAATCTTCACTTTTAGAAAGAGTGAATAATTGACTCTTTTGTAAAAGTGACTTTTTTACTCTATTTAGAGTGAATGAATAGGCGTAAAGAAAAAACAATTGTTCGCTTATAATAATTACTCACTTCGTTGTTTTACATTTTAGAAATGTTTTGAGGAATGGTTACAGTTTACTGGGAAGGATGCAACTGAGAAATAAATTTAAAAAACTTCTGAAAAATTGTTGGTTGGATTTGAACCCGGATCCTTCAAGGTCTGAGGCTGCCACTGTAGCGCTGGAGCACCGTTGCGTCTGATTTCCTGTGCACTGATTTCTCCTATGTATTCGAATTTGTAGATGAACTTTTATTTAATACTAAAATCAGTTTAAGAAATAATAAATCAGAGCTAACAAATAGTTATTTTTAATAAAATGATACAAAAATTATATTTTATATGATGTTCAGTATTGTCATGGTATCTTGAGTATTTGGTCGAAGAGTCTAATATTTCTTTTATTACATTTTCTCAATTCATGCATTTTTAAGAAACGTTTAAGATGTCATAAATACTACATTTTTGTAAATTAATAAATCTTTTGCAATTTAAGGGTTTATATCCCCCTTATGCTCTAAAAAACAAGGCTTTGTTAATTATTTTTTTTAAAGGATATTTGAGATTAAAGGTATACAAATAATATAACATTGGATTAAGTAACTCTTGAAGAAGAGAAAAAAAAATTTTATTGATATTTTTTTTACAAAATGGCGGTTGTGCAGTGATTACCGTGAACCGCTTTTTCAAAAAGGTCTTCCGCGGCGACCAGTACAAGTCTCGTCCAACTCTAATAAAGACCTATAACAAAAAAAAAATTTTCTATTATCTACATGAGTTTTGCTAGTGAAGTACACATGATTATATTTTTAGAATTTCTTCTGAGTATACGCACCCAAGCAGCGTGACAGAAGGTTGTCGGAGCTGAATTCATTATAAATGGGTTTTATTGCGTTAAAAACATCCTCATGCATTGGACTCTTGTACTCGTACGTTGCAAGTGTACCAAGCGCTGTAGTGCGCTGCCAAGAACATCAAGAGTCTACTCCGACGGGACACTTCTCGTGCTGTGTATTCTCCTTCGTCGACATTTTATGAAGTAACGTTGCCCAAATTTCGTTCCGCATTTTTTCGACTGAATCGTAGTTTCTCCTAATAGCAAGTCTGTAATAAATAGAAAGTTCATCAATTAACTTTCCGGTCAACTTTCCTCGGCCGCCAAGACCTTTCGTTGTTTTTTTCAAATTGCGCTGACGCGTTCCCATGCGCTTCTGAACGTGTCCGAAACATTCTTTTTTTTCGACGATGAAATCTTTACAAGGTTTTGAGTCGACTATACCTTTATATGTTTTTGAATCGCCGTCGCCGATATATTTCAAATATTTGATATTATGAAGTTTTTCTGAGCGTTTGAACATTTCTATAACTGCGTCGATCTCCATTTTCCCGGCACTACCTTCATGGTTGGCATCACAGTTCTGTTTATGTAAAGGATATACCTCTTCGTATTCAGCAGTACCTTCTTTTTTTTGCCAATATTCACACACTTTACAGTACTTAGATTTTACACACACATCCAATACCTTGCCAGTGTACCAACCAATCAAAGTCACCAATCCGAACAAAGACGTAAACCCTCTCTTTCGCCAAGATCCATCGCCTGACACCGTGAGACCATCTTTTTCACCTCGTTCGATAGAAATTTCTTTTTCTTTAATCGCTTATTTTTTCATAGATATAATTCGAACAGATGAAGTAGCAGTGGCGATATTAGATATGATCTTACTGTAAGTTGTTTGAAAAACAGGCTTTGCAAGATCCATCATAGAGCAGAACTTTTTTATACCGTTGATGCCTATGCCTATGATGCGCATAGCTAAAATAATACGGCAGTTGATCTCATAAGCACGACCATTTATTACAGGACAGCTGTTAATATCAGCATCACCACAGTTCGAACAAGACACAATAATTTTTAAGCCTAGTCCACGCTTGTTCGACTGTAAAAACCGCACGTCACCATTACATTTTTTGCATACTACTAATTCAGAAAGAGCAGTAAATACAGCGAAGAAATTGATGAAACACTAGCCGAAATTATTATCAACATCGCGGTCACGGTCTAAATCAGTAGTTTTCAATTTCTTAGCCGAGGTACTAACGTGCTCCGAATCGCCTTCGAACGAATGGCGGTTAGGCGGGCGTCGATTACTAATTTTACTCCGTTTTGTACTTGTACTTCTTGTTTTACTGCCTTTGCGGCCACTGTACACCTTTTCACTTATAATTAAGTACTTGTAAATATAATTCACAGTTAAAAAGTAAAGCAAAACTCAAAATAACAACGTAAACAACGAGAACGGCTGATCGACTAAACACAGGGCAAGTGTGAGTAAACACGTGCTGTAAAGACGCTGTAACCATCGTAATGTCATGTAGCGACCTCTATAATTCAAATTTAAAACACGATATCGATCGTAGGTAACTTCTACTACTTTCCAAAGCCGCGAAATTCAAAAAAGCGAGCATCGCTAAAATAAGCGAAAATTGTGATTTTGGAGCATCAAAGCTGTTTGGAAAAAATTGATTTAAAAAAATGTTGAGTTTAAATCGGTACTTGAACGTTGTAGATTTTGATTCTAGGATTGTTTTGGCAAGATGTAAGCCATTAAAAAAAAAGGAAAAAAACAAAAAATTTGGGGGATATAACCCCTTAAGGTAATGTAAAATACTGACGATTCCTATCATACCGGTTTATAATTTATAGTTTTTTTCTCTTTAAAATAAATATTTATAAAATACGACATTATATGCCTTTACCAGATATGTTGATTTTTCAAGAGGTATCATTATCTTAATTAAAAAATGAGTCAAAATATGTTAAGAGGATATGGGTAGTAATGCCCTATACGTATTGCTTACCACGGGAAATATTTAAAACTGTTTTCCGGTTAGAAATAATACCGGAATCTTTCGAAACTATGAAAACCAAACATTGCTAATACAACATACAAATTTGCAGGGCATAGTAGTCATTTTCATTTACAAAATTTGTAAAATCTCGAATAACTGTTTAAAATAAAAAAGACGGTAATACAGATTTCTGTGATAAATTCTATTTTTTTAAGTGGGTCAATATTTCATTTGAATTTGTGAAAACTATATCTAGTTAAATTTTTAAAAGTTTTGAAATAAAAGCTACCTATAATCTTATAACAGGGTGATTAATTATTTATAATAATTATTGTTGGCTAATAAGCCGTCGACCGGACTGCTGCTGCAGCGTGTACCACACAGCTACGCGTGCTGGCGTTCGCTGCCTCTCCTACGTGTAGCGAGCTAACGACGCATCGCCGCTAAGCTTTCCTCTCGGTCCCGTTGCCCTGGTCTTTTTGCTGCAAAATTGCCGAACCCCGGTGGGTTCCGCTCCGAGCGGAGATATCTCGACGTTCGGCATTTCGCGACCTGAAAAAAAGCAGCCGTATAACCCGGACTTAATGCACTCGACGTGTAGCCTTATTCGTGAATCGACAGCGAGCTTCCCTCTATCTCCATCTCTCTCTGTCTCTCTCGCTCTGCTGCTGCTTCGCAGTCCGGCCTTTCTCTCTCTTCCTCTACTGCCTCGCGGTCTCGCCTTTCTCTCTCACTCCGCTTCCCTCGTTCTCAGCTACACGCATACCACAATGTGACGATGAGCCGGTGGAAAAACACGTGGGCGCACGCGGGAGAATCGAGATTATGGCGGCTGGAACTCGCGAGGGCTGTGATGCGCGCTGGTAGGACGATCGAATTCGAGTGTCGTGCTCGTGGAGTCAGCGCGACCAGCGCCCCGCTTCCTCTCGCGTTCTCTTTCGGTAACCACTCGTGTTCCAGGCTGTTCTACCTGCCGCGCGCGTGTTACCCACCGTGCGAGCCTATCGAAAAGTAGAGCTCGCATTTCGTTACAACCCCCTTCCCAGATATTGCTTGTCCTGGTAAGCGACTTCTGCAACTTTCTTAACGAAATGCAGAAACTGTCGGAAATGGGGTCATTAGGGTTGGGTGTAGACTCAGAAAGAATTCTCGCCTCATTATTCTACAAAAGTAAAAAAAGGTTTTATTTGGGTTTAGTTTCCCCCTTTTCTCCTCTCCTCGGCCGCCATGCATGCTTCTACAATTGCGGTGTGCACCTGCTCCTTATCGGAGCACTTGCTCCGTGTCCGCACTCATATCCGTCCACAGATGCTGCAGTGCCTGACCCTGCCCATCCCGGGCGGGTTTTGGAGCTGTCACGGTGGTCGGGTACTGGGTCCGCGCAAGCGCCAGCGGCTCGTCCAGTACCGATAGGTGTCGTACCAGCTCCTGCGGTCCCTGCGGTCTCATCCCGTGCCTTGGGGGCGACGGTACCTTCGGCCTCCCTGACAATCCGCTTGGCCTCTTTCCTGAAGACCTGCAGGGCGGCGTTAGCCCGAGACGCTTCTGCTTCCTGCTTCGCAATTTGCTCTTGTATGAGCTTCGCGTCCCGCTGCAGTCCAACCGCTTCCATGACCGTGCTGGATGCGCCAGGGTCGTACAGGGCTCGTAGCCTGCAGTCGAGTTTTGTCTTCGGGGTCATACTTCATTCCCCACGGCCTCACAAGTTCGTCTTCTTCTTCTAAAGAATGGAAGCCTGTGAATATCTTCGTTTCGGCCTCTCCTTCGGGAGATGGCTGGCTTGACCGTGGTCGGACTCTGCGATCTCTGTCGTTGCCGTGGCTTCGACTTCCCGAGCTGCTACGGTGACCGTAGGCTCCGTCAGAGGCTCTCCCAGTGTGATCTCCCCTTCTGGGTGAGATTCGTCTGGCTTCGTCTGGCTGTCCATATCTACCGTTGTAGCTTCGGCTACGACAGGAAGGTGTGATGCGGGGATTGTTCTCTCGTCGGGAGTGGCTGTGGTCTAGCCGCTCCTCTGCTCATTTCCCGAGCATTTAGGGCAATGCTTCCATATGAACCCTATTTCTTAACAGCCATAGCACTTCATTGGCTGTGTGGAGTCAAACCTTGGTTTAGATCCCTCTGGCGGGGTGCCAGGGGGTTTCGACCTCTTGACTCCCCATCCCGTTCGAGTTGGGGACCCGTCGGCTTTCCCACTTTGTCAGACGCTTTGGGGCTTGCACTAGTCCTTCCCCCCTTTTCGTTCCTAGGAGTTGCGCCTTTGTCGTTTATGTGGAGCTGGAACTGCTTCAGCTTCTCGTCTAATATCTCGGCAACAATTACCGTGATGTCAGATATCGAAGGGCTTGCCTCTTCTATCGATATGGCAGATACCCCCGGTTTCTGCTTCTTTGTTTCTTGAGTGGGTTTTATCTCTGGTAACAGAAGCTTCAGGGGTGGAGGTAAGTGTATATTCTTCTCTCGCTCCAACGTTTGCTCAGCATTTGAGGCGGCATCTAGCAGCGTTTCTACGCTATTGATCTCGCATCTGCGAGCCATTTTGTGCAAGTCTGACCGCATATTTCGGTGCAGCAAATTTAATTCTTGGCTGTACTCGAGCCTCAGCGATAATTTATTCATTATCCCGACGAGGCACGCGAGATAATAACGAACTCGTTCGTCCCTTACGTCTGCAGATTGGCTTCGTTCCATAGCCTTTGTTGGTATTGGCGACTCGTACCATACCAGCGCTTAGCTGAAGCGGTGAACTCGTTCCAAGTACGCCACTTCGTTCTATTATTCCTGTACCAGGTCGCTGCGTTGTCTGTAAAGAGTTCAGATAGCGCTGCAAGGAATTCATCGCCCGTTAGGTTGCTCAGTACGTTGCAGTCCTCGATTCGCTCCAGGAATGCGTCTATGCTCTGGTCTTTCTTGCCAGAGAATTTGACGTTCCATTTTCTCACTATTTGCCTTAAGTCTTTGTTCGAGCCGAACCTAGACGTCCTGGTGCGAACCTTGGGCTCGAGATATTGCCGTGGTTGCCACTCCTACTCGCATATGGCCGATCTCTTTGCCGATGATGATCATCGGTTATAGTCGTTCCTCAACTATCTTCCCCCTCCCAGGCTCTGCGTGCCAGAGGAGGTTGCGCTGCTGGAGTGTGAGATTCATCCAGATGCGTTTCGCCGAATACCGTGAACGTATCTTGAAAGTTTACATGTCCAGGGCGTCTAGTCTCCTCGTGCCTTGTACTAGACAGTATCTGTTCTCGCTTTAGGGTTTCCATTTGCTGCTGGAGCGATTTTACCTGTGTGAGCAGATCTGCTAACACGAAAGATACGTTCTTCGGTATTTGGAACTCGGTTCCTTGTGCGGATACTAGTTTGATCATTTGTTCGTCCGACCGTTTGCCCGACTCCTATGTATTTTCACCGGCTGTAGGGTGTTTGGTCACTTGGTTTGTTTCTCTGGCCTCTAGTGGTCCAAAGATTACTGTCTTCGATGGCAGTTACCTATCTACTTTTCGCTGCACAGGATTCCAGAATTCGCTCGTGTTCGCTTGAGTGTGCGAGGGTATCGAAATACTAAGGGCCAAGAAAAAATTTCGCAATCAAATATTTCTTGGTTGAGCAGAGTGTTTAACTGATCTCGATTACGCTCTTATTGGTGCACTGCGTTTCGTAAGATCGTTTTCGTCCTTTTTCCCTAACCAATCACGGTTTTATTTCTTTTAATTCGTCCCTTCGAACTTCTCGAGTTCGAATGTCGTTTTAATCTGATAACTCCGAGTGATCGAATCTAAATCTCGCTTCAACCCGATGACACCGAGTGCCCGGGTTCAAATTTCGTTTTGTGAATTGAAAGTGAGTGTGGAATTTTTCGTAAATACTCCCGAAAAGAAAAATAAATTCAGCCTTTATTTCGGTCAATTTTTCTGTTATAACTATCTAAAAAAAAAGATATAATAATTGTAAAATTGAATAAATAATCTTTTTACACTATTTGCCTCAGTACAAATTATGGCAAATTAAACTTATTCCTCGTTTCGTTGGTATATGTTTTCAATAAGAAGCGTCTATGTATGTGATTTGGGAAAAATTGGATTTTTGTTTTCAAGAAGATGTTTTGGGCAAAATTAACTTTTTCAAAAGTTTCCTAAGTTTTAAAAAAAAAATTATTTATTCATAAACTAATTTATTCCTTTTAAAATTAGATAAAAATTTTAAAATTTGAAAAATTAAGAAACAAATTTAAATTTTAAAATTTTATAAATTTTAAAAAAATTTTTAAAAATTTAATTTAAAATTTATAAAAATTAAAAAAAAAATTAAAGTTGTACATCCTTAAAATTAAAAAAATTTTAATTTAAAAAAATTAAAAGAAAATAAAAATTTGAAAAACTATAATCTTGGTTTAACTTTAACTTGGTGACCCGACTTTCCCGGTTCGAATATCGATTTTCTCTGGTAACACGATTTTCCCGGTTCAAATCTCGATTTATCCTGGTAACACGAATATACCGGCGCAACTCCTTTAAATACCAACAAAAAAAAATCAACAAAAAAATCCGCTTTTTCGTAGTTACTGTTTATTAATAATTAATAAACAATAATTTAGCTGCAAAATAAATTTTGGAAACCAAAAAAGAAAAATCTCATAAGACTGTATATACGGTACTGCTTTTTACCACTGCTGCTGTGGTATTGTTGTAACTCTAAAACCGCTCTTTTTAATCACCGAGAATTCATAATCGAAAATATCCGAAAAAAATATATTATTTTTGTTTCTTCGTGTTAATTGTTTATTGCTAATCAATAAACAATTAAAAGTTGCGAATTTCGTAATAAATTACGATTTCCGTTTATGTGGATTCCACGTACACTTCTCCACCGAGATTGGTTATTTTTGCTCTGACTCGTGTTAATTTACTTCGAACCCTACCTAATTGCTTGGCCTGATGTATAAATGTAAAATATAATCGATTATTTTGTAATATAATATATAAGTATGCCTAAATAATTATTTATTGTGAGAGTCAGAGCGAAAATGTATACTTTTATTTCTATTTTAATTGGCTTGCATTGATTGTTCCGTTAATTAATGCTCACCTTCATCGCGCAAACTTTTATACACTTTGTTGTGTATTTATTATCGCTCAATTCGCGTACGCGTGCTTGGCCCACTAATAAAAAAATTTCGATGAATTTAATTATTTTAGAATAATTAAGGATCTAAAAATTTGAAAAATTTCAATAAATTTATTATTTAAATATCCGCGTTACCAATAAAGGAAGGGCGCCATTTATAATAGGGTGAATAATTGTATATAACAATTATTGTTGGCTAATAAACCGTCGACCGAGCTGCTGCTGCAGCGTGTGCGACACGCTACGCGTGCTGGCGTTCGCTGCTTCTCCTACCTGTGACAAGCTAGCGGCGCTCCGCCGCTAAGCTTCCGTCTCGGTGCCGCTGCCCTGGTCTTCCCGCTGCAAAATTGCCGAACCCCGGTGGGTTCAGCTCCGCGAGGCGGTATCTCGACGCACGGGATTTCGCGACCTGAAAGGCGCGCGAAATCGCGAAAGCTATATTACCGCAATGCGTGTAATAATGCAGCTTCGCTGCAGGCCTAACTAGAGCGTGGAGCGGGCGGGTCGTGGGTGTAATTGAGAACGCGATTGTAAAGATTTTAACTTTAACAAAATAATAAACTATATTCTATGATTAAATTAATAAGATAACAATAACAAATTAAGTAACAATCACGAGATGATAAAATGCGCAGACCAACTGCCGATGCGCGTTCAGCTCGGTCGTTGTTGAATGCGCTGCTCGAGATTCGAGCTATCGCACGCGCGCGCTTACGGCAAAACGCAGCCGTATAACCGAGGCTTAATGCACTCGATGTGCAGCCTTATTCGCGTGCACCGAATTACCCCGGGCTAGCCCCTTACCTCGCAAATGCGTGCGCTAAATCGGCAGCGAGCTTCCCTCTATCCCTGTCTGACTCGCTCTGCTGCTGCTTCGCAGTCCAGCCTTTCTCTCTCTTCCTGTGCTGCCTCGCGGTCTCGCCGTTCTCTCTCACTCCGCTTCCCTTGTTATCTCGTGGAGGGGTACGCGTCTCCACTCCTGCAGCTACAGCACAGCTACCCTCACACCATATAGTGGGAGAATCGAGAAGATGGCGGCTGGAACTCGCGAGGACTGCGATAGGACGATCGAATTTGAGTGTCGTCTCTCCTGGCGTCAGCGCGGCCAGCACCCCGCTTCCTCTCGCGTTCTCTTTCGGTAACCACTCTTGTTCCAGACTGTTCCACCTGTCGTGCGCGTGTTACCCACCGTGCAAGCCTACCGTAAAGGAGAGCTCGCATTTTGTTACAATCTCTAGATTAATTAATTAACCACATAGTTGTATATTTTTAACCCATTTTTTTTTAAATAAAATAAAAAGTCGTAATTCGAAACTTTGATTAATTTATAGGTTTTATAATATAAATTTTACTCCAATCTAGTGCGAAAGTTAGAGTGAATCCTTAGTCACTCTCTAATGAGTGGTAAAATTCACTTATTAGATTAGAGTGAACAAATTCACTCTACACCCCACACCTTTTTTGTTTCTATTTGTACAATAATTTATTCAGACTAAGTACTATTTTGAGTGTCAAAAATTACCTATAATTGCTTAGCCTTTGAAAGAACCTTGAATTATAAAATCAATGACAAACATAACCTCATTTGTTTAGAGTTCAATATTTTCCCAAAAATAAAGCAACGATAGATAATCTTTTAGCGCTTAAAATCTTCCTTTTTTACACGAAACAGGTACAAGTCTTATTTTTTCGATAAAGAAGTTATTATTTAAATGAATAGTAAAATACTTCATTATACTTTTTCAGATTAGGACTATTTCACGTAGCTGTAAATAAATAGAACTAGTAACATTATAAATATATCATACGCGTGGAAGTTAAACATATACAAGTTCCGAAAATATAATACGAGTAGTAAGTGTATCCATGGGTGAGCGGTTAAGGTGTCCGATTGGCGTGCGGAAGAACAAGAGTTCGATTTCCTTCAACATCAAAATTTTTGTTAATATTATAATAATTTAATTTGATTCTCAATAAATATGTCCCTATCATAATCACTATGTTGTAATTTATAATATAATAAATAACAAATTAATATAAATAAGCGTGGACGCGTAAATTCAACTTTTCCCAAACAGTGAAAATCAGTGAATATGATACTAATTGAGTCAGTGAGCTTTTCTTCACTAATTGACTCAGTGAAATTTCACTGATTCATTCATAGAGAGTCTAATTAAATCGTTCATACGTACCATTTTTACCAAGATTTATAAGAAATAAAACATCCAAAATACTGATATACATTATTTTATTAATCTTCAAATACCTTTTCAATCAATATTTCAAAAAATCAATGGAAAAGTTATAAAAAAAACAGAAATATCACCGTTTATAAGTAATTTTATACTTTTTCAAATGCAAAACGAAGCTATCATCGAGCCTCCCTTGGCTCAGTGAGTAAGACGCTTGACTATCGATACAAAACACTTAAGCAGTCGAGGGATCGATTCCCGGTGTAAATTCTAGAGAATCTTTTCTTCTAATTCTCTGTCGGGAAAAGATCTCCGACTACGCATTGTACTTTGATGCAGGACACATACTCCCATATAGCCTCCTCAAAAGTGTCTAAGACGCTCGTAAGCAGGTGATGGGTTTCACTCGACCGACATTGCACATCACAACAAATAAGTATATAATATACATTGTGGCATATAGGAGTCACAAAATAAAGGAGATACATGGCCATTAAATTACAAAGAAAAAAAGAATAAAACAATAAAATACATTATTTGTAAAATACAAAAATAATTTACCTTATCGATTACAGAATATCATAAAATAAATAAATCATTGTAAAATAAAGACGGATCGATGAATCTCTAAATTTCTGTTTAATTCAGAATCTTCATTAAACAGCAAAAATAATTAATCCTAGCTTTCAAGAAATGACCAGGCCGTTCTAAAGATATGAACGATCAAAATAATTAATAAAAAAACATAACCTGAAATAACGCGGTATGTAAAGATCGCTATAATCTAGGCTTCTAACAGTCTCAGGAGATAGTAAAAAGCTACATTCTGGAAATTTTTAGAAGACATAATGACGTTTTACTAAAGTTATCCTTCGTAAAAAAGTAAAAACGATTTCTTATTACAAAATAATTTCTTTCTGGTAAAAAGAAAACGATAGGCTTGAAAGTTTAAGAAAATATTCTTATCCATATTCCTAATCACTTCAAATTTTTTCAAAAATTTTCCATGTTATACTTCCCAGATATTACCGTTTTAATAAAACACGAAGATTTCGTGTATAACAGGAAAAAGAAAGTAGCTTATTTAAATTTTAGGGTCGGAAAAGATAGGTCATTTTATGCTCTTTCGAATGCAAAAAAAGGAATCGATGATATTATTTCCAACATACCAATAACCCCGAAAAACAAACTAGAAACTAAAAAAACCGCTAAAACAACATCGAAACGCAAGAAAAATGTTTTACAGCCCCTTTCCTTTCAAAAAAAGAAAATCATTGAGCCCTGAAACATTAATTTTGACCATGAATGTTCAGAGTAATCTTCAGCCACATCCGTCCACACACAGCACACACGCACACACGCACACACACACATACACACAGACACACACACACACACACACCGACACACACACACATACGCACACACTCACATACACACACACAAACACACATAAACACATGCACACCAACGCACACACACAAACACACACACACACGCACGCACGCAAACATACATTAACAGACACACACAAACACATACAGACACACCCACACATACACACGCAAGCATACACATATTTACACCGTGTTGAAAATAACCGCATGAATTCTGCAAGGAAATCATTACGGAAATTCGTATCGGAATCAGTGCGAAAATCGTATGTGAGCCAAATGGGAATCCGTATGGAATAGGTCCGAAAACGCCACGTGGAATCAGTACGGAAATCTGGATGAAATCTGAAAATTCGTAGGTAAACAGTATTGAAATCTCTATTAGTGTACAAAATGAAGTTGAGATACAGAATCTCTACAGATATCATACGGAATTCCATGTTTCAATTCTTGTCGAATTTCAATAGAATCTATACAGATAAAATTTATGAAAACTATGCAGAATTCCATTTTGAAATCCATACGAAATATGTTGAATATAGGTACAGACTGAATCCCCACAAAAACGGTACAACATAGGTACCTATACAGCATTGAAAGTCGCAGTAATTCAGACTTTCATTTTGATATATTAAAAAAAGTGGCCTATATAATTATGTGGTATCCGACTAAAATAAATTTCTGAAAACAGTTTTGAAAAAAATATCTCCCATTTACTCGCTTTCAATCTTGCAGCCTATTTACAAACCATATTTACTAATAATATAAATATATAATTTTCTTCTATGCACTGCCAAGCTAAATCACTCTAAACTCCGTACGCACACCTGTATAAAGTGTCCAACTGCTGAAACATGTCATTGTCACTTTGTTCGATGAAGTAATATAGACTTTGATACCATGCATTCGATGACTGTTATTCTGGAAATCGAATTCAAATTTCATTATGCGCTGTGAATTTTCCTGAATGGAATTTAACTTGAGATTATATTTACATAAGTAACTTACAAACTTACAAAAAGTTATAAATTAATATTTAATTTCATGTTCAATTTAATATTACTGTAGAATAAAAAAAACATATTTATAACAATAATATTGTAATCTGTAGATGTTTAATTTCTTTTCTGAAATAGAATAAAATATATCTAAAGATATAATTCTTCTCTCGTACTAGTTAAAAATTAAAACTAGGTACTTATTCGACTTCGTAATCCATGAATAATTGTAATAGATTTCATTATTTTAACACATTGATAATTGAATCTGGCGTAGAGATGTACACGAGTGAGAGAAAAACCAAATCGGTGTCAGCGTAAGCCTCTGAAATAAAAAAAAATCAATTTAAACACGATTATAAGTCAAAATCTATAA
The DNA here is from genome assembly GCA_949152435.1 of Gastracanthus pulcherrimus. NCBI lineage: Eukaryota > Metazoa > Arthropoda > Insecta > Hymenoptera > Pteromalidae > Gastracanthus > Gastracanthus pulcherrimus. Next base: position 54,412,544 of record OX424575.1, on the reverse strand, counting down.
AAATTATATAATCAACCCGTAAGGAAAAAAATCTCAAGTTGAGTGTTACTTCGAAATCCTCAACTGAATTTTTATATTGTACAAGTCTAATAACCTACCAAATTTTACTTGAGGGTTCGAAATAACACGCATCTTAAGAGTTTTTTCCATACGGGAAATAATCAAGGTAACTATTATTCCACAAAAATAAACATTTCTTTTTAAGTGACATAATATATGAAGTCAATGAATAAGGTGTTCTGGGGTTCGATAACTCCATTCACTCGACAGCATCAAATATTGTCAAACATATTTTAAATAGAATAGACATAATTCATCATCTGCCGAATAAATATATTTGATAATATAATATCTTTTCATGTAGAACATTAAAGAAAAATTTGATATTACCGATAATTTAAAAACGTCATACAAGAATATTTTATTTATCACTTAGAATAAAAGATAAATATGAAAAAAATGATTATTCTCTTATACTGATTAAATACAAAACTAGGATACTCATATGGCTTCAAAATCCTTGAATAATTTAAGTAGACTTCATAATCCTTCAACAATTTAGTCTTGAGATGTCTATGAGTAAGGAGAAACCAAAGTTTCGCAGAGATCAAGTCTCGCAGCGTAAGCTTCTGCATCAAAAAATAAACAATTATTGAAATATCCAACAGTCGTTTACAAGAGATTAAAATCGTATTTTAGCTACTGTCTTTTTTATCTAGTATACCTTTTCACTCAAAAATTAGACAAAATCTCAAGACTAAATTGTTGAAGGATTACGAAATCTACTTAAATTATTCACGGATTTTTAAGCCAGATGAGTATCCTAGTTTTATATTTAATCAGTATGAGAGGAAAATCATTTTTCTCATATTTATCTTTTATTCCAAGTGATAAATAAAATATTCTTGTATGACGTTTTTGAATTATCGGTAATATACAATTTTTCTTTAATATTCTACATGAAAATATATTATATTATCAAATATATTTATTTGGCAGATGATGAATTATGTCTATTCTATTTAAAATATGTTTGACAATATTTGATACTGTCGAGTTAATGGAGTTATCGAACCCCAGACATTGTACATGAAATTAATGCATTTAACACCTTATTCATTGACTACATATATTATGTCACTTAAAAAGAAATGTTTATTTTTGTGGAATAATAGTTACCTTGATTATTTCCCGTATGGAAAAAACTCTTAAGTTGCGTGTTATTTCGAACCCTCAAGTAAAATTTGGTAGGTTATTAGACTTGTACAATATAAAAATTCAGTTGAGGATTTCGAAGTAACACTCAACTTGAGATTTTTTTCCTTACGGGTTGTTTATATAATTTTTATAGATTTTGACTTATAATCGTGTTTAAATTGATTTTTTTTTATTTCAGAGGCTTACGCTGACACCGATTTGGTTTTTCTCTCACTCGTGTACATCTCTACGCCAGATTCAATTATCAATGTGTTAAAATAATGAAATCTATTACAATTATTCATGGATTACGAAGTCGAATAAGTACCTAGTTTTAATTTTTAACTAGTACGAGAGAAGAATTATATCTTTAGATATATTTTATTCTATTTCAGAAAAGAAATTAAACATCTACAGATTACAATATTATTGTTATAAATATGTTTTTTTTATTCTAAATTGAACATGAAATTAAATATTAGTTTATAACTTTTTGTATGTTTGTAAGTTACTCGTGTAAATATAATCTCAAGTTAAATTCCATTCAGGAAAATTCACAGCGCATAATGAAATTTTAATTCATCGAACAAAGTGACAATGACATGTTTAAGCAGTTGGCCACTTTATACAGGTGTGCGTACGGAGTTTAGAGTGATTTAGCTTGACAGTGCATAGAAGAAAATTTATACTGCAAGATTGAAAGTGAGTAAATAGGAGATATTTTTTTCAAAACTGTTTTCTGAAATTTATGTTAGTCAGATACCACATAATTACATAGGTCACTTTTTTTAATATATTATTAAGTGTGGGGATTCAGTCTGTATCTATATTCAATATATTTCGTGGGGATTTCAAAATAGAATTCTGCATAGTTTCCATAAGTTTTATCTGTATAGATTCTATTGAAATTCGACAAGAATTGAAACATGGAATTCCGTATGATATCTGTAGAGATTCTGTATCTCAACTTCATTTTGTCCACTAATAGAGATTTCAATAATGTTTACCTACGAATTTTGTACGGTTTCTGCGCGGCTTTTAATACAGATGTCTGCATCACTTCTGTACAGATTCTAGATCGATTTCGGAACTCAATGCAATTAGATATTTCAGTAATATTTCTCTGAAGATTTTGTACGGATTCTACGTTGATTTAAATACGGATGATTTCTTTACGGATTTAGTATCATTATCCGTGTTCTAAAGCAGTGCAGATTTCCATACAGATTTCATCCATATTTCCGGTTCACTAAAAAACATTTCTTTCTTCGAGTTTAAGTCAGTTTCGTATTTTTCAGTATTCTCATTCAATTTTTAATTTTTTTTCAGTTATCTCAGTTGTCCGGTGTTCCTTAGAAGATTGAGAACACCGGACAACTAAAGTTTTTATTTTATGAACAATGAAATTAGAATAATCTAAAATTCAATACAGAAATCTGTAATCGGCTCTGACCTCTCCTTAAAGAGATGTCAATCGGCTTTGCACGACTTTGCACTTTCCCTAAAGTACATTTTGTCGAGTTTAGTTGATGAATTTACCAGCAGAGTCCACAATATTTGTGTGTTTTAAGTTTGAGTATTGATTTTTAGTATAAAAGTTTTGGTCAATAAGTTCTGGTAACCCACAAATACATTTATGCTATAAAAATTAGTGATTCTTACCACGGTTGTAACTATGCAGCTATTTCTTTCTGCTAATTCTCTTTAATATGTGGGGCGATCGATGACTCAAGTGGTGCGTACCTCTCGTGGGCGTGGTTCGAATCCCCGTTAGTCCAAATTTTTCGGGAACAAGAAAATGCCTTTCCGGATTTTTCGGTGATGGAGATCAAGCCTGTAACTTGCTATACCTGGGTAACGATAGTAGTGCCCGTATATGTAATTAAAAAAAAATAATAAATGCAAATTAAGCGGGTGTATAAATCAATTTCTATCCTCCATATCTTACCGACCCGTGAATTCTAAAATATTCGCTATAATTAAAAGAATAAACAGAATTATGAAAAACTAAGAGGTCATTCGTCAGTCACCCTTCGTATTGTAATTAACTAACACTGTGCAAAATTTCAAGTAAAAATTTTTCGGCTTACATCAATGGAATTGGAACGAAATTTCGTTCAAATGCCATTTATATATGCAATGACATTATTACCTGAAACTTAACACGCTAGTAGAATGCTATAAAAGGAAGGGCAATGATGTCTTCGATTTTCATAATTCAGTTTATTTATTAAATGTAATCAATTGTTCATACCTCGATCAAAGATTTGAGGTTAGGAATTTCTGCGGGAAATTTGAATGATTTGACACCCTCTTAAGCTAGACATAAGCTATAAATTGCGACGTGTTATACTTAAAAAGGTTTATTGGTTATGAATTTGTAGTCGACCTAATATTATATTAAATAATTGCATAAAAATATAAAACTATAAATATATAAAATATATGAATCTATCAAAATGTAAAATAAAATAAAGTTATAATAAACTATAAAGTTTTTTAATTATATATTTTTCATTTCAATTTTAATCAATGGATAGTTAACTAATACCAATATTCATTTGTCTTTTTTTCGTTCTCCATTATTTTGAAAGTCATGGGAAGTTGAAATTCAAGGTAAACCGAACAATGTTTGAAATTCTTCGCTGTATGCATGCCTAATGTAAAGATTAATTAAGTTTGTGTGTACAATACGAAGAGCTAAGTACAATTTTCAGATTGTTGTCATTCCATGTATGTTCCCCATTAACCAGGCTTGCCGCGGCAAAATCGCGGCAATAGTTGCTGTGCAATGTTTGTTAGCAATTTGCTTCCAACTTACGCTCAAGAAATGAAGAATATCAAGGATTGATGTCAATATGCCGTAAAATTGACTGCACATGGTAGCCACCAAATTGCTGCCATATACGGACGCAGATTTACTTACATTTGATGTGTAATTGTTGCTGCAAGTTTTGTACATCAATTTGCTTTCAACTTGTTTTCAATATTATTAATATATTATATTATTTTATTTTCAATATTATTCACGTAATATTCAATAAAATTACTCATATATGCGACAGTGCAAGAGAGAAAGGGAAGAAATTAATAACAGCATATTGATGGAAATTTGTGTAACACAAAAATCGAGAAATGTGACGACAATATGCTATCAATGTATGCCTATGATACGCCTGCAAATCATGAGCAATAGTTGCTGTAATTTTGCCTTCACTTTGCCCTCATAATTTACTTCAATACTTGATACAAAATTTCCAGCATATACGGACGCAGTTTTACGTCAAACTTACGGAAATCGATAGCAAAACGTGTATGTCAAATTGCTAACAATTTGCAATACATCTGGCTAATGGGGTTCTTATATTATTTAGCAATATATATTCTTAAGAAAGGTCTTTTGCTAGATATAGGGTATTAAACAAAAAAATATATGAGAGTTTATACTGGTCCTATGATAAACCTAATGAAATGTACTTAATAATAGTCCATAATCACCAACTGATGATGTCACCAGTGTAAATATTCTCATTTTCAAAAATATTTAGTTAAACCCCAATTATTTTTTTTATTCTTTTATCAAATTGAATGTTTCAGGGGTTATTCTTTTCTTTAAATATGTATCTACAAAATTGACAAAAGAAATTTATAAAATAATACATCTGTGATAAGAGAAAGCTAATTGCTTATAAAATTGTACGCGTTTACTTATAAATAATTAACTTTCTCTTATTACAGATGTATTATTTTATGCATTTCATTCGTTAACTTTGTAGATAAATGTTTAAAGAAAATAATAACCCCCGAATCATTAATATTAATTATAAAATAAGAAATATAATTGTGATTTATCTAAATATTTTCTAAATTGATAATATTCACTTGTGACGTCACGATTTTTTTGGAACAATTTTTTTTTCATGTAGTTATGGACTATTGTTAAGTACATTTTATAAATTATATCATAGGACCTTCATAAACTCTCATTTCATTTTATTTTGCTTTATGTTATATATCTAGCGAAAGACCCTCCTTAAGTTGAAGTTGCATATAAACTAATATTGCCAGAAATATTGATAAGGCGAAATATTAGATTTAATTAGATTACCACAAATATTAAAATGCATAACGGCAAATGTGACTGTAGAAAGTCTATAACAGTTTAATACTAAACAACAAGTGTTAAGCCAGGCAACGGCACGTGTTGACTACAAAATTCTCAAGCCAATTGTGTATGTGCCAGTGTATCCTTAAAGTTGCACACAGATCGCACTTTGTGTTTTCCTAGTAACCTCACGTGTGACTCATAAAGAACGAATTCTTATCTAATGCACTATATAAATTCAGGATCAGAGTACCAGTTCGAAGTGCAGATCTCCAACGTAATCCTCGCTCCGTGACTGTCCATCTAACAGTGCCCGACTATAGAATTCCTATATTTCAGATTTTTTTCCTTTCCTTATATTTTACAAAAAATTATGTTAAAACAAGTTAAATGAATCAGCAGAATATCTTATTAGATATCTTTTCTAATGTTATTAGATATCTTTTTTAATGTTATTAGATATCTTTTCTAATGTTATTAGATATCTTTTCTAATGTTTATTAGATATCTTTTCTAATGTTATTAGATATCTTTTCTAATGTTATTAGATATCTTTTCTAATGTTATTAGATATCTTTTCTAATGTTATTAGATATCTTTTCTAATGTTATTAGATATCTTTTCTAATGTTATTAGATATCATTTCCTTAATTGTTTTCATGTATTTCCCTCCACATGCTTTCATTGTATTATAATAAAATTCAAAATCAAAAAATATTCAAGACATTTTTTACATAGGGTTATATAACTGCTACCTCCTCGAGGAAGCTTTGTGATGATAAAAAAAATTTAATAAAAACATGTTCGAAACATGTTTTGATATACTGGAAATAAAAATACACTATTTTTAGAAAATGTTTATGTGGAGATGTGTGTACGTGCGTGTGTGCGTGTGTATGTGTGTGTGTGCGTGTGTTTATGTGTGTGTGCGTGCGTGTGCGCGTGTATGTGTGTGTGTGCATGTGTGTGTGTACGTGTGTGTGTTTGTGTATGTGTATGTGTGCGTGCGTGTGTGTGTGAGCATTTGTTAATGTGTGTTTGCGTGCGTGCGTGCGTGTCCGTGTGTGCGTGTGTGCGTGTGTGTGTGTGTGTGTATGTGTGTGTATGTGTGCGTGTGCGTGTGTGTGTGTGCACCGATATTTCGCGTAATCCACCGTAAAATTTAATGTCCCAGTATTCGTTTTGTTTGTTCATTTTACACGAAGGGAGTATAGAAATAATTGTTTTTAATTTTTCGGATCTGTTTTGATTTTTTAGCGGTTTTTCGATTAATTGATTTTTGTTTTTCGGGTCTTTTCGTACTTTAGAAATAATATCATCGACCTAGTGTAAATACATTTGAAAAAGCATAAAATTTCCTATCTTCTTCCACCCAAAATTTAAAATCAGGTATTTTTTTTCTTTTGTTATACGCGGAGACGTCATTTTTTGTTCGAAAGGTGGTTTCTCTAAAACTTATGATGGAAATTTTTTGAAAAAAAGATGATATGAGTAGGACAATGTGGAAGATTATTATGTAAAACTTTTGAGTTATTTTAATTTTTTATACTTAAGAAAAAAATAATTTTGTAAAAACAAATCGATTTTCTGTGGCAAACGATAACTTGAGTAAAACGGCATTATTCCTTCTGAAAATTTCCAAAACGGTAGCTTTTTACTATTTCTTGGTCAAGTTCTTTGCCCGGATCATGAGGACTTATTTATTAAAATATTCGAGGTTGTATTTAAAAGAAAAAATTTGATTGCTTATTTCTTGGGTATCACACGGTAATTTTTAACCAATAAACGGTTATTTTTTCCAATTTTGATCAAGAATTTAAATCAAAAAGAATATTTAAGATTCATCCAATAGTTTTTGTTTTATAATGTTCTTTCATTTTTTATATTTTATTTTTCTAAAAAAAAAATATCGTTTGATTTTTTGAGGATTACGCGGTAATTCTTGACCAATTACAGCTGATTATTTTACATTTTTCAACGAAGATGTAAAATCAAGAAGAATTTTTAAGATTTATCGAATTGTTTTTGTTTTATAACGTTTTTTCATTTTTATGATATTCATGTTTTATCAAAAACATTTTAATCGCTTTTATCTTGAGTATTGTGCGGTAATTTTTGGCTATTCAAAGCTCATTTTTTATTTTTTGATAAAGTTTGAAATAAATAGAAAATTAAGAATCATCGATTCATTTTTATTTTATAACATTTTTTTATTTTTATGATATTTCTGTAATTGTAATTGTAATTGTTTTTGTAATTGTAAATCCGTTATTCACAAACACGAACAAAGTTACAAAAATACGAAAAAATTTTATTTGTAAAAATAGTATATATTATACTCATAAATAAAATTTAATCAACAGTTAGACTGTTGCTAAATTTATTATTGACAATTGAATAAAGTGTAACTGAATGTGCAAAAACTTTTTAAGTTTTTACACAATTTAAATATTTTTTCATAATCTATGCTACACTTTTGCATAGGTTCAAAAAATGTTTTATTTATTTCAGATCATAAATTGAGTTTAAACATAGTCAAAAATATTATCTTTCATTCATTCGTCGCGTAAGACCGATATTCCTTTCCCAAAAATACATGTTTATAAAGATAAATTTGGTTTGAATGTAGTTTAATAGATATGCGTAAAATAACCGATTGTCGATAAAGCTTAACACATGAAACGTAATGTTAGGAATATACATTTTATTAAAAACCTTACCAAGAGTATCAAATTTGCAAAAAATTATACAATTATTTTATAACATCAATTACTAATCTCGTATAAGGTTCATTCAAAGATTTTTTGCAGTTATTATAAGCACTAGACTTACTTATTAACCTAAAAGCCTGACAGTTTTACTAATTTCAGTAGCATTAGAATGTGCTAAATTTATTGTCTGACAATTTTATGTTACAATTTATGTAGAAACATATCAAACTTAATTATATTTATCTTCTCAGTCACTTAAAAATCTAAAAAATGAGAGTAATTGATGAGTAGTTTATATCCTCTTAAGTACCACCGACCAAATGTTCTCCTCCGTAAAAAGCCTATCTTATAGTAAAAGTACGATATTGAGTTTAAAATATATTTTAGTTTTTAAATATAAATTTCATTTAGCTAAGTTTTTATTAGTGTGATTTTCAAACTCATAATTAACATTACTATTTAAGTTATCTTTCTTTTGATCTCCTGCTTACACCGGCTTCTTCGTGCTTCGGTATGTACCAGTATAAACCATAACTTTATCTCATGCTTGAGGTTCCTCCTTGGTACCGTAAAGTGACATCTCTTGGGCCGCTGGGGTGTCTTGGACGATGTCATGAAAATAAATTTCAATTACCTCAGCAATCCACTATGGATAAGCTAATTTGTTTTCATTGAAATAAATTTTACTCTGAACTACTATTTAAACGGTATACGAGTATCTTATCCTTAATTGTTTACTATGCTCATAGAAATTAATCTTAATTAATTAATATAGTGGTCCAAGACACCCCACTTTACAGTAAATCAAGGGTTAATAAATATAATCATGGTAATTACGTAAATACAAGAAGTAAAATCGTGTAAAATAATTAAAGAATAAGGACAAGAAATAATTTTAATAATTGAAATAAAGTTAATATGATTGTATAGTTATTTCGATCGTTTATGTTCATTCATAATTTATAAACAGTCTATGATGAATAATCAGTTTCTTCTTAGGTGTAACTTATTATATGAATAAATATAATAAATATACAATTCGAAGTTGATTATTTTATTATATTTTATTTCATTATTTTATTAATTATTCTAAATAAATTAATTTAATGTTAGAAAAAGAGTTATTATTTTTTTAAAAAATAATAAAAAAAAAATACTAAATACCTATAGTTATATCCATAAAACATTTTGACTTAAACTATTTGTATACTTTATAAACGTTTAAATTATGCTTTTAACTTACCAAAATAATAACTGAAATGTTTTAAATCATTTGCGTAATCTCCGTGGACTTTAAAAATCAAAAAACTATAATAACTTTTTTATAGAGCATAGTTATGTATTTTTATGACAAGATCTTTATTAAAAGGCAGAAGAAAATTAATATTTATATATTAGTTAACATTTTATTGACGTTTTGTTTAACGAAATTGAAAATTGAAATATGCAGGTTAGTAGAGAATCACCCATATAAGAAAATTCAGTCTTGGTATGCTAATTTATAAAAATAAAGATTTAATTTTTTTGTAAACATCTCCAAGGTCCGATAAGATATCGGCTCTTTTATCGTTTTAAATGTTTATTAATACCAATTTTTAGAAAATCATTTCTGGGTTTTTCTCTAATCGACCTCTATCTGGGTACATTTTTAAAATGTCGAATCCTAAATTGGTCAAAAATGGCAGAAAGTGATTTTACGGAATTTGTTTTTTTTTTCAAAATCTTCAAGGCCCGATGAGACATCGGCTTTTTTTATTGTTTTATAGATTTTGTAATACTAATTTTTACAAAGCTATTTCTGGAATTCTCCCTAATCCACCGTTAGGTGGGAAGATTTTTCATATTTCGAAACCTAAATTGGTCAAAAATAGCAAATTGGAATTTTACGGATTCATTAAAAATCTTCAAAACCAAATGAGATATCGACTTATTTCTCCTTTAGAGTGCTTACTGACGCTAACTTTTTAAAAGTAATTTCACGGTTTTTCCTAATCAACAGCTGAGTAGGCTAAGTACTTAAGTGGGGATGGAAAGTTTCTATACGCATGCCTACCGTGTACAATTCCGTCTGAAATACTTAAGGGGTTATATCCCCCTTATGCTCTAAAAAACAGGGCTTTGTTAATTATTTTTTTTAAAGGACATTTGAGATTAAAGGTCAAATAATATAACATTGATACAAATAATATAACATTGGATTAAGCAACTCTTGAAGAAGAGAAAAAAAAATTTTATTGATATTTTTTTTACAAAATGGCGGCTGTGCAGTGATTACCGTGAACCGTTTTTTCAAAAAGGTCTTCCGCGGCGAGCAGTAATAGTCTCGTCCAACTCTACCTATAACAAAAAAAAAATTTTTTCTATTATCTACATGAGTTTTGCTAGTGAAGTACACATGATTATATTTTTAGAATTTTTTTCGCGAAATGACGATTGTTTTAACAAAAAATCGTGTTTTCGACGACAAAAATCGACTTAAATTGTTTATAACTTTTTTTCTTGTTAATTAATCGCTAAAATCAAACAATGAAGCTACTGTTAAAATTTTAAGTCAATCGGAAGTAAACTTTTTGAGTTCTACTGCTTGCCGATTTTGAAAACATGGTTTCGAGAAAAACGCGTTTGAAGTTTCAAAATGCTATAAATCTTAAGAATCGCAAAAATATAGTCTATAATAATTTTTTTACCTTCAGTCTGCTATCCCTGCACCATATAATTGTCCTTCCAGGGCCTTCAATTCCTCTTCTTCTTTTTTTTTGCCTGATGTAATGCTGCGCCTGGCCTCTTTCGCGATATCGGACATACGATGCTCAGCGGTTTTGACGCGATTGGCGTCCGTTTCCACGCAAAACTCGTACATGTTTAGTCCAACAGTCAACCCAAGAGCATCGTAAACGGCAAACAGACCCGAGAAGCCGTCATTGAAGATAATAACGGCTACGTCAGAGTAAATGTCAACTATAGTCTTACCGCTTGACACCGTCTTTGGAGCAATTGACCACACTACAGTCGATCTCCATTTTCCCGGCACTACCTTCATGGTTGGCATCACAGTTCTGTTTATGTGAAGGATATACCTCTTCGTATTCAGCAGTACCTTCTTTTTTTGCCAATATTTACACACTTTATAGTACTTAGATTTTACACACACATCCAATACCTTGCCAGTGTACCAACCAATCAAAGTCACCAATCCGAACAAAGACGTAAACCCTCTCTTTCGCCAAGATTCATCGTCTGACACCGTGAGACCTTCTTTTTCACCTCGTTTGATAGAAATTTCTTTTTCTTTAATCGCTGATTTTTTCATAGATATAATTCGAACAGATGAAGTAGCAGTGGCGATATTAGATATGATCTTACTGAAAGTAGTTTGAAAAACAGGCTTTGCAAGAACCATCATAGAACAGAACTTTTTTATACCATTGATGCCTATGATTCGCCTATGATTCGCATAGCTAAAATAATACGGCAGTTGATCTCATAAGCACGACCATTTATTACAGGACAGCTGTTAATATCAGCATCACCACAGTTCGAACAAGACACAATAATTTTTAAGCCTAGTCCACGCTTGTTCGACTGTAAAAACCGCACGTCACCATTACATTTTTTGCATACTACTAATTCAGAAAGAGCAGTAAATACAGCGAAGAAATTGATGAAACAGTAGCCGAAATTATTATCAACATCGCGGTCACGGTCTAAATCAGTAGTTTTCAATTTCTTAGCCGAGGTACTAACGTGCTCCGAATCGCCTTCGAACGAATGGCGGTTAGGCGGGCGTCGATTACTAATTTTACTCCGTTTTGTACTTGTACTTCTTGTTTTACTGCCTTTGCGGCCACTGTACACCTTTTCACTCATAATTAAGAACTTGTAAATATAATTCACAGTTAAAAAGTAAAGCAAAACTCAAAATAACAACGTAAACAACGAGAACGGCTGATCGACTAAACACAGGGCAAGTGTGAGTAAACACGTGCTGTAAAGACGCTATAACCGTCGTAATGTCATGTAGCTACCTCTATAATTAAAATTTAAAACACGATATCGATCGTAGGTAACTTCTACTAATTTCCAAGGCCGCGAAATTCAAAAAAGCGAGCATCGCTAAAATAAGCGAAAATTGTGATTTTGGAGCATCAAAGCTGTTTGGAAAAAATTGATTTAAAAAAATTTTGAGTTTAAATCGGTACTTGGGCGTTGTAGATTTTGATTCTAGGATTGTTTTGGCAAGATTTAAGCCAAAAAAAAATTTAAAAAAACAAAAATTTGGGGGATATAACCCCTTAAAAGATACTCAAAAAATGCACTTATCCATTACCTTCCGTACGAACTGTAAGCAAATGATCACTTTCCGTCATCTTCAGTGCGTTACGGTATAAAGATTGACATATGCATTAATCCGCAAAGGATTCCGTACAAATCCGTAAGAATTCCGCAAAGAGTCCGTATGAGTCCGTGAGGCTTGCGGAAGAGTTGGTAAAGCTTTTGTAAGAGTTTGTAAGGCTTCCGTAAGAGTTCGTATGGTTTCTGTAAGAGTCCGTAAAGAGTCCGTAAAGAGTCCGTAAAGAGTCCGTAAGGCTTCCGTAGTATTCCGTAAATAGTCGGTAAGAGTCCGCAAAGAGTCCGTAAGAGTCTGCATGGCTTCTGTAAGAGTTCCTAAGAGACCGTAAGGCTTCCATCAGAGTTCGTAAAGAGTCTGTAAAGAGTCCGTAAAAGCCCGTAAAGAGTCCGTAAGAGTCGGTGACGTTTCCGTAATAGTTCGTATGGCTTCGCAAGTATCCCTGTGGCTTCCGTAACAGTCCGTAAACTTTGCGCAAAGACTCCGTAAGAGACCGTGAGGCTTCTGTAAAACTTCATATGGCTTCCATAAGAGGCCGTGTGGTTTTTGGAAGAGTCCGTAAAGCATTCGTTGGAGTCCATAAAGAGTCCGTTAGAGCTCGTACGGCTTCCGTAAGAGTGCGTATGGCTTCGTAAGAGTCCCTGTGGCTTCCGTGAATGCCCGTAAAGCGTCCGTAAGTGTCCGCACAACATCCGTAAATGTCCGTTAAGAGTCTGTAAGAGTCCGTGAGAGTCCGTGAGGCTTCTGTAGGACTTCATATGGCTTCCGTAAGAGTCCGTATACAGTCCATAAGAGTCCATAAGGCTTTCGTAAGAGTCCGTAAAGATTCCGTAAGAGTCCGTGAGGTTTCCGTAGTCCGTAAGAGTCCGTTAGAGTCCGCACCGGCGGCGGGCGCCAATGTTTCTTCAAGACAAATTTTATGGCAAAGCTTGCGCATGGGGGCTTAACTTAACTTTTGCTGACTAACCGGTTGGCTTGTTCCGCGTTACTGTCTCTTTCGCGACCTGGTTTGTTGCGATTACGTGACCCTACTTAGAAAAATTACGTGATAAATCACGTAAAATCTCTGACGACTCTTAATTTCTTACGTGATCTCTCGTGATTTCTCAATTCTTATGTTATTTCTCACGCAATTACTATGGTAATCTTATGCTATTAGTATAGCATAGTGTTAGAATTTAAAAATCAGAGATCATTTAAGAAATTAAGATTCTCACTAGATATCAGAAATTGCGTAAGAAATTACGAGAGACGTCATAAATCTTGGTAGAATGTACGTGAAAATTGATTAATCGCAGGAGATCACGTAAGAAATTAGTAGTCGCCGGAGATTTTGAAAAATAAGAATTTTTTTGAGAATTTAAAAATTACGTTACAGATCATATATTACGTAAAAAATCACATCACATACTTAATGCTAGGTGAGAAATCACGTGAGAACTTGTTTCACAATTTCACGTTGTTTCTCACGTGACTTCTTACGTGATTTATCACGTGACTTCTCGAGTGCTTTCTCACGTGATTTTGTTTTAGTAAGGGAGAGAAAACTTATTCGAATTTTCATTGTCTTACGTTTAACACGGAGTCTTATGGGATATAACTAAAATGTACGTATATCCCTAATCGTTCAGTTTTTAACCGACTTCATTGTGGAAAATTTTTGTAGTAAGAGACAATGTTTGACGAACATTTGGCACTTTCGAAAACTATGATTCGGTACCTATAAGTTTATAAATAAATTAATTTAACACAAACAGGTGCATTTAACGGAAAAAACAGTGTCAAATTAGTATTTGTATTACATTTTTTTAAACAAATTGGATGAATACATTTTTTTGTTTCAATATATATTCGTAATAAGATGTTAGTGTATTTATGCAATACTTTAAACAAAGTTCATCTCTTTAATAAATAAGAAATTGAATGTAAAATAAAGTTTACACATTTTGACTAGTTTTGTGCCGAGAGTACTACTCCTTAATACATATAGTCAGGTTTCGGACAGGAACTAAAGAATCATTCGAAGATCTCGAAGGTTCGATAGAAAGACCAAATTATTGCGAAATATACTTACGATCTTATCTATCTCTATTGAATTATACTATTATAAATTATAAAGATTTTTTTACATATCGCCACAATTAGGAAAAAATGGACAGTTCGTAAGTGTAGCAAGTTCCAATTATTATCATTAAAAATATTCATTATATAAATGAACACTATATATGACTAAAATACACTGTTTAGAATATTCAAAAATTTAGGAAGAAAGTACAATAGCGTACCGTTCCGACCCGCTTTGCCTTGCTCTATGCCCCTGGGTGTATCGATTCCATTCCGTTCCCTGGATTTAATGTCGTTTACAAAGTCGAAGATATAACTACTAACTATGACATTCTACAATATAACTATAACAACATAGTCTATGGAATGTTATAGTTAGTACTTACGTCTTCGGTTTCGTAATTCATTTTTGCTTGGTAAATAAGAAATTCAGATTCTCCCATCGTAAAAATAAAGATACATCAATTTACCGACGCGAGCGAAAATGTTATACTTGTAGATCTCTCTTCATAAGCAGACGTGTTCACGAATCATCCGCAAATTGTATTCGATTCAGTTTTTAAATAGAAAAATGTATCACTTTGAATCATGTTTCATTTTTCTCGATTCTTAAATTGGGAAAATTGAATCATGATTCATTTTGCTCGATTCATGATTCGTCTTGCTCTAGCGGTTATTATATAAGCATGTCACTCGCGAGATAGCCGATATTCTCTTGAAAGGAGTTCTGTGATTGATCAAGAGCATATTTTTCAAGTATTTCACGCGATGAGATAGTTAGAGAATAAGGCCCCAGATTCAGGTGAATCGGGCGAGATAATTCATGATTCGTTTTCTGATTAATTTTACAATTTTTGATAAATCATCATTTGTCTGTATATGGTTTTCCGTATACGAGGGGTAAAACAACCTCTCACTCATAGCGCATACGGTTTTTTATATGCCTTTAGGTAGAGTGGAGCAAAAATGTCCCGGTTCTCGTCACGGTGCTAAAACACGCCTGTTAGGCTGCAAAGTCTGACTATCATAATGTCTAGGGTCCCCGAATGCCCTCGGTACATCCAGACTGTAAGTTCGTCTCGCTTTGACTTTCAATGCGAAATATCATTAATGTTATAACAGCTTGACTAATTTTAAAACACCCAATAAATAGAGTATATTTTTCTGTATTTTTTAGAGCTATAAAAATTTTGTTTTACATAAATAGAACAAAAGTTAATTGATATCAAAACGTTAATGCAAGACTAATTTATAACCTAGGTGTAGAAAGGGCATAAACAAGTGGTACACTGAAAAAATATCGTATAATTATGATAAACGTAAAATATCGTAAATTTACCAAACAAAGAACGGCCAGAGATTTCGTCAATTACGATTTTTAGTCAAAACTTTTAGGAAATGTCACTATAGAGCCACTTTAAAACATGATAGAATATTTTTAGAAGTATATGGCAATGTGGTGTGCGCGAGGGCTATTTTGAATATAGACCATTTTCATTAAAAAATAACACATTATGCTGAATAACTTTGAATATATAGGCTAAGATAATATGAAAATTAGGGGGAGAGCGTGTTTGCTGCCTGATGTTTTAATGGTCCTTCTGAAGGTCAAGGACAACAAATGCGGACCCCCAATTGAAAAAATGATCCCCGACTAAATTTGTTGTTGTTGTTGTCGTTGTCGTTGTCGTTGTCGTTGTCGTTGTCGTTGCCGTTGCCTTTGCCGTTGCCCTTGTCCTTGTCCTTGTCCTTGTCCTTGTCCTTGTCTTTGTCCTTGTCCTTGTCCTTGTCTTTGTCCTTGTCCTTGTCCTTGTCGTTGCCGTTGTACTACTACTACTACTACTACTATTATTATTATTATTATTATTATTATTATTATTATTATTATTATTATTATTATTATTATTATTATTATTATTATTATTATTATTATTATTATTATTATTATTATTATTATTATTATTATTATTATTATTATTATTATTATTATTCCCCCTCTAGGAACTGCAAGACCTTGTCGAAACACAGTACCTTTTATCTTACAGGACTGTGGCGGGTGAGGGGGCTTACTAAAACTAAGAAGCATTTCACTCACGGGTCATGGGGCGCAGCGGGTGCTGTGACAATGCCCGCAAGGGATGTGTGGATGATCAATGCAGCGCACGCCTCCGTGGTAGCTCCCGGCGTCCACATGCCGCTCCCAGGAAGTGTGGGAAATGCCGATGATGGAGGAAAGGTGCATGACTCGGGCGGATGTTCTCTTCCCGTCCCATAGTCGAAAGCGCTCGTAGTCATGGGGTAGCTGCGAGCGTGATCACTCCCCAACTTACCTAGGCAAACGCGATTGGAGACGGCCCCGCACTTTGGAGTACTAAACAGAATATGGATCTTTTATTACATGGGGAGGGGGGATAGGAATAGATAAGGAAGGCGCGACGAGTTCTGGATACCAAAATGAACAGAGAGTGCTGCACTGGCGAATTTCGAGACTGGCTTGACCGTAGCGATAAGTAACTCGAGCAACCAGCAAATTACCAAAGAGAAACATAACACCCCGGGAACGTTTCCCGCAGTTTCACAAGATGCACCGATATATAGGAAAGTGCTCTCGGCAAACGCTCTAAAAGAAAAAGTGGCCCAGAACGAAGTGAGGGAGGAAGAGCAGCTGAATATTGTGAGGGATTACCTGAATGAGCTCATAGAGAGTACATCTCTGAAGGCATACCCGAAGCTTAAAGGCGAACTGAGAGAACTTATAAACAAAGCAAAGGAAGCTCTTAAACAAAGTTGGAAACATCGGTGCGGATGGAGAGAAGCACGTGACGAATTACAAAAGACATTGATGAGTAAATAGAGAAAACCATCAATCGCCAAAGACGCGGTAACCCCCATAGCACAGAAGAGGGATCAGGGTGCCGTAACACCGGAGGATCAAACCGAAAGAACAAGGGATGACAAGAGAAGCAAATTTAAGCAAGGAGATAACATTGATGACGCTGATGGGTACCGGAAAGTACTTGGCAGAAGAGAAAGGCGGGAGCTGGCTGCTCAAAAAAGAAAGGGTGAACAAGCATACCCTGTTAGGTCGCAAACTACGGACCGAGCAGCCAAGGAGAATAAAAAGAAGAAGAAAAACAGGAAGACGATCAGTGGTAACACGAAAAAGGAAGCGATACTGGTACGGCTACCGACTGGGAGCACCAGCGCAGATGTCGTTAAGAAGGTTAGGACAAACGTTAATCTGGAGGACACGGGGACCGTAATTCACAGAGTACGTCGAACACAAACGGGGGACGTTCTATTCGAAATAGATAAATCCGATAACAGGACTGGTTTCAGTAGCGCTATTAGAACTGCAATGAGTGCTGGTGACGGCAACGACGTAACCGTAAAGGAGTTATGCCCACATTGTAAATCAGGGATCTAGACGAGGTGACGGAAAAAAGAGGTAAGGGAAACATTAAGGAAGATAGCAGAAACAGGCTACCAGATTCATATTACCGCTGTCAACACCAGAGGTAAATGTATGGCAATTGTCAAAACTGAGAGTAAAGTAGCTGTTAAACTGTTGGAAACGGAGAAGATACGTATTGGATGGTTGATCTGCCGCATCAGAATAAAAATAACGGTTACACGCTGTTACCGTTGTCTGAATTATGGGCACGTCAGCAGTAGCTGTAAAGGACTAGACAGATCCAAATCATGCTACAAATGTGGAGAACCGTATCACAAAGCAGCAACATGTAAAGTAGAAGCAAAGTGCGTGCTATGCGCAGAGATAGGAAAGGAAGGAGAGAAGATACAGCACATTCTGGGTACACATAAATGTAAAGTGTTCCAGAAGGCAATGGAGAATAAAATACAAAAGCGACAAAGTGGCAATTAAGATAATTCAAGGAAACATGCATAGAATCAGACTGGCAGACGATCTTCTTCCTTACATACAGAAGGAGATACAAGCCGATCTGTTTATTATAAGTGAGCAGTACAAGAACCCCGAAAATCAGAATTGGTTCTCGGATAACCTGGACACAGCAGCGATATGGGTGGCAAATCCTGCGAAGGTACCGATAGAGGGCCGAGGGGCAGGCGATGGATACGTCTAGGTAAGAAGTGGACAAGTAACTTACTTCAGCTGTTATCTTACCCCCAACGAACCCAGGGCGATCTTTCGAGCTAAACTTCGACAGATAGAAGATGAGATACAGAGCATTCATGCTGGATCTGTCATTCTCGCAGGGGATCTCACTCACTTTTCAGCGACCAGGGTGCAAAGGGTCCATCGTTGATATAAGCTTGGCATCAGAGACACTGGTACGTAGAATCGAAGGTTGGACGGTCCTGGAGGACTACACGGCGAGTGACCATCAATACATTGCCTTCGAAATTAATGACGGTAGGAGACAAGCGCTAAGATCCGCGGAGGCGGGGCAGCTAGGATGGAACACCTCAAAACTCAACGAGGATGCCTTCGCACTAATTGTTGATAACAGGAATGTAGGAAACGTAGTGCAGGACCCCGACAGAGAAAAACATGCAGAAGAATCTGATGCCTTCACCATGAGCATTGTTCACAGGGCATGCGATTCATCGATGCCAAGAAAGAGGCCGTTTAATGGAAAAAATTCAGTATACTGGTGGTCGGAGGAAATCGCGGAACTTAAGCGGCAGTGCCTGCAGTGCCGCAGAAAGACTACCAGAGCCGGTAGAATATCAAGGGATGCAGCAAGAGAATCAGCAAACTATAAAGCTGCCAGGAAACGGTTAAAATATGCAATAAAACGTAGTAAGGCACGCAAATGGAAAGAGCTGGGAGAGGAGATTAACCAAAACGCCTGGGGAGCATATAAGGTAATCATGAAGAAGCTGGGATTCACGAGCCCAAGTGCCATAAAGGATGGGGCGACGATTGACAATATTGTTGACACCCTCTTTCCCGCGCATCCCCTGCGGGGAGAAGATGACACTGATGAGATCGGGGATGTCCCACTCTTCAGTATGGAAGAGCTTAGGTATGCCGTTAAGCTGCTCAAGAATAAGAAGTCACCAGGTCCGGATGGGATACCAACAGAGGCACTACAAGTGGCAGTACGTGTTTGTTCACAGCTGCTCCTGGACATGTACAACAAATGCCTGATGGCGGGATTGTTCCCCAAAAGGTGAAAAATGCAGCGATTGGTACTTCTCAGCAAGGGCAAGGGAGACCCAAGCTCACCGAGCTCATACAGGCCGCTGTGTATGCTAGATACGGCGGGGAAGCTCCTCGAAAAACTCCTAAAGGCACTTTGACAGGAGCAGTAGGGGCACATGTAGGCCTGTCAGAGAGACAGTTGGGCTTCAGGCCAGGAAAATCGACGGTGGACGCAGTGAATGTGGTAATGATGGCAGTGGAAAGAGCTGAAAGAGAGGAAAAAATTTGCACCCTTGTAAACGCCTTCAACTCACTGAGGTAGATAGATGCCTTAGATGCGATGAAGAGGCGGTTCGCAGTCTCTCAATACCTGTTACGGATAATGCAAAGCTATTTGAAGGACAGGTTACTGAGATACGAAACCTTAGAAGGAATGAGAACAAAAGTGGTGACGGCTGGAGCGGCACAGGGCTCAGTGCTGGGATCAGAGATCTGGAACATTACGTACGATGAACTTCTGGAGCTCATAAAAATACCCGGCGTTATCCTCGTAGGATACGCAGATGATTTAGCAATAATTATTATAGCAAAGGACACATCGGAAACGCAGAGTATTCTGACGGAAGTTATGAGACGTATAATGAAGTGGATGACGGAGCATGCCCTGCAATTGGCTACGCACAAAACAGAAATTGTGGTCCTTACTCACAAGCGTATCGATACCATGATACCAATCAGGGTAGCAGACACGCTGATTACGCCAGGGAAATGAACTCCTAACGCTCCTAATGAACCTAGCATATTGCATCATGCTGTATGGCGCGGAGATCTGGGCGGATGGGCTAGGAAAAGAATGTAGAAGAAAGAGGATGGCATCGGTGCAACGTAGATGTGCCCTCAGAGTAGCCTGTGCATACCGCACGGTCTCTGAGGCTGCGGTGCTTGTAGTGGCCGGCATCATGCCCATTAAGCTAATGGCATGGAAACGCAAGCGCATATATGAGAGGAAGCATGAGATAGGAAAGAGAGAAGCCATCGATGAGGTGAAGATCTTAGCCATGGAAACCTGGAAAGAAGAATGGAATCGATGCAAGGCTGGAAAATGGACAACCCGGCTAATTAAAGACCTACAGGCATGGGTAGAGCGAAAACATGGGGAAGTCAATTACTACCTCACCCAGTTGCTTATGGGACACGGGTTCTTCCTTCAATACCTTCGTAAAATGGGTAAATTGGAGAATCCAAGTTGCGTATACTGTACGGACAGGATGACGGCAGGATGACGTTGAGCACACATTCTTCTGCTGTTCCAGATGGCAACATAAAAAAAATGAGCTGGAAGCTGCAGTCGCAAAAGTCACTCCTGATAACATCATGGGATTAATGCTCCAAAATGAGACACAACTGGAACGCTGTAGCGAAGTACGTAGAGCCCGTTTTACGGAAGAAAAAAGCCGAAGAAGCTTCTAGTGGCCTACCATTAGATTGCAACTAACGGAGTAACGGGCAGACAAGTGGACGAAAAAAAAAAAGAAACGAAGAGAAGAAAAGAAGAAGGCGCCTAGACAGGCGTAAAACGGACCCCACCATGAAGCAAAATCAGAAGTAGTACCAGGTTGCACTCAGGTCCTAAGGAGACGGGGCCGGTTTTTTTAGGTGGTAGGCCCCTGTGGACCTCCAGCCACAGAGTGAATCCATCACTGCCTAGTAGCACGAGTTGCTAGACAGTCTTTCGAAGATTTTTCACCATTCGCCCTCGTAAAAGATAAAAAAAAAATTAATATTATTATTATTATTATTATTATTATTGTTGTTGTTGTTGTTGTTGTTGTTGTTGTTGTTGTTGTTGTTGTTGTTGTTATTGTTATTATTGTTGTTGTTGTTGTTGTTGTTATGTTATTGTTGTTATTGTTGTTTATCATCATCGTCGTCATCGTCGTCGTCGTCGTCACCATCGTCATCGTCGTCATCGTCATCGCCATCGTCATCATCATCATCATCATTATCATGATCATCATCATCATCATCGTCATCATCATCATCATCAACATCATCAACATCATCAACATAATCATCATCATCATCATCATCATCATCATCATCATCATCATCATCATTATCATTATTATCATTATTATCATTATTATCCTTATTAATATTATTATTATTATTAGGATTTCGAATTTCGCGCGCTTTTGAATTGTAGAATAGAGTTCCTCCATTTAAAGCAAAAATTAAGATTTCTCCACCCATTGCGGCAAATAGACATAACACGACAATGAAAATGTGAGAGCTTCGGATCAAACTTTTTCTATTACCCCGCTTGATGGTCATTGTAAGTATAATAAATAGCATTTATATGTGATCTTGAATGATTATTGTCTCTTTATTTACTTAAGTGTTTCATTTATTTCAGAAAAGAACATCACAATGACATCAAAGTGTGAAATATGAGAAATAGAAGCAGTCAAATCTGGAGCACCGATAAATACTGCTAGTAAATTATACAGTATTCCACGATCATCTCTTCACAGCAAGATCGTTCACATGTATAAAGGTAATAAGACTGCACCAGATACTGTTTTGAGTATAAAAGAAGAAAATATTTTTGTCAAATGAATATTATGGATAGAATGGGTTGGATATCCAGTCACTAAAAGTCACCTTATAAACAGTGTAGCTATAACACTCAATAAATGGGAAAAATCAAATCCATTCGTTAGCGGAAGACCAGCTCGTCATTGGTACCAGGGTTTCCTTCGTCGACATCCAGAACTGACCCCAAGAATATGTTAAAATATATCGCTGTCAGGAGTATTACTTAGTGAAGTCTCAGTTGGGCAGCAGTTTCAAAAGATTGGTGAATACATTGAAAAAAAAGGACTCGAGAAAATAAATGCTTCTAGGATATTCAATATGGATGGAGCAGCATTATCGTTAAATCCAAAAGGAGGCTCAGTCTTGGTAGAAAAAGGATTAAAAAAAACGTCTACAATATAATTAATAATAATTATAAAGAAAACTTTACAATCCTAGTTACTGGAAATGCTGCTGGTCAGTTGGGTCCTACATTGGTTGTATTAAATTATGCGCGTGTTCTATCAAGTGTCGACGCTAAGCTGCCAACAAATTTTTACATAGGAAAATCAGAGAAGGGTTCGATGACAGCAGTGCTGTTTTATAAGTTTATCGTAAACATGTTTCATCCTTCGCATGTTGCTAATGAGATCCAGATGCCAATTATTTTGTATTTAGATGGACATGTATCCCACATTACACAGCCATTGAGTGAATTTTGCCGTAAGAATAACATAGTACTCATTGTTCCACCACCAAATACAACGCACATGATGCAGCCGATGGATGTTGCTGTTTTCACCATTGAAAGCGCATTGGAAAAAAAAGTCAATGCTTACATGATCGAAAATGAAATTTTGAGTGTGACCACTGAAGACTTTTCATCATTATTAAATAAAATTTTCAAGTAGGTGGATGTTGTAAAAATTATGTCTCATGGCGTTGAGGCATGTGGTTTGTATCCATTCGCAGTGGAATCAGTTGATTTTTCTAAGTTTTTCTTTCGATCTGAAATAACTGATCAGAATGGATCTGAACAAAATACAACGGATACTGAAACTACTATAGGCAAAGAGCTTACGATTCTAAAATCTATTGAGAATTACATAGATCCATCATTACTGGAAACTTTCAGAGCCCATGAGAGAGAAAATTAATGGGTTGGAAAGCACAAAAACTTCTACAACTTTTCAGGAAGAATTTACGATTCTAGCAATCAGCCTAATGTTGAAAGTAACACTGCGTCTCATGTAAGTTACAACATTTATATGTCGGTTTAATTTTTTTATTGTTGATATAATATTTAATTTTGTAGAACAGCCTATAATACACATTATAAATTGTGAATCGTCAACGAGCATGTAGGACAAGCTCACCAGTGTGTACGAGCAAAAATCACAAGCCACAATACATATGTTGCAGCAAAAGTGGTTTACGATGACTAAAGATTCATCAGATGATATCACAACTCACATAGCCAAGTTAGAAGAGCTTGCTCATAGTCTTAAACTAATGGGCGAGACAATTGAGGACAAAATGGTCATGACAAAGATTTTGTTAACCCTGCCACCAGGATATGATAATTTAACAGCGCATGGGAATCAAATTCAGAAGATCAGCGAACAAAGACAAACCTGATATCAAGACTGGTTAATGAGGAAATGCATGACCACACGTAATGAAAATGCTTTGGCTTCTTTCTCGCAACATTCAAGAACCAATTATAATAAGAAGGATAAAAATAAGAGAAGATGGAAGCCTGGTATATGCCTCAAGTACCAGAAGCCTGGCCATTGGGTAAACGAATGCTACAGTAAAGTATCGTTAAAGAAAATTAGTCATGAGGATATATCGGAGTATAGAGGCAAACCACATGGAAACGTTCTCGTCATTGACGCTTTTACGTCGATTCAGAATGGAGATGGTTACATGAACGCATGGTTTAACGATTCTGGAGCAAGTAGTCACATGACTCATAACAGAGGTTGGTACATAAATTATAAACCTTTTACCAAAGATGTATGGGTGCGCATAGGAGATGGCAGTCTTCTCAAAGCCTGTGGATCCGGAGACATAAACATTTTTGATTTGATGGGAAAAATTGGAAACCCAATCATTTGTCTAAAGTTTTATTTGTTCCTAACTTAAAATATAACCTGTTTTCTTCTAATATAGTATTAGATAAAGGGTTTATGCTCTCCTCCGATAACCAAACATGCAAATTCAGCAAAGCTGATAATACTATAGTAATAGGTGAAGGATCTGGAAACCTGTGTGTTATGAAGATTAAAGTCGATCATGATTCCACACTGCAACATCAGGCCATGGTAGCGTCTGAAGATTCATTGACTGTATGGCATGAGAGACCCGCACACCAAAATTTTCAAGGAGTTAAGCGAGTATTAAATCAAGAGAAAATCAAGGTAAAGGATCTAGCAGAACCTTCTTATGATGCCTGTGCTATAGGTAAAACCCATAGATTGCCATTCCCAAACAGTAATACTACGACAACTCACATTGGTGAAATTATACATGCAGATCTATGTGGACAAATGCAAGAAAATTCTTTGAAAGGTTCTAAATATTTTCTTCTATTAAAAGATGATCTTTCTCATTTTCGTACCTTGTATTTTATAGCCGCTAAATCAGATGTGTACAGTTGCCTAAAAGATTATGTCAAGAAGGTAGAAAACCATTGTCCGAGAGGAATTAAGGACGGGCAGTATCGAAGCTGTTAAAAGGATATGGTATTGAGCACCAGAGGACAGTTATATACACCCCTGAGCAGAATGGATCAGCAGAAAGAGAAAATAGAACATAAGTCACCATATGTACTTTGGTATAATAAAAAGCCAAATGTACATGATCTTCATATTTTTGGAGAAACAGTATACGTACATGTACCCAAAGAGAAAAGAAGGAAGTTAGACGATAAAGGAATACCAGGATTATTCGTTGGTTATGAACATAATGTGAAAGGGTTCAGAATCTGGATCCCTAAAACTAATAAAATTGAAGTGGCAAGAGACGTCAACTTCAGTGGTATCGCAGAACCTGTAGACAAAGAAAGAGAAAGTAATTATTATGATTTATTAATCTTTTACTCACCTCCGGAAAATGAATCTGGCTCCGGGCTCGATGGAAACGAAGATGAAGCTGAAAAAGAAAATGAAGCTAATGAAAATGTAAATAGAGAAGAAGAAAGAGAAAATGAACAGATATTACCTGATGAAGAAGAAGTCTTACCTGCAGCACCGGAAAGAAAAGAAGAAGTCAATTTACCTGTAGAAGAAAACTTACCCGTAAGAAGAGAGTTAAGAAAAAGTCATGAACGTCGAAAGCCCAAGAGATATGATGATTATCTGGATGTAAATAATATAGATATAGAAGATTTATTTGTTACTGATATAACAGAACCTGTTACCTATTTAGAAGCAATCAATGGCCATGAAGCTGACGAATGGCAAAAAGCCACGCAAGAAAAGATAACCTTTTTAAACAAAAATCAGGTTTGGACACTGGTAGATCCATCTGAAAAACAAAAAGTCATGGAAAGTCGTTGGATTTATAAGCTGAAAAGAGATGCCAATGATAATATTAAAAGGTACAAAGCACGTACAGTCGCAAAAGGCTTTCAACAGAAAGAAGGCATAGATTATAAGGAAACCTTTAGTCCAGTAATAAGATTTGATTCAATCCGACTGATTCTCACCATAGCTGCCAAAGAAAAGCTTGTATTAAAGCAATTCGACGTCAATACTGCTTTCTCCTCAATGGAGAAATTGAAGAGATGATTTATATGAAGCAGCCACAAGGTTTTTCTGATAAAACCCGTAGGGTATGTAAATTGCTGCGAAGTCTGTATGGCCTTAAGCAATCATCCAGATGCTGGAACCAAAAGTTTACAGCATTCTTGAGGAAACATAACCTGAAAGCCACAAGTGCAAACCCGTGTATTTTTGTCTCAATTAATGATGCAAAAAGATTAATTTTAGGTATTTACTCAGAGGATGGACTAATAGCTGCAAAGAATCAAGCAATAGTTAATGAACTTCTAGAAGAACCCATTCAAGAATTTGAGATTACTTACCATGAAGTAAACATGTTCTTAGGACTGCAAATAGAATGTTTAAATGATGGTTGGTTCTTTCTTCACCAGTCAAGTTATGCGAGAAGAGTGTTAGAGAGATTTAACATGGAGAGCGCCAACTTGGTAACCATTCCTGCTCACACAAATACTGAAATGTGCATGCAGATGCATCCAGTTGACCAAAACAAGACTACTAATGCACCATACAGAGAAGCAATAGGGAGTCTTATGTATCTCTCTACACGAACCAGACCAGATATCACTTTCGCAGTTAATCGTGACAACAGATATATGGAAAATCCCAATAAAATTCATTGGAATGCTGTGAAGAGGATTCTGAAGTATGTCAAAGGTGCGCTTAACCTAGGACTTATTTTTACTGCTACTGAAGACAGTCAGCTGCATGCCTACAGTGATTTAGATTATGCTGGAGAAGTAGAAGCACGACGATCAACTTCTGGATGCGTGGTCACTTGGAGAAAGAATATTCTCACTTGCAATTCTCGCAGACAGTCAACCGTTGCTCTCTCGACAACTGATGCTGAATACATAGCAGCGTGTGAAGCGTCCAAGGAGATTATGTGGCTCAAGAAACTTATAAAAGAAGTATGTAATATGGAACAAATGCAAACATCTCTATATCTAGACAACCAAAGTGCTATTAAATTAATTAAAAATCCAGTATTTCACAAACGCACTAAACACATAGATGTAAAGTTCCATTACATAAGAGAAACATATGAGCAAATGGAGTTTCAGCTGGAATATGTTAACACTCGTGGACAACTAGCAGACATTTTAACCAAGCCGTTAGTCAGAATGGAGTTCAAACAACACAGAAGTGCAATGTTACGTGACTTCAAGATCTAATTTTGAAGAAGAGAAAAAGACTTGCGTACTTTTAGTTTGAACTCTAGTATCTATTCATAATTATTATTAAATGCAAATGTTATTGAAACAGTGGGAGTGTTAAAAATAAGTTGTTTCAATAACATATTATTTTACTGTTTGCAATGCATACAATGAAGTTTTGCACTTGTAGTGTTGCCAACAGCTTTATTTTTCTGTAGGTTACCTTTATGAATCTCTCACTGATTCTATCTCATCACTCTACTTCTTGTACTTAGCTTTATCTTTGATCTCGCCTATTATATATAACTATGTAGTGAAACGTGTAAGACAATATATATTTAGTTAAACGACATCACAATTATTTATATAACCTTAAACCCAAAATTCAATACACTCTGTTCGAACTCTTTTTGAATATCGATGCTGTCTGGGAATTAATGAAATAAAATTAAATTAAATGTATTAATTAATTAAAATTAAATTAAATTTGTTAATTAACTAATTAATCTGCGAATTACTTCATACCTATACTATAATAAATGTAGTACAAGTATATAGTAAACATTGTTGACGCTGTATGAATACATACAATTATATAATTATTTACTTAAAACTTGAATTATTATACATACATAATTACATATATAATAATAATAAAATGATGTACGTTATAATAATTATAATTAATTATATAGAAAATAAACTCAAATTTACAAAGAGAACTTTATTCTCATCATTATATTCCATTCCTTTCTATTCGCCTAGCGACGGTCAGGCTTTTAGTTAAATGCCTAGGCGTTTAGCTATTTGCCTAACTTTATCAGGCGAATAGACTAATGCATACATTTCAAAGGTAAATTCGTCTATTCGAGCTAAACGCTTGATTTGGCTAGTAGCCTCCGACATATATACTCCAACACTCTCCCGACTATGTATTTATACTAACATTACTCAATGACAATGACAATGCTATATTATTTTAGTAGCTATAGAAACTCGTTTAAATTATTACATTAATTATCTATTATTTGTTACATTATACATTATACTATGTATCTTAAATATTGTATTTTATTATTTGGCATATATATCTATCTATCTTCTTACTTCATTTCGTTCTTCTTTGGCTATCGCGTAGTTCGTCGTTAGCTATTGGCTTTTAGGTACTTTAATTTTCTGTAACAAATAAAAATCATTCGACATTGTATACAATAAATTATTAAGTCAAATTCATTTTACACTTCGTTCATTATTTGATCTACTAATCGGTTATGATTTTCAAAGGAAAGAGATTTTGTGAATATATCAGCTATTTCGTTTTTAGAAGAAATCCAATTAATTTTAACTAAATGACGATTGATACACTCTGTTACATAATACTTGCGTACTTCAGTCATGTGCTTTAATTTATTTCCGCCACTCATTTTAGCATTAACTTCAGCTTCTTTGTTATCACACCAAAAATGCATAGGATAAAAGTTAAAGATAGAATGAATACATTGATTTTTATAACAGTTATAGTTTAATATGAGTTGCAAAGATTTATTCATAGCAACCATTTCTCGACAAGCCTCACTCATTGCGAGACATTCTGCTTGTCAAGTTGCTAATGCTACATAAGGTTGCTTATGTGTTTTGCAAGCTACTGTATCCACATATAATTGAGTTATAAAACCGCATACGCCAATGAGCCTTTGCAATGTGCAAAACTTGCATCCAAAAATGTTTGTAAATCATCTCGGTTTGCTAAGTATTTTAAACCGAAACTTTTCGTCTCTTTTAAATACCTAAAAGCGCGGTTTACCATTTGCCAATCATTATCAGTCGGATTTAATTGATGCCTACTTAAAACTTTCACGGCGTATGAAACTACCTATTGCTTCTCTGTAAGGTGCATTTTATGTAGTTTCAGTCTTTTTCAATGCATTTTTATCACACGACTCTTCTATTAATTTTCGTTCGCCAGTTGCCACTTGCGATGTAATCATTGGAGTTCTTTCAGGATACATTTCGTGAAATTTAAATCTTTCTAAAATTTTGTCAATATATTTTTCTTTACTTAATGTTATAATTTGCTTCTGTCTATGTCATTTAATCATTATTCCAAGGAGCTATCGCGGTTCACCTAAATCTGTCATTTCAAATTCGTTTTGTAATTTAATTTTAACTTCATTTAACTTTTTTTACTGTTACTAGAAATGAGCATAACATCGACTAATAATAATAAAATTAAAAGTAATTAATTTTCTATTTATGTAAAATGACTCGCTATCGTCATTTATTAACCGGTTTTCAAAGTTACTTCTATAAATGAATTCATTTGATAATTAGAACTTTTCCTCTTTTAATTTGTTCAGAATATTGAGTTCCTTCTGGGATTACCATATAAATTTCTTCGTCAATCGTTCTATTGAGAAAAGCTATTTTGACATCAAGTTGATATACATCCAAATTCAGTTTAGTAATTATTGCAATAACAGACCGTACAAGAGATAAGCGTGATACTGGAGCATATGTTTCTTTTAAATCGTAAATATTTCTATCTTTAAATCCTCTTATTACCAATCGTACTTTGTATTTTATATTGCCTTCTTTTAAAGTTTTTATTTTAAACACATTTTGAATCGATAATATTAGCTTATCTGTCATCAGTCAATTTCGGTGGTCTAGCAATTAACATCCAGACTTTATTTTTATTCACACAACTCAGCTCGTTATATATGGCCTTTTGCCACTGTTACTTAATAAATTAAATTTCACAGAGGAGATAAAATAAGTTCACTGTAAATTATAATTACACTGTGACGTGCTCGTATAAAAATCAAAATGAAAACAATTCGGTCCGATGTGTACATCTCGAGCTTTGATTCGCAACTGAACTGACTCTTTTGTCGTCGACGAAAGACCAACATCGGCCCTCAGATGCTTACATATTCCTTTCGAGGAAGTGTTCTCTAAACAAATATTTTATCAGTTCTTTATGCTAGTAACCGAAGTAGCTTCGTTCTTGAATTTTCTTATTCTTTTGTAATTACATTTATTAAATCATTCTTAATAATTTCATTACAATTTATAAACTCATTTAAACATATTGATATTTATTTTTGCAAAAAATGTACACTGCTTTTGTACGTTACAGCCAGTGTTCTCGTTCTTCAATTTGCCTTACCTCTTTGTACGATATAGGATCTCGATTAATACGTGCCAAAAGAGCAGGATACATTTCATCTTCCTCGTTACTTATTATTTTTGCTTCTTCTATATTTTCTATTAAATTAAATGGAATGTTACTCGTATTTTCATAGATACTTTATCTATTAGTAAAACTCGTATCATTAATTATATTATCACATCGTATTGAGTCGTTATTACTGATATCCGTAATATTTTTATTTGTTAATATCTTTTTCGGTCTCTCTCTTTTTCGTGCGGGCTCTTCCTTTGTTTTTAAGATTTCTGAGCACCCCTGCTCTTCTTTTTCGAATTCGATAAACCTCTTTGTTTTTTTTTACTCTGAACATTGGGCCAATCTTTAATGCTATCCTTATCGTATTTATCCCCGTATACTACTTTTTCGTTAAATTGCGCATCCCTATTTTCATATTTTCCTTCTTCTGGTTTTAAAAATTGATATCTTGAAGGAGTATATCCAACTAGAATTACTCTACGCCCTTTGTATCTAAACGTAGGTCCTGTTTTTATTTGAACTTTAATATAAGCTACATGGCCAAAACATTTTAATTGATTCGCATCGTAATTATGATTAGGCGCAAATGATTAGGTGCTCTTTGCGTTAGGAAACTGTTTTTGTAACGCTTTTAAATATGCTACTGAAGCATGACTCATTGCTACGTGCCAAAGCATAGGTTGATTATTTATAATAAATTTATTATAATTTATTAAATGGAGCTTCGTTTTATGACAATTCTACAATTGGTAATTCATCAATATCGTTAAATTTCTTATTCCAAATTGTTGTATCAAAATTTGAATTTTCATATATAAATTTATTTTCAATATTAGATGTTTCAGACACGTTACTATTAACATTTTCTTTTTTATCAACTACAGAACTTTCGGTTCAAGTTTATCGTCCTGATTTCTAGTTGTTGAATAAACAAGAATTCATTTATTATTATTTAAATTAACATTATTTTTCGTACATTCTTTGCCTATTTCAAATTCAATAATCTAATACGGTCACTTATATATTTCTGAGATGAATAACTTTTAGAAATCGGATCAAAAATATCTATATTCTTGTTATATAAATAAATACCTAAACGTAACTCAGAAAAATTTTCGCAAAGACAAAAAAATTTCGGAGAGAGGTTCGGCATAAATGACGTTATCTAACTCAAACGAACTATTATCATTTATGTTTACTTTTATTGTTCCTGTCCCTCCGTTGTCAAGTCAGCTTATGAATCTTTATTCGCGTATTTCGCCCGTCCATAATCTGCCTGATCAAATCTTTTAAAAATAATTTTAAAATTTTTTAAATGTTCAGTTGTCTCCGAATTGGTCAAAAATACGACAAATATTTATCTGTGCAATCATTATTTAAGCTATCAATACTCATACTCTCGTCATTCCAATAACTGTCATTGTTGTTAATATAATTGGTGTAAAATAATTATTATATGTTTTAAATACAAATCTCTCACCTTTTTCTTTCCCTGAATCTGTAGTTTGACTTCTCTTTACGTTTGATTTCCACATACTTTGTTTATATCCTTTTTAGTTGTCCCTGTTTTTAATATTCATAAATTTAAATCTTTTGATCTCGCCTGGTCTTGACCCATGGTTCGATAAAAATAAATCATTTGAACCGATTATAGAGTCGATTACAGTTTTATTTTAAAACACATATTTCGTTTAATAAAAAACACTTTAAAGTAACTGTAAGATATACTAATTGGAATGAAATCACGTGAGTTTTGCGGATATATGCAATTTTTTAACATATCAAACATTTAATATGACAAAAATGATTTTTTCCAATTTTAACAAACTTTGGAAATTTATAATATCAATATTTGTTGCGTCCGAGGTTTAAATCCTCACGCCAAGTCGCTGTTGGAGCGAGCCGTGGGTCACTTGTCCGTCGCGTGACCGACCGTGACATATATGCGGAGGCCTATTCGCAGGGTATATAGCGTCGAGCCCGACGTCTCCCTTCCACGTAATTTTTTCCTCCACTTCCGAGGAGGCGCAAGAAGAGCAAAACTCCTTGCTCGCCCGGTCTTCGGCCTCTTTCGCTCTACTCGTGTCTCTAACC
Organism: Gastracanthus pulcherrimus; assembly: GCA_949152435.1. Lineage (NCBI taxonomy): Eukaryota > Metazoa > Arthropoda > Insecta > Hymenoptera > Pteromalidae > Gastracanthus > Gastracanthus pulcherrimus. The sequence goes on along the minus strand of OX424575.1, from coordinate 54,380,188 downwards.
AGAGCACCTACACGACCGTGCGTTCAACACTAAAATTGTCCCCACGTGTCGGCCTTTTCGAAACTAAATCTATATTTTCCTTTCACACACACACACACACATAGTCAAGCATTATTTTATTAAATTGTTTAAGGCCAGCTTACTCCAAACAATTTTGAAAAAATCGAAATTTTTTTTTTTCATAAATTGCTACTGTATACTCGTAGAAATAGTATAGAATTAGTCCCGAAGGTCAGCAAGACCGAAAAGCAGGTATAAAAGAGTGGGGAGCGGTGCGCGCCAAGCGGTAAATCCGGCCGTTCGAACGCCTTCGGTAGCACGAATAAAAACTTTTTCACCACACTGCGCGTAAAGTGCTGACTGTACGCCCTCTCAGCAGGCCGTACAGTACCGCATGGACTGCCTAGGGAATAAAGTGACTTGCGCATGCGCGATGCGCCTTTTTCCGCTCTCGACTGCGTCTCGAGCGGTAAAACAGCGCGTCGCGCGTACACAAGTCACTTTACTTCTAGGCAGAGCATGGGGTACTGTACGGCCTGCTGAGATGCGTACAGTCATTTCTTTACGGGGGTGTGGTGAAAAGTAGTATACGCACCTCTGGAGTACAGTAGGCAAGCATGCACTGTGTGAAATGCCGACCTCGCTTCGCTCGGTCGGCAACGTCACACAGTGCGTACATTGCCCACTTTACTCCCTTGATGCATAATGTACTATAAACTGATTTTTCTCCGAACCACGTTTTTTCGTATGGATGACACTCTCATTTCAAAACTATTGCACTTATCGACATGAACTAGACGGCATTTTACTCTTTAGATCTCTGGCAATATCCTCAAGCAGAACCAGAGATATTCATTATTATTTAAAAAAGTTATAAACAATTAAATGTAAAAAAAAGGGTAAAAAAATTAAAAAGTCCACCATTTTGTTTTTTTTCATTGAAAATGTTACATTCTGCTTGAGGCCATAGCCAATTCGATACAGAACATGAAACCGTTTTGTTTTTTGCTTTCAGATCATTCGTTTCCAAGAAATGATGTCATCCATCTACTTATCTAATTGAGGTTTCATTCATAATTTTAAGAGAAATAATTTTTCTGAATATATAATAGTTGTCCCCGCTTCGTTTTATAGTAATCTAAATATATGTCCAAGCTGGTTTCATATGATTATTTTTCTTTCAAGAAAACTTTGACTGTCACCAGTGCCGACATTCGACTGCTTGATCCGCCACCTCCGTCTTGGTGCAGCTTAGTATGATGTTTTTCGGTACATACGAATCATCGTCCTCGGGAAATACATTTCTCAACCGTATGACTGGCACTCAGGTAGTTGATGCATAGATGTGCAGAGTCGTCATGTTTTTTCCTCTCAGACTGTGAAATACAAGAAAAGCTGTTACAATAACCAATAAAATGTTCGCTCCTACAGAACGAACACTTTGAATGAGCTGTCTGAGATGTGGATTTTTTTTCATAAAATGCGCTGCAGTATGACTAGATTTTCGAAAATTCTTATTACGATTATTTAGATACCCAGAACTAAACGAAGAACCACTATTCTCTCGAGAAAAATGTGAAGAATCTCTGTGTGATATATTATGATTATACTCTGAGTCGACCCTATCGAGCGTTTGAACACGATCTTCTAAAAATTTCTTAAACTCCTCATAAGATGTAAAACTATCAGATTTTTTTGGCTCAATCTCCTTGGCCCAATCGATGCATGTTTGCGGAGTAAGTTTACTTTCAATAAAATCAACTAAAATATCATCCCAGTGATCTACATTTCTACCAAGCGCCTTAAAGGCATTTATACTCTCATTTGTACTATTTAATAGATAATTAATAGGAGAAACCAACTCCTGTGATGCTGACAGCAATGAGGACAGCGTCTGTATTCAAAATATAAAACGTAAAACCTTGTTATCGTATCTCCGACATAAAGTATTCCCAAGTTGTCTGAAAATTTATGCCAACCACGCTAATCCCTTTAAGTTTATCTACTGCTTCTCCGTCTAAACAATTCAATAAATGCTGAAACTTTATTACCGTCGACATAGCCGCATCATTCCGAACTAACGATGTAAATTTTTCTTTAAAAACTTCCCAGTCTCGTTTATTACCATTAAAACGTGAGGCGGGCCTTTTAATATAGCCATTTGAGTAGTCAACCAAACTTTAGCAGCGGAACACGAATTTTCAGTTTTCTCGTAAAGCAATTCTTTAAAATATGTTTGCTCTTTTAATCTTTCCGCGCTTGGTGATAACAGTAAATCGCGCTTCTTAAAATCTCTCCAATAATCTGCCAGTATCTCTAATCTAGCCTCATAATCCGGTACCGTAAGCGCTTCGAGTTGTTTAATCTTCTTTGTATTTGTTATAAAATTTGAAATAAGAGTGTGTGTCCTTTTCTGTCGTCCCATAAAGCTCTCAAGTTCGTCCACCACGTTAAAAAGCAAACAGCTTCTACAACCACCAAGACAAATAGGAAAAAGATAACAAAAGGACTTGATAAAAATGGAGAAAATCTAACTAAGCAACACAACTCCCGAAAGAATTCAAACTAAATAATCAACAACTAGTCAATATAATGCATCAGACTTAGACTTATTCTAAAACTATTTACAAAAATAATATCCAAAATGTCGGCTGAAACATCAACCGCGAATTTTTATTTTTTTTACAAGTCAAAATCAAGACAACAATTACTCAATTTTTCAATAAATTTACATCCCAAAATCTATTGCAGTTTCCGAGTAATATATGCTACCATACCTCAAAGTAGGAATAAATAAAAGCAACCGCAATAATCATCAAGAAGAACTAAAATCAAATAAAAGCTGCTGTGGCACCGGGCCTTCGTTTTGGCGGTGCGTGCACGCGATGCGAGAGTGCAAGAGAGAAAGAGACATGCTGTTAATCTTTCACCTCGATCGGCGATACTCGGTAGTTAGCTTGATGTGGCCAGCGTCGATGTGAATGCGCGCGTGAACACGGAGAGGCCGATGGAGGCTTCAAGCGAACGACCCGGCGGCGGTGGAGAGTGGGGACGAACGCCTGCAGTAGTAACAGCCAGCGCTCGGAATACTCTCTCTTTCTCCAGCTCCCTCCTTTGCCTCCGTCGATGTGACGTCACGTTGCTTAACCGTTGCCCCTTTAGAAATTTGCTCCAACCGAAAATTCCACCGATGATGCTGGCTTTCCCAATGATGTTGAAGGACAATTTTCGCAATGTTTTACAAAAAAATCCCCGGTCAGCACTCTCGCGCACTCACCTTATCACTCACTGAGAATTTTTGTCCCTAATTTTTTCGCGCGAAAACGAATGTCCTACACGAAACAAAATAAAATGTCCGACTTAGTAGGATTTTCTCTCGGCAGAGTCTGTCAGCACAAAATCAAAAAACTGCATAAACTGCACTTACGATTTTCTTTTTATTCGCTATTTTGTTTTCACAGTAAAAATCAAGTTTATTCCACTTTTTTGGCTCACAATAAACCTGGCTCGAAGGACGATTAATTATGTATGGGCTTGTGTAATTCTCTCAGAGTTGAGAATTACATAATCAGTAAAAATACAGTCAGAAAAAGCTATCAGCCAAATATCCCATACATACGTAGAATATTCAGAAGTATTAATTATTGTTGAGAACGATGCGACAATAGAGTGGAAAGAATTTTCAGAAATAAAAGTACACTTGATTTTAATAACAATAACGAATATAAGTGTTGTTTATTTTCACTGTATTTAAACAACGTATAACAATTAACAGCTGTTGCAACGCCGTTACCCTAAGCGGGTCCTGGGCGTAGTCGTCCAGAGCGGACGGGTGGGTATTACCACTACACAGCGCGTCCTCAGGTTGCGGATAGAGGAACGACCCCTGAGAAAGAGGTTAGCTGCGAATAAAGCGAATAAGCAGTCGCGGACAGCCGATAGGCCCAGGCGTGGGTGTGATGAGCCCGCACTGGCGAACGCATTCATCTAGAAACACTACGCAAGCACCGCAACAACTACAAACACTATACAAAATCTCCTATCTTACTTTCTTCTTCTACCTTACTCTGTAATCTATCTCTTGTACCACACATTTCAAACAAAAAATGGGCCAAAAATCCTGCTGTCGTGGAGGATGCGGGAGCGATGACAACTGCCCTGAGAGGGGATGTGTAGAATGATTCGCCACCTGGTCTTACATGGCAACGAAGCCAGTGAAGGCGCGCTGCGTTGCAGGGGGGCGTTAGGATATGAGAATGAAACCGAGTGTGTCTGACGACGAGTTGACTATGTCCTCGCCAAAGTCAGAAAGCTCTCATACTTAGTTCTAGGGAGGTATGAGGGTTATCACCCCTAGACGGATGGACTCACGTGCGATCGGAACAGGATCCAAAACGCGCGGGTTTAACTTACTATCATGGCTCAAAGAAAACAAAACCAAACCAAAACGAAAAGAAACTTAAGGGTGGGAACCTGGAATGTACGCAGTCTACACAGAGCAGGCGCGTTTCGGGAAATCATAAATGAAACTGAGAGGTACAATTTAGATTTGGTAGCAATACAAGAAACCCGATGGAAAGATAACGCGATGCTAGGATCCGGTAACTTCACCTTTTTATATGGGGGCGCGAGCGGGCATTCTCTAGGCACCGGATTTCTTGTTAACAAAAGCATCATACATTCCGTTAAAAGTTGCAATTTCGTGAATGACCGACTCTCGTATATCATCATCGAAGGAGCGTGGTATAATTACGTGGTTATTAACGTTCACTGTCCCACGGAGGACAAAGAGGAAGAAGTCAAAAATCTTTATTATGAAACTTTAGAGCAATTAATCGACCAATTCGCGTCTTACGACACCAAAATAGTAGTGGGGGATTTCAATGCTAAAATAGGGAGAGAGGAAATGTTTAGGCCCACCATAGGCAAAGAAAGTCTGCACGAAACCAGCAATGATAACGGTATTATGGTCATAAATTTCGCAGCCGCAAAAGATCTTATAGTCAAGACCACGTGCTTCAAGCACAAGGATATACACAAGGCAACGTGGACATCGCCGGATGGGGCCACGCACAATCAAATCGATCATTTTCTTATTGATAAGAGGCGCCACACGAATGTACTCGACGTAAGGACCTATAGGGGGGCGGATTGCGACTCAGATCATTATCTAGTAGTGGCCAAATTAAGAGCCAGATTAGTAGCCGGTCAAAATAGTAAGCGAGCGAACAAAGTAGAAACCTTTGATATTGGAAAACTACGAAGCGGGATAGAGCGAATCAAGTACCAAGTAGAAGTTAGCAACCGATTTCAGGCGCTCGAGAAAACGGAGGAACAGACGGGAGTAGATGACGATCCGAACAGGTTGTGGGGGGCTATCGAAAAAACTATAAAAGGGGCCGCGAACAAAGTACTGGGTAAGAAAAAAAGGCCGAAGAGCAAACCATGGTTTGACGAAGAGTGCGAACTCTGGTTTGAAAGGCGCAAGAAGGCTAAATTAGATAGTGTACACAATGATAGCGGTAGGACCGTAGAAGAATACCATGAAATAAGAAAGCAAGTACGTGTGATTTACAGAAACAAGAAGCGCGAGTATCAGAAAAATGAAATTAGAAAAATAGAAACTAATAGTAGGGAAAATAACCCGCGCGAGATGTACAAAGGAATAAACGCTATTAGGAAGGGTTTTCAGAGTAGATCGCAGTTAATGAAAGATAAGGACGGGAACCTCGTGACGAGCGAAAATGAACTATTGAAATTATGGAAAGATTATTTCGATAAGTTATTAAACGTGCATGAAAACTCCGAGGAAATGGGAGACGAAATCCACACTGCTGAACTCCATATGGACGAAACGACCTACAAAGAAGTAGAGGCCGCGATCAAAAAGCTAAAAAACAATAAGGCCGCAGGAAACGATTCTATACCAGCTGAACTACTTAAATATGGAGGCACCGCGCTTACATCTAAAATTTTTTATCTAGTATGTGCTATTTGAAGAAATGAAACAATACCAGAAAATTGGAAAGAATCCATCATCATACCGATCTTTAAAACGGGAGATAAAACAGACTGCAATAACTACCGGGGAATCTCACTTTTAGCTACCTGCTACAAAGTTCTGTCAAACGTAATACAGGCCAGACTCACACCATTCGCGGAAGATATAATAGGAGATTATCAGTGTGGATTCCGGCGCAACAGGTCAACGAGCGATCAAATGTTTACCATAAGACAATTATTAGAGAAAAAGTGGGAATATTGCGAAACTATACACCAGCTATTTGTGGACTTTAAGAAAGCGTACGACTCTGTCAAACGAAGCAAAATGTATGAAATCCTAGTGCTCCTTGACGTACCAAATAACTCGTAAAATTAATTCAAATATGTCTCAACGGAAGCACTGGAAAGGTCCGAGTAGGCGGTAATGTATCCGAATCGTTCATGATACGCGACGGTTTGAAGCAAGGTGACGGGCTTTCAACGGTACTCTTTAACCTGACGCTAGAGCATGTTGTTAGAAAAATGCAGGCTAGCGAGCTAGGCGCAACACTCAACGGAACAACGCAAATTTTAGGCTATGCGGATGACTTGGATATAGTGGGAGATACTGGTGAAACGGTGGCGAGAAATGCTGAAATCCTTATAAATGCGGCTAAAAACACGGGGTTAGAAGTGAGCGAATCGAAAACGAAATATATGATCATGGAGAAACTGGGCATTCGCGAAGGAGAGGGGGATCTCAGAGTCGGAAATTTCACTTTTGAAAAGGTTAGCGAATTCAGATATTTAGGTACAACTATAAATGATCGAAACGAAATTAAAGCCGAGATTAATTTGTTTGGGTGGGTGGGTGGGTGGGTGGGTGGGTGGGTGGGTGGGTGGGTGGGTGGGTGGGTGGGTGGGTGGATGGATGGATGGATGGATGGATGGATGGATGGATGGATGGATGGATGGATGGATGGATGGATGGATGGATGGATGGATGGATGGATGGATGGATGGATGGATGGATGGATGGATGGATGGATGGATGGATGGATGGATGGATGGATGGATGGATGGATGGATGGATGGATGGATGGATGGATGGATGGATGGATGGATGGATGGATGGATGGATGGATGGATGGATGGATGGATGGATGGATGGATGGATGGATGGATGGATGGATGGATGGATGGATGGATGGATGGATGAATGGATGGATGGATGGATGGATGGATGGATGGATGGATGTATGGATGGATGGATGGATAGATAGATAGATAGATAGATAAAAAATGTAGAGTATTATTGTTATTATAAGATAATTATGTGAATATAAAAATTTTTGTTGTTTCAGATATTGATACAGATCTTGTATGTTAATATTGCGAGTTATTTCAGACCAATGAAATCAAAATACCAGATTAATATTTAAGAAGCTTGTACGTCGAACAGTCATGTTTAAAGGATAGTGATTGAATTTTTAGTTGTATTAATTGCATGGGGTTTAATATTATCTACATACAGTTAGACCCCGCGCACTATACAAAATCTCTGCCACGGCGGCCAATAGCATTGAAGCGCTGCGACGCTAACTTAACAGTTTGCGGAGGCTCAACATTAACAGTGCTCTGAATTATATAGTGCACGAAATCGCAGTGTGCGGGCTTTGACTGTAAGGATAAAAAGAATATCAATGTAAAATAATTAAAAAAAATACTTGTCGATCGTCATTAGATTTCAGTGTTTTCCTTAATATAATTGTAAAAAGAATTATCATAATTATTAAAATTAGTTTTATTTTAATTATCTATATACAGATAAATAATAAATATTTATGTATAAAAATGGTTGAAAAATACTTGACAATTATCATTAGATTTCAGTGTTTTCATTAATTTAATTATAAAAAAATTTATCAAAATTAAAATTTGTTTAATATTTATTACAGTTTGTATATAGATACTTATTATAAAATATATATTTATATTGAATTTAATAATTTAATAAAATATATTTTATTAGCAGACCATTTTTATACGAACAAATTTTTGTTATATAGTTATTTACGTATTATTTAAAGTATATTTTTTAAAAATGAAATCAATAAAAGTTACCAATACTTTCCTAGCTTAGACCTTTTGAAAAGGTATTTTTTGGTTTACATATTATTTAAAGTGTATCTTTTTAATATCCCTTACTACATAAAATCGAAATTAATAAAAGGTAGCAATACTTTCCTAGCTTAGACCTTTTTAAAAGGTATTTTTTGGAATATTTATATTTATGTTGAATTTAAAAAAATATATTTTATTTGCAGTTCACATTTACCAAATCAAATTTTTGTTATGCAGTGATTTACATATTACTTAAAGTGTATTTTTTATTAACCTTTATATAAAAAAGCGGAATTTAATGAGAGTTTTTGTATGTACGTACAATACAATTTCATTCTGTTATTCTCGTTATAAAATTGAGTGCTTCAATCTTTGTTATATTTGTACTATTACATATCAAGAAATTTTTGATATACAGTTATTTATATACTATTTAAAGTGTATTTTTTAGCTTAGACCTTTTTAAAAGGTATTTTTTGGAAGATTTATTCTGTTATTCTCGTTGGAAAATTAAGTGCTCCAATCTGATGTACCTACAAAATTTCAGCTCGAAATGCGGTGGCTATCAAAAGTTATGGTGATCACAAAATTTGACTACATACATACATAGACACGCACACACACACGCACACACACGCGCACACACACACACACACACACGCACGCACGCACGCACGCACGTACGCACATACACGCCTACACACATACATACAGACCAACAGACTTTTTGAAACAATTACATATTCTAATTCAGCGACCTCAAAAACGTCGAAATTCGTCAAAATCTTGGTTTTCGAAAAAATCATCGTTACAAATCTTTCTCCTTAATCTCAAAATTTTTTCCTTAAAAATACCTTTAATATCTTTATTGAAACATTTAAATTTGTCATTTATAACCAAAGTTACAGTGTTTCAAAGTTAGGATTTTTTTCTAAAATCGCTAAGTTGGCACCACTGCCGCCAATTTCTACATGTTGCACACTGGATGTTTCACATTTTAAAAGTTTGTTTAATGATAGTAGAAAAGTATCCCGAAGTTTCGTTCTGCCCCTAGGCCTTATTCGGGAGCTATGATATTTTTTTCAACGTCGTTGTATCGGACTCGATTAATATCTAAGTATATTCTGAATTAGAATGTAAGAAATATTTTAATTGCAACTATTTATTGAGTTAATTTGTGATTCATCAAATAACTTAAAAAGGTCTTGTTATCAGCTTTTAACTAAAATTATAAACAAGTCTCCATGATGTAAACTACCGAAAGTAAATTACATCAAACTATGACATAAACAAATAAATAAATTATTTGTTGAAGCGGATGTGGTTGACTTTACATTTTAGTGATATGCTAAGTTACAAATTTTTTATGGCCTTCGTTTATAAAGATTTAATCACTTTTTACCAAATTTATTTTAAAAAGTGCATAAATGCACTTAATAAACTTTCAAATCGAGATAGGAACCTTTAAATCTCGACATCCAGCGCCTGTCTTACAGGAAAGTTATTTTTTTCAATTTTGTCAACTTTTGAAAGGGTTACAAAAAAAATCGATACTTTGAAAATGTTGGACCACCCTAACGTACACCCACTGTAAAATTATCGACAGTAGTAAAAAGTATCGATAATACTAGAAAATCATACGCAGCCTCCCAGACATCTTGACCATACTTGAGATGTTCATCTCGCACACGTGTACGTTCACTCACTATCAGAAATTATCGGCAGTAGTAAAAATTATCGATATTATTGAAAAATCATACGTAGCCTCCCAGACATCTGGATCACACCTCAGATTATCATCTTGCACACGTGCATATACGAGGTCTGTCCCAAAAGTATCCGACCTACGTTCATATCTTCGCGCGGAGAGACTCAGGCGACCTCTGGAGGGTACGAACGTTACCAGCAACTCCTAACCTTCTCGTCAGTAGCCTGAGATACCGATGAAACGCCTTAGTTCCCGCGCAGCGTGTATTTGTTTACAACGACTTTTTTGCGTTCGTCGCAATTTGCTTATTGCTAAAAATGGCAAAACGAACCGAACAGCGAATTTTCATAAAATTTTGCTTTAATCTCGGTAAAAGTTGCAAAAGGCCTTTAAAGATGAGTGTATGGGCAAAACACAAATAAAAGAGTGGTATAGGCTGTTCAAAAGTGGCCGCACATCTGTTGACAGTGATCCTCGTTCATCAAGTCAATGTTGATTGTTTTTTTCGATTATGAGGGCGTTGTGCACCACGAATATGCCCCAACAGGCCAGACAATCAATAAAGAGTACTACGTTGAAGTTTTGGAAAGATTACGTAATGCAATCAGGAGAAAACGACCGCAACTTTGGGAAAACGGTGACTGGCTTCTTCATCACGACAATACTCCAGCGCACGCATCAAACCTTGTGCAGCAGTATTTATTGAAACACAGTGTTGCGCAGCTCCGCCAGCCTCCATACAGTCCTGATATAGCTCCCTGCGACTTTTGGCTGTTTCCTCGATTGAAAATGCCGCTTAAAGAACATCGATTCGACAATAAACAGACTGTTGAAACTAATGCGACGAATGCACTAAAGGCGATTCCGAAGTCTGACTTTCAAGAGTGCTTTAATAAGTGGAAACATCGAAATGAGCGTCTTGTTCAATCAAATAGGGACTACTTTGAAGAATGCCGCCCCCCGGATGACGAAGAACAAATCAAGCGCCGAGAAATTGAGGTAGGTCGGATACTTTTGGGACAGACCTCGTACGCCCACTGTAAAATTATCGATTGTAGTAAAAAGTATCAATAATATTGAACAATCATATGCAGCATTAGGGACATCTGGACCACACCCTAGATGCTCATCTCGCACACGTGCACGAACACCCACTGTGCAATTATCGATAGTAGCAAAAAGTATCGATAATACTGAAAAATCATACACAGTTATTCGCATTATCCAGTACAACTGAAATTATGCAAAGCATCTAAAACATCAGGATCACACCTGTTGAGATGATCATATCGCACTCGTGTACGTACATCCACTGAAAAGAATTAACGATTGTTGAAAAAATATTGATAACAGTGCGAATTGATTCGCAGCATCCAGGACATCTGGACCATGTCTGAGATAATCATGAAAAATCATGCGCAGCATCTGGGATGTCTAGCCCACATTTACGATGATCATCTCGTTCACGTGCACGTACATCCACTACAAAGAATTATCAATAGTTGATAAAATATCGATAATAAAGAACAATTATACGCAGCATCCAGTACATCTGGACAACATCCGAGATAGTAATTTCGCACACGTGCACGTATACCCACTGGAAATAGTTATCCATAGTTGAAAAATATCGATAACGGTTCGAATTGATTCGCAGCCTCCGGGACCATGTCTCAGATAATCATGAACAATCATGCGCAGCATCTGGGATATCTGAACTACACCTGAGACGATTATCTCACAGGCGTGTTCGTACACCCACTGAAAAGAATTAGCGATAGTTAAAAAAATATCGACAACAGTGCGAATTGATTGGTAGCATCCAAACCTTCTGGACCATGCCTGAGATGATCGTCTTGCATACGTATACGTAACCCACTTTAAGAAATAGCGATCAGTTTAAAAATCATTTGTAGCTTCCTATATATCTGAGTCACACCTTGTCTGATGTAGAAAGCCTCGAAAGTATCCGTACGAACGTACGTACGGACACACGTTAGAGGATCCTTCGCTAATATTATGGTGTGTTGATAGTAGATAAATGCAAATGAAATATTTTAAGAGAGAGATGATGGAAGATTAATAAATAGAGGAACGCCGGAAGGTATTAAAAATTTCTTTTTGAGAATTGATAACATAAAAAAGTAATCTTAACAGAAAGTCTTGTGCAGCAGTGATATTGCGTTAATATAGTGCAGATGTAGATTTGCTTTATATTTTGACAGAATGTTATTAATAGTATTACCTATGTACCCGTAAAACTGTAAGAACCGTACCGGTACCCAAATGGAAATATTCAATGTCAAAGTTATGAGTCTTAACACTTCAGGTATAGGTTAAGCGTGTGTTAAAGAAACATTTTAATTTATAACCGTAGAAATGAATTATATATTTCCCTGAAAAACTAATATGTTGTAAAGAATTACTACCTATATTAAGTAAAACAAGAAAAACTATAGTTAGTCGTCTCCTTTCAAAGATATGGCCTAAGTACACATTATTGCCTGTATTATTACTATATCTAAATCTTGGTAGAGTCTGTAAAAACGATTATACCGCACTTTAGTTTTCTGGCTGATTTCAAAACTTTTGAGTTTCTTTTAATATTTTAACCTTTTCATTTATGAATTGAAGACATTAAGTTAGAAGTAGTTTAATGATGATTTGAAATTTAAATTAACTGTTTAAGCTTATTAACACAGGTGAACTACCTTAATAGTTTAAGGGGATGTTGGAGCTAACAACCCGTTTTTTCTTTTACTAATAACTTTTTATATATAAAATGTGAAGAAAAACTGGAAGAAGAGCCGTGTAAATATGAATGATATCAACGCTAATGTGCAAGGTAAAGTTGCATCATTTTTATAAATAATTGTAAATACTAAAGGTATATTTCAGGGTAATATAACATACAAATATTTTGTATTACAATAATATTGATATCATTTATATCTAGGCGTCTCTGCTTTCAGTTTTTCTTTAAATTGTAAGCAGTCAAAGATACACATAAAAATCGTGCTTAGACCGGCCGAATCATAAATATTGCGAGATATATAGCATTAAACATAAACTATGTCCATCTCGCCCCGGTCCCCTGTCCCACCGGAAGTGAGAGCAAACAAAGTCACCAAAAGCAAACCTGAAATATAGATGCGGTTATTGCGGCAAAAAGGGGCATAAGAAGTCCGAGTGCTACCAAGAAAAGGGATCAGAGTAGTCGAGAAACTAATAATAGTGAGAATGCTCACTGCTGTTTTTTGACCGAAGAAGCAATGCCAAAGCTCAATTATCTTTGGTGCATTGACAACGGCTGCACGTCTCATATGTGCAACAACAAAGAGGTATTCACTTACACCAAGAAGGTATATATCGATTCAATCCAAACATTCAATCAGAATATATCCACGTCGAGTGTACAGCATATTGAAACTCGCGAGTGATTCTACTGCAACACTAAGCGCTAACATTGATGTTCGAATCGAAAAGAAGAATAACGCGAGCAACAAAACCACACTCTATGCATCCTCTATATACCTAACCTATGAACTAACTTTTTCTCCATCGCAAAGATCGTCGATTACGATAATGAAATAACGTTAAAATAATGGCGTGGTATTAAGGACCCTCACGACAAGTTCATACTTGTTGCAAATCGAATTGGAGATTTGCTTTACCCACTTGAATACAATGAAGCGTGCGCAAGCATTGAAACGAAAGACTCCGAAAGCGAAATGTAAATATGGCATGCGCGATTGGTCGCAAATATGACAGCTCAGTCGACCTTACTCGATGCACGGTTTGTTTGGCTGGCAAAATCACGAGCGTTCCGTTCCCGAAACGAGAGAGTTTCTCCGAAAACTTATTACAGTTGGTCCATATGAACGGCTGTGGGCTGAAGCGGTATACGTCTCTAGGCGGCGCTCGATACTTCGTCACTTTTAACGACGACAGAATTGATGATGCGAAGTTTACTTTTTAAAGAATAAAAGAGAAGAAAATCAAGGCCATACAGCCTACGAAATCTGCAATGAGACGCTAAACATAATTCTTAAAAACGCAGGGAATTAGCATCGACTGACATCGCCATACCCTTCTCAGCAGAACGAGCTGGTGGAGCGGAAAAACCTCACACTTGATGAAGGCAGATCACTGAATGATAATTGATTCTGTACTATCGCTCTCATTCTGAGCAGAAACGATCGCCACTGTGAATTACATTCGCAACCGATGCACGACAAAAGCTTTACCCGACAGAACTCTATACGAAAAATGGATGGGAAAGCGACCTAGTCTTTTCCATCTACGTACGTTTGGAAGTAAAGCTTTCATTCAAGACAGAATGCCTAATAAAGGTAAATTTGAACATAAAGATTTATAAGGCGTATAGGATATTTCGAGTCTTCAAAGACTTATTGTGTGCGAATTTACAAAGAAAGAAAATTTCGCTCCTCTAAATAATCAAGTTTCTAAATGAGTTCAGTTCAGAGAATTACAATGGAGATTTTTATCAGGCGGATGTTATTTAAAAATCATTTACGAGAGATATGGGCGTCAAGACGACGACACGTGAGACACGTCCTGCTGGCATGGAACCCGTATAAATCAGACGAAATCTTAAGAACCCAGAGATTTCTGACGACGGGGACGCACCTTTTCTAGGTTTTGAGCGATGCATTGACCCCAGAACTTCCAGCGTCGAAGACGGGCCGTTCGCTAAAGGCAAAAGAAAACGCAAGTCAAGATGATGTCTACAACAATGAAATCGAGATATTTCGCGATACTATGAACGCTTCAGAAATTCCAATAAAAATCGCTATAATCGGACCCGACCGTGAAGAATGGCTGGAAGTCATTTATTGTGAAATCAGATATTTAATAAGCAATGTCACATTTGAGTTGACTGATAAATATAAAGATGGAAAGGTAGTCGGTTCTAGAACTGTCCTACGAAATACATACGCCGCAGATGGTACGTTACTTTAAAGAAATGTGAGGATAGTGGCTCAAGGATTCTTGCAAGTACCAGGAATTGACTTTGTAGACAGTTTCGCACCCGTCTCAAAGATCGAATCACTTCGTTTACTTCTGGCACTCTCTGCAACGATTGATCCGCAAGTCATTTATCTGGACATTACTACGGCTCTCTAGCCGGAAGCTCTACATGAGATGATTAAGATCCAGAAGGATGCTGTTATTTAGCAGATATTTTTAAAATTTTCATTCTTTTAACGTAAAAATTTGATTCACGTTCACTGTGTATGTATTTAAAATAATAATAAAATGATTTTACAAGTTAAAATAACTTTTTTCTTGGATCAACTCAAAAAACTTTAGGTTTTTTTCATCATCGCCATAAGTACACGTACAAAGAATGTAAAAAAAATTACATTAAACGAATGAAAATTTGAAAATATTCTACGGTAACTGTGAAAGTGTCAATTTCGGAAGTCACCTATGAAGACAATGGGTAGCAATGGGTTAGGTTGGATAATTTTTTCTATTGATGATTTTTCAATTTCCTTGTTATGTACATAATATAATCAAATATAAAATTGAATATTTAACATGGATTTCTTTTCATTTCGTATAAGATTTCACTGAAAATCGTGTTTTGGGCGGGAGGTGGAGATTTTGACCCTATATTACTGATTTATTCTAAAAAAAATGAAAGAACATGGATTCTGTAATGTTTTCATGAAAATGAAAAACATACAAACAGATGCAATAAAATAATCACTCTTTTCATGATCTTTTCACAAATCAACATGTTTAACACATAATTTAGCGTGCATTCTTTACTTTCAAAGTATACAATAAAGTTTACTAATTAGATGAGAAATATACAACATAGTTAACAGTTCAAAATAATTATAAACATGAAACCATATTTTTTAGATTATTAATTAAGATTAATATCTTTGTAAATATTACGATTTTATGAAAATCTTACTCTGAGTAATGCGTCAATACTTTATTAATAATGATATAAACAAGATATTGATAATTCCAAGTCCTATGAAATATTCAGTTGCGTTACAGCGTTATTATGGGTGTGATCTAAGACATCTAGGCATCGCAGACACCAAAATCGTTCAATACGCTTCCGATTCTAACGAATCTTTCGCACTTATAGATTGTGTATGTGTACACTCATACTGACACATAGCACTAGTCCGTACACTCAAGAGGTTTTGAACGCACTAAACTGCGGAAAGAGAGAAGTAAAAAAGATTCAAGAGGAGATAGAAATGTCGTGTTTTTCTGATGTAATTGTACATGATGTTGTAAATAAATTATTAAACGAAATTAATAGAAGCAAGTACCTATAATAACATAATTTCTGATAATTTATTAATATCGTTGCTTATAAAAAACATGAGCTTTAACAATTGTAAAAATTTAGTTTCTGTACCGACTATTTTAGAATCTAAATTCCACACATAAATATATTTAGTATAATCTAATATATTAGTTGGAGGAGTAAATAAATAATATAGTTTTTTGATGCAGTTGTCATAAAATTCTCAGTTTACGCCTTGTTTTACGGGCGTAAAATGCCGCTATTACGCCATTATAAAAAATTTTTGTTTTTACAACTTAGGCATGGGTGATCGCACAACACGTAGATCGGCTCTTGTGTTGTGTCATTGACACTCGAAGTGCAACATTCAACGGTCGTGTTGTAAACATTATTTTTTTATATATTCCGTAAAAGGGACGTTAAATCAACATTTCTTACACATTCTGCACAAAAAAATAATGTTTGGAACTTGGGAGTAGAATTTATGCCCATGTTGCAAAAAGTACTATTACAATATATTTACATAAATCCTTGTTTAATTTTATTGTAGCAAACTGTATATGTTTTAGCACAAACACCATCGCGGTAATACTTGTTACCGACTACTTTAGATATCGAAGCTTGATACGCTGAAAATGCCGAGCATAATTGGATCGTAATTGGTAACTCGATGCACAGCACATATCAAATTTATTCGAACTGAACCATTGAAGATACAAAGTTTAAATGAAGACTTTTTAAATTTAGTATTTAACGTTTATAACAAAATATGACAGATGATAAAGCACGTATTTTCTACATACTTTAATAAAAAATAATATCCGTTCATATATCTAATTATATAGGATACAAAATTAGCAAGGTAATGTATAACAGTTACAATAATTATTCACTTAATATATATATATATATATATATATATATATATATATATATATATATATATATATATATATATATTAAATACTACAACATAGCATGGGAAAAATGATAATAGTATATATATATATATATATATATATATATATACTATATACTATTAACATATATATATTATTCACATTTTTCCCATGCTATGTTGTAGTATTTAATATTTTTACTGAATATTCTAACGTCACTAGAACGGTTGTAAAATTTACAACAGTTTTTCTTTCTATGTAGTAAATACTTTATGCTGTATAACAATAAAATACAAAATTATTATAAATATTCCTTTTTTTAATTAGTCAAAATAATCTGTACATTGCTCCGAAGGTGCATTAGCATCTAAGGGATATTTTGCTAGTTATATATACCTTTAATAATAAATATTCCTTCTATTAATGAGTCAAAATAATCTGTACATTGCTCCGCAGGTGCATATATATATATATATATATATATATATATATATATATATATATATGCACCTTCGGAGCAATGTACAGATTATTTTGACTCATTAAAAAAAGGAATATTTATAATAATTTTGTATTTTATTGTTATACAGCATAAAGTATTTACTACATTGAAAGAAAAACTGTGGTAAATTTTACAACAGTATTCTAGTAACGTTAGAATATTCGGTAAAAATATAAAATACTACAACATAGCATGGGAAAAATGTTAATAGTAAAAATGAATGTGCATTTTCATGGTGCTTCAAATTTTTTGCGTCAGTTAGAAGACGGTTCGAAGTGTAGAATAGTAAATCTCATATCATATATAATAATACTTAATATCTACAAAAAATAGATAAGCACAACGATAAAGCTTAAAGATGTTGTAACATATAGGGTGAAAAAATATTGTTTGATTTTAATAATCTCAAATATCCCAGAAGATTATGAACCAAATCGGCTCAAAAATATTTAGCCAATAACCTGACACCTAACAAATATTCTCTGCAAATTTCAAAGCATCTCATCAAGTATTACCTAAGTTATCGTTGTCCAAAAAATCCATTTTTGACATTTTATTGCTTGCTGATAGAGGAAGCTTTGTGATGGTAAAAAAAGTTATGCTAAAATCATTACAGAAACATGTTTTGAGACATTTCGAATCAAAATACACTACATTTAGAAAATGTCTGTATGGATGAGTATTACTCTCAATATTCACGGTCAAAATTAATGTTTCAGGGCTCATTTTTTAATGAAGGGAGCTTAAGAATAATTTTTTTTTATTTTCAATGTGTTACAGTTTTTAGCGGTTTATCGAATTTTAGTTTCAGTTTTTCTGGTATGTTGATATATTTGAAATAATATTATCGATTCCATTTAAATGCATTTGAAATAGCATTAAATTACCTATATTTTCCGTCCAGAACATTTAAATAACTGCTACTTCCCTTTTTCTATTATACACGGAAGAATTTTTTGTTTAAACGGTGATATTTGAGAAATATCAGATAGAAAATTTTTCAAACAATTTAATCTAATTATTTGCTTTGGAATATGGAGAAGAATATTCTGTTTTGAGTATTTATGCTTTTCTGCTTCAGAAAAAAAATCATTTTTTTTAAATCGATTTTTTATGCCCACACATCACACAATGTTTCAATCAAACATTTCAAAGAATGATTACTGTATGAATTGTGTAAACATTGTACAAAGTTTGCCCAAGTCTTTCTGAAATAGTAGTATGAAATATTTACAAAACCTTGCAGTAATATTTCATAAAATGTATATATAATTATAACAAAAAAGGGTTCAAAAAATATTTCAGAAATGTTGTAGAAACATTTCATTGCAGGTTATTTTTCTGCAATAAAATTTTTTTTTATGAATTTCAGAAAATATTTTTAAAACGTCTACACATCATTTTTGTAAATGTTACATAAATTGTTATAAAAAAGTGTCCTAAAATATTCGATGAAATGTTATTGAAATGTTTCGACAATGATGCTCAATCATGTCATTCAGAAATATTACAAGATTTATAGAAACATTTAAAAAAAAATTCGGTTCGCATTACAGAAAGCCAGAAACTATATTTCGAACTTTTACAGAAACTTTTAATAAACTTATTTAGAAAGTACGCTGGAAGATTGTCGAGATGTTGTTTCCACACAGCATAGTATATACCAGTGAAATATTTTAAGAAAGATTTAATTTCAAATGAAATTTGTCGTAAATATTTCCGCAATATTAATTATATTATTTAAAATTATTGATATGAAATATTTCATTGCAATATTGAGAAAATCTTACAAGCATATTTCAGGAAATATTCGTAATCACCCATTATGTAATCTTTTTCAAAAACTTAAAGAAATCTTACTGTAATCTTTCACGTAATATTGCAGAAAATACTTTTAAAATCTTTCAAAAAAATATTGTTTGTAATAACTTAGCAATACAGCATTTTCAGTCACCATTTTCAATTATTAATAAAATAACGAATATTCGAAGTGAAATAGCTCATATCTCGAAAACAAGGGCCCATTGGAACAAAATACGGGTACTGGGCTTCATTTTTGGGCACCAGAAATGAACGAGCACTCCTCAAAGCCTTATTGAAAATCGTTTCCCGCAGACGGAACACTCTTCTTGTGAGTAATATCTAGCGCATTACTCGTCGCTATGGTGATAAAGAAACAGTGAAACTTTCGCAACGTGTATTACTCATTAATGTTAACCAGTGCTTTGACGGAAACATCCAGTAGTTAGTAGGGTAAAGATAGATTTTTACTTTAGAATAAAATTAACCTAATTAAACTTTTTTGGAAAATATTCCTTGATATTTCAAAAATGATAATGTGAAAAGATTCTAACCTTTTATAAGTTTATAACCCTATTACGATTTTTAAATAACAATGAATATTTTCCAAAAAAGTTTATTTCGCTTCCTTTTATTCTGAAGTAAAAATCTATCTTTACTAACTACTGGATGTGTCCGCCACAGCGCTGGTTAGAATTAATGAGTAATACACGTTGCAAAAGTTTCATTGTTTCTTTATAAACCTCATAAAAACCACAAAGATCATAAACCCAATAGATCATCGACCCTATAAATCCATAAACCTCATATAACCCATTAACATCGTAACCCCCATAAACTCATAAACCCCATGAAACCAATAAAAAACGTAAACCCCATAAATCCCATGAAACCCACAAACGCCAAAACCCCATAAGCCGCATAATCCCCTAAAGTCCCAATAACCAAATCGGCCGGCGCCTTTTCCCAGTCATCATAACATCATAGAGGTCGAGATTGGGGTCGAAACTGATGCATCCCCTGCGGCTGAATCTTTCAGCTACAGGGATTTTAAATCGATCCAGCAAGACGACCTCCTGTCTCACCTAGCTGACTGTGATTGGTCGCAGATCGATGGTCCCGCGGCGGGTGTAGACAGTCAACTAGAGTACCTCAGTGTCAACCTCATGGCTGTGATAGATAAAATTGCGCCCTTAAAAGAATTTACTCCGAAAAAGAAAACGAATCCACCATGGGTTGATGCTGAACTGATACATCTATACAAAAAACGTGACTCTGTACGACGCTATGTACGGACCAAATACGACAGACTGTGGCGTGAGTATCAGAGCCTTGCAGCTGAAGCTGAATTACGAACGAAGGAAACAAGGGAAAGATTTTTACAAAATATAATTTTTGAAGCAGTTGATAATAAGAAAGATATCTGGAAACAGCTCAAGGCTCTGGGCCTTCTGTCGAAGACAAGAGAGGAGCTTCATGGTTTTCGCCGGAAGAGCTCAATGCCCACTTTGCAGGAGTGTTGATCTCCCAAAGTGAAAGTGATGAAGAACTTGACAACGTCTTGATCACTGCCAGTGATGACGGCTTTGTTTTCCGAGAAGTCAGCTTCTCGGACGTGGTCCTGGCTGTTGCCCATTTCTCATCACAGGCCAGAGGGGAAGACGGCATTCCCCAAAGTATAGTGGTTAAGGCTCTTCCGTTTGTGGGAGATCATATTGTTAAGATCTTTAACTCCTCTCTGTCCAGTGGCATTTTTCCGGGAACTTGGAAGGGAGCTCAATTGAAGGCATCGATTCTAAAACGTCCTTAGCGCTCGGCTCGGGTTACCGCTATATACAAATTGACGTCATGGTGACCAATTTTTAAATTTACGGAAATGAATTTTTAAAAATAGCATCGTATAGAGGATAAAAAATGGCAACATTTTATATATATACTTTGTTTGTACAATGTTTAGTATTTGAAAAAAAAATAAAAACGGCAAAATTTTAAATCTTATTTGCACCACGTTTTTTAAACTTAACTCGCTGCAGCTCCGACAAATATGAACGGATCTTGCTTATTTTTTGCATAGACTCGTAAAATAGTCTAGCGCTGCTGATAAACTCATAGATAGTTAAATATTAAATATTTTTCTTTCAACAATTTAATTGCAAACCAGTGAGTTACCTTTTATATGGTTAAGTATATTCAACGAAAAAAAGTATCGAGGGAAGTTTAAGACTCAGTGAACTTTCAACGAGACATTTGTTTGTTAATATTTGAAGAAGTTTCTCAGAAAATTACAGATCAATTGGATGAAAAGTGGCAAAGATAGAGCGATTTTGCCAAACTTGCACGCTCCGCGCGAACATTAGCGGGTCTGCGCGATACATGACGCTTGCAGCGTATGTCAGTCATATAATGCCGTTTACTTGAAGATTTGCTGTTTTTTTTTTATAAAAAATACATACTTAATCAAATCATACTATTTAATACTGTCGATTTATAGTGTAGAAGTTAAGAAAAATAAGTATCTGATGAAACAATAAGAAATTAAATAAACAAAGCAAAGGCAAAATCAAACGGCAGTTATTCATAAAGTTGTTGAATTTTTAAATCTTTGTACGAAAGTTTTAGAAATTATTGTTAATTCTAAATGTTATATACACTAGATAATAAATGGTTATAATAAAGCGTTCAAATGAAATTCACACACATTAAAAAGAATATTGCAGCGTAAATAAATTGAATAGTAAATTACAATCTTTAAAAATATAAATTTCTGGGAAACATATAAATTTCACAGATTTTTTACATTGTTCAGTAAATTAGAAACTTCAAATAACTAATACTTATATTTATTTATATTTCTACATTAAGATTTATTTACAATTTAGTCGCAATACATACAACGCGTTTCAAAAACATATTACTTTTTTTTTCCTTTTATCGTTTTTGTTTTCTTTTCTTTTTTATTAATTTTTAATTCTAATTTTTGCTTTTGTTCGTCGCTTACTTTTCTTCTTTTTGTTGAGACAACTTCCGTTTTTCGAACTTTTTTGTTACCATGTTCTTCTTTCACATTCTTTGTTTTACTGACAACAGTTTTAATAGAAGTTGTTTTTAAAAATTTTTCACCAAAATGTTGCCCATTAGTAGTACAAAATTGCAATAAATGTTTAAAATCCTTTTCTTTTTCTTTCGTTATTCCTACCTTTTTAGCTAATGATACTTTCGACAAATCTACTTTACTGCTGTTTCTTAGTTTAATTGTAATTGGATTGACATCATAATCGTAATACAAATCAATTTGTCCGTTAGGAAAATATACAATTCTAACAACTTTGCTTATTTTAATTACATTTTTCTGCAAGTCTTCGTCTTTCGCAAACAGTTTTTCATAATCTTTTACTTCGCACTGTGAAATAGCAACCATTTCGAATGGAGGATTTCTAGAATTTTTTATTAGTTGCACATAATCATTTTCTGTTTCAATTCTTTCTTGATTTTTTTTCTTACTACCATACAAACCGAAATTTCGGTCACACTGGCAGTAGGAATGCCCTCTAACAGGAAATAAATGTTGGATTTCTAATTGCAATTTGTAAGATAAAAATGAAAAGAATTTAAAATTAATGTAATTTCGATTTTGACCTCCTGCAGCATCAGAAAATAAAAATATTTTATCGAAGACGTTTAGTTGTAGTTCTTTCCTTATCGCATACTCAACCATATTACATACGCTGTTGGCGCCCTTTTTTAAAATCCCTTCAAGGAAATGGAACATGTAACTTCGATCACTATCGAAAATGTGTACATTAAACAAATACATCCAAACTAAACGACGAAAAAATTGAGAATTAACTGGTAGTTTTGGCAATGGCAAGTTTTGACCAAAGTCAAATTCACATTTTAGTACATTTACAGCGGACAACATTGAATTTTTTAAGTTTTTATACTTTTCAACTTGCACGATATGTTCAAAATACTCATTTTCTCGTCCTTTGTTAGTTTCATAAGTAAAACAAAGATCACATACATCAGTACGTAGCAGACCAATAGAGAAATTCACAAAATGATTAAAATAATTAAAATATGTTGTTTTATCAATAGGAATAGCTTCACTCCCTGTTACAGCTGCATAAAAATCCAAAAAGGAAAAATAGAGTGAATGTAATGTTAACGATGTATCAAGAAAATAGTAAAGCTTTGAGCTTTCTCTAGTATAATGTGACTCAGAATGCGGAAGGCTTTTACTATGTTCCAGAATTAAAGTTTTGACATCTTCAGTTAGCTTTACCTTGTGATTATCTTGTTTTCCTCTATTATCAGACATCGTTTTGCCACTTACTATTTTTTCTTGAACCGTTTTTATTCTCCAATTTGGAAAATACTGCAAACAAACTTTCGACAAATATCGATACTAGTGCTTTTGTAGTAACAATAAAATTGCCACTGTAAACGTTTTAATTCTTGTGTCGATTCTTTTCTTACAATCATATTTTCTAATATTGTATTCTGTACTTGAAAATCTCCACTGCACCAAAATTTATGAAACATACTTTTTTGCCATTCATGATCTACTTTTAAAAAACACTTTTTAGGACAACAATTTTTGATTTCTGTGAACGTCTTTTCAAGCACTTTCTTTCCACTAACTGATTCATATTCTAATCCCTATATAAAAGACGTTTGGAAATCATCATTTTATATATACGTATTAATGAAAAAATTTATTTTACAAAATTGATTACAGCTTCATTTTAAATGATTTGAAAATAGTGCATTTTGACACGGGTGTGGAAGTTGATTAACGCATGGGATGCATAAGTAATTAAAATAATTAACTTCAAATTGTTTATTTACATAATATTTCACAACAGCATAAAAATTTAGAGAGTTCTTCGTTTTAATTAATTTCGAGTTTTATATACATGTCATTCAATCATATTTGCAACAGAAATTCTTTTTTAAAACACGTCTTACGATATTTTACTTACCTTATTTTTACAACTTTTATTAATAGTTTTTTTCCATGCATGCTCATTTCTAATTCTTTTACGTCATATATTGATCGACATTATGCTTATAATTTATTTAGCAAGTAAAACGTTTTTTAAAAAGATTAAATAAATTAACAAATTTGTGAATAAATGCAGCTTGTAAACGAACAAGAAAATCAGTGTGACTTCAATGCGAAACGAGTTCGACTTTGTTTTGTTTATTTCAGGATAACTTTTATCATGTTTCTTAAATTATTTCTTATTCTATGAGTGACATACACTGAGCGTCATGTATCGCGCAGACCCGCTAATGTTCGCGCGCATCGTGCAAGTTTGGCAAAATCGCTCTAGCTTTGCCACTTTTCATCCAATTCATCTGAAATTTTCTGAGAAACTTCTTCAAATGTTAACAAACAAATGTCTCGTTGAAAGTTAGTTAAGTCTTAAACTTCCCTCGATACTTTTTTTCGTTGAACATACTTAACCATATAAAAGGTAGCTCACTGGTTTGCAATTAAATTGTTGAATGAAAAATATTTAATATTTAACTATCTATGAGTTTATTAGCAGCGCTAGACTATTTTACGAGTCTATGCAAAAAATAAGCAAGATCCGTTCATATTTGTCGGAGCTGCAGCGAGCTAAGTTTAAAAAACGTGGTGCAAATAAGATTTAAAATTTTGCCGTTTTTATTTTTTTTTTCAAATACTAAACATTGTACAAACAAAGTATATATATAAAAGTTGCTATTTTTGATCCTCTGCACGATACTATTTTTTAAAATGCATTTCCGTAAAATTGCAAATTTTGGTCACCATGACGTCAATTTTGATATAACGGCAGCCGGGCCGAACGCTAAGGACGTTTTAGAATCGATGCCTTCAATTGGTGCCTTTGAAGAAGAAGCCTGTGCCATCTACGGTGTCAGATTTCCGACCAAATGCCCTACTGAGTTTCCTTTCTAAGGTCCTGGAAAAATTAGTACACGACCAAATAACTGACTTTTTACTGGAAAACAATACTTTGGACCCTATGCAGACTGGTTTCGACAGAATCACAGTACACAGACAGCACTACTAAAACTGACGGAAGACATAAGATCAAGCATTAACAACAAGAAAAAACTATTGACTATTTTGTTGATGTTTGATTTTAGCAAGGCATTCGACACCATCTCACACACTAAACTGCTGCGTAAGCTGATGCGCATGGGATTCTCCAAGAGTGTTCTCCTGTGGCTTAAGTCATATATAATGGGGAGACGACAGAAAGTCGTCACAAACACAAAAGGGGATTCAGGTTGGCTAACCACCAATCTTGGCGTTCCACAGGGCTCAGTCCTGGGACCTCTGCTATTCAGCCTGTTCATAAACAACTTACAAGACGCACTAGACTTAGACGGTGTAGAACGTATACTTTACGCTGACGACCTGCAAACCTACACTCAAGTGACCCTGAAAGGTCTTTGTGATGGTATCTGTCGCATGTCGGCTGTAGCACGAGCAGTATCGAACTGGGCAACGTCATCTGGCCTGCGCTTCAATGTCGGCAAGACAAAAGCGATTATTTTCGGATCTGATCATAACATCAAACAGGTTCAGAACCTTGACTTGCAAGGCATTGAGATACAGACCGGCGTACACGTTCCCTTTGTCGATACAGTCACCAACCTCGGTGTGGTGATGGACGGAAGGTTAACATGGAAGCCGCCACTGAATGCGGTCAGTAGGAAAGTAAATAGAGGTCTGTATAGCTTAAAATTATTCCGTTCAAGCACCACACAGATACTGAGGAAGCAGCTGGCATGTGCACTGGTAGTACCTCACTTAGACTATTGCTCAGTGGTTCTTCTTGACGTATCAGGGGAGCTTCAGACACGACTACAACGTTTACAGAATTCATGTGTGAGATACATATGTGGTGTTAGGCGTGATGAGCATATCACCGCCTACAGGGAAAAACTGGACTGGTTAGATCTGAAGGTGAGGAGGGAGTATTTTATGGGGCTGCTGCTTTACAAAGCGGTTGTCATGCTGCAGCCACCATATCTTACTGCCCTCTTTGAAAAAAACCAGGCCAGGACTTCAAGTAGGGGTGGTACGAAAGAGCTCTCGGTTCCGGGGTCGCGCACCAATAAGGGCCTATTCTCGTTTAGAGTTCAAGGTGCGCACCTTTGGAATTCGCTCCCAAGCAGTGTGAGGTGTCTGCCATCTTTTTGTAAATTTAAAACGGCGTTTAGCAGGCACCTTAAACAATTACATGGTGACGGGAATACATAGAGGTGAACTTTTCGAGAATCGGTTGATACATTATTTTGTTCATCTCTGTGTATTCCCAATCTGACTCGGATATTTATTTGGGTTATTTATTTATTTGAAATATTTATTTATTTAATTTATTTATTAATTTTAATTTATTTATTTATTTAATTTAATTATTTATCTAACTTATTTATTTATTTGACTTAGTTATTTATTAATTTAATTATTTATTAAATTTGTTAAGTGTTAAGTGTGAATGTATTTGTTAGCGTGAATTGTAAAAGTGTCATATGAATGAGTGTGTTTTTAAATTTTCGACGTGATAGTTATACGTAAAAATTTAGTAAAGTGCGTGTATGTATTCTTTTTATTTTTATCGTATCATGTTATCTCTATTTTATTTATTTTATTCTATGTATTTTGACGAAGCGTGTTCTGTGATGTGCCATCTGACTATGACTAGTTAATTATACTTAGATTTTATAAACTGACGAACTGTTACAGCGAATAATGTTATTTAATACATAAGAAGTGCAATAAGTGAATGTTAAATGTAAGATAACAAATATATAATACTGACTGATATTTTAATTATTATAACTATACATGTACATGCAATTGTAAGAATTTCGTCTTTGATGAATAAACAGTATATCTTTCTATCTATCTATCTATCTAACCCATAAACACCATAAAACCCATAAAAACCAAACACAGTTAACTTGTAATAAACGGAAGATTTCTGAATAAGTGCATGCAATTTAATGTGATTCTACGTGAAATTTAATGTACTTGTAACAAAAAGGAGATTTCCATATATATGCATGACATTTAATATGGTTCTACATTAAAATTAATAAACGTAAATGTATATTAATGTACATCTGCATGAATTTTAATACAATACAACATTAAATATTTATTACATGAAATTTATTATTACATAAAAATTAAACAAATAATTATAAAAAATATATATATAAAAGAATATGTGTAACAAAAAAGTTACCCATTTCGGTTTTAGTAAATGTTAAAAGGAGTCAAATAACTCTCAAATCAAAAAATTTCGTTTGTCAGTCATCTACAGTCGGGAACGTAGCAAAGTTCCCCCAATAACTAATGTATTGACAATGTCAATAAATCATGACTTGTAGGATTAAGGTGTTGAGATTATACACGGCTTAATTGAAAGGTATTAGTAAATATGTATAATAAGAAAAAGTTTTAGAATGATTACTATTTAAGACACATTTATATAAACGTATGAAAAGAAATGGAAGAGAAGAACTCTATGTTACCAGTTCAATGTTTTTTATTTTTAAAATAGTGTGTAAAAATTTTTCTTTAAAAAAAAACGATTTATAAGAGAAACTCAAACTTTGTAGTAAGAACAGTTAAATCACTTGAAATTGTTTTAAATTATCGTGTATTCGTAATGGAAGGGTCTAAAGTATCCAATTTTCCATAAATATATTTCCATGGTACATTAAAAATAAAAAACTATCAGTCGGTAACGTGGGAATCTTCATTTCTCTTTCACATTCTCTTACGAAATCTATCAATAAAAAAACGTATCCTCTAAAAATCACGTTTTATGTAAATTAAATATTTAATATATTAAATTTTTTATTTAAAATATTTTTAATTCAATCGTCAAAAATTGATATTAAATCTTAGTTTCAGGTTTTTGGCGATCCGGTATCAAAAAGATAAGGCTGTATAATCCCTATAAATGCATTTAGGAATACAAATGGGGGCGCTGAAAGTAGTAAAATGGCGGACCGCCATGAGAAATAATACATAAAAAGCCGTAATAATTGACAGTTTAACATTGTAGAAATGTTTTTCTAAATATTTTAAGAGATTGTATTTAATTGTACACAAATGATTTAATTTTTAATACTTAATGTAATTCGTTATTTAAATATTTTTAATCTGTTTATTTTAATCCTCGATCGATTTATAAAATTGTTATATATATATAATATATGTAAAATATAATTTTGTTACTAACAAAATAATAATAAAAATTATAATTATAAGAAAATATTACTGCGTGTAGCTCATAAGGACGATTCAACTGACTACTCGTAACAAGTCGCGATGGCACAGTCGGTAGGTCGTCCGCTTCTGGTGCAAAGCTTCTCGAGTTCGATTCCCCACAAGATCGGTTTTTTTTTCAGATAACGTATTTATCAGCGAAGACTATGCCAGAAAACTAGAATTATAAGTGTGCGATGCGAGCGTGCATGTTATATAAAATGTAAATAATACGTAAAATAATTAGCGAAAATAAAAAAAAATTTCATGTGAATGTACTGGAAGCGCATTTCCAGTAGGTACATAAAATTTGTCAAGTTTAATCGAAAATCATGTAAATTGAATTTAATGTATTTACATTAAAATGAATGCACGTACATTAAAATTAAGTTTGTACGTTATACTTTAGTTACATCATTAAAATGGAATTAATGTACCTGCTTCAAATTTGCTTCCATTACATGTAGATTGTGGCATTGTAGATAAAAGCCATAAAACCCATAAAGATCATAAACCCAATGAACTCCATGAACCCGATAAACCTCATACAAGCCATAATCATCGTACACCCCATATACAAATAAGAACCATAAAATCCAGAACAATCATAGACCCTATAAACCCATAAACCTCATAAAACCGATAAGCATCGTAAACCCCATAAAATCATACACGCGATAAAACCCATAAAAAACGTAAACCCCATAAATCCCATGAAACCCATAAACGCAAAAACCCCATAAGCCGCATAATCTCCTAAAACCCCAGTAACACATAAACCCCATAAAACCCTTGAACCACAATAACCCACAAAACCAATAAAACGCATAAACGTCGTAAACCCCATACCCCCGGAAACCCATAAACACCATAAAACCCATAAAAACAATACATCCATGTACCCATAAAATTCATCAAACCCATAAACATCGTAAACCCCATAAACCCTATCAAACCTACAAACATCGTAAACCCTATAAACTCATAAATACCATAAACCTATAAAAACCATAAACATTAAAAACCCCATAAACTGAAAATAATATCGAAAATTCTCAAAAATCCCTCAAATTTTACGAGATCACAATATTTGCTATCATAAATGACAGAAAATCACATAGATGACAAAAATCAATAAAATCATAATAATTATAAGTGATCAAAAAACATTAAAATCATACAAAAATAATATTACCGAATAAATATGTAAAAGAGCAGAAAAAATGAAGAAAAATGCGAAAATTTTTAAATGTCCGGAGGTGACGACTAAAGGATTTTCCTAAAAAAATTCTTTAAAATCATTATGTTTTGCATATATATATATATATATATATATATATATATATATATATATATATATATATATATATATATAAATTTAAAAAAATGTAAAATAACAATAATATGCAGGAGAGCACGAGGAGCAATAATTATAAAAATAATTGTATGCCCATCTGAACGAAAATGGCCACTTTTTTCCCTGAGACCAAAATTACACTTTTTGCCCGCAAATTACTTTTCTTCAAATGCGAGAAGAAAGTAACTTCACTAGAAAGTAGTCCAAATTCCTTTATTTCATCAAGTTCTACCAAACGTCATGTATATAGAATGTAGGTAAGAGGATAACGCTCGGCCGATAACATACCGGCAATATCAATAAAAGTATGTATTTAAAAACAGTACACTGGAAACATGTCAGTTATCGTTGGAAATACTTAAAAAATATGTAGAAAACCTAAAAACATATAGCAAAAGAAATTATACTTAAACTACAAACCTAATCTACAAATGGGGGAGCAATTTATATATTAGATCCATTATTTAATACTCGTGAGCAGCGATATTCATTTTATTTAGAAATTATATAAAAGAATTTTAAGATACTTGTTTATAATCTCACGACATGTATAAATTATATAGAATTATTCAATAATCTTTTTATATAAATGTTCTAAATAAAACCGTGGTGTCCGTCGCCAGTAGCCCTACATAAACCACGGGAGCTTTCTCCCTTCCTCCAGGCTCCTTTAACCTTTTCCACCTCCACCAATGTGTATACATGATCATAAAAAACTCTAAAAGAACCTATTGTAATATTCACAATGTTTTTAAATATACCCATGATGATATATTTAAAAAAATGTTTATGATAAAAAACTGTAAATTGTTCACCTTTTTTATGATGAAGTATATAATAAAATAATTGAATTTATGTCATTATGTCTTTCACCCACAGATATGTATACAAAACATAAGTTTTTTAATATATTCTTTTAATTAAAATATTTGTAACATTGGTTTTTTAAAATTATCCGTGCAGATTAACTATTGATATTGCTTCATATTTGTTACGGTACTATTGCTTCAATTTTGTTACGGTACCAAGAAAGTGTACAAATTTTTTGAGATGCAAAAAACTTTAATATATAATATAACAACTTTTTATTGAAAAATTATGCATAATTTACAATAGATGTTCAAAAACTCGATATAAATAGTCAAAAACTTTCTATTTTAGGTACCAAATAAGTCAATAAAATTTTGTAAAATAAATACAACGGGAAATAAATTTTCATATCGGCATAACTCTACCAATTATTATATTAAATACATTATACATTTAAATAAATATACACTTTATTTGAAAATACTTATTTTATTAACATAAATAATAAAGAATACTAATGTAATATACATTTCCTATACACAATAATAGATTAAAACAAAAACAGTGCAACGGATTTGAACCAGCAGTAGTAGTAAGACCACCATGGCGAGACGTCCGTATTGATTTTCCCCCTCCCCTCCTTGGTACTAAGCCACTATGGCGCGGCGCCAGAGTATTGATTTTCCCCGTCCCCTTCTTGACCTATATTGGGGGAGGCCCAACATGCGGGTCCTGCGTCAAGGTCGCGGCTGAGTGTTGTAGTCGCACAGGTGATAATCGCCGGGGCGGGATATATATATATATATATATATATATATATATATATATATATATATATATATATATATATATATATATATATATATATATATATATATATATATATGCACACATATATAAATAAACAAATAATAAATATAAAAAATGATCAAATATAAAGCATAAATAATTTGCTTTTTCCCCTGAGTTATCTATGAAAAATAAGTGTGTTCTACGTATAATATGGCGTTGTGGCCCTCAGAAGGACCGTTTTTACGATTAAATTATAATCTTTTGTAGCCGTTTTTTCGGGCAAAGAGTTAGTATTGCTAGAATATTTCTCTGTGTATTTTTTCCATTGTGAAGTACCCGCTGCCGTCTTATCTCCTTCTTTTTTATTCTTATCCTGAAGAAGAGAAGATTTCTCGCCTTTGCTGCTGTTGCTCTGTTTTTGGCCCATCTTGTCAGGGCTTACGTAGGTGAAAGAGGTGAGAAAGTGGTATACGCGTATTTTATATCGAGCATTAAAATTTTTCCAATATATTTTTACATTACTCTAGAATTGTAGGGTAAAAAGTTATTATTATAATCAATGATAACTTTCTCTCGTACGTCGTCATTGTGATTCTTTACACCGCTGTCAGCAGAGCTAGCAGAAGCGAGTTTACCAGCGCACATCCCCATGACTATCTTATGCTTTGGCTGGGATACGAATAATCACAGACATCAAATTACAGTTACATTTATAGGAAGTGGGTGTGAATAAATTATGAAAAAATATATAACTTATGATTGGTGTTTATTATTAATATTTTGTATACAGTCTTCATATAATCTTTCAAGTCATTCACAATAAAAGGTAAATGAAATGCAAGAATTTCGGATAATACAATTTTTAGATATACGCTTTTGTACATATCGGTGTCGTCGACGATTCTTTCCATAATAAAACCTTCTATGTCGGCGTTATGTATTGAATAGTATTGTTTGAATGATTTAGGATCATTAAGAATGTTATTTACGTTTTCTGTTAGTTCTTTTTCGAGTCCAATCCTACGCAGAGTCTCTTCATGTTAAATTTGTTGAGAGCATACGTCGTTGACAGTAAAAGATTAGGCAATTCGCTCGTCACTTCCCGTATTTCGCGCGCTTGACAAGTAGCCATGGTTATTTCTTTAACAAAAAAACAAACTGAGAATTTTAATTTGTAAAGTGCAGCCTCGAGAGACGATGTGGTCGCTTTGCTCTGCGTGCTATTACTGGCCAGAAAACTCTATCGTCGACGCATGAGGGTCTATGATGGTTTTCTCCCACACCCCCTCCCCTCCAACGTGAATAATAAGAGTGGGGGGAGTATGGTAACAGAAGCCAGGTGCTACTCATTTTTCACGACTGTTATTCTGTCAATAAAAGTGTGGTTATGGTGTACAATTTTGAAATGACCCGTAGGCTATACAAGTTTATACCCCCCTATGGCGAGACGGTGACGTCACGCGGTGGCGCCGTAGGCGGAGCCAGGTCTATGGCATATACTCCCGCCACGTAAGGCTGTCTCTCTCGCGCCCATGTGATAATGGATATGGAGACCCCCACTCGCGCCCTGACAGATTGTCTGTCTCTGTCATATGCAAGGGATGGGTGTCTATGGCGTTCCCCACCCTTACTCAGACGGTGTCTCTCTCGCACTCATGCGTGGGGTGTGTTATGGCGTGGGTTCTCTCTTGCACTTGTGTGGGAGATAGGCAGTGGTACCGATGGCGTAGTTTCGCTCTCGCTCGCACTCATACGGGGTATGGTATGTCGTGTGCTCTCTCTCTAACGCATGTGGGGGTGGAAGCCGGAGCAGTCGATGGCGTAGTCTCCCTCTCTCTCGCACTCCTACGGCACTATTCTATAGCAAGGGCTCTCTCTCTCTCTCTCTCTCTCTCTCTCTCTCTCTTGCACTTGTGTGGGAGACAGGCAGTGGTGCCGATGGCGTAGTTTCTCTCTCCCTCGCACTCGTACAGGATATGGTATGGCGTATGATATCTCTAGCGCACGCGGCCGGTGGAAGCCGGAGCACTCGATGGCGTAGTCTCCCTCTCTCTCGCACTCATACGGCACTATTCTATAGCGAGGGTTCTCTCTCTCTCTCTCTCTCGCCGTCTCTCTCTCTCTCTCTTTCTCGCACTCTCTCTCTCTCTCTCTTTCTCGCACTCTCTCTCTCTTTCTCCTGCGTTCTCTCTGTCTCTCACTCTCTCACACACTGACACAAAAATCATGCACGTTTAAAGGTGGGGTTATCGCAATAAAAACAATATATTTTTGACTAAAAATTATATTGTTCGCAATTTCTTTTTTTACATTGAAGAAATGACTAGTTTTTACTTTTAAATTTGAACTAACATCATCTTAATCTAGCATATTTAAGCACTTTGTGCACTTGCATGGTAACTCCAACTGCAGTTCCTCGCGTAATTTACGCGTCCGAAGCCGTATTGCGTTGTACTCCAAACGCTCTAGTCTGGTTGCTTCATTCTAAAACATAAATTAATAAAAAATATATTAGTATATGTAAATATTGCATAATATAATATGTTAAATTATTTTTAAAAAAGTTGAACTACTTACAGAAACGAGGATTTTGTCCAGCATCTTTGATAGCTGTCTCCGATACATAGCTTTTCCATTCTGCGATTTTTTCTGTAATTAAAAAAAGGAAATATTTGTTAATTAAAATAAAAATTAAAAGCACAATTTTAAAATATAATATAATATAATATAGCTACCTTATCATTGTTTTCTTCGTATTTCTTATTTATTTCGCTGGGCGAAAGTACTCTAAAGCCTCTGCTTTTGTTCCGGGTAGTTCGTTGCTGTAATAAAAGAAAAAATATTAATTAGAGAAAAAGAAATAGAATTATTAAATAGCATTTATTTATATACATACCCTATTGAGTTGAATCGTCTCCTGTAGTTCGCGAAACCAATCCTCCATTCTGCTTACGCCTCTGACTAGGCATAGACTCACACTACGGGATTCTGATGGCTGCAAATTAAAAAATATATATTAAATTATGTTTATTATCCTAAGAATATACTGATTTTCTCAAAATAGAATGTGATGGTGGGGCTTATCGTAAATCCTTACAAGTTGTGAAAACATAAGGGTTGGAGGTGTTTCTGATCTTCTTTTTCTGACATCTGATAAAAATTGAAAAACAAAGGAAGGAGTATTTTTATATTTTTAAAATAAATAAACCATTTAATATTTACTTCATCCTGTTTTATGTAAGGTTTAAATAATATACATAAAAATAAAAATACAAATATATATTGTTTTGAGAAAAATTATTTACATAGATAACATACGCAGACATAAATCTTAAACTTTATGTAATTTTATAACCAAATGGTAGTGAAGTTCCATCGGAAAAGAAGCGCCGTTTGGTGAGGACGATTTCACATGTCTGTTTCTCGTCAGTCGTCCCAACATCGAAAGTCGCGGTTCGCCGAAAACTCTTAGACGATAATTTAATGGAATCTATTTCTCTTTTTATGAGACTAAGCATACTATTAAAATGAATGTATTGACTGTTGTGGTAATTTAAGCGAATACCCTTAATTTTGCAACATTCGAAAGTCTTATTACTTGAAGAGGTGCCTTTCTAACTGTAAAACTTTGGTCCGCCAGATAAGAAATGTGTAATGTAAGCGTCGTCACCATACGACGCAAGCTCATTTGTCATTTGTCCTAAAAAATTACCTAACTCGGGCTCGTAGGTATCCGATGAGTTTTCATTTGTTACGAAGATGACCGAATCTGTGTCTGTGTATAACAAGCTCCTATTTAATTTGCTTAGATATTCGTACAAAACGAGTCGCGCTTGAACTGTTGTATAAGCAGCTATTGCAACATTAGTATGGCTAGAACCTTTTATGGAATCATCTTTGTGTATCCAATTAATACATATAATATTCTCAGCGATGAGAAGCATACCTGTGATTTCCTTGTCTTTAGCCATAATAAAGCTTAGCAGCTCTTTTCTGCATTTAACGAATTCAGTTTACGGTGTATTATCTCGCTGTCCGAATTTACCCCAAAATGAATTCAAGCAGAGCTTTGCTACAGCTCTAAGTCCTGGATTTTTATCAATTTTTTCGTAATCGAGTAAATGTATGAGTGTGGGAATTTGTATTTAAAAATTATTGACCAAAGTTATAGTCTATTTAAGCGAAAATTCTTCGTTTTTTAAAAATTTTATTATGAAATATGGCTTAAATTGACTATAACTTTGGTAAATAATTTTTATATACAAATTCCCATACCCATACCATAACTACACGTATTTTGAACATAATAAAACCTTGAAAGCGTTAATTCGATCACATTAGCTCTCTAAACCTTGCGGTATTCGAAGAAATATAGAGGTTTTCATTATAGCCAATCAAATGGACCTAACGACCTTCATGAATTTTTTTAAAATTTGTATAGTTATATTTAGATAAAATGTTCAAATTTACCGAAAGCATCAGGTAATATATGATAAGTGCCTTAGTTTTACCGTGAAATATATTATCAATTAATTTTAAATTTTAAGGTGTATCTGTCCCCTTAAAAAAACGCGTGTTGCGGATAAATATTGAGGACGCGACAAATCGATGTACTTTTGCAATTTTACTGATAAATATAAGGATTTTAGGTATCATAAATAATTGTATGTGAAAAGTACATAAAATATTACATTTTAATCACTTATTTTATTGATTTAATTAATATCCACTACATAAGCAAGCATTGCAGACGTGACATTTTTTCGTTCGTTTTTGAATCAGCTCATTTAAAAGTCTTTTAAATCTTTTATGATTATTTTAAGAATAAAAATAAAGCAGCATCTTATTTAAAATAATACTGTTTTTATATTCTATGTACTAAAAATAGTTTTTAAAGTAATTTAATTCTATATCATTAAGTTACTTTTTGCGTTGCGATATCCAAAATCTATGACAATATTCAAATCCATTTAATTTCGGTTTTATGAGAAAAATGTAATTATTATTCAGATCATTTGATTCCTGAATGTTTTTCAAGTGTTAAGGTAATTTTTTTATTTTTTAATTAGTAATTTATAGTGACGATTAACGAAAATATATTTGAAATCGGGCATTTGACGTACACAAAATATGATATTTCGAGTTTTTAATTAATAAGTATAATTAATTTATGACAGAAAGTGAATATAAAAATATTAAAAATAATAAATTTAAATCTTAAACAACAGTATAAGGTAGTGGACCCGGTTCTCGATAGGTACCCAGTTGTCGATAACTCGAAGGAATAATACGATTTTAGATATATTTTGAGCAATTTTTCGGTACGAGAAAATTATTTCTATATTAAGAATATATCACTGAATAAATATTTTGAATTATAAAAACTCAGTTAGCGCTACTTGTTAAATAGAAATTCACACTTCTTGGCACTCTCAGATTTGATGAGTTTCTCGACGTTTCCTTAATCACGACCGTAACAAACAGTAAACTTTAAAGTGACATTTTTGTAATAAATAGAACGTTTTAAAAAACTATAAAGCCAAGATTAGCTTTAAATTCAACAAAATAAGCGTAATCAAAAAGTGAAATTTTGATTTATTTACTTATAACTATTTTAATTCATATATCGACAACTCCGTCTTAATTATTCGTACGTACCCAGTTGTCGATAGTCAGATAATATATACAAAATACAAATACATTTTTCTTTAAATGTTATTTCAATGCTTAAAATTACTTAAGCACTACTTTTAATTAATAATTATGTAATTATAATAATCAAAATCTGTATGTTATTCAATCAAGTTTTGACATAACCTAGAACCTAACCTGAATAATGGGCTTGTTGGTATATCGAGAACTGGGTCTTTTGCATCTATCGAGAATTGCTCCGACTCGTAAAATGGTCATCGACAACTGCTCCCTCGGATTATTTTTTGGTTTATTGAATTTAGAAGTAAACATTACGTTAAAACTTCGTCTTTTTCGAGTTATTTGCTAAATAAGTATATTAATTAATAGTTGAAAACAAAAAATTTCAATTTTTTTAAAATTAAAGCATTTTTTATAGCGAAATAAGTTGAGTCTGTTACTAAGCTATCGAGAACAGGGTCAACTACCTTATATAAGCATGCATGTTACAGTTAAAATTTACTTAAACGTGTAAGAAAAGTAATTTAAAGTTTATGACACATAGTTTAAAGGTTCTAGAGATTTACCCATATAGCGACTTTATATTATACATAAATCGGTAGAAGACGGGGACATCGAACTCGTTTATGTAAATAAAACTATATATTGTTAATAAATTTGAATATATTTTATTAAAATATTATTAAAAGAATCCTTTTTTTTAATTAAGGGTCATTAGGTGTCTTTGAATGACAATACTGGAAACCTGTACATTTCTTATGCTAATGCAGGGTTTTGAGAGAGAAATATGTCGGATTAGATTTTTAAGGCTTTATTGTGATAAAAATACACATAGTTATGTTGTGTATGTAGAATATAAAAATAAAAATTATTAACCAAAAGTATAGTCTATCAAAGTCATAATTCATGAATTGTTTTAAATTTTATCATGAAATATGATTTTTAAAGACTATAACTTGGTCAATAATTTATATTTTCAAATTCCCACATTCATATGTGCAGAATCTGACCGTCCTGACTTTCGAAACCTTGCGGTAGCGCAAGAAATATATAGGTTTCCATTATTATCATTCAAAGGGATCTAATGACTCTTAATTTCAGAAAAGTACTTTTTCCGTATTATTTTCATAAAATATAATTATTTTTCAATAATCTATCTGACTGACGCAATACATTTTTCCATGCAAGTTCCCTATTGGTGGTCGCGGGTCGTGTTCTTATACGTCTGAATGTTTGACTCCGGGTTCAAGTCCGATTTATTTAATTATTTTTTATGAAATACGTTCATTGGTTTTTGTTATCACAGAAAAGGTAAGTTTAACTACAGCATCGTATTTAAAAATATATTTTACTATATTATCATCATCTGTTTTAAGGAATAATTTTTATTTTACAATAATAATCTTTTTAACGTTTAATCTCTTTTTATTACAATGTATATTTTTTAATGGGAGCGTCGCCATTAATCTTGACCATTATATCGAAAATTCCTTCAATTTTTTTTTTAATGTTGATCATATAATTTAAAATCATTTCAGAACATGTCAAATTTAAAATGTTTTAACAAAACTATAGTTTTGAAAGTAAAACAATTAACTTTTGATAGCATATCACATACAAATTTTAAACGCGTTTTTGTAATTTTAATAAAGTTCCTTCTATCCATTTAAATGAACATTTTTTAAGCTTGCAGGAAATATCGATTTAAATATAGTATTTCGAAAAGTATTTTAATTTAAGGTAAAATAATGTATTACATAAAGCGTATGTCCAATTGAGTTATTGGGTTGATCTTGAGTTCAAACTCGACCCACTTTTATCATATAATAAATATATGTATTTGAAAAATGTGAGTTATATTTTATGAAATTATGCGTTATATTGTCACATACACATATTCTCTAAGAGAAAGCTTTGTAATGTTGAAAATTTCGGAAAAACAATTTTTTTTTATCTTTATACGTCAAATATATGAAAAATATGAACGATTTCATAAAAAGACATAATTTTATTCCAATTTATATATCTGGTAATTACCAATGCTATTTTAATAGAAGAAATACGATTCAATCTTGAATACATATATTTCAAAAATTGACCATTTTAGCAAATAAGGAAATAATTATTTAATCTGTTCTGTATAGGTTCAAAAAATATGTGTATAATTTGAATCAAGATTTTAATAAACATAATTTCAATTCTGTAAATATATGGGGAATTCTCAGTAACCTTTGAATTTTGAGTGAAAAAAATCAATTTGGTCTAGTAGCTTTAAGAATGCAGAGTCCAACGAGGTGCAACATTTTAGAGCAACGCACCAAACGTTATAAACGTTTATTACATTTTTTAATATTTACGTAGAAGACATGTGTTTTTGTTTTGTACATTTTTTATTTTCTACAAGATTTGGTTTTCTACCAATCTTATTAATTTTTTTAATATTTGTTACTAAAATCATCGCACTCCAGGTTGACGAGACATTGTCAACGGAGGAGAGCAGCAGGTACTCAAAATAGAAAATTTTTATCAACTTTAAGGTAGGATTCTGGTGTTTTTGACCAAAATATCAAAATTTTTTTATTGAGTTTTCTTAATGTTTGTAATTGTAAGAATGTTTTAAAAGTTGTCTGATGTCATAACTCGTTTTTTTAACAAGGTTATACGCCTTCAAGTAAAACAATTAACATTAGATACTATACAAAGTTATATTTTTAAACGTGTTTTTTTTCGAAACTGATTTTTCTAACTTTAAAAATATTTACGCGCATTAGATTTTAATGAATCTTTCTGTAACTATCAGAGTAAATGAATTATAATATTTAGAATAAAAGTTAGCAGCTTTTGTGAAGAATTTTGGGCTCAATTTTTATGTCATTATAAAACTTTTTTAAAAATTTTTGAAAAATATTATTTTGAATAAAAAAGTTTTGAATTTAAATTTATGGAAAGGTTAATTTATGAAAACAAAATTATTGGAAAGATAAAATATTTCATTAAAAATTTTTGAAATTTTAATCTATGAAAGTATAAAATTACCAAAACAAAATTTTATAAACCATATATTTTGAAAAAATAAATTTTGAAATAACAATTTTTTAAGTATAATAATAATTATTATTTTAATAGAAATTGTCAAGAATTCAATAAAAATAAAGAATTTCAATTTTAATTTTTCAAAATTACATTATTTCCAATTGATTATTTATCTAAATAATTTATTTTCATACTTTTATTTTTTCTATGTTTTCCCTTTCGTTAAATCTTAAATTCCAAATTTTCATTTTAGGTATTATTTTATTTCCTAATTTGAATATTCAAAACTTTAACTTTCGTAATTTTACCTTTTCCAATTTTTATTTTTCATAATTTTTACCCCCACCCGTTTTCAGTTGGCGTAACTAAAATTTCTTTTTCGATTTTAATAAATAGCATTTTTTCTTAAAGAAAAACACTGGGCGGTAAATGCGTTTGAATATTACTTCAATAACACATTAAAGAATAGAAAAATGCAAAATCGACTAGATTTTTAACAACATTCGATGTGAGAACAAAAACTACATGTTGTTGGTACTGTGCACGTTTTATCTCCATAAACATAAGTTTGTATTTTATCAACTTCTAGAGCACATAACTCTATAAAGTCTAGAATTTTTCCTATTCAGCTCCAAAATTGAATTATCGCAGACTTCATCAGGCTGTAACTTCGGTCAAGATTTTTATTTTTCAAAAACCCACACTCAATCTATAATTATATGCATTATGAACACAACAAAATCTCAATAACGCCAATCTTATCACTTTGATAATTTTTAATCTTTACAGCCATTTTTTTTAAAACTACATTTTTCGTTTTTAGGCATTTAAAATAAAATTGCGTTCGTATGCCTCTTGCCACTCGCCGAATTACAAAAGAATTCTAGCAAACCGTACGTCACACATGCGATCGAGATGTTGCAGTAGGCGCATGACAAAGAATGTCTTTCCGCAGAAAGTCGGCCCACTAGCGATCATAGTGAATGAATGATGAAACCGTATATCCATGATGTATGTCAACAATCACCGTGTTCTTGATACAGGAAAAAGAAAGCATGTACATGCATGTACGATAAACGACTGTTTGGCACTGAATATCGTATGTTAGAGTTTCAAATTTAATTGTATGAAAAAAGAAAATTAAAACATCGAAAATTTTGTCTGATAATGCACGCTTATCACCGCGGCGGGGTTGGCCACGCGTCGCGGTCAACACACGCGGCGAATCAGCTTGTTCCGCGTGTGTCGACCGCGCCGCGCCGCGCCGCGTGGCCAACCCCGCCGCGGTGATAAGCGTGCATTATCAGACAAAATTTTCGATGTTTTAATTTTCTTTTTTCATACAATTAAATTTGAAACTCTAACATACGATATTCAGTGCCAAACAGT
The DNA here is from genome assembly GCA_949152435.1 of Gastracanthus pulcherrimus. NCBI lineage: Eukaryota > Metazoa > Arthropoda > Insecta > Hymenoptera > Pteromalidae > Gastracanthus > Gastracanthus pulcherrimus. The sequence goes on along the minus strand of OX424575.1, from coordinate 54,338,553 downwards.
CGTTTATCGTACATGCATGTACATGCTTTCTTTTTCCTGCATCAAGAACACGGTGATTGTTGACATACATCATGGATATACGCGATAATAAGTCTGCGATAATTCAATTTTGGAGCTGAATAGGAAAAATTCTAGACTTTATAGAGTTATGTGCTCTAGAAGTTGATAAAATACAAACTTATGTTTATGGAGATAAAACGTGCACAGTACCAACAACATGTAGTTTTTGTTCTCACATCGAATGTTGTTAAAAATCTAGTCGATTTTGCATTTTTCTATTCTTTAATGTATTATTGAAGTAATATTCAAACGCATTTACCGCCCCGTGTTTTTCTTTAAGAAAAAATGCTATTTATTAAAATCGAAAAAGAAATTTTAGTTACGCTAACTGAAAACGGGTGGGGGTAAAAATTATGAAAAATAAAAATTGGAAAAGGTAAAATTACGAAAGTTAAAGTTTTGAATATTCAAATTAGGAAATAAAATAATACCTAAAATGAAAATTTGGAATTTAAGATTTAACGAAAGGGAAAACATAGAAAAAATAAAAGTATGAAAATAAATTATTTAGATAAATAATCAATTGGAAATAATGTAATTTTGAAAAATTAAAATTGAAATTCTTTATTTTTATTGAATTCTTGACAATTTCTATTAATATAATAATTATTATTATACTTAAAAAATTGTTATTTCAAAATTTATTTTTTCAAAATATATGGTTTATAAAATTTTGTTTTGGTAATTTTATACTTTCATAGATTAAAATTTCAAAAATTTTTAATGAAATATTTTATCTTTCCAATAATTTTGTTTTCATAAATTAACCTTTCCATAAATTTAAATTCAAAACTTTTTTATTCAAAATAATATTTTTCAAAAATTTTTAAAAAAGTTTTATAATGACATAAAAATTGAGCCCAAAATTCTTCACAAAAGCTGCTAACTTTTATTCTAAATATTATAATTCATTTACTCTGATAGTTACAGAAAGATTCATTAAAATCTAATGCGCGTAAATCTTTTTAAAGTTAGAAAAATCAGTTTCGAAAAAAAACACGTTTAAAAATATAACTTTGTATAGTATCTAATGTTAATTGTTTTACTTGAAGGCGTATAACCTTGTTAAAAAAACGAGTTATGACATCAGACAACTTTTAAAACATTCTTACAATTACAAACATTAAGAAAACTCAATAAAAAAATTTTGATATTTTGGTCAAAAACACCAGAATCCTACCTTAAAGTTGATAAAAATTTTCTATTTTGAGTACCTGCTGCTCTCCTCCGTAGACAATGTCTCGTCAACCTGGAGTGCGATGATTTTAGTAACAAATATTAAAAAAATTAATAAGATTGGTAGAAAACCAAATCTTGTAGAAAATAAAAAATGTGCAAAACAAAAACACATGTCTTCTACGTAAATATTAAAAAATGTAATAAACGTTTATAACGTTTGGTGCGTTGCTCTAAAATGTTGCACCTCGTTGGACTCTGCATTCTTAAAGCTACTAGACCAAATTGATTTTTTTCACTCAAAATTCAAAGGTTACTGAGAATTCCCCATATATTTACAGAATTGAAATTATGTTTATTAAAATCTTGATTCAAATTATACACATATTTTTTGAACCTATACAGAACAGATTAAATAATTATTTCCTTATTTGCTAAAATGGTCAATTTTTGAAATATATGTATTCAAGATTGAATCGTATTTCTTCTATTAAAATAGCATTGGTAATTACCAGATATATAAATTGGAATAAAATTATGTCTTTTTATGAAATCGTTCATATTTTTCATATATTTGACGTATAAAGATAAAAAAAAATTGTTTTTCCGAAATTTTCAACATTACAAAGCTTTCTCTTAGAGAATATGTGTATGTGACAATATAACGCATAATTTCATAAAATATAACTCACATTTTTCAAATACATATATTTATTATATGATAAAAGTGGGTCGAGTTTGAACTCAAGATCAACCCAATAACTCAATTGGACATACGCTTTATGTAATACATTATTTTACCTTAAATTAAAATACTTTTCGAAATACTATATTTAAATCGATATTTCCTGCAAGCTTAAAAAATGTTCATTTAAATGGATAGAAGGAACTTTATTAAAATTACAAAAACGCGTTTAAAATTTGTATGTGATATGCTATCAAAAGTTAATTGTTTTACTTTCAAAACTATAGTTTTGTTAAAACATTTTAAATTTGACATGTTCTGAAATGATTTTAAATTATATGATCAACATTAAAAAAAAAAATTGAAGGAATTTTCGATATAATGGTCAAGATTAATGGCGACGCTCCCATTAAAAAATATACATTGTAATAAAAAGAGATTAAACGTTAAAAAGATTATTATTGTAAAATAAAAATTATTCCTTAAAACAGATGATGATAATATAGTAAAATATATTTTTAAATACGATGCTGTAGTTAAACTTACCTTTTCTGTGATAACAAAAACCAATGAACGTATTTCATAAAAAATAATTAAATAAATCGGACTTGAACCCGGAGTCAAACATTCAGACGCATAAGAACACGACCCGCGACCACCAATAGGGAACTTGCATGGAAAAATGTATTGCGTCAGTCAGATAGATTATTGAAAAATAATTATATTTTATGAAAATAATACGGAAAAAGTACTTTTCTGAAATTAAGAGTCATTAGATCCCTTTGAATGATAATAATGGAAACCTATATATTTCTTGCGCTACCGCAAGGTTTCGAAAGTCAGGACGGTCAGATTCTGCACATATGAATGTGGGAATTTGAAAATATAAATTATTGACCAAGTTATAGTCTTTAAAAATCATATTTCATGATAAAATTTAAAACAATTCATGAATTATGACTTTGATAGACTATACTTTTGGTTAATAATTTTTATTTTTATATTCTACATACACAACATAACTATGTGTATTTTTATCACAATAAAGCCTTAAAAATCTAATCCGACATATTTCTCTCTCAAAACCCTGCATTAGCATAAGAAATGTACAGGTTTCCAGTATTGTCATTCAAAGACACCTAATGACCCTTAATTAAAAAAAAGGATTCTTTTAATAATATTTTAATAAAATATATTCAAATTTATTAACAATATATAGTTTTATTTAAATAAACGAGTTCGATGTCCCCGTCTTCTACCGATTTATGTACAATATAAAGTCGCTATATGGGTAAATCTCTAGAACCTTTAAACTATGTGTCATAAACTTTAAATTACTTTTCTTACACGTTTAAGTAAATTTTAACTGTAACATGCATGCTTATATATACTGTTGTTTAAGATTTAAATTTATTATTTTTAATATTTTTATATTCACTTTCTGTCATAAATTAATTATACTTATTAATTAAAAACTCGAAATATCATATTTTGTGTACGTCAAATGCCCGATTTCAAATATATTTTCGTTAATCGTCACTATAAATTACTAATTAAAAAATAAAAAAATTACCTTAACACTTGAAAAACATTCAGGAATCAAATGATCTGAATAATAATTACATTTTTCTCATAAAACCGAAATTAAATGGATTTGAATATTGTCATAGATTTTGGATATCGCAACGCAAAAAGTAACTTAATGATATAGAATTAAATTACTTTAAAAACTATTTTTAGTACATAGAATATAAAAACAGTATTATTTTAAATAAGATGCTGCTTTATTTTTATTCTTAAAATAATCATAAAAGATTTAAAAGACTTTTAAATGAGCTGATTCAAAAACGAACGAAAAAATGTCACGTCTGCAATGCTTGCTTATGTAGTGGATATTAATTAAATCAATAAAATAAGTGATTAAAATGTAATATTTTATGTACTTTTCACATACAATTATTTATGATACCTAAAATCCTTATATTTATCAGTAAAATTGCAAAAGTACATCGATTTGTCGCGTCCTCAATATTTATCCGCAACACGCGTTTTTTTAAGGGGACAGATACACCTTAAAATTTAAAATTAATTGATAATATATTTCACGGTAAAACTAAGGCACTTATCATATATTACCTGATGCTTTCGGTAAATTTGAACATTTTATCTAAATATAACTATACAAATTTTAAAAAAATTCATGAAGGTCGTTAGGTCCATTTGATTGGCTATAATGAAAACCTCTATATTTCTTCGACTACCGCAAGGTTTAGAGAGCTAATGTGATCGAATTAACGCTTTCAAGGTTTTATTATGTTCAAAATACGTGTAGTTATGGTATGGGTATGGGAATTTGTATATAAAAATTATTTACCAAAGTTATAGTCAATTTAAGCCATATTTCATAATAAAATTTTTAAAAAACGAAGAATTTTCGCTTAAATAGACTATAACTTTGGTCAATAATTTTTAAATACAAATTCCCACACTCATACATTTACTCGATTACGAAAAAATTGATAAAAATCCAGGACTTAGAGCTGTAGCAAAGCTCTGCTTGAATTCATTTTGGGGTAAATTCGGACAGCGAGATAATACACCGTAAACTGAATTCGTTAAATGCAGAAAAGAGCTGCTAAGCTTTATTATGGCTAAAGACAAGGAAATCACAGGTATGCTTCTCATCGCTGAGAATATTATATGTATTAATTGGATACACAAAGATGATTCCATAAAAGGTTCTAGCCATACTAATGTTGCAATAGCTGCTTATACAACAGTTCAAGCGCGACTCGTTTTGTACGAATATCTAAGCAAATTAAATAGGAGCTTGTTATACACAGACACAGATTCGGTCATCTTCGTAACAAATGAAAACTCATCGGATACCTACGAGCCCGAGTTAGGTAATTTTTTAGGACAAATGACAAATGAGCTTGCGTCGTATGGTGACGACGCTTACATTACACATTTCTTATCTGGCGGACCAAAGTTTTACAGTTAGAAAGGCACCTCTTCAAGTAATAAGACTTTCGAATGTTGCAAAATTAAGGGTATTCGCTTAAATTACCACGACAGTCAATACATTAATTTTAATAGTATGCTTAGTCTCATAAAAAGAGAAATAGATTCCATTAAATTATCGTCTAAGAGTTTTCGGCGAACCGCGACTTTCGATGTTGGGACGACTGACGAGAAACAGACATGTGAAATCGTCCTCACCAAACGGCGCTTCTTTTCCGATGGAACTTCACTACCATTTGGTTATAAAATTACATAAAGTTTAAGATTTATGTCTGCGTATGTTATCTATGTAAATAATTTTTCTCAAAACAATATATATTTGTATTTTTATTTTTATGTATATTATTTAAACCTTACATAAAACAGGATGAAGTAAATATTAAATGGTTTATTTATTTTAAAAATATAAAAATACTCCTTCCTTTGTTTTTCAATTTTTATCAGATGTCAGAAAAAGAAGATCAGAAACACCTCCAACCCTTATGTTTGCACAACTGGTAAGGATTTACGATAAGCCCCACCATCACATTCTATTTTGAGAAAATCAGTATATTCTTAGGATAATAAACATAATTTAATATATATTTTTTAATTTGCAGCCATCAGAATCCCGTAGTGTGAGTCTATGCCTAGTCAGAGGCGTAAGCAGAATGGAGGATTGGTTTCGCGAACTACAGGAGACGATTCAACTCAATAGGGTATGTATATAAATAAATGCTATTTAATAATTCTATTTCTTTTTCTCTAATTAATATTTTTTCTTTTATTACAGCAACGAACTACCCGGAACAAAAGCAGAGGCTTTAGAGTACTTTCGCCCAGCGAAATAAATAAGAAATACGAAGAAAACAATGATAAGGTAGCTATATTATATTATATTATATTTTAAAATTATGCTTTTAATTTTTATTTTAATTAACAAATATTTCCTTTTTTTAATTACAGAAAAAATCGCAGAATGGAAAAGCTATGTATCGGAGACAGCTATCAAAGATGCTGGACAAAATCCTCGTTTCTGTAAGTAGTTCAACTTTTTTAAAAATAATTTAACATATTATATTATGCAATATTTACATATACTAATATATTTTTTATTAATTTATGTTTTAGAATGAAGCAACCAGACTAGAGCGTTTGGAGTACAACGCAATACGGCTTCGGACGCGTAAATTACGCGAGGAACTGCAGTTGGAGTTACCATGCAAGTGCACAAAGTGCTTAAATATGCTAGATTAAGATGATGTTAGTTCAAATTTAAAAGTAAAAACTAGTCATTTCTTCAATGTAAAAAAAGAAATTGCGAACAATATAATTTTTAGTCAAAAATATATTGTTTTTATTGCGATAACCCCACCTTTAAACGTGCATGATTTTTGTGTCAGTGTGTGAGAGAGTGAGAGACAGAGAGAACGCAGGAGAAAGAGAGAGAGAGTGCGAGAAAGAGAGAGAGAGAGAGAGTGCGAGAAAGAGAGAGAGAGAGAGACGGCGAGAGAGAGAGAGAGAGAGAGAACCCTCGCTATAGAATAGTGCCGTATGAGTGCGAGAGAGAGGGAGACTACGCCATCGAGTGCTCCGGCTTCCACCAGCCGCGTGCGCTAGAGATATCATACGCCATACCATATCCTGTACGAGTGCGAGGGAGAGAGAAACTACGCCATCGGCACCACTGCCTGTCTCCCACACAAGTGCAAGAGAGAGAGAGAGAGAGAGAGAGAGAGCCCTTGCTATAGAATAGTGCCGTAGGAGTGCGAGAGAGAGGGAGACTACGCCATCGACTGCTCCGGCTTCCACCCCCACATGCGTTAGAGAGAGAGCACACGACATACCATACCCCGTATGAGTGCGAGCGAGAGCGAAACTACGCCATCGGTACCACTGCCTATCTCCCACACAAGTGCAAGAGAGAACCCACGCCATAACACACCCCACGCATGAGTGCGAGAGAGACACCGTCTGAGTAAGGGTGGGGAACGCCATAGACACCCATCCCTTGCGTATGACAGAGACAGACAATCTGTCAGGGCGCGAGTGGGGGTCTCCATATCCATTATCACATGGGCGCGAGAGAGACAGCCTTACGTGGCGGGAGTATATGCCATAGACCTGGCTCCGCCTACGGCGCCACCGCGTGACGTCACCGTCTCGCCATAGGGGGGTATAAACTTGTATAGCCTACGGGTCATTTCAAAATTGTACACCATAACCACACTTTTATTGACAGAATAACAGTCGTGAAAAATGAGTAGCACCTGGCTTCTGTTACCATACTCCCCCCACTCTTATTATTCACGTTGGAGGGGAGGGGGTGTGGGAGAAAACCATCATAGACCCTCATGCGTCGACGATAGAGTTTTCTGGCCAGTAATAGCACGCAGAGCAAAGCGACCACATCGTCTCTCGAGGCTGCACTTTACAAATTAAAATTCTCAGTTTGTTTTTTTGTTAAAGAAATAACCATGGCTACTTGTCAAGCGCGCGAAATACGGGAAGTGACGAGCGAATTGCCTAATCTTTTACTGTCAACGACGTATGCTCTCAACAAATTTAACATGAAGAGACTCTGCGTAGGATTGGACTCGAAAAAGAACTAACAGAAAACGTAAATAACATTCTTAATGATCCTAAATCATTCAAACAATACTATTCAATACATAACGCCGACATAGAAGGTTTTATTATGGAAAGAATCGTCGACGACACCGATATGTACAAAAGCGTATATCTAAAAATTGTATTATCCGAAATTCTTGCATTTCATTTACCTTTTATTGTGAATGACTTGAAAGATTATATGAAGACTGTATACAAAATATTAATAATAAACACCAATCATAAGTTATATATTTTTTCATAATTTATTCACACCCACTTCCTATAAATGTAACTGTAATTTGATGTCTGTGATTATTCGTATCCCAGCCAAAGCATAAGATAGTCATGGGGATGTGCGCTGGTAAACTCGCTTCTGCTAGCTCTGCTGACAGCGGTGTAAAGAATCACAATGACGACGTACGAGAGAAAGTTATCATTGATTATAATAATAACTTTTTACCCTACAATTCTAGAGTAATGTAAAAATATATTGGAAAAATTTTAATGCTCGATATAAAATACGCGTATACCACTTTCTCACCTCTTTCACCTACGTAAGCCCTGACAAGATGGGCCAAAAACAGAGCAACAGCAGCAAAGGCGAGAAATCTTCTCTTCTTCAGGATAAGAATAAAAAAGAAGGAGATAAGACGGCAGCGGGTACTTCACAATGGAAAAAATACACAGAGAAATATTCTAGCAATACTAACTCTTTGCCCGAAAAGACGGCTACAAAAGATTATAATTTAATCGTAAAAACGGTCCTTCTGAGGGCCACAACGCCATATTATACGTAGAACACACTTATTTTTCATAGATAACTCAGGGGAAAAAGCAAATTATTTATGCTTTATATTTGATCATTTTTTATATTTATTATTTGTTTATTTATATATGTGTGCATATATATATATATATATATATATATATATATATATATCCCGCCCCGGCGATTATCACCTGTGCGACTACAACACTCAGCCGCGACCTTGACGCAGGACCCGCATGTTGGGCCTCCCCCAATATAGGTCAAGAAGGGGACGGGGAAAATCAATACTCTGGCGCCGCGCCATAGTGGCTTAGTACCAAGGAGGGGAGGGGGAAAATCAATACGGACGTCTCGCCATGGTGGTCTTACTACTACTACCAGCATAAAAAAATTAAGAATCAGATACGTTATCCACAGGACCATTGCTGCCAACGAGTGTTAAATAATGGATTTGATATATAAAGTGCTCCCCCATTTGTAGATAAGGTTTGGAGTATTGAATATAATTTGTTTTACTATATGTTTTTAGGTTTTCTACATATTTTTCGAGTATTGTAAACCATAACTGACATGTTTCCAATGTACAATTTTTAAATACATGCTCTTATTGATATTGCCGATATGTTATCGGCCGAGAGTTATCCTGTTACCTACATAATTCTTGGAAACATTTGGAAAACGACTATCGCGCTGCGCGTGGTCGGGGTGCTTATTAGCCCTTGGGGTGCCTCAGTCGCCCATAAGGTTTTGCGCTTCTATTGGGGTCTATCTTCTTTGCCTCGGGTGATACTGCCCTCGCTTCGCTTCGGTCGCTCGGGCTGTAAACTCACCCGCGGGAAATATATTCGACTTTTTGCCCTTGTTACATAATGTAGAAAGTTATTAATTAATAAGTTACAAAGTAAAAAATAATTACAAACTAAGTAGGGTCCTTAAAAGGAGAGTCAAACTTTGACGAATGACTTATTATAGAATTTTAAAATTATGCAGATGTAGATGTGAATCCATTTTATACTTACATAACATATGCTTTTCATAATATTTAAATTGTTTGTATTAGTTACATTTATATATCGCAATTATTGGTGAGGTACTTTTGTTTTATATAAGTTTTTACTGAGTTTGTGTATACAATAATAGTATAAGAGAAAAAACTAATGAACGGTGTCTTATATCGTAATTTCACTTACACGCCACCCAACACAAGATATTCAAATTATGCTTATTACAACTCGCTACGACAGTCGCCCGCGTATTTTCTAGTGTCAAGGGAAGAGGGGGGGGGGGGTTAAAAATTGTTTTGTATACTATTGTTAATAGATATGATGTTGCAGAACATTTTTAAACGTGTATAAACAATCAAATGTAAAAAAATCTCATACCGACTAAAGTTCACATTTCTCGGAAAAACAACTTAACTATTTTGTAAAGTTTCTCGAGAAATAAAAAGAATTACTTATGTGTAATTACTATAATAGAATACTATTTTACACTTTATTTAAAAAACACAACGTGACTGCATATCTCTTATGTTTCGATCTGGCATATCAGTGCAAACATTAAAACGTTAATATTTCGATAACACGGAAAATGGACTTAATATATTTTTCCGTTTCACCACTGATATAAGTTGTTCATAAATATCATATATCCTTATATCCGAATTTTGGTTACATAGAATCTTATAGAAAGATATCTGTATATAGCTATTTTGTTAAAATAATTATAAATATTGAAAAATGATAAATAAATACCTATTAAATAATACCAGAAACTAAATATATTATAGTATTTATCAACAAAAAAATAATTATTGATATAATATATAAATCGCCGAGATGGGAATCGAACCTCGGATTTCTGCGCGCTAAGCCAGAACAGTAGCCATACACTAGGCTACAACTGCCGTTGACTAATATATAATTTTGCACGAACAAATCCATTAGGTCCGTAATGTAGAATATAAAAGATATATGGACACGTATTTTTCTTTTTTTAAATAGATGCAAATTAAAAGAGTTACTGTTGTTTAAAGTTTACAGGTTTCCGATATATATATATATATATATATACTGCAATGTTATATACGTCATGAACATCTGTGTTCGTGACGTCACGATTGTTCAAAGAGCTGTAACTCTTTTAATTTCATTGTATTAAAAAAAGAAAAAATACGTGCCCTATATTTTTTTATATGTATATCACATTATGGACCTAATGGATTTTTTCATGCCAAATCCGATCTGCCGAATATAAGTGGTCTTGATTGACTCCATATCGACGATTTTGTGGAAAAGGAGGCTAACTTGGCATTCGCTTGAAGAAGAGTATTTTTCGCGTTTAATTTAATTTTGGAATAGGCAATATTAAACATTGGAAAAATAATTTTTGCTCAAAACGTGCATTTTCCTATTTTTTAATATTGCCCATTTAAAAATAGAACCTGATAAATAATTAGTTAAATTAGCCCATCTTCGCGCGATTTCTGAGTTAGCCTCTTCTTCAAGCGAACGCCGAGTTAGCCTCTTCTTAAAGCGTTTTCTGAGATAGCCTCTTATTTCACTCAACCGTCGAAATATGATCATTAATATGGTCATTCATTCATTAATGGAACTTTGTAGATTCTCGAAAGTTAAAACAATAATAGAATAAACGTGGAATGCAATATCCCGGTCTAACTGATCATCAATGATAGTGTCTAAAATGTTTTTGTGATATCCAGGGTCCTATTCAGTAAAGTTAACGATTGTTAAGTCAAATTTAACATATCGCAGTCGTTATGCGTTATCCTAATTTCCCGCTCCACTATTGCGCAGTGCAACGCAACACTGACACTGATGCAAAACTATATAACGCGATGTGCACCAGTTTTACGCGTTCTATCTTCCTATTCGCTGTCTTAGCGTGTATATATACGCGTCGATGCCGCTTAGAGCCGCTTTTTAACCGACATCAAGGAGATTCTATGTTTGACTCGTATGTTTATTCAAATTATTTTGTTTAATGTATGTTCATCGATTACTCAGGGACGGTTCGATCGATTTTAGTAGTATATTATGTAACAAGGGCAAAAAGTCGAATTCGCTCGCTCGGGCAGTAAACTCACCCGCGGAAGAATCGACTTTTTTCTCGAGTTACATATAGTACTTTATGCCCACCTCAATGGACTGTTAAAGACAATATTGTTAAAATACAATCGAAAATCAGGGTTATTGGTAGAACTTGATTAAATAAAGGAATTTGGACTAGTTTTTAGTGAAGTCACTTTCTTCTCGCATTTGCGGGAAAAAATTGTTTTGTGGGCAAAAAGTGTAATTTTGATCTCGTTTTTCAGGGAAAAAAGTGGCCATTTTCTTTCAGATGGGCATAAAATTATTTTTGTAATTATTGTTCCTCGTGCTCTCCTGCATATTATAGTTATTTAACATTTTTAGAAATTTATATATAAGTGCAAAAAATAATGATTTTAAAGAATTTTTTTAGGAAAATCCTTTAGTCGTCACCTCCGGACATTCAAAATTTTTCTTCATTTTCTCTGCTCTTTTACATATTTATCCGGTAATATTATTTTTGTATGACTTGTGATATTTATGGGTTTTGTGAGGTTTATGGGTTTATAGGGTCCTTGATTGTTCTGGATTTTATGGTATTTATTTCTTTATGGGGTATATGACATTTATGGCTTGTATGAGGTTTATGGGGTTCATGGAGTTCATTGGGTTTATGATCTTTATGGGTTCTAGGACTTTTATAGGATTTATAATGATATGGGGTCTACAATGTTTACGGGTTTTATGGGGTTCACGATTTTTATGGGATTTATAAGGTTATGCGGTTTATCATCTATACGGATTTTACATGGTTTAAGGGTTTATGTTTTTTATGGGCTTCATGGGTTGAAGGAGTTTACGATGATTATGGGTTTTATGGATTTTATTGCGTTAGGGCATTTAGGATGTTAACGGGTTTTATGGGGATCATGAGGTTCATGGGGTTTACGATGTTTATGTTGAGACGGCCTGTACCTATACCCTTATTATCAAGAACGGTACCATTAATTATTATTGTTAATGTTAATATGATATTAACATTAGTAATTATTATAAGCAAAATAAATTAGTTAATAAATTTAGGATATAAAAAAGTAGTATTAATTAAAAGTTAGTTTTTTTTATAAGAAATTATTTAATTAATTATTTAATTATTGCGGAAATGATTCGGTTTTATATTTGTTAACTAAGATGATACGGCGGGGCCAACGTAATGGCTAAGAACGCGCGCGTGTGCATATACACACACGAGCGCGCAGACATACGAAAGCGTGTTCAGCGATGAGCAACGAATTCGCGAATAGTGGAAGAGTGGGGATTCGCGAATAACGTGAGAAGGAGGACGGGAGCGAGAGAGATGGAGAGAGTGGGCTCGGGTATATATCGGCGACGCACAGCCGAGGAAGCACTGAGTTTTCTCTGACCTCTCAAGCCGTGGCTAGCCAGCGAGCAGGCCTCGCGCTCGGGATACTAGGGTGAACTCGGGCCACTTCTTGTGGTGAACACACGGTGATGTGGCGAATCCTCGCCTATCTACCGCGTGTAATCTCTCTCTTTCGCTTCCCTCTATCGCAACTCCACTCCTCTTTAATTGTACTTTTACCCTCAATAAAAAAAAACCCAAGTTTCACACTAATAATTATAACTCATTTTTCCCCGCCTCCACATATGATTCGGGTGCGCCGGACGTCCTTCAGTAGCCACTGTAGGGGGAAACGCGCTAACGAATTCCATAAAAGGCATAGCTCGGGGCGGCCAACGCGCTGCCCGAGACTACGTCTTCAGGGTTTTACCCGAGAAAAGCGCGCTGGTGCCTTTCTCGGGGTTTTGGCTGCTTGCCCGGCGGAGAGCTAACGCGCCCTCCTGTTGGTTCGAGTTAGCATACCAAAAACCAAAGTACAGTTGCACTTCTGCAGCTCCGACCTCGGCGGCTGCAGGAGCGTAACTATCAAGGGGAATCCAGGAAAAGGTTGTTTCTCGCGCACTTCTTCGGGTCTGTACGCGAACCGCGTGTAACAAAAACACAACTGGAAAACGAACTCTCCTACGTTGGAGTAGAAGAACGGCTTAAGTCCGTCACAATGTGTTTCATGGGGTTTATAGGTTTATGGTTCAATGCTTTTTATGGATTTTATAGGTTTTATGTTGTGTATTGGTTAGTGGGATTTACGGTGTTTATGGGGTTATGGGGTTTACGGTGTTAAGCCGTTTAATGGATTTTGTAGGTTATTGGGGTTTATGGATTATTGGGATGGAACTGGTTTATGCGGTTTATGGGATTTTGCAATATTTATGGGTTCTATGGGTTTCATGGGATTTATCGTGTTTACGATTTTTATAGATTTTCTGGTGTTTATGCGTTTACGGAGTTAACGATGTTTATGGGTTTTATGAGCTGTATGGATTTGTAGGTTCTACGATGGCTTTATAGAATTTACGATATTTGTGGATTTTATGGGGTTGATGTATTTCATGGGGTTTATGATGTTTATGGGTCTTATGGCTTTTATAGGATTAATAAGGTTATGAAATTTACAGCGTTTACCATAAATATGGATTTTATGGGGTTTAAATGGTTTACGATTTTTATGGTTTTTATGGGGTTCGGCAGTTTATGCGGTTTACGATGATTGTGGGTTGTATGGGTTTGTGTAGTTTATGCGCTATACGATTCTTATCGGTTTTGTGGATTGTATGGCGTTAGTAGGGTTTAAGGGGTATATTGGGTTCATGGAGTTCATGAAGTTTATGGCGCTTATAGTTTTTATGTTGCTTATGGGTTTGTGGAATCTACGATTTTTCTGAATTATATGATGTTTATGGGGTTATGGGGTGTACGATGTTTATTGGTTTCTTGGGGTTAATGAGTTGTTGGTGTTTGAATGTTTTATGGGGTTTATAGCGCTTACGATATTTAAACTTACAGCTCTGCAAAAATCCAATTTAGTACTACAAAGAGTTTATAAGTAAATGTATAGCAGAAACTTACTTGAAAGAATGCTCCCGAAATCGTAGGGTTCTTTAAATTGGAAATATATACTGTTAAGTGTGTTAACGCGTGTATGTGTGTTTATTCATATGAATTCGTACTGTGTATTTATGTGTACCCATATAGCACTCAATATTGTAACAATATTACACGAATACCACATGCAATATTAAGTGTTTCTAATATATAAGCTGAGCCAAGGCAGCTTGGCGCGGTGCTTCAAATGGAGTGTTAATTGGAAAATTTTTTCTCCGACAAGTTTAGTAAAATAAATAAGCAATGTACATATTTTCCATGTAAAATTTCTTCATCTTTCTATTGGCCCAGTCAGATTTTCAAAAAATGACAATAAAAAGAGTTATTCTATATAAACAGTGAAACTTTCGTAACGTGTATTACTCATTAATGCTTACCACCAGTGCTGTGACGGACACATCGAGTAGTTAGAACAGTAAAGATAGATTTTTACTTCAGAATAAATGGAACCGAAATAAACTTTTTTGGAAAATATTCCTTACTATTTTTGAAATGATAATAGGACTATAAACTTATAAAAGGTTATAAAATTTTCACATTATCATTTCTAAAATAGTAAGGAATATTTTCCTAAAAAGTTTATTTCGGTTCCTTTTATTCTGAAGTAAAGATCTATATTTATTCTACTATCTACTGGATGTGTTCGTTATAGCACTGGTTAGCATTATTGAGTAATACACGTTGCGAAAGTTTCACTGTTTTTTGATCACCATAGCGACCAGTAATGTGCTAGATATTATTCACAAGAAGTGAGATCAGTGGTGGGAACGGATTGCGTGCAATACTTTGCCTTCCATCATGAGTGCACGTATATGGTTAGTTTAATTTATTATAACCTCGGTATGTTATACGTAGAAGCTGGCGAAAGTTTGACAACTTGGAGTTAAACGACGAAGATGTTTGCGTTCTGGTGAAGTACGTAACTATAAAGTTTATCAAGTAAACGTCTAATGCACATTATACGTTTAAAACTTGTGATAGAATACGCTTGAATAGTAGGTAAGCTAGTCGAGTTCGGTGCCAGGTGGGTATGATGCTAAAGGGATACGACACCAAGGGGCGTCAACCTACCAAGTCAGCTACAAGGATTTGGCGCCATTTGTATTTTACAGGGGCGCTCGGGTGATGCTCTACCAGCACGTGATTTGTGCGCACATTACAACGTAGGTCTATTCACCCTTCTCCGACCGATGCTTTACCAGCGCGAGAGTTGTGCGCATAAAACGGTGCAGCTTGTTTTACCTCAGCGCGCCCTACCCTTCGCGATTGCCTCGCATTGATTATATATTTTCCCATCATGCTCTCTCTGTCTGCGCGCTCTAATTGGCTCGGAGCACCTCCACTGCTGAGCGTAAAAGCCAGCGCTCCTATTAAACTCCTGCAATTGCTGTTCTCACAGCGACATAACGTAGGAACTTGGGAGTTTAATATTCTAAACTTAACTTGCTTGCGTTCTCTCTCCCCCTCTCCTTCCAGCCTGCGCGCTCTCATCGGCTTGGAGCAGCTGCATTGCTGAGCGTAAAAGCCGACGCATTCGAGTTAAAGAGCTCATTCTACACTCTGATTCGAAGCAGAGCAGATCTCCAGCATGGCAGCGGTGGATGACAACCAGAGAATGACAACCAGAGAATGACACGAGGATGACCAGCAGCAGCGGAAATCGTAAAATATCGAAACTTTTTAACTTGAGAGTTTGATATTCTATGCTTACTTTGTTGGCTTCGCTTTCTCCTCCCCCCTCACCTTCCATCATGACTGTACACACTCAAATGTTCAGTGTCAACACCCGAAATTCGGTATTTACACTGAAATTTTTGGTGTTTACACCCAATATTCGGTGTAGACACTAAAAATTTCGGTATTTTTTTTTCGTGAGTGTATAGTGTTTTCAGATTGCATTATTCATTGTAATAATTATTATAAATTGTCTATGTTACTCAAATATGTCATATTATACTTGAGCGTACTCATTTAAAACTCTGCAAATGATTGTGTGTGTGTTATATACTGTAATAATTGTTATGAATTGTTTATGTCACTCAATTTTTGATACACTCATTGACACCTCTAAAATCAATTTTAGCATACAATATAAATCTTTCCAGTCTGTTCGGTATTGCGAATGTGTCGTATTTAAATCTTACAGCTCTAAAAACATATAATATATATAGGAAATAAATGTGCTCTCGGTCAAAGAAATAAATGCCACTTAAAGCATTAATATTTTATTTCATATAATGCGTACTATATATATATATATATACTATATATATATATATATACTATATATATATATATATACTATATATATATATATATATATATATATATATATATATATATATATATATATATATATATATATATATAGTACGCATTATATGAAATAAAATATTAATGCTTTAAGTGGCATTTATTTCTTTGACCGAGAGCACATTTATTTCCTATATATATTATATGTTTTTAGAGCTGTAAGATTTAAATACGACACATTCGCAATACCGAACAGACTGGAAAGATTTATATTGTATGCTAAAATTGATTTTAGAGGTGTCAATGAGTGTATCAAAAATTGAGTGACATAAACAATTCATAACAATTATTACAGTATATAACACACACACAATCATTTGCAGAGTTTTAAATGAGTACGCTCAAGTATAATATGACATATTTATTTTATATATATATATATATATATATATATATATATATATATATATATATATATATATATATATATATATATATATATATATATATATATATATATATATATATATATATATATATATATATAGAAATCTAGAACAAAAAAAATAGAAAAACCCTTTTCGGTATAAATGTTTCTTCTAGCATGTAAAATAGTCGTGAATTTTTTTAGATTTTCTTATGCCTTTATATTTAAAGTTGTTTGAACTAAATATGACTTTATTGCGAAAATGGGCAGTTGAATAATTTTTTTAATAATATTTGATGTTATTTTAATTTTTTTATATAAATATTGTACTTCTGCCATTTGGCAACAGTGTCAGTTACGTTTGTACTGAAAAAATCTATATTCATGATTTTTGGTGCAATGGTTCGAGTGATCACACCAACTTTTTAAAAATTTGTTGTTATACGAATATTTCATTCAAGATAGAACATAAAAAAAATAATGAAAATAAAGAAAAAAGAAATTAGAAAAATGGAATAACAAAATTCTTGTTTCGATAATGTAGTGTTTCTATGCCCCTTTTTTATCTGTGATTTACTCGTAGTCACTGAATTGGGTACGTGAACTTGATAATTGTAAAGCTTGGTGTGGAGTTGAGGTTTTCGACGCAACATTATTAATAACATATTGGGCAATGCAAATAAACACATATACATTTTATAGGAAAATGCATATTAAACCATTTAAACTTATTTAATTGTTAATTTTTTCTTTAAGCAAAAGTTCTTTTAAGAGCTATAAAATGGTTAAATAGAAATTGCTCATAAGACAAAAATCAAATTTCTTCTAATAAAGTACTACAAATTTTTTAATTTTCCAGTGAATTACGCATATATATATATATATATATATATATATATATATATATATATATATATATATATATATATATATCGATTTTCCAGAAAATAACCTATATTTTTATATATAAATGGATAACTCTCTCGGCAATCGAAAACTAAAACATTTCTTTTAATTTCAGAAAAAATTTTCCTTTTAGTATGTAGAATGCATGTAAATTATTTCAGATTTTGTTAAGCTCGTAGGTTTAACGTTGTTCGGAACTAAATATGACCATATTTCCATATATATATATAATAAAGATATAATTTCTTTAGAGACTTTTGGCTTTGGCATTTATTTAAGCACTTATCCTACAATAATAGGGAATAGTCGCTGGGTCTTGCGCCAAATTATTAGCAGGATAATCAGAATGTACTGATCGTAAATCGATGTAAGCAATGACAGCCGTCACAAAAATAAAATTAAAAAATATTGAGATCGACAGAACAGCCGCTGGGTTTTGCGCTATCGATGCAAGCTGCGGGAAAATGTAAGCTTCCGAAAAAAAAAAAATAAAAAAAATTTCAATTGAATCGATTATGCTAAAACATTTGTCAATAAGAAAGTCTCTTTTTACTAAAATTGAATTATTGCATTATAGATAATAAAATAATGGTAATAATAATAATAATAGCAACAGTATTAATGATGTGTTTTAACGTAATATAAGTGATAATCTTACATGTGCCCCTTAAATAATTATAATAATAGATGTGTATACTGCTTTATATGTACTGGAGTTTTGAGAAAATCCTGCTAGTTAGGCTTACACCCAAGCTCTCCAGTATTGACACTACTCAAGCACGTCCAGGTTGAAAGACTCTCATAAAAACCAATAAAAATGTTTTAATTCAAAAATCAATTCATAATGAATTTTTATAGGAATTTATAAGTAATACAAGATTCAATTTTTATTTATTTCTATTTGATTAGTAACAGAATCCCTTAAAAATTTAAACTTATTAATGTCAATAAGAATTTTCTAGTACACAAAATTTTTACCGGAATGAATTAGTAATTTTTTAATTAATTAATTAGAATTTAGAGGAATTCAATATTTTAGATTTTAACGTGGTTTTAGTGGATTTTTCTCATAAAAAAGCAATCGTACTTCGCAATTTTATTGAAAGTTAATAGGAATTTTGCATTTTTTAATATTTATCCTGGGCGACCAGGAAATGTCAAAATAGAAGAGAGCTCCGAAGAACTGCTTCTTCCAGAAGGCTATAACGCGGCGCCTTTTATTTCCTCGATCCGCTCATTTGGTCGTGTAACGGGAAAACTCAGACGTTCGAACCTAGCGGAGATTCGTGAACTACTATATGATACATGATTTATCAGTAAATACTCATATGATTTTCTTGTGAGATCCCAAATACTCGTAATTTAACGTTTAAGAAAATATTCTTAATAATAGTTACCCGCAAGGTCTTAAAAAATACGATTAAATAAAATCTTGTAAACATTTTTCCATATTGGGTAATGCAAATAAACACATATACATTGTATAGAGAGAAATACATATTTAACCATTTAAACTTATTTAATTGTTAACTTTTTCTTTAAGCAAAAGTTCCTTTAAAAAATATAAAATGGTTAAATAAAAATTTCTTATAAAAGAAAAATCAAATTTCTTCTTATAAACTACTACAAATTTTTTATTAGAAAAAAATTATAAAATGTTGTTTATATATTTGTGAAAACTCCTCTATGCGTATTGTCCCATTAAAACTAATACAAAAATAGTATACTTTGAATGTCTTATAGAAACACATAAAATATTTATTAGACAAATTTTTTCTCATGAGATTGCTAGATATTTTATATGATTTTATGAGGTTTTATTAGATCCTTCCAACAGGGATATATCCACCTTAGCTCTTAGTGCATCGGCTGGGGCTTATTTTTCGTGCGCAACCAAGATTGCCAAGAATTTCTCACTTATAGGTATTTTCAACGAAAATTTGAGGATTGGAATTGAGAGAGAGAGGTTTTATGACTGTACATACATATATTTATAAATGTTATTATATTGTTAAAGGTAATATATTTTTCGAGCGTGAATTTATATTGAAGATATTTAAGGTAGATACTCGTAGTTTAATTTGTAATTCTTATTTTTTTTATCTCTTTTGTTTCGTAACAAAGAATTTCTTCGATATCCTCGTCGTTAATTGCATGGGTTGATTTGAAAAATGGTTGTTTTTTTGTACACTGATATGTTCGGTAAAATGATTATCTTTCTTAGCAAATTTTTTAAAATTTTAAGGAGTTTTTGACATTGAAAGTAATGATTTCATTGGAAGGTTAAAATTGTTAAGATTTTAATAGCAATTCGAAGATCGCATGATTCTGTTTTTTTTTTGCTAAGATTAAATGTTCTGAAATATTGAAAAGAGTAAGCTTTAGGAAATTCAACACATAATCATCATTCGAATTTTCATAGCACTTGTTTTCAGTTTCATAAATATTATAGGCTACATACATTTTAACTTGTTTGTTATGTATTGTGTGGTTAGTTTTTCGAATTTTAACAGTGAGAGTTTCACTTGTGTATTTAGATGAATTTGATTTGCTTTTTGTTCTTTATTCAGGTACTTTTACTTCTAATTTCTTATCTATTACTTCTCCCACAAGCTTTTGTAGAAGCAATTTATTATATTCATTTACTTGCATAAGAATTGAAAATTGGGATTTTAATTTAATCAAATCTTCTGCATCTACTGCCCGAGTTCTTAAATCCTCTAAATCATAAAAATTTAGTAGATAATTCGTTTTTTATTTTGGAAAAAAGTCTGTTATATAATGATTTTAAAGCTTCTTCCTGTAGCTTCTTATTTATTTCATTCTACTTTGTAATAGGTTCAATGATTCAATAAATCTAACGTAAAATTCTTGGACCGTTTCACTCGGATGCATTTTAATATTTGTATGTTTTATTAAATCATTATAGTAATTTTTAAATTAAATATGGTTCTTGAATCGTAGTGATAAAATATTAAATCGAGAAGTTCAACATAGTCGTTAAATGCATACTGAAGTGCAAGGTCTCGTGCTTCTCCCCATAAGTGATTTTGGATTAATATTTCTAAAAATCCTTTGGAAAAGAGTTTAGGTACGTAAGATGCACGGTAATAAATATTTTTTATGTATGTATACCACATGTACATATACACAATATTAAAATTAAGCTTATAACCGTCGAATTGTGGTAACTCGTATCGTACAGTGTGAAAGGAAAAATATTTATGACGATTCATCATGTTAAAATATAAGATATTTTTATTCCATGTGTAAAACCATTTTAGTTATGACATCATAGTTGTGATTATATATATCGTTTATTGTTATAAAAAAATGACTTTTTTTAGTTTTACGATTCATTTTAATTGTATATATTACTAATTATATTTTTATTTCAAGTATAGAATAGAATACAATAATTTAAGTATAATTGAAACATTGCGTTTTCTTTTAGGACACAAAGATTTATTTATAAACAATTTTGATATTCACGGTTTCACTAATCCCAGCTAGCTGTTATCAGTTTTATAGCTGTGACGTCCGAACTTTATTTATTTCATAAATAGAATGTTATCCGTCGCGTACCGAGCGGTTATACGGGTGGATGAATCAATCGAGCATGGCAGACTTGACAGGAGGAGGACGTGCAGATCGAGATTAGTATAGGATTGTTTAAATCCTGACGAAAAGAAAATGGATATTATGTTTTAAACTTATATGTATATATAAGTTCTTACCTTATATGTGAGAAGTAAATGGACACAACAAATATATTCTCGTTATAGTTTATTGGAACTCTTCAATTCGTGATACAATATACGGTCCCAATTGGTATTTAATACAAATGTTGGTCGCACAATCGCTGATATGGTTGATAATTTGACTCGAAAATAACGCGATGGCGCGAATAATCGCGATACGCAAAGAAAATGCACTTTTGAGTTGCAAGCGGCTTAGCGCCTTTTGCGCACTTATAAAATAAAAGTTAATTCGGCAACTGGCCGAATATATATATATATATATATATATATATATATATATATATATATATATATATATATATATATATATATATATATATATATATATATATATATAATTAGTATAAGTAATATACATGTAATAAACGGCTGTCAATAATCGTTCATACGCAGCAGCTTCGGGATGACACACATTATCGTAATGTTTGAACCGTCCTGATATAATAACTCACGGCGAATATTAGCACTTGCGAGAACACGCCAAAGCGCCATCTAGCGGCAATCTTGAGAAATTTGATTTGTCAATAATATTCAATCACAATAATCATTTCTTTTCAATTTGGTTTTACGTAAATCTTGACTAACTACATTATTAAAACATTATTTCAGTTATAGTCACGATTTCTGGCAAAATAAAACGATAAATTAAAATGTTATTCTTAAACAAATTTATAACACATCTATCTAGTATGATACAGTATTTAACCTCCAGAACTTGAAGCGAAAAATTATTATTTGTTTGATCTCTGCGATATACAGCATGATGACAGCTCCTCGTTAACATTTCTTGTAATAAGCTACAAATTCAATTTTTTTTTATATTTGAAAGGGTATTAGTGTCGAGAATTAAAGTGGCTCTAACAATCTGTGATAATAATTTTGACTTTTCTTTTAATGCTAAGTGATGGAAATAGCAGTGTGATGGTCTTATGCTGAACAGCATGGGGAAAGAATCTTCACTTTGACCACCTAGAAAAGTGGTTAGGGTGCATAAAACCGGAGGAAAAAAACTACAACCTTGAGTAGACACTGAGAAAGTGAGTATTTTTCTTTTCCCTGTTGAAAATACTTAATTTTTCAGTTAGAAGCATTGAACTGGAAACCGCTATTTTCATACAAATTCGCGTACTTTTGTATATAAAATGATTGCTATGCATACGCAGTGGTACCAAAACTTTGGGAGTCTACAATAACTGGGCTAGTGCACTCAACTTTAATGTTCCACATCCCTGGGTTACGGTCTTGACACAGGTTGTTGTATAATAAACTATGAACGAACAATATATTTGGAGGAGGAACAAATAAGAAACTAGGACCGATCCAGAAATCAATTCAGCACAATTTTTAGTTCATTTACTTTAACGGACTTCTCAGCTATGCCATCAACTACATTTCCTCATCTACATCGTTTCTATTATCTACATCGTTTCTATCATCTACATCGTTTCCATCAAGTCAGATTCAGATAACTTTTTATTTTTCAAATAATTAAATGGCTGCCAAGTAAGTGGATCGCACGCACATCTTTTCGCTCTTATTTGAGAACGCTATTTTTGCTGCCTTGATGCCTCTGGGCGCCTCCACGGTTATCCAGACGAGGGATACTGTATTTGCTCTACCCTACCAGTTTTTTCTCTGTCTATGCCCGGATTATTTGATCATGGACCGCTAGATGGCGTCCAACAACGTGAAATGCGTCGAGAATCGCTGTGCCATCTGCCAATGGGCTGCTAGAATGAGTGCAGCTCTCACGCTTTGTTTCCGTTGTGCTCGCATGTACGATGTGTGGACGCCAATAACAATAGCAGCAAAAATAAGCTCGCGCAATCAAACCATCAACCGTGCGAGCCGTCTGAAGACCACAAAGCAGTGAATAGAAGAGAGACGGAGAAGACAACATGGCTTCGGAATGCGAGAGCGAAGCGGCTCACGTGAGTAAGCAGGATGGTTTTCTCCCACCAAGTGTCAATGCGCAGACTCCTATCCGCGAGGCGTTAATGTAGCCATCTCCGAAGAGTGTGATCATAAAAGAGAGGGGGAACAGTGAGCAGCCAGCGGGGCAGAGTAGCTACGGGCGCTTATCATTCCATGCATCCACACCGATTGGCACGATTGTCAAACGGGCTGCCAGTCTGTAGGGACTACCACAGCTGTCGACAAGATTATCATCATCGCCAATACTATTTTCTGTCAACAAAACTCCATTATTCAAGGTGGGCTACATTTTCAAGGATAAGAACGCTGGCAAGTCCGTCTATGTTAACACGACACGCGAAGAAAGTAGCGTAACGCTAGCTAAGCTCTAGGAATACGTTAGCAATATATCGACTATCGCTAGTAAGATTGGATCTTGATATTCTGAAATGTGTTCCGGCACTCATTGCGGATACTAGAGAGCTTCGTGAAAGTCTGTTAGCCATGGAGAGTAAATTAGCTTGTGAAAGCTCCCAGTTGGAGGAATAATAGTAATGCGGCAATGGCAGAGAGGATGCGGTCCCTCGAAGCCAAAATTGTTCTTCTAAAATAATCGTACTAATGTAAATAGTAGTATTAAAATAAATAGTAGTATTAAAGTAAATATTAGTAGTAATGTAAAGAGTACTAGTAACGTAAATAGTAGTATTAAAGTAAATAGTAGTAGTAATGTAAATAGTACCTGTAATGTAAATAGTGATAGTAATATAAATAGTAGTAATAGTTGTAGTAATAATAGTAGAAACATCAACGCTGTCGATGACTGCAAAACGACTTGTGATAACGACCACAATGCCGGCGAGTTTCGAACGCAGCACTGTCGGCGTCGAACTCGGAATTCCTGTCCCAACAAAGTCGAACAGGTATTGTTCTCGTGTGAAGGGGGCAGGTTGTGGTGAGGTATCGGCCGAAATTATTATTTTGAATGTTTGTGATGGGACTGAAGACCAGTGTGCGGTTATAGTCCATACCGTGCTTTCCGCTATCGTTCCATCCATCACGAGGGATGACTTGATGTCAATATGCTTGCTTAGGGCTGTGGGGCAGACGAAAAGCAGGTCTACAGCGTCAGGGTCAGACCATCGCTCAGATCTTATAGATCCTATACTACCGAGGTATTACGCAAGCTGCTAGCAAGCGCTCTAATCATTTCTCATTTAGATTACTGATCTGTTGTATACCTGGACGTAAAACGAGAACTTCAGATCCGACTGCAAAGATTGCAGAATTCATGTGTTCGGTATGTCTGCGGTGCTAGTAAGGATGAGCATGTCCCCCCCTACAGGAGAGAACTGGGTTGGTTGACCGTGGAGGCAAGAAGGGAGTATTTTGCGGCAGTACTGCTTTATAAAGCATTTGTCATGGAATAGCCTCCGTACCTTGCTGCGCTTTTTGAAAAAAACCAGACTAGGACCTCAGGTAGGGCTCCTAGAGAAGTTTCGATTCCGGGCTCGTGCCTCACACTAAATTCACTCTCTAGATTTAAGACGGCACTACGTATATATTTTTACAGTATGCGTGAACAAGACTGAATTGTATTTGACAGATTTTGTAAATATAGTCACATAATGTAACTACTGTATATTGCGTAATTCTAGTATTTGACTGTGTTATTTAGACACTATTCGGCGTGATAGAACAAGTGTGATAATATTTCAAATTTGAATGATCTGTAATAAGGAATACATGTACATATGCGTAATAATAACTGCTGAGATAAGCGGCCCAAAAATGGAAAATCTATCATAATCATGTATATTAATTTTTAATTTTACTCAGAATAAAGCTTATTCTATTCTATTCTATTATTCACATCCTGAAAAATGTAAATTAGTGCGCAAAGTTAAAAGATGACGTTTAATGACAAAAAGATCTTTTCGTAAAGCGTTCGTTTTTCATTGAAAAAAAAATTAATACCATCATACAAATATTTTTACTCAATTGACTTTAAAAATAAAAAAAATTCGAATTCTTAGTCGAAAATCGCTAGAGAGACACCTTACGGTGGTTATGCCGTTTTAAATTGACTATTAGAAAAAAATTATATATAAAAAACAAGTAAAGATTCTATAATTTAAATAACAAAGTATATTAAATAAGGGTGTTTAACAAAATGAAAGAAAAGTATTTCAACAAACTCTTGACGTCAGAATCGTAAATATTATCAATATAAAATAACTTCTACTCATGCGATAGAATTTTCGTTATTTTTAAATCAATATTAATATTTTGGAGCTTATTTTCTTCATTAATCATTTATCTACATATTCACTGTTTAAAAATGATATATTTTTGTATCCTTAAAGGGAAAAGAGTATTTGTTTATATATAAAAACGTTTTTTACGTAAAAACTAGTCTATTCTCTTGAAAGTAAAATTAATATACAATTTGTTAACGGTGAATTTGTAGACAAATGTTTAAAGAAGAAAATATACCCAGAAATATTAAAACTGATTGAAAAAGATAGAAAATTGAATTATTTAAGTAGAATGCATTTTAAATTGCCAATATTCACGTTTATGACGACACGATTTTGTAGAAATAACTTTTTTCCATTTCATTAAGTACACTCTAAACCTACTCAGGCTTGAAAATACCCTCGGCTAGAGCCTGTATCAGGCCTGGTTTGCGGATGACTGATCGTTTGATATTAAAATTATTTATTTGCTAAATTCTCAGTTCATGGTAGTGGGGTTTAGCGTTTACGGTTTAGAATTTATGGTTTTATTATTAAAAATTTGTAATTGCAATATGCTTTGTTTGGCGTAGTTGGCTTTAGGGTTTATGGTTTAATTATTAAAATGTTTTCATTGCAAAATGTTCTGCTAGGAGTAGAAGGGTTTACGGTTTAGGGCTTAAGGTTCAGCGTTTATTGTCTTGTAATTAAAATTTTTGTTATTGCAAAATGCTCAGCTTGGGGTAGTTGGGAACAAGATTAAGGGTTTAGGGATTATGGTTTGATTATTGAAAACTTTAAATAGCAAAATGCTCAGTTTTGGTAAGTTGGGTTTAGGGTTTACGACTTTATTATGAAAATTTATTTATTGCAATATTCTAAAATTTTTTAATTGCAAAATGCTTGTCTTACGGTAGTTGGGTTTAAGGTTCAAGGTTAACAATTCTATTATATAAATTTTGTTATTACCAATTGCAATTAGGTTATTTGGGTTTTTAATTTAACATGGCTAATGATTTTATTTTTAATATCATATATTTGCAAAATGCTCAGCTCGAGATAGTTTGGTTTACGGTTTATGTGTTAATTATTATAGTATATTACGATACGTGTGACCTAATTAGTCCTTTACAGCCCGGCGTGTATTAGTACCCGAGCATAGCGAAGACGCTAAACGCCGTGCTATGAAGGACGACTTTTCACACGAGTATCGTATACTATTTTATATCACTGCTTGCCTAAATCCGCTGTCACGTCTAGCCGTGCCTTAAGCAGACCAGTATTGCACCGTTAGGTTACCGCCCGAGATTCAAAATTCAAATATTTCGCGTAAAAAATCCAGTAGCGCGGAAACTAAAACTCCAATCTTAACTTAACCCGTCTAATTTTATAGATAATTTGTCCAACTACAACATTTGTATTTTTTCAAGTTGTTTTACCCCTGTAAAAGCTACTAAACAACATTTTTTTAATCAAAATAAAGGCGTTGTTGTTAAGGTCTATTGAGCGGGATTCATGCAAATATCGTTAAACTTGGATCTTTCTTGACACCCCATCTCTAATATGACTGGACCGGGTAATGATCGAATTTATTGAATTATTTTGACATATTGTAACTTCATTGAGTCGAACTTATGTGGCATTATTCTGGCAAAACGGATGCAGGAACTGGGTTTGGATGATAAAGACAGATGTATGCGTTTGTAATAAGTTAGACAAGGACAAATCAATCGCAGCTCTTAAAATTGTGTTGTTGGAAAAACTTCTATGTTCTCGCTAACCTCGTTGGAGGATTACAAAAAAATTCAAACGCACTCGACCATAAAAATTGTACCTCGAGTGTACGCTTTATAAACAATTCCCTTAGTGGAAATAATAACTGTCAGAACATGTGAAAAACTATGAAAGAAATATGAGAAAGAGTGAAAAAATGTAAAAGTTAATTTATATTTGGAACATCTGTTACAAAAAATGGGCACATTTTTCAGTGTTTTACATTTGCTCAAATTTTATAACGTTGCATTATCTTATAAGGTGGGTGCAGATAATGTAGCCATCTACACGAGATCTCGCTGTATGCATTTTTCTGGGGTGCCGTAACTCCTACAGTATATGTATTGTGACAATATATGTTGAGTCTGTATTGAGAGGCGCGATGACGCAGCTGCTAGCGCCCTCTAATTATAAGATAGTGTCATGTTTACGATCAAAACTCCGATTTCTCAGCAGTGCGTGCATGTAAAGAAACCACTTTTGTCAGCGTGATATAGACGAAACAAAACTATTGCGGCACATAAAATTGTAGCTATTTTTACGTACTTTAAGATACATGTGCCAGATTTTACCGTAGAGTTTATTTTCGACGCAAAAATTGCAACTTTCGTTGACGTTTATCGGTTGGTAAAGTGGCCATACGAATGCATTGTAAGGTAAAAGGCAATCGAAACCGATAAAAACGGCCGTTGCTTCTTTAAAATTCCTAGGCCTATTAATCCCAAAATATCGACACTAAGGCATACGCTACTCTTTAAATCTGGAAGAATGATTTTGTCACTCTTTTAAAGAGTGACGAGCTAGATCACTCAGCGAGTGACTTTTTTGTATATTTCACGCGAATGGAGTGATACTTTTCACTCGAACAAAATGAGTGGTGCTAATCACTCGCTTATCTCGAGTGATATAATAGCTGCTACTGAAATCACTCAGTTTACTTACTTAACTATATTAATTCACTAAGTTTAAAGTAATATCCTTAATTGTCTAAAATTATTTATAAAACTTTGTTTTTATACTTCATGGTCTGATTGGTCTAGTGAATTAAGTGCTGATACAGTAACCAGAGAAATCTAGATCAATTCCCACCACAGTTGAATTTTTCGTTTATTTCTTTTTTTTTCATTTTTATTAAACTTATTTAGCGAAGAGTGAAAATATCACTTTTTGAAAAGTGGTGAATCACTAGAAACCGACTGGCTCACTTATCACTTTGCCAAAGAGCGAAAAACCACTGGACTCGAGTAAAAAATCACTCTTCCAGTTTTAGAGAGTATGGTACCATGTAGTTAAATAACGCATAAAGGAAGTCTCTGCTAGTCTAATCTTGACATTTTGAAGCACTTACTATACGATGTTATCATAATAACTGATATTAGCTACTTTAGCAACACTGTTGGTAAAGTGGACAATTTTTAACTACTTAGAACTTCTTTAATTAAAATTCAGAGAGTATATTTTTTGCAAAGAATTTCATGAGGTATTAGAGTTAAAGGTACAAATGACACGTCTGAATAGTTTCCAAAACCCCAAAATCCGATATATATCTACTGGGAATCGAAAGATTCTTAAGGTGGCCACATTGCCTGTACCACACTTATAAAGAAAATTACAACTATGAGATATTGTAATAAAATGTGAAAAACTGCAAGAAAATATGACAAAATGTGCAAAATATACTACATTTTTTAAAATCCTGTTCTAAATATACTCCCAAATTTACATTTTCTTACAAATTTCTCATGCTTTTACACACGTTTTCATATTTTGAAATTTCCACTAGGGTCGACAAAGAAAAATTAAAACATCTCGTAAACTGTAATGTTAAATATATTTGTTTTATAAAATAAAAGATTAATATTGAATAAACATCAAGAAAAACGTTTTTTAAAGGCTTAAAGATAAACCTCGTGTACTTTAACAAAGTATATAGAATTGACAGTGGCGGAGACTCTAAAAGAAATCTGGTTATATTGAGTAAACTACGCGTTTTTTGTGCTGTCGACATTCATTTATATGTGGCAGATATATAAAGTCAAAAGGGATGCAGACGCTCATTTCGTTCGCGCAAATCATTATGCGCTTATTAATTCTCATTGTAAATAAATTATGTGCTTTAGAAATGTCGTGATGTCGCTTCTTTAAAATTTTATAAACATATCATTTTATTTGTATGATTCACTGTACAAACAAATGTAACGCATATTTAAAGATGTAACTTTAATAAGACCGTCTTCAAAATGTAACGATCATCCTAATAAGTAATAACTAATAAATAATTTAACAACATAAGTGTAGTAAAAAATTATCATTAAAAAAAGAAAACCTCTGTTCACTGTTTAGCACAATGCTTTTTCAAAGAGATTTCATGTACAAATATTTATTGAATATTGATATTAATAAAAGTGATGTAGGGATAATCGAAAATGTAATAGACAATATTATAGACTACGATGTTAAGCTACATTAAAATGGTGCATTGTTGGCTCAAAAACTTAATCCGATCTAGACTGAGTTAATTATGATAAACCTACAAAATTTCAATAAAAAATACAAATGCGTTCAAAAGTAATGTTCATAAATGTGTGCACATTTTTACTTCCTCCTAAAGGAAGCTTTGTAATAGTAAAAAAGAAAGTTTTCTTAGAAACATATTAGAAATATGTTTTGTTTCATTTGGTATCAAAATACACTATTTTTAGAAAACGTCCGCATGGATGGATGTGTGTGTGTGTGTGCGTGTGCGTATGCGTGTGCGTGTGTGTGCGTGTGCGTGTGCGTGTGTGTGTGTGTGTGTGTGTGTGTGTATGTGCGTGCGTGCGTGCGTTCGTGTGTGTGTGTGCGTGCGTTCGTGTGTGTATGTATGTGCGTGTCTGTGTAGCCCTATATTTCGACTACTCATGGTTAAATTTAATGTTTGAAGGCTCACTTTTTTTATTTTTTTTTAAGAAAGTTGGCTTAAAAATATTTTTTTTTGTTTTTCGATTCGTTTTTGTTTTTTTTTATCGGTTTATTGATTTGATAGTTTTAGTATTTCGGTTTTTCTAATACCTTAGAAATAATATAATCGATTTAGTGGTAATGCATATAAAAGAGCTTAAAAATATCTATCTTTTTCGAGCAGAAATCTTGAATAAGCTATTTTGTTTTTTCTGTTATTCACGGAAACATCATGTTTTAATTATACGATTATATCTCGGAAATATGTTATGGAAATATACTGAAAAAAATAGAGATGATCAGTAACATGGAGTACAATATTCAGCCAAATTTTGAGCTATTTTATTTTTCACTGACTGAGAAAAAAAAACATTTTGTAAAAATAAACGATTTTCTATGTCGTACGATAACTTAAGGTAGCTCTCTAGTGATTTTCGACAAAAACTTTTGTCTCGAGAAATAATTTTTTGTTCATTTAGAAAGTCAGTTGAACTATTTACTCATCATGAACAAATACTTTTATGATGGTATTAATTTTTTTAAATGAAAAACAAACGATTTGCGAAAAGATCTTTCTGTCATCTTACGTTATTTCTTCACTTTTATGCATTAATTTACGTTTTTCAGGAAGTGAATAATAATTTTTTGTTTCATGATTTGGAGGTTAGATACTGTATCATACTAGTCAGATGTGTTCTAAGTTATTGATATGTAAAATATATTTATAATGAATAGTTTTTTTAAAATTATGGTGAGTTTATTCTATAAAGCCACTGTTTTGATAATAACACTGTTTTATCACTAATTTGGTTTTTAAACTTTAATTTTATCCTGGCGTAAACTAAATTAATGAATCCAGCTAAAATTTTAGGAGAATATTCTTCAAAATATTTAGAATAAAAGTATTTATTTTGTTTTTGAAATTATTTTGAACAATTTATTATTAAAAGCCATTACTCGTAAAATTAATGTAAAACTAGTTGTTTCTTTAGTAAAATCATAATTCTATAATGTTTTATTTTTTAAAAATGAATAATAATTTTAGTGAATAATAAAATGCACACTGTTTTGTGTATACTTTAAAGAATATATCCTAAAAATTTCATCCGGTTTCAAAATTTAGGTGTGCGCCAGGGTGACTTTCCTCGTGACCCTATTTATATCCAAAATTAACATATTTCCTAGGACAACTCAAAATCTTAGAAAGGTAAATGGCTGAAAAATTTGATATAGCCTGGTAATATCTGTTCAAATATAATAGGTAGGTATCAATTCAGAAAGATCAAAACTGTAAAAAATTTTGATTTCACTAGGGAGCCATATTAAGTAAAACAGCATTATTCTTTTTGAAAATTTCCAGAAAAGTAGCCTTTAACTATCTCTTGGCTGTGTTATTTACTAGATCATAAGGACTTTTATTTTTCGAGATATTTGAGATTATGTTTTTTTTCAAACTTCTATTTAATCATTTATATCTCGAGAACAGCGTGGTCATTTGTTCCAACTAGGGCTCATTTTTTTCATTTTGTAATGGAAACTCGGAATTAAAGAGGAATTTTAAGATTCGTCGCATCGTTTTGGTTTTACATCGATTTTTCTATTCAACGTTACTCTGAAATCAATGATGTAAATTATTTTGTATGTAGAAATAATATTATCCCTTCAGTGTAAATTCATTTCAAAGAGAATAAAATTGTCTATCTTCCTCGACACGAAATTTTTTATAAGCTAATTCCTCCTTTTGTTATATACGAAAAAGTAATTTCTTTTTACACGGCATTATTTTGGAAACATATTATGGAAAATCTTTATAAATAAATTAAGATGGAAAAGGTTTCCACTATCTCTTGGAAGCCTTGGCTAAGCTTTTTGACCAGAATATGAAGTCTATTATTTTTCAAGATATTCAAGGTTATATATATTTAATTAATTTTTATTGCCTATTTCTTGGGTATTACGCGGTAATATTTTACGTATCGGAGCTCATTCTTTTTTTTTAAATGAAATGACTTAATTTTCTTTTTAGATTTATCGACTCGTTTTTGTTGTATACTGATTTTTCATTTTTATGATTTTTTTTAATTTGGTCGCTTATATCTTGGCTCTTACAAAGCTCTTTTTTTTGTTTTTTTTTTATAAAGATTCAAAATTAAAAAGACTTTTTAAATTTCATTAATTCCTTTTTGTTTTATAACGATTTTTATAATCCATACTTTTTCTTGTGGTGATATAATAAATTAACTCTGCATAAACTTGAATGTATGACTAATTTGTAACGAGCCGCGTATAATTCGCGATCGGGAAGACGAAAAAGGGACATGAGACGCCATCTCATTCCCACGCGCGGCAACAGGTGGGAAGACGGGAGCGAGAAGGAGCGGGGGGCCACGACCGCGGGGAGGAAGAAAGACTACCGCTCGCCTCCTCACTCCGTGTGCCTCGCAAGCAAGAGACGCTCCGACGCCATCTTGGAAGACGCCGCCGAGGACGCCGACGATCAGCCTTTTTTGGTGATACGAGGAAGGACGCGGCAGCATAGAAGGAGAGAGCCTCGTCGAATTGCAGCAGCGAGCAACATCGTCAGCGACGCGTCAACACGTCATAGCGTCGAAATCTAGTTAATCCATTTCTTCCCAAGCGGCCACTTTATAGTCGATTTGTTTTTTGCCTAAAAAATTGTCGAAAAAAAAATAATAATAACCAATAGCACTTTTTTGAAGTAAAATTGTCCGCTCTTTCCGATTCTGAAGTCAGAATTTTGAAATTTCTGTTGGAAAATTTCAAAATGGCAGTTTTAGGCAAAAAACCAATCGACTGTAAAATGGCCGCTTGGGAAGAAATGGGTTAATAGAGGTAAGGGCTAGCCCGTGGCAACCGCGGATATTTATAGGGCCACGTTACGAATAGCGTGCCGTGCCCTCAAGATAAAAGGGCTCCGTTCAGCCCACGATAACCCCCTCCGAATCCGACGGCATGTTCAGCAAAAGTAATTGTAAGATATTTATTTATTATCGTTCTAGAATATAGATTCTATTGTTTTATTAAAATCAGTGTGCCTTAATTATCCCGAACCTGCCTGCTCCTCGCACCGAGTTAGGACAAGTAAGACTACATTGCTGTTCGTGTTACGATAGCGTTAATCTTCGCGTTTTCGCGCTCCTTACAGGTCGCAAAAACCAGTGAGTCGAGGAAACTCCGCACGAAGACGAATCCTCGTGTGAAAAATAAATAATATTACCGCTTTAGTATAAATGCGTTTGAAAGAGCATAAAATTACCTATTTTCTCAGATGCAAAATTGTCTATAAGCTATCTTACTTCTTTTGTTATATACGAAAACGTTATTTATTGTTTAAATATTTAAAATAAATTCAGCTGAAAAAGGTAGCTTTCCACTATCTCTTGGCTGGCTCTTTGCTTATACTGAAAGGTCTTTTATTATACAAGATATGTGAGGTTATATTATTTTTCATTTTATTGCTTATGTCTCGAAAATGTCGCAATCATTTTCTATTAAACAAATCAATTTTTAATTATTTTTTAGATACATACGAAATAAAAAAAATTAAAGATTCCTCGATTCGTTTTTGTGTTATAACGATTTTTCTGTTTTAACAAATTGAAAACGATACTGCAATTTATGATCACAAGCTTATAATTTCCTGCAATATTGCAGGAATGTCGTAGAAATATTTCAACGTTGCTGTGATATTGCAGATAAGTTAATATATTGCAGCTACATTTATGTGATAATTCAGTATGATATTCAAGATTGCAGTATTACAGCAATCTTTCTATAATATTATATTACGATATATCACATCGTAATATTGCAGTGATACATTGTGTTAAATCACATCGTAATATACGTAGTACATTACTGCAATATTGTTATGTGACATATCACATTGCAATATTACCTCAATATTATAGTAATATTCCTGCAAGTTTACAGATAATAATACTTTAAGATATTACAGCTACATTCCTGCAAGATTACAGAGTGACATTCCTGAATGCATTTCAAACTAATGCTGCGGTAATATTTCTACTATATCATATCGCAATAAATCAGTCATCATTTGTTTAAGGATAACATTTTAATTTATCGTTTTGTTTTGTTAGAAATCTTGACTATAACTGTAAAAATGATTTATAGTTAGTCAAGGTTTGTATAAAAACTGATTACGCCATTTTTACAGGTCTTAGTCATATAGGTACATTTCTGTAGATTTGAATTTCGCGCCATTTCGTGCGGTCAATTGCGACGTTGCGTGACCGTCAGCGCGCGCGGTTCTGTCTCGATTCGCGCGCGCTCTCGCAATTGTTCACTTTTGACAGGACCTCCAAGCTGTTCGCGCGCTTAGCAGCCCTGCTCAATATATAGTTTAATTTTCAGCCTTTTTGCGTCCTGATTGCCGTGATTTCGTGTTCGATTGGCTGAGATATATTTCCGTTCTTTTCAGAGCGAATATATTCAGCCGTCCTGCGATCGTGAAATTGTAACCGAATTCGTGCGAGCGTGCGTGAGAATTCGCGCGTGCGTGTGTGTGTGTGTGTATCTTGTGTGTGCCTCGTGGCCGTGTTAGGGAAAACTGTGGGGTCGATGTCCACGTGTTGGACGTGACCCGTCCAGGGCGAGCGCATCGCGGCAACACCCTTGTTGCCCGGCATCGAGGCGTCTGGCTCCCCGAGACGTCGGAGCGCGCCCGGTGCAGGTCGTGGACCATTTTGCGCTCCCCTCGCCCGGCTTGCCAGCCTACCAGGACTCGGCGAGAAGCTGCGGCGGCGTTTCACTACATTCTCGGCTCAGCGACATCCAGGCGGTGTCGTTCGAGCTTTGTGCGGCGGTTTTGCGCGGGTTGCATGCCCAGGTAAGAGAGCTCTCTGCGGCGTTAATATTAAGAGTCTAGGCTAAAGCGTTAGCATTAAATTCTTATTTCCCGCGTCTATTGTAATTGTTTGTAGCTTCATTTTATTAATAAATCTTTACGCTTGCTTCGGCTTTTCCCGCCAAGCCGTGCGGTTTTTTACGCCGAAGCAAGTGCTTTTTTTTATCGCGAAATGAATTGTGTTTTTTATTTACTCAACCTTTCACTCACTCATCCCAATCCTTTTTATATTTATCTGAACTCACCTTGAGTTTATTATTTTAAGTAGATTATTGTTCATGGTGCCCCGGGTGAGGAGTGAGTGATTGGTTTTTTGTGCGTTGTGTATTCGCGATTGCGCATTTTCGTGCTTTGCTAATGTAATTCGTGGGTTAAGCGTAGCCTAAGAAATACATTAACAAGCGCGTGAACTCTGTAACGGTCTTTTGTTTTTTCCGATATTATATTGCCTTGTTTGAATTCCAAGTAGTCGCTTGATACGTTTAGCAGCGTTCATTTAGGATATAATATTTTGTGCTTCTAGAAACTCATAAGTACGTTCGTCGATTCTACCGAGTTTGCGTCATGGCTCCTGTAGCTTTGAAAAAGCTGACTGCATTGCAGACGTCGCGCGAGGCCGAGATTGAGAGTACACGCGCGCGTTTGGCAGCTAAGCCGCGTGAGTCTCTCAATAAAAATATAGTGCAGGCGCGACTTGAAGCGGTGAGAGATATTTGGGCAGAGATTCGGAAGACGCACTCTGAGATTATCGTTAGGGAAGACGCAGAGACAGATGCTTACGTTGCCGATAACTGGTTTGGCCGTATACAGGGTATTTTTGAGAATGCCCTTGACGAGTTTCTGACGTTGTTTACGTTTTTTGATAAGCCTGATGGCGATACCAGTTTATCGGAGGCGAGCTCAGACCGTGGCTCTGGCGCTCGTGTAGCTAAGTTGCCTCGAATTCCTCTACCTACGTTTACAGGTAAATACGAGGATTGGGCTAGTTTCTGCGAACTTTTTACTACGCTCGTTCATGATCTCCCTAACTTGTCTGATGCTACAAAGTTGCAGTATCTTAAGCTTTGCCTGAAGGATGGGGCTGCTGAACTCATCAAGGATGTAACGACCACCAGCGCCAATTATGCCAGCACGTGGCAGGCTTTGAATGACCGTTATAATAATCCTCGCTTGATTATTAATAAACTTTTGACTTCCTTCATGGAAATTCCGCATTTAAAAAGGGAGTCAGCTTCTGAGCTTCGCACTTTCGTTGATGAGGCGCAGCGAATTATTCGGGCGTTAGGGAATTTGAAGCTTCCTGTAGAGCACTGGAATGTTTGGCTCGTATTTTTGTTGTCCGATCGCTTAGATTCGGAGTCGAGGAAGCTGTGGGAAGCAAAGCTGAGCGCTAAGGAGCAAAAATTCGATTCAGTCGAGAATTTGACGGAACCTGTTGCTGATAGGTCGCTTCCTAAGTTTTCAGATCTCGTTAGGTTCTTGGAGACGAGAGCTCAGGCTTTTAGCATGGTGACTGCTGAGCGCAAGGCGGAGAAAAGGCCGGCTTCTACGCCGACATCAGGGCCTCAGGCTCGAAAGGTTTTTCATGCTAATTCCTCTCGATCGTCTGGGATTACAAAGTGCTCTCTTTGCTCCGGTTCGCACTCTCTCGCTCGATGTTTCAAGCTGAAAGATAAGAGTCCCCACGAGCGGTTTGCGACCATTAGACGTTTACAGCTTTGTTTTAACTGCTTCGGATCGCATAGGGTTAATGCTTGTAACACTTCGGGACGTTGTTCAATCTGTCAGGGCAAGCATCACACGCTCTTGCACATCAAACACCAGGGAAACTCGCAGGCTGCGCAGCAAGATCCCGGTAATTCTCAAGCAGATGGGTCGGGCTCGAGGCCTCCTGTAGTGAGTATGCATGCAGCTAGCATTTCGGTTACCAAGAAAAGGGTTATTTTAGCCACAGCGCGAGTGCAGGTGATAGGACCGAGAGGTGATAGCACCTACGTACGAGCACTTTTAGATCAGGGATCGGAAGCTTCGTTCGTGTCGGAGTCGATTGCACAGCTGTTAGGGCTCCAGAAGGAGCGCACTTGTGTGCCGCTGACAGGGATTGGCGCCAGTGCAGCGGACACTGCGCGCTCGATGACGCAACTCGTTCTGAGGTCCAGATTCGAGTCGAACTTCGAGCTCAGGGCAGAAGCGCTCATTCTCCCTCGTCTTACGTCGCATGTTCCAATCGACAGCATCAGCGATCTCGATCTCAAGCAGTTTGTAGGGTTTACTCTTGCGGATCCAGAATTCCTCGTCTCGAGTAAGGTAGATATTATCCTAGGGGCCGACGTGTACGGGCAGTTGCTTCGATCGGGCTTGAGACGATTCCCTCGCTCGCAGCTCGTCGCTCAAAATACAGCTTTCGGTTGGATCGTTTCAGGTGCTGTGCAGGTGGAGGCTTCACGGCGGGCGGAGTCGTCCACACCTCGCGAGCCAATGCAAGTATTGCATTGTGCGTCGATGCACGAGTTGGATCAAATTCTGAGCCGGCGGAATTGTCACGGAGTAACCTTTGGTGGCGCGGGCCTGGCTGGCTTTCGCAAGCTCCAGAGCAGTGGCCGCAGCCAGCAGAAAGTCGGCGAGCTCTCCACGCGCAAAAGTCGTCCTCAGAATCGGAGCTGTTGACTAGATTCTCTTCCTTGTTACGTTTAATCCGCGTTGTTGCATTTGCTAAGCGTCCATTTATCAATTATTATCGTAGACATAAGAAAGGTCAGGAGCTGCTTCCTCCGTTTCTTACTTCGTCAGAGTTAGCTGAAGCTCGCTGAGTAGTTATTCGTTTAGCTAAGGCGAGCAGCTTTGCAGCCGAGATTGGGACGCTGAAGGCAGGAAGGAGATTACAGAGTCGCAGTCGGCTCAGCAAGTTAAATCCATTTGTATGTAAGGATAATATTTTACGTGTAGGAGGCCGACTGTCACATTCTGATCTCTCCTTTAATCG
This sequence comes from Gastracanthus pulcherrimus, assembly GCA_949152435.1. Lineage (NCBI taxonomy): Eukaryota > Metazoa > Arthropoda > Insecta > Hymenoptera > Pteromalidae > Gastracanthus > Gastracanthus pulcherrimus. The sequence continues at coordinate 54,300,087 of OX424575.1, read as the reverse complement.
AAAACACCCTCCGATTCTAGCCCAGGATTCAGCTCTCAGTCTTTTATTCGTGCTATCTGCGCATCGACTTTGTCTGCACGGGGGTCCTACTCTAACGTCTAGCGTTTTGATGCAGCAGGTTTGGATTTTAGGTAGAAATAGATTAGTGAAATCCACAATTCACAAGTGCGTAACTTGTCAGCGTGTCAAGCCCCAGTCTACTCAGCAGTTGATGGGAGATCTTCCTGCCGATCGCGTGAATGTAGGTAGGCCGTTTGCTATTTCAGGTTTAGATTACGCGGGTCCTATTCAGGTTCGTACAACAAAGGGTCGTGGGCAGAAATCATACAAGGGATATATCGTCGTATTTGTTTGCTTCTCCACACGGGCAATTCACTTGGAGCTGGTTAGTGATCTAACAACTGCAACGTTCATCAGTGCGTACCGTCGTTTTGTTGGCAGACGAGGTGTTTGCCAAAAGCTCTACAGTGATAACGCCACTAACTTACATGGAGCTGATAATGAGTTGCAGGCTATGTTTCAGCGAGCGTCGGAATTCCATCGAAAGGTCGCTTCAGTTCTCGCAAATAACGGGACCGACTGGGTCTTTATTCCTCCTAGTGCTCCTCATTATGGGGGTTTATGGGAAGCTGGTGTTAAGTCGGTGAAGCATCACTTGAAGAGGGTTGTAGGTGAACACACTCTCACCTTTGAGGAATTGTCGACGGTCCTGGTTGAAATAGAAGCTTGTCTCAACTCGCGACCACTAGGGGCGTTGAATTCCGACATCGAGGACCTCCATACGCTGACGCCCTTTCACTTTCTTAATGGGAGTGCTTCAGTGTTACTTCCCGATGCTGATTTGCCAGACGTGCCTCAGAATCGGCTAGATCGCTTTCAGTTGCTTCAGCGGATTCGCAATCAGTTTTGAAAGCGGTGGTCGTCGGAGTATCTCCTCCATTTACAGCAGCGGGAGAAGTGGAGAGATCCAACGGAGAACTTTCGTGTAGGTAAGCTTGTTCTTGTCAAGGATGATCGTTATCCTGCGTCCAAGTGGCCTTTAAGGTGAGTCGTTGAGGTGCATCCAGGTCCAGATGGTCTCGTTCGTGTGGCAACAGTAAAGACTGCTACCACATCTTTCCGTCGGCATATCTCACGTCTTTGTCCGCTGCATATTGAGGAAGGTGTTAAGAAAGTTTAGGGTCATTCTCTGAGTGTTTCGTTCGTCCGTTAGACGAAGGCGGGCGGGATGTTTACGCCATTTTTACAGGTCTTAGTCATATAGGTACATTTCTGTAGATTTGAATTTCGCGCCATTTCGTGCGGTCAATTGCGACGTTGCGTGACCGTCAGCGCGCGCGGTTCTGTCTCGATTCGCGCGCGCTCTCGCAATTGTTCACTTTTGACAGGACCTCCAAGCTGTTCGCGCGCTTAGCAGCCCTGCTCAATATATAGTTTAATTTTCAGCCTTTTTGCGTCCTGATTGCCGTGATTTCGTGTTCGATTGGCTGAGATATATTTCCGTTCTTTTCAGAGCGAATATATTCAGCCTTCCTGCGATCGTGAAATTGTAACCGAATTCGTGCGAGCGTGCGTGAGAATTCGCGCGTGTGTGTGTGTGTGTGTGTATCTTGTGTGTGCCTCGTGGCCGTGTTAGGGAAAACTGTGGGGACGGTGTCCACGTGTTGTTGCCCGGCATCGAGGCGTCTGGCTCCCCGAGACGTCGGAGCGCGCCCGGTGCAGGTCGTGGACCATTTTGCGCTCCCCTCGCCCGGCTTGCCAGCCTACCAGGACTCGGCGAGAAGCTGCGGCGGCGAGCTTTGTGCGGCGGTTTTGCGCGGGTTGCATGCCCAGGTAAGAGAGCTCTCTGCGGCGTTAATATTAAGAGTCTAGGCTAAAGCGTTAGCATTAAATTCTTATTTCCCGCGTCTATTGTAATTGTTTGTAGCTTCATTTTATTAATAAATCTTTACGCTTGCTTCGGCTTTTCCCGCCAAGCCGTGCGGTTTTTTACGCCGAAGCAAGTGCTTTTTTTTATCGCGAAATGAATTGTGTTTTTTATTTACTCAACCTTTCACTCACTCATCCCAATCCTTTTTATATTTATCTGAACTCACCTTGAGTTTATTATTTTAAGTAGATTATTGTTCAAAAACTAATCGAGGGAAACCGATTATTGTCACTGTACGTTATTTGAAAGTAAATTTTCTCAAGATTGCCGCTATCTTGACGTTTTCTCGCAAGTGCTAAGATTCGTCTTCAGTATCTATATAACGACGGTTCAAACATTACGATAATGTGTGTCATACCGAAGCTGCAGTGTATAAACGATTACTGACAGGCGTTTATTACATGTATATTACTAATACTAATAATGGTACTAGCGTTACGGGGAAATAAAGATACTAAAAAATGAGAAGAAAATTATAATTTCCTAAATTAAAGTATATATATACTTATACTTTCGATAAAATAATACTAATAATGCTGGAATGTCCTTGAAATATTAGCCAGTATTCCCATTATTATTATGAAATGATAATAATATTTCGGTAATATCACTGCAATATCTCCCGATCTCACCGCAACAACTAAAAACCCATAATTATATTGTTGTGATATTATTCAAATGTTGCCCGATTGTCACCAAAATATTGTACTGTTATTCCCCGTAATATTCCTATGATATAAACGTCCCGGACACTAAGGGGTAACACCATTCTAGTGGCCCGAAAAAATGCCTAATTTGTAAGATTTTTTACAAAAGTAGGATAGAAGGGATCAAATTTCTTTTTTGAGGGTTTACTATACATATATTGAGGTACAAAAATATATTTTTTTTATATTTAAATACAAAATGGCGGCTATACAGCGAATCTCGTGAGAGGCCTTTTTCAAAGTGGGAGAACAGATTACTCGTGAACTATTGCATGGATTAGATTGAAATTTTCACTGTAGCTTCATAAATAGATTCTCTAAAGAAGTACGTAGCTATTTTTCGATTGAATGTAAATTTTTTTATAAACAATTTACATCGTTTTTTTCTCGAAAAAAATCGACTTTTTTTCAGAAGTGCGCCATTTCTACAAAAATTGAAATAAAAAAAACCCCAACGTACTTCCAAAGTTAACGTTATATAGATTAAGAATTTCTTTGGTTTTTTGTTCCAGGTCTCATACTTTCCGAGAAAAGTGTTCTCCCATTTGTAGGTTTTAGAAAAAGCTTTCTCACGAGATTCGCTGTATAGCCGCCATTTAGTATTTAAATGTAAAAAAAAATATATTTTTGTACCTCAATATATGTATAGTAAACCCTCAAAAATAAATTTGATCCCTTCTTTCCTACTTTTGTAAAAAATCGTACAAATTAGGCATTTTTTCGGGCCGCTAGAGTGGTGTTACCCCTTAAATGTTACTACAGCATCACTGCAGCAGTACTGCTATATATCACAGGAATATTTAATATTGCGTGTAGTACTCATGTGATATTTCTGAAATATTCAGTGCTACGTAGTAATAAACTTTTTCTTCAATTTTTAAAAATTTTCAAAATCACAATCGCATTTCTTTAACAAAAACAACTTTAAAGTAACTGTAAGATACCCTAATCGAAAGAAAATTACATGAGCTTTATGAATATATGCATATTTTTGACGTATCAAACGTATATAAGGATAAAAGTATTTTTTTATAACACACAAAAAAGACCATTTATAGCACTGTGTGACCTAAACCCGCACTTAGGTCACGCTTATCCGTGACCTAAGTGGCGCTTTATTACACAGTGTAATAATGAATTCACATAGGCCACAGATCCCTACTATCCTATAATAAAAACTAAAAACACTCAAAATAAATGTTTTCGTTCATAATAATAGAAAAAAGAAGTAGTAAAGCTGGTAAATACTTAAATTTATTAAAATTTAATTTAAAAAATTTCAATTAGGGTAAATAAATATATTCTAATTAACTGGTAATAATAAACATTTATTATCTTTTCAAAAAACAAAACATCTTATTTATATAAGGTTCTATTCAAACAATATATAAAAGTTTACATTGATTATTAATTAACTAATGAATTTTGGTTAAATAATAATTTGTTTATACGATTTCTAATTTCTTTAATTTATTTTTTATGTTTTTTGGATTATATTTTTATTTTTTTTATGCGGGGGGGCTTCGCCCCCCCGAAACCCCCCCTTCACCCCCGCCCTACCCACCACCGCACCATACACCCTCCCCGATGTCGGTGGCGGGTTTATGTCACTCGTGCTACAAAATAGTATACGATACTCGTGACCTAAGTGTCCATAATTGCACGGCGCGACGGTATCGCCCTCGCTACGCTCGGGCGCTAACTACACGCCGTGCAATTATGGGCCACTTAGGTCACATGTATCGTAATATTGTATATGACAATTTGGCGCGTATTTTGAATATTCAATCTGAAATTCAATTTAAAATTCAGTATTAATTTTTTTTCATGATTAATATTATAAATTTATTAAAATTTAATTTAAAAAATTTCAAGATAGGGTAAATAAATATATTCTAATTAACTGGTAATAATAAACATTTATTATCTTTTCAAAAAACAAAATATCTTATTTATATAAGGTTCTATTCAAACAATGTATAAAAGTTGACATTGATTATTAATTAACTAATGAATTTTGGTTAAATAATAATTTGTTTATACGATTTCTAATTTCTTTAATTTATTTTTTATGTTTTTCGGATTATATTTTTATTTTTTTTTTATGCGGGGGGGCGAAGCCCCCACTCCTCCCCCACCCGGCCCACCCCCGCACCATACACTCTCCCCGATGTCGGTGGCGGGTTTATGTCACTCGTGCTACAAAATAGTATACGATACACGTGACCTAAGTGTCCATAATTGCACGGCGCGACGGTATCGCCCTCGCTACGCTCGGGCGCTAACTACGCGCCGTGCCATTATGGGCCACTTAGGTCACATGTATCGTAATATACTATAACATTATAATTGCAGCTACACTAAACATAGAATTAATAGAGATTCGCAGTACATCAAGAAAGCAGCGTCTTGAATTAAAATTTGGTTGTATGGCGAAGGGTGGTGTTAATTTTACGAATGTTTAAGATAATTCGTTCATATAGTTGCTACAGAACTTGAACACATCTGCTCAAAATTCAGAGTTCTACTTGTGATTTGTATTGCGCCGGATTCATGCGACTGAAATATATTAATCTGTTCATGAAACTGTTTCAACATTGTATTTAAAACTTTCAAAATAAGTAAAAAAACATCTAACACGGTTTATTACAAAAAGTTATACGTAATTGAATACTATTTAAGCTGATTTTTGTCGAAATCCGGAGTTAAATGAGTAAATATAAAAAGAAATTTCGAAATTGTTTAATGTATGTAAACAGTCATATAAAAAATTATATTTTTTGGTTATATTAATATTATTTTGACACTCATATGATTCACACATATATTTTTTCTCACTCATATATTTTTTCTTAATTTTCTGAAATAGACACGAATCACCTTAAATAATGTTAAATAACTAAAAAAAAAACATTAAATAATCACAATTAATAATGTTCACTTTGAAGATTTTATGTGTAAATTGTCAATTTTTATTTGAATTTATGACAGTTTGAACATATAAATAGTATTTTATAGCTGATAACTCTTAAGAGAAAGTATTTTCTCCTTTCGATTAACTACTGAATAATAAAAACATGTTAACATTATTACTCAATGCCATATCATCGTCATCATCATCAAAATAAATAAATGTATGGGTATATATATATATATATATATATATATATATATATATATATATATATATATATATATATATATATATATATATATATATATATATATATATATATATATATATATATATATATATATATATATATATATGCACACATATCAGTTCTAAACCGCGATTTCTTGCGTCTTTAGCATCTCAAAACCTATTACAGGAATTCCAGAATCTGCCGATCTTCAATACAAAAAAGTTAGAAGAAGTGTCACTAAACATTCATTGTTCATGCAGGTTCACGCAAGCTGCGAAAAACGCAACGCAAATGCGTGAATAGAGAATTTGCATGAAATTTTTCTACATCATATTCTGATAGATCATAGTACATTATCATAGTATAACGTTATCATAGTACATTTGCTTTGTGAACTTTTAAAATTTTTGCTATACATCAAAAACTATAGAAGATATCGTGGTATGAAAATAGTCGTGACGTCACATTGCTGTATTATTGGCTCCTTTGAACTTTACAACAGTGTGATGACTGAATGAAACTTCACAAAGCTATAACTTTTATAAATTAAATTTTTTTTATCGTTATCGTTATCGTTATCGTTATCGTTATCGTTATCGTTATCGTTATCGTTATCGTTATGGTTATCGTTATGGTTATCGTTATCGTTATGGTTATCGTTATCGTTATCGTTATGGTTATCGTCATCGTCATCGTCATCGTCATCGTCATCGTCATCGTCATCGTTATAGTCATCGTCCTCGTCCTCCACCACCACCACCACCACCACCACCACCACAAAGTAGTGGATGGTTTCTTCCCAACCCACGAGAAAAGAACATCAGGCAACACAACACCCGAAAATGACGACGTCCCGCCTTTCACCGCAGCCGAGATGGCAGCCTCTCTACAATGCCTGAAGAAAAGGAAAGCTCCGGGCCGGAACGGAATACCATCGGAAGTACTAAAGCTAGTGGTGGAAAAACACCCGCAGGTACTCCTCGACATGTACAACACATGTTTGAAAGCAGGATACTTCCCCTCTCTTTGGAAGGAAGCAAGGCTCGTGCTCATAAACAAAAGAAAAGGTCAGCCGGATTCTCCATCATCCTACAGACCCCTTTGCATGCTAGACAATGCATGAAAGCTCCTGGAATCGCTCCTTCGGTCCCGGCTCCAGGCAGCCGTTTCGACAGCGGGAGGCCTAGCGCGGCACCAGTACGGATTTAGAAGAGGACGATCAACAATTGACGCAGTCCGGGAAGTGACCGATGCAGCAAAAGGCATGGAGCAGGGCAACCATTACTCTCGCCCCATTTGCCTGATGGCCACTATTGATGTAAAGAACGCGTTCAACTCCGTGCGGTGGCAGAACATCTTGCACGCATTGGAGCATGACTTCAGAGTCCCGAAGTACCTTCTGGCCATCCTGGATCACTACCTACATGATCGCTACCTGTTGTACGAGACAGAGAAAGGCCAATTTAGAAGAGAGCTTACGGCGGGGGTAGCCCAGGGATCAGTCCTGGGCTCGGAACTGTGGAACATTTCGTACAACGGGATATTCCACTTGCAAATGCCAGATGGTGTATTCCTGAATGGATACGCAGACGACGAGCTCGCCGAGCTTGAGCAGGTTAATGGCCAACTTACGAGGACCTCGCCCATCTGTGAGATGGCTACTGATGCGGACATCAGAGAGCATCATGCTCTACGGCGCGGATATCTGGGCAGAGGCAATGCGCTTTGCGTGCTACCGGAAATGTATTGCTGCGGTACAAAGGAAAGGGGCACTCAGGGTATCGAGCGCATACCGCACGGTATCGGAATCAGCGGCTTTCGTGGTGTCGGGAACCATTCCCATCCATCTGCAAGCCCTGGAAAGGAGATCAGTGTATCTGAATAAAATGATACTCGGCGAGAGAGCTGCTAGAAGAAAGGCAAGGGAAAACACGATTACAGCGTGGCAAGCATCATGGACCAGTGGCACAGACGCTAAATGGACACGTAGACTGATACCTCGCCTACAACCCTGGACAGACCGGCAGCACGGGGACATCAACTACTGTCTGACGCAGTTTCTCACAGGACATGGATTGTTCGGAGCGTACCTCAACAAAATGGGGAAACGCAATGAGCCGAAATGCCTCTGCGATGCAGCAAGGGATGACGCACTCCACACCTTCTTCGAATGTGAGATGTGGAGGGAGGAACGAGAAGCTCTGAGAGAGTACACGCCAGACAGCATCATTCAACATATGCTAGCGGGCGACGAAAATTGGAGAAAAGTAGCAACAACCGTTGAAGCAATTCTCAGAAGAAAGAAGAAAGAAGAGGAAGGGGCGACCCGACCTTGACTACATGACGACGAAATGCGCGACGTCCTTCGACCTCCCATGATGGGGACGTATGGTACAAGTATAGAAGTACGAAAAACGTGGAGGGGATTAGGCACACCCTAGACGAATGCGCGAGACATCTCCTGAACTTCCCAAGCGGGAGACGTAGGGAGATGATACAAAGGTCGGCGCCCTGAAGACGGGCGAAGAAATAAAGCGGCCGTCTGGAAGTATTCATAAGCGCAAAGTTCCCAGACGGCCGTTATGCAGTTTCATTAGGGCCACTCAGAGGCTAGCCAACCCTCTGACGTCAGAAAAAAAAAATATTATTATTTTTATTATAATTATTATCATTATCATTATCATTATCATTATCATTGTCATTGTCATTGTCATTGTCATTGTCATTGTCATTGTCATTGTGATTGTCATTGTCATTGTAATTGTCATTGTCATTGTCATTGTCATTGTCTTGTCATTGTCATTGTCATTGCCATTGTCATTGTCATTGTCATTGTCATTGTCATTGTCATTGTCATTGTCATTGTCATTGTCATAGTCATAGTCATAGTCATAGTCATAGTCATAGTCATAGTCATAGTCATAGTCATAAGCCTTGGCTAAGCTTTTTGACCAGAATATGAAGTCTATTATTTTTCAAGATATTCAAGGTTATATATATTTAATTAATTTTTATTGCCTATTTCTTGGGTATTACGCGGTAATATTTTACGTATCGGAGCTCATTCTTTTTTTTTAAATGAAATGACTTAATTTTCTTTTTAGATTTATCGACTCGTTTTTGTTGTATACTGATTTTTCATTTTTATGATTTTTTTTAATTTGGTCGCTTATATCTTGGCTCTTACAAAGCTCTTTTTTTTGTTTTTTTTTAAAGATTCAAAATTAAAAAGACTTTTTAAATTTCATCAATTCCTTTTTGTTTATAACGATTTTTATAATCCATAGTTTTTCTTGTGGTGATGTAATAAATTAACTCTGCATAAACTTGAATGTATGACTAATTTGTAACGAGCCGCGTCATTGTCATTGTCATTGTCATTGTCATTGTCATTGTCATTGTCATTGTCATTGTCATTGTCATAGTCATAGTCATAGTCATAGTCATAGTCATAGTCATAGTCATAGTCATAGTCATAGTCATAGTCATAATCATAATCATAATCATAATCATAATCATAATCATAATAATAATCATAATCATAATCATAATCATAATCATATTCATAATCATAATCATAATCATAATCCTTGTCCTCCTCCTCACCCTCACCCTCATCCTCATCCTCATCCTCATCCTCATCCTCATCCTTATCCGTATCCTTATCATTATCCTTATCCTTATCCTTATCCTTATTCTTATCATTATCATTATCATTATTTTTTTTATAGCTCGCAAAAAATCATCCTGGACACCAGCCCCTGAGTTCCAGTACTCTCAGTTGGTAGTGTGGGACTCCATTAGCGCGCTATCCATCCCCCGTCGAAGGTCGGGCGCGAACGTCCAACGTACTAAAAACCGAACGTGCCGCATACGCCCCCCACCCTGGGTCCGCTTTCGCATTACTACGAGGCGGGACCGCCTGTCCTTATGTTTCGTCTTTTCTCAGTCTTTTCATGCTATTATTATTGTTGGTTATGTCAGTCCAACCTATCCGTCAGACATCCGTCGTCGCGTTTCCTTCGGAGAACCGTCTCGATATAAAATGGTACCGCGTCCCACTTCTCTTTTCCATCCAGCATCACCGCGACGATAGTGGATGGTGTCATAGTTCCAGTTGTGTCTTCCAGTCCGTTTCGTTCTTCCGTCCAACGAGAGCACATGAAGAATGTGTGCTCAGCATCATCCTTTCCATAACCACAGTAGTTGCCGTCGGAGTTTGTATTTTCTCAATCCTGTACAAGTAACGTCTAAAGTATTCATGTCCCGACAGAAACTGGGTGAGGTAGAAGCTCACCTGTCCAACTAATCTGCTCAGCCACGGAGCAAGTCTCGGTATCAGTCAGTGATTCTACAGCCTTCGTCTTTGTTGCGACCGTTGCCTCTCACCCGCCAATTCGTCCTGCCACTCAGTAAGTGTCTTTTCCCGTGCCAGCAGATATACGGGGATGACTCCAGCAATCACGAAGACTGCTGCCCTGACACGGTTCTAAACGAGCACGCTACCCGGAGCGCGCCTTTGCGCTGTACCGCCGCTATTCGCTTTCTGGATTTTTCTTTAGTCATGGCGTCGGCCCAGACTTCCGATCCGTAAAGAAGGATGGAGTTCGTGGTCGCCATCAGTAGTCGACACGTCGCAGGTTTTGGCCCGCGCACATTGGCCATGAATGAGTTTGCTCAGCTGAGCGACCCTCCTAGCCTGGATCACTCCTAGGTATTTAGCGGCCGGACTCATTTTCACCGTAATATCTTCTACTGTCATGTTTATGCTAGTCTGTATTGTCTTTCTCGTCAGTATTACTATTTCTGTCTTGCCTAAAGCTAGCTGTAATCCGTGCATTCGCATCCATCGGAGCACGCGACTCATGATTAAACTCAGCTTGAACTGGACAGAACCAGCGTCGCGCGCCACGATGACCACCGCAACATCGTCTGCGCATCCTATCAATTTCACACCGCTTGGCATGTGAAGCCTGAGCAGTGCGTCATATAGGACTAGCCAAAAATCCGAACCGAGAATCGACCCCTGTAACACGCCAGCTGTGATTTCCCTTACTCTAAGTCCGTCATTCGTTTGGTACAGAAGCTTTCTGTATGTCAGGTTAATTCTCGACCCATCGCAGGATTAAGGTAGGACCCCGAAGGTCCGTAGTGCTACGAGAATGTTGACCCACCTCGCGAAATTAAACGCGTTCTTAACGTCGAGCGTCGCTAACACAACTATTGATCTAGCACCGTGGCATGCCCGATTCGCTTCCTCTACCACCGCCGTTACCTCGCATACCGCGCCTGAAACCATATTGGTTGTTTGAGAGATCGCCTGCGCTTCGTATTACTCCCTGGATCCGTGGTCTGAGCAGAAGCCCTGCTGTCTTCCCCATCGTATTCAACAGACTTAAGGGTCTGTAGACGGATGGGGAATTCGGATCGCCTTTTTGTTTGTCGATCAGAACTAGTCGTGCTATTTTGCAACGATAACTGAAAACCCCCTCGATCAGACACGCATTGTACATATCGAGCAGCAGCTCCGGTTTCCGCGACGCAACGAATTTTATTACCTCTGCCGGGCTCTCGTCTGTTCTAGGTGATTTCCCGCTCTTCATAGCAGATACAGCCGTTCTGAGCTCCCCCTCCGTGAAGAGCGAGATCTCGTCCATCTGTACGTCCGAGCAGTCTGGTATGTCTCGGGAGGGATGTGTCGGGAAAAAGCCGTCAATTACCCATTCCATCTTTTCCGCGCTCATTGTCCCGATAGCTGTAGGTCTTCCGAATTTTTTGGTGACGATCTTATATCCCATTCCCCACGGGTCCCTGTCAACGTCATCGCAAAGTCGTCTCCAGCAGAGAAGTTTGCTCCGTTTGATCGTATTTCGTCCGTCCACCGGGTGTCAGTTGTCTCTCATGTTTGTGCGTGGCATAGAGGCATTGCAAGCTCTTGTTATGAGTGATGTCGTTCGTTCCATGACCATTCCCGCTCAGTCGCTGCCGACTAGTTCTCGCGGGATTCCAGCAGAGAGGTTATCAGCGATTTGTAACACCTCTGCCAGTTTCTCGCGGTCCATATGCCTGACGTTCCATCGTGGATAATGCTCTTTACGTCGGTTCCTGTCCGTACGTTTGTCCTTGGTCCCGACTTCAAAGCGTATGTACTGATGGTCGCTTCCGTTTTCATCGCCAGTCACGTGCCAGTTCCGTATGGATCCAGAAAGCTCTTCGCTGACGTTATGTGGTGTCGCGTCACAGTCTAAGTCTAGTGTTTCAACGGTGGTCCTGGTGCCAAGTCCTTTGACTGTCCCTCCGTCCGTGCCAAGGGCCTCCTGCACTAACTCGCGGAAGGCCTTTACATTCTTCAAACCGCGCTCCAGTACCAGAAGGACACCCTGCTTTTCCGTCTTCCTAATCGTCTTGATCTTTGTCCCGGTCTTATCTGGATCTACAGTTGTTTTAATCTGTCGCAAGATGTCCGCGTATGATTTGCCCACACCCGTGTCTATAAACACCGCATCACTTCTCGTCCTGAACCCCTTCTCGGCTCCACTCCTTTCCGTGTGTCGGATTGGATACTTCGTCTGTGTATGTTTTCTTACCCTTTGTGTACCCGGCTGTGTGTCCGTTGGTCTCCTTCCAGGCTTTGGTCCGGTCTTTGGTCCGGTCTTTGGTCCGGTCTTTGGTCAGTTCGGCGTCGGTGTGTTTGGAACACCAGGGTGTCGGCTCGTCCAAGCACTGTTTTCCGCATTTTTCCGCGTTCGTTTAGTCGCGACCTGCCAGGCCCCCGTGTCGTCTCATCCTTTTTTGGTAGCTGTCGCCTCGGGCGATGACGACACTGCTACGTTGGCTATCGGTCTTTTATTAGCTTTCGGAACTACCCTATCTGCCTCTGCGTCGAGGCTGTCTTTTAGTTACATAACCAGCCCTTGCAATGCTGGTATGCCCCTCTTATTGGCCACTCCAGCGTTCTTTTGTTGCTCTGTCACGTACTCGCCTATAGCCTCTATTAGAATCGTTACGGCCTCTATCAGCTACCCTTTTTCTAACAGTAGTTCTGACTTTAATCTTTTGGCAATTTTCCCCCCTTTTTATTAAGATCTGCCTTAGATTACTCCGGAATCCATTCTTCTGTATACGCCCAATCATCAACCGGGAACACTTCCATGTCTTTCATATTTGAGGCTGCAGGCGGTGACTTTTCCGTTGACCCTCCCCCTAGTTGCGCTAACTTTCCAGCCAGTCCATTCTCGTCATTCATACCGAATAAAATGTTATTTTCCATAATTTTTTTTATGTTACTCCAGAAAACCAGGCCGTCTCCGAACGCGGGTACCTCATGAGATGTGGGTGTGAACGTGGCTATAGCTACCCCCATTGACATAACCGTTTGGGGCCCGCGACGGGAAACTTACAACCGACACAGCCTGGTGTTCCCGCCGGTGCAACGCGTCGACGTCGGGAGCCCCCAGACAACGCGCATGACATGTATCATGCAGCACATCCCTCACGGGCAGTGTCAACATGCTTGCTACATTTGCTGACCCTTGTGCAAAGAAATCACAGCAGCAGCAGTAGAAAGAGCTACAGCTGCAGCGCAAACAGGAGCAGCAAGAACGGGAGAAACTGCGACAACAGCTGCATCACTACTCACAACAACAGAAGCCACCGACAGCCAAGACACCGGCGAACAAGAAGACAGAGCCTTCTGAGAAGTCTCGAAAGAAGAAGAGGAGGAGGAGGACACCTAGGATGCGACCCAAGGCTGTCTTTATCTGCCCTAATGATGGAGTCTCTTACGCGAACGTTCTTTCTAGTTGTCCCGAGAAGATTCCATTAGAGTGCCTAAATACAGATGTACGTATCAGAAAAACCAGGACGGGCAATGTCTTGGTAGAGTAGGGCTCGAAAACCAATGACCAGGTGTTGGGAAGCCTCGGAGACTCCCTCAAGAACGCAGATAACATAGGGGTCGTAAAGAACCTGTTACTAAAGACCAGCATCGAAGTCGCTGACCAATAGCTGAGATCAGCGGCTGGCCATCATAGAGAGGAACCAGGAAAAGGCTGAGTTCCTGCTCGAGATGAGCCGCTTGAGAGTCGGCTACATGAACTGTCGACTGAGAAGATGGCAGCGGTTGCAGCGGTGCTTTAGATGTCTGGGTTTTGGACATCAGACACACGACTGCAGAGGCGCAAATAGAAGTAAGGCCTGCTACAAGTGTGGCAAGGAAGGCCACAAAGGAGCAGCCTGCAGAGCTGCCGAGGTAAAGTGCGTCTTGTGCACGGCACTTGGAGTAGGTCAGACTCATCAGGGCTACACCCCAGGATCAGGACAGTGTAGAGCGTTCCGCGATACGGTTAGGCTGACCAAACCGAACCGTTAATGATGGGTAGTATAATGGTCCTTTAAATGAACCTACACAGAAGCGACTTAGCCAACAACCTTCTGACTGAATATAGAATTGAGAAGGAGCCCGATGTGCTACTAATCAGTCAGCAGTACGTCAACTGGAATGTACCTACGTGGTATCCAGACAAACTGGGTACTCCTGCAGTCTACATAGACCCCAAACCATCAGACTTGACGAACATGGAGCCAGGAGTGTCTTCGTGTAGGTGAAAAGCAGACAGAAATTTTACGTGACCTGCTATTATACCCGAACGTCCGTAATGAGCAATTCAGGTGGAGTCTGGACGAGCTGAAAGATGCGATCCGCGAGATGAAACGCGAGATCGTTGTCGCCGGCGACTTTAATGCACGAGCATCGGAGTGGGGCATGCCAGAGCCGGACAGCAGAGGAATGTATCCGAAAATCTGGCGTCTAGACTAGCGTCAGGTCCTCCTGCCAAGGCAGGACCAGAAGGAAACCACGATGTGGAGCGGAAAGCCGCCTGAGCCTGACGGGATACCCACTGAGATATTGAAGATCATCGCGGTAAGAGTACTCTCTCTGTTGTTCAACATGTACAACGTGTTCCTCAAGGCGGGTGTCTTTGACACCCTCTCGAAGGTTGCTCGTCTCGTGCTGATCGGCAAAGGTAAGGGAGGTGATCCCCGGCTTCCGTTGTTCAACAGGCCTCTGTGCATGTTGGATGACGCAGGGAAGCTTTACGAGGGGTTGCTCAAGCCTCGGCTGCAGGGAGCTGTATGGGCTGCCGGCGACTTAGCTAACAACCAATACGGCTTCAGAAAACAGCGATCCACAGTGGATGCTATACGAGAGGTGGTGAGCAGGGGAAGAAGGCACGGTATGGAAATCACTTTTCCAGAAAAATCGCCCTCCTTGCAATGCTAGACGTGAAGAACGCGTTAAACTCGGCCAAGTGACTAGACATTTTGGAAGCGCTGCACGAGTTCAGAATACCGGAGTACCTTATGCGGGTGATACGGGACTATCTGAAGGACCGTATCCTCTGTTACGAAACAGAAGAAGGCCAACGCGAGAAATATCGCAGCGCCGGTGTGGCGCAGGGGTCGATCTTTGGCCCAGATTTTTGGAACATCCTTTACGATAGCCTGTTGAGACTCGGGCTGCCGGAGGAGGTGTACATGAGAACTTACGCCGATGATGCCGCTTTAGTCATCATCGCGCGTGACTACGAGAAAGCACAATATCTGCTTAACCAGGCGATGCACTGGATCTTGCGCTGGATGAGGGAATACGGTCTCGACTTGGCAACCGCTAAGGCAGAGATGATGCCCTTCACCGGCAAACGGATACATACCATCTTCAGCATGAAAGGGTGGGAAACAGAGGTTATAACGAGGAGGGAGGCTATGTATCTGGGACTCAAACTAGATGCTAAGCTTACTTTCTTCCGTCACCTGGCGTATGCAGCGGACAAAGCGTCGAAAAAGACGGCACAGCTGAGTTGTCTCATGACGAACACGAGTGGACCGAAAGCGAGAAAGCGACGGCTCCTCATGTCAGTTGACACTTCCATCCTATTGTACGGTTCTAAAATATGGGCTGATGCAATGGAGAAGAAGTCATACCGGAATTGAATTCTTTCCATTCAGCATAAAGGAGCTCTCAGAATCAACAGCGCCTATCACACGGTCTCGAGGCCCGCAGTACTCGTTATTGCGGGAATTATCCCGATCGACCTACATGCAAAGAAGCGCAAGCGAATCTACGAACGGGAAACAGAAGAGGACAGAACAACCGTCCATAGAGAGGAACGGGAATGTACCATGGAAATGTGGCAACGATCCTGGACCGTTACAGCCAAGGGCGAGTGGACAGCCAGGCTGATAGCCCAGCTGGATCCTTGGATCAACAGATACCATGGGGAGGTAAATTACTACCTAACCAATTTCCTGAGTGGACACGGGTACTTGTTCTCCTTCCTCAACCACATGGGGAAGGTCCGGAGCCTGAAGTGGAACTTCTGTTCCGCTGATTGCGACGACGCGTTTCACACGTTTTTCGTCTACGAAAAGTGGAACGAGGAAAGGACAGCTCTTGTCGACTCGGTCAGGCAATTTACGCCTGAGACCATCGTGGGCGAAATGTTGATCGCCGAGGATAAGTGAACCGCCACGACGAAATTCACCGAGTCGGTCTGACGACGGAAGAAGACGTACCTTGGCGAGGTAACGGCCGACGGTATGAACGAAGAGCTGGAAGAAGATCCGACACTCCATCATAATACAGGGATGGCGGAGGACCCGATAGAAATGGATGTGATTTGAGATGATGGGATGTCTTCTTAACCGGGGACGCACCATTTTCTCTCACTGTATAAATGTCGCAGGGAGGGATTAGGAAACTTCTCCTTCCGTACGGAGACCGAATGCGCCAGTTCGAACACGCGTATGAATGAGACGGATTAGATCTTAGCGCCCCACGCGGGACTTTAACGATGACTGTTTTGCATTGTTTAAGATCTAGCCAGAAGCGATAATCCAGATCACGCAAGAATGGCACCACCCTGAGGTAATGTGATAAACGGTACCAGGGTGGGTTCCACCAGAAGAGGAGAGGGTGGTAGGTTTTAATGGATCGGTTTGCGATGCAACGGCTGTGTAGTTTTTTCGCGTTTTTGTTTATTTTATTTTTCGTCCTATATTAAACACACGGCAGATGCGTCCCCAACCAACCCCACACTATCCGGATGTGCGGACCCAGTCGAGTGAGCCTTAGGTGGCATTCCCTTTATGTCGGCTGTAGACGTGCTTGCATCACGGAAAAAGATTTTCAGCGGTAACAATGGTGATAAATAGCACCGAAATTTCAGCTTCTTACTTTAACATCTCTTTTTCCGGAGCTTAGAACCCAGTTTTCGGGTCCCCAGAACCATAACAACAGAATGCGCACTATCATTAAAATATGTTTGTATGTTTGTAGTTGAAATATGAGTGTTAACTATTACTAGAATGTACATTTGCGCTGCTGTCGAGTTTTAGCACATTTCTTACTGATCATAACCACTTGTTGGTACTAGCTACTCGCAGCTGTGTAGTCTAGAGCCTTGTGAATCCAGTCACGCTATCTTTCTATATTGTTTGCCAGCTGCACTACTTCTCGTAGGTCAATTTTGATATTATCCTCTCACCTTCATCTCCATCTGCCTGGAGGTCTTGCGTCGGTTGGCTTTCCTACAAATATTCTTAGTGCTGCTCTTTCATTTCTCATCCTAGCTACATGCCCAGCCTACCCTAGTCTTTGAGACTTAATCACTCTGGGAATGTTTGGCTTCCCGTATAGCTCGTGTATTTCTTGGTTATGTAGAATTCTCCATTCTCTAGTAATCTCATCTATTTTACCCCCGAATGTCTTTCTAAGAACTCTATTCTCAAACACTCTAAAAACATGTTCTTCCAGTTTGGTTAACGCCCACGTTTCGCATCCATATAGAAGCACTGGAATTAAGATTTTCCTATATATTTCTAATTTAGTCTTTTGCAATAGTAATCGTGATTTTAGTAAGTTATTTACAAAATATTGGTTTGCATTTTCCAAATGCAGACTCTTCTTGATTTCTTTATGAGTTTGATTTTTGTGGTTCATTATATGCGCCAAGGTATTTAAACTCGTCTACTTCTTTTAAAGTTTTGTCAGAAACTTTCAAGTCGGTATCAGCAATTTCGGGCCCTGCTCTGATTGTGATCATGTACTGGGTTTTCTCTTCACTTATTTCTAGACCTATTTCTTTAGCTGTTTTTTTTTAGTATTTCTACGTTTTTTATTACGGTTTCTTTGTTTTTTTCATATAATGTCTATGTCATCTACGTATGCTAGCAATTGTGTTAGGGAGCCATTTATTATAATTCCCTCTTTACTTTCTTGTACCGCCCTGGCCAAGTATTCTAAAACTAAGTTAAATAAAGTTGATAGAGCATGTCCCTGTTTTAGCCCGTTGTGAATTTTAAATGGATGCGATAGGCTCTTACCTAACCTGACTATACCCCGACTGTTATTTAGGCACATTCTGATTAAACTGAACATACCTTTAGTACCCCTAGCAGTACTAAGACGTGAAACATTTTATATCTTATTATATACGCTTTCTTGAAATCAATGAATAGTTGGTCTACCGTTTTCCCGCATTCTCATTTCTTTTCGAGGAGCTACCTAACCGTGAGAATATGGTCGCTTGTTGACCAACTTTTTTGAAATCCACACTGGTAATCCCCGAGGACTTCACCCGCGAGAGGTGTGAGTCTATATATCAGTACATTAGAGAGAATTTTGTAGCATGTACATATAAGAGAAATACCTCTATGGTTATTACATTTTATTTTATCTCCTTTTTTGTGTATTGGAGCTATGATTAAATCTCTCCATTCTTCGGGAATTGTTTATTCCTCCAAAGGTGCAAATAAAATTATGAATTATACATAAACACGCTATACTTTGTAATCAGACTGTATATCTAATCTATGTAATGCTAAAAAACCTCGTATGAGGTTAATAAAGCTTAAATTAATAAAAAAAAAAAAAAAATTATGAATTATTTTCTTAAGTGCCGCCGCACCCCGCCCTCCCCCCCCATTTAAATAGTTCGGCACATAAATGATCTATTCCTGGGGCTCTATTATTTTTAACTTATTACTTGCCTTGCAGACCTCATGTAGAGTAGGCTGCTCAATTTGTGGTTCAGCAGTGTGGATTTTGTTATATTCTAAAGCGGTTTGTTGTTCGTGTACGTTTAGTTGCTTATCAAAATAATTTTTCCACCTATTTAGTAGTCCATCTGTGTCCCTTATAAAGTTCCCAGGTTCTTGCTTTTTGCCTTTTTTATTCTACTCCTCGCATTTCTCGCCAAACCGCGGTTTTTGATTGTTCTTTTTCTGCTGACCTAACACCGTCCGAGCAGCTTGTCTTATAGAACTTTTGATATTTTCCCAGGTACTTTCGATGTCGTTCCCTTCCTTAGAGAGGATATTCTCGAGTGATAAACTGCATGTCACAGGATCTGTCCAAAAAATAATTGCATAAATTTCTTATGCAATTATTTTTTGGACAAATATTGTGATATACGTTTTATCATTTCAAAATATGGCCCCAGATCGTCTAACCTATTATTATGCGATACATCTAGTTTAATTGAAAGTTCCTCCCTGTATCTAGTTTTAATTAGCGTATCATTTAACTTTTGGAGATTAAATTCCTCAGATTGACATGTTTTATTCTTATTTTTGTTTACTAGTAAGGGAGCACTAATCTTGGCTATAATAAGAAAATGATTTCAATCGCAATCGGCTCCACGGTAAGTTCGAACGTCGAGAATGACGGCGTGCCGTCTTTGGTCAATTATAACGTGGGCGATTTGGTTAAGTTTACGTCTATCGGGACTTCTCCAGAGTACGTTGTGCCTGACTAAGTGAATGAGACATGTGCTTTTGACTATAAGATTCTTAAACGCGTCAAAATTAATTAATCTCACTCCATTATTGTTACTCACGTCGTGTAAACTTTCTTTTCCTATGGTCGGCCTGAAATTTTCCAATTTTCGAGTTAAAATCTTCTAGCAATATTTTTGCGTCGTGGGATGAAAATCTATCAAACACCTGCTCTAGTTTTGTGTAAAAGAAGTCTTTGATTGTATCGTCTGTATCCTCCGTTGGGCAATGTACATTAATAAATACGTATTTGTACGATCGGCTTTTGAGGATTAGGAACCCTATGCGATCATCAATAAGTTAAAAATTAATTCTCGTGTGCATTACTCCATTGATTACTAAGAAGCCCATCCCTAGCTGTCCCGCCTTTTCCAAATCACTATATATAAGTGTATATGTATTAATATAATCTAACCTTCTAACCGCCTAACCTCCTGTAGAGCTACTATATCTAATTCCACTGGCTTTAAAAAAAATTAACAGGTTTTCCGCTTTCGCTGCGTTGCTGCATATGGTTCTCGCATGTTTATTCACTTTTTCGCAGTGATGCTTGAATCGTGTTGCCTTAGTTCGTAAGGTTTAGCATTCGTAATAAATAATGATTGAAAAGTCGCTGTTAGTTTTCCGGAAAAATAAAGTAAAATAAACGCGGGATTGCGTGAATTTCGAATGACATCATTTTAAATTAATAATAGTTAAATTATATTTTTTGTATTGAAAACAGTCTATACATAAGGTATTTGGGGTTATTGATTACAATTTTGATAATCTAGACTATTTTTAATTATTAAAAAATAACGATTTTAGAATGTTTAATTCTCGTGTTCGCTTTGCGTATGCGTGCCGCTCTGCAGCTTGCCTGGTACTTAAAAAAATTAACTGTAGCATTTACCATTAACCATAATTTATTTATTATTATAATTGACTGTGTATAAAATGTTTGCAAGTGCTATTTTATTTACTTATTAATGAGATTGAACATAAATTAATTTTGAACGTTTTAGGTTGTATACATGAAGAGCAAAGGAGGCAGTAATTCGCATGATTTAGTATATAATATTGTAGCTACAGTATTTGCCGTTTAAGTAGTAAATACTTACAGGTTTTCTGGATATAAAAAGAAGTTACTTTTTATAAACCTTTATCATGCAGTTGTATTTATCGTACGTTTTTCCCCAAATAATTGTATATCTATTTAGCTAACGTAAACCGGAGTAACTTTGACCAGCGGAGTTACTTTACCCCAGTATTTAGAAGCTTTATGGGTGACATATTAGTAGTCCAATTTAGAATAAAGCCCTTACATAAGGTAGCTTATACTAATTGAAAGATATTTGATCTCTTTAAAATGTTTATTTTTATACATATAATTTGTAATAAATATTTATAAACGTCCGACACAGCACACAATGTTATAACAATGTTTTAGCAAGGTTCCATATAATATTTGGAACCTTTCAGAAATATATTAATGAAAGCTATTCGAAATGTTGTTATATCCGCTCAAAGTACATGCAAAAATATTTCATGAAATATTTTGGGTATGTTTCTAAAAAAGTTACTAGTAAAACCTTTTTTAAATGTTACAGAAACATTTTATAGTGGGTTCCCACACAGCATGAAATATTTCTGAAACATTTCTGAAATATTGCATGAAATATTTCTGGAATATTTGTTATTCAGATTTAATATTTTTTAAATATTTGAAAGGTTTCTGAAAGATTCCGTAAATGTTACATGAAATATTTCATGAAATATTTCTAAAATATTATTGAAGCGTTTTGGTGACACAGCACGACAGTTCTATTTACATTACTACAATATTCCACGAAATATTGATGAAACCTTTTAGAAATTGTTATACGCCCATTACTAGGCTCTTTCACGCAGCTAAGAATAACTAAGTTTAAATTGCGCGCCACCGAGAGAAATTACGAACAGCATAGTTCGCGACCGGTCGATAAAGCACTCGATACCCGTGTACTCGCTCGAGTTTACTGCCTAGTAACGCCTAGAGACGACTATAGGGCTTATTCAAAGAGTTTGAGAACAAATCACGGAGTCAATTAAACTTTGGTTTAATTATTTTGCTTTCCCCCTTGTCCACTTACATCTATCTATTCTCCGTCGACCTATCCGGAAAACCGAGAGCGAGCAGCCCAGGGCGTACAAGCTCACTGAGACAGACTGATGTCGTCTAGCCTTTGCCAAGGACTACGCCGCCCGGGTGACCGCCGAGTTTCAAAGGAGCAGGACCAGGTCGACCGGCACTCAGACGTCGCCCCCAAGGTGCAAGCAGCGGGACCAGAGCACGTAGATCAACACGCCAGCCACCTTCCAGATTCGGGAGATCACTTTACGATGTTCCCGCAACGGGCCTCCTCCAACGGTTTCCGTCGTTTAAGACCGATCCTTTCAAGGGTTGGCCGCGCAGTTAAACTAATAAAAAGCGGGTAATAATCACTAACTATATGAGCTTGTCTCATCGGCGACATAATCGCTGGGTTGCTCCCCTGGAGCAACTCTAGGCTCGTGGAGAGCTAGGATGAGGGGTTAGTGCTGTGTCCTCCCTCTCCCAACGCAGAATCATTCAGGTGGGGCAAGACAAGCCAATCAGTCTACAAGTTCCTGCTGACGCTCACTGCTCCACAAAGAGCGCCGCCAACGCTCTGACCCCTGCCTACTGGCACCGCCATTTACTGACATGAGCCAGGGATTACTGAACAGCTAAGCGGTCTACGCTGCACGATCCTGCTGACTCTCGCCTGCTCCACTAAGAGCGTCGCCAACGCTCTGACCCCTGCGGGCCTACTGGCACCTCCATTGACTGACATGAGCCAGGGATCGCTGAACGGACTCTTCATTACCTTGATGACATCCTCCTTTCCACTAAGGATCTAAGGAAGCACTCCTGCCACCCACATAGCCAAAGGAGCTAAATTCAAACTCTCCACCACACAGGTGTACATCAAAATGTTTCTTGTACGATTTATAGTACATTGATTTATTATTATTTAACATTATTAGATAATATACATTACAAATACGTGACACATTTTATAATTAAAAGAGACTCCAGCGCTGTAACCACTCCGCCATGGTGGAACTTTAAAATGACCTAAAGAAATTTTACTTATATTTTACAAGTAATAGTTACAACCATAATCCTGTGAAGTATATTATATTATATTACATCGTATTTGGATCTTATAAAAATAAATCCTGCATAATTTATAAATAATCGGTATATTTAAAAAAATTATATTATATTATTAATATTTCTACGATGCCGGTTCTGTATCATAATTTTTCTTATGCGTATTCTCTGTACTTGACCGAATCCTAAAAATTTACTACAAGGAATGTTTGAAAACGCGGAAATGAAAATAATTCTGGAAAATAATTATATTATAGAGAATTATTATATTATAAATAGAACCTGTATACAAATCCGGTCATAAACATAATGCCACTAACTACAGACCGCTTTCGTTAATATCTAATACAGCAGAAGTTTCTGACAGAATAATTTATAATAGAATATACGAATTTATAAAAAAAACACAATATAATTACAGACCAACAATTTGGTTCTATGAAAAAGATAGGCACTAAAGATGCATTAAATTATGTAACTAATGTTTTATATAATAATCTAGATCAAAGTAAACCTACTATAATAACTTTTTTGGATTTAACGAAAGCATTTGATACTGTTGATCATGAAATATTATTAGATAAACTTTATTGTATAGGAATTAGAGGTCAGGCGTTGGATTTACTGGCAAGTTATCTTAATGATAGATATCAAAGAGTCAAAATTAATGATAATGAATGTAATTACATGAAAATAAACACTGGTGTTCCTCAAGGAACTATCTTAGGACCATTACTTTTTATTGTCTACATTAATGATCTCTTGATACAAATCCCTCCTAATGCAATATCGGCTTATGCAGATGACACTGCAATTGTAACTAGTGATGATACCTGGGAAAAAGCTCAGCACAGTATGAATAGATATTTATATATAATCGATAAGTACCTAGCTAAGAACAAGTTATCTTTAATTGTTGAAAAGACAGTATATGTAACTATTGGCAACTATAGTGATAGTGTTCCAAATCAAATAGATATTAAGATCAAAAATAAAAAAATAAACAGAGTTGAGAGTTGCAAATACCTACAAATAATATTTGATTGCAACCTCAGATGGGATAAGCATATACAATATATCATCCAGAAAACTAGATATTTGATATATATTTTTTATAAAATTTCCAAGACAATCTCAACCGAAACATTGAGGATGATATATTATGCTTATTTCCACAGTATAATAAGTTATGGTGTAATAGTGTAAGGTGGAGCATACAATAACAATTTAAATCTACTGTGGAACTTACAAAAAAGAATTTTAAGAATCATTCATAAAAATAATTTTATAAGTCAGGATTATCCCATGAACCTAGAACAATTATTTACTTATGAAGCACTAAGATATCATTACACAAACCTCAAAAATGAATTCATTAAATCTAGCAGTATTACAAGAAAAAAATATTTACAAATACCTAAACATACGAAAAGAATTAGCACTAAAAATAGTTATAATAAAGCCTAGTTATAATAGTTATAATAGTTATAATAGTTATAATAGTTATAATAGTTATAATAGTTATATGAAAGACTTAACAACATACATCAAGCTATGGAGTGATAAAAAAACATTAGATATGAATATATATTCAAATAAGAATAACCTAAAAAATTGGATAAAAACAGATATATAATATCAATTGTTATAATATGATTAAGTCAGTTAAATATTGTTATAAGCACTGTTAAAAAGTAAAAAAAAAATGTTATTACGATAATAATTTTTATTATTAAGTTAGTTCATTTCAGTATTTTAGTATTTAAGTTTGTTTTTATATTTTAATTTTGTTTCTTCCGGATCGCGTACATATGCCTAGTGCATGTCTGCGATATACAGAATATAATTTATACATTACTGTATTTTTTTACTTACTATTATTACTATTATTTTATTGTAAATTTATGTAAGGTTAACTCTGGCTGACGTAAGTTTGGCTCAATTCTGCTACATGTGCGATTGCATCAAGTAAATCTATTAAGTATAGAATAACGCAAAAAAAGTAAAGTGAAATCTATGTCTATATTGAACTTTTCAGAAAGAAATAAGATAAATATGCGTTTGATATAAATATGAATGTTCAAAGATTTTTAAATGTTTAATTTGTTGGCAAGATACATTGTCATAAACTTCTCTATTAAATAGCTTTTTTCATCAGTTACTCTTTGGACTAGTATGCCGCTCGAACCTCCTTAAAATATAAATCTTCCAGCGTACTTTCGAAATAAGTTTATTAAAAGTTTCTGTCAAAGTTCGAAATATAATTTCTGGCTTTCTGCAATGTGGATCGAAATATTTTTGAAAGTTTAGGAAATTCTTTCAATCTTGCTGAACGACATGATCGAGAATCATTGTCGAAACATTTCAATAATATTTCATGGAATATTTTACGAAATGATTTTATAACAATTCATGTAACATTTAAAAAATGTGGTATAAATGTTTTGAAAATATTTTCTTAAATTATTAAATCAAATCTTTATTGTACAAAAAGAACCTGCAACAAAACTTTTTATAATGTTTACACAAATTGACAATAAGCTTTCTTTGAAATAGTTGCTGAAACATTTCACTGAAACATTGTGTGCAGTGTAGAGTGGCCAAAGTAACCCTCTTTTATATTACTAAATTTTTATTTTCATATATGCAGATGCTGTTAGATTATTCAATAAGGGGACAACGGAAGATCAGATAATGAAAAGTATCTGAATGTGGCTGGATGGTACTGGTACTAAAATAAAACGTGCACCTCTGTACTTATATTTTGTAATACTTTGCACTATTGAGGCTATCGAAACTTATGATCTTTTTGCCGTTACAATGTTTTGCTCTTTTCTTAAATAACGCCCACGTGAAAAGTCCCACTGGTTACCACATGGAAATCATATGGATTCCACATGATTCCCACATGGTTCCCATATGGTATCTTATGGGAACCACGTAGGAACCACGTGGGCTTTTGGAAAAATTTCCCAGTGGAATCCCAGTTGAAAACACATGGTTCTCATATGAATTTTACATAGTGCCCACATGATCAACTAAAAATATAAATATTTTATCAAATAAGCTAGATGATATTTACGGGGAAACCATGTGGTAACCACGTGGTCCTTGTGGGTATTCTACGAGGTTCCCATGTGAGTTTCGCATGGGTCTACAGATATTGTAAATATGCACTGAAAAAAACTTTAAGTTCCAGAAAGTTCTTAGAAGCTATAAAATTAATAAAATGAGTGCCTATTTGGGTGTTACCATGCGGATAACACCAAGACTAGGAAACTAAGCTAAAGAATTCCTATTTTTAAAAATTCTATTTAAAAAAAATAAAAAATATTAGCTTTAGTAAACTATATGGGTATCACGTGAGAACCATGTAAAATATATATGGAAACCATGTGTTTTCAACTGGGATCCCACTGGGAAATCTTTCCAAAAGTCCACGCGGTTCCCATAAGATACCATACGGGAACCATGTGGGAATCTTGTGGAATCTATATGATTTCCATGTGGTAACCATGTGGGACTTTTCACGTGGGACCATAAGGGATTTTTATCTTTTTATCTAAATCAAGTTTTATGTTTCTTAATTTTTCAGAAAACAATCTAAAAGAACGGTATATACACCTAATATTCCGGCTAGGGAAGAAGAAGCTGATGAGTATAAAAAATCTTAATTTCAACACTCAATTACTACTACTCAAATTTAATAGTTAAGATAATATTTTAATTACATCCAGTGCTGAGTTTATTTATAATAAGTCTAATAAGGACTATTGTTCTTGTATTCACTTAGTACAATACATATCCTTAAAACAATAACATGATTTGTTTGATCAAATGCTTTTACGATTATACCGTTAAATTTACAACATTTAAAAGGAAAGAAAACGAAAGCACATTACAGATACTGTAAACAAATATTTTGACAGGTAATTATGTTTTTTGAACAGATTCAATGCGCCAATAGCAAAATTGTAATAACTTTTAAAAATTGGACTGGAATTTGATAAAATATTTTTTTGTTTTATTCTGTTTAGTTCTCCCCATATCGGCAGTTGAGAGGAATGCAGATTATCTGAGTTTACCATTGAAGAACGGATTAACTCAGAAGTCGCGTGAAAAGGGTAATTGAAGCTAATAATATTAATTTTCTTAATTTTTATTATACCACTATGAAATTAAATGATACAAATTATTAGTTGACATAGCCGTTTTTCACACAATGCTTTTATTCTTAAATTTTTCCCATTCTACAAATGTGAAATCAGATTGATAGGTGAAAATTTTAAATAATGTTCCATAAATTATTTGGATGAAAAATAGTAAAAGTAATAATAATAAAAGATTATAAAAATATTTTATGAAATATTATTCACTTATGTTTTACAATTTAAAAGATAAATTTATATAAACTGTTGGATAAGTGGCTAGGGACTAAGAGAATCAATTGCTATGCTCTTCATCAATTGCCGCGCTTTTCAGTATTGTGATTAAAACATTACAAAATCATATATATAGTAAATCAATTAAACGGTAGTTTTTAAAACAACTTACTTTTTCGTCGAGTTACTAATATGATTTTGTAACTTTTTATATAAAAATCTTGAGAGGCGCAGTGATTGATGCACAGCATAACAATTTAATATCTTACTATAATATTTCTGAAATATTTCAGACGTTTTATAAAACATTTAGGAAATATTTAATAAAAAGCTTAAATCACGATATGAAATATTCCAGAAATAATTCTGAAATATTAAAAAAGAATATATATATTTGTAATTTTAATTTAAAATATTTCGGAAATATTTCAAGAATATTTTAACTCCTGATATGAAAAATTTCAGAAACATTTCAGAAATGTTTCATGAAACGTTTAGAAAATATGTAAGAAATATTTCATAGCAATATTACATGCAATATTGCGGAAATACAAATTTGTCGGACATATCAATATTTCCGCAATATTTGAAATCATGATATGAAATATTTCGAAAATATTTTGGAAATGTTACATGCTGTGTGGGATATCAATATTAAACCATTAATATAAATTAAATTTGCGTTAAATACTTGTGCAAAGATAAGATGTTTGTCCTTTTCTTGATTCAACTTTTAGCAAATAAAATATAGATGAAAAATAATTTATCGTTTTTTAAAACAAACTTTTAAACCATAAACGTTGTGTACAATGTATGCTTATGTAGTAATCATAAGTAAACACAAATATTTCTCAAATGAAGGGCAAAAGAAAAATCAATTTAAATAGGAGGGAAATAGGTAAAAGTCAGCGTAAGGATTTACTGCTTAAATCGTAGACAATAGACTTATTAGAGCCAGGTCGAGAGAGATGCTCGACTTTATCCTTTCTCTGAACGGTACGAAATCTGCGGTAAGAACTTAAAGACTAGAGTGCCAAATCTTTTTGAGGCAGTCATTTGGAAATAGTTCACTGAACATTGCACACATTTCTTTAGGTTGAGAGTCATATATCTCTATTTTCGAGTATACAATAAACCTAATATAAATATGTTATATTTTTTTTAATTAAATGTATTTATTTTTCAAAAAAATATTTAATTTAATGAACATAGTTATTTTACATGGTTATTGATAAACATAATCTTCTATGCATTTAATAAAAAAATGTGTTTAAAGCACATTGTTTTAAATAATTTTCGCTAATTTACATAAGTAATTTAATTCAGTACTAAAAAAAGGCAATAATAATAACGTCAATGACAATACACGCGAAATTAAATTTTCTTTTCAGCCTGGTGATGAAATGCTTGTTTTCGTAGAATTAAGTTACATAATAAAGAGGGGCCTACTCGGTGAGCCTCCGATTTTTCTGTACGTTGTCTTTTGATGTAAGAAGAGCTTTACTACAATTCAGAGCGGATGATCTCATATAAACTTTCACATCTCCTTTTGCTCGCTTGCAGCGGTCAAATAATCTCTTACCAACCAATTCGCCACAAAGCATTCTACCAAATTGAGGAAATGGCTATACATTGTTTCGATGTACAGTTGTACCACTGAAATTCATTTAGTTTGACCTTTATTGCCGATATAACGATTAAGATATAACAATCTACATTCTATTAAAAACAGTTATTATCATCTTATCTACATGGCAATAAAATGATAATATATGTCGATTATTTATATTACAGTTCATACGATTATAATATTTGTTTACATTCTTATCTTATATTATTATAAAAAGTTTGTTTAAGTGTAATATTTCTACTTATTAGGCATGTCAGGGGAACTACGCACGCCACAATTTTATGTCAGCAATCCCTACGTCCATATGAATTGCAGGAAATAGATAGTTTTAACTTGAGTATTAAACAATCTGCTTAAGAAGAAAAGATTAAATGATAATTTCATATCCAAATATGTGAATCAAAGGATCCTCACTTAAAAAATAAGCATGATTTTCAATTGTAAAATAATGTAAAAAATCACATGAAATTTTAACACATTTTCTCACTTGATTTACTATCTAAAGTGTTTTTAGTTCATATTATCCATAGTCTTACAAATCAAGCATAATAAACTACTATGCATATGTATTTAGACATGTCTACTTATACATAAGTGCCGTCTTTTATAATTTCATCACATCACCCCTCCCCCTCCCCTCACCCCTAGCGCGCCTTTTCGTCCCCATTTTTCTTATTAAGGTACTTTTCCGATTTATTGCGTACACGACTATTTCGATTAGATAATAGTATTACAAATCAAGCATAATAACTAGACATACAAATACGTAAACATGTATTTAGAAAAGTAAATACTATACATAAGTGCCATTTTCTTTATTTCAATACCCCCCCCCCCCTATCTCTACCTTCCTCCCCCCCCTTTATTCTTATTATATACTTTTCCGATTTATTGTGTTACACGACTATTTCGATAGTCTTATAAATCAAACATAGTAACTACACATACAAATACATGAATATATATTTATAAATATATATTCATGTATTTGTATGTGTAGTTACATGTCTATAGACCCTACATGTCTATAGACATGTAGGGGAGAAGCGGCTTGGTTGGCACACTGGCTTTGATGGCGCACCTCATTATCTTGATAACTTTTTTGTTTCTTAAAATAAAAATTAGCTTATTCGATTAAGTAGTACTAAAATAGCAATCATACAAGAAACAATATTCACGAAAGTCATTAATCAAAACAGAGAGTAGTCATTTTGAACTAATTTTGGTTAAAAACGTTACGCGAGAGAAAGTTCAATAAACATCTTTATGTTAATTAAATAATAAATTAACTTTGCAGTTTTGTAATTATTAAATTAAATCCACAACCATTTTAATTACTTATTTAAATCCTAACATTTAAAAGAAATTATTTTTTTTATAAAGAAATTTGAATTATCAATAAGAGTGCGCCAACCAAGCCGAAAGCGGCCGATGGCGCAAAGTTATTTTTCTTTCTTTATTCGTTCATGTTCGACTATTTATAAATGGTAAATAAATAACAAATGTTTATTGCGAAAGAAAACATGTTAATCTAGCAATACGTACAGTTTCATTTATCTTTAATCCTTTTTTCATTTAAATAATCGATGATCAAGCTTAGGTGCGCCAGTCATGCCGCATCTCCCCATACTACACATAAATGCCGTCTTCTTTAATTTCATCACGTCACGCCACCTACCCCTCAATTTTCCCTCCCTTTTTATCATTAATATACTTTTCCGATTTATTGCGTTACATGACTATTCCGATAGTCTTGAAAATTAAGCATAATAATTACAAATACGAACAAATAAATATGTATTTAGACATGTATTATGTACATAAGTACCATTGCCTTTAATTTTGTTCTCTCACACCTCTTATTCATTCCAAGATTTTTTAAATAGGTCATATTTTGTATACTAACAACTAGATGCCCCTTTATACTCTTAAAATTGTAGATAATTATGGAATTTAATTCATAAAAGTTTGTATTTTATCCTTTTCTCGATTGATCCCCATACGTTTTGTGGAAGTACAAACAGAGCAAAGAAATTTGAGACGATGAGTGGCATAGTAAACAAATTAAGAGTCTCCACTTCACCGGACAACGTAAATTTCTCTCTGTCACTCATTTGGAATATGGTTGCCAACTCTTTCACATCCTCACTTACTTGGAGACAAGAGTCATAGAGCTTTTTTTCTACCGATAAATAAATAAAACCACTCAAAAATTTACTTTAGCACATTTTATACACAGCATTTTTTTATATATCAAAAAATATTAATTTAAAATCAGATCGTTAATTCGTAGCGATATTGGCATATAGTATTTTTATTTCCTGCACTTGGAATTATTTGAATTATCATATACATATTTTACTGCTGAATAGAACATTCAAGAACTCGTGCGCAATAGAATTTGAGATTTTTGACAATCAAAAACATTATATTCTGTAAACATCAGTACTATGAATGTAATGTATCAATTTCAAAATTAATTTGCTTTATTATAACACGTGCATTAAAAAGGCCCCTTTTCAAAGTATAAAATGCTGATTTTATTCTTTAGAGAATTTGATAATGACTTTAAAGGATTAAATTGTACAATTTACTCTTTTCTAAAGAATAAACTTCAGCTTTTCTTTTTTTAAGAGAGTAAATCATGAATTTTATTATTTACAAAAGAATAAACTCAAGAAATTATTATTTATAAAAAAATAAAATACCCCCCCGTTATTTTAAAAGAATAAATAACGAATTTTATTCTTTATGAAAAGAATAAACTCAAAATATTATTCTTTATAATATATATATATACACATATTTATACATATATAGAAAGATTTTTATACGTATGTACATATGTCCCCCCCCCCCCCGATATCTAAGAAAGTACTTGGCTAATAGAGCTGATATCTTAAACATGTCCTAATTAATGACACCATGTATATGTCCTAATTACCAACACCCTGTATAAGTGCTAATTACCGAGACCATGAACAGGTTCTAATCATCGACACCTTGTATATGTCCCCATTATCGAAACCGTGAATATGTCCTAAAAACCGACACCTCTATATGTCCCGATTATCGACACCTTGTATATGTACTAAATACCGACACTCTGGATATGTCCTAATTACGGACATCACGTATATGCCCTAATTACCGACATATTGTATGTGTACCAATTACCGACAACCTGGATACGTCTTAATTACCGACATCATGTATACTCCCTAATTACCGACACATTGAATGTGTACAAATTACAAAACTTTTTTGTACGTTGATCGTAAGTGTATCTGACGTAAGGAAAAATTATAACGTTTTAAACACCTACTGATTTAAAAAATACATATTTTTTGATTAGCTGCCACATAAGATAATGCATTTTTCGAGCTCAATAGTCCAGAAATCCACCACTTGATCATATAAAATATGTGGGGCGCCAAAGTGCTGCACATAGCGAATATGTATGTACGGATATAATTGCACAAGGCGAACTGGTCAGAGTCGCGTCAGATCTCCGTACGTGGGATAAACGCACGATTTGACGACCAGGATATGGCTTGATATTGAGGCAGAAGTATCAAAAGCGTTATAATGGCGCTTACATAATATTCGGGATCACGGTAATTAGTACATACAGGCTGTCGGTAATTGGAACTTATACATTGTGCCGGTAATTAGGTCATACGTGATATAGGTAATTGGGTCATAGGGGTACTGGGTAAGGATATTGAGGTCACACAAGGTGTCGAATATAGGTATAAATACAAGATGTAGGTAATTAGTACACACGCATTGTGTCGGGAATTAGGACCTATGTGTGATTAAGTACCCGGGCTATGTAAAGAGTAAAGGTAATGAGGTCATATACAGGCTATCGGTAATTCATAAACGTACAAGGCGTCCGTAATTGGTACATGTACAATATGTCATTAATTAGGAAATATACATGATGTCGGTAATTAGAACATATTCAGGGTGTCGGTAATTGGTACACATACAATATGTCGGTAATTACAGCATATATATGATGTCAGTAATTAGGACATATACGGATGACGGTAATTAGAACATATACAGAATGTCGATAATCGAGACATATAGAGGTTTCGGTTTTTAGGACATATGCACGATTTCGATAATGGGTAAATATACAGGATCTTGGTAATTAGCACATATACAGGTTGTAGTTAAGTGGGGCATATACAGGGTATTGGTAATTAGGACGTATACATGGTGATCATAATCAGGATATGTTTCAAATATCTGCTCTATTAGTCAAACACTTTCTTAGGTATCGGAGGGATACACGTACATACATAAAAAAATCTTTCTATATATATATCTTTTATAATGAATAATATCTTGAGATTATTCTTTTCGTAAAAAATAAAATTCGTGATTTATTCTTTTAAAATAGTGGGGGGGATATTTTATTATTTTATAAAGAATAATTTCTTGATCTTATTATTTTGTAAAGAATAAAATTCATCATTTCGCTCTCGTGGAGGCCAAATTGCCGAAAAAAGTAAAAGCGTGTGTGTGATAAAATAACCTCTGAGCCGAGCAAAACAGCTAGAATAAAAGCGGTTTTTTTACGTGCAACCCAATATTTGTGTTTTTTTCTTCATTCCTTCCGTCTTCTTGGCTTCATTTGTTGGTCTTTTACCTGTTTTAGGTAATTTACTGCTGCCAGTATTTCATCGATGGGCAATATTTCTTGAGAATTCACAGGTTGTAATTCGCCTTTATTGATGATGCTCTGTTGATTGTTACTTGTCTGTCTATTTTTTTCAGTCACTGCATTTGAATTTGTATAAATTCGGGTGTATATACGTGTGCGGTTGTTTATCTTGTTGCAAGTATTGTGATGCAGATCATAAATATGGGGTTCTATTACTTCTCCACAAATTGAGTGATATCGTCGTTTGTATGTTCCGGTTAGCATGTAATGTGGCTTTTTCTTTGGTTCAGCTAATTGAGCCTTATATTTGGTATTATCTTTTTGCACGGCATTGGTGGCCGCTTCCTTTTCATAATATTGCACATAGCCGAATGCTAACTGCTCCTGTTTGTTCCTTATTACTTCATAATAGTTCATTGTATCAAATTTTCTGAAATGTTGGAAGAATTTTTCTTCCTTTTCGCGATCTGTTCCGGATTTTATGGTTGTCTGAAATTCATTTAACTATATGATATAATGTATCATTGCGAGCGAGGCACACCTATTTAGGCATAGTCTTACAATAAATTCTAGTCCCAACATATTTGATTGTTGTCTTCATTAATATCCATCTCCAATTTAACGTAATATTAAACAATGGTTCTTCTCCATTTGCCGATGAGATTTTCTGCGTTGGCTGCCATGTGATAGTCTTCATAAACAAGTGTAAATTATTTTTGTTTCGGGTCAGTGTCTAATGATTTGATATCGATGCGAATCGGTGTTCCTGCCTCTTCGACTATATTAATAATTTCGGTAAATGGTAGCTTGTCATCTGCTATCAGATTAGTGTGGTAAAAACCTTGATTTTCCATGGTTATCCTACTCGTATAATGGTAAATGTTAGATGTTAATTTGTAAGGTTTCATTAATATGTTGTTAGTGTTTTATGTACGGCGGTTAGTTAATATGCTTCACAACTTTGTTTGGGTAATGAGGGCATACTGTGTCCCCTCAATCTATTAGTAAGAATTTCGTTCGTGGTTTGAGTTTTTGAGTTAGATTCTTTAGTTATGTTCATGAGCGATACTAGGTTGAAATTATTTCCCTAGGGATTTCACGAAATTCTGGTTTCCGGATGTTATATGTAGGTCTTCGATTTGTTATTCTTAATATTTTTAATCCTTATAACTGTTAATTGGATAATAATTAGAATTATGATTAATAGGATGGGTGTGGTTATTCCTGCATATAGTACAGAGTGTGTATAGGTAATATCCCGTTTATGTTGCCCTATTTCATTTAATTTGGATGCTATTTGATGTAATGATTGTTCATTATGTAGCCAGTGGATTTGGCTCTCTAATGGGTGAAATGTTAATTCTGATTTTACATGTTCTATGTTGGTAGAAAAATCAGGGTAAATGTCGGTAATATTTAGATTGAGTTCGGGTCTGTAGATGTAATGCTAATTGGTTTGTTTTTGGGGTTCATTAAATAGTGATACGTCCTTGGCATGTCCTACGGATCCTGGAGTCATACGTAACATGCCTACGCCTTGTATTTTGGTTACATTATCTGGTTTTTCCATGCATGTTATGCGTAATATTTCTACTTTAGATGTTGAATAAATCCAAGATCCACTGGTGTATAAATACGTCCATTACGTATTTGCATAAGGTTTGTAAACTAAATTACAAGTTCGGCGTCCTGTAATTGTTGGACTCATTAACGTCGTTTTCGGTTTCTTGGAGTATCCCATGAGTCGAACAAATGTACGTGTAATGTGTCTTTATGCAAGTGGCGATTGCTTCGTTGTCCAGTGAAATAGTGTTTATGGTCAATCTTAATAGCCAGGTATGGATGAGCGGGCTGGATATATGCAGCTCCCAACGTTTTGTTATAGGTATTTTGAGATATAATCAATGGATGTAGTTTGTATACATTATATGACGTGCGGTCAACTAAGGGAGTGCGAAGCACTATAAGAGCGCGTCCATTACTATATGTTATATCTGATTTGGAGATGCGAGCGATTTCTTCTGCTCGAATTTGATCCTTGGGGATTGGTAAATCGAGTTCCATATTAAATTGTCTAATGTCATTTGTTATTTGTTGAATCAGATCATGATTCAGTAAATCATGAGGAACTTGTCCTTCCCTGACTTTGGTCAATAGATTTAATAATGTGTTACTATTGTCTATTAAATGATCCATTTGAGCTTCTACCCACCTTATAAAGAAATTCAGTTCCAAACTGTATTTCACCTCTTCTCCTTCCTTAAATAACGCATCAGTTTTTTCAATTATTGCTTTGCCGATAGTTATTAAAGCTTGGTCATGTTCTTTGGTGATATTGTATAATTCAGTAAGACTTGCAGTAATAATGTGTGAATTATCATTCACTTGTTTAATTATTGATTTCTGGTCGGTAAATAACTTATCGATGTTTTGATTTATAAAATGTACATCCTCGTCAGTTACAAGTCCGAACAGACTTTTACTGATGCTTCCTATTATTCTAAGGGGTACGATACGTTTTAGCTGCATGCTTTTGGGCTGGATTGCGTCTTGTTGTCCAATATGACCTAAACTCTTGACAATTTCTATTATTCGTTCGCGTACTTGTTTTAAACTTCGGGTCCGTAGTATTAGCAGGTCAGTTCCCAAGGCAAGCTCACATTTATGCTCTGTCATTCTTCTGGTGCAGTTGGTGTAAGTCTCTCCATACGTTCCTCCTGGCTTATGGGTATTTAAAAATGAAATTACATCAATATAAATAATAATTTGCCAGTCGGTCCTATTTATTTTCATATTATTTAATCTTTCATAATAAATTCCTGGGTTCTTATCCAGTGCTTCCGTTTGGTAATTATTTTGACCTTGAGTAATAATTAGGCTGCTAATTAGTAATAGTCCTTTCAGCAGCATTTTCCTAAAAATATACGATTAGCTGCTGGAATCAAGATCAGTGTTGTCATTAGTTTCATCTGGCGGTTTCGCTTTTAGCTTTTCCACATGTTTCCTAATTCTCTTTCTATTAGGTAATTCTAGTATAACATTCTTTTTTCTTAATAATTCGACAATTTTTAAGGGTTTATTGTAATAACTATCGAATTTTGAGGTCCTGACTTCCTTTGCTACCCATGCTTAATCACCGATCTTCCCCATAAATAGTTTGAGACGTCCGTCATATCTTTCTTTGGTCTTATGTTTGGTTTTAATTTGATTTTCCCCGCTAGAATTTTTATTTCGTCCAATCTCATTATCAGGTCTCTTAAGTATAAGTTGTACGTTCTCAGTTTCTCATACGGTGTAAAACTGGGTGCTGAATGTGTACTAGTATTATACGCAAATGCGGCAAAGGAAATCAACCAATCCCAATCATTATACTGTGTCGAGTAACAACGAATAAAGTCAACTAATAGTGCATGACTTCGTTCCAATGAACCATTAGTTTGCGGCCGGTAACCTGAGGTAGTTAAGTGATGTATCTTAAAGAATCTTAGCAGCTTTTCCACTATATCAGATAGGAAACTAGTACCCCGATCTAACAATATTACTCTGGGAGCACCAAATTAACAGATCAAGTGTCTAGCCAACGTATCTGCTATTGTGGTAGCTTTCAGATTAGGTATTGGCACTAATATTACATATTTAGTTAAATTGCATTGCATCATTAGAATATGATTGTTTCCGGAAGGTGTCGTAGTTAATTTTCAAATTTTTATATTAGGCAGAGGATAAGCGTCTCCTATTGTTCGTTTATTTAATTCACGAAAATCAATGACTACTCTCCATCTTGGGTTCCTATGACTATCGGATTTCTTGGGTACTATCCAGACGGTATAATTATATGGTGATGAAGAAGCCTCGATTACATTTTCACGAAGTTTTTTGTCTATTTTTTCTTTTATTTCATCCTTATGTGCTGGTGGGTGACGATATTGTTTAATGTTAATTGGTATATTATTTTCAGTTGGAATTCGATGAAATACTTGGTTTGTACACGTCAAAGGATCTCGTGGCAGCAAAAATACGTCATAGTAATCCTCTATAATTTTGGGTACTTTTGCTTTTCCCCTGAGTTCAAGTGTTCGATCCTAATTAATTTCTCAAGTCTCTTGATTCTCTTTAAGGTATCCACGTCAACCGTCCCTGGCTCCGTCTCTGTATCTGTCAAGAATAGAGGATTGCTGTATTCAAAAGGAATTAGTTCCTTTGGGTCCACTTCAATGGTGACGTCTTTTTCACTGGTGTTGATCGCGAACGCCTTAAAACTTTGTTTATCATTGAGCACTATTCCTTCTCCTATAAATACATCATTATTTTCCACATTAATCCTGGGTAGATATCCTTTCTTTAATTTCGTTTTCAGAAGATTAATTCGTATGATTTGTCTGGATCTTTTGCCAATTGTATATTTGACCTTTTGTGTTGATAATGAGGCTTCTGGTTCTGTGTCTATTTCAAACATTGTTTTTCCACGCTAAGAATCGATAATTTCGTTTTGTTCCTGATTCTCTTTTACTATCGCTATGGTGACTGATTCTTCCTCATCCAGTTCATTTGTCCTGATTCTAGTTGATGTTGCAGTCTTGTCATCGTTTCCGATGAATGGTATTGGATGCATCACATCCGTTTTAGCACTAGGGCATTACTATAATAACTGATTATAGCTTGTGTCTTACTGAAAAACTTCTGACTCAGCATTCCTTTCACACTGTTCGGGAATTATTAGGTACTGCATGACATTTTTCCGGATTATCCTTTATGGTGAGATATACGGTTTCTATGGTCAAAAGACTGCCATCGGTAATTCCTGTTAATTCGGCTCTTTCATAAACAGTTACACGTAGGTCCCGGTCTAATGCTCCGATTTAAACGATATTTTCTCCTGCTCCATTGTCAAGCATAAATGTCATCCATGGATTCCGATCCTCTGGTATTCTTAGTCGTACCTCCGTTGGTGAGTGGTCATCATTCAATTCTGATCCAGTTCCTGAACACGTGGCAATTGCGATGGTAGTGATTGAGTTTTCACTGTCATGATTGGCTTGTGGAGCAGCCTTACACTTGTTCTTTGGATGTACAGATCCTGCCTCGGACCCATCTGTTGATTTGGTTGTGGAAATATCGGTTGCCTTGTCGAATTCGGTGCTTGAGTTACTGAATTGTTGGTGTTTCGGTGCATGTTCGGGTTGATATTCTGCGGCATGCTCTGTGGCATCATTTGGTTCGCCATTTCCGATTGTTGACGAGCCTCATTCAAGTTTAAATGCCCCGATGGATAAGCTAATTGACTGCTAGAAGTTTGTACAGAATTTTGTCGATAATAATATTGACGTTGATCTGGTTGTCGCCGATTATGTTTTTGATAGTGGCTCGTTTGTGGGTTAAAAACCCATGGTCCTCCCTGTTGAGGTACCCTTGGATAATATTGTTGTCCGTAGTTATGTTTGAATCGCGTATCCGGGATAATCTTTGATTCCATTCGTGTTTCTAAACGGACAGCCTCCGCATAAGCCGCACTCAAGGTCTTTGGCTTGGTAGCGTCTAGAGCCCTACTTACGTCAGTAGGGAGTCCACTAATGAATACATCAACTGCTGTTTTATTTAACGGAGTTAGCATTTCTTCTTTGAAAGCTGCTACTTTTTCCTCATTCAAAACATTCTTGGCGCTGCTCAGTAATACTGTAATGTTGTCATGGAAATCTCCTACAGTTTTACCTTTGCTCGATCCCCTTGTTTCATCTTTGCTCGATTTATTTGCGCATTGTAATATGCAAAATTCTTTCCGGGTACGAAGTGTGTTTTCAAATGCTTAATTAATTCCTCTATACTATCGAATCGTTGATCTATTATACTCCTACCTGCTAAATCACTGAGTTTACCTATAACCGCTTTTATGAATTGATTTTTATGTTCCGGTTGTATATACACTTCAACGTTTCTAACATCGCTTATAAAGTCTGGTAAAGGTATACTATTACCATTAAAAATTGGAACAGAACTCGCACTATTAAATAATGAAAATGTCCCAGCCATACTAGTAAGTAGCTGCGAGCTAACATTTATCGTTTCCGATTCAGTGGTAACCATTTTGATATTTTTATTTACTCGAAATGGAACTTTATATTATAATTTTCCCCCTTACTTGAAAGAAGCGTATTTAATTGGAATGAGAACCTTATTTCTGGTTTTCGATATCTACTTCACTGGGTAATTTTTGTATTTCCTGTCCTACAGTGCTTATATCTTGGTCACGAGTTTGGTCTGATTGGTCCTGGGTAATATGTGTCTTTATAGTATTAGGATTTGACAATCTTACCTTTTGGTAATGGAGTTTATGTTCAATTGGTGATTCCTAATATTGAGCGGCTAACTTCCTTAACTGATACTTTCGTCCAGCTCGCCGTCACCTTGACATTCACTATTTAGTATTAAGTTGGATTGAAAAATAGTCAACCCAGTGACAATTGTGCTGCACCTATAGGCCACTAATTTTTCTTAAAGGGGGATTCCAATGTGAACGCACAAAAAAAGCATATATTCAATCATTTTTTCCTCGGGAACTATTGCACATAATTGAACGAATGTTTTTCCCTTAAACATAAGATAAAAGAGAGTGGAAAAAATTTTTGTTTGATGGTAAAAAATATTTATTTATTTATAAAATAAAATTCATGTGTGCAATAAAAAAGTTTTCTGCTGGCGCAGGTAACTTTGGCTCTCCTGGTGATCTGAAACAGAAATCGAGAAAGTTTATTAATCTATGTCATCGCCCCTATGGTCCGAACCTCCACTTTTTTATTTCATCGAAAATTAACAAAAGGGCGGCGTTTCTCGTGAAAGAAAGAAAACAAACACTTTTTTTTGCACCATAAATTAGGTGAAATTATAAGTTAGAATCAAAATATCAACAACTTAGAGGTTCGAACGATAGCCATCATACTGCTGAATATTGTGTTAAAATTTGAAGTCGATATGCCCGGTCATTTTTGAGAAATTACCTGCGCCAGGTGCAAAACTGTCGTTTTGAGAAAAACACGTTCAAAGTGTTTCAAGATGAAAAGTCATAGAAAACATACCTTTTCGGCTAGTCAGTAATACCCGGACCATATACGGTACCTTCCTCTTGGTTGTAGAGCTCATCTTCAGCAGCTCTAGCCTCTCTCCTGGCGATTCGAGCGGATTTTGAGGTAAACGAGCTGCGCCGGGCTGCTTGCCGTACGCGCGCGTTGTCGCAGTCCTCGGCGAAGCTAAAGCTTCCACGGCCAAGTAAACGTCCCATGGTTTCACAAGCTGCAGTGTGGGTGGCAATTTCTAAAAAATTTTTGCCGCAAAAAACATGTTTAGGTGCCAAACGACAAATGCAAGCGTTGAAGCTTTCGTTGTTATTTTGCGTGTTGGAACCTAAACATCTCTCTAGAAGTTTCTTTTGGCTCAATTCTTGATAAATTGACTTCAAAACATCTTAAATTTCTTTATCAAGAGCTGGTGGGTGTGAAAATGGAATTCCTGCGGCTATATGCTATTGCCACTTACACAAGGAGCTTTCACCTTCGGGACAGAAATGGTATTGAGACTTTCCATCCGTGGAAATTTTGTGATAATAACTGGATCATATTTTTCTCTACATATCCTCCACTGAATCAGGATGTCATTGAATTGCTAAACCATAGTACAAGGATAGATCTTGCATAACTTTGTTGGTTAGAGTAGCAGTTTTTGGTTCAGCTTCGGAATTTCCCTTTTTTTCGGAGCTGCATTTTGGCTTTGATTCTCAACCTTTTTATGTGCTTCGTTGAGTTGCGTGAGCTGTTTTTAGCTTCTTTTGCTCTCCTATACATTCTTTTTTTGCGTGCAACACGCATTCTTTTTTCTTCACGACAAAGTTATCACCGTAAGGAGAAGTTTCAAGTATATTTTTGAAAGTTTTCGTATCTCCATCGCCGATAATACCATCTACCTTCATCTTACCAGCACTACCATGGTGATTTTCTTGACGTTCTGGCTCGTGAGTTTCGTACCAAGTATCATATTCATCTGCATCTTCTTTGTCATTCTACGCATTGCATGCTTTACAGAAACTTGATTTTACGATGGTATCTAAAATTTTATCTGAATATTCTCCAATCAGTGATATAATGCCGAGAAGAGAAGAAAATCCCCTCTTGGACCACGAATCATCGCCATAAACTGAGAGCTCGTTTTCTGGAAAGCCAGCTTGTACATTCAACTCTCTTTCTTCTCGAACAACTTTACAGATCACAATATCGTACACAGCGTTTACGCTTTCAGAGATGGATTTTATGATATTATAATATAAATTGATGTTGAAACTCTTGCCAATATCCATATATCCACAAAAATAGTTTATACTTTGCAAACCAACGCCAATCAATAGCATAACATACACGAAATGGCGGTTAACTTCGTAGGCATTATTTATCATATGGCACGAGTCTATGAATCTATCTCCACGCTGACATACTAATTTAATTTTGAAACCAAGTCCTCGTTAACCATATTTCGAAAAAGTAATACCTGAATTACATTTTTGACATTTCACGATGGTTTGCAGTGATGAAAATACAAGAGCGAACTGGATAAAACAGTAGGTTGCACAATCACTTTCACTCACAGAGAAATTGTCATCCTGTCTCCCTCTCAATTTATTTGCTGATGTACTAGTAAAATTAGTACCAACTTCATCCGAATGTTGATTCCCATGGTATTTCCTCTTTTTACCAGAATAACTTGGCCGTCTTGAAGAATATTTGCTTTGCTTTCTATCCAGTTTCACTTCTGGAAACAACATTCTCTCCTCGACGAAATCTCAAATAATACTGGTCGTTTGAAGAAACCGTTACTTATGACCGTGAAAAGAGACGCCTCTATTGTATATCTGTATATACAGGCTAGTGCCTCGCCCTCATTCTCATCTTCGTGCATGCACGAGAACGCGTCAGGCACGTCATTCAATTTTCCGCTGCGGTGCTCTACAGAGTAATCGTAGCCTTTTAAAGTGGTACGCCTCCATATACGGACGAAATTTTCTGATGGCCCAGATGTCGGCTAGGCATTCACGCTCCGTCGCCGAGTAATTGTGCTCGGCCGAGGTTAGAGTTCTACACGCAAAGGAGAAAACTCTTTCCTCGCCCTCGATCACCTGCATAAGCACGGTTCCGAGGTCTGTATTTGAGGTATCCGTTTGGATGCAGTATTGTTGATCGAAGCACGGCCGGTGTAAAATGGGGGCCGAGGCGAGGAGCGTTTTTATCTGTTCAAAGAACTTTGCTGCTCTTCGCCCCATGCGTATTTCCTTCCTTTTCCCATCAGCTGATTTAAGGGTTCAGCTAAGGTAACAAAGTCCGCGAGGAATTTACGTTACCACGACGCCATATACAAACATCTACGCAGTGGTTTGAGCGGTTTTGGCGCCCGGAACTCCATAATCAACTTGATTTTGTCTGGGTCTCGGCGAAAACCGTCGCAATTTATGAACACACCGAGGTACTCACCTCCTCTCGTCAGAACGCACTTTTCTATCGATTGACGGTGAGACCGGCTCGTTTAATCCTTTCGAGCACTAACTCGAGCATTCGCATGTGCTCCTCGAAAGTTTCCGTACAGATGATTATATCATCTAGGTAACAGTAGCAATACGGCTCAAGGTCGGGGGTTATTAAGGAGTCGTGCAATTCCTGAAAACATCCAGGTGCGCCCGATAGGTCATATGAGAGGCGCTTCCAGTAAATGCTGTGATCGGTCGACATTCCTTTTTAATCTTGATCTGGTGGTACGCACTGCTAAGGTCGATCGTTGAGATATACCTTGCTCGTTGTAACTTATTCAGAATCGTCTCCATGCATGGAAGGGGGTATGCGCTCATATTAGACACCGCATTTACCTTACGGTAATCCATGCAAAAACGGTATGTGCCATTAGCCTTTTTAGTCATTATGACCGGGCTTGACCGGCCGCTGTTTGAACGCTTAATAATCCCCTCTTCTAGCATTTTGCTTACTTGAGCGTGCATTTCCTCTTCTATCCGTTTGGAAACAGGATAGTATTTTTGTTTTATTGGTCAATCGGTGTTGACGTGATGGTCATACTCTACCAGATTCGTGAAACTAAGCGACCCTTTGTTGTCTGGTATTAGTCTATCGAGTAATTCTTCGAGCATTCTCCGCTCGCCAGTGTCGATATCCGCCAAGCCGATCGTTACAAGGGCAGCGTCGTTCAGCACAAGGGTCGTCACTACCTCGAGTTTTATTATCTGGTCCGAGTTAGCGACAGTTAGCGTGCCTTCGCGCGGGTTTAACCATGCGTCGAATGCACGTACAAAATCCGGGCCCAGGTAACAGTCGCCATTCAGCTCTGGCATAATCAGGACTGTAAGAAATTTGCTTACTCCCACTACGTCGAAAGGTACCTCGATTTTGCCAGTGATGGGCGACAGGCTGCCGTTAGTTACGCGCGCGGTATCCCACCAACAGGTGTTACTGGGATTCCACACGTGCTTGGAATTTGTAGACAGACGGTTCCAATAAACGTACGTGTTTCTCCTAGATCGTACAGTGCTCGGATTCGAAACCCGTCGATTCCAACCTGCAGCCACCAGCGGGGATCTCCGTCGAGATTGACGTCGCTCGCCGCTAAGCACTCTTGTTTCGTGTGAGCAGAGGTGGTGCCCTGGCTGCATTCAGTTTTCTGCGGTTCTTCCGAGGCCCTGGGCGGTTCTA
This sequence comes from Gastracanthus pulcherrimus, assembly GCA_949152435.1. Classification (NCBI taxonomy): domain Eukaryota; kingdom Metazoa; phylum Arthropoda; class Insecta; order Hymenoptera; family Pteromalidae; genus Gastracanthus; species Gastracanthus pulcherrimus. The sequence goes on along the minus strand of OX424575.1, from coordinate 54,255,891 downwards.
CGGAGCTGGTAGGGGCCTCTACTGCTCGCTCCGTTTTTCTTTTCCCGCGTATTGGGGGCATGTGATCCACGTGTAACCGGGTAGCTTGCAGTCAAAGCAGTATTTCTTCGACCTTCTCCGGCTACAGTTCGGCGAGCCCGGTTTGCTACATGGCTCAGCTGACGCGTCTGACTCCGCGGCCGGAGTGCTGCTCCTAGGTTTGCTTGCGTTACTCTGCTTCGGGTTGTTATCCAGGTTTGGACTGGCCAGCTTTTGCCATGTTTTTGTAGGCTTGTTTTGGTAACGGTTTTGGAAGTTCTTTCCCCCATTTTTGGGGGGCGAGAACTATTTCATCTATTTCGAATTTCGTCTATTGCGAATTGTAAAAATTCGGCAACGTTGCTAACGTCATGCCGGCCAAATACTCCGTTAAACTCCTCGGCCATATTTTTGTACATCAGATCGAGTTGCCCCTCAAGATCCATTGGCTTGGGTAGTTTGTTTAAAATTGTACTCGCCTTATGGCCTCGGTGAGTAATTTTACTTGCTGCTGCTGGTTGATACTGTAGCAGCGTCTGGCCGCTGCGCAAAAATCGTCCCAGCTGTACCAGTGCTCTCTTTTGAGCCGGGCCCACTGCAGGGCTACGCCCGTAAGCAGCTCTGACAGAGAGTTGAGCACATCTGTGTCAGCGAGGTGTGCGAGCTGATGGTACTCCTCTACGCGCGTGAGGAACTTCTCTATGCAGTCGCCTTTTGCCCCCAAGAATTTCACTCGCCATTTCCAGACGGTATCACCGATGTCTTTCCGTTTATATCGATCGATTGAGTTTTCCGATGATAATCTAGGAAAATATCCGTTCAGTCGAGCGCTGCTAGGTTGAGGGTTCGAACGGTTCGATATCGATGGATCCCCCCTCCGCAAGGCTCCTCCATGACCCCTAAGTAGTGCACCGGTCCTTTATCCCGTGCATCAACTTTGTCCTGAGATGGATGAAACGAAAACTAAGAGTGGTTCCATTTTTCCTGTAGACTCGTACGCAGTTTTTCTATATATGGGTGCGTATTGGAGATCCGATGTATTTGTTCGGGTAGGTTTCAAAATACACTCTGAGATGGCAAAAAAGTATTTCCTCGCGGTGTATTTATTTATGTGGCCGGTGGTACCTCGATGTAAACGTTGAATTGAAGTTTCCGCGTGGCTTTAATTTTACGCCACCTCTCGCCTCCGCGTTAATTTCAAATTGCTTATTGGCTGCCAGTTGCGTGCTATAAGCCGGTGCTGGGTGCTGTGCCTCGTTTTTTGACTCACCTAGCAGTGACATTGCTGTCTCGTATGCTTCACTGAACATGCGCATGAATTTTTGTTTTCCGAGTACGGTGTGCTCGTATTAAGCTGCTACTTTACGGGGTACTCTATATACTGAGCCGTCCTCGAGAGTTAGCAGTGCATCGGGTCTGTCGGCCGGTAGGGTCGGGGCCTGCGAGTACTGCTGCGCTCTGGCCGTCGCATGAGCGCTTGCGGCCGATTGCGTTGTAGCCACTGCTTCTGCCGTGCGCGTGTGTACGCAAGACGAGGTAGGCACGAATGGTTGGGCTTATGTGCTATCGATATTTATTGTCTGCTGTGCAAAAATATCGGCTAGCGGCTGTCGTATAGTTTGCCTTAGTAGCACTGGGACGTCTATGAGACTTCCTTGACACGGTGTAAACATCATGTCTCGCCTTTCGTCCGGATGGATTAGCGCGTCGAGGATCATGCTATTCAAAAATCTAGGCGAGAACGAATCTAGAAAAGATGTTCGGAGCGCGGCTCTATGTCGTATGAGATCTCATTGGTCTCATATGTGCGGATTGTGCACGAAATACCGCCGTGTAGTTGCCTACAAGGCAGCGATAAAGCCTGCTCGCTCGATCATGAGGTGAGCCAGTCGTTAGCAGTTCTAACTGGACTAATGCCCTTGTCGTTTCGGCCATGCTCATCGACGACTCAAACGAAAAAACGTCTTCTGATAAGATGCCTAAACTGCTTTCGAATGAGGGGCTCATTTTTCTTTTTGTTATTAAAGTAACAGCAACTTATGATTATTACTATGTATTTTTACTTAAATAACACGCTGTTTCACTAAGTGTGCTTCAATATAGAAGAGTAATATTATATATTGCGTGTGTACTTCCTACTAACGACTATGCATACAAAAAATAATTTTATAAATCCCGAGTACGTTATATAAAAAAACGAATTTATCGGATGAATAAATCATTAGATAATTACCGGCCAATATACAAAGATTAGCACAATTAATAATAAAAAACGTGTACCCACTAAGCACTGTACTTGCGTGTTGTGCGCCCCCAAGATATTAAAAAAAAACTCGGCCGTGTAAAACCACTCAGCCGGCGATAATCAGTCGCGCTCTCTCTCCTATTTTATCAGCAGTTTCGCTCTGCGCAACTAAACGCCTTTGCTATACGTACTCAGCTACCTTGCGCGAGTCGCAGTTAACCGCTCTGCGATCGGCTGCTTTGCCTGTACACCGTGCGATGTATTATGTGCTATAGTATTATTCTCCGCTATACTACTTACTATAGTCGGCTACGGATGTATGCGAGAGCTTCGCCGGGTGCTTATATATCCCTGAGCCCGTCGAAAATAATATTTTATGCTATAGCTTCCTCGCGTATGGTCCGCAGAATTGTGAGTATAGGCAGGCGACACTGTGTATTTGTTCCGCTTGTTTACATATACGTTTTTCGACCGGCGAGAAAACGTTCTTGAGTTCGCTTAGCTTCTACCGTACCGAACGTATAAATGCTTTACTTGAACTCTCTCTCCTCGGTGTTATACGCGCTCGCATTTAGTCGTAGTTGAGAGAAAAAATATCAGACTAGGGTGCGAGTGCGTTTAACACTAAAAAAAATATGTCCCCAAAACGTTAGGGCGCCATGTGATAGCTTTTTGTTCTCAGTTTCTGTGGCTGCGCGGACCGTGTACAGCATATCGCTGTACGTATAATCAGTCCGCAAGTACAAGGCCGAAAATCCACTCGCGTTTGCTAATCAGCTCGCACAGCTTCGGCCGTACGTTATTTTGAAATGTGAGGACTCGGCTAGCTGCAGCATGTGCACTGAAGGTGCGCCCGCGGAGGCGAAGGCAGTCCAAAGGAGAGGAGAGTTTCAAATAAAGAAACGCCGGTAGTTTCAGTCGAACTGTAACACCGATTTATTTACTGGACAATTTAATACATTTAACGCGGCACTCGCGGTGTCGCGTGGTGCAATACGGTCGGGCAAGAGAGCAGGAGGTTGTTTCGCTCGTACGCGTGGGGGAGAGAAGGAAAGCTGAACTTACTTCGGTTGCCCTTACCTCGTAGCTGTTCGCTCGACGACGGATCTGGGGTGTCGCTAGCCCAGGTCGCTTCCTCGGCCGTATCGCATGCTCCAAGTCACAAGACCGACAGGTATGTGCGAATATTAACACCGCGACAAGTGAGACAACGTGTCTCAGCGAGAGCGTTGCTCTATGGAAGCCAGCACTCAAAGCTGTGCTGAATGTGGTTTGCTTCCTAGTAAAGGCAAAGCATACAAGTTTCGCTGCGTTAAATATAGAAGGTCATGTCACGTAGCGGAAAAATCTTATATGTGCAAAACTTGCACCAGTAGAGGCGTGAAAGCTACGCCAGTGAAGCGTACGATGAAGTCGGCACACACACAACATGTGACGTCACGCCGTACAATAAGTGTGCGTGTCCCCACCGCGCTGTCTACATCTTCGCTGCCTGCTAATAATCAGAAAATTGAAAGCGCGGCGCATACACTGTTAGCTCCCACTTCTACACGGACTCTCTTAGGCACCAACACCAGCGCAGAAGCAAGTAACAGCGCTGCTTCACTTTGCCAGAAAGAGTCGAGTGGAAACGGCACACTCGATAATGAGCAAAGTAGTTACGCACAACTATTCAAACACGCCACTACCCCGTTTAACTCAGGAGTACAACGGGCAACAGGTGAGCGAGGGCAGCGGACTACGGAGCATCTTCCGCTGCACGCCTCTACTCCGTCTATCCTAGGAGTACGACGGGCTGCGCGCGAGCAGGTGCAGCAGACTACAGCACATCAGCAGGTTTCAGACCTAAAGGCGCTGTCCACTACACGCAAATCCATTATCGCCAACGACGAAAACTTGCAGTACATTGACATCAGCACAGACGAAAGCAGGTTGAAAATTTCCAAAATTGAAAATTGTGCAAGCAATATTTCGGTTATTACAGCTAAGGTTTCTTCCATGACGGCTGAGTTTAATAAAAACCTTTCTATTTTAAAATCAGTGCCAGGACTGACAAAAGAAGTAGGGTTATTAAAGTTAAACTTGGTAGTCATGGAAAGAAGACTGTCTGATCAGAACTCCTTACTGGATTAGTTCCAAAGAAGACGGGCCTTACTAGAAAACAAGAACAAAGAATTAACCGAAAGATTGCTAACTCTAGAGAATAAAATATATGATAAACAAAAAGTAAACAATAACCCTCCGCGGTTCCAGAGATTGACTCGCTGGGCTCTGAAAAGCCCTGCGTACCTCTCTCCGTAAGGAATAGAACGCGGGCTCATTTACGTAGGCCGCAGGGATGTCGTGATAATAATAAAAACTTATATATTGTTTTAGACTCAGTTAATGAGCCCGCGTCGAGACAAGGTTCAATATCTGCCTTTGGAGGAAGCAGTAATAGCCAAGATAGGAGGGGATGCAGTAGCAGTGCAGAGAGCGCTAAGCGAATAGTCTCTGGAATAGTCGACTGCTCTAAAGCAAAGGCTGATCCAGTAGACGTTGCTTACATCGTTCTCAGTACTGTTTTGCCTTCTCTTCTCAAAGATGAAATTATTAACATTAGGCCACTTGCTCCCCCTGCTATGAGGGGTCGAACCTCCAAAACAGATGTTGAAGACAAAGGAATGAGTGAAAAAACATGTACGGATGCTAGAAAGTCCATTAGACCGCCACCTTTAATTGTCCGTCTCGCGAGCAATAGATTAGCTAAGGAAATTATGCAGGCAAAAACTACATTCTCACGATTTAACACCACCGATATTGATCTCTCTCGTTTGAGCGAGGGGATGTCTAAAAACTTATTCCACATGAATATCTTTATTAATGAAGTCTTGATTATTTCAGCTTATACCGAGTTTAAAAGCTTCAAGTTAATAGCTAAGAGTCTTGGATTTAAGTTCGTTTGGCATAGGCACAGCAAATTCCTCATTCGAATGGGAGAGGGAGAAAAAGTTCTCACTTTCACCTCTGCGTCCGATTTGTCAACAATAGCTAATCTTCATAAAACAAACTGCAACCAAGCATCGCCACGTACAGAACTTAGCAATAGTAACAATAACAACAATAACCTTAATAATAATATTAACGATGTTGTTAATAGTATTGGTAGCAACATTCACTCAAATAATAATACTAAATCGGATTGACTAGGTAATGATGTATGTAATTTTATTCAAGCGACTGATAGGTATAATAAGTACGATTTAGAAAACACAAATTTTATAACTGACAACAAAGTGCAATACTTTATGTACCTGACTTCACATATGTGCAATTTATTTTAGTTAAGTCGTTACTTACGTGATATGTAATTTTAAGAAACTGATAACGTGTGACATTAAAATGTAAAATTGTATGTAAAAATTTTTGTAAATATTTACAAATAAATATTATATCTATATCTATCTATCTCTATTTCTCTCTGTTGCTTATCGAGCGCACAATATGTGCGCTTCGCGTCGACTGCTCTCTGTCCCCAATGCTTAGTATGGTACAAAATATATTGGTATACATGTAAAATGTGTGGCTTTCGCCCGGAGATGCGTTGTAACGTTTTAGAGGTTTAAAGCGATAATAATTGCATGAGCAATAAAACCATCACACTATTCATTTAGTAATTTAAACATTTATCCACAATTTTATAATTAATTGTTTATATTTAAATTTTAAATTGATTATAAATTTAAAAAAGAACAAATTATTTATTCGTTAATTTAATTAAATAATAATTTAAAACCTATTTATTATTTATAACCGATTCATTTTTACAAATAATGAATATTAATAACTAAACCTGAATTCAAATTTGAATTAGTTTCGCGCGCGCACGTCTCCCAAGTTCTATAGTCTTAGATGCATCTAACTCGAGAAAGGCACTAGACTAGACTCCTCTCGTAGAACTAGCTGGAGTCGAGACGTTTTGAGGATGGCTTGGCGTCATCAACACACTGCCTTGACCTGGCTACCACGGTCGAGACGACTCAAGACTGCTAGAATTTTAAATATATTTTGTGTGCAAAAGTGCTTCAAAACGTTCAAGTTTAAACAATTTTACTACTTATAACCAATAAAAGATTTACGCATCTTAATACTCGTATGCTCTTAACTATTAAACAATTATTATCAATACCCATGTGCATTAATTTACACTGAACTGGGGTCAAAATTGAAAAGGGCTAATATTTAACCTCGCTGTCGCCTTACGTCTTTGATTTTCTGCTTCGACTTGGCCTTCCGAGACCACCGCACTCTGTGTGCTTCTTAGTCGAGCAGATTCATTGACTTTTCAAACAGCAGTTTTAATAATTAATTAAATGAAAGAATTAAATGTATTAATTAAAGTTTAAGGTTTATGACCATTAATACTAATAATTAAGATTACATGTGCAGTTCAGTGATCTAAAAAAACACTGTACGTGTCAATTTAAGCCGAGCACAAATTAATAGCTAAATGATAAAAAATAAAGTAATACTACAAAGCACTTCCACATATGCACTCACGAGTCGAGAGTGACCTTTTTCAACCCTGCGTCCTCAACGTACTGATTCGACTGGCTTTATCTTGCCGAAGCACAAAGGTGCTTCCTTGTCGAACAGATTTAGGCTATTATAGGGTAACCTAATTTTCATAAATATAAACTTTGTTTCCCGATAGGACATTGGGTGCTTGGCGATTGCATGAAACCTTCAAAATGCAATCGCAAAGACCTCGACAAGCTAAATACTTCTAATTTAACTAATTAATAGTATTTTTTTATGTAAAAATAAAATTACAGATATATAATTTTAACTATTCTCATAACTTAAAAAAACACTTCAATATTTTTTTAATAAATTCAATTTTAACAAAGACACAAAAAAATTACTTTTTAATATATTTATGAATCTTTAAATGCTATAATTTATTAATAAAACATAGTTTTAATTTGTTGCAAACGTGGCAATTAATATATTTTATGAAAAATAAAGTATTATAAATTTATAATTTAATTATATTATTAATTAAACGATAATGAAATTTTTTACCTCTAGTTGGAGTGAAAAATCGTCCTTTAATTTTATTTTAAGATATATATATATATGGGTTTATAGGAATATAAGATCGAATGAATTCCTCGGTATGTAAATTATCCTTGTTATTATTTGCTTTTATTAAATTTGTAGTCCTTCGGATTCATGGTAAAATATTCAAATATATGTGTATTTATTGGTATCGTAAAATCGGATTGGGTCCTTATAACAATTCTTATGGTAAATTACGCGTCCTCGCAATAATAGATTAATAACTAAGTATTCTGACACTTTGTCGCGCGCTTATTAGATTTTAAGTCCCTTTGCTCGAGACTAGAAATATGCTATGAGTGTTCGTCGGCTCACTGCACAAAACGCATTGACTAATAATTATCGGAGAGACTGCTTGCTGCCCATGTCAACTCCCAAAAGTGGCTATTCTCTTTCTCAGTCTCGCGCGTGTACTTGCTTTCAAAGCGGGGGTGGTAGCGTTGCCAGTCAGCGTTTTACTCGAGACTACGCAAGAAGTATGATATGAGTTTGTCATCCGATATTTTATTTGCCTTGGGATTCTTAGTCGATATTTGACTGAGAGTTATGCACATTATTCTATATTAATTTATTATTTTATTGTTTAATATGATTTTGATATTATTTTATATGATTTTGAGATTTTAAATATTAGGCATAAATCTATGTCACATAACAGTTTTGCTTTTTATGTAACGAATATGTAATGAATAGTAAATAGCAGATATTGTATATACTAAATTTTAATTGTGTATGTTCCAATTGTTAATAGTATTATGAATAAAGGTATAACTGGATGAAGATGGTGAAGAAGTATCGATACGTCGCTAACAATTGAACTGTTGGTTTTTACTCTACAAGATCAAGAAACATAATCCAATTAAATCTTAATTATTATCATATGCCACTCTGCGAACTACCGAAAGCTTTTGATTTTCCAGATTTATTAAAAGGATATTTTCCTTATCTTTGTAATACTAAAAAGCATAAAAATTACAGTCGATCTCTGCCTTCATTAGACAATTATATTCTTTTTTACAATGGTATTATGAGATGAAATGCAGTAACTATATGTATTTAGATTTCGGGAGGAGGTAACTTCTTATTGTAAAATCGAGGTTGATATACTGCGTCGAGCATGTCTACAATTTCGCTACATATTCATGAAATACGGAAATGTAGATCCTTTTGAAAATTGTATGACAATAGCTAGTGCTTGTATGAATGTTTATAGAATTTTTTTTAAGATACAATTGGTATAATAACAACAGGAGGGTATCATAATGCAAATAATCGGTCTCAAAAAGCAATGGAGTGATTATTGTTGGAGGGACATACCCGGGATTACATAATTATACATACTGCAAATGGTCACGAATTTAGAGATAAGAGAGTTTTCGTGTAGAATGCTATTATGAATATACAAATAAAACCGGAAAACTCCTATTTCAGTTTTATGACTGTTTTTGGTACGGTTGTCCTTGATGATTTCGAATAAACAGAGATAAAAATATTAGTTTAAACGAATTAATGGATGATCGTTTAATAAGAACACATAATATAGCTGAAAAAATAAAATCATTTGAGTATATGTTAATTGAAAAGTGGGAATGTAATTTTGAGCGTGAATAACAAAATAATGACGAAATAATTGAATTCTTAAGATCAAAAAAAAATTTTTTTTACATGTGTAGACCCAAGAGATGCATTTTAAGGTGGGCGCGCGGGTAATAACAACGATTATATGAAACCGCTAATTCCGAAAAAAAATACACTATGTAGATACTTGTTCATTGATTCCTTATATATGTAAAAACAGTAAGTTTCCTATAGATCACCCCAAATATATGTCGGTGATGACTGCAAAAAATTTACAGGGGATAATAAAAAAATTCAAAAAGTGGAAGGAATCATCAAATATACTGTTTTACCACCGAGAAATCTCTACAATCCTGTACTACCAGTTCGTATGTATGACCGTTTAGTGTTTCCGTTATGTAGCTCATGTTGCGAAGGAACAACGAATGGTTATTGTAGGTTCATGGGTTTCTGACGAGCTTAAAATGGCCGTATCAATGGGCTATGAACTAATTGATATTTATGAAATTTGATAGTATGAACAAACGCAATTTTCACCTGCTACAAAGTCAGAAGCATTGTTTGCCAAATATATTGATACATTTTTAAAAATAAAACAGGAAATAAGCGGTTAGACGTCTCACTGTGTAACTGAAGAAGAAAAAAGAGAGTATATAAGTCGGTATCAAAATGAAGAGAATGAAAATTAGTTTACTCTAAAATTGATAAAAACCTTGGAGTAAGATCTCTCGTATAAATGTGTCTAAATTCTTTATGGTGAAAGTTTGGTCCACGTGAGAATTTAACAAAATCAGAAGTTGTGTATTCTTAACAACGTTTCATGGAATTATTGACTCCGGACATTGAATGAACAGGTATTTTACAAGTAAATGATTCAACTATATCTTTTGTGGTGTATAATAATAGCGAATACATAGATCGACCACCGATAGACAATGTTGCTATAGCTGTTTATACCACTGCTCAATCATGACTTAAACTTTATTCATACTTAAGTCGATTACAAGAACGCGTTATTTACTATAACACAGATTCGGTTGTCTATGTTGCAGAACGCGTTATTTACTGTGATACAGATTCGGTCGTCTATGATTCAGAACGCGTTATTTACTATGACATAGATTCGGTCGTCTGTGTTTCTAAACGGATATTTGCCAAAAACGGATTACTTTTAGGACAACTTACAGATGAATTAGAATGTTACGGTGCTGGAAGTTATATTAAATCTTTCGCTTCGAGTGGTCCTAAATTTTATACGCACATAGTTTGTAAACCTGAATATGCGAAAAGATGGATGGTAAATTTTCATTTATGTATGTATATGTTCGTGTATCTATCAATAAAAAATATTAATACACTTGATTACAAATTTTAATCTAATTTTTTATATAACCTTCTCATAAATTAGTTCTTTTACCAAAAAAAAAACAAAAAAAAATAAGACTAAATTCAGCTAATTTCGCGGTCGATCGTCGTTGTTAGCTTTTACGTCGATGATCGGACGAAATAAAAGCTTATTTAATCGCGGGACCCGCCACCACCGCAGCAGCAAAAATCTGCTCATTTCAAAACAGTATATGAAGCACTTAGTCATCTGATCCATGTCATTTGTAATAATAGATACAAGATGGGAACATCTCTGGACAGCTTTGTGCTACGGTCCGACAACTTGCGTACCGAAAAACAATGTATGATATTGAGTTCGAAAAAATAATTTTGTTCTATTCCGAATGACCACCGACCTATACTGAGTTTGATAGAGAGATCAAATCTCGCGAGTGGTTACCTCAAGGTTAAGATTTTGCAAACGATTTACGTCCAAAATTGATTATTATCGATGACTTTATGCGTAAATCATCAAATAATGTTATTGTTAATTTATTTATTTACAGAATGAGCTACCATAAAAATCTTAACATTATTTTTATCTCACAAAATCTCTTTTACAAAGGACAACCAGATATTTCAATAAATGTCTCATATCTCATAGTTTTCGAAAATCCTAGAGATCGTGCTCAAATACTGCATCTGGCTAGACAGGTGTACCCCGAAAATCCTTGTTTTATACGAGAGACTTTTAAAGACGCAACTTTAAAACCTCATTCTTATCTTCTTTTTGACATGACACAAACTACTAGAAATAAGCTTCGCTTTCGTACATGTATTTGTCCATGTGATGAAAATGAGTCTGCATATGTGCCAAAAAGAAAAATATATAAGTGATTCTTTTAACATCTGATCATCAGTCTGCCAAGTGCAATGGATTCGCAAGCTCGTTCACCTTTTGCTACAAAATATACTGTAGTTTTGCATGCTATCTGTTATGTTAATAAAGAACACAGAACTGATTATTCTGCGTAAAGTCGCATCAGGACTTATAAAATGTATTTACGAAAGCGCATTAAATATTTTAAACGGCAGTATATTACTAAAAGATTCAGAAATTTGCTAACACTCTTCGTGACTTGGTGCAAGACCGCGGGACTTGGAGTAACAAAAAAACGATCATCGTTCGAAGAAAAGGAAAATTTTTACCATTAGTCTTATGCCCATTATTGAGTTCTATTATCGGTATATAAATATAATCTAGTATGACAATCATGGAATACGCACGTAAAATGATTCTTGTTCAAGAAGAAATATTAAGCAAATTCAATATTTAAATAATTGCACTCAAAAGAACGACAATAAATAAACTTGTGCACCTATTCTATATATTTCTCGTCTGGACAAAGAAATGATCGAAATTCTAAATTCTACTGATAGATCTGAGTATGACAAATGGTTACTTTATAGCCAAACTTTACAACGACATCTTTTTTTTATTGATTTCTCGGGAGCATAGGAATACCTAGAGAATTCATCGGAAATGCTGATCTATGGAACGAAGGCGAATTGAAAGCTTCTTCCCAAAAAAATGTAAAATGAAAACTTTGTATAGTCGCTCGTCGCTTAAGTGATACTTTGAAAACTCCGAACCTCGAACTGAAAGGAAACGGTTCGGCAGAGAAATTTTACAGTAATGATGAAGATAAACTATTTTGGAAAACAAACCAATGACCGAAACTCCAATACTAAAAATAAAACTAGAGCATGGTCTAACATGAACTTATGATAAATGAAAGGCTATGAAAACGTTATTATGATCCAAATCATCCATCTTCGTATTATGGTATTAATAAGATCGTTCGCTTTCTTAAATCTAATAAAGACAAATCAATAGAAATGAGGTGATGGAATGGCTTGAAGCTCAAGACTCGTATACTATTCACAAGTCAAGACGATTAAAATACCCTCGATGAAATTACAACGTTTCTAATATAGATGATGTTTGGGAAACTGATCTTAATCATCTCAAATCAATAAAATCGCACAACGATAATTACTTCTATATTTTAGTAATAATAGACATTTTAAGTTTATATATATGGTGTGAACCGATATATGATATATCTTGTGCAAATATCGCGGCGGCTTTTCGCCGAATTCTTTCGAGGAGTGACAATCGCATTCCAATAATATTTCAGTCTAATAAGGGACGGGAATTTCTTGGGTCATCGTTTAAAAAAATCACCCATGTAGCGAAACTTTACTAATTTTCATACAAAGCGTTATATAGATATTTTACAATACGCAGATATGGCCATGATTTTCATGGCCAAGTAAAGAGCCTAAATACAAGGTCAGGCATCTTGTCCGGATCAGTACTGCCAAAAATGTCTTTGCGAAAGCATATGAAGGTAATTATACAGAAGAAGTGTTTAAAGTTTACGTATTTCATGAACACGTGCTCCGTACGTGTACGTACTGCAAGATTTAGTGGGAGATGAAATGGACGGTATATTTTACGAACAAAAATTGACCAGCGTACAAAAAGATTTAGAAGAAGATAACTTTATTGTAGATAACGTAATACGTACTGCAGATAAAGGGCGTAAGAAAAAATATCTCATTAGCTGGTTGGTTACAAAGAGAAATTCAATTCTTGAATACCTTCAAGTGAATTGAAAAACCTAAAATGAAGAATGTTTTTTATATTTTATTCGTTAGTGATAATAGCATAAAATATTCTCCTGAAAATAAAGCTTAAAATTTTATAGTTCGTTTACCATATGAAATGCAACTGCAAGGAGAGTGGAAAGTTGCTTTAGTTGACATTCAGATACCTGAATCATTTTTTCATGTTTCATGTTAACTTAGAAAACATTGCATTCAAATGACCACTTCAAAGATCGTAGTAAAGAATAAAAATATGTGGAATGAATTACGCATAACTCCCTTATCCGAAGGAAAGAAGATATTGATTTTAATGACATGATTATCCATGAATCGGATCCGCAAACATAGCCAGAAAATTCTACTTTACACGATATCTACAATAGCATAGAACAAATTTTAGATCATCTTAATAATTTACGTGGCATAAAAGAGCATTTAAAATTTGACATTATAGCTAGAAGATTCGTAAAAATTACCAAAATATGTGAAGATAATGTATATCATAGTTTCACGATATCAAAAAATATCAGCTGTATTTTGGGCTTGGTGATTGATGAAAATATGTTCATCGATAATAAAAGCGGATACAAATTTAAATTCCTTGCATCGATAAAATATGGATTACCATCAGCCGGATATGTGTATTCTAATATATGTGAGCCCTACCTTACAGGCAATATTCAAACATCGCTCCTTCGCGTGGGTTTCTTGATAAAGATGGCTATTAATTAGTCTCTAACAAAATGAAGGAATTTTCTTGGCTGAAATATATGTCGCTACAAAGCAGTCAGTTTCAAACGATAGAGATAAATATAAGAGATCGATATGGTAAAATTATACATTCGAGTACGGGACTCTAAGTGTAACATTATACTTTAAGAAATCATACTATCAATGTCTCCTTACAAAATGTATTTTGACTCTCAAGTAGGGAGAGGAGTACATTTTTTGAGAACGTTGACATTTTTTATGCAGATAAAAGAACCCAAAGAGGTTGCGGTATTAGAAGATTTTTAGGCGGTATTTATAAACGCGTTATCCGCTTTTAAAAACTGGTTCGAGTGAAGTCAATAAAGAAGCTGTACGTACTGGATTTAATGTAGTACGCATGGAAAAGTACCCTTTTGAAAAGCGCTACAAAATCGTATCAAAGTATCTGGACAACATTTGAACAGAAAGTCCGAAGATAAAATAACTCAATTTCTGGACGAAAACAAGGAGGGTAAAATGGCCGTCGAGATAGTTTGACGCGTAACAAGTGATAGTTCGTTTTTATACGTGGTTTTTGGTTAAAATCTTGCGAAGAATTGGTAGAAGCACATAAATAGATAGAAGAAAGTGGTAAGGCCTGAATAATAAATAAGAAGCAAACTAAGAAGTAACAAGGTAGCCAAGAAAAAAGTGCAAATAATATGATAGAAAAGTGAGGTTAAGGTGTTTTAGAGAGGCAGACGCGTTACACAACAGGAAGGTGAACGTCAGTCTACAATAGCGGAGATAATAAAGATGTATCCACAGCACTGGAAAGGAGCATAAAGCATAGACAGTAGAAAAGGATAGACATTGTATCAAGGAAGAGAGTAAAGGGCTGTTCACAATTGCACAAGCAAATTTTAAGTATATAGGAAGGTTTAAAAGGCAATTGTGCATACGAAAGGACAAAGTACAAGCAGTAATAAAGGTGGTATGGACAAAGAAGGATCGAAAGTAATGATATATATGGGAGCAGATAGATGATGGGTAGATCACGGAGAAGGGATAAGAAACAGGGATAAGGGAAATAGAAGTATGGATGATAATGGTAGTAGGGATAGATGCAAAAGAAGAAAAGAAAAAAGAATGGAGAAAGGGAAGATAGTAAAGAGCGGGGTGGAAGATATAGTCGCGAGGGCAGAGAAGGAGGAAGAGGAATAAAAAGAGGAAGATGAAGAAGAAGAAGCCGAAGATACGATGGATATCACGGTAGTGGGAAAAATTGAAAATATTGAAAGCTTCAGAAAGGTGACAAGTAAACTGATTAAGAAATGCGTAAAGCCTGAGAAAGATAACGAAAAGTACTGGGAAGAACAGGATAATTGATGGAAGGAAAAGATGGAGAATATGACAAAGTTGACGGACAGCAGAGCGATGAACACTGGGAAGAGAAGGCTAAAAGCGAATAATACCGATGGGAAGAGAAATTAACGAGACTGGAAAATGAGGCCCAATGATGGAAGGAGAGATGTGGGAAATGGGAAGCAAGAGCGAAGGAATATGAGGAAATTAATGAGGAAATAGAAGCGTTTAAAGAATAGAGTGATTCGGTGAAAAACACACTGAAAGAAATCGAACAGAATAAGGAGAGCAATGTGGAGGGAAACCGCTATAGAGAAGAAATAATTGCATAAAGGAATGAAAATGAAAGAAAAATGGTAAACAAAATCAACAACTAGAATGGTTAGCAGAAGAAAAAAAAGAGAGAGAAAAAGAAAAACAACATTGTGATATCAGGCATCGAAACGAGAACAGTGAACAATAAGCAGGAAACTGAGGCATGGATAAAGAACGAACTGAAGGTAGAAACAAAGATAAATCAGACCTGGATAATTACAACAATATCAGAGGCCAACAAAATATGGATGCAATGTAGCTCGTCGGACGAGAACCAAAAAATAATGATAGGTAAAAAAATACTAGGAGAGAGAAAAATTTATATAGACCACGATACGACCTTAAAGGAAAAGAAAAATATAGATGCAAGTTCTAAGAACAGCAAAAGAAATGAGGCAAGAAGGGAAAACAGCCAAAGTGGAACACAGCAAAGTTACGATGAATGATAGAGCGTTGATATGGAATGAGAGAAAGGAATGCTGATTTCGAAAAAAAAGAAGATATACAGGGAAAGAGAAAAATATGGAGGCGTCTTCAAGCTAATAAAATGACGATGAGCTATAAGTATGGCAAAAAAAGGAAAGTGTAGATAAGGAAATGAACGTGATTGATCTTCTAGAATATTGCAGGAGCTAAAGGTCTTTAAAAAGAGGCATGGATGTCT
This sequence comes from Gastracanthus pulcherrimus, assembly GCA_949152435.1. Taxonomy (NCBI): domain Eukaryota; kingdom Metazoa; phylum Arthropoda; class Insecta; order Hymenoptera; family Pteromalidae; genus Gastracanthus; species Gastracanthus pulcherrimus. The sequence goes on along the minus strand of OX424575.1, from coordinate 54,239,917 downwards.
ATAAAAGGACAGAATGTGATAGGGATCACAGAGACATGGGAGGAAGAAGGTAATGCTGCGTTTATAGATAATTTTCTAACTGAATTCGAAATAAAGAGAGTATGTGCTAAAAGGGAACAAAAAAGACAGAGCGGAAGGAGGTATAATGCTGGCAATAAAAAAGAAGGCTTTTAAGGTAGTAGTCTGGTACTTGTACGTTTTTGAGGCTTTTCTCGGGAACTTTTTTTTTAGGGAAAAATAAAATTCAATCGGTTTAATTTTTTTATATGTTATTATTGGTATCTAAAAGTGTACAAAAAAATTTTTTTTTTCTTCTTTTTTAATTTTTTGTTATTGTTTTTTAACACTAAAGTGAATGTCTGAAAAATAAGGTTGGTGGTCGGCCCGGGTGATAAAACATTTTCTATCCAACCGATCGGCCTGAAATTTGAATATATTATTCTACACATTAATAGCTATCGCAGGGCCTAGTGTTTTTTTTTCATCCCTAACTTTCTATTTTACATCCCCATTTCCACTAAAATAAGTCACTTTTTTTAAGTCCGTCATTTTATCATTTTTCAACAATATTATTTAATTCTAGTTCCAACGAGAATGACAAGCTTAAGGAACAATAATCTTTTTGATTTTTTTGTTTCAGATATCCTCAAGCGGCGAAATCACCGGGGCCACCTACCTTTTTTCTGAGATGCTCACTTTAATGTTAAAAACTATAAAAAAAAAAAATTAAAAAAAAAAAAGAAAAAAAATTTTTTTGTACACTTTTACATGACAATAATAACGTATAAAAAAATCAAACCGATTGAATTTTATTTTCCCCTAAAAAATATCCCGAAAAAGCCTCAAAAAACGTGTTAGTTACCAGACTACTAGCTTAGTGCAATAACATAACTGACAGAGGAAACGGATGATCTTATAGGCGTGGGAGTAGAATCGGAAGGGAAAAAAAGATAATAGGTGTAGTAGTTTATATGAGGCATAATAAGGGAAGGAAGTACGAAATACTGGAACGCTGGTGCAACAGGTACAAAGGCTACAATATTCTTTTCGGGGCGATTTCAATGCAAGAACAGGTAAAGAAGGAGGAATTTGGAGTGACAAAGGAAAAAAGGAAGTACGTAATAGTAAAGGTAAAGTAATAAATTTAGAAGGTACACAACTGATAGGATGGATGGAAGAAAATGGACTAGGACTAGAAAATGGCAGCACAAATGGCGATGATTCAGAAGAGTGGACATACGTAGGAGTGAGAGGTAAGACTAGAGCTAAGAATAGAAATCAAAGAAGAAATAAAGTCAAACCATCTACCGTTGGTAGTACATATTAGATGTATGAAGCAAAACAGTGAGAGCAATGAAAGGCAGGAAGCGAAAGTGGTAAAAGTAGCAAACTGGAATGAGAATAATAAGGTAGAATACAAAAGAAAAGTAAGAGAAATTGGGAAAATGGCAATTTGGAGCGAAATAAAAGAAAATGTATTAATAGCCGGTCCGTATAAAGAAATAAGGACGATGGACGAAGGATTATATGAAGATAAAATGTGGGACAAAGAGTGTCACAAGGGGAAATTAGAGTTAAAGGATTACCTAGTCAAGTTTAAGAAAGAAGAAATAAGTGAAGAAGTATGGTCAAGTAAGAGGGATGAATATAGGCGGCTTCTGGGTAGAAAAAAGAGAATACGCAGAAAAATGGCTAAGAGAAATAGACCCGAGGATAAGATTATTTGATATAATGGTGCAAGGTATAATCTTATACGAGGCCGAGATTTTATGATGGAAGAATCACTGGGAATAAGAAAGGATTGAAGGTAAATATTTAAAACGGTCGTTAAAACTAGGGAAATATACTCCATGGCACTTGTTGTTAAAAGAGAAAGGCAAAGATAAGACGGCAGTACAAGCGACAAAAAGGGCAATGAAGTTCGAGGCAAAGATAGTGGTAGCAAGAGAAGATTCACTGGAGAGGATTTGCTGGGAAGAAGCGTGTAAAGGAGAAGAAAGACAATGGCTGGAGAATTGCAGATTACTAATAAAAAACGGAAAGAGAATATGGCTGCTAAACGCGGGATGCTCGACGAATTTATGGGATAAAAAATAAAAGTGGGTGACGGACTCCAAGAAGAGCCACTAGGTATAGTAACACTGGTAGCTAAGCAAGCGGAAGAAGAGAATATAGGTAATTCGACGTATGCTAAGGAGCTGATCAAAAATACAAAGAATGGATTAGAAATATTGGGAAGATTCAGATTAGGGAACGAAGTAAATGCCTACAAATATTGCTTGAAGAAGGAAGAAAAGGTGGGCAGATCGTGTGGAGAAGCGGAAGAAACCCTAAAACACGTGTTAATGGATTGCGTAGTCAGGAAACTCAAGGATAGATTGGAGAAAACAACTAAGAGGAGATAAAAGAATCTGCAGATTGAACCAGATAAAATGGCTAAGAATAAGAAGAAATCAAGAAAGTGAGTGAAAATGGAATGGAAAGATTAAAGAAAGATCAGTAATTGCAAGCAGGAAAAAGATCAAGGAAAAGTGGAAATTGTGGAAGGACCCTTATCATATACCCGGAGTGCGCAGTGCGGGGAATGGCAATGCTAACGTTGGAGTTGTAGGTAAACCTTAATATGGAAAAGGAACAAGGAGGAGGAGTGCTAACGAAGAAGTGAAAGGAAGTTAGGTATACAAACCACGTGTTATGAGAGGCGGTAGAGAGAAATTGATAGCCAGAAAGTAAAGAAAAGTAATTTTAGAATGGAGAAAAATCCAGAAGAGGAAGTAGGAGAATTGAAAAGGAAAGCGAGAGTGTTAGAAGGTAATACGGCGTTAGAAAAAAGAAAAGCATCGAGTTGGAGAGAGAAAGGTTGGAGGAAGTAAAAAAGTTGTTAGAATGATAGGAAAGAGTCATGAAATTGGAGAACTACTATAACAGAATTAGAGAAGAAAGAGGAGATGAAAAAGAATGAAGTATGATACAGAATCACAAAGTAAGTATGAGAATGCCGAAAGCGATGGAGAAAAAGAAATAGAAAGTGGAAGAAAGGTGAAAAGTATAGTGAGGAAGGTAAGCTGCGGTAGCTTACAGTATTTAGCAGAAGAAGGGCATATTAAGAATAGAATTAGAGAAAGATTCGAGATGAAAATAAAGCATGAATCTAAGCTCATGCTTATGAAGAAAGGAAAATATTGGAATAGGAATCAAACAGTGGAAGAGGATGGAAGGTGGTGAACAAAGTGGGCGAAGGTAAAGTTACGAGGATCTTGTTCTCGGACTTAAGAAGAACTGTGGAAGGAAAGAGAAATTGTGAGGCAGAAGAATATAGCGTTCATAGATGAGTGGCTAACTGAAGATGAAAGAGCAAAGAGGTATAGAATGGTACAGAAGGAAGATGAGAGAGTGGACAAGAGCAAATGGATTAATTATTGATATCAATGTGGAAAACACCAGGACGCGGATAAATGGGAGCTGGAACATACTAGAAAATGAAATTTGGAGAAAGTTAATGTAAAAGTAAAGGTGGAGAAAGAGAGAGGATAAGAAGCGAGAAGAACAAACCGAAAACTTTGACGAACGAACTAGGAATAAGGAATGAGCAATAGATAAATAATGTTATATATTTATCAGAAACAGATTTACATGTTAAATTCCATAACAGTCTAACTTTGGTAAAATAAGCAAATTTCTTTTATTTTCTTCTCGTAAATGAGTTACAGTACCATTCTAGATCTTGTTTTATCTTAAAATATACATCTAAAACTATCATTGAAGTTTTTTTCAAGAAAATTGCTTGTGACGCTCAACTTAAAATTTAATCGGTGTCTTAGCAGAAATTTGGACCAATCAAAATCATCAAATTTGGTGATGTAAAAAAAAACTATCATATTCTGCACCAAACTATTTTTCCAAAACATAAGGACTAAAGTACTTTATCCTTTATAGTTCGTGAGATAAAAATACATACATTATGAGAAAAACTAAAAAATGCAAATAACATGTTTTTTAGCTTGGCATAAACCCAGAACCAAAAGAGGTATGGGTTTGAAATTATTTTCAAAGATTTCAACTACCACCACCTGTTTCCTCTCCTAGAGCATATGCATAAAGTAAATCGGAGAGAGAGAGAGAGAGAAAGAGAGAGAGAGGGAGAAAGAGAGAAAGAGAGAGAAAGCGAGAGAGAGAGAGAGAGAGACGATTTATTTTGTCATTTGGCAAAAATACATTACATAAAATGTTATTTTGTCCTAACATTAAAATCTTTTATCACTATCACAGGTCGTCAGTGTATGAGTATAAGAATAATTGTTGTTGCACAATTTGTCATTATCTAATATATCACAGTATGTTAATATGACAGTTTCATAACAATTTCTGGAGGTTCACTCATTTTTGCATATCAGTACATCCATCACGTCACAATTTAAAAACAATTACAATTAAGCAGATACGTACACTCATCACACACGCAGGTAAATTCACTCACTCTTTATGAATATATACTCTTTATATTTTATACATTACAACATATTTCACGACTGAGAATATAAAACACGGGAAAATGGATACATTAAAATAAAATAAAAAGATAAACAAACAAACAAACAAACAAACAAACAAACAAACAAACAAACAAACAAATAAACAAATAAATAAATAAAAATAAATACCCATTTATTCCTCTGTCGTCGTGATAAATGTCAAATTAATCACCGTGCGATCACCTGAGGTGCCTGCCTAACGCCGTTTTAAATTTACATAAGGACGGCAGATACCTTGCACTGCAGAGGAGGGACTTCCAGAATCGCGAGCCTTGGGCTCTAAACGAGTAGAGACCCTTATCAGTCCGCGATCCGGGAACCGATAGCTCTTTCACACCACTCCTACTGGAAGTCCTAGCTGTGTTTTTACCAAAGAGAGACGCAAGATACGGAGGTTGTTCCATGTTTATTGCTTTATACAATAACAACCCCGCAAAGTACGCTCTTCTTTCCTTTATGGTAAGCCAACCAAGATATTTCCTGTGAGGAGTGATGTGCTCGTCCCTTCGAACACCACATATGTATCTCACACATGAATTTGAAAGTCGTTGCAACTTTGTCTCAAGCTCATCAGACACATCAAGGTAAACCACGGAACAATAATCTAAATGTGGCACTACCAGCGCACATGCAAGCAGTTTTCTCAACACCTGAGTTGTGCACGAACTAAAAAATCGTAGACTGTAAAGAGCACAATTTACCTTTGTTCCAACTGCATCAACCTGCAGTTTCCACGTGAGTTTGGAGTCCATGACAACACCAAGGTTTATGACAGAGTCAGAGAAAGGCACATGTACACCTTCCTGAAACTCAATGCCGGGCTAACCAAGATCCTGCAGCCGATTGATGTTATGCTCGGAGCCAAAAATGATCGCTTTTGTTTTGCCGACATTGAGTTGCAGTCCGGATGCTTCGACCCACTCCGACACTGCCCACGCAACAGCCGACATGCGTCCGATACCCACATGAAGATCCCGTCATGTCACTTAAGTGTAGGTTTGCAAGTCGTCCGCGTATAGCAAGTTTTCAACATCACCACCAGTCAGTACATCTTGTAAGTCATTGATATATAGACTGAATAGCAAGGGCCCCAGGACTGAACCCCAGTGGCATACCCAGATTGGTGGTTAGCCAATCAGATTCCCCATTGTTATCAGTTATGACTTTTTGCCTGCGACCGAAAATGTATAATTTGATCTACAGAAGATCACTCCTGGAAAAACCCATGCATATCAGCTTACGATGTAATTTAGATGGTGATATAGTGTCAAACGCCTTACTAAAGTCGAACAGTAGCAGTATGGTCAATAGTTTCTTATTGTCGTTAATCCCAGTTCGTATGTCCTCGGTTAGTTTTAGTAGAGCTGTCTGGGTGCTGTGATGCTATCCGAAACCGGTTTGTAGAGGATCCAGGATCTTTTTGGATCTTAGAAAATCGGTAATCTGATCGTGTACTATCTTCTCCAGCACCTTGGAGAGAAAGCTCAATAGTGCTATTGGGCGAAAATCTGATAGAGAAGATGGCACTGAAACCTTTTTGCGAGGCACCAAGTGAGCCCCCCTCCAAGCCCCTGGGAAGACACCTCCAGACAAAGAGGAGTTGACGACCCTCGCTATATGATGATGTACATACGGGAGAGCCTTAGCTACAACGCTTTGGGGAATACCGTCCTCACCCCTAGCCTGCGACGAGAAGTGAGCAACAGCCAGGACTACGTCCGTCACTGTAACGTCTTTGAAACCAAAGCCGTCGTCACTGGCCGAAATTATTAAATCTTTATTGCTACTTGTATTATTATTAGTATGTGTTGTCCTCCCACCTACCATTTTAACCCGCGTGCTTCGTGCAGATGACGTCGACGCCGTATCTTGCAGTGTATCGTTGCTTTCGTCATTAATATTATCAGTATTATCTATATTATTGTTATTATTTACATTATTACTAATTACACTATTTTTCTTATCATTACTATTTCTAATACTGTGCGGTGAAAGAGTTGTATTTTTCTTACAGTTAGGCAGGCCAATTCGGTAATTTTCAATTTTAATTATAAATTATTGATTTTATTGTTGAATAATTTTCAAAGATTTCTCTATTTTATTTATTGCAGTTTCATGATTGTTGTTTGTAGTCTCGCGTGCAGTAATTGTTCCTATATCGTTTAATATTTCGGAGTTGTCACTTTCAATTTTATTAATTTTTTCACTTATTATTTTACAGTTTTGATCGTATTTCTTTGTCTCACTATTGTTTTCGACTAGATTTGTCATTTCAAAATTAAACTGCTCAATGATTAATTAACTTCAATCTTATTTAACACATTGTTTGTTATATTTTGTCACGTTCTTGTAGCTGTTTGTTTTTAATTTTTAAATAATTAATTTCATAACAAAGCACTTGCTTTTCATTTAACATCTCCTCCAGCTGGGTGTGTTGTTTTAACATCTTATCCTCTATTTTCTGCATATTGGACCCAATTGTCAGTGCTAGAGTATGTATCACTGGTAAAGAATCTAGCCTTTACCAATTGCATCTAATCTGCTTTTAAGAGAGGACGAATGTCTAGTAAATGCATTATCTATGTTTTTAGATGTCGAAATTACTTGATTTGAATGAATGCGATGCGTCGTCACCGTGGGTGGTCTCGACGCTTCTGACTATGACGTCGCTTGGGGATTCCCCGCTATGCTCTGCTCCCATGTTGGATGTAGGCGGGCTCAGTGACGTCATAGGAGATACAGAGGTCACTCGGAGCTGGCTGCGGGTAAGGGTCGGGCGTTGCCCTGGCAACGGAGAGAGTGACGATTTGGAAGGTGTGGCCTTGCTCGCTAGATTGGATCGCGCAACTGTTGCTGTCCTCTTATTGGCTGGAGTGGAAGTGGCTAACTCTTTCTCTCTTGCACTCATGCTGATATTCGTCGCGCGCGGAGCTACCGACTCGAGCAACGACTTCTTCAACTGTATACAGTCCTGGCACGCTACAGCTTTGGATTTGAGCTGTAGCGCACCTCTTTGCGCGCGTGTAAGTACTGCAAGAGGCTTACATGCTGGATGATATGTGGTATTGCAGATGCAGCACTTACGTAATGAGTTGCTGCTCCTGGGGACCTCCCCGCAGATGGCGCAACTGTCGGCCATGATTGTGGTGGCGACGTAAATATTCGTTCTGCGAGGGAATAGTGCCGTTATTTGGACAAGGTTAAAGTAGATGTCACCTTAGCGGCCTCGTTGTTACAGCTCGAGTCGGTAGGTGGCACCTAGGTAGTAAGTGGTGCTGCGTCGAAGTGTCTCTATATGAGTGCCACTTCTGTGTTACTTTTGCTCCATGCTCAGCTCCCGCCGCTCTGCCATTCTCATTACACCTAACCTCAAAACTGGCCAGATGTTGTTGACACTTTGATGGTATAAAGCCGTGCAGGTTGGCCAGTAACAGCTGCAATTATTTGTTGCAGCGGTAACTTGCATATAGCTGTATGCAAGTGCTACAACAAACCGGCCCATAGACACAGAAGCCGGCAGAGCGAGGTCTAAAAGGCAGGAGCCAAAGCCACGAGCAGTCGAGCAGCAAGTCCCCCCACACACATCACCATTGATCAACTCTGAACCTAAGGATTTCAAAAACTCTGCCAAAAATTAAGCCACGTGCCTAGTATTACTTTTAAAAGAGTAACTTTCAATAATTTAATGTATATAAGTTCTTTAATTGATATCAAAATATGACAAGTGCAAAATTTGAGCAACAGAATTAAAAAATGTGAATAAATAGTATTAGAGTGCTTATGAAATAAAGACATTAATGGTAAAGATATTATAAAATAAATAGTAATTGAAGTGTTAAAATCCCAAAACGACGAAATTGTAATAAATGACATTGTATTTAATCAAATATTTGACGAATTGTACGTATCTGTATTATTCTGATTTGGGTTTCTCTTAACCATAGAAAAAGTAACATGTATAAGAGCATTAAACGAATTGAAATATAAATTATTATTAACTTTATTTCTTCACTTTTTCCATTTACCATTTCGCTAAAAATGAAATAAATATGTATTATTTAAAAATTATAACATTTAAACAAAGTACCGTAATTTAAAATATTATAGCATTAATAAATAAATGAATTGTTTAATTCAGAATCAGAATATTTAATACCTGCATTATTTATTTAAAAATTGTCAATTAAAGTTTTTTTCATTGATATTTCCGTTCTGTTCTCTGTCTCTCTCTCTCACTCTCTCTCTCTCTCTCTCTCTCTCTCTCTCTCTCTCTCTCTATCTCTCTCTCCCTCTTTCATTCTCCCTCTCTCTTTCTCCCTCTCTCTCTCTCTGATTAACTTTACGCATATGCACCAGGAGGGGAACAGGTGGTGGTAGTTGGGGCGGCTGACAGTCCATGGTGAAAGGCTACTACTAATGGTACCCTATGTTTAGGGGGGAGGGGGGGGGGGGGGGGGGTTGGGCTAAATTCCTGTTGGCTACAGTTTTGTCTCGTTTCCAGCTAAACAGGTCTAAGCGGGCAAAAAAATCAAAAGCTGGCGCAGAAGGCCTTTGAGAGCATTCTTTGGTAGGTACTTTCATATAAAAAATTAGCAAAGAAAACTAAGAACTAGGTGCGCACTGATTTGTACAGGTTGGCTGTCCTCATATATATAAATGGATAATTTCACGTCAAGTGAGCAAGTGAACAAATTTAATACTCTGAAACTTTAATAAAATGATTTATTTCATACCCAAAATGATTGAAAATAATTTCAAACCCATACCTCTTTTAGTTCAGGATTTATGCCAAGCTAAAAATCATGTTTCTTTGCATTTTTTCAATTTTTCTCATAATGTATGTATTTTTATCTCAAGAACTATAAAGGATAAAGTACTTTAGTCCGTGTATTTTGAAAAAAGAGTTTCATGCCGAATATGATAGTTTTTTTGCATTGCCAAATTTGATGATTTTGATTGGTCCAAATTTCTGCTAAGGCACCGATGAAATTTTAAGCTGAGCGTCCCAAGCAATTTTCTTGAAAAAAACTTCAAAGATAGTTTTAGATGTATATTTTAAGATAAAACAAGATCTAGAATGGTACTGTAACTCATTTACGAGAAGAAAATAAAAGAAATTTGCTTATTTTACCAAAGTTAGACTGTTATGGAATTTAACATGTAAATCTGTTTCTGATAAATATATAACATTATTTATCTATTGCTCATTCCTTATTCCTAGTTCGTTCGTCAAAGTTTTCGGTTTGTTCTTCTCGCTTCTTATCCTCTCTCTTTCTCCACCTTTACTTTTACATTAACTTTCTCCAAATTTCATTTTCTAGTATGTTCCAGCTCCCATTTATCCGCGTCCTGGTGTTTTCCACATTGATATCAATAATTAATCCATTTGCTCTTGTCCACTCTCTCATCTTCCTTCTGTACCATTCTATACCTCTTTGCTCTTTCATCTTCAGTTAGCCACTCATCTATGAACGCTATATTCTTCTGCCTCACAATTTCTCTTTCCTTCCACAGTTCTTCTTAAGTCCGAGAACAAGATCCTCGTAACTTTACCTTCGCCCACTTTGTTCACCACCTTCCATCCTCTTCCACTGTTTGATTCCTATTCCAATATTTTCCTTTCTTCATAAGCATGAGCTTAGATTCATGCTTTATTTTCATCTCGAATCTTTCTCTAATTCTATTCTTAATATGCCCTTCTTCTGCTAAATACTGTAAGCTACCGCAGCTTACCTTCCTCACTATACTTTTCACCTTTCTTCCACTTTCTATTTCTTTTTCTCCATCGCTTTCGGCATTCTCATACTTACTTTGTGATTCTGTATCATACTTCATTCTTTTTCATCTCCTCTTTCTTCTCTAATTCTGTTATAGTAGTTCTCCAATTTCATGACTCTTTCCTATCATTCTAACAACTTTTTTACTTCCTCCAACCTTTCTCTCTCCAACTCGATGCTTTTCTTTTTTCTAACGCCGTATTACCTTCTAACACTCTCGCTTTCCTTTTCAATTCTCCTACTTCCTCTTCTGGATTTTTCTCCATTCTAAAATTACTTTTCTTTACTTTCTGGCTATCAATTTCTCTCTACCGCCTCTCATAACACGTGGTTTGTATACCTAACTTCCTTTCACTTCTTCGTTAGCACTCCTCCTCCTTGTTCCTTTTCCATATTAAGGTTTACCTACAACTCCAACGTTAGCATTCCCCGCACTGCGCACTCCTGGTATATCCCACTTTTCCTCGATCTTTTTCCTACTTGCAATTACTGTTCTTTCTTTAATCTTTCCATTCCATTTTCACTCACTTTCTTGATTTCTTCTTATTCTTAGCCATTTTATCTGGTTCAACCTGCAGATTCTTTTATCTCCTTTTAGTTGTTCTCTCTAATCTATCCCTGAGTTTGCTGACTTTACGCAATCCATTAACACGTGTTTTAGGGTTTCTTCTGCTTCTCCACACGATCTGCACACCTTTTCTTCCTTCTTCGACCAATATTTGTAGGCAATTGCTTCGTTCCCTAATCTGAATCTTTCTAATATTTCTAATCCATTCTTTGTATTTTTGATCAGCTCACTAGGCTAAAATCTCTGTTCTCCTCCTATTATCTCCTTTATTTCCTTAGCATACGTTGAATTACCTATATTCTCTTCTTCCACTTGCTTAACTAGCAGTGTTACTATACCTAGTGGCTCTTCTAGGAAATCGTCACCCACTCCTATTTTTTATTCCATAAATGCGTCGAGCATCCCGCCTTTAGCAGCCATTCTCTCGTTCTTTTTTTGTTAGTAATTTGCAATTCTCCAGCGATTGTCTTTCTTCCCCTTTACACGCTTCTTCCAGCAAATCCTCTCGAGTGAATCTTCTCTTGCTACTGCTATCTTTGCCTTGAACTTCATTGCCCTTTTTGCCGGTTGTACTGCCGTCTTATCTCTGCGTTTTAAATATTTACCTTCAATCCTTTCTTGTGCCCGGTGATTCTTACATCCAAAAATCTCGGCTCCGTATGAGATTATACCTTTTACCATTACATCAAATAATCTTGTCCTTAGGTCCCATACGCTCTTAAATTTTCTCTCCGCCCGGTTCCAAATCCTCCCTAATAATCCATTAGCTTTACCTTTTTACATTCTTATGTGCTCCTCATCCATGTTATTCCCTTTCAGCATACATCCTAGGTATACAAACTTGTTCACCACTTCAATTTATTCCTTATTCCACGTGAAGTCCACCGTCTTCCTCCTACCTCCTGCTTCTCTGAAGTTCATTATTTCTGTTTTCCCCACATTCAATTCAAGTCCTTGATTTCTTACCCATACCTTGAACCTTTTTAGCATGCCTTTCACGGGTGCCAGTTGCGTAAAGCGATAATCAAAATAATGTCATTTTTATAAGGTTTTGTTGGTATGTTAATATTTTAAGGATAGTTTAAGAGGATTTTAACTAGTACGAATATGTTCTTTTTACGTATTTTTATAAACAAAAAAAATATATTTGTCAATGCTTAACAAATTTTGTTTTTTTTTGTAGCTTTGTTCGGTAATAAATTCTTTTTAAAAAATCGGAGTTCATGGTTGTAATGCGAATCAGTTGAATAAGATATCCTTAAAGTTTCAGATTGATTCATTGTAATCGTATGCGCATAAGGCTTATAACATTAGAAAACAGTAATTGGAGAAAACCGCACTTTTGTAAAAATAAGAAATAATTTTCTGCCGATTTTAAGACAATTTTTCTATTGCAGAATATCGATCAAAATTGTTTTTTAATAATTTCAATGATTTTTGAAGTTTGTCTGCATAGTATAGAGTAGATTTGGGCACGGAGAAGAATTCGGTTAATGTAGCAACACGCTTGTCACATAAAGGTCAAAGGAAAAATACGTATAAATAACTATTAAGTTCATTGAAATGAATACCGTGGCTAATATTGCCAATACGGACTCATTTTCTGTTTTAAAAATGTATAAAGTTTAAAAAAAAGAAACAAGAAAAATGGAGTTTTTCGTCAAATTTTATTATAGGACCACCTTAAGCTGTTTAAGTATTTCGAATAACTGTAAATTCATAAACATTGAAAAGGTCTACCATGAAATAAAGACACAAAATAAACATTAAATGTATTTTATTTCTACCAATATAGATACTAATGATAATAATAAATCATAATTATTAATAATAAATATAATATTATGTTCTTAATATGCTTTTTATGTTGTTAGAGTATTTCGAATATCTGGAAATGTATAAAAATCTAAAAATGTCTAACCTGAATTAAAGACATAAAATAAACATTAAATTGTAAAAGGTCAGATTTTGGAATGAATAGAGTCGAGTGTCTGTTGAATCTCGGTATATTATGTAGGAAGAGTGTTTACAGAGGTGGCCGTGAAAACGGACGTTCGATAACAAAGTAAATAATTTATCTCTAAAAAAAATTAACTTTAAAAAAAGTGAAAGGTTAGGCGATTTTGATGTATTCCGCAAAATTATTATGGAGCAATACAATAATCTATTTGATAAGGTAAGCCATAGATTAAAAAAGTAATGAGATCAATGGAAAATAGTTAAGTTTTAAATACATAAATAATTATAAATAATTTAGCAACGAACTTACAGATAAAAAAGAACTGAGATCAATCAAACAAAGTCAAGTTTATTATATTTAATCATAATAAAGCAAAAATATTGTTGTGTTCAATCAAGGGCTTACTTAACTTAAAGTTACGTTATATAATGATCAATTACAAACAACTCTCAAGATACCTACTACGTAACTTGCCATGCCCGTTTTATTTTGTTTATGGTGTTGTCCATCAGTAACTTTCTACAAACTTATTTGCGTACGTAAACTTATAAAAATGTTTTTTTGATATAATGATATGTATTATCAATGATGATTACATAACACATATTTGTAAATATAGTTAACAAAAAGTGTGTAATATGACATAATTTTCCTAATGTCTAAACAAATTATAGAAGTTACACATAAGTTATGAAAATTTTATTCATTTTAAAATAAGTAAATATGAAGAGACAATTAATTTTTAAAAGATTGATATCTATTTTTGTATATTCAAAAACTATAATATAAGTACCAATATAATGTGCGAAAAAGTTAAAATATTAATGAATTAGATATATATCACGTTCTAACATATAAAAAGAAAATTTTAGTTGTTCACCAATAAACAAAATGAAACGGGCATGGCAAGTTACGTAGTAAGTATCTTGAGAGTTGTTTGTAATTGATCATTATATAATGTAACTTTAAGTTAAGTAAGCCCTTGATTGAACACAACAATATTTTTTCTTTATTATGATTAAATATAATAAACTTGACTTTGTTTGATTGATCTCAGTTCTTTTTTATCTGTAAGTTCGTTGCTAAATTATTTATAATTATTTATGTATTTAAAACTTGACTATTTTCCATTGATCTCATTACTTTTTTAATCTATGGCTTACCTTATCAAATAGATTATTGTATTGCTCCATGATAATTTTGCGGAATACATCAAACTCGCCTAACCTTTCACTTTTTTTAAAGTTAATTTTTTTTAGAGATTTCAGTCCTTTTTAGTAAATTTTTTTAAGTGTTTCATATTTGTTCTAATAATAAGGGACTAATCGTTTAATAAAAATAATAATTTAGTAAAATTTATAAAAATTGAAACAACTTTTGTTGTCATTTTATACGTTAAACTTGTCAATAATATGTGTCAACAATAACTATTAAGTGATGTTTGCAAAAAAATGTTCTTTATTTTTGCAATTGTTATCGTCATTTTATACGTTGAATTTGCCAAAAATATATACATTTTCATAAAGTAGGCGTAATTTTCTTTTGATTGATATATCTAACAATAACTTTAGAATTACTCTTGTGAAATAATAACAAAATATTAGCTTCAAGTTTTTTAATACTTTAAATATGTAAAAAATATGTACATTTATTTAAATACCTAACAATTAGTTTAAAGCTATTTTAGTGGAAGTAGGTATCACGACTTTGAATTTTAAATACACATTTTTCAAAAAAAAATTTTATTCTGGGTACTGCAATTATATACAATATATTGTACGATTTGAAAGTATACATGATTTCTTTTAAATAGATATATTTGTTTATTATTTCGAATTAAAAATAAAGATACTTAATGTAGATAACCTATAATTATGTGCTCAAGACATGGCTTATATAACAAACTTCTTTAAGAGAAAAAAAAATTCCTTCAATTTTAATTAAATAATAAATTCTTATACCATACATTAAGCACATCAAAAAGTTAATTTGAAGAATATAAGGAAAATTTTGTATAATTCGTGAGTTACTTAGACAACTGATAATTAATCATTTTTAAATCAAGTAAAAACCTATATACCTAAAAAAAATTATTTAATAACAAAAGGCAATATCAAAATTAAATATGATATAAAAATGAATTTTATTTATTTATTTATTTACTTATTTATTTATTTATTATTATCTTAGATTTATCGAAACTGTAATACTAATTTATTATTACTTTCAGTTAATTTGTACCCAAGTCATTTGAATACATAAAAATTTATATATGCTTTTAAAATTATCAAATCTTAACTCTAAACATTTTTATTAATATCTTAATTGAAGCGCAAGAATAAAGTCCGCCCGTAAGCTCTAGAATATTTAAAACCGGAACGGCGCGCAGGTGCGAGAGATATAGCACCATAGGAAAATAACGGCTGGCACCTTCTCGCGGAGACTATTCAACTACCGCTTTTAAGAACAAACCGCTCTATAAGAATCGTTCTTCTATATAGGTCTATATTCGTTGGCAATACCCAGCCGTATGTGCGGCCAACTTAACGGTCCTTTCACTTATATATTTGTTGGGGCTAACTTCACGGTCCTTTTACTTTTCGGTCTGGAGAAAGAAAGTTGATATACTTTCAGCATTTGAGAATTACATACTCGTTTATTATGACATAAAATAACTTTTTGGCCAATATTTTTGTTGTAAATCATAGTTTAGCACGAAAACATGCTATTAAGTCGAAATAACTTGGTAATAATAGTAATAAGTACTTGTTATCGTATAAAGAAAAATCCGAACACCAATATAGAAGTAAATAGTAGCGCGGGCGCTGCGGCTTCCGTCTGCTTCGCAAACTCGCCTTCGTGGCGCTACCGCGCCACTTGATTTCTCCTTCGTCTATGATCAGCCGCTATTTCTCTCGTTGTGCTTGTCCGCACATGAGTGCTATGAGTTCTACAAACTGACAGAGAAGGTCCAGAACTCTAAGTCATGGGATTTACTCAGCAGGTCGTAGTTTATTCACTAGGGAGTCGGGAGTTGAGTGACTGCTGAGGGTTTGGGCGGCTCCATATATACCCTTCCTCTCAGCTTCAAGATATACTCGAGCACCTTTTGTCATTCAGCTTGACAGAGTCGTAGAGTGTAGGTCGGGGTTTGGTCTTCTCTCTTAACGGTGATCGACGTAGGCCCATCTCTCTGCCCTTTCGTCATTCTACTTAATGATTGTATTGGAAGCGGGTCGGAGTTAGAGCGGTGGCGAGGGATATGATAGAGCGCGACTTAGCCACGCACTAGATACTCTCCCTCGGGACTCGACAGCGTTTCGACGAGGAGTCCAACCACTTCCTACCCAATTCGCTGATTGATGCTGGGGTATCCCTCACTGCTTTCTTGGGCGTCCCTGTTCTCTGGCTCACGTGGTTACAGGTTTGGCCATGCTCTTTCTAGATCGGCCACCTCTCTGCATGGGGCTAATGGGTTGCGTTGATACTTCGTTCCTGCTTGTGAATGGTATCACTTGGCTGTTACCTCTTTTTCTTTATTGCTCAGCATGTGGTCATCTACTCACACGAGGTCACCTGGCTTGAAGGCAGGTACTAATCTGCGGTGCTTGTCTCCATAGGCTTTCCTACGGTCTTGCTCGGTCTCATGCAACTCTCGGCCTTGTCCTTCTGCACTAATTTTGGTGTGATTTCCGGGATAAAATTCTCTGAGGTAGCGATGGTTCTCAGATCCCATTATACATCATCCGAGGAGCGCAGTTCGCATCCGAAGGTCAGGAATGCCAGGGTGTGGCTCGTGCTCCAGCAGTGGGATGTGTTCATTGCGAAGCAATGATGCTCTGCAGGTTCTAGGCCAGCATACTAGGGTGATAATCTCCTACCAGGATGGCCAGATGGGCCTTCATGCCTCCGTTTTTCCTTTCCACTGGGTTGGCTGTGGAGTGGTAGACAGGGGTGAAGACCTGCTTGATCTCCAGGCAGTGAGGTAGCTGTTGTATCATGCTGGTGATGAATTATGGACAATTGTCGCTAATAATTTGCCTGGGCACTCCGTAGTGTAAGAATACCTCATGGATCAGTGCATCAGCGTAGGCTTCCGCTATTGCCTGGGTGAGAACCATGAGCTCAACCCAGCAACATGCCGTGTCCGCTGACAGGACCTTGAATCGTTGCTGTATCACGGGAGTTTGTATGAGTCAAGCGGATTTTAGGTTGGTGGCCTTATACTTCTGACAGGCCGCACACGTGTTGACGTGGGTCATGGCAGGCGCGCTGGACGTTATCCCTCTCGTGCTTTGGCATGACCAGCTGTGGTTCCTCAGTGATAACCTCTGGATTGTACCTGTCTAGAACACCATTTGCTAACATGTAATCTCTTGCCGGGTGGTGCATGAAATCTTCATGGGTGGCGCTGGTCTCGATCGCCTTGATGATTTCCTTCAGGTCGTCGTCCTTCAGCTGCTTGGTCCTCGTCTCAGCAGCTAAGCGGCTGGGCAGATCCACGTTGACCGCGCAGATTTCCATCTCCGGCGGTTGGTCGGTCGAGTCCTGCTTTTGGAAGCGCGAGAGTAAGTCGTCTATGACGTTGGACTTGCCTGGGACGTATTGGATGTCTAGGTCAAAGGGTTGCAGTAGCAGAGCCCATCTGGCCAGCCGGCCGGTTAATAAAAAAATTAATAAATCGAAATTGTCTAACGTAAATTAAAGACATAAAACAAACATTAAATCTATTTTATTGTTTGCACTTCAAATAATGATGATAATAATGAATCATAAAAATTAATAATATACATAATATTATGATTTTAATATTCTTATTATGTTGTTTGTATATTTCGAATATCTGGAAATTCGTAAAAATTGAAAATGGTATAATGTGAATTAAAGACCCAAAATAATCATTAAATGTATTTTTCTTAACACGTTCGTGAAAAAGGCCCTTTTCCATGCTTGCAAAACGAGTGGAAAATTGGGCATTCTGACCATATTTGCCGGAGCAGAAGGGAATAATTACCTCATGCTCCTGGAAAACTCTCAAAATTATTTCAAAATTTTTCCAAAATTGTACTTTTTCCAAATTTTTTGTTTTTTTTTAAATTTTGAATTTATTAAATTTATTTTTTTTTCTTCGATCTAGGAGACGACACGAAATGCCAATTTCCGCATTCCCTGTGCATGCATGAAAAAGGTCTTATTCCCAGACTTGTTAAAAAAAATACGATGTGTAACATTGGTGGAAAGGGCTTTTTTAGACTCGGTTGATGATTTGTGCACTCGTGTACGACATCGACTTCCACTCGTGCTCGATCAGCATCCTCTGTAAGAAAAATCCAGTTTCCCCCCTAGTAATAATTACTCATAAACATAATGTTATATTTTTAATATGCTTTTTATGTCGTTTGAGAATTTAGAATATCTGAAATTCATAAAAATCTGAAAAGGTCTAACGTGATTTAAAGACATAAAATCAATTAAATGAATTTTATTTCTTGCATAATATTGTATATATTAATAATGTATATACATGTACATTTATCTATCAATCATCTACATCTACTTATCTTCTATATCTAAATACATCTATCTATCTTTTTAATCTAATTTCTATCTATTTTCTACTTCTTCTACATCTTCTGTATCGATATCTACGATATCTTCTTCATCTACAAATTTTACATCGTCTATCTTCTACTTCTATCTATCTATCTACATTATATTAAGATTACAAATAAATCATGTATTTTACGTTTCAATCTTTTCTTTTAATGCTTGTATTATTATGTGAACTTATTTGTGTTTCATTTTATTTCATTTTATTATAAGTTATTTATTTATTACAAGAAGAAGTGGGCTACTATCATCTTATTACATTTTTACTTTTTCACTATGTTCCCTTTAGTGATCATTGTTTCTTTGGATTAAAAAAATAGACAGCTAGCAAATAAATTACGGTGGCAAAATATAAAAAATAGCATTTTACAACCTTATATTGCCCTTGAAATATAACACCTTGGGATCAGAAATTATTTTTACATATTCCCGGTACAAAGACCAACATATTTTCAAAGTTTTAGACATTTTTATTATATATATATATATATATATAATAAAAATGTCTAAAACTTTGAAAATATGTTGGTCTTTGTATATATATATATTTATATGGGTGGTTTCATGTCAAGTGAGCATGTCCAAAAATAAAAATGTCTAAAAGTCTGAAAATATATTGGTCTTTGTACCCAGAATATGTAAAAATAATTTCAGACCCCAAGGTGTTATATTTCAAGGACAATTGAAGGTTGTAAAATGCTTTTTTTTTATATTTTGCCAATGTAATTTATTTGCTAGCTGTCTATTTTTTTTAATCTAAAGAAACAATGATCACTAAAGGGAACATAGTGAAAAAGTAAAAATGTAATAAGTATGATAGTTGCCCACTTCTTATTGTAACAAATAAATCACTTATAATAAAATTAAATATAATGAAACACAAATAAGTTCACATAATATATATATATATATATATATATACGCAGCATTAACAAAATTATGTATATGAGTGATTCTGCCATAATTGTCTCAGATGGCGTCTAGACCTCGCATACGAGTGTATGAATGAAAGAAATTATTTTTACATATTCTCGGTACAAATACCAACATATTTTCAGAGTTTTAGACATTCTTATTTTTGTACATGCTCACTTGACATGGAACCGCCCATATAAATATATATATATATATATATATATATATATATATATATATATATATATATATATATATATATATATATATATATATATATATATATATATTTATATATTTTACAATAAATCAATAAAATAGAGTCAAAATGTCAGTTCCGTCACGTGTTCAAAACATGATTTTCAATATGAAACCTTATACTACTGGAAAGAAAAAGCGAATATGTCAAATCTACTCATACACGTCGCAAATTGTAGGATTAATTATATATATTTTCGTTGGTCAGGAGAGAACGAGGTAATGCAGGTCACTGGCTAATTCCGGTCACTCTTATTTTCAATAATCTAAACATTTTTAGGTAATATTTCGAATAGTATTACAAACGCAACGTAAAATGCAATTAATCTAATGTCAGAGAAACATTCTGTGTAGTTTTAATAAGGAATTATACACAATCAAAGTTTAGGTCTACATTTCTTATAACTTTAATAATTTGAACAATCTATGAATACGAAATAGTGAAGAAAAAAGAGTACAGACCTATTGCTTTTCTGTCATATCAATTTAAATTACTAAGCAGAATTGGGGTAATACCGGTCACAATGTTATTTATATGACGCTCCCGAAAGTGAGGCTATGAAAACGTTGCACTGCACTCTCAGGTGGGGCTACTTTGCTCAAATGTTTTTGATTGAACAGTGGTTATGTGTCACATGTTTCACTATGTAAGTGCGAATAATAACGAAACTGATCATACGAAGGTTCATATAATTGATTTAAAGAAATTTTTCACCTATAAAACTAACTTTTTAACAATGACCGAAATTGTACCAAGGCTGACCGGTATTACCCTTTGATGTGGAGTAAATCTGGTCAAAATGCATTTTCTTATTTCGTCTTATAGCTTCGATGTCTTAGATTTTTATATTAAACCAATGAGTAATATTTAAAGTCAATGGTTTGAACTAGCATAATAATTATTTAAAGTTGATAAAAGACAATTTGAAAGTGGAAATGACAAGCACGTTTACTTAGGTGACCGGAAATACCCCATTCTCCCCTATAAAGCGAAATTCAACTAACTACTATTGAAACTGGTTGTATACTTTTTGTCCAGCGATTTGCAACAAAATTTTGATAATAGCATTAACCGCTTTGAAAAACATGCCATTTGATATCTCTATCTAACGATGAATTTTTAAGTATATATCTAGAGTACACAAATGCAAATGTCAGAATTATCAAAGGTTTAAAATATTGCGAACGCGCACAAGAAGATTTTTCAGTTTTGTATCGTACACAAATTTCAGTCAGTTCCGTCCCCCCTGTAAAACACTACTTAAGTTATGTTTATTGATCAACAAAATGCGTTTTCTCGTAGTATTTGGCGGACATAAGAATAATCTATGCGGAAAAATTTTACATTTTTAACGTGAAATCTCAGTTCCGTCCCTGTAAGTTCCGTCTCCTGATAACATTATATAATATTGTGTACATTTTCATATGAATACTTTTTAATGTATCCCATTCAAGTATTTTGTTTTAAATGTTATTATGAGTACAAAAAATCCTCAAACTCTAAAAAATAGTTAGTATACATGTACAGTATAATATACATACTGGGATGGGCAAAAATTTCTTTTTTATTTGATTTCGAGTAGCAATAATCTTTTTTTATATGTTGAAAGAAGCTATTTGCTCCAAGGTAGAATTATAAGGATGACTTTTTTAGTATTATAAGGATGACTTTTTTAGATTTTTATACTAAAATCCGAGGTGAAAGTTCGTATCCGCAATCGAAACATATAAAAGTAATTTTTTTTTTCAATTTATATGTCAAAACCAATCTTAAATTTTATTTTCGAACTTCAATGTGACGATAATGACGCTACAAAATCTAATTACTGACAGTATATTGACGTCAATTATTTTTTTACATAAACTTGGCAATACAATAAACTATTATGCAAATTCTCAGAAAGAATTTTCAGTTTAAAAAGAAATTATAATTGTATATATTTTTTATACTTTTCTAATATCTCATATTTTACTCATTTATGTTATTTTATTTTTATAAACGTATTATTTATGATAATTATTAGTTATGTTTCTGCCATACTTTCTAACAATTATTTTTTGAGGATTTTGAACCGCATTTGATAGTAATTGTTTATTGTTTAATGTTTATCCGAGGTCGAAGTTCAAGTTAACTTTGCAGAGGTAATTTAATACGTGGACGCATTAGAGCTGGGTGTCTATAGTCATGATGTATCCATTCCCCCCTCCTACATTTGGAGAATCTAGTAGGTAAAGTACGTATGTATCATATTTGGTCCTACAATTTCCAGTGGTATCCAAATCACCGGAATCACGGTAATAAACAATATGAAAAAATCATGTCTGAAAGTTTCACATGCCCCGGATTTGAACTCGGGAATGTGTTAGTTAGAAGTCCAAGTAACAAACCACACAGCTACCGCGGCTCCTTAAATTATTTATTATTACTAGGAATCATAGGCGCGAGATTTGCGCCACAATTTCCATCATTAACCATATCAATATCAATATAAATTGAAGTAAATAGATATTCATGTCCATTTTGAAATTAAATCACCACTGCGCATGCCTGTGAGAATGAAGTCACTATTGCGTATGCTTGCATGCACGTAGTCACTACTGCATATGACGGTGTGTATGAAATCACTACCGCGAATGCCTAAGTGCAGGGAGATACTATTGCCCAAGATTGTGTGAATGAAGTCACTATTGCGCACACCTGCATGCACACAGTAATTACTGCGCGAACTTAACTGAACATTAACGTAACTGCGCATGCGCATGTGAATGTGTATACAACCGCGCCCCCTTTCTCATACTCAATTTATTTCATCCTCTTTCTTAACTTTTACCCCTCTCCAGAACCACCACTACCCCCTTCACCTTCCTCTCCTCATTCTACCCACCGCATCCATTCACCCAATTTCTCCTATGCATACGGTATTTCCTGTCTTGATATAAAAATTCTACCATTCTCTCTTTCTTTCTCTTCGAATATATATATATATATATATATATATATATATATATATATATATATATATATATATATATATATATATA
Source organism: Gastracanthus pulcherrimus (assembly GCA_949152435.1). Taxonomy (NCBI): domain Eukaryota; kingdom Metazoa; phylum Arthropoda; class Insecta; order Hymenoptera; family Pteromalidae; genus Gastracanthus; species Gastracanthus pulcherrimus. Next base: position 54,217,255 of record OX424575.1, on the reverse strand, counting down.
TATATATATATATATATATATATATATATATATATATATATATATATATATATATATATATATATATATATATATATATATATATATATATATATATATATATATATATATATATATATATATATATATATATATATATATATATATATATATATATACTAGGGGGGTACCCCCCTGCTCGCAAAAAATGCATTTGAAGTTTGAAAATGAAATTTAAGATCGGTTTTGAAATATAAATTTAAAAAAGAAACTTTTAATTGTTTTAATTGCGCATACGAACTTGTATCCCTTATTTTAGTAGAAAAATCAAAAAATGGCAAACCTGAATTTTCAATGGTAATGAGTTAATTAAAAATGTCATACTTAAAGTTCTGCGTTGCAGCAAATAGTTTCTTGCAACATATAGAAAAAGATTATTGCTACTAGGAATAAAATAAAAAAAAAATTTTGTGGGTACCCTAATATCCACACGCATTGACAAAGTTATATATATATATATATATATATATATATATATATATATATATATATATAATATTAAAATATATAATATAAACATATATAAATATATATAATATTAAAATATATAATATAATATAAACATATATAAATATATATAATATTAATATATATATAATATAATATAAACATATATAAATATATATAATATTAATATATATAATATAATATAAACATATATAAATATATAGACAATAATCATATATATGTATGGGTGATTCTCTGGGAAAGCTAGATCATAAAATTTTTTCTTTTATTTCTTCAGTAAAAATGTTTCTCTTGGTATGTAGAACGTATGAAATTTTTTTTATATTTCTTGAAACCCTCGGGTTCAAAGTTGATCAATATTAAATATGAGCATGTAGACATTTTTTACATTTTTTAGCTCATTTCAACCTCCATTTATTCAACAAAATTAAATCGCTTAAAAAAATAGGAAAAAAGGATTATTTAGCTTATTTTCTGAATTTTTCACAAAAAATGGACCCAAAACCTTTTCATGCCCCTTTCGATGAATTAAATTCATTTTAAAACGTAGAATCCTGAAAAAGGTGGGTTTGATTACTCGAACCATTACACCAAAAATCATGAACATAGTTTTCTTTAGTACAAAAGTGATTTACATAGTCGCAAAATGGCAGAAGTGCAATATTTATATAAAAAGATCAAAATAGCATGAAATTTTGTTAAAAAAATTATTAAAATGCACATGTTAGCAATAAAGTCATATTTATCTTCAAACAACTTTAAATACACGGTGACCCATTTTAATCGCCGCACCCGGATTTCTCGGAACCTAAGCCGAGGGAATAGGGAAAAACGGTTCAGACAAAAGTTGTAGGGGACAAAGGGGGCCACACAATGGCGCTAACGTCTTTGACCTTGAACTTGATCTTTAAGGTTAATTCAAGGTTAAATTGGTTTTTTCATATGGGAACATCTAGTTTTGAGCCTGGATTCGGAAAGAGCGGGAAATTTTACGTTCAAAATCATATTGAGAAAAGTTTTTTCAAGGTAAAATCAAGGTCATACTCCGATAAGTCCGTTTAAAATCGTTTTTATCCATGAACCACAGGCTAAGCTGGTTCAAATTGATCGTAGGCTGTAAATAAATTTTTAAAATTGTTTATTTTTTTATCATTACTAGGCAAAAACAATCCGAAGTGAAGTCAATTTGACCTTGAGATTAAAATGGAAACCCACAAATTCCAACTCACAAATCCTAACCCCACAAATCTCAAAACCAAAAACATTCGATCCGCAAACTTTAAACTCACGCATCCTTAACCAACATTTTCCTACCTCACACACCCTAAACCCACACACCCCAAACTCACATATCCTATTTTTTTCTTTAATTTAAATTTTGACTTTGTATTTGCATTTTTTATTAATTATTATTTATTTGCTTCTACAATTATCTTAGTCGGATCTTAATTTTTTGAATTATGAGCTGTCAAAAAATGTGATTTTTTTTACAAAAAAAACTCATAACTTCCTAAAAATAAAGATACAACATTTCTGTTTTATACAAAAAGCATCATAGCTATTTTTTTTAGAATCGAACTATTAAAAAAAACTTAATATTAAAAATGGGCGGAAAATCTTAAAATCGGTGAGCAGTTCAGATTTAATTAAAAGAACGATTGACGGAACCTATTTTCTTCGTAGATGTGTTTTAAATGATTACATTATCAAAATTAGTATTTCTGAAATTCGAATGCTACTAATTCACATTATTTACATAAAACAAAAAAATAAAAGGAAGTTTTAGTTTTATTTGGAATCAAAATAAGAAATAATGCTTTATTGAATACCTTTAATGTTTTGACGATTATTTTAATTTAAAACTTAAAATTAAAAAAGTGTTATAAACGAAGTATTTATGGCAAATACAGTTAGCTAAATAAAGTTACCGTAATTTTCCAACGTTTTTCCTTTTTGGGCGCAACCGTACACGGGCGAGTCTTATAATTATTAATATTTTTGATACCATTTTACTATTTAAATTTAATAGTAATTAATATCTGGCTCTGAAATGGCTGACTATCCGCCCAACGATATTGTTGATATGATTTTGGTTTTAGGAGCAAGCCAAAATAATTATCGTGGTGCGGCAAGACTTTATGCTGAACGCTATCCTGACAGACGACACCCTGACGATAGAGCTATCAGACGTTTAACTCAACGTAGGCGCCATGAGTTTGATGAAAATGATAATCGAGTTGTAACTATCCTTGCAATAATTCATCTTGACCCACACATTAGCGCTCGTTGAGTCGAAAGGGAAATTGGTATTCCAAGACATACTTTTCTAAGAATTATGAAGGTGCTTCAATATCACGCGTATCATATTACTTTGGTTCAAGAGCTACAGTTTGAGCATTTCCAACAGCGTATTGTGTTTTGCCAATGTGCTTTATGAATGATAGAAAATGATCCAGACTTTTTTAATTTTGTTCTTTTTTCTGATGAGGCAAAATTTCAAAGTGATGGGTAACTGAATAGGCATAATTGCCATTATTGGTCTGATGTGAATCCTCATTGGGTCAGAACTGAAAAACATCGAAGACGTTGGAGTATTACGGTATGGTGCGGGATTATCAATGGCTATTTGATTGGTCCTTAATTTTTTTAAGAAAATGTAAATCAACATACCTATTTGACGCTAATAAGAGATGAACTACCTGGATTGATGGAAGATGTTGATTGATGGAAGGTGCTTGACTATAATCAAGCAACCCGAACAGTGAGAGGCAAGGGGACTCACTATAATCAAGCACCCCGATCAGTGAGAGGCAAGGGGACTCACTTTAATCAAGCACCCCGAACAGTGAGAGGCAAGGGGACTCACTTTAATTAAGCACCCCAAAGGAAACAATCCTTACTACGTCCACGTCGTTGTTTCTGGGTAGCGCGAAAAGTAAGGTTGATACATTTATAACATATGCTTCAACGATCTTAAAGTTACCGTTAAAAAATCATTTTGCCCTTGAGAACAATTTTTCAGGGTTCAGGATGTGTGGGTTTGGGGTGTGTGGGATTAGCATGCGTGGGGTAGGGATGTGTGAGACTGGGTGGTGTGGGGTATGGTTGTGTGGGACTGGGGTGTAACAGTATAGTATGTAAGGGCACGAAGTTTATGGGGTTAGGATGTGCGAGTTTGAGTTTTATTTACTAGGATGTATAAGTTTTGGGTGTATGGGTTCCCCTATTAAGCCTACGATCAATTTGAACCAGCTTAGCCTGTGGTTCATGGATAAAAACGATTTTAAACGGACTTATCGGAGTTTGACCTTGATTTTACCTTGACAAAAAATTTTCTCAATATGATTTTGAACGTAAAATTTCCCGCTCTTTCCGAATCCGGGGTCAAAACTAGGTGTTCCCATATGAAAAAACCACTTTGACCTTGAAATAACCTTAAAGGTCAAGTTCAAGGTCAAAAACGTTAGCGCCATTGTGTGGCCCCCTTTGTCCCCTACAACTTTTGTCTGAACCGTTTTTCCCTATTCCCTCGGCTTAGGTTCCGAGAAATCTGGGTGCGGCGATTAAAATGGGTCACCGTGTATTTAAAGTTGTTTAAGATAAATATGACTTTATTGCTAACATGTGCATTTTAATAATTTTTTTAACAAAATTTCATGCTATTTTGATCTTTTTATATAAATATTGCACTTCTGCCATTTTGCGACTATGTAAATCACTTTTGTACTAAAGAAAACTATGTTCATGATTTTTGGTGTAATGGTTCGAGTAATCAAATCCACCTTTTTCAGGATTCTACGTTTTAAAATGAGTTTAATTAATCGAAAGGGGCATGAAAAGGTTTTGGGACCATTTTTTGTGAAAAATTCAGAAAATAAGCTAAATAATCCTTTTTTCCTATTTCTTTAAGCGATTTAATTTTGTTGAATAAATGGAGGTTGAAATGTGCTAAAAAATGTAAAAAATGTCTACATGTTCATATTTAATATTGATCAACTTTGAACCCGAGGGTTTCAAGAAATATAAAAAAAATTTCATACGTTCTACATACCAAGAGAAACATTTTTACTGAAGAAATAAAAGAAAAAATTGTATGTTCTAGCTTTCCCAGAGAATCACGCATACATATATATATATATATATATATGTATATATATATATATATATATATATATATATATATATATATATATTATATATATAAAGTTGTTTGAAGATAAATATGACTTTATTGCTAAAATGTGCCTTTTAGCCCCCTGCGTAATCGTTTTACCCGACTTTTTCGTTTTCAAATGCATATTTTTCTTTACATTTCGGAAAATGAATAATATCAAGATATTTTTAAAAAGAATTGTGGAAATATCAAAAGTCGAACCAAGTGTATAATAAAAAGCAAGCTGTCAACATTAATTTGCATTGACGTAGGTATTTTAAAAGTGTACCGGTCAAAAGTTATGGCCGAAAATGTCAGAACTAGATATTTCGTTCATCACCTACGTTACAAACCTTGTTTAGGTGGGATAATGCGTCAGAGGGTTAATAATTTTTTTAACAATATTTCATGTTAGTCTGATTTTTTTCATATAAATATTGTACTTCTGTCCTTTTTCGACTCTGGCAGTCACGTTTGTTCTGAAAAAAGCTAGCTTCATGATTTTTGGTGTAATGGTTCGAGTGATCAAACCCACTTTTTTCAGGATTTTAAGTTTTAAAATGATTTTAATTAATCGAATAGGGCATTAAAAGGTTTTGGAACCATTTTTTATGAAAACTTCAGAAAATTTAGTAAAAATTACCTTGTTGCTATTTTTTAAGTGATTTAATTTTGTTGAATAAATGGAGGTTGACATTTGTTAAAAAACGTAAAAAATGACTATATACTCATATTTAGCCTGAATCAACTTGGGTACCAAGAGGAATATTTTTACCGAAGAAATGAAATATGAGAAATAAAAATCAAAATTTTGACGTAAAAGCGGTTATTTTTGGACATTTTTAATAACCTCAATCTTTAATGATTGTCCAAAAATGAAAATTATTTTCATTCTCTATTCCAAATACTATCAACAGAAAAATTGGGACACCAAAGAATATCAAAATATGGATATTATAGCACTATCTGTAGTGTATCGCTTTACATTTTACATTTCAAATGGGTTCTCTCATAGTTCGATGTAATTTAATTCATGTAATATACGTTATAAGTAATTTTGTGTGAAAGCTGACATAAAGACCTTTAATTTGCGTTGACGCAGCACTTCTAATAGCATTCTGATAACAAGTTATGCTGAACTGAAATTTCTAAAAAAAAAATAGGTGATAAATGGGAGATTGCAAAATATTGAAGAAAGTTCGCTCGTATTTGCGGTCTCCTATTTACCGCCTAATTATTTCTATAAATTTTAATACAGCATAACTTACGACCAGAATGTCCTTAAAAGTGCTGGGACAACGCAAATTAAAGGTCTTTATGTCAGCTTTCATACAAAATTACGTATGAGTACGTATGATGTATAAGAGACTGCTATAATTTCCACATTTTGATATCTTATATTGTGCAAATTCTTCTGTTGATACTATTTGGAACAAAAATTCAAAATAATTTTGGGTTTTGAACAATCATCATACATTGACCTTATTAAAAATGTGTAAAATTAGCCGGTTTTAAGTCAAAATTTTGACTTATACGGCTCTTAATTCGAAGAAAAAATTTGTTTGTCGGTTGTAACGCAACTGATTTTCAATTCTAGTAGTATAATCCATTGTCCAAAACTTCTTTTAGCCTGAATAATTAAGTTTAAGTTATTTTATTCGCGATTTTACGAAAAATGAATTCGAGGTAGCCACAGTTAATGCAAATTTATTTAATTAATTTTAATACAATAAAACAACATTTTAACTATATTTTCTGAAATTTGTACTGCAAAATATGAATAAATGAGCCATTGGTAGCTAAACTTTGCAAGCGCCTAAGAAAAAAGTTGTCCTGCGGCGACCTCTATAACTCATCACTGGATCATCTGAAATCAAAAAATCAAAATGTTTTTATTAGTTAATACGTTTTTCGAGATAACGTTGTCCAGTTCTATTTTTTTTATCGATTTTTTAATTTTTGGTAATTCTTGGAAGTCAAAACATCGATTTTTGCTAGAAAAAATCGGCAAATTTGTTATTGTAAAATAAATAATAATTATGAAAAAAAGCTCGACAGCGTTACCTAGTAATTTATGTGTAGAAATAGTGTACAAAATTTTAAAAGGATCGGTGTAGTAGGTTTTGAGTTACAGAGGTCACTGACTTTTTTTTAGACGCCTGCAAAGATTTGCTGCCAATGGCTTATTTGTTCATATTTTGCATTAAAATTTCACAAAATATAGTTCAAATGTTGTTTTATTATATTAATGTTAATTAAATAAATTTGCATTAACTGTAGCATGTAGAAAAATTCTTAACAGTATGCTTTTTTTCACCGAATTAACCTTGCCTCCTACTCCGTAAGCACCCAGCTTGCAGGAAAATTATTTTTTTTACAAATACCAACTTTTTGTAGGCTCATTTTTGATATTTGAAAACTTTTGGGAATTCGAACTACCCTAATATACGAGGGTAGTTCAATAAGTCTTTAGAATAAAGTATAAAAACAATTTTTTTTGGGTAAATTTTTTTTTATTTTTCAACATAATCTCCTTGGAGCTCTATACACTTGGTCAATCGCTTTTTAAGTTTTTTTAATCCTTCAGAAAAGTGCGTTTTCGGAAGTTCCTCAAAATAAGCACTTACAGAGGCAATGACGTCTTCGTTGTCCGTAAATCTCTGTCCACCGAGCCATTTTTTCAAGTTTGGAAATAAGAAAAAGTCACTGGGGGCTAAATCTGGTGAATACGGTGGGTGTTCGACCAATTCGAATTTTAGTTCTTCAATTTTAGCCATTGAAACGAAGCATGTGTGAACTCGGGCGTTGTCGTGATGAAAGAGAATTTTTTTTCTCGCCAAATGTGGTCGTTTTTTTTTAATTTCTTCCTTCAGCTGCTCTAATAATGATGCATAATACTCACCAGTAATTGTTTTACCCTTTTCCAAGTAGTCAATAAGTATAATTCCACGTGCATCCCAAAAAACTGTAGCCATAACCTTACCAGCTGACTTTACGGTCTTTGCCTTCTTTGGAGCTGGTTCGCCTGTGGAAATCCACTGTTTGGATTGTTCCTTTGTCTCAGGAGTGTAGTGGTGTATCCATGTTTCATCCACAGTCACAAATCGACGAAAAAATTCCTCAGGATTCCGACTTATGCGCGCCAAAAGAGCCTCAGAGGCGACCACTCTATTGCGTTTATTCTCAGCTGAGAGCAAACGCGGCACCCATCTTGCCGATAGCTTTTTCATGCCTAATTTTTCATGTAGAATTGAAACAACTGCACCTATAGATATCCTTGTGGCCTCAGCTAACTCACGCACTTTTAATCTTCTATCCTTCAACACCATATCGTGGATTTTATTGATGATTTCGGGAGTAGTGGCTTCTACGGGCCTTCCTGAACGTGGTTCGTCACTTATTGATGTACGACCACGCTTAAATTCATTTACCCAGTTATAAACCGTTGCTAAGGCAGGGGCAGATGTGCCATGAACTGAGTCCAATTCATTTTTTATCTCATATGGAGTTAAACCCTTTAAATGAAAATGTTTAATGACCGCTCTGAACTCTTTTTTTTCCATTTTTCTTAACAAGCAATTTTTTTTTTTCAATTGGTTATAAAAACACGTAAACTCAGAAGATGTGGACTGTGACTGCACCATATATCTAGTCGGGAGTGGTGCTGACTGAAAACAGATGATTTGGAGCGATTCGCGCGCCATCTGTTGGTCATTCTAAAGACTTATTGAACTACCCTCGTACACACACAAATAGACAAAATTATCTCTCTATATTATAAAATTATTTCGCCGCCGCCGCCGTGTATAAGAATCGAGGACCTTCCTGATATCTCCTTTTTTCTACGTTATTTTGGCCTATTTTTTTGTAATTTTTCGTTATTTTTACATTATTTATGTTCAATTTTACGTTATTTTACGTTATTTTTACGCGATTTATGAGCTATTTAACGTTATTTTACGCTGCTTTATGTTATTCTACGTTATTTTAGATCTAAGAATCGGACCTTCTCCATATTTTCACTTTTCTACGCTCTTTTGGCTTACTTCTCGAAATTCTCAGTTATGTTTACGTTATTCATGCGCCATATAAGAATAGAACCTTCTCCATGTCGTTCTTTTTCTACGTTATTTTGGCCTTATTTTCATAATTTTTCGTTACTTTATGCCTAATAATCGATGCCTTTTGTATTTCTCCATTATTCTACGTTATTATGGCCTATTTTTGCAATTTTTCGTTATATTATCGTATAACTTATGCGCTATTTAACGTTATTAAAGTTACTTTATGTTATATTACATTATTTTATGCTATTTTAAGGAATTTTGTGTTATTTATATGTTACTTTCCTTTATTTCATGATTATTGTAAAGGTTCTGACAACAAATAAACAGTTATCAATATTATAATTGCAAACAGGAACATGTAAACTACATCTATAAGTGTCACGAAAAATTTCGAACGTCTTTCCTTTCACGGAACCCTTTATATTAGGGGTTAAAAGTGGGTTAGAAGGAAGAAAACATCGTAACTTCCTTCGATACTTCCAAAGTACATTTTCTTTATTATAGCAACATGTTAACTACGTCTATAAGTGTCTACCAAAAGAGTTCGAATAACTTTTCATTCGCGGAATTCTTAAAATTAAGGGTTGAAAGGGGTTGGAAACCAAAAAAATTATTTGGTACCTTCAAGATTTCCAAAGTAGATATTTTATTGCAAGAGCGTATTAACTACGTCTATAAATGTCCACGAATAAATTTCAAACGACTTTTCATTCACTGAACCCTTTAAATTATGGGTTGAAAGGGGTTGAAATGCAATAAACGAATTGTTACTCTTCACTGGATTTCCAAAGTACAATTCTGTATTGCAGGAATATATTAATTACGTCTAAAAGTATCCAAGAGAAAATTTCAAATTGATTTCCATTCACAGAACCCTATAAAATAGGGGTTGAAAAGGGTTGGAAGCTAAAAAAAATTATTTAGTATCTTTAGGATTTCCACAGTAGATTTTCTATTACAGGAACCTATTAATGGTGCAGGACTGGGTTGAACCCATAAAACGATTCTTTTTTACGAGTGCAGAGAATTTTTTACGTTTATCAATGTGACCTCTCTAGATTGTCATATTGGTACACTCCGTCAACACCTTCTATCTGGTCCCTCCTACCACCTTTTTGGAATTGCTGAGACGCACCTTGCTCAAAACATTGACGACAATCGCATTCAGATCAAGGGCTATTCAATTTTAAGATTAGATACGAATAAATTTGGGGGTGGGTTAGTCCTGTATGTACACAATAGTTTTAAGGCAACCATACTAAGCCGCTCACGTACCACCCAGGATGGTACGCCGAACATTTCTGAATATATTATGTGTAGTGTGCAACAGGGCGACCTTCCCCCCGTATTCGTTGCTCTAATTTATAGGCCACCGCATGTACCATTCCTGCAAAATTCTGACCTAATTGATAAGCTAGCTAGATACACGCAGGACTATAGCCATAAAATCTTGATGGGTGATCTGAATGCGAACCTGTTGAAGACGTCGGCTGATGCAAGATTCGTTAGGTGATTAGCCGACGATTTAAATCTAAAAATAATAGAGCATGGTGCGACTCATCACCTCGAGCGGTCTCACACGTGGATTGATGTCGTTATGACAGATGACAACGACGTGGTGCTGAATGCCAGCAATCAGGCGGCGCCCTTTGCCAGCAATCACACAATTATAGATGTTGACATAGATTTTAAATTAAACAATAGCCCCATCACCGACACTTTCAGTTACAGAGACTTTAAAACAATAGAACAGGAAGATCTTCTATCTTACCTGAGTAAATGTGACTGGGCGGCGTTTGATTGCTTGGATAACAACGACATGGACGATTTAGTGGTACAGCTCAGCGCCAATCTCATGAGGGCAATAGATAAACTCGCTCCACTGAAGCAATTTACACCAAAAAATAAAGCTAATCCATGGATTGACGCAGATCTGGCTCACGTAATAAAAAAACGTGACGCCGTACGCAGACGACTACAGCGCACAAAAAACGGTAATCTTTGGCAGGAGTACCGATCTCTCGCGGTCGATACAGAACAACGCATGAAAATCGCGTGGGAGACTTACATGCAGAATAAGATTTTTGAAGCCCTAGAAAATAAGAAGGATATTTGGAAAGAACTAAAGGGCTAGGGGCTCCTTCCAAGGGCACGGGAAGGGGGGTTGCATGGCTTCTCGCCGGGTGAGCTGAACTCGCACTTTGCGGGGGTATCGGTCTCCCAGACAGCCCTACTAAAACTAACCGAGGACATACGAACTGGGATTAACGACAGTAAGAAACTAATGACTATACTGCTACTGTTCGACTTTAGTAAGGCGTTTGACACTATATCACCATCTAAATTACTTCGTAAGCTGATATGCATGGGTTTTTCCAGGAGTGTTCTTCTGTGGATGAAATCATACACTTTTGGTCGCAGACAAAAAGTCATAACTGATAACAACGGGGAATCTGATTGGCTAACCACCAATCTAGGTCTGCCACAGGGTTCAGTCCTGGGGCCCTTGCTATTCAGTCTTTATATCAATGACTTACAAGACGTACTGACTGGTGGTGATGTTAAACACTTGCTATACGCTGATGACTTGCAAACTTACACTCAAGTGACATGGCGAGATCTTCATGTGGGTATCAGATGCATGTCGACACTTGGAATATCGGCATCGTGTGCGCGCGGCGAGCCGGGAAAGCGGCCGAGCGTCGAGCAGCCAGATACAACTATCACAAGGATGCCGAGTATAGCAAATTCAGCCAGATACGCGGTGTATGGGCACCGCTGCTGACAATATAGGAGAGACGGCGCGCGACTGACTATCGCCGGCCATGTAGTTTTACACGGCCGGGTTTTTTTAATATCTCGGGCGCGTACAACACGCAATTACAGTGCTCAGTGGGTACATTTTTTTTATTACTCGATATCAATTTTTGTATATATGTTGGTAACTATCTAAGGAATCATTTACCCAAAAAGTTCGTTTTTTAACAATGCACTCGCGATTTAAATTTTTGTTTTAAAAGCTTTTAATAGAAAGTAACCACAATACACTGTACATCATTACTCTCCTGTATTAAAAAATTTATTTAAGTTGTTTAAGTACTGCGCATATTTTTGTTACATGCATAATGTCTGACTCTGTTTAATAAATAGTGAACTTACTTTTAAATTGGATATTACCTTTTCTTTGCGCAGTTGTCGACTTTTTCTTCGGGTATATATATATATATATATATATATATATATATATATATATATATATATATATATATATATATATATATTTATATTTGATCAAGCACCAAAGTTGTGAAAATAATCCAGCTATTCGGTTATATTGGTTATTTACACATTTTGAACTTTACTCAAGAGATAATCATTCATTTGCCTTATCTGTGAGGTTACATGTTGCCAAGTAATAATATTTTTCATTTCGTGGAGATAATTGATTTAATTCAGAATACTAGTTTTTATCAATATTCCAAGGGAAAATAAAAGCGGTATAATTTGGAAAATATTCCGGAACAATATTATTGTTGTAATATTACTACTGTAAATTACAACGGTAGATAAAACATTCCTAGATTATACCAGTCAATCAATTTTTTTTCTTTTTACGAACTAAATTACTACGTACAATCAGCACCGTGTGATAAATACAGGTGCTGCAGGCGAACAAAGACAAAAACCTCGCGTGAATTTCGATTCGACATCCACGACCAGGTACTTTGAAAATGAACCTCAGGACGAGCTGATGTCCGTCACAGATCCGCTCGAACGTACAAGACCGAGAAATGAAATACCGACCGTACGTACAGAGCGATCACTTGGAGAAAATCCTACACGAGCACGAATGTTTGTCGATTCACCTGAGAAAACATCACGAGTATTCGATAGCCATCCGTACTTAGAGAAATTGCGTACGAGCTTACCCGAGAAATTGCGCCAATCAAGATTTTCATTTCATCAATCTCAAAACACAGTCGGAGCGCGAAATAAAAGATCTGTGCGAACCAATTACGACTTATGGGAGGTAGAGGAGGCTGAGGGAGGGGAGACCCGTCGGTGTCAAAATGCGGGCAACGACCGCCCCAATAGCGACTTATCGAGCGCATATTATTCTTGGTCGACAGTCGAAAATGCAGTCAAGCGACACAAACCGAGGGATATCGGCGACACCGTGCGGGAGTGTCGCTTAAAATTCTCAGGTGCAAAAGATGAAAGCATCGAGGAGTTCCTCACACGCCTCAAAGAGTGTTGTCGAGACCACTGGTACTGCTGGGACGATTTCCGCGCGGCAGTGAGGCGCTGTTACAGCGAGAACCAACAACAAGTACAACTGTTGTCGAAGGCCATAAGGCGTGTACAGAGGCCGCAAGAGCCGGTACGAAATTAGGTCGTCTGCTGGATGACAATCTTAAACAAGATACCCAAGCATATGGAATTTGACGCACACCTCGACTTGATGTACGAGAACATGGCCGAGGAGCTCAACGGAGTTTTCGGTCGGCATAACGTCCGGCACGTTGACGAATTTTTCCCGCTGGCTAAAGATTCGTCAGCTGAAGAGGGAATAATCGAGCGCTCGAACAGCAGCTGGTCAAGCCCGGTTTTTATGACTAAGAAAGCGAATGGCACTTACCGCTTCTGCATTGATTACCGTAAGATAAATGCTGTGTCAAGTACCAACGCATACCCCCTCCCATATATGGGTACAATCTTGAGTAAACTTATCGTCATTGAGCAAACTATCACCAAATCAAGGTCAACAAGGATTGTCGGCCGATCACAGTATTTACTGTGCCTGGCCTGGGCTTATTCCACTTGAAACATCTTCCGTACAGTATATCGGGCGTGCCCACATGTTTATAGGAATTGGTCGACTCTTTGATAATTCCTGACCTTGAGCCGTATTGTTACTGCTATTTGAATTATATAATCATTCATATCATCCAAATAGCAGTAACAATACGGCTCAAGGTCAGGAGTTATCAAAGAGTCGAGCAATTCCTGGAAACATGTGGGTACGCTCGATACGTATTTTCTCCCGTTCCTCATTAGCTGAATTAAAGGTTCAGCTAATGTAGCATAGTTCCCGAGAAATTTACGGTACCATGCCGGCATACCAAAAAATCTGCGCAGTTGTTTGAGCGTTTTTGGCGCCGGAAACTCCATAATTGACTCGATTTTGTCCGGATCCGGACGACATCCGTCATCATTTACGACCACCCCAAGGTGACTACATCGAGACTTTCGAGGAGTACATGCGAATTCTCGAGTTGGTTCTCGAAAGAATCAAGAGTCGGTCTCAGCATTAATCGAGAGAAAGTGTGTTCAGCCGGGAGGAGGTGAAGTACCTTTGAGTGCTCGTAAATCATGACGGATGTCGTCCTGATCCGGGCAAAATCGAGTCAATTATGGAGATTCCGGCGCCAAAAACGCTCAAACAACTGCGCAGATTTTTGGGTATGCCGGCATGGTACCGTAAATTCCTCATGAACTATGCTACATTAGCTGAACCTTTAAATCAGCTGATAAGAAACGGGACAAAATACGTATGGGGCGAAGAGCAGCAAAGCTCGTTTGAACAGATAAAATGGCTCCTCGACTCGGCCCCTATTTTACATCGGTCATACTTCGATCAACAATACTGCACATAAACCGACGCCTCAAATACTGGTCTCGGGGCCGTGCTTATGCAGGTGATCGTGTGTGAGGAAAGGGTTCTCTTCTTCGTGAGTAGAACTTTGACCTCGGCCGAACGTAATTACTCGACGGTGCGCGAATACTTAGCCGTGATTTGGGCAATCCTCAAATTTCGTCTGTACGCGGAGGGATACCACTTTAAAGTTGTGACTGATCATAGCAGCTTACAGTGGCTGTGCAATTTTCGCAACTTCACGGGACACCTCGCCAGTTGGGCTTTGGAACTTCAAGGCTATGATTATTCCGTGGAACACCGCACTGACAAACTGAATGACGTGCCTAACGCGCTCTCGCGTGTGCATGAAAACGAGAGCGAAGCCCTAACCTGCATTCAATTCGACGAGCCAACGAGCGGCCGGCTTTACTATTATCAGCCAGACCATTTTCTCGATGATATTTTTGAGGATGAGGATGCGTGGAAGTTACTACTTCCGCGGGAGCAAGGGCAGCAAGCACTTTACGAATATCATAACGAGCCAACGGCAAGCCACCTCGGCCGCCATAAAACGTACCAGCGTCTAAAGCTCACATACTACTGGTCGAAGATGCATAAAGATGCAGGAAAATACGTGCGACACTGTACGATCTGCCAACAGAGCAAGCCTCTGTAGCTCCGGCCCGCCGGCCTCATAGGTATTTGCAGCTTTTCACGCCCGTGGGAGGTCGTAGCCGGCGACGTAATGGGCCGACAACCAAAAACCCCACGAGGACACGAGTATCTACGCTAGGTAGAGTGCATTCCTATCAGAAAAGCGAATGCAGTAACTATAATAAAGCACTTGAACGGGCGCGTGTTTTTAAGATTCGGTATTCCCAAGGTTTTTCTAACAGACAACGGGGCCGAGTTTAAGAAGCGCGCTATGGTGAAATTCTTGAGTGACAGAAACGTGCACCATACATCATACACACATCATACATCATACACTTCTACCCTATCATCCACAGCTAAATACGGTCGAATGCATTAATCGAACGATGAAAACCATGATCACTTAATTTATCGAGAAGAATCATAAGACATGAGACGTACATATCGCAGAATTTGCGTATGCCATAAACACATTCAAGCAAAAGTCCTTGCAAATCACACCAACTCTGCTAAATTACGGCCGACAGCCAAATGATCCAAAGTCACTGCACCGAAGAGAAGACGCTCAAGCGGCCGAACATGCCGAGCACAAGGTCGTAACTGAGTGGCAAGGGCGGATCGAACAGCTCGGTGAGCTAGAAAAAGATGTGTGCAAAAATGCAAAGGTAGCTACCATCCGCCAAGTAAAGTACTATAATGCTAAGCACCGACCATCATGCCCGCGATACCGTAAAACACGAATAAAAATCAAGGTAGGCTGAGAAAAACGCGGATCATTGTAATAAACAAAAATATAAAACCTGCGCACATGCGAAGCACGGAATGTATGGAAACAATCGATAGCCGCAATCTCACATGTAGAACCGTTACAAACTGCCACAAGCGCACACGCAGGCGACCGAAAGGATCGAAGAGTAAAAATATAAACTAGTTAGTCAATTCGTCACCGAGAAAAACGCGTGCGCAAAGAGCAAATACTCAGCTGGACGCCTGCGTCGAATAATGTCGTATCATCGCACGATTCGTGCATCACTCGCTCGCATAGACAAAATTATTTTTTTCTATGTTCTTTATTTTTTACGTATCACAATATTACTTTTTATTTTCACTCTTCACAATTTATTATTAGTACTCATTCACTATTGAACATTCACTCATTTCATACATAAATCACCCTATAATTCAGAATCATCCCACAGATAGCATCACAGAACCGCCAGCCCAAGATGAGCGATGAGTCAACAGCTGACCGAAACACGCTGACCGACGACGGCAGGCCTACGGTCGACGGAAACACCGCAGAAGGGGAAGAGCTGACTCCAACACAGCAGCAACTGGCTGTTAGCCCGAGAGCGGCGACAACCGAGTAAGAAGCCGGAGCAGTGGGAGAAGAGCAAGCCGAGGAGGACGATGACGTGAAGCGCATCGCCGAGCTGGAGACCTAGGTCCGAACGTTGCGGAAATCGCGATGCGCCAAAGCCTTCGGCCGAGTAAGCGAAGCCTAGCGCCGTGCAAATGAATGCAGACACGCATACGTGGATAGCCTACGGGAGGATATAAACGTCTCGGATAACTTCACGTGCGAATACGGCGAATACCCGGGAATGTCGATCCGTCTGGAATAGTGAGAAAACCTCGTACGATTGCTGGACCTCCTCAGCTAGGACACGGCGAACCCGTCTGACTACCTGGCGAACGTGAGCTCGGGCCCACTACAGGCTGACAGCAGAGAATCCATCACGGCGGAGGCTGTGCCCCTGGCAACAACGATGAAGAGAAGGAGAGGCAGGCCATCGATGAACATCGCAAAAAGCTCAAAATAACGTCCGACAGACCCTGGAAACCGAGCGTCGACGAGCAGCTCGAGAAGCGCAGGACCGAAAAGAGAGGGAGGCGGCCGAACGCGCGACCGACGTGGCCGAGAGAAAAGTCGAGGAGCAGGCACGCGAATCCAGACGGCTAATAGCCGAAGCAGCGATGGCCGAGAGGGAGCTCCATTAAGCAGATGAGGAGGCCAGAAAAGCCCGGCTCGACGCTGAGTTCACAGAGCGGAGAGTGAGGAAACGCAAGGCCAAAGAAGCAGGAAGGCGCTACTCAGAAGCCGGACCGAAATGCCCGATATGCGCAGAGCCGAAAGTGAGAAACCTGCAGGACTCCTCATACTTTGACGTCCATGGAGACCTCAACTTCGGTCGCAGGAGGTAGGCCACTTCGAAGCAACTCCCGGTTAGTGTTGCTTCCAGTACTACTTCATTGTTACCTTCGTTGTATTCTCTTACTTATTATTATTTCAGAATATAGTTTGTTTATTATTATTGTTAAATTGGTGTGTCCTTAATAAACCCCGACCGCCTTCAGCCTGTATCGAGTTACACCGACAAGCGGAGCTAAATAGCTATTCACGTTTCGAGAGAATTAGCCTTCGCGTTTTCGCGCGCCTTTCAGGTCGCGAAAACTAGTGCGTTGAGGAAACTGTACAGAAAGTCATAATCCTCATGGATTGGACGTGTACGTGGGAAAAACCTGCACAGTTGCACAGGTAAGGCTATATCGGCTAGTCGCCGAACGCCGACCCGAAGGTAAGCACAGCGAGAAGTCACACACACGCATTGCGTGTGGTGCACGCCAGTAGTTCTCTTGCTCGATATGTAATTGTTATTAACAAATTGAGCACCCCGTTACAATATATATATATATATATATATATATATATATATATATATATATATATATATATATATAAAATTTTCGATTTTCATTTTCCAGAGAATCAGCCATATATATATATATATATACATATAAATATACATATATGGGTGATTCTCTGGGAAATCGAGATCAGAAAATATTCTTTTTATTTCTTCGGTAAAATGTTCCTCTTGGTATGTAGAATGTGTATGAATTTTTTTAGATTTTTTTATACCTTTAGGTTCAAAGTTGATCAAGGCTAAATATGAACATGTAGACATATTTTATATTTTTTAGCATAGTTCAACCTCCATTTATTTAATAAAATTAAATCTCTTTAAAAAGATTTATGATATAATGGTTAAAATGTTTATAAATGGTTTTTGAAGTAATGTTTCCAGTGATTAAACCCACTTTCTTCAGGATTTTAAGTTTTAAAAAGAGTTTAATTAATCCAAAGGGACATTAAAAGTTTTAGAAGCATTTTTTATGAGAAATTCAGAAAATTTTCTAAAAAATCCTTCGTTGTTATTTTCTTGAGGGATTTAATTTTGTTGAATAAAATAATTGAAAAACTAAAGCAGTCGACTCTGACTGGCCCCGTGAAAGCTCCACCGTCAACTGCTGAGAAAGCAGCGACGCAAAAATCGGCTCCTACCAGATTTAAAGGGTCGTATAAACAGAGGGGCGGCAGTCCAAAACGAAGAAGTCCCACACGTCAGCCGGGCAGAGACAAAAATAAAGCACAGATGCCTGGGCCTCGTACCCATCTTGTCTGCTGGGGCTATAGCTGGCCAAGATACACAACAATAATGTATCCTGAGTTTGCGGGAAAAGAGCGTGTGGGTGGGGGGGGGGGGGGGGTAGAAGGGTCCTACCGGCTCACCGTAATGATACCATCGAAGCACAAGCGCAAGTTGAACCTGTTCTTTCATTCAGCGCGACGGAGGGCGAACCTATAGTAGCTCACGATGCGAAATATGCTTCTGAGGAATCAGCTCCTTACATCGAGAGAGACTACACTCGCTGGGGGATGCAAGTGGGAGTTGGTTGATTCCCAGTGCGTGCACTGCATGATGGAGATGCTGCACGTACATGTATGGGACCACTTGGTTTTCAGATTGCTCCAGCGTGTAATAAGAAGATTGCACCAAGCTAAGGACCCGGCGTACAAATGGCTTACGGTCATATTTCGCCTGTTATCGGATATGCCGATTTACTATTCGATATAGGTAATGTAAGATGCCACTTAGAGGTCGTTACTCTATCCGAGTTACCAGAAGGATGTCTTCTCTGTGTAGATATTAAGCGAGCATTTAACACGTACATCCTACCTCGCGAAAATAAATTAAAGATAGAAGGGATTGAGGAACTTCTCCCTCTCGTGGTAGCTGCAGTAGGGGTCGACGAGCGAATCCCTGTCTCCTCTGTTGGACTTGCCGACAATACAGATGTGCAATGCTTGTAATTGAAAGAAATGCGGGATAGAGTATTGCCAAAGAGCAAAGTGCCTTTAGGTCGCACCAATCTAATCAAACATAAGATAGATGTGGGATCTGCGCGGCCTATAAAGCAACGATACTATCCAGTATCAAAGAAACTTGAGGGTGAGAGGTTTGAACAGGTGCGTAAAATTCTGGACGCGGGGGTCATTCGAAGATCCAATAGCGAATGGTTGAGCCCAGTGGCAATGGTGCGGAAATCTGACGATTCTTACCGCTTTTGCGTCGACTATCGGAAGTTGAACGGAGTGACTAGAGTGCCTGCGTATCCGCTTCCTTACATGGATTCTATTCTGCAAAAATTACAGAATGCACGATATATCTTCAGTATTCACCTGAGCAGTGCATATCATCGAGTGCCGTTAGATGAAGAATCACGACACTTGACCGCATTTACAGTACCAGACCTTGGTCTTTTCGAATTCTGCTCTCTCCCGTATGGCGTATCTGGCGGGCCGCAACGTTGCAGGAATTAAGCGTCAAAATTATCAGCCCTGAGCTTGAGCCACTCGCCTACTCATATATGGACGATATGATAATAACAACAGAAACTTTCGAAGAGTACTCAATATGGCTTGAGTATGTTCTCCACAGAAGTATTGATGCGGGTCTTACCATCAATTTTGATAAAAGCGATTGCTGCCGCAGCGAAGTTAAATTGTTAGGGGTTCTCGTAAACCGAGATGAATGTCGGCAGGATCCAGAGAAGACCGATTTTGAATGATTTTGCCACGATTGTGGACTCGCTTACCCATCTTACGAGATCAAATGTCAAGTATGTATGGGGTGATAAGCAACAGATGGCGTTCTAAAAGATTAAAGCGCTCATCGCATCTGCTCCTGTGTTGCATAGCCCCTTCTTTGACCAGCAGATTGTCATACAAACCGATGATAGCGCCACTGGATTTGGAGTGGTGCTCACGCAAACCATTGATGGAGTTGAACACGTGTTGTGCTTTGTTAGCCGCAGGTTGACATCCGCTAAAAGGAACTACTCACCGACCTAGCGAGGGTGTTTCGCGACACCGTGGGCCATAATAAGGTTCTGATCTTATGTAGAAGGCTATCACTTCAAAATCATTACAGATCATCGTTTGAAATGGTTGCAAAGTATTCAGAACCCCACCGGACGCTTGGCACGCTGGGCTCTTGAAATGCTTGCCTATGACTTCAAGGTACAGTATAGGAAAGGCAAGGTAAACTGGGTGCCAGAAGCATTATCTCGCATGTACGAGGATGAGTCTGAGGTACTAGTTTCGTCAGTCAGTTGCCCAGACGAAGATACTAGTGACGCCTGGTATCTGGCGTTGAAAGCGAAAGTTCACGCCAATCCTATAGAGCATCCATATTGGAAAATAGATGGCAACAGACTGTACTATTATCGATCAAATCCTTCGATTGAAGATCTTTTAGAGGACCAGAATGCTTGGAAGCTAGTCGTATCAAAAGAAAAGCGGATGAAAGTCCTACAGGAAGATCATAACGAGCCTACAGCTGTACATTTGGGACGCGCCGAAAAATATAAGCGTATCGCATTGCTATATTATTGGCCGTCAATTTATAAGGACATAGAAAATTACGTGCGTCGCTGCGTAATATGCGAGCAATGCAAAACTGTCCAATTAGCACCCGCTGGACTTATGAGCCGGTGTATAGTAACGAGGCCGTGGGAGGTAGTAGCTTGAGATATTATGAGCTCCGACTCTCGTACATCACGCGGTCATGAATACCTGTTAGTATTTATGAACCTTTTCACGCGCTGAATAGAGTGTGCCCCAATTCTCAAAACAAATGCGAAAACGATCAAAAGAAAACTCAGAGAGAAGATCTTCCAACGCTTGGGCGTGACGGAGATGTTCCATTCTCATAATGGAATGGAATTTAAAAACAATATAGTGGACCGATTTCGAGAAGAACATGAATTTCTTCATACCACGATACCAACGTATAATACGCAAGCATCATGATCACGTCGTATATAGAGAAAAACCATAGTACTTGGGATTTACATATTTCCGAGTAGTGTTTGCCTATAATACGATAGCGCAAGAATCTACGGAATTGTCACCAGCTTTTCTACATTTTGGACGCAACCCTATGCCTACAAGTACGTTGCAGCGGCAAGAATAACTCGCCGCAGCGCATGGAACAGCTGCGTTAGAGAATTGGAATAAGCGCATGAATAAACTGTGTCAAGTGCGAGATGTCGCAGCAGATAATTCAGCAAAAGCGCAAGAACGCCAAGCTAAATATTACAACAGCAAGCGGCGAAATGTGCAGTATGCTGTTGGCAAGAAAGTACTGCGACATAATTGCATTCTTTCATGCGCACCACAAGGAAATACTGCTGAATGGGCCCCTAAATATACTGGACCATACTTCATTTCTGAGAAGAAAGGTTACAACATCTAACAATTAACTGACCAATCCAGAAACAAGGTAAAACAAATTTTTATAAAAGATTTGAGACCGTATTTCGACGACGAGGCCATGCCTTCCAACTCCGAAGACGAGGTTGTAAATGATACTTCGAAGACGAGGCTGTAAATGATACTTCGAAGGACGGCGAGAAACCAAGCAACCGCGAGCTTCAACCAGATGAGTCGCGAGCAAATGATGCGACTTTAGTAGTAAGGAAACAGCGTGGTAGGCAGCATCAAATGCGGGTAGTAGTCAGACATAAGACTAGGATTGTCGGTGATCGGGTAGGAAATCGACCTACAATTGCTGATGTAAGCGTTGAGTGCAACGCAGCGTCTGTGGAAACCACGAAACAAACACCGAAAAGAGGTCGCGGGAGATCAAAAGGGTCTACAAAACCTTCTGCGCTTTGTAGTGATGTATTCCGTCGACGCACACGGTCTAAAACGATGAAGACACAATATTAGGATCACGATATCATGCCGCGGCGGTAAAAATGCGAGAACGCAATAGCGCGAATAAAGCGAAATCCTTCCGCAGTCCAATGAAGAGAGAGAAAAATATAACTTTTTTATTGTATTTCTTGCAAATCACCTTCCATGCGTGTTTTTTTTTGAAAATGATTATCACTCTAACATTCTTTTTACATTTGTACTATTATTCTCTTTTGGATTTTAATTTATTTATTCTTCTTTTTTTACTTATTGGAACAGAGCTGTAGGTGTTGAGCTGGCACACCTCCGGCTAGCAGCGTCTGGGGGAGGGGTGTTTGACGAATAATTACGCCTCGTGACATGCTCTCTTTCCCATATATATAAACCCACCTGTTTGTGTACAAACTACAGCTGTTACAGGCATCTTCAGCGACGACATGAGAACGAGAGGAAGCCGATAAAAGGTGAGAGAGAAAGAGAGAAAGTATAGGTAGGCTGCGCGGGGTGGGGGGGGGGGCGACTGCTGTCGAGTAGAGACGCTTTAGCTACCGTGCAAAGTAGACGCATGTTGCGCGAACGCGAAAGATAGTCGGACGCCGATGCTTAGGTAGTCAAACCGTGCAACGCCTACGGCGAGAGCGGGTGAGACGGCAAGAGCTGCAGATACTGCGCGCAATTAGTGCGAGCTTAGCAGAGACGCGCCGACGGACAAGCAGCTTCCTCGTAACCGAGCACGACCCGACGCCGCGGATTGCATGTAAGTACGAGTTCGACTGTCGGCTCTCCTATCTTTTTCTCTCTCGTTCAATCGGGATTTTCTCGCCCGGTTCATACCTGCGAGAGCGCACATACACGGTGTGCCCTTTCCTATTTGGTTGAATATATATATAAACATTGTCCGTGAAATTATGCAGACGTCAGCATAAGTCCCGTTAGAGTTGGATAAATGTCCGCATAACTCCCATATCTTATATATATATATATATATATATATATATATATATATATATATATATATATATATATATATATATATATATATATTATATTGAACACGTTGTGTCGACCTTGATATCACTACTTTCTGCACGTTATCCTCGTGTTCTAACTTATATTACTCGTAATATACCGCGGGTCATACTGGTTAAACCCCCGTTGTTCCGAAAACTGCCTAGTTATCTCTATCGCCGTTGGATTCAGACATATACAAACACACACACACACATACTCTCACACCTTCCAACGTCACATTTTCTTTCCGATTATAGATCGACCGCGACACTATACTTTTATTTGCCTACTTAGGCGTTTGTATATTTGTAAGGTTAGAATATAATTTAAAGAGAAAATCAATGCCTTATGATTTATTCAAACCTCCCTCCACAAGACAGCAAAAAACTCGCTCACCCGTTATATCATATATTACCTGATTCTTTTCGGTAAATTTAAACATTTTATCAAAATATAACTAAAAAATCATTTTTTAATTTTTTTGTAAGTCGTTAGATCCCTTTGATTGGCTATAATGAAAACCTCTATATTTCTTAAGCTACCACAAGGTTTAGAGAGCGAATATGATCGAATTGACGCTTTCAAGGTTTTATTATGTTCAAAATACATGTAGTTATGATATGAGTGTGGGAATTTGTATATAAAAATTATTGACCAAAGTTATAGTCTATTTAAGCCATATTTCATAATAAATTTTTAAAAATTGGAAGAATTTTTGCTTTTATAGATTATAACTTAGGTCAATAATTTGTATATACAAATTACCACACTCATATCATAACTACATGTATTTTAAACATAATAAAGCCTTGAAAGCGTCAATTCGATCACATTCACTCTCTACACCTTGCGGTAGCAGAATAACTAGAGAGGTTTTCATTATAGCCAAGCAAAGGTACCCAACAACCTTAAAAAAAAAATTAAAAAAAGTTCTTTAGTTATATTTTGATAAAATGTTCAAATTTACCGAAAAAAATCAGGTAATATATGATGAGTGACTAATAGTACCTTAAAATGTATCATCAATTAATTTAAAATTTAAAGGTGTATCTGTCCCCTTAAGGCATATTTCGATTAATTAGGCCCATTTAATACCTTAAAATCATTGAAAGAGTTGTTTTAAGCACTCGAGTTATCACACAAAAAATGATGAAGATAGCTTTCTTTAGTACAATAGTGACTGACATGGTCACAAAATGGGAAAAGAGCAATATTCATATGAAAAAAATCAAAATAATGTTAAATATTGATTTAAAAACTATTGAAATACATATTTTAGCAATATGGCCATATTTAGCTTTAAACATGTTTAAATATATGTGCTTAAAATATCTGAAATAATATATAAGTATTGGCAAGAATTGACACCCAATACGACTGCTCTGCTCGCGATTCTTTTGAACCGTGGATTTTCCCGCGAGTTGTCAGATGAATGCTGGTGCACAGACATATGTGTGGCTTAACAACATGCTAAATTCCCGCCCTTGTCCAAGAATGTTTTGAAGGTGAGGAAGAAGTAAAAGCAAAGAAAGAGACGCATCTTTTCAAGAGTCGGGTCCTTTGGCTGGTTGCGAAGGAAATACCCGCTTGATGAGAACGTTATCATTATGATTGAGAAGAAGACGGTGCAGAGAAGAGTTGTTGCTGATTTTTCAGGAGATGGACCCTTGGTCTGCAGGACAAGGATCTACCCACTTGGAGAAGAGGGCCATTCTTCGGTTCTAATTGTCAGGAAAACAATCTGAAAGAGAAAGGAGTAATGTGATATCCCCGTGCAACCAATGAATGTTGTTATGTTGTTTACACGTAGCTGTATGTGTAAACAGTCAGTCTGCTCCGAGCCGTCGGAGCCTGTAAACTCGAGATGGTTAGGAAATAAAGACAAGTTATTTTGATAATAATGTGTTGTTATTTCGCTATCGAGAACCCGGTTACAACAATATATATATATATATATATATATATAGGCCAGCCAAAATTAACAAATCAGTGTGCACCTTGTTCTCAGTTTTCTCTGCCAATTTTTTATATGAAAGTACTTATCAAAAAAAGTTCATAAAACAAGTTTCAGCCCTTGAGGTCCCATGTGTGACCTAGTAAAATGTTTTGAATTTTCAAAAATGCCCAAAAAATGATATTTTCAAAAGATTCTACAAAACGCCCAATAGCACCTGGAATGTATAAAAAATGATTACTTCCACTTTTTACAATCTTTAAGAAAAAAGTTGTTATACCACCCTGGCAGTTCAGTGGATCACCTATACAAAGTTGAATATATTCATTTATAATATATATAAACACGAAATTTTGTATTTTTTAGGTTATGTTTGATCGTATACCATTTTACCAAATCAACATGCCTTTAATTACTTTCGTGGTACGTTCAAATCCGTTACCTATAACCAAAAATACAGCCCATACAATAAAGGTACTTTTTTGAAAATCATCAGGTTGGCATCCGTGAAACTTGCGTCTATATAAACCATTTTAACTCTAACTTTCAGAAAACATAGTTTGAATATCCTAGAAATCAAAGCACTTGGTTAATAGCTTTTTTTGCTATTTTTTCATGATTTAATTTTGTTGAATAAATAGAGTTTGAAATTTTCTCAAAAATGATACAAGTGACTACATGCTCATATTTAGCCTTGAACAACTTTAAACCTAAGGGTTTAAAAAAATCTGAAAAATTCATGAGCATTCTACAACAAAAAAACTCTCAATTTTACTCTCAATTTGCCAGAGAATCCTATATACACGATTTACGGTGCTGGACAAAAGTATTGACATACAACTACGAAATATACGCTAACTTTGAACACGCATATCTAGGCTCACAATGCAAGAATTTGATCGTATCAAAAAGAAAATTAAAGATCGTTTTCAGACAAAAAAATTCAGTCATGTTACGTTAACATACGATATTAGAGGCCTATGATAAATAGTACATTAAGTAACAAGAGCAAAAAGTTGAATAATTTTCCGGCGGGTGAGTTTACTGCCCGAGCGAACGAAGCGAAGCGAGGGTAGTATCATCCGAGGGAAACATCGACTTTTTTCTCGAGTTACATATAGTACTTTATGCCCATCTCAACTATGACTACTGTTTTACTTGGACGGTGGGACTAATGGACTGACGTAGAATGTTTGAAAACGTGGTAGGTGCACGGTGTGGATGGCACTGCTCTACTCTCTGAGTAATTGTTTTTCGTATTAAATATTGAATATTCTAATAAATTTTGTATAAAATGTCTATGTTTTAATTTTATTGGGTAAAACATAACTTATATTGTTAAAAGGCAATCGAAAATCAGGGTTATTGGTAGAACTTGATGAAATAAAGGAATTTGATTAGTTTCTAGTGAAGTCACTTTTTTCCTGCATTTGCGGGAAAAACGTACATTTTTTCCCCTATTCTTTTTTGCGGGGAAAATGTATTACTTTGGCCTCAATGTTTAGGGAAAAAAGTGACCATTTTCATTGAGATGGGCATAAAATATTTTAATATTACCTGAAATGATGAAAAAGAAAGACATGTGCAAACTCGCTACATAAAGACCTTAATTTTTTTATACATCTACTTTATTTGTTCTTAAATCTCAAGAAAGGATGAAGAAAATGCGATATGCAAAGTTTTAATTGATTTACATAGTGCGAAGATATCATTTTTCAAAGATGTCCAAAAATGTAAATTAATTTCAGGTCACATTTATTTGTTACTTCTTTAACTTAAATAAAAGACCACTGCAAATTAATTGGTACTTAGCTTCCTTAAGCCTAGTTAATCAATCCCATATGATATTGTTATAATATCAATGTGATAATCTTCCTGTTACCCTTTCTTTTTTGCTTATTTATTGGAAAAGTCAACCATATCGTTCGATGGTCTAAGAAGAGTGCTTGGCCAGGAGGTAGGGTAATTTCGCAACGCGCGCTGTTTCATTCCTGCTACTGCTCCGCTACTGCATCATGCTCCGTGACAGGAGTGAAAAATCAGAATTTCGAAAAAGAGAGAGATAGAGATACAAGACGGTGTGAGAAGTCGCAAAATATGTGTCAGCTTGCACCGAAGCGGCAAGGCTCGCGCTAGTTAGCCCTGACCACGCACGGCGGGGCGCTATACAAGGCCACAAAGTAAGATCACAGCGCACTCGTTCGCCAATCCAAAAACATGTGCGCGACACCGACACACTAGAATGCTCAAATCCAGCGTTGATTTTATAGCACATCGGATATTTTGACTTGCAATGCATCAAAATAAAGTGCAAATACAATGATAAATATAATTTAATTCAAAAGCAATTTTCTTTAGCTACTTAATTCTTAGAATATCTATCTCTCCTCGATATGCATATATACACATTCGAGTGAATATCTTTGTAATTCCTATAAGTAATACATTTATATGTCAGATATACACCAACAGATTTATATTTGTATACAAACGCATATTCACGTAAATGCATGTATGTACATAACTAAAAAAAGTTTTAGACAAATAAAATTAAAATAACATTTTTTTAGATTAAAATTTCTTTAGACAATAAAAATTAGAAACAAATTTTTTGAGAATAAAATTATCGTAGACGAATAATAATAAAATAACGTTTTTCTGTAAGAATACAATTTTTTAAACAAGCAAAAACAAAAAAATTTATTTTAAGAACATATTTTTTAGACTAATATAACTAGAAAAAATTTGTTTAGAAGAAAAGAATTAAAATAAATCTCTTCGGGTGAATAAAAACTACGATACAATTTTTTTTAGAAAAATATAATTAAAATAAAATTTGTTACACAAATATAAAATTTAATAGAATTAAAGTTTTTCTAGAAGAATACAATTAGAATAAAACCTTTTTAAATGAATATAACTAGAATACAATTTTTTAATAATATACTCATAATAATTTTTATAGGACTGGGTGGCCTAAATCCGCACATGAGTCACGCCTATCCGTGACTTAAGTAGTACATTATTGCACCGTGCTTATCGCCCACGCTACGCTCGGGCGCTAACCTCACCGTGCAAGAATGGATTGCTTAAAGCACGTATATGCATGACAGCGGATTTAGGCAAGCGATGCTATAAATTAGTATACGCTACTAGTGACTTAAGTGGCCCATTGCACGGCGCGAATATCGCCCTCGCTACGGTCGGGCACTACCCCCTAAACCGGTGCAATAATGGGCTACTTAAATCACACGTATCGTAATGCATCACTCTAACCTCAAAATCATAACTTCAATATGATTATTCGGCTTTCGTGGTATAAATAGCACTCGGCATTTCGAACCACGCGTGGTGGTGATTTCGCCCCACAGACCTACCGACGACACCCCCATCACCGCTGTAAGGTAGCGTATTTCTAAAAATAGAGCGTGTGGTGTGATTTGACCACCACGCGCGCTCGCTCATCTCGATATATATATATATATATATATATATATATATATATATATATATATATTTAACATGTAATAAACATGTAATAAAAACAATCAAAATGTCACATAGAAACTGCTGTGCGTTGAGTCCGAAAATAAAGGAGTACGCGTATCGTGCTGGATTTTTGCGAGAATGATAGATAGTTACGGGCGATTTTTCACTTTCAATGTGGTAAAAATAGTGCGAAACAATACTAAGCGACTTGAAACGATGCTGTGGCAGAGTGGCGGAGCCACAACTCGGGCGATCGCCTAAGTTACGGGAATAAGATATAGGTAAAGAAATTTATGCTAAAGAAATCGATATTTTTTTGTTTTTAAACTAATTTTTAACCTTTATTCTTAATAATGAAAGAGGTTCACGAGAAAATTTGACTTCTTTAAGCTGTTTTAATTTTTTTTAGTATTTCCGTTTATATCTAAAATTTAATGATTTTCAATATTTTCGTAACAAAAAAAGGTAAAAAGCAAGGCTAAACGTCAGTAAAAGTCAAAACCCTGTAAGAGTGGTGAACAAAAAGAATTATCCCATAAACAGAAAAGGAATCATATTACGAAATAACATTAATGTAATTCTTACTACTATTTGACTTTAAAGTCTTCTTTATTTTTCTCAATTCTTTATTTTCATAACTTTCAATTGCGTTTTGCGCACTAGATTTGTTTCTTATGTTTCAAATGCATGGTAATCTACTTTTTAAATACATGTTTTATAAAGCTATATTGAGACCTATTAATAAATGTTTAAATACAAATTTTGGCTAGGCTATATTAATAATAAAATACATGATTTTTGTGTAAATAAAAAATTAAAAACTTAATTCAGCTATAGAATTTTTTTAGAACCAAAAATAAAATAATAATACAACATAGATTTTTAAGTTTTAGTTATAAGAATACATAAGTTCAAGATGATAAATAAAATAATGTCCTTTTTTGAATGTTTTCTGGCTGCACTAATATTATAACGGCGGTTTAGGGGATTCTAACTAATGCAAATATCTTATTTTTATGTATTATTATGTACAAAAAAAACAAAAAATATATTTGTCAATACTTAACAGATTTTGAGTTTTTCTGCAGCTTCTTCTCTTAAGCAGCGCTGGGTGCGGCTAGTACTTGGATAGGTCGCCACCAGAGAATCCTGTAGCCAATGCAACTTCATCTGATTGCTTAGGTGCCAACATAGCACTCAATATTGCAGCAATATCACATGAGTACTAATGCAAACATGTTATTTTTATGTATTAATATGTACAAGAAAAGAAAAAATGTATTTGTCAATACTTAACAAATTTTAGGTATTTCTGTAGCTTCTTCCCTTAAGCAGCGTTGGGTGAGGCTAGTACTTGGATAGGTCGCCGCCAGGGAACCCCGTGGCCAATGAAACTTCGTCTGATCGCTTAGATACCCACATAGCACTCAATGTTGCAGCAATATGAGATTTACATCACATAAATATGGTGGTCCAAAATTTTCAAAGTTTCGATTTACCTTCTTGTAACTATTTAAAAAATTGAAAAACGTCAAAATAATAACTTTTCCGTCAGGCAGGCGCTAGACGTTAAGATTTAAAGGTTCCTACCACGACTTACAGTTTTTTAAGTTCATTTATGCACTTATTTAATAAATTTGGTAAAAAAAATTATTAAAACTTTATAAATCAAGGCAAAAAAATTTTAGTAACTTACCATATCACTAAAATGAAAAGTCAATTACATCCACTACATCCAAAAAAAAAATTTTCTAAGTGTAGAGCGTCTAATTTTAACAAAAAACAGGCTATATTTGAACATTTTTCAAGACTCTAGCTTTCGATGATTTTTTAAAACCTAAAATTTTTTTAAATCTTTGTTCCAAATGGAATCTACATAAAAATTGGCAAACGTAAATATATATAAATGTAGAAACTGATCCAGTCTCAATATTGTGCAATTTTTCTAGCATCTTAAATGGTTTATGTCATAAATTGATGTAATTTACTCCCGGTAAATATAGAAACCATTCCAGTCTCAATATTGTGTAATTTTTCTAGCATCTTCAGACTGGAACAGTTTCTATATTTAGATTTATTTACGTTTGCCAATTTGTATATAGATTCTATTCGGAACAAAGATTCAAAAAATATTTGTGCTATAAAAAATCATCGAAAATTAGCCTTAAAAAATGTTTGAATATAGCCTATTCTTTGTTAAAATTCAATGACTCTTGAGTTACAAAAAAAAATTTTTTGATGAAGCGGATGTGGTTGACTTTCCAAATTTACTACAAATTTTATGCCTTCATTTATAAAATTTAATTATTTTTTAACCAAATTTATTCAAAAAAGTGCATAAATAATGCACTTAAAAAACTTTTAAATTGAGGTAGGAACATGTAAATCTCAACGTCTTTCCCTCGATTTGTTTTTACGTAAACCTTGACTAACTATATTATTAAAACATTTTTACAGTTATTGTCAAGACTTCTGGAAAAATAAAACTATAAAATTAAAATGTTATCCTTAAACAAATGATGAATGATTTATTGCCGTACGATATAGTAGAAATATTACCACAGTATGTGACGGTTTTATTGCTCATGCAATTATTATCGCATTCACTTCTAAAACGTCACAACGCCTTTCCGGGCGAAAGCCACACATTTTACATGTATATCAATATATTTTGTATTATAGCAAACATTGGGGACAGAGAGAAATCGACGCGAAGCGCATATGTTGTGTGCTCGGTAAGTAGCAAAGAGAAATAGAGAGAAAGAGAGAGAGAGAGAGAGAGAGGGAGAGAGTTAGCCAGCCTAGCCGCGACGCACGAGATTGCGCTAGGTCAAGGCCGGCCTCAGATACGCGCGAGTAGTTCCGCTTGACTTCTCGCACCGACGGCACGCCCCGCGCGATGACGCCAAACCTAGGCGCACGGACGACACACGCGACGGCGAATACACGGGCGAGCCTGCGATTACGGCCGATGAAGCGATCGTCCGATTGTGCACGAGTTTGCTCTCGATTCACTTGATCTGATTTGGGAGAATCTATTATATCATCCGATCGATAATAACTCGATGGATGTTGATCGTTCTCCCAACTTTCCACTAGACTCTCTTTAATTACGTAGCCATACGAAGTAGCTACTAAACGAATTCTCGAGCGGCTCTCGTGCGATTTTGAAATATTCGCACTACTATTCTGCTCAATTTGTTGTCCCATGTTCAAGTTATGGGCCTTATCCATAGGCTTATCGGCCGTATTAGTCGGCTCTGTCCAGTCATCAGGGTTTTCTATCATCCAGCTTGCTATAGTTGCCCAACTGTCCGATTCGTCCGAAGATTCAGAACGGGCGTCTTGATTTGAAACGTGAGAATCTGACGTCCCTTCGGATTGTAAACAGTCGCGCAGATTTTCGACTGATGAAGTTCCTGGACCGCTTACGGACGGTTTCAAATTATTAGCGTTGCAATCTCCTTTGATTATAGGTGCGTCACGCCGTACATCAATATTTTCTTGCGCTGACGATATGTTTATGACAATATGTGTCGAGCTCTGTGTAGTTGATGCGATTTGCGAATTTTGTAAGTCGACCTGTATCTGTGACTTACTAGGCAGACATATATTTATCTCTTTATCGGCTTCGTTTTCCCCATTTTCCGGGCTGTTTTCCGCAGTCGAAAAATTGGTTTCCGGCGGACCGATAATTTCCGGTGCAAATTTTGCCGTCGGAGGATCCTCCCTTCCCCAGGCATCTTCACTCTTAATTAAATGGCCGGAATCTGGTCGCATGCAGTCTGTGTGCTGCATATGCAAATATCGCCCGAAGGGTAAAATTTGCTCGTCTACACGTTCAAATTGTGAGTACTTTATCGAGGACGTTGAATTTACTGACGCTCGATTTGCACTCGGCCGAAATAAAGCTGAGCGAACTGCAATATTGCCTTGGCGTTGTGTAAAGAACGTATTGACTTCGTTTTGATCCACGTGTATCTTGCCTAATAACGATTACTGGATACTAACTTCATTGCTGTTTAATTCGGTCGACGTTTTATTCGCCTTGATTGTCGTGTGCTTCTGAAATTCGATCAAGAAACTGTCTTAAAACATTGACTGCAATTTTCCCCTGTGTTGTTTTAAGTCATTACGATTGTCAATGTGGGGATTATGCGCGAAATCATTGGCCGAGTTTCGACCTACTACGCATCTGTATAATCTTCCCGATTTTTCACGCGCGATTTCTTCGTTTTTCAATTCAAGATTTCTCAACGCGCATGATACTGCATCCACATGCATGTGAATGACGAACTCAAACAGCTGTACCGGATCTGTGCCGAAGCTGCTTGATGCTGATGATACGCTCATTTTAAATATTTACAAATTTTAATACGCACGAAAATTTTATATACTTAATTAGTCAATAATAAGAGAAAGAAAGCGGTCGATGAACGGTATTTATCCAAAATAATGTAAAACAATTAGAAAAACTTATTTCAATTTAGCCATGTGGTGTGTTTATTAAAAAAAAAATTTAACTAAACTTAATAATTAAAATCTTGTTTTGAAAAAATATTTGATTGTTATTTAGATTTAAAAGTATTATTAAAAATAATTTCGCAATAGTTAACGAAAAAAAGATTGTGTTGTAAACCAATATTCTAATTTAATTGGCCGATGACCGTTAACCGTTCTTTGTATTATTATTATTTCTAGAGTTTCTTATTATAATCGATATAAAATAATTTCGCAATAATGTAATTTCGTACACAAAAAAAAATAATTTAAAGAAAAATAAACCAATTAGTATGTTTCCAATAAATTAGTTATTTTTAAATTGAAATTTATTGCTTCACAGCATGTAAACTACCAGAGATAATCGAAAAGACCAATTAGATATACCGACTACTTCCGTGACTTTATAGAATACCTACAAACAAGCCAAAAATATGAATGGGCCGTTATGCATATAACAGAGTAGGGTTTGAAAAGCCCCAGAGTATTGGTTTGTAATGCAATCAGGAATATCACTCTGTAATCTTGCAGGAATGTAGCTGTAATATTTTAACGCAATACGTCACATAATAATATTACAGAATATTTCGAATATATTTCAGTGTGATGTGTAACATTGTAATATTATACAAATATTTCGGCAGTATTAATGTAAGATGCATTGAGAAATATCATTCTGTAAACTTACAGTAACATTACCATAATATTTACATGCGATATGTCACATAACAATATTACAGAATATTTCGCGTATATTTCAATGTGATTTGTCACAGTGAAATATTGTAGAAATATTTTGGTCTTATTAATGTGACCTGCATCGAGAAATGTCACCCGGTAAACTTGTGATAATTGCAATGTGATATGTCACATAACAATATTGCAGTAATGTACTATTTATATTACGATGTGATTTATCACAATGTAATATTGTAGAATTATTGCAGCAATTTTGCGTTGTAATGTATCATCGTGTAGTGATACAAGAATATCACTGCAATATTACAATATAATATATCGTAATGTAATATTATAGAAAGATTGCTGCAATACTGCAATCTTGAAAATCATACTGGAATATCATAGAAATGTAGCTACACGAAAAAAATAATAAAAAAACTTTAACGAAAAAGTGCTCTGCTCTTTTTGTATTACATGTCAGAAGGAGTCAAATAACCATGAAAAATTAATTTGCGTTCATCATGTCACCTAGAATTATGCGAGGAACAGAGTTCTTTTAATAAATATGGTATTGAAAATAGTGATATATTGTGACGTGTAGGATCAAGATTTTGAGGTGTTACAGCGGTAAAATTTAAGATATGATCGAGTATTGATAGCACAAAACTGTTTACAATTATTGCCTTTAAAAATAAAAAATTTTCTGGACTCGTAAAAAAATCTTTGTTTAGGTTTAACTCAGGCCTGCCTCCTTAAGGTACATTTCTGGTAATCTTTGACCGCGAAATTGAAAAAAAATTTATTGCAGAAAAGTGCTCTTTACTCGGAAATGGAAAACATACAAGTAGTCCCAACACAAGAAAACATTTTTTTTATAGTGGAAATAATACATTAAAAATAATGTTTTATCGTTTTTACGCATTTTTGCCAAATAGAATGAAGACTTGAAAGATTAGTATATTTATAATTAATTATTGTTAAACCTACTATAGTACCTGATATAGCACCAAAGGTATTTGATACATGAAAGAATTAAAGAATTTTAATAATTGTGATGCAAGGATATAATACGTAGTATATCAGAATTTTAGTCTTATTTTTACAAAATCTCTATTTTCTCAGCTTCAAGTTTTCCAGTATGCTAAAGTTGATTTACGTCAATAAATTCAGTAAATCATTTTGAATTTTTTTTTCAAATATTATTTGATGTATTTCGAACTAAAGTTAGCATTTTTTAACGTACTTTTATTGAGTTCCTAATGACATATAATGATATTAACCTTAAAAAAATAAAAAGGCGAAAGATTTATGCGTGTAATGAAGGGAAACCAGAGTTAAAAAAATGGGGCCTGCGGTGGCTCAGTCGGTAGAGTGTCGGATTCCCACGCCGGTGACCCGGATTCGAATCCTAGTCTCTGCCGATTGATACAAGTACCACTGTAAAAATTACATGTGCTTTGTTTACAAACACACCGCAGACACCCGTCGTCAATTAGCACCACATAGGAGCACAAACTTCGACGTTCATTAAAAAAAAAAAACCTTAAAAAAATCATGAAAATATGACATTTATTTATGATTTCAATAGATTATATTTCTAAAAGTAAATTAATAGACTTAAAAGTGGGGCCTGCGGCGGCTCAGTCGGTAGAGTGTCGGATTCCCACGCCGGTGACCCGGGTTCGAATCCTAGTCTCTGCCGATTGATACAAGTACCTCTGTAAAAATTACATGTGCTTTGTTTACAAACACACCGCAGACCCCCGTCGTCGATTAGCACCACATGGGAACACAAACATGGCGACGTTAATTAAAAAAAAAAAAAAAAAAGACTTAAAAGTATAATAAATGCTAACTCTTATTCTTTTTGAAGTCTAGAATGATGATAAATTTTCCTAAATCTGTTAGATGAATATCTTGACACAAACCAACTTTACAAAATCTATCTTATTCTGGTCTAAAAATTACTAATGTGTACATATTTTGGAATCTAGGAGGGTAAAAAATCTGAAAAATTCTGAAAAACATACTTTTTATATTACGAGTATTAGGTAATTTTATCAGATTTCTATCGTGGACTGAACAAAAACTTTGGAAAATCACCAGAAAGCTACCTTAAATAAACATGAAAACAATGCTAGAGTTTAAGCAGATGGATCCATAAGTTTTAGAAGTTATACAATAAAATTTAAACATTTATTAGAATATTGTTTGTAGTTGCAAAAGTAGTTACATTTCATACCCACGGGAGCCTTACCTTCTACCTGCAACATATACTCTTTGATCACAGCGGATTTGAACTGACATATCGAGAAATCTTAAGCTGCATTAACACAATGTGCAATTGTAGAAAAATTCAATGACAACCATGCCTACATTGATGTTCAATGTCAATCAGGTTTAGATTGATAGAGAATATGCTCAAGACGTCAGAAATTTTTTTAATAGCAGAACGTACAAGACGCAGGTACTTAAAGGTAAATCTGAATTTTCTTAGTTCTATCACTAGAGACTAAAATTTCAAAAATTCCAGAGAATACTGACGAAGTTATAAAATTTTCCTTCAAAATCAAAAGATAGTAATAAATAATAATACAATTAATAAACAAAATATTATAAGCAGTTTAGAGGCTGGAAGCCAACTTACTGCAATAGTAAAAAATCTTAAGAAAAAATCAATATAAGAAAAAAATAATTCTGCAATATTGAATATTATAAGAAATTACAAATTAACACAAAAACTCAACTTTAATATTAAGATGGACTATCTACAGTCAGATTTATTATCAGATGGCCTATTTGATGTTATAAATTTATTAGTGGCTGTACCTAAATATTTCAGAGAAGAAATTTCTACAATAGACAGGGCCTAGTAATATAAACCACTGAGACGAAAATATCACTAAAGAATATTAAAGTTAAGCGATCCTAGAGTAATTTAACTGAAGTTAAAAGAATTTAAAAGGACGTAATCAAATGTGATTCTCTCATTAGTTAGACCACGGCTATACCCTCTTCATCAACTCAGCCACTACATAAATTAGTTTCTGAGTTCTCACTGTGAAGCAGTGAGACTTAACTTCTTTACAGTGAAATTTTCGAGGTATCACTATTTCAAATTAAGAAAGTAGCTATATTAACCTAAAAAGAAATACAAAGAAAAGTTTGGTGATTTTTGTGAAAAATCTGAAACTATTATAAAAGAATATGAAAGCTGTAATATTACCGTGACTCTGACAGATGAAGAAAATATATCAGCTTTCTATTCAGCTGCATCAAGTGTTGTACCTAAACTTAGAGCAACAAATTTAATAAGACGAGAAAATACAAAAACTGAAATGAATATGGAAGAAATTAAAACATTTTTAATACAGTTACAAGCTGAAAAACATTCAGAAGCAAGCGAAATATTAGATGCAATAACAACAGTCATTTAAGAGACAACTGAAAATGACAGACCACAACCCATGTAGAAATTTCCCGGCGTTTGCCCAGGCTATTTACCAGATTCGGATAGGATTTCCCCATATTATCCCTACATGGGAAAAACTAATGTGACCCCGGCAAGAGATATGTGAGTTAACCCTATTTAGGCAGTATACGTACGTTTTCCCGGCCCGGATCCGACTACGTTTCACTATGTAGGAAATGCTAATACGATTCCAGCAAGAGTTCCCCAAGTTATCCTATGCAGGCGGTGTACACATGTTCTCCCGGCCTGGATCAGAATGGGTATCCCTGAGTCCCGCGATGGGCACAGACACTACGAAAACTTCGTAAAAGTGCGAGTTTCCCTGTCTGGGTCCAGTATGGATTACGAACAACTTCTATAAACTGAGAGAAGTAAATAAATAAAATATTTTTATATTCATTAAAAGCACTCTTTCTTCGAATATATCTTTTACTGTATATTCATATACCTATATTATTATATTTACAAAGTTTATAGACATATTTACAAAACTATTGATTAAAATAAAATTCGTCTTTTTACTACAAATCGTATTTAATATAGATCTAGTATTATTAAACATTATCTTTTGTTTACAGTTAAAGGGCAGCAATGCCCGTATATAAATAAATAGATAAAGTTATCTAGTGTACATGTTTAAATCAGTAATTATGAAATAAATAAATATATAAATTTAATGATTTATTAACAATTCCAATATTGTTTAATAACATTAAAATTTTTATGTTTTTATCTAAGGAAAGGTTCTACTGAAAATTGATCTTTTAACAATTTTTATTATTTATCTTTGAATTTCGTACTAAATTATTGACAATCCCATGCAAGACGGTTTTGAAATTGTGGTAGAAAAGATACGTAGAATATATTTCAACAAAAATTATAAAGTTACCTTTAATTTCTTAAAAAAAATTTAATATTTTCAATATATTAAATTATTTTGTTCTCCTGCAATGGGAATATATTTTGTTGTACTATTTTTAACGGATTATTTAAATGATTTTACGAAAGTTCTCGCATGGGTTTATCAGAATATTTCGTATATCCAAAGATAGAAAAAAAATGGCTAAAGGGGATAGAAGAGTCTCATACACATTGCTTACCACGGAAAATATTCGAAACGGTTTTCTGATTACAAATAATAATAAAGTCGTTTCAACTTTTAATCAGGCAATGCTGTTACAAAAGCGGAGGGCATAGTAAGCCGTTTCTTATCAAAGAAAATTGTTTAATCTTCAACAATTATTTAAAATAGAGGAGTCGATAATACAGGTCCCTGTAAAAATCTTTCATTCTTGAAAGAAACGACTTATTTTATGTCCTTCGTACTCGTATTAAGATTATCTAGTTCAATTTTCAAGAGAATCTATTATTATCTAGATTCCGAAAACTGTTGTAAATATGATTTAAATACCAATATTTAGTACTGACTAAATTCCTTCTTACCAACTTTTTATTTTTACATTTTATTCTTTCAATGTTTAATAAATCTTTCGGGAAAATCTCTATATTACGCCTTCCAAATTCACAACAGAAATATCTAGTGAAGCTTATAAAATATTTTGTATTCTAATATAAACTTTGAAAAAAGCTTAATATACATTATTGACATTCGTCAGTAACATAGGTCTGTAGGGTCGAGTGGTTAAGGCATCAGCACGGGAACTTAGAGGTCCCCGGTTTAAATCCGGCATCATCCAAAAGTTTTGAATTTATTTATTATCTGTATTTATATTTGTATTTAAGTTTATATAATAAGCTACATAAGTGTAAATATTTAAAAATCTTCAATATAAAAACGTAAATATGTGGGAGAAAGGAATAACAATTTTTTTTTCTCTAATGGGAATTAACATAGGGAATCATTGTCAGAATCGGACTAAGAGTCCTTGTCCGAATCCTGATAAAAAGCGTGAGATATGAGGGCTAGGATAAGGTCGGAATTCCTCGTCCAATCCCAGCCAGTATTGGGGAACCCCGGCTGGATTCCAGTAAGATTTTGCGATATAGATCTTCATGGGAAATGAGGCCACTATCAACGTAAAGGCAGCTCAAACCAATCATTTAGCGGTTAAAATCTAGATACTTTTAATAAACCTAAAGAAATTTAATCTTTAATAAATTCTGATGTTACTAAATAAATTATAATATGAGTCTTAAGTAATCTTAAAAGATTGTGCAGGCGAGGTTATTAGAAGTACGAATAAAAATATAGACGAAGATACTGAAATAAAGGGTAAAGAAAGTTTACATTTATAATCAAACATTAAAGAATAGAAAACAGTATAATGGGCAAACGATTTAGAGATTTTCTATTGAATTTGAGCTTAAGATCGAGATGAAACATTTTCAATATATTCTTAAGAATAATACGGGATCAAATTGCTATGTGATATGTTTTATTTTAAGTAGAGAGCATAAGTATGGGCGCATTATAAATCAAGATTATTCCAGTTTGAATCTTTTAGTTATCTATACATAACGAAATATGATTTAAATTGGCGCATGTAATTAAAATTAAGGCTCACAGAGATTTCATATGGACTCGATAACCTCGTTGCAATCGGTGCACAATTTATTATTATACAAGCATTATTATTATTAATTTATTGAAAGTTTAATAAACGACGAACAATAAATGCTATTATTTTTCATATTATAAAAATAAGTGTACTTCAACATTCACTCGCCTCGCCCACTCCAAATAAAATCGAATCGCGACTATCTGAGCAAAACTCCCAGCTGATGAAGTTTTTGCAGAAACATGAAGAACACTGTAAGCATTTAGTAGACATAAATAATGAAAACTTATTGTTAAAAAGAAAATTAATTGCATTAGAAGAAAAGTTAGCAGGTAGACTCGAAGAACACTGTAATAATGTTTTATTTATTTAAACCAGAAAGAATTACAAAGTATTGTCTACCCCGTAATTCCCTGTAGAGGTAAACAAAGTTACCTATGCACAGGTCCGGTATAAGTACATCTAACTTAAGTACTACTTAAAACTATAATTCTAAACTTAAAACTAAATATTCCAACTGTGACTTTGTACATTTATTTTAACTTAAATACTATTTAAACAGTGTTATAAAATTTGTTATATAAAATTTAACGTTAATTTAGGCGATTATTATATCTTTTACATATTATCAGTTCCTACAGTACTCTCCTTGAGTACGTTTCAATAATATTATTTCTATCGGATTTAATCCATTTCTTTAATTTGTTTTTTTGGTATAAATTACTAATTTCTAGTTCTTTTAAATCATTTGGTAAACTATTGTAACTTACTATTGCCTTTGTATAACTGTTTTTGTTACTGACTTTTTTCTGACTTTTTGGTATGGCTAAACTTTTATTTCTTGTTATACTGTTAGAATGTATGTACTTATCTTTAAGAGTGTTGTAATGAAATTTTAGAGATTTAAATGTAAATATTTTTTCTATATTCATTGGGTAATCTAAAGTTATAGGATAATTTTTATTCACAATTTTTAGAATTTTATTTTGTAACCTTTGTAGACAGGTTATATGGGATTTGTAAGCTCCGCCCCAAGCTATTACACCATAGCTAATTATACTATGAAAAAATGCATAGTATATCATTTTTAAAACTTCTTTAGGCATTGATTTGGAGATTTTATAAAATATATAAACTAGGTATTTCGTATTTTTAATAACGTATTGTATGTGTTTATTCCACTTTAAATTATAATCAAAAATAATGCCCAGATATTTACATTCTTCAACTCTACAAAGGTTTTTATTTTTTATCTTAATATTTATATATTCAGGAACAATATCCTTGTAGTTACCGAAAGTCATGTATACTGTCTTTTCAATATTTAAGGACAATTTATTTAATGCTAGCCACTTTTCAATTTTATTCAAATAACTATTCATACTTTCTTGAGCCTC
Source organism: Gastracanthus pulcherrimus (assembly GCA_949152435.1). Classification (NCBI taxonomy): domain Eukaryota; kingdom Metazoa; phylum Arthropoda; class Insecta; order Hymenoptera; family Pteromalidae; genus Gastracanthus; species Gastracanthus pulcherrimus. The sequence continues at coordinate 54,176,168 of OX424575.1, read as the reverse complement.
GCTCCAGGTATTTCCAGTTGCTATAATTGTCGTGTCATCAGCATATGACGATATTGCTTCAGGCGGGATTTCTTTCAAGATATCATTGATATAAAGTATGAATAGCAATGGGCCCAATATTGTACCTTGGGGAACTCCCGTTATTATTACCCTGTAATTACTTAGATTATCATCTATTTTCACTGCTTGATACCTATTATTTAGATAACTTGTAAGCAAATCCAACGCCTATCCCCTAATTCCATAACAATATAATTTTGCTAATAGTATTTCATGATCGACAGTATCAAACGCTTTTGCTAAATCCAGGAATGTTATAATTGTGGGTTTGCTATGATCCAAGTTATTGTAAAGTATATTTGTCACATAATTCAAGGCATCTTTTGTACCAATTTTTTTCATAAATCCAAATTGATGTTCGGATATTATATTGCTTTTATTAAGGAAGTAAAAAATTCTGTTATATAAAATTTTCTCAAAAATTTTAGCTACGTTAGAAATTAAAGAAATTGGTCTGTAGTTAGAAATACTATGTTTAACACCAGATTTGTATATCGGTATTACTTCAGCATTTTTTAATGCATCAGGCCAGGTTGCTTTTTCGATGCATAAATTAAATAAATATGTTAGAGGTATAGCTATATGATTACATAATACTTTTAATGTTTTGGCATGAATTTTGTCTACACCACCTTTCTTTAATTTTAAAGAATTAATTATGCTTGCAATTTCATATTCACTTGTTGGTTTGATAAAAATAGAATTATTATTCATATTCGGTATTTTTAAGGTAGTATCAGATGGTTTATCAATTTTTTCACTTAGTTTCAGTCCTATCTCGCAGAAGTACTTATTCATTTCATTGGCTATTTCTTTTTCATCAGTTATTTTGTTATCATCTATTTTAATATGATTAATAGTATCATTCGATTTTTTTTTTTTTCCTATTTTTGAATTAATAATATCCCATAATTTTCTGGGATTATTTGCGTTATTCTCTATTAGACTCTTATCATATTTAACTTTAGCATCTATTATTACTTTGTCTAGTATTTTAGCATAACTTTTGTACTGTGACTCAAGTTGTTTATTGCCTGGATTTAATTTCCATAAATCGTATAGCAATTGTTTTGTTTCACATGACTTAATAATAGCTTAATAATAGCTTCAGTTATCCAATTTTTCCTGTACCTTTGTTCGTTACTTTTCTTTTTTATTTTTGACAGTTCTGCACATGTTTTAATTTCATTAATTAATAGATCAGTAGCTAAATTAGGATCTTGTATTGACAAAATTTCATACCAGTTCCTATTATTAGCAATATTATGTAGTTTTTTATAATTTATTATTGTTATAGACTCTTTATTTACTTTTTTAACCTTGTTTATGGCAATAAATAGAGGGTAATGGTCTGTTATGGAGCTTTTAAGTTTATAAGTTGTTGCATTTAAACATGTTGATTTAATAAAAATATTGTCAATACATGACCCTTTACTATTTCCAATAGGTGGTCGTGTGATTCCTACATAACCAGGAATATAGCCTTTTTCTAAAAAGTTACAAATAAAATCTTGATTCAAAGTGTCTTGCTCTAGTAGATCTATATTAAAGTCACCTATAACCAGATGATTTTTAATATTCTTCTTTTTAATTAAGTATTTGTTTATTTCTAGTATAAATTAAGTCTTGTTTATATCATGAGATCTATAAACAGCTGAGGTTACGAACGAACTTTTTAATATTAATAATAAAATAACAGACACCAGTGAAACTATACTAAATGAGATTAACACCATAAATATTGGCACACTCATAAATAATGAAGTAAATCGTTCTAGCTTAAGTTACGATAATATTGACGGGCACAATGACGAATGTGAGAATTCTGCGAATATTGACGAGGTATCAAATGACCGTAATATTGATAATATTGTTACTATAAATCGTAGCATGACCTCTCCGACAGAGGAAACTATTGTTACCGGAGCTAAGCCGAAAAAAATAACTTGTGCGGTGCGTAGTAGGCGGGTCCCTTTAACAAATCGTAAGATATCCACTACAAGTAAAAATGATAAATTAATAACATCGCGTATTTTTGAGGGAGATGAGAGTAAACATAAAGAAATTGCGTATGCTATTTTAGCAAAGGTACTCCCAACCTTAAAAATAGAGGATATCTTAGGCACCCGCCTGCTCCGATCGGACAACTTGTGGTCTGCTGCACCGCCAGCAGACAAAAGTGAGCGACGAAGGTCACCGTAGGTTGTTACCCTCTCTCGAGCCGACTTAGTGGATAAAATCATGCGTGCTAAGCGTACCATTACTAGCTTTCACACGAGGGATATTGACGTCACGCATCTCGACCAGGAGACTAAAGACCAACTTTTAACAGGTAAAATCTTTATAAATGAGATGTTACACAGTACCACCTTTTTAACCTATAGAACTCTAAGAATACAAGCCAAAACTCTTGATTTTAAGTATGTATGGCACAGGGGGGGGGGGTCGTTTCCTTGTCAAGGATCCTCATGTTTTCACAAATGCTGCTGAACTTCAAGCAATTTGGTTATTATATTCAAACAAACCAGAACTCCTGGATAAGCAACGTGATTGCAATAAAATCATGTTGGAGAAGAATATCTCTCCATCAACATCAACATCGGAAAATCGACAAAACAATTCTAATACTGACAAGGCATGACTAGGTAAACGCGGCGAGAGAGGGGGTCATCGTGGGGGACTGAGAGTAGGATTTATAAATGTTACCTCACTTAGAGGTCACATTGATATAATCCGTCAACACCTTTTGACTGGTTCCTCCTACCACCTCTTTGGGGTGGCTGAGACGCACCTCCCACCTGAGGTCGGGGCGATCGCGTTCAGATCGAAGGCTACTCAATAATTACATTAGATAGGAATGAATTTGGGGGTGGGCTAATACTATATGTGCAAAACACGTTTATAGCCAGTATATTATGCAAATCCAAAACAACACAATCAGGCTGTCCAGGCATTCCTGAATACATTATGTGTAGTATTCAATCATGTGACCATCCCCCACTTTTTGTAGCACTTATATATAGGCCACCGCACATTCCTTTTTTACAAAACTATGATCTCATAGATAAGCTAGCTCTACATACACAGGATTTTAAAACATCAGAAGATGCTAAATACGAGGTCTGTCCCAAAAGTATCCGACCTACGTTCATATCTTCGCGCGGAGAGACTCAGACGACCTCTAGAGGGTACGCACGTCATCAGCAACTCCTAACCTTCTCGTCAGTAGCCTGAGATACCGATGAAACGCCTTAGTTCCGCGCAGCGTGTATTAGTTTACAACGACTTTTTTGCGTTCGTCGCAATTTGCTTATTGCTAAAAATGGCAGAACGAACCGAACAGCGAATTTGCATAAAATTTTACTTTAATCTCGGTAAAAGTTGTGCGGAAACTATTGAAATGTTGCAAAAGGCCTTTAAAGATGAGTGTATGGGCAAAACACAAATAAAAGAATGGTATAGGCGGTTCAAAAGTGGCCACACATCTGTTGACAGTCATCCTCGTTCATCAAGTCAATGTTGATTGTTTTTTTCGATTGTGAGGGCGTTGTGCACCACGAATATGCCCCTACAGGCCAGACAATCAATAAAGAGTACTACGTTGAAGTTTTGAAAAGATTACGTAATGCAATCAGGAGAAAACGACCGCAACTTTGGGAAACCGGTGACTGGCTTCTTCATCACGACAATGCTCCAGCGCACGCATCAAACCTTGTGCAGCAGTATTTATTGAAACACAGTGTTGCGCAGCTCCGCCAGCCTCCATACAGTCCTGATATAGCTCCCTGCGACTTTTGGCTGTTTCCTCGATTGAAAATGCCGCTTAAAGGACATCGATTCGACAATAAACAGACTGTTGAAACTAATACGACGAATGCACTAAAGGCGATTCCGAAGTCTGACTTTCAAGAGTGCTTTAATAAGTGGAAACATCGATATGAGCGTCTTGTTCAATCAAATGGGGACTACTTTGAAGGATGCCACCCCCCGGATGACGAAGAATAAATCAAGCGCCGAGAAATCGAGGTAGGTTGGATACTTTTGGGACAGACCTCGTATGTTAGGCGACTAGCAGCTGACCTCAATTTAAAAATAATAGACCATGGTGTGACTCATCACCTCGAAAATTCTCACACGTGGATTGACGTAATGATGACAGATGACAATGACATAGTACTTAACTCAAGCAATCAAGCGGCACCATTCACGAGTAATCACGATTTAATTGACGTTGAAATTGTATAGGGTGCTAACTTGGTACCGAAACCGGGAATTTTTAAGTATAGGGACTTCAAATCTATAAAACAGGATGACCTACTGTCTTACCTCGCAAATTGTGATTGGTCGCCGTTTGATTACAGTGACGATAAAGACGTTGACGGACTGCTGGAGTGCGTCAGCATCAACGTGTTTGAGGCTATTGACACGTTAGCTCCTGAAAAGCAATTCATGCCGAAAAACAAGGCAAATCCTCCATGGGTTGATGCTGAGCTAGCCCTCTTGCTCAACAAACGAGACGCTATACGGAGACGTTACGTACGGACCAAGGACGAAACCTTTAGACAGGAGTACCACGCCCTTGCCACAAGGGTGAAACAGTGTTTCAAGTCTCAGCGAAAAGCTTACATACAAAATAGAATATCTGACGCCCTTCATAACAAAAGGGATGTATGGAAAGAACTGAAGGGCCTGGGACTCCTGCCAAAAACGAAAGACGAGCTTCATGGTTTCACGCCGGACGAGCTAAATACGCACTTTGCGGGTGTATCGATCTCCCAAACTGAGAGTGGCGTAGATTTGGGCGACATCTTGGACTCAGCCAGTGACGGCTTTAAATTTGAACCTGTGACAATGTCAGATGTAGTCTTGGCAATTGCCCATTTCACGTCACAAGCAAGAGGTAAGGACGGTATTCCCCAAAGTGTGATAGTCAAGGCTCTACCTTTCATTGGCAATCACATATTACGCATTTTTAACTCCTCTTTGTCTACGGGGGTTTTCCCATCAGCTTGGAGGGGGGCTCATCTAGTTCCACTTAAGAAGATCTCTGTGCCGTCATCGGCCTCCGACTTCCGTCCAATAGTATTGTTGAGCTTCCTCTCCAAGGTGCTGGAGAAGATAGCCCATGACTAGATCAAAGAGTTCATTTATAGAAAGAAGATCCTTCACCCACTACAGACAGGTTTCCGACAGTATCACAGTACAGAAACTGCATTAATAAAGCTAACAGAGGACATTCGAACGGGTATTAACGATAAGAGAAAACTATTAACTATTCTGTTACTATTTGAATTTAGCAAGGCGTTCGACACTATATCACCATCTAAACTTCTCCGTAAGCTGATTGGCATGGGGTTCTCTAGGGGTGTGCTTCTGTGGATTAAATCTTATATTATTGGTCGTAAACAAAAGGTCATAAATAGCAATGGGGATTCAGATTGGCTGACCACTAATCTGGGCGTGCGACAGGGCTCAGTCCTGGGGCCTCTGCTTTTCAACTTGTACATTAATGACCTACAAGACGTACTGACTGGTGGCGATGTTGAACACTTGCTATACGCAGATGACTTGCAAATCTACACTCAAGTTGCCTGGCAGGATCTGCATCGGGGTATCAGCCGCATGTCGGATGTGGCGCTGGCAGTGTCAGGGTGGGTCAGTGTGTCCGGACTGAGACTGAATGTGGGCAAAAGTAAAGCGATAGTTTTTGGTTCTGAGTACAATATAAATCAGCTGCATGATCTTGATTTGCCCGGCATTGAGTTTCAGGATGGCGTGCGTGTTCCCTTTTCTGACACTGTCACAAACCTCGATGTTGTCATGGACTCCAAACTTACTTGGAAAATGCAGATAGAAGCAATAGGAAAGAAAGTTAACCGTGCCCTCTATAGCTTAAGATTTTTCTGTCCATGCACCACCGAGGCTCTGAGAGAGCAGCTTGCTTGTGCGCTGGTAGTCCCGCATTTAGATTACTGTTCCGTGGCATATCTTGATGTGTCAGAGGAGCTCGAGACAAAGTTACAAAGGTTGCAAAATTCATGTGTGAGATACATATGTGGTGTTAGGCGGGATGAGCACATCAGTCCTCACAGGGAATATCTTGGCTGGTTTACTACAAAACTTTATACTGACTGTACCTGCTCTAAATGTGACGAAATGTGATAACATGACTATATGTGATTTAAAAAAAAAAAAAAAAACTATACTGTGACAAATACGTAAATTTAATTTAATCATAAGAAATTAAACTATATGTACATATATTCTGTACCATACTTTTGATTGTTATCAAAATAAAAAGTATATCTATCTATCTATCTATCCAAATTCCTTACGTGCGCAAATTTACCTACGGCAATCGGTGTCTCGCTGCACTCGCTCAACGCTAATACCGTACTAGATTAACAAATTAAAGGTTAGCCGGTTAACGCGCGTTGCATTTGTCCTTCGAGACAGATTTGCGTAGAGGAAACGAAGTACGCGAGTGAATTAAGTGCAGTGATTATTTACAATAGTGCTACCCGATTCGGACTTGAATTCCGTGCCGAAAGACTCCCGAATCTGTGCGACGAAAATGACTCTCCGGGTGTGCAGTGCTTTTTGTAAAAAGTGACATTTAACTGAACTTCTAACTAGATATTATTTAAAATCTGGTTGTACATTTATTTTGATCTGTAGAATATCGTTTGAAAATTCGCGCAGAAATTTCGAAACAAAAACGAATGTCAAGATCGCGTGATTTATATCACGCCGTAAACTCGCAGACGGCAGCGCCGCGAGAGCGAGAAAGACAGAGTCTACCTCTACCTCTACTTCTCTCTCTCTCTCTCTCTCTCTCTCTCTCTCTCTCTCTCTCTCTCTCTCTCTCTCTCTCTCTCTCTCTCTCTCTCTCTCTCTCTCAATCTCCCTGTCTCGCACTACACGAGTTGTAGTGCACGCGCGCTTGCTCGCGCTCTCCGCAAGAGCCTCTATGCGGCGCCCTGCATTACCGATGCAGCGGCCGTACTTGTCCACGCAAAACTGTCTATTATTCACAATACTGACAGAAGTGCTCCAGGGATCCTTACACTGCCAGTTCTAAAGGGGAGAGAGGCCTTATTGGAAACCTACTGGTCAAAGGTTCTCAATCGTCATGGTGAGATGGTGGCTCCTACGGAGACGGATGCTACAGACAGGTAGTGGGCAGACAACCTCTTTGCCACCTACGAAGAAGCCCAATTTCTCGTTAAATCTTTCAGCCATGCTCCTGGGAAACCTAACCAATTTGTTGCAAAAGAAGAGACGCTGTCAGGAGACATGGCCTCATCTGGAACGGTTGGAGCTTTCTGACCCGGCATTTTTTGAACCTACTCAGGTGAACTGCATTCTGAGAGGTGATGTTTATGCTCACACTAGAAGGTGTGCGACTAGGAGCCAACCTCAAGCCAGCTGCTCAAGAGACAGTGATGGGTTGGATAGTGACAGGTCCAACTCTGAGCGCTGAGGAGCTCGGGTGTGCACGACGCGCTGTTATTCTCGCCACCCAGAGGGACTATTACGAGATTGAGACAAGCTGCCTGCGCACTGGAGGCCCTCTGCCTACCATAAGCGCCCTCCACCGATGTCTGCCCTTCCTGGATGCTAAGCGCCTCATGCGGGTCGGAGGACGCCTGCAAAACACGTTTCTCGGGGAAAACAATGCATGGGGGACTCCAGCTGGTAATGAGTCACTTACTGTGTGTCTTCTGGAGCATGCATGCTCGAAGTCGGATTAGGCGACACACTCGTCAGTGTATCCGATGCACCAGCTTCCAAGGTCATCTACAGATGGCCCCGCTATCAGCCTCGAGAGGAACCCCAACGACAACCTTCGCCAATACGGGACTGGACTATGCCGGATCCCTTCAACTGAGGACTACAAAGGGCCGAGGCCACAAGGCTTACAAGGGCTACGTATGCATCTAGAGGAATTCACGTCACACCACTTCTTGATTGCTCAGCGCCATCAGCCCTTCCAGAGCCCTTCGATCCAGTCTGCTTCAGGTATACCAAGGTATCAAATGACGCTGCACATGAGGAATCACTTCTGGAAGCGCTGACAGGCTGAGGTCCTATGCCAGCTACAACAGCGCTCCAAATGGCGCACACCGAACACGATGTTCCGTGAAGGAGATCTGGTTCTTCTCACGGGCGAACTACTGCCACCTACGAAGTGGCCCTTGGCGCGTGTCGAGCGCCTCCACCAAGAAGCGAACGGGCTGACTCGAGTCTTGACTCTAAGGACGGCCACCACGACCCTTCGACGGTCTTTGGTGAAGGTGATCGGCCTTCCAGTAGAGCAGGAGCTCGACCAATTTGCGGTTCTAGATCCGCCTCCTGCGGCTTATTAGTTAAAAATCATTTAGATAATAACTTGGAACCCATATGTCCAATACTCATATGATGCGAGAATTACCTCAGTTGACGAGTTTTTAAAGCCATCTGAAACAGACATATAAGAACTAGGTTCAAAGGATTCGGAGGGAGTTGGAGAGACATACCTGTCTGAAATTGGGAGGGAAGTAGATAAAAATCCCGCTTAAATACATAAAATTACATACTACCAAAGAATATTTTGATTTAGATGAAAAAAACTTGAATACAAATATTTTAGATTAAAATAAAATAAAGACGATTAAACATATTAGCATAATATTATAATTAAAACTAGAGAACAATAAATAACAATTAAATTAAATTAAGCAATGCAATGGCACATGAAGCTAAAATATACTTCCTTAAGGGGGCAGGCCTGGGTTAAACCCAAAAAAAGACTTTTGGTACGAGTACAGAAAACTTTTTATGTTTTAATGCAATCATTCTGAAAATATTTGTACTATAAAAATCAAATCTTGACCCAGTATGTTACAATAAATCACTGTTTTCACTACTATATTTATTAAAGGAACTTTGATCATCACACAATTCGGGGTGAAACGATGAACAAAAAAATTTTTTTTTACGGTAATTCGACTCCTTTTGACTCATATTGCAAAAAGAGCAAAACACTTTTACGTTAAAATTTTTTTTGTTATTTTTTTTCGGAGATCCAATAGATTTTTTGAAAATAAAATTTTAATATTTTGTAAAAAATTGATTGGATTTCCGAAAAATCCCAATAAAAACATTTTTAACGAAAATGTGCTCCGCTCTTTTTGTAATACATGTCAAAAGTAGTCGAGTATTCATCAAAAAAATATTATTGCGTTTTGATAGCATACAAATTTTCAGAATGATTGCTTTTAAACATAAAAAGTTTTCTGGACTCGTAAAAAAAGTCTGTTTTTGGGTTTAACCCAGGCCTGCCCCCTTAAATTATCGTAAAGAATTACAAAAACTAGACGAAACGATGAAAAACATTATGATCAGTCAATTCAAGATTGCGAAGTGTGAGTTTTAGCAAAAATGAAAAAGCTACCGTTTCAAGAAATTAGAACTAGAGCAGAAAAACTATTGCATATAATACATACTGATACTATGGGACCAATTAAACCAGCGTTGTATGCATGTCTACCCCCCCCCCCCCTCCCCCGCTATCACGAAGTTGAAAATAAACAATAGATGAATCATGTACATTTTATGTACAATTACGTACAACCAAAACTGATTTTCATACAACTCCATAAACAAAGATACAAATAACCAAAATGTTAGAGGGGGGGGGGAGAGTGAAATATTTCGCAAGACCCCCTACACCAAATCAAAAATTTCAAAGTGAAAATCTACTTTCTGAATTATGTACAATTATGTACAAGGTAAAAAGAATTGTTTCTATCAATTAGAGCCAAATATATCGCCAGCACCCCCGCCCCCTATATTAAATAATAAATTTCAAAGTCCACATCTACTCTACGATTTATGTAAAATCATGTACAAGGTTAAAAAATTGTTTATTAATTGTTTATAACAATTACAGCAAAATATTTTGCCAGCCCCAATATAAAATTACAATGTGCAAATCCACTCTACGAATTATGTACATTTACGTATAAGGTTAAAAATATTACTAGACGACATATTCTAACGCTAAATTCCCGCCTCTTTCGATTTCTGAAATCAAAAATGGATGTTACCCTTTGGTTTACCAACTAAGGTGGATCAACCACCCCAACTAAAAGGTTTGATGAATTCAAGGTTTTTACTTTGATTGTCGTAACATTTTAAAATTCAAAATGGCAGATCTAATACGGCAAAATTTTTACTATAGGTCAGACAAATTAGATCTGCCAGTCTGAATTTTGCAATTTAGATAACGGATTCGTTATAAGCGACCTCAAAACCTCCTGCATAGCATTTTACATATTAACTCTTTCTTGTGCCAGAAGCTTCAGGAACCTAAGTGTTAAGTCGGTGGGGAGCGTATGTATGTACGTGTGCCGTTTGCGTATTTCAAAACTGGGTGATTTTTTCGTATCAAAGAGTATAAGTTAAATTCTATATGAAGGTTACATAAACACAATGCGAGTATGCAAACACGCTTTTGCTCTCAATATTAATTAATATGTACTTAAAGTTAAAAATCTGGATTAGCTATAAACTACCATATATTTTTAAAAAATATTTTAATTGTTCGAAATTTGTACGGTCACTTCAGATACTGATTTTTTATATTCTAAAGAATCGTCAATGATTTCGTTCGCTCCATATAAGTATACTTTATTTCTTTACTACCTTATCTTTATGAAATTCTTCCTAAATTGTATGAAATTTTTAACAAATATGTATAGTCAATTTAAAAAATATTTATTTATGTAGCAAAAAATTATCTAATTTTTCTCTCTGTTTTAACAAAACAGAGAAGAATAAGCTACATATTTACCAAAATATTATTTTTTATCAGACCGTGTCGCTTGAATCTCCTTAAATGGTGCATATTTTTGTTAATAAAATTATTAATATTCAGAGTACAAACTAATTTTAAAAAATGATCAAAAAATTTTTTTTTATATCGAGTTGGTCTATAAAATTTCTTTTTTTATTTTTAACGAAAAAGTGAACTGTTTATTGTTAAATATGTTTTGACGATTGTCTTGATGAGTCAAGGTGCAAAACAATTAAATGCTCTTTAGCATTTGACTATTCGACGACTACTTTGTCGCCTTCTTCAGTACCGTTTATTCAAGCCAACAAATATGTGTATAAGTACATTTTTATCAGATACATTAATGTTTTAATTATATTTTGGTATACGTTACCTTATAAAGAATCAGTCGTTTGTTTATGCGACATTTTTAATCTATGTTGCAACGTCATCTAAAAATCTATTACACACATATGTTTATATAAAGATTGTGTTACATTGTATAACGTACTTTACAAGTATAATTTTCATTTTACCTTGCTTTCTTTTTCTTTTTCCCAGCTACTTTTACTAAAGACATTTTTTATGTGATATTTACAGTTAAAAGTAATGTATAATATTTACAATTAAAAGAGTGTATAAGGACAACGGACAAACAATAACTTAATGATTAGTACTACAACAAGTATAAATTATCACATTTAAAAGTAATCACAGAGCAAAAGTCTTGTAACTGTCTCGTTATATTAATATGACAACATTGAATTTATATTTATGTACAACAGGTGACATCTAACGGTTGATTGAAATGATATCAATCTATAATGTGATCGATAGGAAAGAGTTTACAAACGCGGGAATGTTTGAAAAGTAAAATCTCGTAAAAAGAAAGTTTGCAAGGTATTACAGTGTTTATTTGTTTTTTTGTTGTTTTAATTGTCTTAGTAGTGAACTATTTATTGTTAAGTATGTACATGTCAAAAGGAGTAAAATAAATATCAGAAATTTTTTTTAAACTATTAATATAAAATATTTCTTATAAAATATTCATACTGATAGATTTTAGCTACTTTTTATCTGAAAAAAGAGGTTAGAATCGAAATACATTTTTTCATGAGATAATAAAAAGTTAATAATAGCATTGTTTTTTAACTATTGTAGCATAAAATGGTTTTTGATATATTATCCGTTATAGCTATATGCATCCTTCAGAATACACGTAATTTAAGAGAATATGATAGGAAAGACAAGATTCCTATGTTGCCGACTCCATAGTTTTTTATTTTTAAAATAGTTTGTAAACCTTTACGGTAGACCGACACGTCAGAGTCTTCTTTATCGATAAACAATGTATAACAAATATTTCAGCGATTCCATTCATTTTATCATTACGAAGTTTGGACGATTGTTATAAATAATCATATCTGTCAGTCAGGAACATAAACTTTTTAGTGATATAACTAGGGCGCCCCGCAGTGGCAAAGTGGGAGATTCTTTATTTAGAAAGTATATTTTTAGAATAATATATAATCGATATTTCAGTTATTATTAGCCAAATTCCAAAGTCCCTGTAATTCATCTCGACGTGCAGTCATAGCTGAACTTTTATTAATTTTCATCAAACGGTCAAAATTGAATGCTGGTTTTAATAATAATCCACTTAAAGTTTTAACTCGGGATAATGCAACATACGTGAGACCAACTTGGAATTCATTATTACCTATATATCAACCATAGCTCTATCCAAAGTTATACCTTGAGATCTATGAATGCTGACAGCATAACCTAGCATTACAGGAAATTGTTTACCGGTGCACGAAATTCCGTTTCTTTTGAAAGACGAAACTATGGGGACTATCGGAACTGAATTGTCATATAAAGTCGACCCGCTATATTTTTCGAAATTGATTAGTAAACATAATGTTAAACAGCATTTGATCACTGTATACCTTGCACATAATTGATGGATCGTATATGATGTCAGTGATTGTCCCGACAGAGCCATTAACAAGACCTTTAGCCACCTAGAGATTCCGTTTCAAAATAATTCGCGCTCCTTTGCATAAACGGAATTCTGCAGGTAATCCTTGAGCTTCGTCAGTAGAAACTGCAAAAGCTTCAGGGCCTTTGTAAATATATTTTGTCAGTGCAATCGGTTGTTTATTATCTTTCAATTTTCTATAATTGAATTGTTCAATATCAGCGTTTTTAGACATAATACAGACAGCGTTATCAAAGGTTTTATCATCTATATTGTTAATTTAGAAAGGAGAAGATAGAAGGTCATAATCCCTTTGAGTATAGTTCCATTCGATATTCTTTTAAGAGTCTCCCTAAATGAACGTTGTTCTACTACTATCTGTCTCATCACTTTAGTTAAAAAAAAAACTTTTCCGAACTGTTGATATGACAAACTTGATTGAATTGTTATAGCATTTTTTCCAATTGTATAGAGACTCAGACCGCAAACTGATGGATGTTGTGACCAGTCTCCGATCAGATAAATGCACAATTCACCAAAACACAAATTTGAGGATTGAGGTTTAGCTTCTCTAAGTCTTCCGTCTACTTTATTAATCGATTTTAATCCTAGCATGCTGGATTCCTTAATCAAAACAAACTTAATATCTCTCATTTTCTCAACGAAAGTAATCTTGATTTCACCACTAAGCTCCCGTAAAAATTGCGAAACAGATATCATCAAAGCAGAATGAAGAGTCTGCCCATTGATATTATTAGCTGCGACGCCTGTAGGAGCCAATAGAAGAGTAGCGGAACATTCAAAGTGTGAATCAATGTCATAAACCATTTGATTGATAACACAACTCTTTCCTATGCCTGCTTTTTCTTGGATGATTACGAGATTATCAGAACAACTATCATAATTGGAAAGCTGGTGTTTTAAAAATGATAGAACCGCACTTTGTTGATCATTATAATGGATGCCCGAAGGAACAAGTATTGCACTTCGACTTCCCACACTTCCTCGATTCATTTCTATGAAACAGATATTAGTTTTAATTATATCAGGGTATTTATGATATGTTAAAGTCCAATCTAAAAGCAAGTCAATGTCATGATTACCAAGCGACGCTTCAGCTGGTAACCCTATTGTAAAACCTCACCTGAGATCTCACCTGAGATCTCATGCCAAAATCTCATGTAACTAATATTTTGTTTTGTATGTAATTTGAACCATTCTTAGTCGATTGGTGAATATTTAAAAAAAATTAAAACTTAGAAAATTTATCAAATATTTTAACTTAAAAAATATAGTCCGGTTTTTCAAAAATTTTCTAGTTCAAATTTTTCAAAAATAGTCACTAATCAACTAAGAATGGTTTAAAACACATGAAAAATAAGGTTAGTTACATGATATTTGGCAATTGGGAACGCATTCGACATAACTGCAGCAGCAGCTATCCAATCTCTTTCGTTGAAAATTATTTCCTGTTCAACATGTTCGTCATTATTTTCATTTTCTGAAAATAAGGACATTTTTAGGATTTCAGGAATGGGAATATGTTAGCGGTCGAATGCCTTTTTCCAAGTTTCATTAGGATTCCTCAAATTCTGTTCAGTACGCCATGATGAGTCCAACATAAGTTGTTGCTTACAAAGTAATTCCATATTTGACCCAAGATTTTTATCAACCTTCAGATAAACTTGAACAACTTTTTCTTTGCGACTTGTAGCAACGCTACAAATTTTATCTTTGTAATGTTTTTTAGGGAATTCGAATAATGTTATATTTTCCATTTCTTCTGATCCAATACAGTAAAATTCAATGAAAGAAGAACTAATGGCGTAGACATCAGTTTCATGAATAGTTAAATGATATTCCATTTTTAGGATAAGTACTTTGAAAGTTCTTGTAGCATGAAATAATGGAATCCTTAAAAGGATATCACATGTTTCACAAACACTTATATCCCTTCCGCCGACAATTTTCACCATTAAATTCGTATATGCATGCCGTGCTTGTTCTCCACAATCTCGAGATTGTACAATTTCTTGAAACATGATATTTAAACTGTTGGATGCAGGTTCAGATTTAGAAGCATACTTAGCGATATAATTAACAACAGCGTATTCTGATACTATTATTTGAAAGTCAGTGTTAGCTCTCCAAGTTTCGGTAATGAATGTATTGTATTAATTGAGTTTATCATAATTTCTTGCTGCTGTGTAACCCCAGTGACCTTTATAATTTTTATGCAATGTTGATTCTAGTTGTAATTCTTAAGAAAATTTTAATCGACAAATGAATTCATTTCCATTCCAGCGAAGACAAATAAGTCTTGGAACATTGAGTATGACATTGAAATCGATATAATAATTCAGAAATGCTACGTTCATTTTCGATTTCAACTTCGGTGGAACGAATGCGGGAGGGATGTATTGTTGCTGGTGGTGTGGGTGGTGAAGGATTATAATCGCTCATTAACTGATCATAATATTTTTTCGCGTTCAGTAATTGCTCTTCAGAACAAGAGTCAAAAGTTCTCAGATTAGAAGCACCCAAGATCTAAAGCATTCCATGAACATGACATGAACCTCGGTGCTGAAATTCATATCGGAACCAATAGTTAATGACGTAATATCGTTAACATAAAACATCTGTAATAAACTTTGTTGCGCAATAAGTAAAATAGTCTTCAATATTGCGTGGGTTTTCAACAATAAGTTTCTGTCGCTGCACTCCAATTTCTGATTTGGTAATCGAATTTTCTTCATCGAAATTACAGCTCATAAGACGAGCAAAGTTCGGTCACCTTGAATCTGCTGCACTCAATGTAAAAAATGCTGTTGGTAACCCAATTTGATTAACCATAGCTTCGAGTTCTCCCCATATTTGGAACCAATAGGAATTTGAACCTCTAATTTTAGAACACCAATAACATAGACTTTTAACAATCTGATGATTTTCCGACATTGGATTTCATAAATCCTGCACAGCCCCATTGAAATGTGATTTTTTAGCAAATATTGTATCCCGTTTGATAGCATCATGCCGTTGACATGTATTCAAAGCAAAATACCTAAAGCGAGAATCTTGCGTGAATCGTTGATCTTTATGCTGCATTATATATTGAGAATATTCAAGTACTGTTAGTTTACAACTATTTGAACGAGTATTATCATTCAACTCTACTTTACCAAAAGGAAATAATGCTGGAAATGCCATTGTGACATAACCTTCACAAGTGAACTCGTTAATTACATCGGTAGCTTGAGGCCATGGAACTACTTTTTTAACATCAGATTGAATACGATCAACTTCATGTAAATTAATATTTTCAGGTATTCATAAATCCTATCTCAGTCATCTTCTAATTGAATATCATCTGATATTTCAACCGTTTGTACACTTTCATAGATATTTCCGTCGATTGGAAGCTTTGAAATCTGTTCCATATTGATTTCTATATCTGCATAGTATCGATTATTATTTTTTAAAAATATAAGAACAGAAAGAACCTTATTGCGTTTCACATGAAAATCGCGATATTCATTTAATACTTCTCGTCTAACAACGACGATACTCAATGTTGAAAGTGTTCTTGGTAATGAATTTATTATCTCAGTTATATTCTGCCCTATATTTATTATATTTCCTTTGAAAGCATATTGCCCTGGAATACCGCGTGATTTTATCCGGTAGACCCGCATAACAGGTTGAACTCTTGCAATGAGTAACTGTTCAACAAAAGTCAAACCTTGCAATTCAATAGGAATATTGCCCCGATCCATATTATTATGTGCAGGGAATTTTTTAGGATTGTTCTTGCATTGCTGGCATTGATCATAAATGCTATCCATCAGCAATACTCTAGAACAATTGTTGCAAGCATTTAACTGTAAATTTTGTAAATTATTTTCAAAATTAGTTTGAAGATAGCAGTGAACATTGCATTACCTTCTGTCGAAACGGTTTTGTCGATATTGGCGTTGAGAATACGTCAGTCGACCTATTCCTCCGCCTCGTTTTTTCGGACGTATCATTGAATCAATATCGGCAGTTACGGAGAACTTTCTAAGTGGATTGAAATCCAAAATGATTTTTGCTTCAAATCGATGGGATATATATGACCAAGCGCTCCTACTTCACTTACAGGTCACACTGATTCAATGGCAACGTAGCTACTAGCGCCTCGTAGCAGTGGACTGGCACACGACACGGCCAGCGGTTTGTTGCGTATGCAGTGACAGCATTATGGAGAGAAGATGTAATCGCTTGAAATTTTTTAAAGTGATTATTTAATGATAAATGGAAGAACCTAACGTATCGTCTTTTTCATAAATATATCTACAAATTATTTAAAAAATATAAACATAGAGTCGGTAACGTATCTATCCTTCCCATTTACATCTCAAAATCTTCTTAAAAAATGAAATTACATTCAACATCAAATACTCTTAATTTATGTCTTGTTAAGTTTTATTTGAGTTGTAAGTTTGGGAGCATCATGCTTAACAGTTGTGTATCCTGCAGGACAAATATAATAAAAAAATAAAATTTATTTTGGGCTTGATATTTATTAACCATTCCTATGATGTTATAACAAAAAAAAGGTATTTTTAAACTTTCCTAGATACTTTCTAATTTACTGTGCAATATTAAATATTTATATTATTTTACACTGTTTGATTCAAATAAATTCAATTTTAATAGATTTTTAAGAAATAATTATTTTACAAGCTTTTTTTGCTTTTTTTGCTTTTTCTCGGTTTGTGTCAAATATTAAACTTAAAATCTGCGACAGAATATGTATTTTTAAATATATAACAACAAATCGATGTGATAAAAAATAAAATTTTAAAATATTATTTAGAAATCTGTTACATGTAAGAACTGCAGACACTGAAAATTGCGAGTGTACACTGAATGTTTGAATGCTGATACTGAATTATTTGTGTTCACACTGGAAAATTTAGCATTCCACACCGAAAATTTGAAATGTACACTAAAGGCTTGAGTGTTGATACTTAATTTGGGTGCTTTACACCGACAATTATGAATATATACTGAATTTTAGGCGTGCTCACTGGAAAATATAGTGTTATAGACCGAAAATATAAAGGATACACTAAAAGTTTGAGTGTTGACATTGAATTTAGGTGTTTTACACCGAAAATTGTGGGTGTACACGAATTGGCATGAGCACCGAAAATTGTGGGTGTACACGAATTGGCATGAGCACCGAAAATTGTGGGTGTACACGAATTGGCATGAGCACCGAAAATTCTGGGTGTAAAGACCTAAATTTTAGTGTACACACTTAAATGTTCAGTGTCAACACCCGTAATCTTTCGTGAGGGAATACATTCGATTTGTCATATTTTTTCGTTGGGGTGATTAATTCCCGCTACTTGGTAAATTACGTGACCAAATCGTGCACAGTAAAGCGATGGTGAAAAGATATTATTGGTTAATCAAATATATAATTTGGATAATCGATCAAGATAAAAAAAAATTGATTAATTAGTTGCTGTTACAGTAACAATTCCCTCTTACAATCAATTTAAGGACCAAGTTTTTTAACGGCTTTGAGTAAAAAGAGGAAAGAGATTGGCTCACTAATAAATAAACTATTTAACTAAATAAATTTAAATATCTTAAATATTAATACATGCAAAATACATTGGAGCAATAATCGCTTGGTATTGGGCAAAAAATTCACCAACTCCGAGGTAGAAAGTGCTCAAGTTTGAAAATTAAGCAAATAAAATTTAAGCAAACTTTGCATTTTTTGGAGCGATGTCTGCTTAGATGAAACTCGCAAAAATTTCTTTAATAGATTTTCCATTCAAAGAACATATTATTTCGAACAAGACTATTTATTCTCACATTCAATATGCGTTTTACTAAACTTATTTACTAAACTTCTTGTCTATAAGAAATACAAACTTCAAACTTCCATAAAAATGTATGTAATGCTGTGAGGTAAAGGCGCGCAATATTTGCATTTACGTCCATAATTTATAATTTCTATTTTCATGAATAATAGATTGTAAATACAGGTATATTAAATAAAACAATATTATAATTTCATTTTCAGTATCTACATGATTTTCGGTAATTATTCCCCGACATTTTTTTAATTACCACCCAAGCAAATATCGTTCCAAAACAGGCAAAATTTGCTTAAGGTGGTTCGCATATGACTCCTGAGTCAATTGAGTTTGTACAAAAAAAGTTACGAAAATTTTATTTAATGTGTGTAAATAATATTTATTAAATTTATTTATAAATTTTAAGATAATTTTATTCGTTACAAAAAATTTCTTTTAGAAAAAAATCGACTTTGAAAAAAGCGCACTAAAAAGTATGAAATAATCGATCAAAATACGCACTAAAAAGTATAAAATAATCGATAAAAAGTATGAATAATCAATAAAAACTTTTTCGAAGTTGGCGCAGAATTTCTCCGAGTTACGGTGGTCTGACCTTAGAGGCATTATAAGTATATGTGTTTAGACCCAAACTAGTATAAGTTCTAAATCATATCCATAAGAAAGATATAAGTCAGTTTGAAATTCGCCGCCGACTTCGAAAAGATTTTTATCGATTATTCATACTTTTTATTGATTATTTCATACTTTTAAAAAAATTTTTTCTTTTATACTTTTTAGTTGTTCCGGCCAGATTTCATTTTATTTATCCAAATCCAAAAGTTTATCCAAATCGGTTCAGTAGTTTCCGAATAATCGGCGGACGAACATAACAAATCGACAGCACTTACGTAGTACTGACTCGATTCTGGCCCAATAATTTAATGGGCCCACCATGGGATCATTCTTTTTCATTCAAAAAAATAGTTTATCCAAATCGGTTCAGTAGTTTCCAAATAATCGGCGGACAGAGTCGGCAGCAGCCGAAAAGTACGGTACAAATATGGAGCAACAATCTAAATTACTAGTCAGATACTGGACCAATCCTTACAAAATTGGAATGGGACCACCATGAGATTATGCTCTTTTATTAAAAAAAAAGCTCATTTAAATTGGTCTAGTAGTTTCGGAGTAATGCGCGAACAAACATATAAATAAAAGAGAAAAAAACATACAAGTCGAATTGAGAACCTCCTCCTTCTTCGAAGTCGGTTAAAAAATGATATTTTTACTCTCACATGTGCTTAATCTATACAGAGTAATAAAAGTATTTAATCTTAATATAAAAATTTCTTGATATCCTAATCCTATCCTATCGTACTGACGTAATTTTTAACCAATGCGATACACGAAATAGTATATTGTATACCAAGGGTGAAAAGTAGCCTTCTTTACCCGCGTCTGGTTTGCAATAAATGTCGAGACGAGCAAGCACGATCCGAAGGCGAGTTTGTATTGCGAGCCGAAGACGAGTAATGCAATCACACAAGGTCAAATAAAGGCTTTTTCCTCGTGGTAAACACCGTACTTTTTGTCATGCATGTCTTGATTTTGCGTTATTCATGCACACAGGCATGCACATCGATATATATATATATATATATATATATATATATATATATATATATATATATATATATATATATATATATATATATTGATTCTTTTAATAGTCGGTAGAAGGAATACTCTTTACGTTTGCTGGTCAGAAATCAGCCGCGTTACGCCCGATTTTGAAGTATGAAAAAACGCAAAAATTATGCATGTGTGACAAATTAGTACATTATGCAAAATCACCTGAGCGAACGCGTTGCACATACTATTTTTTCAAACGAGTGTGATAAGGTCGAGTACGAAAGGCTCGAAAATTGTAGTATATTATTAGCTCAAATATTACTACCATATTTTTCAAATGGTATCTGATATAGTCTACGTCCTTCATAAATAATCGTATACGAAAGAAGAGTAAAATAAAGTTGTATGAGCATGACAGGGAGGGGCACTGCAGGACACAGCCCCACCAGGGGGTTGGGGGGAGGGGGCGGTGGGGCAGAGCCCCCCTATCAACAAATTTACTTATAAATCATTCAAAAATTTTTTTTAACTTAAATAAAAATTATAAATTAATTCTCTTAATTTTTTCAAAACTTTCCAATTTATCATGTTTAAAAAATTATTAACTTTGTTCTATGATAAAGTTTCTACAGCAGCTGCTGAGCGATTTTGAGCTCTGCGACGGAAATCTAACTTGTATTTTCACGCTCAGCTCTCGCGAAAGCATACGCATAGTTTTTAATGCGTTGTGGAGCAGCAACGCCTGACTAACGGTACAAACTTTGTATTAAAAAATTGTTTATCAGTTGCAAAGCGATTTTTTAAGTTTACGTCAACAAACTATCTTGTGTTTTCACGCACTGTCCCCAGGAAAGCATTCGAATAGTGTTGAATCCATTGGGAGGCCAAATCGCCTAACTAACTCGATGAACTTTTTACTTAAAGTTTTCCCAGCAGCTGTTAAGCAACTGTTCAGCTCTGTATCGAAAAATGAACCTGTGTTTTCATACATATACCTCAGGAAAGCATAATAATAGTTTCGAATGTATTCCGGAGCAGAATGGCCTGACTAACTGTATGAACTTTGTACTAGAAGTTTCTCCAGAACTTGCTTATCGATTCTTCAGCTCTGCGATGGAAATCTAACTTGTTTTTTCATGCTCAGCCGAAAGAAAAGCATACAAATAGTTTTTAATGCGATGCGGAGCAGAATGCCCTGCCTAACTCTATGAACTTTGTTGTAGAAGTTTCTCCAGCATCTGCTTAGCGATTTTTCAGTTCTGCGAGGGAAATCTAACTTGTGTTTTTATGATCATCCCGATGGAAAGCGTACAAATAGTTTTTAATGCATTGTGAAGCAGCAACGTCTGACTAACGGTACAAACTTTGTATTAAAAGATTGTTTACTAGTTGCAAATGGATTTTTTAAATCTACGTCAACAAACTATATTGTATTTTCACGCACAGCCCCCAGGAAAGCATACGAATAGTATTCAATCCATTCGGCGGCCAAATCGCCTAACTAAATCTATGAACTTTTTACTTAAAGTTTTCCCAGCAGCAGTTAAGCAATTTTTCAGGTTTGCGTCGGAAAACTAACTTGTGTTTTCACGCTCAGCGCCCAGGAAAGCATACGATTAGTTTTTAATGCATTTCAGAGCAGAATGACCTGATTAACTGTGTGATCTTTATATTAGAAGTTTCTCCAGCAGCAACTTAACGATTTTTCAGCTCTGCGTCGGAAAACGAACTTGTGTTTTCATGTACAGCCCTCAGGAAGGCATAAGAATAGTTTTGAATGCTTTACGAAGCAGAATCGTCTGACTAGCGGTATGAACTTTTTACTTAAAGTTTGACTAGCAACTTGTATAGCATTTTTCATCTCTACGTCCAAAACCTATCTTATGTTTTCACGGATAGCCACCAGGAAAGCATATGAATAGTTTTCAATGCGTTTGAGGCCAAATAACATAACTAACTTTTTGAACTTTTTGCTTCAAGTATTCCCAGCAGCTGTTAAGCGATTTTTCAGCACTGTGTCGGAAGGCTAACTTGTGTGTTCATGCACAGCGACCTGGAAAGCACACGAATAGTGTTGAATGCGTTGTGGAGCAGAATCGCCTGACTAACGGTATGCTATTTTTACTTAAAATTTTACGAGCAGCGGCTAGGCGATTTTTCATCTTTAAGTCAATAAACTCCCTGGTGGAAAATAAATCTAGAACTATGTAGATCTATCTAGTTTGTCATGGGAATAATCGAGGGCCTCGATAAAACTAGATAATTTTCTACCAGGGCTAACTTGTAGTTTTATGCATACCCTCAATAAAGAATAAGAATAGTTTTCAATGCATCGAGAAGCCAAATCGCTAACTCAGTAATTGAAAAATATTATATAATATCTAAAATCTGTACCATACAGAACTGTGAATTCAAAATTTTTAAAAACAAAATTATAAAGAAAAATAGAATTATATTGGAATTTTATTGTAATAATAACCTTGAAAACACATTTTTAACTCTATCCATGGGCAACACTTTCTTAATAAGTTTTTTTTTTTAAATCGGAGTTCATGTATACTTGGATTAATTCATTGTAATTGTATGCGCATAAGACTTGCTCGAACATTGTAAAACCATAAGTCGTGAAAACCTCACTTTTGTAAAAAAAATAAATAATTTTCTGTTGATTTTAAATTATATTTTTTATCGCAGAATCGTGATCAAATTTGTACAATATTTTTTTCTGTTCTAAAGATGTACAAAGTATCAAATAATGAAATAAAAAATCGAGTTATTCGTCTAATTTTACTATAGAATCACCTTAAGGGGATACACGTTACACCTTAATCCGAAATAATGATTGGTATTTTTAATGCTTGACGAAGTAATTTTTAAGACAAATTTATACTCATGAACATTTACCCTTTTCTTAGGCATATAATGTACCACTTCAGTAGAGAAAAAAGATACTTATTTATTAATGCACAGAAGTCAGGCGTTCAACTATTTATGATAAATTCACTGATTCGGTCCAGTTGTCGCAAAGTAGCATCTTCCTGTCATCGAATTTCTATTTTTCAAGCTTTTTTCTTTTCGCTTTGACTTTGGCTATCGTCACTACCAAAGCCTTCCAGATCGAAAACGTATAACTATTATACTCTCATTGAAACACAGAATCATTAAATTTTTAGTGTTAATACAAATTAAAATTGTATATAGTACTAGAAAAGTGTCTTAAAATCCGAATTTCTTTAAGATTCTTCCAGTGTTAAAACAAAGTGAAAAAAAAGAAAAATTGACATCAGTTTATAGGAAGACGACAACTGGAGTAAAACAGTGAATTTTTTATGAAAAGTTACATGCTTTTCTCTAACAAAATTTTTGATAAATAACAATTAAAAAGTGTACGCTTAAGGAGGTATGCCTGAATATACTCTGAGAATAAAAAATGTTTACAATGATTTGTTCTCATTTTATAATATGAGAAACAATATAATATCGATGCCAGCTCATACGGAGAACAACAGCTTGGGGCTTAATGAAAAAACACTATTACATTGTACTTTTATAAAAAAGATAATGTATTTGGAACATTCAAAACTGTATCAACGTGTTTACTCTATCGATATGTTTAATTTCTGTACAATACTGACATTTCTTTTTTGTTATTTCTACTACAATTTTTCACTTCGTGAATACTAAATATATATTTGTGTGTGTGTGTATATATATTCGTATAATAAATAAAGTACTTTGGTATTTAATATTTTTACATTTTGATCATATCGCAGAATAAGAATATGAATATTAGTCTTCATTTGTGACCATCTCAACAATAAACGTATAATCTAGTGCGTTTGACGTTGTATGTGTGGGTGGGTAGTTGGCTGGGTGTGCGTGTGTACATGCGTGCGTACGTACGGACATTTTTGCGTGCGTGTGTATATGTATGTGTATGTATATACATATTTTCATTTCTTAATAGAAACGGCAGTTGCTTCGTGTCGAAAAACGGCCACATTTAGTTCCGCTTGATAGATACGAAAAACGGCGAAAATCAATAGATTTGTTACAAAGTTGTCCCCGTAAGATGCGTATGCTTAATTAATGTATATTTAAAAAAAAAATTGAATTCCACCTGACTGAATGCCGAACTGAAATTCAGAGTTATAACTTATTTACGTTTCTTTGAATGACTTCCGATCATAGATACTTAAAAGATACTGCAGGTACGGTCTGCCGTCACGCGAGTTTTCGAAGCGCTATATCCTTTTAATTTTTGGCTGTTTTGATCAATCCTTATTTTTTAACTTCAAAAATAAGGACTAAATTCAATAATTCCTTTTTATCTGATAGAGTATGTCCTGATGTACTGATGGTCCCATTCAAATTTCGTTTTTATTCTGGGCTTAACATTACCAGTACCGCTGGGCAATTAAGGAGTAACACCACTCTAGGATTAAAAAAAATCGTTTTCACTTTTGGCTTAAGCAATACTTTACGGTTATAAAAACAAAATCCAATTGGTCCTATGGTCCAAAAAAAAGATTGTAACAGCTTCAATTTTCAACTTTGCCGCCGCGTCTCGGAGAGTGCGTTTAGAGCATATGCGGTACCACTTCGATTTTTTGCTGTTATCTGTTGAAATACTAAATACCTGCCTTACATACAAGGTAAAAGGTCATTAGGTTACCTTTCGTGGTCACCAGGGTGCGCTGATACTATAATATACATATAGTATATGTAAGCTATAATATACGTGTATATGTGAGTCAGTACAGCTGCGAAGTGACGCCGAGTCAGACGCTCCGATTTGTTTTTACATTCATATTTTTGTTTTTATATAAATAATCATCAAAATAAAGTTGTTTTATAATGAATTATCAATAATAATCATACACTAAACAAAATAAGTGATAAAAAACTTCAATACAGTGGAAAGAAGTCCGGACGGGGAGGTACCTTCAATGCTAAAAAACGGAGCAGTTCAAACCGCTCTCCGCCACTGAAGGCAAAAGCTACTGGAGATTTATCAAACTACAAGCACAAAGCACCGCTATCTCAAAAAATTTATGAAGCGATTTATTCTGTTTATGAAGAATTGAGCAGTGACGATCTTCTTACACGTTAAAATAAAAATATATTTTTTTATACTTCAATGTGTTTAATTAAACCTTGAATAAAGAAATCCGATCCCTTTATCCATATCCTCAAAAAAAAATTATAAAAGTTAGGCCGTTTTTCGTGGCTCTAGAGTGGTGTTACCCCTTAAGGAGGTTGAAGCGCTTATTATTTGCTCATAAAAAAATTATATAAAAACTTGTAGAGATTATCTGGTATAAATAATATAGTATGTTAAAGAAAGACATTTAACGAAATGGAGAATGTTACATTTCGATACTGGGGTAAAAGTACGCATTACTGCGGGTGTCCATATTGCTGCGGAGGATTTTCTTAACAAGAATGAAGTAAATAGAAACCAAACGTGGTTTGATAGTGCAAGAATATATGTTGAAAAATAGAAATCAGTTACAATTACATTTCGTTTTTCGTATTTAGGTTACGTTAATCTTTCTTTTTTCAAAAATTCGTAATATAATCTATAAATCCGCAGTAATGCGTACGCAGTAAAGTGTATACGACCTTTCGTTTTATTTTAAGTAAATAATATTAATTGATTTTTTCGATAAAGAACATAATTTCTAATTGTTATGCACAGGTTACATTAATTGTTCATTTTATTACGTATTCACAACAATAAAACATGTATCCGCAGTAATTGGTACACAGTAATTGGTACATCGCTGTTATTAATACGTGAAATGTGTCTCTTTTAAAATGTAATGTTATATTCTTACCAGTAACTATAATTATTTCCTTCAAGAGGTTAGAAATAATCAACAGTCTTTTAATGTTGAAAAGTATTACATTTATTAATATAAGATAAATAATTAGAAGAAGGTACAATTGTCTTTCGCAGTGTTTTTGGCCACACGCGGTCACTTTACACTTCTTGGAATTTACCGACGACGTCGCTTATGACGCTATTACAAACCCGGATTACTCGACTCTTTCGACCACAACCGTTTCTTATCGTCTATGCGAATCCACGCACTAGACTCTCGACCCGATGGCCCTACCCAGGACGTTGCCCTTGTACCCGACGGGGCCTGGATACAATTCTATGTTCAATTCGTTCGGACTCGCTCTCGTTCTCACCATCGACGCGCACGCCTTAGGCTTCTCTGCCTTCGCGCGACTCTCGCGCTTCCTTTCCACACTCTCTTCCACGCGCTGTTGCCAACCTACGCAATACAAATGTACAACGAATATTCGCGACTTGTCGCTGTTTCAAATAAATATAAATGGTAGTAATTGATTCTAGTAAATAAGTTGCTTACAGTAATTGTTTTCTTATATTGCATATTGTTTTAATACATACTTATTCTTTAAATATGAACATAACATAATGCACTTTTAAGTAGAGAGGAAATGAAGTACTATTTACTAATAAAGAAAAATAGTTATACAAAGTGACGTACCGCAGGAATAGGGACACATACCACAGTGATTGGTACATTTACTCTAGTGCGAGAATGTGATTTTAGCCCTGTGAGAACGTTTGTGCATGAGCAAAGTTCGATTTAGCAGACGCTTATTTGATGCAGCGTGTGCAAAATCGAGTTTGGTACGCCGTGTTAAGGGAGGGCTCCTGTTTAGAAGGTCAAAAAAATTGATTTCTTTTTTATTCGCTATATCTATCCCAAATGTATCCAAGAATATGTTCCCAAAATTTTAGAGGCAAATTCAAAGTATTTCCGGAGATACATAAGCCGAAGCGGTTCGGCGTCGAGCAAATGTACGAGCTCTCGGCCCGTCTTGAGCGCGAGGTCCGCCCCTCACTCTTCTAATCGGAATTTCTTACCTGGGAAAGGTTCAAAGATCTTTCGGAACAATGTTTTAAAATTGTAGTGAGCATTATAGCTATAAATATATATAGGTATACTAACTGTTCTGGAGTAGGTATACTAATGGTTTCTCTCTCTCTCTCTCTCTCTCTTTCTGTCTACGTGTGTACATATTTCTACCTTGCTGGTTTAATGGTTAGTTTTACTGTCATTCTCGATGAGTAAACATCGAAAGAAAATCATGTCAAGCTATCCAAAAGGTGATCGTCCGAGCAATGAGCGTGCTGCAAAATGTCGAAAACGTAGATTTCAAGAAAATCAATTTACAAGTAAATCAGACAAGACGGAGTTAAATACAAGCAGTAGAGCGCGAAAATTATCAACTGCGAGCACCGATGATATAATTGTGCATCCACTTCACTATTATACGAGTAGAATAATAAAATTTTTTACAGTTTTCAATTCACTTACTGATATAATAATATGCAGATCGTGCAAGCAAAGCATACAATTTGCAAAGAGTGGACATCGAGGCTTAGGCTTTAAAATTATGTTATTGTGTGCATGCGGTCGAAGAGAAATAAATTCAGGACCATTAATAAATACTGGCTTCGAAATAAACAGACGTTTTGTGTTCACTATGAGGTTATTTGGTATTGGACGAGAAGGCGTTAATTTATTTTGTAGTATTATGGATATGTGCCAAGGCTTATCGAAATCGACCTACGATAAGATAGTGCAGCATTTTCACGCAGAGACGAACTCAATGTTTAATACTGTTTGTGAGAAGTCCTCTTAGCTGTCAAAAAGGAGCAGGAAACATATGTTGAAAATGGAAGTTCCGAAAGACAT
The DNA here is from genome assembly GCA_949152435.1 of Gastracanthus pulcherrimus. NCBI lineage: Eukaryota > Metazoa > Arthropoda > Insecta > Hymenoptera > Pteromalidae > Gastracanthus > Gastracanthus pulcherrimus. The sequence continues at coordinate 54,148,076 of OX424575.1, read as the reverse complement.
TTAAAAGTTTCCGGCGACGGATCATGGAAAGAGCGTGACTATACGTCATTGTTCGGTGTAACAACTGTCATTGGTTATTATTCTGGCAAAGTCATCAACCTTATTGTTAAAAGTGCATACTGTCAGTCATGTGCCTGAAAAAAAGCACCATTGAACGACGACGAATTTGAAGAGTGGTACGAAAATCATAAACAGTCATGCACCACAAATCACGAAGGTTCGGCAAGGAAGATGGAGGTGAATTCAATTGTAAAAATGTTTTCAAGATCTAGCGAAAAATTTGGCGTCAAATATACCAATTAAATCGGCGACAGCGACTTTAAAGCTTTTACTTGGATTTTGAACATCAATTCATACGTGACGAGTGCCCTGTTACTAAAAATGAGTGCGTGGGATACGTACAAAACCGTATGGGTACACGACTCCGTAATAAAAAAAAGCAAGAGAAGTTCGGAGTTAAAAAGCGCCTGACGGATGGCATCATCAAGAAGCTAACCATTTATTATGGTATAGCTATCCGAAGGAATATGGATTCCGTAGAATATATGAAAGAAGCGATAATCACTACTTTAGATCATTATTGTTCTACAGATGATTTTCATCAGCACGAAAACTGTCCAGGCGCTGACAGCTGGTGCGAATTGCGTAAGGCCGAGGGTACGAACTCACTGACTTCATATAAACATCCTGCCAGATTGATTCAAGAGGATATCGAGTCGCACATTCGTCTTATTTATGCAGAGCTGTCCAAGGACGAACTTCTAACGCGGTGCTTAGGCGATCCCACGCAGAATCCGAACGAATAGTTCAATGCTACAGTCTGGCGCGTGAACCCCATCTGCATTCTGGCTAAAAAATAGTGGAAATAGCCGCGTTTATGGCTGCAGGCATATTTAACGAGGGCTATTCTGCAATTTTGAAGACCATGCAGCTACTCGATCTCAGAATCGACCAGCAATGCAAGATGTTTACGGATAACATCGACGAGCAACGCATCAAGAGGCAAAACAGGCGCCAATCCTTATCGAGTAAGGAAGATCGTACAGCCAGACGAATGGAACAAATGCATCAAAACCAGTTTTATTAAGAAGCAGAAGAGTTTTTATATGGAGCAGGAATAGTTGATTAGTCGATTATTACTGTAAGTAATTAAAACTTGATACATTTTCCTATCGAAAACTTTGAAGCGCGATTTCTCGAGTTTTCGTTTTGTCGATTTTTATAAATTTTCGGGAAAGATTGCAAGAAAACTATACGATCGATAGAAACCAATGTTTTTAGGTTCAGAATTAAATTCTCTTCTAGTTACACCTAAACAATTATTGAAAAAAGTTTGTTTAAACAATTTTTACAGCAAGTTGAAGTGATTTTCTTCGTCTGAAAACGTGTTTTTTTTTAAACTTGATAAAAATATAGAATTTCGCAATTTTTTTGAGTTCTTGTAGCGAAAACTAGAAGGAAAACATATGAAAACTAAAAATTTTTGTTGAATTTCTGTTTTAGACCAGCATTACGAGCTCTATTTTTTCGCAGCTAAGAGACTTCAATAACGCAGCTTTGTGCAAATATGTACGTAAAACATATATATATATTGGTCATTCTTAGTAAAAAAAAGTCAACCCCCTCTGTCCAAAAATCAGAGTCTCAAAAAAAATTCGTGTCCGGGCTTAAAATTTAGCTTCATATATCTACTTTCCATTACTGAGTGACCTTTTTGAAAAATTAAAAATGGTGGGCTGGTGCAGCTCTAACAATACACCGATATCACCACGGAATATCAGTTAATTGTTCTTAAAACTTGCAGGGGCAAAGAAAAAATTAGTAAAATGGTTATTTGCATGTATTTTTTCCCGCTGAACACGAATCCGCCGTTAGTTTTGGTCTATGGTGCCACCTTTCGTCCATAACCTCAAAAAGCAGTCAAAAAATGCAGTTTACGTGGCTGAGACTCGAAATATTGGTCAAAAAATTAGGGACAAAGCTTATTCGCATGTTTTTTTTTCCGCTGAATATGAATCTACCGTTAGTTGTTGTCTCTGAGTCCACCTTTCGTCCATAACCTCAAAGAACAGTCAAACAATGCAGTTTTACGTGGTTGAGACTCGAAATAGTGGTAAAAAAATTAGGGACAAAGCTTATTCGCATGTTTTTTTTCCGCTGAATACGGATCCACCATTAGTTTTGGTCTCTGGGTCCACCTTTCGTCCATAACCTCAAAGAACAGTCAAATAATGCAGTTTTACGTGGTTGAGACTCGAAATAGTGGTAAAAAAATTAGGTACAAAGCTTATTCGCATTTTTTTCCCGCTGAATATGAATCCACCGTTAGTTTCGGTCTATGGGGCCACCTTTCGTCCATAACTTCAAAGAACAGTCAAAAAATGCAGTTAAGTGGCTGAGACTGGAAATAGTGTACAAAAAAAGCTCATCATCATTCTTCGTTGGTTTTTAACAGAGGAATACAATGCTGTTCTCGGTTTTAACCTCGACTCAAAAGCTCATTTTCAAGGTCATTTCAAGGACAACTGTTCAAAGACAAGGTCAAATTGTTTAAATTTGACACTATTTTCGTTATTATTTTGACAGGAATATCATGTTTATGATGATATTGCGTCCTTCTACAAGAAGCTTTGTAATAGTAAAATTTTCAATTTCATAAAAAACCGCGTTATAATCATGTTTTGAGGTTATGGAGTTTGAAAATCGTGTGTTTATAAAATCTCCATATGAATATGTGTTTTTATTCTTTAGTTGAGTATAGCTGAGTAAATCTTACTTATAGTGGAGTAAAACATACAGATTCTATATTTCAAACATTATATTATGCATATTGGAACGATAAACGATTTTAGAGAAGGTACGTGCCAATGCATCGTTAGCGGTATTTTCATTAAGATTATTCCGTATTTAAAAGAGTTATTCTTTTCTTAGAAGATTTTTGGATATTATTAGATTTTTCGTATTTTGCACTATTTTGGTAATGGTTCTTAAAAAATCATTTTTTTTTGTTTCTGAAGGATCAAATACTAAGCATTTTCTGCATAAAATTCTACTCCTTTGGTACCATTAGAAAATCGTTTAATAACGACCGTTTTTGGTTGTTGGATAGTAAACGAGTGGTTTTTTTAAATTTCGGGTACTACTAATGCCATTGAGAATCTTTTATTCAAGTGTCGTGTTGATTTATCATAGTCTACCTTACTATAAATAAAAATTTGTATGTTTTCGAAATGTTTGCTTGCCCAATGAAAAAGGTCTTCTGGAGTCAAAATCGCTTCAGATGGTTTAGCTAGAAGACTTGCTCGGTAAGCCTCTCTTTTAAATATAGCTCCTAAACCATCATATCCACTTTTACCGCGTGCTGTTACGCAATAATTCCATTCCGCTTCGATTCCAAAATCTTATTTATGGTTGATGAGATTAGCGATCTGGAATCGGTTTTTGAAATGTTGCTTTGCACCTTCTGTGACGTATATCAATTTTTTAACATTTTTAATAGTTTTTTTTTATTTCTGGCATCAATTGCTTCTGAATTGTAAAGACGGCAGAAGTATCGTGTTTTAAAATATCTGAGAGGAAGATGGAACTTTTATGTTTTAATTTAGAGCTTTCTTTATAATAATAGATAATTGGGAATACTGTACATTGCTGATTGGTGAAGTGAAATGCTTGCGAAGCATCTTGAACTACATATGAATAATTCTCAGAAAAATCGAACATAACAAGTACTTCTCCTTTATTTAAATTATGTTTTGTTGACGAAATAAATTGAGACTGCTGTTTCGCTATGAATGAATGCGGTTTAAGAGTCTGTAGTTTGTCACAAAATTCATTTACAAAGTCAGAAACTTCACTCGTAACTGTTTTCAAAGTCGACCTATCAGTTGCTGTCCATACACTATATTGTACCTGATCCATAAAGGCACTATTTAAAATTTCAAGTAATGTCGTGGAAAAAAATGGAAAATCTGGACATTTATGACATTAATCTAGGTAGCAATCGGGCGTAGGTGTCTTGCACACAATTGATTTCAAACAATCATGATAATCACAAATTGGATTCAGTTTCTTTTGTTAATCTGTTAATTTTAATTGCACCAAGCATCAATTTACAGTTCTGATGAATCGTACATACACATACTGAGTGAGTTCCTCTTGCTCCAGCCAAAATACAATGTTGCGGTCGGAGTTTTGCAAAAACACTGAAACTAACTGGATGATCCGAGTAAGTCTTTTTGAACAATGTATGCAGTTCTTTGAGATCCATTAACAATAACCGTTTTTGCACTTTAATACGCTCAGCATCAACTTTAACTGAACACGCGTCTTTGACTCCTGGCATCATTCTACCAACAGTATCGTCATTATAGAAATCATTAATTAATGTAATTGTAGCATTTGGTATAGTTTTACCAGCTCTTGCTGTAACATCGGCCAGAACACCACTTGCTGATCGTAATTCTTTAGCTTTTGTAGCTAAAGTTCGGGAAGTATCAAACTCTTTTGAAATTCGTCTTATACTTTAAGATTCTGGCGCAATAGTGAGGATTCTGAGCTTCATGGGATCATTACCTTCCAAACTTGTGAATTTATCTTTTAATCCTTGCAGAAGTTCTTCCAATTCAAGTAACCTGGTAGATGAAGCATCTTTTTCAGTAGTTAAGGAAGTATTTGGACACTCAGTACCTTGGTCTGCCGAGGTATCATCACATTTCATACTACTGATATCATTGGAATCGTCTATATTCATACAGCTATCAGATCGATTCAATAAACGTTTTAATCTACAATCATTACATACCATGGCAGTTACTGGTAAATTAGGCTTCTCCTGCAATAATGCTTTTGATATTGTTCTTAAATTTGAACCCTTATGATTAGGTACGCCTTCATCTTTATAAGGATTGATGCACCTATCAGTACGGTTTTTTTTGTCATGATGTTAAAACTGCCCTTAAAAGGACTATTGCGCAAGACCGACAAGGAACTCCCTTGAACTGTTCTTAGAAGGACTGTTGAAAAGTTGATTACTACAAATAATTCGAGAGCTTGACAACTATCCTGAAAAGGACTGTTGCGCAAGTCTGTACCCACCTGGAAGAAATTTCCTTCAATTATCCTTAGAAGGACCGTTGAAGAAACAATGACTTCGCTAATGTAAGAGCTCGCTATAACTATCCTGAAAATGACTGTTACGCAAGCAGTTACGCAACGAGAAGAAATTTCCTTCAACTATCCTTAGAAGGACCGTTGAAGAAACAATGAGTTCGCTAATGTAAGAGCTCGCTAACTATTCTGAAAAGTACTGTTACGCAAGCAGTTACGCGCGTAACGAGAAAAAATTTCCTTCAACTATCCTTAGAAGGACCGTTGAAGAAACAATGAGTTCGCTAATGTAAGAGCTCGCTATAACTATCCTGAAAAGGACTGTTACGCAAGCAGTTACGCAACGAGAAGAAATTTCCTTCAACTATCCTTAGAAGGACCGTTGAAGAAACAATGACTTCAAGGAGGAGTTATGCACTACAAAAGAATGTCGTTTAACTATCCTCGGAAGATTATTTGAAAAAACGAAAGCATAAAACGATAGAGGAAAGTATATATTTTCTTTTAACGTACAATATTTTATGCTGTAAGATATATTCGATGTTGGTCATGATGAGAAAAAAAATCTAATTATATCCAAACTAATGAAATCTAGGAAAAGAACATCTTATTCTATTTCGAAAAAGGTGCAATTAAACAAATACGATTGGGAACATAGTATTTAATTAAATATTGATTTTTGTGTTCAATTTATTTTTCGAAAAGTAGACCCTACATCTAACTGCAAAATTAAAAACACATATACCCACACAAACATTTTCTAAAAAAAGAGGATTCGGACTCCATAACCTCAAAACATGATTATAACGCCTTAATTATGAAACTGAAAATTTTACAATTACAAAGCTTCCTGTAGAAGGACGCAATACCATCATAAACATGACATTCCTGTCAAAATAATAGCTAAAATAGTGTCAAATTTAAGCAATTTGACCTTGTCTTTGAACAGTTGTCCTTGAAATGACCTTGAAAATGAGCTTTTGAGTAAAGGTTAAAACCGAGAACAGCATTATATTCCTCTGTTAAAAACCAACGAAGAATGATGATGAGCTTTTTTTGTACACTATTTCCAGTCTCAGCCACTTAACTGCATTTTTTGACTGTTCTTTGAGGTTATGGACGAAAGGTGACCCCATAGACCGAAACTAACGGTGGATTCATATTCAGCGGGAAAAAAATGCGAATAAGCTTTGTCCCTAATTTTTTTTACCACTATTTCGAGTCTCAGCCACGTAAAACTGCATTGTTTGACTGTTCTTTGATGTTATGGACGAAAGGTGGACTCAGAGACAACAACTAACGGTGGATTCATATTCAGCGGGAAAAAATACATGCAAATAACCTTTTTACTAATTTTTTCTTTGCCCCTGCAAGTTTTAAGAACATTTAACTGATATTCCGTGGTGATATCGGTGTATTGTTAGAGCTGTACCAGCCCACCATTTTGAATTTTTCAAAAAGGCCACTCAGTAATGGAAAGTAGATATATTAAGCTAAATTTTAAGTCCGGACATGAATTTTTTTGAGCCTCTGATTTTTGGACAGAGGGGGTGGCTTTTTTGACTAAGAATGTCCCATATATATGTATATTAATATTTTTGCATAAAAACAATGATTTTGTATTCTAGAAATATACTTGAAACTATTCCAAAAAGTTCACTATGGTTAGTTGTTTCTTTCTATCCTAAAAAATCCCCGAAAAACATCGTTTTTAGGCCTTCTAAACAGAACCCCCCTTAAAAAAATTATTTTTTTACTGAAGCGTAAATATTTCCAATTCAAACAAATTTCACCTAAATTAAAGAATTTTCTTTATTTGTCCATCATTTTTAATATTTCGGATCTTATGTTCTTTCTCAAATATTTATTTATAAGTGCACCGTTTAGAAATTATAAAATAATTCAACTTTAATGAGCAACGACTAATTGTATATAAGTTTTAATATAAAAGGCATTTTTATTAAATATTTATATAAACAATCAGTTGTTGTTCCTTAAAGTTGAATTATATTATAATTTTTAAACGCTGAACTCGTAGATAAATGTTGAAGGAAATTCATAAGCCACGAAATATTAAAAATGATTGACAAATAAAAACAATTCTTTAATTTAAGTAACATTTTTTTAATTTATAAAAATTAATCTTATGGCGTCACGATTTTGCTCAAATAATTGGTTCCTATTTCGTTAAGAGCCCTTCCTTAACATACAGTCGAACCTCGCGGCACTGATATCCACGGGGAAAGCGCCCCCCCCCCCCCTGCTTATACTGAGGTAAGTTCGGAGCAATCTCGCCCAACAAATATCGTAATGTTGGCTGCACTGTAGTCTGTGACCAAAAATGCATAAATAGGCAAACTACATGCAAAAATCCAACTATGTAAAGCTAGTGAATCTAATAGGACTACTTGAAATCAACTTTTATTTGCTAATTTATTAATAATTAAATTAGTTTTTAATGAAAATATAAAAATTGCTAATGATACAGACTTTAATTTTAAATTATAACTTTTTAAAAAATTAGTGATTAAAAATTCTATCATTGATAACATTGTAGTTAAAAATTAAAACAATTCTATTTAGGCATAAATAATTTAATTATTTACTGTTGACTGTACATATGTGTATAAAGAAGTACTTAAATATTAATAAAAATATGCTCAACTTTTGTTTTAAAACTTTTAGTAGCATACACTGTAAAAAGTCGAAACGTAGAAATACTACTCTAACGGTAGGGAATTATGAGATCTACTCTGCGAGTATTAATTTAATTTACTATATCCTCAGAATAGTATATATACTATAAAAATAGTAGATTAACTGTTTTCAGAATACTATGTTTACTACTCTCAAATCTGGACTCATAACTTTCTACTCTCTAAGTAGTATTTTTACAGTATGTATACATAACGTTTTAATTATTCTTATTTGCAAAAATGGCTTCAAATAACACTTCCTCTTCATCATCGTTGAGTTGACTTTTTAAGAAAGCTACGATTTCTATAAAAACTGGATCATTTTCTTCCTTTGCTATGATGATTGGTAAATCTTCTACCAAAAATAAACATACAAATACATCACAAGGATTTTCTGCTGCAGCTTTTAACTTGGTCACACTACTTAAATTGTCAAGTATTGTAATCACCGTCTCAATCTTTGACTCTTGACTTGTACAATTTTCCAGTTTTTTTTCAAATTTTTTTACATTCTTCTTTATTGTAAATTGTTCTTCCTTTTGGTGCTCAATAAACTGGTAAACCATTGATGACTGTCAGCACATCAATATGAAAAGATTCTTGAATGTAGAGCAAATGTGCTGCAATAAAGAAAATACATTACATACATACTCGTAAAATACAGAAGAAAATAGATAAATAATTGATAGAATTAGTTATTACTAATTCAAATTAACTATTATTACTTACGAAAGAACTCATAAAGAGGTAATCTTTTTCGTAACTTATAGTTAAGAATTTTATGATAAACTTCTGAAAAGTTATTGGTTGTATCGGATAACCAATACACAGAAAAAACTTCAGGTGTCACTTTAATAATCCACTGTTTGCAATAATAAATAAAAACTCATGAAACATCTGCCATCTCTAGATCATTGCACTCTTGAATAATGCTTTCAAATGCCGGTAGGATGCAGTCTGGGAGTAATAAAACCAAAGCAATCATTTTTCTTAAAATGTAAAATCTTTCTGGATGAATGTCCTTGATTTTTCTCTTTGAAATCAATTTACATTTGTATTGTGCATAATTAACTAGTGCCTGAAAAAGTGACCACTTTATTATTATATGTATTTAATTTAATTACTTATATGTATTCAATTTATATTTCATAATTATTTATACCAACATTAATATTTGTCATTTATCGCAGATTTTTTCTGTATTGTATCTTTCGAACGAGTATGCAAGTGTATTTATACATACATTTCAAGTTTACAAGTAAAAATAGTATGTGTACTGAACATGTGGTATATTTATATATCATTTACCTGTGCATAATGAAAAAAAAACAATGATTCACTATCAACTCTGGAAGAGCTTTTTCTAATGATTTAGCTTGCTGTATCTCATAATCGCACATAGCATACTTAGGCTTGCGTGTTGGAAAAGTTGTTTTCACAAATTGAAAAACTGGTTCATATGAATTCCACGTTTATTTTCCATAATCACATAAACGAGTGGAGTCACCTAAAACAATAAATAATACATTTTACTTAGAATTATACACACAATATTTATCTCACTAGCGCAAGTAATTTTGCATACATATTCATCATTTAATTTTCCTGAAATAGTCAATAGTTGATACGTATTTTTTAAGCAAGGTAAACTTCGAAATGTCGAATCAATAAAGAACTGCTTTATTCGACTAGCAATACTATCAACAAAATCCTTATCGTATAGAGCCATGTGCAAACTGTCAGCAGTAGTATTGCAAATCACATCCATTGAAAATGTATATTTCATCTCAGGTCCATACATCATTCCAAGTCTTCCTTGTTCCGAAAAAAGTTGATGCAGACAGTTAAAGATTTGATAGTGTTTGGTATAGATGGCTTCTGTTTATGAGTCCAATTTTGAAAAGTTCTACGTTTTAACGATACATATTACTGGCTGCAGCTTCATAATCACTATGGAGTAAAAAATAAAATATGTTTGCAGTATATTTTATTATTATTATTTATGCATACAAAATTTGAGATAGAATTGATTCAATATAGATATAAATTTCATGTAAAAATAAGAGTTCAAACCCCTTATTACAAAGAATTTGCACAAAACTTTTACTTTTACAATATATAAATGTATCAAGCTAAATAAATAAAGACTTTATATACCACCTTTTAACAGCATCATAAACATTCTTAGATTTTATGAAAGGCACAAGCTGTGCAATGGTCTTCATTTTTTAATTCATTTGACGTTTTCTTCCAGCCAAATGGTCAGCAGGGTGATTATGTGGATTCTTGTGGTACATTGCACAGCGAAGATAACTGTTCAAAATAGATAAATAAATAAATAGCAGTATTTACTTTAAGTTTAAGCTTAGATGTTATGATATACAGGGTGTCCCACTTTAACGTGGACAGCTAGATAACTCGAAACCTTGCACCCAAATCCAAACATGTTTCAGACAAAAGTTGTTGGGTTTCGAAGGGCCTACCCAACCATGACCTTGAAAAAGTCCTTGACCTTCATTTTCAAGGTCATTTGGAGGTCAACTTTGTTTTTTTCAATGGAAACTCCTATTATTTATTCCGGATTTTGAAAGAACGAAAAATTTTACGTCTAGATGACCTATCATGTTTAAAGTCAAAGTGAACCCCAGAGGTCATTACAAGGACAAGTTCCTGGTCAGAGCCGAAAACTGGTGAAATATGATTTTCTGGAAGAGTGCTTTAGACGGAAATTGTTCTGTATCGAGAAACTGACCCAATCATGATCTCAACAATGTCCTTCAACCATATTCCCAAGGTCATTTGAAGGTCGAATAGGCATTTCAAACGAAAACCACTGTTTTGGATTCTAAAAAAGTGAGAATTTTACGCTCTGAAGAGCTTTTGTTCAGGACTACGGCACTCAAGGCAAGATCTTCCAAGATCCGGCCACTTAAGGCAAGACTTTCCAAAGATCCGACCACTTAAGGCAAGATCATTCAGGACCCAGCCACTCCAGGCAAGATTATTCAGGACCCAGCCACTCAAGGCAAGATCATTCAGGACCCAGCCACTCAAGGCAAGATCCTCCAGGACCCAGCCACTTAAGACCGAATCAAGTGTTCGAAATGTGCTACTTGATTCTGCAAGCACAACTGCAATCGACTACGAAGGTTTTGTTGCACATTCTGAAGCATTTCAGGAGTTATTGCTGGACAAGCGCTCTGGATTCTCTCCATCATATCCCTTCTCGTCGCGGGTGCCTCGGCATATACAACGTCCTTCACATATCCCCATAAAAAGAAATCCAGCGGGTTCAAATCTGGTGATCGAGGAGCCCAAGCAATTAATCCGCCACGTCCTATCCATCGGCGAGGAAACTGCTGGTTGAGGAAATTGCGGACAATGCGAGCATAGTGAGCAGGGGCACCATCTTGCTGAAACCACAGATTTAGTCTCAATGCAAGTGGAATATCCTCAAGATAGACAAGAAAATCATTGTCGAGGAATTCCAAATACATTGGACCATTAATTGGTCCTTCAAAAAAATGTAGCCTAATCACTTGGCCATTACAAATACCGATCTAGACATACAAGCTCCAACGATGATGATTGAGCACTTGACGGTACCAATGAGGATTCACTGGGGACCAATAATGGCTATTATGTCTGTTGAGACTGCCATTATTGATGAATGTTGCTTCATCACTGAAACAAACAATCCAGAAAAAGCCTGGATCCTCATTTACCATGTCAAGAGCCCATATACAAAATTTCACTCTGAGTGCGTGATCTGCAGGGCTCAGTTCATGCACAAGAGTAATATGATATCGATGGTAACGGACTAATCGCAATAATCTAAAAGCCGTAGATCGGGGGACTCCTAATTCCCATTCAATTCGACGCGTACTCAAGTGTGGGTCCAAATAAACCATAGCCAGAACTGCCAGAAGTCTGGGATCCTTGTTATTCTAGAGCTTATTCCTTTGTTTCTGGCGATGCAGTGGGTTATTCCGAGACCGTCTTTCAATGTTAACCACTTGTTGTGCAGAGGGATGGCGACGATTTGGGAATCGCTGCGCGTCGGAACGGGCAGTATGCCGATAATCCCTACCGCATTCACCAAGAGTGATGATAATGTCCAGCACTTCATTCGGGGTATAGTTAGCCATTGTTTTTGGGAAGACATTTATTTGATCAGTTTGATGATAAGTAATGCCAGTTAAAAAATCTACTATGATAATGACAAACTTGTAGTACCAAATTATAATGAGAAAAATATCAGCAACATTCAGTGATACTAGGACGATAATTCTGTGTTGACGTGTAGTAAGTAATTAATTGTAATAATATGACGAAAGTGAACTTGATTTAATTGTAGTTTTAATGTCTTCTAATAAAAGTTTTAGCCTGAAGAAGATAGTAAAGCACTATCGAAACGTTGCTGATGCAAATAAATCACAGTCTCTTATAATTGACCATTTCCCATCCAAAAAATAAAAAAATGTATATTAATGCTGATAGAAAGCTCAATACTCTTCCGAATGAATTGAAAGTACTCAAAGCACTCAAAGTATAAATCAATATTCACAACCCACGTTCCCTAGGAGCTCATTCAAAAAGTCTTCACAGCGTAAAATTTCTCACTCTTTTAGAATCCAAAACAGTGGTTTTTGTTTGAAATGCCTACTCGACCTTCAAATGACCTTGGGAATATGGTTGAAGGACATTGTTGAGATCATGGTTGGGTCCGTTTCTCGATACAGAACAATTTGCGTCTGAAGAACTCTTCCAGAAAATCATATTTCACCAGTCTTCGGATCTGGCTAGGAACTTGTCTTTGTAATAACCTCTAGGGTTCACTTTGACCCTAGACATGACGGGTCATCTAGGCGTAAAATTTTTCGTTATTTCAGAATCTGGAATAAAAATAGGGGTTTCTATTGAAAAAACAAAGTTGTCCTCCAAATATCCTTGAAAATGAAGGCCAAGGACTTTTTCAAGGTCATGGTTGGGTAGGCCCTTCGAACTCCAACAACTTTTGTCTGAAACATTTTTGGATTTGGGTTCAAGGTTTCGAGTTATCCAGCTGTCCAAGTTAAAGTGGGACTCCCGGTATATTTATAAACATCACTTGTTTAGTATTTATTTTGATGAGCAAATTATTTTTTAAAGTTTAGGATAACCACATTTATTATTATAAGTCCATATAAAAAGAAAACAAATTGAAAACTTTCTGTTTATTTTCAAAATAAATATATAAATTAAGTGCATACAAAACAGATTTCTACTTTAACGACTTTTACTCCTTTATTTCAAAATTAAACCATTTTTTACATTCTGCAGCTATGTTTCTATTCTTTTCAACTCAAAGGACACTAGGAGCTACACATCTTATTTAGATATTTTTTATTCAATAGCTATCTGATTTTTAATTATTGTTTATATGTCAACCTCTTACATATTTCGCTTGATTGCTTGTTTAAAAATTAGAATGCAATTAAAGTATAAAATATAAGATATTAAAACGATCTAACGTTTTTTATATATAAAAATACACTTTCTTGAATCTCTTATAATATAAGAGATTCAATGAGCGTCATGTCTATAATGATAACGATAACCATTAAAAATCCATCCAGACTCATCATACGACTTATTCGCAGCAGAAGTTTTGTTTGATTCCATTTTATTGATATTCAAACAAAATATTTACAAAAACACCTTTTTTACAATAGTATACATACTTTACAAATATGACTGATCTATAGTTAACAAAACAATATTTATGTTTTATTGATTCGGTCGGTAAAAATACAACCTTTTACCAGTTAACAAATAGAACGCTATTTGAAATTTAGTTTATATATATATATATATTATTTCAATGTAAATGACACTGGTTTATTATGTTATTTATTATTTTAATGCACAATACGATATCTCTAAGTAAAAATTAATTTGCTATAGTAATCAATATTTCATTATCTTACACTAAATTTACTAATGTATATAAGAAGATTTATTATTACATTAATTTTATAAATAACTTAATAAAATATAAGTTAATCATTTTTATTATAAATGATACTTACCTTCTTTGTACACTGTGCTTTCCTATATTCTAGCTTTTCCAGTACATTAAAAAAACTACGTTTGTACAGAAAATATTTTATTTAACATATTCTTTAATTCTCAACAGAAATTTAAATTATAAAACAAAAATGTGATAATGAGAACAATTGATAAAGTATCCCATTGGACTCACTACATGTACCGAATCCAATTTACATAAGCGATGATGCATCTGCATATTTTTAATCCTAGGCAATAGTCATGCCAACCTAACATTTGGATATCTCGAACTTGCGATTGGGCGAGATGGCACCGACCCGTAAGTTCGACGCGCCGGGCAATAAGCGTCGAGCGCCAGGACCGCATTTACTGTACATAATGCACTTTCCCCTCGTGACTTCTTTGTAAATATAACATAATTTCATTTTAATACAGTTTCATTAATGAAATTTTTATAAAATTCTTTATAAAATTATGAAATATTTTCTGCCCACTACTTAATTTTTCGGTTCTCACCTCTTTATATAATATTTTTTTGTGTTATCCTCTTATACACATATTTTCACGTTTATCTGAATTGCATAATAATTAAATAACGATTTAACATAAAATGTTTTAATAATCTTTATTCATTTATAAAACCCTGATATATTATTTGTAAATTTATAAAATTTATAAAGTTTTGTATTTTTAAGTTTGTTTTTGAATTTTCCGGTACGGCGTAATTATTTTGTATTTATAAATACAAAATAGTTTAAATTAGTAATGTTAATTGAGTTTATAATTACGTTTCTACAATAAACTGAAGGGCCGGGTGCAATAAGGGGCCTAGCACATTTTTTGATGATTTTTATCTTAAATAATAGTGGTTAGATAAAGAAACAAAAAATATAATGTTGCAGAATAGAATTAGTTTAACAACATTATATTTTTCGTTTATTTATCTTAGCATTAGTTTTTTAGATAAAAACATAGAAAAATGATAGTCCCTTAATTGCATCCGGACCTTCAATTAATGTACGCAGCATTTGGCACAAAATTGTTACGCTCGGGGCTCCGCGCATATATACAGCTGGACCTACCCGTGTTTCAGTGCCGGGAGTTTGAGACCGTATCAGTGCCGGGTGAGAAATAGTGTCGGGAGTATCAGTGTTGGGAGATTCGATTGTACTACATTAATTATACCAGATAATCTTTACAAGCTTTTATATAATTTTTTTACTGATAGTAAATAATAATCGCTTTAATCTTCTTAAGGTAAGCATTTTGCATAGACAAAAAAATAGATTTTTTTTATTATTTTAATGCATACCTCTGCATCTAAGGAATATATCCCCAAAGTTACGGACCGAAATCCCCAATAAAGGACAAGCGAGTTCCGAATTTGTCTAAATATATGTATTCTTTTAATTTAAAATAATTAATTATTCACTTATCGGTTTGTCAAAATCGATGTGGGAAATTGTAATTTTTTCTCATACGAATATGGTTTGTCACTTTTGTCGATATGAGTTTAAAATATATTATATATTCATTTTTTCTAAATATCAATATTACTTAAAAGAGTAGTGTAGCATACCAGCATCATCAAACTTTTTTGTTTACTAAATTGTATTAAAATTTCGATAGAAATTGGTAAAATTTGGTAAATAGGGGTTTTCGGATTTTTTTGCTGATTACAATTTAAAAGTGGGAATTTCAAAAAACAAAATAGCGGCACCAGTAACTATTGTATTTACTCAATTTTATGCATATTTCGATAGAACTTGGTAAAATTTGTTATACAGTGGTTTTTGGGTTCGCTGATTACAATTCAAAGGTCATAATTTCAAAAAACAAGATGGCGGAGTCAGATAACTATAGTGTTTACTCAATAGGGGAGAGTGGGGTAAAGTGGGCAGGGCAGCTAAGTGTGGCACCTTAATATTATAAACAATAACGTACGTTAAAAATCTAATTTTGTTTATACACATTTAGAAATGACTCTAGTATTTTTTTCTTAAGTCATAAACTCAAAAATTAATGTTAATAATTATTAATGCAAGTTTGAAAATCGGAGCATGAAAAAAAGGTTGCCTTCATTTTTCGTCGGCTCAGTACGGATCGAAAATGATTCCTTTTTTAAGTGAAATTATGCGCGTTTCATAAATTAACTTTTAAACTTTTAGAGCCTTTCTTTTGTTTTTTCAAAAGTGCCGTAAATAATTAATTATAAATGATTAAAAATTGAATTAAAAAGGGGCTATCGTGGCATACTAAGTGGGGCAAATATAGCACACATAGCGCCGCGTAGTGAGTTCGTCTTGACGCACCTAACCTATCGAACTCAAAACGGAGCAAGGTGGGATAGAGCACACGTGTAATTCACAGGTGCCAACTGGTTCAATTGTAGATTTACCTTCCTTGGATAATATTCAAAGTATTATTGAAATACCAGATCTGCCAGTTCTAAACAATGAGACATTTTTTAATAATGAACCGGTGGACATTTATTACGTAACTGAAGATGTTGCCAAAGCCTTAAATATATAATTATATCTCAAAAGATTATTTATTTTTGTATTGCCAAAGTAAAAAAAAATTAATTATAGAAAAAAAGAATAAATGTATCAAAAAAGTATTAAATTGTGATTGATATTATATAAGTTCTTTGTTACATTTTGATAAAAAAATAAAAATTTTAATTGAAAAAACTATTATTTAATATTTTATTAACCTAATAAATAGCCTCTCTCAATATTCCTAATAAATATTTAAAAAAAAACACAATTTTCATGAACTTACCAGCAGAAATAAAAACATCATTCGGCCGTGCTACATTTACCCCACCCCGTGCCACACTTGACCCACCGGTGGGGCAAGTGTGGCATTTTCGATCGCTCTAGAATTTGATTTTTTAAACTATAATATAATTCAAATTAAAAATTTGCAATAACGAATCTTAATACTAGAAGAATAGGCCTATACATTGCAATTTTTAAAATATTGATATGTTTTAATATTTTAATGATATGTTTAAAATAAGTTAGGGTGCCACGCTTACCCCACCCTCCCCTACTATGCATATTTACATAGAAATTGATCAAATGTGGTATACAGTGGTTTTAGGGAACGCTGAGCATGCGGTGTCAGTAACTATAGTGTTTACTCAATTTTAAGCAAATTAGGAAAAAAATTTATAAAATTTTACCAAATCTTTCCTACATCTAAATGATATTGAGTAAACATATGAAGTTGCTAGCTGCGTTATTTTCATTTTTTGAAATGTTGACTTTTAAATCGTAATGAGTGATCCCAAAAAATCCGGTATACCAAATTTTATCATTTTTTATCGATATATGTATAAAATTACGTAAACACTATAGTTACTAACTAAACCATTTTGCTTTTTGAAATTCTGACTGTTGGTTCATAATCACTGACCCCGAAAACCCTTGTATACCAAATATTATTAATTTTTATCGAAATATGCATAAAATTGAATAAACAATATAGTTACTGACTCCAACATTTTGTTTTTTGAAATTCTAACTGTTGATTCGTAATCAGTGACCCATAAAACCCCAGTATACTGTCACGCCGTGCGTAAGTAATAAATGACGCGAAGTTAATATGGAATTAAATCGCGTTCGCCTCTGGTTTTGGTCAATACTTGCGTAATTTACCAGGGAGTCGAGGCATTAGCAAAAGCAGGATAGCGAAGATGATATTTAATATGATAGTAGTGAAAATAGGAAGTGCGAGTTTACGATAGGATCACAAAGACTTAGCAAGGTATTTTGGGGCTTACGTTGTGTGCATGTGTAGGCCTTAGTTCCTCGTAGTCGGGTTAGCTGAGCTGCGCAGCGCTGCGGGTGGTGTCGTACTCGAGATTTTGGCTGGAGATATGAATAGGAGCGCAGGTACGGCGAATAAATAAGCGCAAGCAAATAAGTTTAAGAGCAAATTTATTATATAAGAAGTACAAAGTTAAGTATAAGGGCGTGTCCCTTTTACAAATGAGAAGTCAAATAACAAGCTGGTGCGTACGTGCTTATGGCTCAAAGTTCGAATGCAGAAGGCTCTATGCTGAAGGCACAAGTGTGAGGGTAAATGGCTAGGAGCCATGGCGAGCTATTCCTTTTATAACCGCGCGGGGGTGCATGCTTAGCCTAAACTAGGAATTAAGCATGCGTACTCGAGGAGGGGGCGACAAAGGTATAAAGTCGCGGAGGGGAATTCGGGAAATATTGGGGTGGATGAGTGTGTCATCGTGGAGTATGAGGTAGACAAGGTAGGATACTCGTTATATAGCGTAGGTCGATAAGTAGGATTCAGTATGGTAAGATACATATAGCTTGACGACGAGAAGGTGTATGTTAGGCAATGATCTAGACGTAACAATACCAAATATTATCAATTTTTATAAAAATATGCAAAATATTGAGGCAACACTATGGTTACTGACTCCGCCATTTTGTTTTTTGTAATTCTGATAGGATAATTAGGACCTATATATCTCATTACAATAATTACAATTCGTAATTACTATTAGTATAGATGAATGCGTTCTTTCATGACGAATCCAACGGTATAACAAACTCATTTTTCAAAAAAATGCAGATACCCACTTTCTTTATTTGAACGGTAGAATAGATAAAGGTATAAGATTGAAGCTTGTAATCCTAATACATTAAAACAAAAGCAGGAAATAGAAACAGGAGGCTTTTATATCTTCTTAAGTAACCCTTAGTGTCACTAAACTTTAGATTAAATCTGAACTTTAGGGTTAGAAATTGTCCAAATTATCCATGGTAGAAAACTTTCTAGTTAAGTTTAATAAATCCGGAACCTACATAAAACTACATAATTACACAGCCCCACAAAAAAAAAATTGTAAGTCCCAAAAACTTGACCACGGTACTTATATGTTTTTGGGATCGCTGAATCCGAATCCAGGGTTAGTTTGACCCCATCAGATCTTTCTCAAGGTCAGTTGAAGGTCAAATTATCGAAATACATGAAAAATACACTAAAACCATGGTATCTTGGGGTTTTTGGGGTCGCTGAATCCGAATCCGGGGTCAGTTTAACCCCATCAGAACTTTCTCAAGGTCAGTTGAAGGTCAAATTATCGAAATACATGAAAAATACACTAAAACCATGGTATCTTGGGGTTTTTGGGGTCGCTGAATCCGAATCCGGGGTCAGATTAAACAATCAGATCTTTCTCAAGGTCAGTTGAAGGTCAAATTATCCAAATACATGAAAAATACACTAAAACCATGGTATCTTGGGGTTTTTGGGGTCGCTGAATCCGAATCCGGGGTCAGATTAAACAATCAGATCTTTCTCGAGGTCAGTTGAAGGTCAAATTATCGAAATATATGAAAAATACACTAAAACCATGGTATCTTGGGTTTTTTTGGGACGCTGTATCTGAATCCGGGCTTATTACAACCCTATCAGGTCATGGTCACGGTCAGTTGAAGGTCAAACCATAAAGATTCATAAAAAGTAGAGTCAAACCATGACATTTAGGGGTTTTTGGGGTCGCTGAATCCGAATCCAGGGTCAGTATAGTCCCATAAGGTTATATTTATGGTCAGTTCAAGGTTAGTTCAAGGTCATGGACGTAAAGAGAGTGAAAAAATTAGTTATAAACTGAAACAATGCAAAAGGTAATGTAAACCATAAAGCAAAGAACAATGTATATGCAAGTACAATCGTATCCTTTAAAACTATATCATAGTTTGCTGCTCCTTCATTTACTTTAAATTTGTTAGAAGTATATGCAATTCAATAAAATACCCGTAAAAATATTAGGCCCATTACTCTTTTTTATGGTAACGAACTATTTTATTGTCAAATGATCTACGAAGTGGATTACGCTTCCGCTTCTCCGATGTTGATGGTAGATCTCTTTTTAACGACCAATAGTAATTGCTAACATATTTACGTCCCATCTTCCTTGGTACCTGCGCTCCATTTCCTTGATATCTTGGTGAAGTCTCTCTCCCTGCTCTTCGCTGTAATCACCTAGGTTTTCTGGAAATTCATCAACATGTGAATATAAAAAGTGTAATTTTAGATTCATTAGGCCGCCTTGATTTTTGTAACTATTTACTAAATTTAAAACTATTTGTTGGTAATTTGAGCTCTTATGATTTCCAAGAAAGTTTTTAATTACGTCCTTGAAACATAACCATGCTTCTCTCTCTGTATGATTCATTTTCGTAACAAAAATTTCATCATTTATCATCTTACGAATCTGAGGGCCATCGAAAATTCCTTCATTTACTTTAGCATCACTTAATTTGGGAAACTGATTTCGCAGATACTTAAAGCAGCTACCATCTTTGTCTAAAGATTTTACCCATTGTTTCATAAGTCCCAATTTAATGTGCAGAGGTGGTATAAGAATTTTTGATGGATCAACAAGTGGCTTATCTTTTATATTCTTAGAACCCGGTTCGAACTTTTGTCTAAGGGGCCAGATACTCTTTATGTAATGATTCTTTCTATCCCTACTATCCCATTCACATAAATAGCAAGGATATTTTGTGAATCCCGATTGTTGCCCCAGAAGTATTGTTATGATTTTAAGATCCCCAAATATTTGCCATTTATGATTATTGTATTTTATTCGGTCTAATAGTACTTTCATGTTACAGTACTCTTCATTCAGTATTACCGAATATCCTATGGGAATGGCTGCATAAACATTTGTATTGTGTAACAGAACGGCTTTTAAACTTCTCGTTGACGAATCGATGAACAATCTCCACTCGTTAGGGTTGTAACATCCATTTTTAAAGCAATTCATCAACCCAACTATATCTTTGCAGTAAACTAAGGAAAATTCTTCATCTTTAGCGGAATAATCACGATATTTCTTATCTCTGTCTCGGTAGTAAGAAACTTTAATTTTTCCAGCTTCATTAGTATTTTCTATTAGCCATGAAGCCAAGTACTCCGCCCCATCCTTTGGTAGGCCCAAATCGCGTATGAGATCATTCACTTTTTCCTGTATAAGTGGACCTTTCTTCTTCTTAGTATTACAGGGGATGTATTCTTCGTCACTTGTATCACTTGTACTAGCAACGTCATTGTCTTCATCTTCATCATGTCTTTCTAAATTTTCCTCAAGATCCATACTTCCACTTGCGTACATACCCAGTGGATCTTCTCTTTTATCAATTGACGATTCATATATAGGTTTCATGTAGCATTTTCCTACATATTGCGCATATGATTTTAGAAACCCAATCAAATTCATCAATTTTCATGTCTAAATCAAACATGTTCTTGTACTGCTCTTTAATATTTTGATTGATTATTCTTCTATTTTTTGGGGTCTCATACTTGCTACAAATGTAACAAAAACTATCCCGTTTTGCTATAAGGCATTCTTGGTTACCAGACCTCAAGTGATAAATTCTTGTAGTATTATACTCTTCGAAAGCCAAGTTTCCCACTAACAAAGAGCTGCGGTCGCTTGATGACGACGACTGCCGGCCCGCTTGCTCACCCTGACCAGCCGCCGATACTGGGGTTCCGAATCCCTGCATCGTAATTTTTTGTTGTTTGTCTGCCATGACGGCTCTAAAGCCTTCACCCAGGGGTTTAGCCGACCGAAAAAAAAGAATCGGTCGTTGCCCACCGTCACCACGTGGACGTACCCTGGGGCAAACAAACAGCATATTCATATCCGTTCGTATCAAGTAGGAAATACGAGTGATACAAAGGAGATGAAGGTTACTGTAACATGACTTTGGAAACCTTTTGGGAAAGAAGACCTTAACACAAACCCAAGATAGTCAACATTAATCGTCTTGGGACTTACACCGAGAGAGAAACCCGATAATGAAGACAGCTCTGCTCACGGTTCTTTTGAGCTGTGGTTTTAAACATGGATGTTACAACCCTAACGAGTGGAGATTGTTCAATCAATCAAAATATTAAAGAGCAGTACAAGAACATGTTTGATTTAGACATGAAAATTGATGAATTTGATTGGGTTCCTAAAATCATATGCGCAATATGTAGGAAAATGCTACAGAAAGACAAAAATGGTAAAACTGAAGTAAAAATGAAAGTGCCTACGATATGGAAGGAACCTTTAAGAAAAGAAGACTGTTATTTTTGTAATACGAATTTGCATGGAGTTAATAGTAAAAACAAGTCGCAAATTAATTACGCTAACGTTGAAAGTATCACGAAACCTATATATGAATCGTCAATTGATAAAAGAGAAGATCCACTGGGTATGTACGCAAGTGGAAGTATGGATCTTGAGGAAAATTTAGAAAGACATGATGAAGATGAAATCTTAGAAGAAGAAATGAAGGAAGGAGATATTATTGTGGAAGAAGAAATAGCGCCTGATGAAGACAATGACGTTGCTAGTACAAGTGATACAAGTGACGAAGAATACATCCCCTGTAATACTAAGAAGAAGAAAGGTCCACTTATACAGGAAAAAGTGAATGATCTCATACGCGATTTGGGCCTACCAAAGGATGGGGCGGAGTACTTGGCTTCATGGCTAATAGAAAATACTAATGAAGCTGGAAAAATTAAAGTTTCTTACTACCGAGACAGAGATAAGAAATATCGTGATTATTCCGCTAAAGATGAAGAATTTTCCTTAGTTTACTGCAAAGATATAGTTGGGTTGATGAATTGCTTTAAAAATGGATGTTACAACCCTAACGAGTGGAGATTGTTTATCGATTCGTCAACGAGAAGTTTAAAAGCCGTTCTGTTACACAATACAAATGTTTATGCAGCCATTCCCATAGGATATTCGGTAATACTGAATGAAGAGTACTGTAACATGAAAGTACTATTAGACCGAATAAAATACAATAATCATAAATGGCAAATATTTGGGGATCTTAAAATCATAACAATACTTCTGGGGCAACAATCGGGATTCACAAAATATCCTTGCTATTTATGTGAATGGGATAGTAGGGATAGAAAGAATCATTACATAAAGAGTATCTGGCCCCTTAGACAAAAGTTCGAACCGGGTTCTAAGAATATAAAAGATAAGCCACTTGTTGATCCATCAAAAATTCTTATACCACCTCTGCACATTAAATTGGGACTTATGAAACAATGGGTAAAATCTTTAGACAAAGATGGTAGCTGCTTTAAGTATCTGCGAAATCAGTTTCCCAAATTAAGTGATGCTAAAGTAAATGAAGGAATTTTCGATGGCCCTCAGATTCGTAAGATGATAAATGATGAAATTTTTGTTACGAAAATGAATCATACAGAGAGAGAAGCATGGTTATGTTTCAAGGACGTAATTAAAAACTTTCTTGGAAATCATAAGAGCTCAAATTACCAACAAATAGTTTTAAATTTAGTAAATAGTTACAAAAATCAAGGCGGCCTAATGAATCTAAAATTACACTTTTTATATTCACATGTTGATGATATCAAGGAAATGGAGCGCAGGTACCAAGGAAGATGGGACGTAAATATGTTAGCAATTACTATTGGTCGTTAAAAAGAGATCTACCATCAACATCGGAGAAGCGGAAGCGTAATCCACTTCGTAGATCATTTGACAATAAAATAGTTCGTTACCATAAAAAAGAGTAATGGGCTTAATATTTTTACGGGTATTTTATTGAATTGCATATACTTCTAACAAATTTAAAGTAAATGAAGGAGCAGCAAACTATGATATAGTTTTAAAGGATACGATTGTACTTGCATATACATTGTTCTTTGCTTTATGGTTTACATTACCTTTTGCATTGTTTCAGTTTATAACTAATTTTTTCACTCTCTTTACGTCCATGACCTTGAACTAACCTTGAACTGACAATAAATATAACCTTATGGGACTATACTGACCCTGGATTCGGATTCAGCGACCCCAAAAACCCCTAAATGTCATGGTTTGACTCTACTTTTTATGAATCTTTATGGTTTGACCTTCAACTGACCGTGACCATGACCTGATAGGGTTGTAATAAGCCCGGATTCAGATACAGCGCCCCAAAAAAACCCAAGATACCACGGTTTTAGTGTATTTTTCATGTATTTCGATAATTTTACCTTCAACTGACCTTGAGAAAGATCTGATTGTTTAATCTGACCCCGGATTCGGATTCAGCGACCCCAAAAACCCCAAGATACCATGGTTTTAGTGTATTTTTCATGTATTTCGATAATTTGACCTTCAACTGACCTTGAGAAAGTTCTGATGGGGTTAAACTGACCCCGGATTCGGATTCAGCGACCCCAAAAACTCCAAGATACCATGGTTTTAGTGTATTTTTCATGTATTTCGATAATTTGACCTTCAACTGACCTTGAGAAAGATCTGATGGGGTTAAACTAACCCTTGATTCGGATTCATCGATCCCAAAAACATATAAGTACCGTGGTCAAGTTTTTGGGACTTACAATTTTTTTTTGTGGGGCTGTGTTATCTACCGGGATAATCTCTCTAGATTTAAATTTATTTTTGAGTGCTTCTTTTATACAGTTGTACCGTACCTACTGTACAATTTAATCATCGTCTCTTATCTTGTGTCATAAAAACAACATATTTAGTTACTCTTATTTTATAATTACAGAATAAAATATTTAATTTAAAAGACGATTACCCGGATATGATACCTAAATTTGAAAATAGATGTGTGCTGCATAAAGTTAAAACTATGTTAAAGTTGTTAAACTTTGAAGAACAAATCATCAAAGAAATTATTTGTGGTAGAAAAACAATCGATTTAAATTTTGTAAATCAGATAAACGTCGTCTGAAATTTTTTCATGCTTGATGACGTAGACGTGAACATACTGGAAAACTTTATATAACATGATGCTTTTAAAGCACTCAAGCAACTAATTACAGTGGAGAAAATAAAAAAATAATTTGATTAAAATGTAACACCCATATTAATAAAGACAGCGGAAGATACGATTCATGTTTACACTGGTACCATTTCTCTTGCATTTATAGACATTAATTATGCGGAATATAAATCGGCAGTAATTGATGACAACGATTGATTCTACTTAAATTGTCATTCTTAATCAACCACAACGATTTAACAAGAAGAACAAAAGCTTTATTCTAAAATAATAAATAAGTTTTTAGAAGTACGTTAACATACACCTCAAATGGACAACAAAAATCACAATGCGCGTAGGTAGATCGTCGCTTGCGTGTTCAGCACGACCATCGCTAAACACGCCGCCAGAGTCGCAGAGGGTTGCGATCGCGCGCGGTCCCCTTTTACCGTGGGCAATTCGGAGCCCTTATATCTTGAGGGCACGGCACACTATTCGTAGTGTGGCCCTAATTTACGTCCGCGGTTGCCACGGGCTAGCCCTTACCTCTATTATGTTAGAGTGACGCGCCGCTGCTGATGATGCTCTCGTCTCTTCCGCTTTACAGTCCTAGTGCAGCTGCTGTTTACACCGGATAGTAGAGTCTCTCTACCACTCCGCTCTCACAGCCTCGCATTGCACTCTCTTTCTCTTTCCGTCTCCTTCGTACCACCAACAAACGGCGGGTAATCGGCATCCTCGGTGGCGTCCCCAAGATAACCGTGGAGCGTCGTCTTTCTCCTGGCATACGGCGTGAGGACTGGACTTTTCCGGTTCTCGAGGGATTCGGGGTCCATTCGAGTGTGTTCTTTCACTCCCCGTCTGAGCTGGAGCTGCAACGACGTTGTGAGCCACGTGGTCACGCTTGGCGTCCGCCAAGCGTGAGCGCGTTCATCGTGGTGATGGCGGCCTCCTCTCCTTCTCTTTTCAGCCGCACTTCTCAATTTCCGCAGCATATCCTGCACATATGTCAAAGGATACGCTTCCGGTTTCGTTTGCTCGTTGACCTTTAAGTGATCAACGCCGAACCTATCGGTGCTGCTATTCTTCTTCACCACGCCCACTGGGCTCGAGCAGTTGCTATTAGATGGCTCGGTAAACTTCTGCTCCAGCATTTCATTCATTTGCTGATTCATTTCCCGCTCGATTCTTTCGGAAATAAAAAAGTACCTCTGTTAAATGAGCCTCGACGACCCAACATTGATGTGACGTTCAATATCGTACGTAAGCCAGCACGTATTTCCTCGGTCTTTCAGTGATTCGTTCAGGAGGCTTTCTAGCTCCTGATGTTCCGAATTCGTGACAACAGCGAATCCTATTGACGAGGTCGCGGCGTCCCATGCTTCCAAGTTAGCGACTTCCGTCTGTACTCTAACTTGCGTGCCTTCAAAATACACCACATTTCCATCTGGTTCATCCGCTGTTCCCTGCGGTCGCAAGAGCTCTTCTCTCTCTTCTGAGAAGAATGAGCTCGGTTGCGCAACCAATACGGCCTCTCCTTCAGGAGTAGGCTCGCCTGGTTGCGGCTGGCCTTCCTGGTATGCCCACTTCCGCGGTTGCATGGATTCTACTTCCTCTTCAGTGAATCTCGAACCTGTATGGGGCAGTTCGATCACATTCGTCTCTTCTTCGAGAGAAGACCTATTCGATCGTGACTGGGCATATTAGTCTATCGTCGTCGCTTCAGTTCCGACGAATTGAGCTGCCACTCAGGTGACTATTTCTTTCGTAACCTCGTTTAAGTTGTCCTTTCCTTCGTTGGAGGACGTGCACGTTTGCAGAAATGTATTCGTTCCCCTTGTCATTGCTTCAGCTTCGACTGGGGGTAGCATGGATAAAGTCGTACGTCCTTCTGGACAATACGTTGATCTCTGCGGCTGTTCGGTCTCTCCTCTCTCGTCTATTCCGGTCGGCCTTGCCTTCGGGAGAGGGCTCGTCTGGACGTGGCTGAACATCCACTTCTCCCCTTGACCCTTCAGTGGTGGTGGGGGCAAGCACTGGTGATACCATATATCCTTCCGGATGATTCGTCGGCCTCTGCGGCTGTGTGGTTTCCTCCCATTCTTCTGAGGGAGTGGAACTCGATTGCCCGACTAACCGGACCTAGTCTTCGGGGGATAGGTTATCTGGGCATGAATGAGCGTCCGTTTTCCCCGTGGATTCTTCGGCGTCGATGAGGAGAGATACTGCGGGGACCTTATTTACTTCAGAAATGGCCGCAGTCCTTAATGGCCACTCCCCGCCTCGTTTCCCGAGCACTTGGAGCAATACTTCTTCATATACCCCAATTCTCCGCATTTGAAGCACTTCATCGGTTGCGTCGGATCGAACCTTTGCGTCGCGCCAGGGCGGCTCGACCTGGGCTTATCTCGCCTATTCCTGGGTGGGTATTTGCTTAGCTGCCGTATTCCGGGGGACCTCGTGAGGCTTCTTTGCCCTCCTTTCCCCTGCCCATTCACGGGCGGGAAGTTTTCGGTTCTATTCGGCTGTTGAAAATGTTTTAACTTCTCGTCTAGCATCTTCGCGACAAGCGCCGTAAGGTCTGGCGCAGTAGGCTTCGTTTCTTCCTTCGTTACGGCGGATACCTCCGGCCTGCGCTTTTTCGTTCCCTGTGCCGATTTGTACGCCATTTCTGGCAGTAGAGAGGCCACGGGTAGTGGTGGAGGACGTATGTACCTTTCCCGCTCCAGCGTCTGCTCAGCGTCCGACCCAGCATCCAGCAGAGACTCTACACTGGTAATTTCGCATCTCTGGACTATCTTCTGTAGATCTGCTCGCATGTTTCAATGTAGCAGATCTAGTTCTTGGCTGTCTTCCAGTCGTGGCGATAATTTATTCATTATGCCGATTAGATACGTCAGATAGTCTCGAGCTAACTCGTCAGGTCCTTGCGTTCGCAAATTGGCTTCGTTCAATAGCCTTTGTTGATACTGTCGACTTGTCCCGTACCAGCGTCTGGCTGAAGCAGTGAAATCGTTCCAGGTTCTCCACTTCGTCCTGTTGTTTCTGAACCAGGTCACCACATTGTCTGTGAAGAGCTCAGACAAAGCTGCCAAGAGTTCGTTGTCTGACAGGTTGCTTAGTACGTTACAGTCCTCAATACGCGCCAAGAATGCGTCTATACTCTTCGTCTTTCTGGTCTTTCCTGCCAGAGAACTTGACATTCCATTTCCTGACTGTTTAGCCTACGTCGTTGTTGCTTCTGAACCTAGACGTCTGCTCCAAGCTTTCCGGTGCGAATCTAGGACGAGATGTACCGAGGTTGTTTCGTCTGCTCGCAGTTGGCTGCTCCCATTGTCGGCGTTCATTGGCTGTAGTCGCACGACTACCTCCCTCCTCCCAGGCGTTGGATACCATGGGCGGTGGTGCCGACTGTCTGTGAGATTCATCGAGCCTCGAATCCCCAAATATCATGAACGTATCCTGGAAGTTCACGTGTCCAGTACGTTTAGCGTTCTCGTGCCCTGTGTTGGATAACCACTGATCGCGCTTCACTTGCTCAACCTGCTGTTTGAGCGATCTGACTGTGGAGATCAGCTCCGCCATCACGAAAGATACGTCTTTAGGTATCTGGAATTCATTTCGCTGTGCGGATACTACAGTGATCATCTCTTCATTCGACTGTTGATTCGGCTCGTGGGTGCCTGAGTTGGTTGTGGGCTCGTCCTCATCATTGGTTGTCACGTTAATCTCGGGTGGACCACGAAATGACTTTTCCAAGTTTTTGGGCACTTCCGTGTGTTCAGCCTTGCCAATTTATGTTCGTTTGGCTCACCCATCTGTCTGCCGGCCTTAACACCGGCGATTACTGTTGCGTCGATAAATTGACGCCTGAGTCGAGCTCGGTCATTGATGTTTTTGGTGTCCTCGCCTTGTTCTTGAATGAAGTCATTGGCCGATTAATCACCGAGTAACCATTTCTGCAAGCGCTGCGCTTGCGCGAAATAGTTGCCTTCTGTAGACATCTTTAGTCAAGACAGTGTCTCATTTAGCTGTTGGCCATTCAGTTCTGTGAGCCACTCTTCTATCGCTGATTTTGTTCCGTTAGACATCTTGCGATTTGATGGATAACTGTCTTCTTTCTTGGTTATCTATCTTTCGCTTCGCAAGATTCCAGAGTTCGCTAGTGTGTGCAAGGGTATTACAATACGGTGCATAAGAAAAATTTTGCAACTAAATTATTCCTTGTTGTAGCTGAGTGTACGAATTTCGTAAATCTTATCGTTTTCGATTTCGCGGTTTTAGCTATCTATTCGTCTTGTCGGTGCAATCAATCACGGGTATATTTTCGTAAAAATTTAATAAAAATAATTTTTGTTCGGCAATAAACTCTGCTGAGCTCAAATCTCGTTTTCTAACTCGGAAGTGTGTATAAAATTTTTCGTAAATTGTTCAGAACGAAAAATAAGCTCAGTCAAAAATGGATTTTACTCCTCTTATAAATTTCAAAAATCAAAACATATCCAATTTTTCGAAACTATTGTTTATTAATAATTAACAAACAATATTACTGCAAAAAAGACAATCTTGATAAATAATAAATTATCATAAGGCGTGGTTTCCCGGGTCGTCACCCATCCAAGTACCGACTGCTACCAACGCTGCTTAACTTTGCTTAACGATCTTTTTAAAAAAAAATCTCAAAACTAAAGAAGAAAATTTATTCCTCATTATAATTGCTTACTGGAACTCAGAGAACAACCAAACAATAGAAAAAATCAATTTTTGCAATAAACAATCTCGAAAAAACGAAAAAAAATTTTCGCCGCTGCGAGTACTAACCGCGCCTAACGCTACTTAACCGTGATGATCGGTCGACTACAGAATCACTTCACTACCGTAATTGACTGCTTTTTGCTCTAACTTCTTATAACTATTCGTAATTTCGCCCGACCTTTTTATCGATTATAATCGTGTGTTATAATTTTCTATTTCCTAAGGTTACGAGTCAGAGCAAAAACTTGATTTGAATATTATTTTCTCCGTGTATTGCGTTCAACACACTCAGCTTGCCTTCTCGCATACACTTTTACATACTTCCGTGTGTTTTGAGCTTCATGCTCAATTTTCGCTCGCCTCGCGCTCGCGTGCTCGACCTATTAACATCAATTTGTAATTATTCATTTTAAAAATTTCGTTCATCATGTCATCCAGAATAGTGCACGCTACAAAGTTCCGCAAATGTAGGATCAAGATTTGGAGTTTTTATACTGGTTAAGTGATAGATATTATCAAGTATTTATAGTCAAAAAATTCCAGAATGTTACTTTTAAATATAAGAAGATTCATGAACTTATAAAAAATAGTACTTTTCGATACTAGTGCGATAAAAATGTGTCTGGAACGAGTGTGAATCTGTCGTCCGAACGAGTGAGGTTGAGAATCACACTGCTGTGAGAATCTCTTTTATCACGTGTATCGAACATTACTTTTTGACACCCCGTGCGATAAGTGTCACTTTTGCGTACCCTTGCGCGAGCAAGCGTGCGTATAATCAGTACTTATCGCAAGGACTGTCAAAAATCATTTTTACGGTTTTACACTAGTGCGTTTCCTTAAGGGGTAACTCTGGCAGCCCGAAAAAATGCCTAATTTGTACGATTTTTTACAAGAGTAGGAAAGAAGGGATCAAATTTCTTTTTTGAAGGTACTATACATATATTGAGGTACAAAAATATATTTTTTTTACATTTAAATGCAAAATGGCGGCTATACAACGAATCTCGTGAGAAGCCTTTTTCTCAAACCTCCAAACGGGAAAACACTTTTCTCGGAAAATATGAGACCTGGAACAAAAAACCAAAGAAATTCTTAATCTATGTAACGTTAACTTTGGAAGTACGTAGGGTTTTTTTATTTCAATTTTTGTAGAAATGGTGCACTTCCAAAAAAAAGTCGATTTTTCTTGAAAAGAAAAACGATGTAAATTGTTTATAAAAAAAAACAAATCACCGTCCCCGACGTAATTGGCCATTCCTTGTACTCATCCGTGTCACGTTTCTTTTCCCAAAATTCGAAAGCCTTACAATATTTAGATTTTACTAAAATGTCGACCACTTTGCCAGTACACCATCCAATAAGTGATACCGCGTTTGCGCCACGAACCATCGCCAGATACAGTAATACCACTTGTGTTTCCTTTTTCATCACTTCTTTTCTTCTCTTCCTTAGCTGCATTTTTGATACTCTGCTCACAAACCTCCTTTACATCGACAGCAATCTTCTGCACAACTTTATCGTAAAATGATTGAAAAATTGGCCGTGGGAGCTCCATCAACGCGCAAAATTTTATTATTCCATTCAATCCTATTCCCAGTAGTCGAATAGCAAGAATCATTCTACGATTAATGTCGTATGATTTTTCAATGAATGGTGAAGAAAGGATAGAAATGTTGTCGCAGTTTTGGCATGAAATAACAATTTTGAAACCCAAGCCACGCTTTCCATACTCGGTGAATGTCACATCTGACTTGCACTTTTTGCACACAACAGCTTGCGATATAGCGGTAAATACGGTTAAAAAATTCAGAATTCGATAAGCAAAGCCTTCATCTACTTCAAAGTCATCAGGATCGATGGTAGATAATTTTCGAGCCGATGTGCCAACCGCCTCGAAGCCTGGCTTTTCGGTCTCTTCAAATTGCTCTTTTTCCCCTTCGTCGATTTCTTGCCATCATACACTGGTCTTTCACTACTCATATTGTTTATAATTTACACACTGTTCACTTAAAATCAACGAAATTTGTAATATATAAATATATAAAAACGAAAAATGAGCAGAAATACAAATCGAAGCGTGTGCACGGCGTCGCTTTGCAGCTGTACTAACTAACACATATACACACCGATACAAGCTAATTTCAGTATTCGCGCATCCTGCAGGATGCCTGAGGAACCTCAAGGACCTTTGGCTCTGTAAGTAACAAGGTCTCCTATTATTCCGATAGATGAAATCAATACAAAAGCGATGAATCAGAACTCACCGCGCGCTCTCATTTAGCGCGCTCAGCGAGCGATCCGAGGCGCTGCCGCAAAATCGATATTTGAACCTTTTAAAAATTATTTGACACTATAGGATTAATTACGTATTATTTTTATGACCCTAAAGTATTGTTTAAGCCGAAATGAAATCGAATTTTTGAAAATCCTGGAGTGGTGTTACATCTTAAAGCTAAAATTGATTATACAGTGGTCTCGTATTATGATGTCGGCATTGTGACAAGATATACTTGCCAAGTTGCAATATTCAGTATAAATACCAATTTGAATGAACGTTTTTTTAATGAAAGACGCTGATCCTATGGTGCTCCCATTACATTACTGGGCCAGTATGTAGCCGGTACTAAGTCTGTGCTGGCGTTTTGTTATGTCCTACATCGATTATTCGGAAACTACTGAACCGAATTGAATAACCTATTTTTTGAATGAAAGACGATGATCCCATGGTGATCCCATTACATTACTGGATCCCATTACAGCATCGAGCCAGTACTACGTCAGTACTGGCATTTTGATACGTCCGCCGATTACTCCGAAACTACTGAACCGATTTGGATAAACTTTTGGATTTGGATAAAATGAAACTTGGCCGGTACAACTAAACAGTATAAGATAAAATATTTTTCGAAATAAACGCACTAAAAAGTATGAAATAATCGATAAAAAACGCACTAATAAGTATGAAGTAATAGATAAAAATACGCACTAAAAAGTATGAAATAATCGATAAAATACGTACTAACAAGTATGAAATAATCGATAAAAAGTATGAATAATCGATAAAAACTTTTTCGAAGTCGGCACCGAATTTCAAACTGACTTATAGTATCTTTCTTACGTATATGATTTAGAACTTGTACTGGATTGGGTCTAAACATATATACTTATAATGTCTCTAAAGTGAGACCAGCGTAACTCGGTGAAATTCGGCACCGACTTCGAAAAGATTTTTATCGATTATTTCATACCTTTTAGTGCGTTTTTTTCGAAGTCGGATTTTTATATATGTATTTAGATTTGTTACAAAAATTTAAAATTGTATTCCTGCTAGAAAACTACTTGTAATCTAAATATTATTTAATTACTCATAATATTATTTTTATTACTCATAGTATAAAAAAGTTATTAAGCATGGACACAATTTTTAACCAGCTTCGAAGAAGGAGGATGTTCTCAATTCGATCTGTATATTTTTTTTCTATGTTTTTTCGCTCATTACTCTGAAACTGCTGGACCAATTTGACTGAACTGTTTTTTAATGAAAAAGGATGATCCCCTGATGTTTCCATTCCAATTTTGTAAGAATTAGTCCAGTATCTGACGAGTAATTTAGTTCTTTGATAGATATTTTTTCCGTACTTTTCAGCCGCTGCCGACTCTGTTGCCGATTATTCGGAAACTACTGAACCGATTTGGATAAACTTTTTGCTTCCACTATAAGGAAGCTGTGAGATGGTAAATAATAATTTTTGCTAAAAACATGTTAGAAACATGTTTTGTGATGCTGTGAATGAAAATGCACTATTTTTAGAAAATGCCTGTATAGATTGTGTGCGTGTGTGTGTGTGTGTGTATGTGTGTGTGGGTGTGTGGGTGTGTATGTGTGTATGGGTGAGTATGTGTATATTAGTCCAGACGTTCATTTTTTTTATTTTTATTTTCACTCGGACCGGGCAAAAATTTCTTCTAGAGACCTCAAAAACCATGCGCGCATAGGTTTTAAACCCATAGCCTCGACTTTTCCCGTGCCTCAAGTCACCCGAAGTTTCTTATGGATTTTACATGTAAAAAACGGGCCAAAACGTTTATCCTTTGGAAACACAGTGAAAATTGTGGAATTCTAACTTGACAAGTATATTTTCCCACGTATTTTGAGCCGCTGAATCGAATGGTGCTATTAGCTTTTGCAAGGATAGTGAAAAAAAAATGTATAAACCAAAATCGTCGAAAAACTCGAAAAATCGCAAAAAATCGCGTAAAAAATTTACTTTAAACGTTTATAATAGGTGAAAAGTAGACAATTTTTTTTTCAATAACCAATATTTTCATGTATTTTGAGCTCCTAAATCAAATGGTGCTATTGGCATTTGCCGCTCAATCGAGAAAACAAGTCATGAACCAAAATCATCGAAAAACTCGAAAATATTATTATTTTCTGTTTTAGGTGAGTATCTTCATTTAAAAACAAAGAAAATTCATTTTATAACAGTTGATGTCTAAATAATGATAGGTTTTCAGAGTCCGAGAAACAATTGTCACATTTCATTTCCTAGGTAATTTTTTTAATCCACTAAAGATTATTAAAAGTTTATTATTTTTTCTGGTTGAACCAATTCAATATATTTATTATTTTTAATGTATATTAAAAGTATTTCCCATTTTAATATTCTTTGTACTTTTATCTGATAATAGTCACTTACATATATAACAATTAATTTTCAATAATTTGCTTTTAATCATAACAAAATTAATTCTCATTTTGAAAAATCTCTTGATTACAGTCAATCGAAGAAATCTTTAATAATAACAAAATAATTATAACTTTCATCCATACCGGTATCAATACGTTGGTATCGATAATTTGTTTAGGTATCGCCTATCCCTAGTCAACACGCAAATATATTTGCTCTATTCGCTCTGAAGTTGGCTTCGTGACGTGGAGTGATATTTGAACGCCAACACCATGAAGACTAGAGTAAAGGAGTACGAACGTAATGTTTAATAGCGATTTCACAGTAGCATGTGCGCTAGACAATTTTAAACTCCGCCGTGGATACGAGCAGTTGTCGAGGATACATTAGCGGGTGTCGCTTTGTCTCTCAGACACGAGCCGTGCTCGACCATACATAGAGGTCTGGGCCATATAATAGGCTGGGTGCACGATAGACTACAGCGCCACGCTGAACACATAAAGTATATCTATAGATATGAAATATATAGATATACAATAGCATCAAAGCACTCTGAACTTACAAATTTGGCCACTCCATGCACCCAGCCTATTGGTTGGGCGCTCGCGGTGCAAAGGTATACCGTTGAGGGTGTGATTTTGCTTCCAGTTTTACGCTTTCACTTGGACAGTTTGGTGCTGCCCCTGAGCATTCGCGCCCCTCGTTTAGGTGCAGCCCACCTAGCGACACTATTTTATATATAGAAAAAAATTTCTCGTGTAGAAAAAATTCCTAATGGGACGGCAGAACCAGCGGAACACACAGCACAAAGCACACGATACAGTGTAAAGCACACGACACAGCGCAGTGGAGACGTATCCTAGAGTCTCTTTGCGTGCTGACCCATACTCCGCACGCTGCGCTCCGTGCGCCGATAGTCCACGTGTTCCAACGTGTTCCAACGAATGAAACAGAGAGGAATCAACATCAGTCTGTGTATCCCGACATGTGTTTCTCTTGGTTCCTCTCAATTTCATTCGTTGGAACACGATATAGCACGCGGACTGTCGGCACACGGAGCGTAGCGCGTGGGTCTCTATGGAGAGAGACCCGTACGTTAGAGCTACCCGGCATTCGCCTCGTTCACCAGCGATGCCAGCGCCGTTCGCAGCTAGCTTCCGATACACGCGGCTAGCTACGGGTGCATCCGTGCGTTTAGCGCCGCCCGGCATTCTCCTCGTTCACCAGTGACGCCAGCGCCGCTCGAGGCTAGCTTCGGGTGCACGCGGCTAGCTACGGGTGCTCGCGGACACCTTCGGGTACGCGCTGATACCTTTGTGTACTCTCGTGCATAGAGCGGCCCACTGGTGGGCAGGCTGCGCCCTTGTGGGCAAACGGCCCGCGAACAGGCCGAGCTTTCACTGTCAGGGTGACCAACGCGTGAATATGTCCTATGTGCGAACCAAACGAACGCACCGACATTCGCACACAGTAGGCACTATTACTGTACGGCCGGCTGGTCTGCTGCCAGCTGTGTTGTGGTATAGGTTACCGATTTATACTTCAACCTGCAGGTGAAAAGTATTTCGTGTGTTTTCGCAAATCTGTAAATTGTGTGCATTTTATTATTGATAAGTTATACAAAAAGCCCTGGGATTGCTCGTTTTTATTTGTAAAAGAAGATATTCCGTAAGAAGATATATCAGAAGATATGACGTTGATTCAGGAATTAGCTTTTATTAACCATAAAATGAACGAATTTCAAGTAAGTTGTTAAGTTCTTTTTACTTTTACACGATTGATACTCATTTTTCTAGTACTTAAAAAAATACGAATTTATGTGAAAAATAATTTAAAGTGCAGTAATTTGTTTGAGTTATAGATCAAGCAAATGTATAATTAGAGGAACTGAATCAATATTGGCAGATGGAGACGCTCATATACGCTGTTTTACAGAATGTAAAAGTGAATTTTCATTAGCCAATCTTCAAAAAGTATTACTACCCACAAAATTCAGTGCTCTTTTAAAGAAAAGACAAGCTGCTGAAGTAGATTGTCTTGTATCGTGTCCATTTTGACACTTTGCTTCTATACCACCTCCAGAGGATAAAGTATTTAAATGCCTCAATCCAGAGTGTATGAAACAGACTTGCCGGTAAGTTTATTAGCATGATTGCTTGTAATTTTAATTCAACATTGCAATATGTATTACTATTTACATTTAAAAGAACCTAAATATATATGTAGATATGCATAAGGATTTATAAGAATATTAAGAAGTAGAATATCGCCAAATACTAAAATCCAAAAGAATATAATAATATAAATTACGTTTATGTTTGTTACAGTGAATGCAAGAAGTTGAATCATGTTCCTTTAAGGGTATGATGAGGTTGTAAAGACTGATAAAGCTCGGCGTATGATTGAGGACAAAATGACTGAACCATTGTTGCGTACATATTATAGCTGTAAACGACTTATAAAGAAGATGGTTGTAATAAGATGAAATGTAATTGCGGTACCTTAATGCATTACTTATGTGATAAACCTGTAGCAAGTTATGCACATTTCAATCCTCAAGGAGAAACAAATACGCACCTATAAGTATATATAATACATTTATAAAATCTGTTATAAAAACAAAAATTTTTAAAGATAACTAAATGAATTGTTTTCCTGACATCTGGCATGGTATAACGTAAAATAAATGTATCAATGCTCAGATACTTAAACTTAATCATCAAACACATGTTCATTGCCCTTCATATTTTGAAATATAAAAATATTTGTAAAAACAGTAATAAAAATCATCTAATTCGATGGATCCTAATAAAAAAGTCATATCTTGTAAACTCCAATTAGAAAATACGTATCTTTTTTTAGGTTATTTCTTACATCAACTTTCATTTTCAGTGTCAAAAAAAAGCAATAAAATGGCATTAAAAAGATAGGTTTTTTCTAATTGGAGCTTGCGAGATACGTCTTTTTTATTAGGACCCATCGAATTGATCATCATTCTATAGATCTATCACTCTAAACCTAAAAGATTAAAAATTGACGCAAGTAAGATACAACTGAGAACTTTACTCATTTGTAAAGAGTAAATTGCTGATTCTCTACTTTATAAAAGTAGAAAATGTTATAGTAATGTTATCGAGTAAATACCAAGATTTCTATTTTTTGACATATATCTACGCGTATAACCTCCTTAAGTCAATTTAATAAAACCGTTGCTTAAGATACGACTTAAATTCATCTTTATTATGGATCACAGTGTTTATAATTGATTTAACGTT
Organism: Gastracanthus pulcherrimus; assembly: GCA_949152435.1. Taxonomy (NCBI): domain Eukaryota; kingdom Metazoa; phylum Arthropoda; class Insecta; order Hymenoptera; family Pteromalidae; genus Gastracanthus; species Gastracanthus pulcherrimus. Next base: position 54,110,700 of record OX424575.1, on the reverse strand, counting down.
ATTTATGTTGATTTATTTTATGTATCATTTTATACTTTTATAAAGAAGAAATGTTGCATTGTATTCTTTATAAAAAATTTATAAATTAAGTCGTATCTCAAGAGAAGATTTTATTAAATTGAGTTAAGGAGGTTATATGCATACATATGTCATACAAAATAAACATTTTTGACTACAATTTTGTCAATTTGTTGTCAATGTAACAAAATATTTCTTATTATAATTCCGTTATTGTAAAATTAGATATCTTCAACTTTAGACTTTAAAAGTGAAAAAGTTGACAAAATAGTCAGACAATAAATAGATTAGAAGCAGCCCGAATGGAAATTAAAACCGTAAGTTTTTCATACACTTAAGTACGTAACTGTTACAATGTCGTACATTCACGTACGTTCGCGTACGATTTGGTTGAGATTCGAACATTTTTTACAGCATTGTACAGAAACGTGCGCGAACGTACGCGAATGTACGCGGATGTACGTTGATGTACAGCATCGTGCAGAAACCTACACTTAGAGAACATTTACAGAAAAAGATTGATATCAGAATATACGGCAACGTACGCAAACGTACGCAAATGTACGCGAACGTACGTGGATGTAGCTAAATATAGGGAATCGTGCAGAAACATACAGTTATAGTTTTTAGATCTTTTTTACGGAAATATTACAAAATCAATTGTTAAATAATCATGGTTATTTAAAAACCAGTACAATAAACTTTGTTAGTTCCTTTGATAAAATTTATTGAATTAGAAAATAAAAAACTTTTTATATTTTCCTTACTTTATTTTTTATTCTTACAAACCTTATAGTAACGATTGCGATCTTAAATAAATAATTAAAGTTTACAAAAAATATACAAAGAAACAGTATTCTATAATAATATTTTTTTAAAGAGCTTAGTGCTCAAACATAATATAAATAATTATATTTCTAAACCTATTCATGAACATAATTTGTATGCTTTGATTTTACATAAACATTCTACAAAACTAAAACAATAATCTCTCAAAAAATTTTCAAACTTTTAAAAGATACGGTTGAAAACTGGGGTCCCTTATGGGCCAATAGTACATTTGATTTTGAAAATGAAAGTAGTTAGTTATTAAAAAAAAAAAATGTTATAATCGTATTGCGCAACAAATTGTTTGTAGACTAATGGTATATCATTAATTACCTTTACTTCAACAAAGAGATTATATTTCAGATGATACAAGAAATATATGTAATAATATATGCAATGATAACAGACTGAAGAATTATGAAAAAATTGAAAATTGTAATTTATTAGAACATGGAAAGTTTCATGAACTTTCCGATTTAGAACTGTTATATTTAAGAACTTTTTGCAATGTCTCAAAAATAAGTAAATGTACAATGTATTGCAAAATTATTCTCAATGGATGCCGTTATACTTCTTGCACATATGATCAATGTAAAAAAACCAACGATTCAGTATTTCGAATAAAAGATGGTGATTTTCGTATAATTTAAAAAATGTGTAAATTAGAATATAATGGTACAATTAATGTGTTTATATTTTTTAATAAAATAGACATCCAAGACACTTATCTAGTTCAAAATACTGACGTATGTGTTAAACATTTAAAACATTGTACAATACCGCAAACAAATGATTTAAATGTTATAACTTTTAATGATATACATCGACCGTGTATTTTAATGAAAATAAAAAACCATCTATTTATAAACTCCCTTAACAAAGCAATGATTGCTAAATATGTTAACTGAAATAAGATTTAATTGCAGAACAAATAAATATTTTTTATAAAACATTCAATATGAATAAAATATCTCCTGTCAGTCATTTAAAATTCCCTTGCATGTATGTACCTCTATACCTATAAAATTAGAAAATAAATAAATACTACTTTTCTGCACAATTGTGTACATACATGTATAATCGCGTATGTTTCCATACGTTTCTGCATATATATGTACAATTGCGTACGATCGCGTACGTTTCCATACGTTCACGTACGCTCGCGTACGTTGGCGTAGGTTTCCGTATAATGCTGTACAAAATGTTCAAACCGTACCCAAAACGTACGCGAACGTACGTGAATGTACGTCATCGTACACAAGTCTACCGTATCGTCCTTAAATGTATCAAAATCATACGGCGATTGGGTTATAATACCATTCAATTTTTCCATTCTGGAGTTCACAGATTGCAGATTATTTTATTTAACAGATTTATTGAGATGGCACTAGTACACGACTTAGCTAAATGTTCGCCAACTTATATGTTCTGGAAAACGATATTAAAAAATTAGATATATTATAAGTATTTGAAATGACATCCAGACTTCCTCATAAAACCCATGAGACATCGACTTGGTTTCTGTTTGCAATAGTTACCTTTAAAATTGTCTAAAAATAGAATATTTAAATTAACTTTTTCAGTTGAGTGTACGATATATTAAAACATTCATCTTTCTACATTCTGCCTATACACGAGGGTAAACCAAGGTATCAGCGCGTACCCGAAGGTGTCCGCGAGCACCTGTAGCTAGCCGCGCGCACCCGAAGCTAGCCGCGAGCGGCGCTGACGTCGCTGGTGAACGAAGCGAATGCGGGGCGGCGTTAAATGTACGGAGGCATTCGTAGCTAGCCGCGCACATCCGAAGCTATCTGCGAGCGGTGCCGGCGTCGCTGGTGAACGAGGTCACACGGGTCTCTCTTGATATTGACCCACGCGCCGCGCTCCGTGCGCCGACAGTCCGCGTGCTCCATCGTGTTCCAACGAATGAAACAGAGAGAAACCAAGGGAAACACATGTCGGAATACGCAGACTGATGTTGATTCCTCTCTGTTTCATTCGTTGGAATACGTTGGAACACGTGGACTATCGGCGCACGGAGCGCAGCGTACGGAGCGTGGGTCAGCATGAAAAAAGACTCTAGGATATGTCTCCACTGCGCTGTGTCGTGTGCTTTACACTGTATCGTGTGCTTTGTGATGTGTGTTCCGCTGGTTCTGCCGTCCCATTAGGGATTTTTTCTACACGAGAAATTTTTCTCTATATATAAAATATTGTCGCTACGTGGGCTGCACCTAACCGAGGGGCACGAACGCTTGGGGGCAGCACCAAACTGTCCAAGTGAAAGCGTAAAACTGGAAGCAAAATCACACCCTCAACGGTATACCTTTGCACCGCGAGCGCCCAACCAATAGGCTGGGTGCATGGAGTGGCCAAATTTGTAAGTTCAGCGGGCTTTGATGCTATTGTATATCTATATATTTCATATCTATAGATATACTTTATGTGTTCAGCGTGGCGCTGTAGTCTGTCGTGCACCCCGCCTATTATATGTCCCAGACCTCTATATATGGTCAAGCACGGCTCGTGTCTGAGAGACAAAGCGATACCTGCTAATGTATCCTCGACAACTGCTCGTATCAACGGCGGAGTTTAAAATTGTCTAGCGCACATGCTACTGTGAAAGCGCTATAAGGAATATTCTATTTTTTAATACGCCAAAGTAGAACTTCAAGCAGCAGGGAGCGTTGAAATCGCCGGTTTCTTATAAATATAGATATACTAATTGAATACCGATACAATTATGGTCGAAAATACAAACTTCTAGTATAAAACTCAAAAAATATCATATAATTTAATAAAAAAGAAATATGTTGATTTTAATGCATAGTATATTATGACAAATTATAAATTTAGTTAGCTCTGTATCGATATTAGCACTGGCTTTTGTTTAAAAACAGTTTATTATAAATGTTTTGTTGACCATTTTTGTCAAATATTATTGTAAGTGCATATAGATTCAATAGGCATATTTGATACATGTTAATACCTTAATAAGCATTATAACATATATGAAAAAATTAACAGTATAATTTTTTCACATATTTGTCATTTTTCGCAGTTCACGAACTTTCGTCTTTGCTTTTTTGTCTGCATAACTACCATTTCACACGTTTTAACAGCACATTTGCGTCCCACACCAAAATAACTTTATTTATAAAATTATTGTTATATTAGTAATATTAAGCAGTTAACTCGTATAATTCATAACTAGGGAATTCAAAAAAGTAAACAAATCATCATAGCCTAATATCTCAGTCAAACACTATCTACGACAGCGCACTCTACAGTATAAAGTACCAAACGACCTATACAAATTTTAATCTTATAAATCTAGAGATATTTCTATCTCGATCGTACTCCTTTACTCTAGTCTTCATGGCCAACGCTGCGTGCTCTTTGACTATTCGAAAACTCCGATAGAAGACGTTAATGTAGTATAAAGGACTTTAAAGTATTCTCGGATCAGCTGATACGAAATAATGTGACAATACAATATGCTAGTTTTCATCTTCAAGATATCTGTCCATCAACAATTTTATTTAGTTTTTCAATAATGGCTTATAATTTACGTGAAAGAGTCAATCACATTGGATATTGCACTAATCAAATAATTGCAACTAATAATCTACGAACGATAAAACAAGTATTAGCTGTTTTATTCTATAACCTACGAAGAGTTTCAAAGTCTTTACGTGAAAGTGCAAACTTAACCATTGAAGAGTGTCTCATTATTTGGAAAAAAGCTCCAATTCCTACGCAAGAAGATAAAAAATGTGTTATTAAACTAGAAGCTGAATATGAAAGATGGAGAAAAATACAAAAAAAAAATAAGAACAAGCATATGAAGAAAGCATAAACAAATTATTTGACATTGCTGGCGCAGATGCACTGAACAAGATGGAAGACGAATCTGATAAACAGTTTTTATTTGATCAGAGAGGTAATTTTGTTTGGTTTTTGAATACTTAATTATGACACTGATGCTTAGGAGGTGGTTTTCTATCTCGCATAACTGTTTCGCGGTATTTTATCGTACGAAAATCTCAAAATCACGGACTACCAGTACATACCTTTAATTACAACTCTTTTATAGATAATGAAATATTACTTCTTTAAGTTGCTGAATTTATTTTTTTAGCTCTGCAAAGAACTGAAACTCTTAGCTCCAGTACCTTAACAACTTGTACAGATACAAATAAGCCATCGCCAATGGAAGTGGACTGTGAAAATTTCAATATTGAAAAGAAAACAATTTCGGTTACCATCGAGCAGAACAAGGTAGTCGATGCTTCATCAAAATTGTAAAAGAACCAGGAATTAGTGATGGTTTTCTAATTGAATCTCTGCGAGATACACAAGAAGAAATTTTAGACTTTTGTTCGGAGTATTTAAAAAAGAATTTAATCAGAAGTGATTACAAAGAATTTTTGGAACTAGTCATCATTTTTCTAGGCGTAAAATTACCTAGCGGTATAACTTTTCATTCACCTAGAGCTATTCACCATGTTAGATGGATGGCAAAAGCAATATATTGTTTGAAAATATTCATCTTTCAGAAACAATATTTGCTAGACAAAAAGGATATTGAAGTAAAATGTAGAGACGTTTGCATTTTTATAGTAAGAGTCTACGTTCAAGTCTGGTTTTGTGCTCCGTTTGCTGCTCAAGCTCTAAATCAATATTTGAAGTTTTTGACATGTTTGTACGAATACAAATAATTGATGGAAGTATATCTGACTGTGCTGCTAGAAAATTTATTAATCACTTGTGGCATTTAACTCCGCAACTAGCAGTACTAGCATTTTTTTACTCTACTATTTCAAATGAAGAAAAGTTGAAAATGTGCTAAGCTCTGCAGTCAAATTCTAGTGCTTTTGTTTATGGAAAACGAATTATGGCTAATGAAAAAAATTTGAACGAAATAGTAAATTCAAGTATTAGCGATTTTATTTGCAAAGATCTTATGAATTTTTTGAATGTTTTAAAATTGACACAACTTTTTTGGCGAAAAATCCATCGGAATGGGGAAAAGAAAGAAATACTTTCATGGCTTGGAAATTGTTAAAAACCTTAAAGTCGTGAATGATACAGCTGAAACAGAGGTAAAATTGGTGACTGAATTGAACAAACTTTTGACTAAAGATGACGAGCCGCGGTACCTACTACCTGTGATAAAAGATTACCGAAGCTTGTTTCCAGATAGCAACAAGGAAACGTCGATGCAGCCATATGAATAAATATTTTGTTTGAATATGTGATTAGAACATTTGATTGACTAAATATGTGAGCAAGCGTTACTTATAGAAAAAAAAATTGGACATTTTTTTAACTATGATTTACAGCTAATAAAATAAAAAAAGAAATAAAATACTTTAAAGTTTTTTGTTTGTGTTTCTCTAACTTTTAAGTTGTTTTTTAATTTTTACCTTCAAAATCTTGCTTTATAAGATCGTTTTTCCCAATCTCAGCTTATAATTTTTCTTCTATTTTTGCATACGGATAAGTGTATGTGATTCTATTCAATTCAGTAGTTCAAATTACACGAAAATATTACAAATCAGCTTTTTGTCCTTCTTACCGCGATTTTTCCAAGTTTTTCGACCTTATAAAGTTTTTTTCTGAATTGAACTGGAAAATTCAAATAGCACTATTGAATTTACCAGCTCAAAATACATGGAAATATGTGTAATAGAAAAAGAATTTACTCATTATAAGCGTTAGAAGTCAATTTTATATGCTATTTTTCGAGTTTTTCGACGATTTTGGTTCATACATTTTTTATTACACTATCCTGGCAAAAACTAATAGCATCATTTGATTCAGCTGCTCAAAATACATGGGAAAATATACTTCTCAATTCCACGATTTTCACTGGGTCATAATAATACGTAAAAAGTACATATTTGCACTTGTTAAAATCCCCCTAAACCACCCTTAAAATACCAGTGCAGCCAGAAAACCTTCAAAATAGGACATTATTTTGTAAGAAAATTCTATAGCTAAATTAAGTTTTTAATTTCTTATATCCACAAAAATTATATATTTTATTATTATTATTTCCGAGCTAAAATTTGTACGGTAGGGGGATCCCTACCATTTTTAGACAAAAAAATTAATTTGTTTTTTATTTTGTTTTTCGATTCTTCAAACTTTTCTTAATACAGTATCTTAATACTTAATATTTAATCACATTGTTGATTTTAATTAAATTTCCAGATTGAAAATGACATTTTAAAGTACGATTATTTATTAAGGTCAATGAGCTTTATTTAATAGAAACAGCTTTTACTGTAGTTTATGTTTTCCACTATTCAGAGCATTCCAGCTGCATTAGCTTTTGTCGAAACTTTTTGAAATTAATTAAGCATATTCCTTTTAGCATTGTGAATAAATATAAATATCGCTCAGGAACTGTTGTATTATCTAGATTAAATGAAAAATAATTATTTATAATATAATATAGATTACGCAAAATCACTATCTTTTTATTGAATTAAAATAATCTAATTTTAAATTATGGTTACTTGTATACAATCTTGATAATAAATAATGCACAAATATTTTTAAAATGGTATAAAAAGTAAGTATAGGAATTTTTCTACACTGTATAAAAAATTGTGTATGCACCAGGAACGTTGGCAATTTACCTCATTTAGAATTCAAAAAATCATGAATTTTACGTTGCATATCAATATATATTCGGTAAAATAGACAGAAATTTGTCAAAAATCGTTTAATTTTGGTTATATAAACGTATCTGAAAAATAAAAAAAAAATTAAAGCAAGGGGAAATTTTAAGAAAAATGGTAGTGTTAGTCTTAATAATTCATTACAAGTCAATTCGTAATTATTTCTTATTCCTTTTATAATATATTTTTTACTTTATGGGATAACTTTTTTATGCCTGGCTTTGGACGTAGTTATTTAACTTTTTTTGTAACGCAAATTTTGAAAATATTGAATTTTAGATAAAAACGAAAAAGATATTAAGAAAAAATCTTAAAAATTAGAGTACAAAAAGCTGTATTTTTTGCCCTTAAATTTGGAGGTTTAGATAATTTTCCAATTTTTATTTCGTTAAGTGCCTGAAATTATTCAATTGCCCCAGAAATTATTCAAGGAACAAAAAGACCTTCAAAATTCAAATCGAATAACAGATAAAGAAGTCTCCACCGTTTTGTCAAATTTTTCTTTAGATACGAATGACTACTTTTGCAATATTATTCAGAAATATTTATTAGGCCTTGAGCAGAGAATTCATACATAATTTCCTTTTTATTTTTCGAATTTTTTCGGGGAATTCGAAATTAAAAATGATTTAGGTCCCCTTTACAGTATCGGAAACAGTCCACTTCGACTTATTGACTACATTTATATTGCAAAAGTTCGAATTCATCGTGTAGAAGTTTCAGAAAACCGAAAAAAAAATAATAATAATAAAATAATAATAATAATAATAATAATAATATTTTTTTTCTATTTTACTTTTTTTCGAGGATATGTAGGAAATGCCACCTAAGGAACACTCGACTGGGTTCGCACAGCCGGATAGTGTGGGGCTGGTTGGGGATGCATCCGCCGTGTGTATAATATAGGACGAAAAATAAAATAAACAAAAACGCGAAAAAAACTACACAGCCTTTGCATCGCAAACCGACCCACTAAAACCTACCACCCTCTCCTCTTCTGGCGGAACCCACCCTGATACCGTTTATCACATTACCTCAGGGTGGTGCCATTCTTGTATCGCCTCGACAACCGCTAATGCCTTGACCTGAAACAAATTTAAAATTCATAATTTTAAATCCCCTGAGGGGTCTTTAGATCTAACCGGTCTAGTTTATACGCGTATTTGAACCGGCGCATTCATCTCCGTACGGAAAGGAGAAGTATTTCGGTCCCTCCCCGCGACATTCATCAAATGAAAGAAAATGAGCGTCTCCCGGTTAATAAAGGGTCCCATTTTCTCCCTCCTCGTCCATTTCTATGGAGTCGTCCGACGTCCCTGGGTTATGTTGGGGTGTCGAAGCGTCTCCCAGCGCTTTATTCATACCTTCGTCGATTGCCCTGTCTAGGTACCGTTTCTTTTGTCGTAGGACCGTCTCGGCGAATTTTGCCGTGGCGGTCCACTTATCCTTGGTGGACAGCATTTCGCCCACAATGGTCTCGGGCGTGAAATGTCCGACCAAGTCGACAAGAGCTGTCCTTTCTTCGTACCACTGTTCGCAGACGAAAAACGCGTGGAACGCATCGTTGCGATCAGCGGAACAAAAAATGGTTGCCAAGGTACACTCACGTTCCTCACTGTGGACAGTTGTTCTGTCCTCTGCTGGGTTTTCCTTCTTCCGTTCGTAGATTCTCTTGCGCACCTTCGCATGCTCTGGAGACTCGGAGAGCTCCTCTACGTTAAACGGAAGTGATTCTAATCCGGTACGATTCCTTCTCCGTTGCATCGGCCCATATTTCAGAGCTGCGCAATAGGACGGATGTGATGACTGACATGAGCAGCCGTCGCTTACTCGCCTTTGGTCCACTCGTGTTCACCATTCGACGGCTCAGCTGTGCCGTCTTTTTCGCCGCTTTGTCCGCTGCATACGCCAGGTGAAGAAAGAAAGTAAGCTTAGTATCTAGTTTGAGACCCAGATACATAGCCTCCCTCCTCGTCAATACCTCTCTCTCTCCCACTTTTATGGTAAATATGGGGTTTATCCGCTTGCCGGTGAAGGGGGCGACTGCCAAGTCGAGTCCGTGTTCCCGCATCCAGCGCGAGATCCTGCGCATCGCCTGGTTGAGCAGATATTGTGCTCTGTCAGAGTTGCGCGCGATGATGACCAAAGCGACATCATCGACGTACGTTATCATGTACACCCCTTCCGACAGCCCGAGCCTCAGCAGGCTATCGTACAGGATGTTCCAAAAATCATTCATAATGTACTCCTGGACTCTAAACACGTTCAACGTTTCCAAGATGTCAGACCACCTGGCAGAGTTGAAGGAGTTCTCCTTCCCCGCTGTTTCCTGAAATAAGAATGAGGATGAGGATGAGGATGAGGATGAGGATGAGGATGAGGATGAGGATGAGGATGAGGATGAGGATGAGGATGAGGATGAGGATGAGGATGAGGATGAGGATGAGGATGAGGATGAGGATGAGGATGAGGATGAGGATGAGGATGAGGATGAGGATGAGGATGAGGATGAGGATGAGGATGAGGATGAGGATGAGGATGAGGATAAGGATAAGGATAAGGATAAGGATAAGGATAAGGATAAGGATAAGGATAAGGATAAGGATAAGGATAAGGATAAGGATAAGGATAAGGATAAGGATAAGGATAAGGATAAGGATAAGGATAAGGATAAGGATATGGATAAGGATAAGGATAAGGATAAGGATAAGGATAAGGATAAGGATAAGGATAAGGATAAGGATAAGGATAAGGATAAGGATAAGGATAAGGATAAGGATAAGGATAAGGATAAGGATAAGGATAAGGATAAGGATAAGGATAAGGATAAGGATAAGGATAAGGATAAGGATAAGGATAAGGATAAGGATAAGGATAAGGATAAGGATAAGGATAGAAACGCGGAGGGGCATGGGACAGCGGCGGTAACGTCGTGGTCGGGATAGTATTGCAATCTCACTCAGGAAACATTCAATTCACTACACACTATTGCTCACCACTACACGCAGAAAACCATTGTACATACACTACACCTCAACCGACACTTACAAGGGTGACGCTGTGTAACGAGCATATTGACGCTGCCCACAAGGGATGTGCTGTATGATGCATGAAACGTACATAGCGTGGTAGCTCCCCTACGTCCCCACGCACGCACCCCCGGGGTTACCACGATGCCAATGATTGGGGATACGTACGCAGACTGTTTCGGTTGTAAGATTCCCGTCACGGGCCCCAATAGGGCCACCGCGATCGGAGACGTACTGGTATCCTGGAGTACCAAATTAAATATGGCAAATAATAATTTTGAAGATATTTTTGATGGTATGGAAAACGTGGGAGAGGAAGAGGTAGAAAATGCATATACGCTGTCTTGCGCAGAAAAAACAGGTGCAACGCAGCAGAACAAGGTTGTTTTCTGTGACGAAATGACGCTGCAGATGACACTGATTGAATGACACAAAGACGCAGGAGTTGGAGGAGACGAAAGGGAGGGACACAGACAACGGGAATAATAATACATTATGCAAAAAGGGACGAAGATTTGTCCCGAGGGGGCGTTTACTGCACGAGCGAAGGGAGGGTAAGTAAGTACATTATTGCATAATGTACTATTATTCCCGACTAAATCGTAATGGACACTTTACTTTATCGACCTTAAAAGCGGGACAAAAATAACATATGATACCGCAAAACTAATTCTTCCCGCAAATTTACTTTTTTCCCACAAATTATTCTCCTGCATATGCATTTTTTTTAAATATTTTCTGTATATTGATATACATGTTTAATAAATTCTAGTTCTTACCGGAAGTCTCTCTTTTGAAGTCAATAAAGTGGCCATAGTTAAGTCGGGAACAAAGTTCTATATGCAACACGGGAATAAAGTAGAGTATTCCCTTGGGTGATCCTAGCGAAGCGAGAGCAGTAAACCCACTGTCGGGTATAATCTTCGACTTTATTCTGTTGTTACATAATGTACTATTTTTTTAATTTATGTGGATGATTAACCAGAATATATGTAACTTTGGGAAAGAAATCCTTTTATATATTAGAAAAAGTACCCATGACCCGATTACCGTCCGTATATTATTTAAAAAGTTATGCGATTTTTTGGCACCTATATTTTCGCTATGGCCCAGACCAAATGGTTAGGTGCAAAATAACTGCAAAGTTTAAAAAAAATCTATTCTTTTTAATTTGACCATTTTTTGGCACATTTTTAATTTTTTTCACTTTAAAATTTGCAAGAAATGGTTATATCGATATATATTGGGGATTTTTAGACTTTTTGAAATCTTAATTCCCGCATCGAAACTTATTCAAAAAAACTTCAGTTTAAGCCCTGGTAGACTTTTGTACGATTAATAGTTCCTGAGATAATGAGCTTTAAAGTTGACAGCTACTTACCGTAAAAGTATTTGCTCTATCGAATCGATTAAAAAACGTACGTTAACTTTGTTTCGAGTAGAATTTATGTTATATTTTGCATAATTTTTGGTCAACATGATAACGCTTTAAAATAAGCCTGAAAAAATAAAGAGCGCGCAGAGCTACCAACCGAGCGCGCGAAAAATGGCACCGGCTTTGGCAGCGGCAACACGGCAGCGGAATGGCGACACACGGGGATTTTATTCACGCGGCGACTCTAAAATCGTGCTCGGGCTTTGCAACTTTGAAGCTCATTATTACAAGAACTATAAATCGCACAAAAGCCTGATAGGGCTTAAATTAAAGTGTTTTTTAAGAACTTTGGATAATGGAAATTTAGTTTTGAAAGAAATTTAGTAATTCAAAAAGTGTTATTCTTTGCAAATTTGAAGAGAAAAAAATTATAAACCTTGCCAAAGTGGTCAAATTAAAAAAAAATAGATTTTTTCTTGTTGCATATAATAATTGGACACTTTAAGGGGGTCTAAAAGTCAATTAAGAATTCAAATTTCCAGCCTTGATTTTTACTGACCTAGTAGTGAATAATTATTTATAATTATAAAAATATTTATATTTAGTCTAAACCCAAACTGACTTGCCCCTCATTGAGCAATAATGGATCTATGTGCGAAATCTCACGCGTTATACACAACTGCACCTTAAAAATTATTGGCATTAAATTTCATAAATTTTCATTCCAATAATTTTTTAGTGTGCCGTTGTTTTTAATGGTTCAAACATCATATACAGGTCCATAATTGCTCATTAGGAAGGCTAGGGAGTTTGGAGTTTAACTAAATAAACGTCATCTTGTTTTTAAAATAAATAATGTATGGTTCAGTCGGTAATTCAAGAACATGACTTTTGGACCCCCTTAACTATATATGTAAAAATATTGCAGTTATTTTTCACCCAACCCTTTAGCCTGGGCCATAGCAAAAATATAAGTTCCTAAAACAGTTTTTTGCCTTTCAAGACAATTTGCGATTAAGCTATTGTACTAACCATATATCACCAGATAGCACTATTTTTAAGAGAATTTAAAACGGAACAACTTTTGTAAAAAATTTTTGCTTCCTCCTTAAGGAAGCTTTGTAATAGTAAAAAAAAAGTTTTGCTTAAAACATGTTAACAACATGTTTTGAGACATAAGAAGTTAAAATACTCTATTTTTAGAAAATGTCCGTATGGATATGTGTGTATGTGTGTATGAATGTATCCCTCTGTATATCGTGTAATCCACGGTTAAATTACCTGATTCAGGGCTCAGTGAATTTGTTTTATTTAAGGAAGGCGGCTAAATTTTTTTTTTAATTTTTCGATGTTTTTTATTCTTATAGTGGTTCTTCGATTTTTGAGTTTTAGTTTTTCGTTTTTTTTTTTAATGTTTAAAATAATATTATCTATTTATTTTAAATGCATTTTAAAGAGCATAAAATTGTCTATCTTTTCTGACCAGAAATTTAAAAAAAGTCATTTCCCTGTTTACGTTATACACGGAAATGTTTTTTGTTTAAACGGCCATATCTGTGAAAAATATGAAGGAAAATGTTTGAAAAATTTTGAGGTAATTAGGAACATAACGAAGAATATTCTGTAAAATTTTCAAGTTTTTTTCCTTTTCTTTTTTTCAGAAAAAAATCGATTTTTTTGTCGTCCATTTACTTGAGTAGAACGGCTTTAATTTGTTTGATAATTTCCAGAAAGGTAGCTTTTAGTAATCTCTTGACTAAGTTCTTTGCCCAGATCATGAGGACTTTTGTTTTTCATAATATTTAAAGTTATGTCTTTTTTCAAAAAAATTTTTGATGGCTCATATCTCGAGAAGGGTGCAGTCATTTTTTGTCAACCAAGGCTCATTTTTTGTGTCTTAATAAGGATTCGGAATAACAAAGAAATTTTAAAATATATCTACTCGATTATGATTTATAATGATTTTTCTATTTTACGAAATTCAGAAATTGATGAGGTAAATTTTTTTGGTATGTAGAAGTAATATGATCGATTCAGTGTAAATGCATTTGAAAGAGTATACATTTTTTGGCTATACTATATTTTCTTAAGACTCATCAATTCGTTTTTGTTTTATTATTTATTTTCATTTTTATGATTTTTCAAAATTTTTTAAAATCAATTGTATTTGATTAAAAGTTGATAATTGGATATTGTTGGGGCTGGGTTGCTGTACATTGGATTTAGTATGCATTTCCTAACAAAAATACTAAATTGAAAATGGTGGATTTAAGTTTTAATATAAATCGGATTTACTTGACATTTATTTATCTGGAGACTTCGGAGTCGTTGTATTATTTTTTAATCCACAATGATGATGATGATGATGACGATAATTATAATGATAATGATAATGATAATAATAATAATAATCAAAATGATAAAATGATTTAAACGGTTATATTTCGGTAAGATATAGCAATTCAAAAATAATTTATAAGAGCAAAGAATTTTATATTGAAATAATTAATTTAGTTGGAGGAAGCTAAGTGTCAATAAATTGGCAGCGGTTTTTCTCTGCGATTCAACCAGAAAAGTTATATTACTTTTTTCCAGAACTTCAATTCTAATTTTAGATATGAATGAGCAATAAAAATTAAAAAAAAAATTGTGTATAAGTATTTGCGTGTGTGTGTGTGGGTGCGTTAGGGTATGTGTATGTGCGTGTGAGTATACGTGCGTGTGTCTGTGTGTGATTTTGTGTACGTATTTGGGTGTGTGTGCTTGTACGTGTTTCCGTGTATGGGTTTGTGTGTTTACGTGCACGCGTGGTGTATCTGTGTGGGCGAGTATGTGTCTGTGTATGTGTTCGAGGGTGTCTATGTGTTAGGCTTTGTGTATGAGTCTGCGTAAGTGTGTGTGTGTGTATGTGTGTGTATTTGCATGTGTTTATATGTGTGTGTATGTGCGTATGTTAGTGTGTGTGTGTGTGTGTGTGTTTGTGGGTGTGTTTAAATCGGTACAGCCATTCCTAATCAGCTAATTAATGTAAATATTGTACAGACATTATTCACAAAAATATTTTTTGTTTGTACTGGTATTATAGTGGGCCAGTACTGACCCAAAATCTTATGGTACTACCGCAGGCTGACCTTCTATAAAATGTAAACATTATTTTTTAAATTGATTTAACCGTTCCTGAGTAATCGGCGAATATAGTTAAACGAATAAATAAGACACACGGAACAGTCAGTGAATAAAATGCGTTGTTTTTTGGTTTTACTGGTCCAGCATTTATCTAAAGTCTTGTGGGACCACCTCGGAGTGACTCTCTATCAAATGTAAAAAGAATTTTTAAAATCAGTCCAACGGTCCCTGAACAATTGTCGAACATACATAAAAATGAAAAAAAAATATATGAGTCAAACAGACAACCTACTTCTTTTTAAAGTCGGTTAAAAAGTAGACTTAGTAAGTATACGACTTTACCAAAAAGTCCTTGATCCCGGGCTCGGCCGACTGGACTATAAGAGGTACGCATTTACGACTAGAGCCATTGACCGACCTATTATTTAAGAAGGGTTACAAAAATTATCTCGAAAAAGGGTGGCTCCATTTACACATTTTTTTAACAATAACTTTATAAAATAATAATAGTAATGTAATCAATCTAGCTGTGAAATTGCGATAATATAAGTTATTTGTTGGCTATATATATATATATATATATATATATATATATATATATATATATATATATATATATATATATATATATATATATATATATAACTATCAACCATTTAACATTTTTTTACATCAATAATTATTTTGTATGTACCAAGCAGAAATACTGCAATTGACTTACTTTTATGAGAAGTAAATAAAATATCTTAAAATATAACTTTTTTAATGTTAAATATTTTTTCATTTATTAAAGCCAACGGCGCAAAAAGGCGAATATTTTTTATTCTTTAATATAAAATTAAACAACATATCTGTATACTTGAATAGGTTCAATTGAATAGCAATTCGGAGTTATTTTACCTCAAATTTCTAAAATGACTGGAGTAGTTAAGACAGAAGACAACGACTGGATAAAGAAATCACTGTTCGAATGAGACGGTGAGAAGTCAAACGGGAACAAAAGAAGAGAAAAACATCACGAGAATACGAAGAAATTAGTAAAAAAGCAATGTATCTAACAATATAAAGTGAATAGTTAACCGTCATGAAGTAAAGTTAAAAAATTAAAAAATGCTTAACTTACTCAATTCGTGTACTCGACGATATTTAAAGGCGTGCTGCCCATCTTGCTTCATGGTTCTTTTGCAGGTTTAGTAACTCGTCCCTACTGCCCTTGCGGTGCGTCTTAAGCTGGTGGTTGGATCCTCCGCAAAACAGTTCACAACTTCATCGTAGAACTCCCCCCTCGGTCCTTGTTGCTGATCAGCATTAGGATTCTGCACAGCAAAGCAGTCTCAATTATTCCGGTTGAGAAATCGACGCCCGTACTCATCGGCTGCTCTACGTGGCACATTATCACAAGCTCCTAACACTAACAGCATGTCAGTATATTCGCGATTTGTATAACCCGGAAAACGACGTGTTTCACGATGCGATGCAATACTATCAAGCTCAGAAGAAAATGTGATAGCTCCGATGCCGATCGCAAGACAGAAACACTGAAAAAACAAAAGAAAAATCGGCTGAGTCGCGGGCGCGCACGGCGCTATATCGTTCGTCGTCTATTCGTGAAAATATTAATGCTGTATTTTTGCTCTTTTATTTTTTTATTCTCTTTTTTTAATGTCTAACGAAAGAAACGAAATCAATGAATTGTTACGCGTTCGACGCATTAAACCTAAGTAAAATTCGAAGTAGGAGTTGTGTTTTTGATAGATCAATTAAGATGTTAAATATTGTTAAATGAAACTGCATAATATTACGTACAATTGTCAAAATATTTTTATATCGTTTTATATGAAAACGAGGTGGGCGGAATGTTATTAACCCTATGTATTATATACTCCGGGTTTATTCAAATATATACGTTAGCTCCGAATTCTATTGCCGCCGTCAATCAGCCAATCAGGGCTCAGGCATCATGTCACGCGACTAGGAGAGAGTCGCTTTTGCTCCGTTTTGTCTCGCGTCTCGGCAGTCGCTCCGCGGATCGCTATCAAGCCACACGCTACTACTCCCACCTCGCGTTGGTTATTAAAGAGCAATAAATCTCAACTATTGCCTAATTTAACCTTGTTGTGTGAGTTTTTACTTATTTAAACCCCAACCCGTAACATTGGTCCTTCGAGCCAGTAAGGAGCTGGCAATTATTATCATCGAGGGTAATAGCACCACGCCGGACGCGTGCACATCGCGAGCGCCGGCAGCCATTTTGAACGCGGCAACAGGCATTCACCGTAAAGTCGTAAGGCGACTTTTCGGTCGCCTCATCAAGCTCACGCCTCGCGAGAGCATATTTTGTTGTTTTCTGTCTTGGAGTGCCGCGTAAGTGGGGAAAAAAAAGGAGAAGTGACCAGTACGGGAGCATCTCCAGTTAAGCCCCGCAGCAATCGCTAAAATTGCACTGCAGTGTGGGCTAGACCGTCAACGACCATTTCAAGAGGAAGAAAACTGCAAGGTCATCTACCTCGGGGCGTAAGCGATCCGCGTCAAGAGGAGCGGCAACGACGGCATTGTTCGGAGGACGAGTCCATTGTAGCAGAGAGGGGGCAGGGTTCGCGCTTCGACTCACTGCGGGCGAGTCCATTGTGCCGAGCAGGGGTGGGCACGAACACCTACCGCTTAGACGACGCCACATCCACATGCCCGATTCCTGTACAAGGTAAGGCTCGGGCTCGCATTGCGCGCGGTGCCGCCATACAGCCGTGCTACAGGAGAGGTAGGGAACGCAGGAGCAGGTACAGCTCATCGTGCGTTCAGCTGATAGACGCGACGAGCGAGTTAATGCACACCGCCACGCCAATTCAGCAGCTAGATGCCAGGGGAAGCTATGAACAGCTTCCATAGCGTGCGCGCGGCGAAGTTTCGTCGAGGCGGAGCAGCAAAAACCGAGAGCTGTCTGAAACGCAGTTCATCGCAGCTGTCTTGGTAACCACGGAGAAGAAGCCGCGATCGGGGTGCAGGGAGGCCACGGGCTCACAGTGGCCAGCTACTAGAGACCGCAATCGGAGTTCAAGAAGGCCCGCTATCTTGCAGCGGCCAACAAGACGAGGCCGAGTTCAAGGTGCATGGCCTCGACCATAGCGACGAGGCAACCTAACCTCAACTCAACCAGGAAGAGCATAGGAGCCACAGGTGTTCGTACTGACACTCAGATTGGTAAGCGTGAACAACAATGATTCAACGGATATCAGGTGAAGTCGTTCTTATCCTATGCTATAGTTCCTGCTTGCTTTAAGGAAACTAGGTTTCCCATGCGGCTTCGTAGGTATAGTTAAAATGCTTCAAGACTGCTCTTTCGTCTTTTAATGTTTACATATTCAATAAACTACAGCTTTGAATATTTTTTGGCGTTGTTTCAATACTTGAAACAATAAATGGAAACAGTTCCATGCTCTTATCTCGCCTTTTGTAGTTAAAATATTCAAAAAGCTACAGCTTTGAATATTTTTTTGGTGTTGTTTCAATACTTGAAACAATAAATTGAAATAGAGTGAGGCTCTTATCTTGCGTTCGTTGCTTACATGTTCAAAAAGCTACAGCTTTGAATATTTTTTTGGCGTTGTTTCAATACTTGAAACAATAAATTGAAATAGTGTGAGGCTCTTATCTTGCCTTTGTTGCTCACATGTTCAAAAAGCTACAGCTTTGAATATTTTTTTGGCGTTGTTTCAATACTTGAAACAATAAATTGAAATAGTGTGCGGCTCTTATCTTGCCTTTGTTGCTCACATGTTCAAAAAGCTACAGCTTTGAATATTTTTTTGGCGTTGTTTCAATACTTGAAACAATAAATTGAAATAGTTTAAGGCTCTTTTCTCGCCTTTTGTTGTTAAAATATTCAAAAAGCTACTGCTTTGAATATTGTTTGGCGTGTTTCAATACTTGAAACACTGAAATGAAACAGTTTAAGGCTCTTTTCTCGCCTTTTATTGCTCAAACATTCAAAAAGCTAATGTTTTGAATATTTTATGTCGTATTTCAATACTTGAAACGCCAAATTGAAATAGCGTCAGGCTATTTTTTGCATTTTAGTGGTTAATCTCTAGCCTTCTGAAGCTTCAACATATGGGTTGTAATTTCTCCAGTATTCTGTAAATTCAGCAACACTGAAAGCAAAATTTAGCGCCTTTATAGCTTGCTTTTTGTAGAGTAGAGGTTTTTTTTTGTTTATAAATATGATGGATTGCTTCGCTTGGTGACTGGGTTGCATAATAAATAACATAACAATTGATACTGCATTTTATCATCACAGCTACACTAAACAGCATAACGCGTCTTCGGTCAAGGAAGCTGCTGCACCAGGTTGAGCCCTGTTTCATCGACTGACAGCCGTCACACCTCAATATCCTCGCTCACAGCCTGTATATTACAGTCCAGGTGCAAACAAAACGAGCCTTCCTGGATATCAGGCTGATGCCAACGGCAGGGACTGTACACACGTCAGTACAGAGCTATTACGTTTTAGTTTATTTTTGTTTTGTTTAGCTTTATTATTTTTTTTTAAACATAGAAGCATTCTGCCCTGTTGAAAATTTTTTATGTCAACGTAGTTGGTGGTGCTAAAGTTCTTCATATGCCAGTGGTATCCAGCTACGCCAATGCTAATTTTTGTTGTTGTTTTGCCCATTTAGTAGGAGTCTGCTGTCCTGTCGATAATGCTATAAGGCATCGTGACCAGTAGTAATATTTTTATTCTGGTTTATTGGCTTCGCAAGCTAATCTTTTGCACGAAAGGATGCTGCCATGCTGTACGTTATGTAAGTCAAAGCAGTAAATTCAGCTAGGCTCCATGTATACCAATAGTATCCAGCTTCGTATTTTTCATTTTTTATGTAGCTATAGCGGGGTATGTCGTTTTGGTGTGCGCATCATAATATTGCAGGGCAGGACATTGCTGATTTAGAAGCAGAGCAGCTGATGATATATTTACAATATTTTTTAACCATTCAGAAGGTGACAGCTACGCATTATTTTTATGTATATATAGTGGGGTGCTTGGCTTTGGTATACGCATCTTACAATTACAGGGCAGAAAGTTGCTGATTTGGATGCAGAATAGATGAGGTTAGAGTTGCAATCAGTAGACAGTTTTTTTATTGCAGCGTAAGCTGTTATTATAGTAGACTGGTGTTCGGGTCTTCTATTCCAGACGGTCATTGAAGGTACCAGGATAGTGTGACGTAGGTTTTGTAGTATTTCTAATACGTTTCAGTTATATACTGGAAATTTTAATACTTATTAAACAAGTGATTGCTAGAAATAGGCATTTACACCAGCAAAATAGACACTTAATAGCTGTAACTTCTATAGTCTACAGGATCAACAAGCGGTCTTAACCTGCAATTTTTTTGACAGGTGGGTTAGGTTCTATCAGAGTGCTATGTTTGCTTTAGAGGTAACAGCAGGCAACATGGATTTGATAGAAAAGCAGATGAAGTTATACCAGAGATTAGCTCGAATATACGAGAATTTTAAGAAATTAGGTGATGAGAAAATGACTCAAGGAGCCTGTGCAGCTCGAATCGAGCTACTTCAAGACTTATGGTCCAAGTTTGATAATAATCATGATCTGATATTGGACGATGAGAACGTAAGTAGCGAGGAGGATTATTTCAAGTTGAAACTTTATATAAAGGCAGAGGAAAAGTATGTGCTCAATCTAGGGCTCCTGAGAGACCGCTCCATACAGTTAAAGGCTACCGAGCTCACTCAACCTCTTGGCATTCCAGCCAATGCCTCGAATAGAAATCCTGCCAAGCTTCCTCCTGTCGAACTTCCTACATTCTCTGGCGATATTCGAGATTGGGTTAGGTTTAAGGACTCATTTGTTGAAATGATTGTTAAAGATGCAACCATACCAACAGTGTATAAAATGCACTATTTAAGATCTTCTTTGAGGGGAGATGCTGCTTCCTTATTAGAGGAGTACCAAATTGTTAGCCAAATTACTGGCTCAAAAAGCAATGTCTGCCGAGACTTCACAGGAAATTTGCAGGGTTCAAACGGGGACGAAGCATATAATACAGGCGTTAAAGGATCTTGGCAGTCCAGTGCAACACTGGGACCATTTTACTGTCTTCTTAACAGTTATGAGGTTGTCTCCGTACATTCAAAGGAAGTGGGATGAATCGGTGGCTAGGTCTGAACATCCGCAGGAATCATCCGCTTTTAGCACCTTAGATGAGTTTTAGGAAACCGAAAGATTAGCATTGGTTCAATTAGAGAGTGCCAAAGAAGGAGCCTCCGCGGGAGATGTATCGAAAGGCAAGGACTCTCGTTTTGATTGGTCTAAAGAAAGGACCACCGCCCCCAAAAACAAGTATACTAAGTCGATTAATCTAGCTGAAGAGAGCAAAACTAAAAATTTTTCTTGTCCCATATGCAAAGGCAATCATTTTATTATGAGATGTAGCATATTCCAGGCGAAAACGCCTTTTGAGAGAAAGCAGTTGGCGGCAAGGAATCATTTGTGCTTTAACTGTCTTGCTAAACACACAGTGCAAGATTGTAAAGTAGATAAACGTTGTCAGCACTGTTCGGCAAAGCACAATAAAATGCTTCACTTTTCAAACAGTTGTGCAGTCAAAACAAAGGTGGATGAGAAGCCGCAGACAACTACAACCTCGGAGTCTGTATCCACAGCTGGTTCATCTAGAACAGGTACTCGTTCTTTTTCCAATAATTTGGTAGCTGCAGCGCAACCAATTTCCAGTATTAATTCTGCTGAAGGTCAGGATTCTGAGGAAATACTTCTAGCTACAGCTCATGTGCTGGTGCAAGCTAAGAATGGCAGGCATTCCCAAGCTCGAGCATTAATAGATCAAGGAGCTCAGTCCACATTTGCTCACAGCGTTACTGCTTATGTTTTATCTCGGATTACTGCCTATGAATCATTTTCAGATCAATCTACCACCTGGAAGCATCTAGAGGGGCTGGCGCTAGCGGACCCGCAGTTCGAAAAGTCTGGGCACATCGACATACTGATGAGTGCAAAGGTACATGCTCGTATCATAGAAGAAGGTCTGCGGAAGGGTGACGTTGATCAGTCCCAATCGCAATGAAGACCCTATTAGGATGGATCGTCTCTGGGCCAACCACGGCTAGAAGTAGCCCCCGCTTCAGACTCAACGCACACATATCGACGCAGGACAGCGATCTCAACGTACTTCTCAGGAAATTCTGGGAGGTTGAGGAACTGCCGACAAGAGAAAAGTTTCTCACTGATGAGGAGCGAATGTGTGAAGAGAGCTATAAGGCGACAGTGACACGTAAGGTCGACGGACGCTATGTGGTAAGGCTACCCTTAAAAAATAATACTCCGGTGGACTGAGGAGGTTTCTATAATCAAGCGGTCCGCATGATGCACAATTTAGAAAAACGTTTCGAGAAAAATACGGATCTTCGAGATGCATACGTAAAATCGATGCGTGAATACGAGGAAGCCGGCTATATGAAACGTGTGTCAGCTGAGAAAATTGATCTATAAAAGTATTTTTTTCTTGCCTCATCATGGCGTGGTGAAAGAAAGCAGCACGACGACGAAACTGCACACGGTCTTTAATGCATCAGCTGAAACCAAAGATGGAATCTCACTTCATGATTTTCTTCTTGTAGGTCCTAATCTTCTACCGGACCTGTTCGATTTGATTTCACGCTGGAGGCGCTACCCGTACGTTTTTGCGGCGGACATCGCTCGTATGTATCTCCAAATCCAAGTACAGCAGCAGGACCAGCATCTACAAGCCATCATTTGGAGGGAGGATGTGAATGACGAGTTAGCAACATTCCTGCTCACCACGGTGACGTTTGGATTTGGTTCATCGTCATTTCTGGCAAGCAGAACACTTCATCAGCTGGCGCAGGACGAGGGAGAGGCATTTCCTATGGCGGGTGAGATAATTAAAAATGAGATTTACATGAATGATGTTGTATCCGGTGATGTTGTTCACGCTATCTGGAGCTAGGGCTAAGCAGGAGCAAATCATTAATATACTTCATAAAGGTGGTTTCAATCTGCGGAAGTGGCTATCCAACAATTCTTCATTGGTCGATTGGTTGCCTTCAGATCTTGTAGCTACTGAAGCTAATCTGAAAGTTGAACTAGGTTTCTCAGTTTTAGGTATTGCCTGGAACCCTGAACGAGATTGTTCTTATTATAACATTTCTCTTGAGTCGCTGAGCGGTGCTACTACCAAAAGGACGGTACTGTCCAAGGTGGCGAAGTTGTTCGGTCCAGTATGTTGGATCTCCCCGATCATTGTTCTGTTTAAAATATTTATGCAGTCTTTGTGGGCCTTGACTAAGGAATGGGACCGATCGCTGCCGAACGAGCAGACTGAGTATTGGAAAAGTTGTTATAGGTCACTGTCTTGTATTCCGTCGATTAACATTCCCCGTTGGTCTGGAATATTGCCTTCAGCTCATGCCTTTGAATTACACGGCTTTGCTGACGCTTTCAAAATAGCATATGCAGGGGTGGTGGGTGTTGGGCGAGGGTACTCAAGTTCATTTATTAGGTGCTAAAAACAAAGTAGCTCCTATTAAGACTTTGTCGATCCCTAGATTGGAGTTATGTGCTGCACAGTTGGTCGCTAAATTAGCGCGAAAATTTGTAGATATATTAGGCTTAACTCCACTTGAGGTACATTTGTGGTCCGACTCCAAAGACGTGCTTTATTGGCTTGGCGACATTCCGTCCAGATGGCATCACATCGACTCGGCGGACAATCCTGCGGACATAACCTCGCGAGGCTGCCTAGCTAGCGAGTTAGTTAACCATGATTTGTGGTGGAAGGGTCCCAAATGGCTAGTTGAGCACTCGTTAAGTTGGAATCGTGCTCACGATATTGATTCTCTTCCGTCCAAGACGCCGTCGAGTAGTAATGTAGAATTAGAGATATCCTCTGTACAGACAGTGACGTCAGTCAGAAAAACGGATGAATTATGGCCAGTGATTAATTAATTAATTAATTAATTAATTAATTAATTAATATTCTTCCTTAAGTAAGTTAATTAGAATTACGGTATACGTTTTGCGGTTCATACGTAACGCTTTGCATAAAACTTCATTAGTTATAAGGATAGCCCCCATCTTAAGGGACTTTCCAATAGGTTATACGGTTGCTATCCAGGGAGAGGAGGTAAAGCAGATTAAGCTCATGTGGGCCCGCCTCACTTAAATTCAACATTGGCAAACGGAAATAGACGTTCTTCAGAAAAACCAAGAATTAGCTAAATCCCATTCTTTGAAAAGTTTGAACCCTATGTTGATAGATGGGTTGATCAGGGTGGGCGGTCGATTGAAAAATTCCATGCTCAGCATAGATGAGAAGTTTCCAATCATAATACCCTCGGATAGTCGCCAGGCTCAGTTAATCGTTGCTTATTATCATCATTTGACGTTCCATGGTGGTATTCAGCTCACTTTGGCCTGTATTCGCAGAATGTTCTGGATCGTTAAAGGAAAGCTCAAAGTAAGAGCTTTTGTCCAAAAATGCGTCACTTGTAGATGGTTTAATGCTTTACAATCTCAGCAGAAAATGGGTTATTTACCCGCCGATCGCGTGCAGCCTGCGCGCCCGTTCTCTAGGGCAGGAGTAGACTATGCAGGCCCTTACTTACTGCGTACATCACGGCACAGGGGTCACAAGTCCTACAAAGGTTACTTAGTAGTCTTCGTCTGTCTTAGCACCAAAGCTGTGCACCTGGAGGCTGTATCTAGCTACGATACCGAATCATTTATAGCGGCGTTTAAGCGATTCGTCTCGCGTCGCGGTCCAAGCTCATCATTGTTGAGCGATCAGGGCACGAACTTCGTAGGGGCCGACGCTGAATTACGCAGGATGTATGCCCTCGGTTCTGAATTCGTAAATGTTGTAAGTCCAGCATTGCAGGGCTGCGGCACGGTTTGGAGTTTTAATCCGCCCGGCGCGCCACATTTCGGCGGTATATGGGAAGCGGCGATAAAATCGACAAAACACCACCTGAAAAGAGTCATTGGAGATACGATCCTCACGTTTGAGAAATTCGTCACCCTGCTTTGTCAGGTGGAAGCCTGTCTCAACTCGCGGCCACTCATGCCGCTTACTGAAGATGCAGCGGATTTGTTTGTATTAACTCCTGCGAATTTCCTTGTTGGGGAAGCGTCTTTTTTGGTTTCAGAGCCTAGGATCACCGAGGAAATGCTGACTCCCATGCAGTGGTGGTGGCGCATGACTCAGTTGAATCAGCGCTTTTGGGACCATTGGTCAAGTGACTATTTGCACCAACTGCAATGTTGCACCAAATGGATGGATGACCAACCCTCCTACCAAGTCGGTAACATCGTGCTGATAAGGCATGAGACAACTGCTCCCACCAGGTGGCCGCTAGCCAGAGTAACACAGACCCATCCAGGCAAGGATGGCTGCGTAGGCCTGGTCTCGCTACGCACCGCGACCATCACGCTTCGCCGGCCAATCACCAAGCTAGTCAAGCTGCTAGAGGTCGATGCAACCCAGGAGGGTGGTGACCATGAAGATTGAAAATAGAAGATCAAAGAAATATTGATTTAATTCGAGTCAGTAGGTGGCATTCTTAATGCTGTATTTTTGCTCTTTTATTTTTTTATTCTCTTTTTTTAATGTCTAACGAAAGAAACGAAATCAATGAATTGTTACGCGTTCGACGCATTAAACCTAAGTAAAATTCTTAGTAGGAGTTGTGTTTTTGATAGATCAATTAAGATGTTAAATATTGTTAAATGAAACTGCATAATATTACGTACAATTGTCAATATATTTTTATATCGTTTTATATGAAAACGAGGTGGGCGGAATGTTATTAACCCTATGTATTATATACTCCGGGTTTATTCAAATATATACGTTAGCTCCGAATTCTATTGCCGCCGTCAATCAGCCAATCAGGGCTCAGGCATCATGTCACGCGACTAGGAGAGCGTCGCTTTTGCTCCGTTTTGTCTCGCGTCTCGGCAGTCGCTCCGCGGATCGCTATCAAGCCACACGCTACTACCCCCACCTCACGTTGGTTATTAAAGAGCAATAAATCTCAACTATTGCCTAATTTAACCTTGTTGTGTGAGTTTTTACTTATTTAAACCCCAACCCGTAACACACATGAATGAATATTTTTTGCCGTATTATACATACTATACCATTATAGATGATTAGAAGGGCATAATAATATTATATTACATAGACGCTTCTTGTAAAGAAAATCGTAGTGCATTTTTATAAAAAAAAAATATAAACAAATTTGGTTTCATGTTGCTATAAAGACTCTTTACGAAAAAATGATACTCATAATTTTTACAATATTAGAAAATTGAGATGCAATTGAATGAGCTAATTAATCCACAATGCTGACATGTATCACGTGTGTCAAAAATATATGAATTCGGCTATCGCGTGAGCGCTTTGCAATTTATAAGTCGTTGCACTTATATTCGTTCTCGCCTCGCTCGGCGCGATCAGCCGCAGATGCACGCTTTGTTTGTCGCCATATCTCATGTCTGCCGCTGCTGGCGGCAAGCAGCGGGCAAAACAACGATTTTGTCGACGGCAATACCAACGATCTTAACGACGATGACTGTAATAATAATGCGAAAAAAACGGTTAGGTGCATACAGGTGATATCTCAACTTAGGCTAAATTCACATATAAAAAATTCTTAATCTGTATAAATGTCAATATTGCTGGTGCATTAAAAAATAATATATATATATATATATATATATATATATATATATATATATATATATATATATATATATAATTGACATTTATACAGATTAAGAATTTTTTATATGTGATTTTAGCCTAAGTTGAGATATCACCTGTATGCACCTAACCGTTTTTTTCGCACTAATTTTTTCTTAAACGTGATTTATTTTGCTTTATATATATATATATATATATATATATATATATATATATATATATATATATATATATATATATATATATAACTATCAACCATTTAACATTTTTTTACATCAATAATTATTTTGTATGTACCAAGCAGAAATACTGCAATTGACTTACTTTTATGAGAAGTAAATAAAATATCTTAAAATATAACTTTTTTAATGTTAAATATTTTTTCATTTATTAAAGCCAACGGCGCAAAAAGGCGAATATATATATATAATCAATTTTCTACCAGAGAAGTGCCTTGAAAAAAGCTTGATGTGCGGTACAGGTAATATCTCTAATCAAACTCATTTATATATATATATATATATATATATATATATATATATATATATATATATATATATATATATATATATATATATATATATATATATATATATATATATATATATATATATATATATATATATATATATATATATATATATATATATATATATATATATATATATATATATATAAATGAGTTTGATTAGAGATATTACCTGTACCGCACATATATATATATATATAAAGCAAAATAAATCACGTTTAAGAAAAAATTAGTTTAAAAATTTATTATAGTTTTGTTGAAACGTGCGCCATTAAATTTTATTGAAAAAAAAATTTTAATATAGGCGATAGGGACACGAGTGAAAATTAAGAATCTTTTTTGATATTTAATTTTAAATGAGTTTGATTAGAGATATTACCTGTACCGCACATCAAGCTTTTTTCAAGGCACTTCTCTGGTAGAAAATTGACCAGTCCGTCTGATCAAGTTCGCTACAATTACTCACAGAAATATTTATAATAAATTGATTACTTCATGTGATGTTATACATGTTTTGTAATAAAAATCAATTGTTATACAAAAATGATACTTATATACTACGAGGCGGGGCAAAAATAAGATTTATTATTAATTTAAATTCCCTTTAAGCTACAATCACTAATACTACATAATTATTTAAGTACAAAATCTACATAATTATTCAAGTACAAAATTTAGTAATTTCTCAATATCCTAATTACAATTTTTTTATTAACTTAAATCTAAATAATAAGTTTGTTATTATTTCAAAAGGGAAACAATCGCGGCCGGAGAACACATGGTCGGCTTAGCTCAAGTAGCCTGAGTTAAACTTGAAATAGTACTTTTCGACACTGGTGGGTACGTTGGCTTTTTAGCGCATGGGACGTGTTTCACCCGAGGGAAGCGAGGGAGAAGTCACATGCGCTAATAATCAAATTATCCAACAGTGTCGAATATTTTATACCACGGGAGCCTAAAAATCATGTCAAAGTTGCGATTTTTAGGTTAGAGTGGTATAAATAGAATTTTCTTTTATGAACCGTTAAAAATTTTTCCTCTTAAAGGAACTATTATGAAATATTTTTATATTAAAATTACTTCATAATGTCTGTAATTTTACCGTTACAAAATCTCATAATCTTCCTCATACGTGACATAAAATATTACCATTGTCAGTACTATAAATGTTGAGAAAGCTTTGCGGCATGCACGTTACTTTTTTAGATCGAGTGTGAAGATTGCAGTACGAGTCGAAGGCGAGCTAGCATGAGCTGAAGATTAGTGGTGCAACCACACGACGTAAAAAAGCCCACTAGCCCTTGGTGCCCACCATATTTTTTGTGACACGTGTATTGATTTTTGCGATTTTGAAAAAATTTTAGCGGACGATAAAAATTGAACAACGCCTGCTGATGGTTTGTTCGCCCGACTGTCTGAAAAAGGTTACTTTAGTCCCGTTTAATAGGTAAAAAATGCGAAAATCGTACTTGTGTTACAAACAAATTCTTTTTCCAATTGTAATTCGACTCCTTTATGTATATACTAAAACTTCTCTGGATAAATTTTTCGTTAAATTTTTTTTATTTATTAATTTTTGGAAAACGAATTAATTAAAAAACAATTTCTTGAAATATTACAAAAATTGGTTTGTTCCGTAAGAAATAATGTTAAAAAAATTTTAACGAAAAAGTAATCTACAAAAATTTTATTAAGTACTAAAAGGAGTCAAATTAACGTCAGAAAATTTTGTTGTTGTTGATCGTGTAACCCAGAAATACGCACGCTCAAAGTTTTCCCAATAGATGTAGTATTGATAATGGTAATATCTTATATTACGTAGGGGAAAGATTTTGTAGTTTTGCAGCGGTAACATTACAGATATAATCAAGTATTAGTATTAACAAATTTTCGGAATGGTTGCTTTTCAAGGAAAAATTTTTATTAGCTCATAAAAAAATTTGTTTTTCGAGTTCAACTTAGGCTTACCCCGTTAAGGGGTCAAGCCTGGGTAAAATTCTATAAAAAATCATTGTCCATTGCATAAATGGCAAATATATTTTGACACAATTTAAGTTGATGCAAGCGTTTGTATCTTAAATATGTATATTATAGGTGATTTTGACATGAATTAGACCCCTCTAAGTGATATTAATAGTCCCTTGAAAATTCGCTAATCTATATTTTTGAATTTAAGCCTTTTAAACCATTTACCACGTGATTTTCAATCAGGTGGTGCATTTTTCACGGTCACCAAGGCTTTAAAGTATTCTTCAGAAATGTATTCATGGACTTAAGGAGCTACATTTTAAAAAAAAGATTATTTTCCACTGCTAAACACTCATGTATTAATAATAATAGTAGTATTTTTATAGTATTTTTATTGCATGACTATACTTCTGAAGAATATTTTAAAGTTTTGGTGACCATCAAAAATGCATCGCCTGATTCAAAAACACGCGGTAAGTGGATAAAAGGGCGTAATTCAAAAACGTAAAATAGCTAATTTTCAAGGGACTATAAAGACCATTTAGAGGGGTTTAATTCGTAAAAAAATCACATATAATATACATATTTAAGATATAAAACACTGCATCAAATTAGATAGTCTGAAAATATTTTTGCCGTCTATAAAATGGACAATGATTTTTTCAGAATTTAACTCAGGCTTGAATTAAAGGGCCAGTCCTGGGTTGAACTAAACGAAAATATTTTTTTTAGGAGTCCAGAAAACTTCTTATATTTAAGTACAATCATTCTAAAAAATTTATACTACCAATAATTAATAATATCTTGAATATTACCGCTGTAAACCATCAAAATCTTGACTCAACATGTCACAATAAATCACTATTTTCAATACCATATTTATTAAAGAAACTTTGTTCCTCACTCACTTCTAGGTGAAATGATGAACGAAAATATTTTTTCGACAGTTATTCGACTCCTTTTGATATGTATTACAAAATAAGCGGAAAACTTTATTGTTAAAATTTCTTTTATTTTTTTTTTCATTAATCGATTCAATTAATTAAAAAATATTAAAAAGAACAAATAAAATAATTGATTGAATCTCCAT
Source organism: Gastracanthus pulcherrimus (assembly GCA_949152435.1). NCBI lineage: Eukaryota > Metazoa > Arthropoda > Insecta > Hymenoptera > Pteromalidae > Gastracanthus > Gastracanthus pulcherrimus. Next base: position 54,080,283 of record OX424575.1, on the reverse strand, counting down.
AAAAAAATAATAACAAAATTTTAACGAAAAAGTGAGCACATGTCAAGTGTAGTCGAATAACCATCGGAAAATAAATTCGTTTATCATGACACCTAGAATCTTGTGAGGATCAAAGTTCCTTTAATGAATGTGGTATTGAAAATAACGATTTATGGAGACGGGTAGGGTCAAGATATTGATGTTTTACAACAGTAAAATTTAAGATATCATTGTGCATTTATAGCATGAAAAATTTCAAAATGATTGCTTTTAAACATAAAAAATTGGCTGGACTCGTAAAAAAAGGCTATTTTGGGTTCAATCCAGGCCTGCCCCCTCAAGTTCTTCGAGAGAGCAGTCACTCTAAAAGTGGGCAAATTATGACCAATTTGATTAGAGTGAAAATTCGTCGCTAATGGAGTCGAATTACTCTATAGTTAGAATGAATCTATACTCTAAATAGCGAGAGAAGGATCACTCATTTTTTATAGTAATAATTTACTTTAATTAGAATGCAAATTGACTCATTAAGAGCCGAATTTTCACTCTAATCAAATTGGTCCAAAATTGCCCACTTCTAGAAAGACAGCTCACTCTAAGAACTTAAAGAGTAACATATTAATGTTTATCATTAAAAATAGTGGTTGCTCCTTTAAAATTCCTAGACATACTAATCGTTAAAATATTGATATCAAGGCGTATGTTGTGGCACCATGTAGTTGAATAATGCAAAAAGGAAGTTTCTGCTAGGCTACGAGGGTAGTTCAATAAGTCTTTAGAATGACCAACAGATGGCGCGCGAATCGCTCCAAATCATCTGTTTTCAGTCAGCACCACTCCCGACTAGATATATGGTGCAGTCACAGTCCACATCTTCTGAGTTTACGTGTTTTTATAACCAATTGAAAAAAAAAATTGCTTGTTAAGAAAAATGGAAAAAAACGAGTTCAGAGCGGTAATTAAACATTTTCATTTAAAGGGTTTAACTCCATATGAGATAAAAAATGAATTGGACTCAGTTCATGGCACATCTGCCCCTGCCTTAGCAACGGTTTATAACTGGGTAAATGAATTTAAGCGTGGTCGTACATCAATAAGTGACGAACCACGTTCAGGAAGGCCCGTAGAAGCAACTACTCCCGAAATCATCAATAAAATCCACGATATGGTGTTGAAGGATAGAAGATTAAAAGTGCGTGAGTTAGCTGAGGCCACAAGGATATCTATAGGTGCAGTTGTTTCAATTCTACATGAAAAATTAGGCATGAAAAAGCTATCGGCAAGATGGGTGCCGATATCCTGAGGAATTTTTTCGTCGATTTGTGACTGTGGATGAAACATGGATACACCACTACACTCCTGAGACAAAGGAACAATCCAAACAGTGGATTTCCACAGGCGAACCAGCTCCAAAGAAGGCAAAGACCGTAAAGTCAGCTGGTAAGGTTATGGCTACAGTTTTTTGGGATGCACGTGGAATTATACTTATTGACTACTTGGAAAAGGGTAAAACAATTACTGGTGAGTATTATGCATCATTATTAGAGCAGCTGAAAGAAGAAATTAAAAAAAAATGACCACATTTGGCGAGAAAAAAATTCTCTTTCATCACGACAACGCCCGAGTTCACACATGCTTCGTTTCAATGGCTAAAATTGAAGAACTAAAATTCGAATTGGTCGAACACCCACCGTATTCACCAGATTTAGCCCCCAGTGACTTTTTCTTATTTCCAAACTTGAAAAAATGGCTCGGTGGATAGATAGATAGATAGATATACTTTTTATTCATCAGAAGACAAAATCTTACAATTTCATGTACATGTAGTTGTATTTATAATTAAAAAATAACAGTCGGTTTGATATAATTGTTATCTTACTTTCTCTTATTGCATATTTCTTGTTAAAATAATAATTCACTTTATCAGTTCGTCAGTTTATAAAATCTAAATGCAATGAACACAGTCAAATATCACATAAAACGCTTCGTCAAAAAAAATAATAATACATAGAATAAAAATAAATACAATAAAGATAACATATAAATAAGAATACATACATATACTTTGCTAACTCTTTGCGTACACTATCACGTCCAAACTTAAAACACACTCATTCATAACACTTTAACAATCACGCTAATAAATACATTCACACTTAATTAACACTAAAAATATTTAATAAATAAATAAATAAATTAATAAATAAATACGTCGAATACATAAATAGACAAGATAAATAATTAAATTAAATAAATAAATAAATAAATTTAAATAAATAAATAAGTTAAATAAATAAATAAATAAGTTTTAATAAATAAATAAATTAAATAAATAAGTTTTAATAAATAAATAAATTAAATAAATAAGTTTAATAAATAAATAAATTAAATAAATAAATAATTTAAATAAATAAATAGCCTAAATAAATACTCGACTCATCTTTTATTCTGAACGTACTCCTCACCATGTAATTGCTTAAGGTGCCTGTTTAATGCCGTTTTAAATTTACAAAAAGATGGCAGGCACCTCACACTGCTCGGGAGCGAATTCCAGAGGTGCGCACCTTGAACTCTGAATGAAAAAAGGCCCTTATCGGTGCGCGACCCCGGAACCGAGAGCTCTTTCATACCACCCCTACTTGAAGTCCTGGCCTGGTTTTTTTCAAAGAGGGCAGTAAGATACGGTGGCTGCCGCATGACAACCGCTTTGTAAAGCAGCAGCCCCATAAAATACTCCCTCCTCACCTTCAAATCTAACCAGTCCAGTTTTTTCCTGTAGGCGGTGATATGCTCATCCCGCCTAACACCACATATGTATCTCACACATGCATTCTGTAAACGTTGTAGTCGTGTCTGTAGCTCCCCTGACACATCAAGAAGAACCACTGAGCAATAATCTAAGTGAGGTAGTACCAGTGCACATGCCAGCTGCTTCCTCAGTATCTCTGTGGTGCTTGAACGGAAAAGTTTTAAGCTATACAGAGCCCTATTTACCTTTCTACTGACCGCATTCAGTTGCGGCTTCCATGTTAACCCTCCGTCCATCACCACGCCGAGGTTGGTGACTGTATCGACAAAGGGAACGTGTACGCCGGTCTGTATCTCAATGCCTTGCAAGTCGAGGCTCTGAACCTGTTTGATGTTGTGATCAGATCCAAAAATGATCGCCTTTGTCTTGCCGACATTGAGGCGCAGGCCAGCTGACGTTGCCCAGTTCGACACTGCTTGTGCTACAGCCGACATGCGACCGATACCATCACGAAGACCTTTCAGGGTCACTTGTGTGTAGGTTTGCAAGTCGTCAGCGTAAAGTATGTGTTCGACACCATCTAAGTCGAGTGCGTCTTGTAAGTCGTTTATGTACAGGCTGAAAAGCAGGGGTCCCAGGACTGAGCCCTGTGGAACGCCAAGATTGGTGGTTAGCCAACCTGAATCCCCGTTTGTGATTGTGACGACTTTCTGTCGTCTCCCCATGATATATGACTTAAGCCACAGGAGAACACTCCTGGAGAATCCCATGCGCATCAGCTTACGCAGCAGTTTAGTGTGTGAGATGGTGTCGAATGCTTTGCTAAAGTCAAACATTAACAAAATAGTCAATAGTTTTTTGTTGTTGTTAATGCCTGATCTTATGTCCTCCGTCAGTTTCAGTAGTGCTGTCTGTGTACTGTGATTCTGTCGAAAACCAGTCTGCATCGGGTCCAAAGTATTATTTTCTCGTAAGAAGTTGGTTATTTGGTCGTGTACGATTTTTTCAAGGACCTTAGAAAGGAAACTCAGCAGGGCAATTGGTCGGAAATCGGACACCGTAGATGGGACAGATTTCTTCTTCAAAGGCACCAACCGAGCTCCCCTCCAAGCTCCCGGAAAAATGCCACTGGACAGAGAGGAGTTAAAGATCTTAACAATATGATCTCCCACAAACGGAAGAGCCTTAGCCACTATACTTTGGGGAATGTCGTCTTCCCCTCTGGCTTGTGATGAGAAGTGGGCAACAGCCAGAACCACGTCCGAGAAGCTGACTTCTCGGAAAACAAAACCGTCATCACTGGCAGTGGTCAGGACGCTGTCAAGTTCTTCATCACCCTCATTTTGGGAGATCGACACCCCTGCAAAGTGGGCATTGAGCTCTTCCGGTGAGAAACCATGAAGCTCCTCTCTTGTCTTTGGCAGAAGGCCCAGAGCCTTGAGCTCTTTCCAGATATCTTTCTTATTATTAATCGCTTCAGAAATTTTATTTTGTAAAAATCTTTCCCTTGTTTCTTTCGTTCGTAATTCAGCTTCAGCTGCAAGGCCCTGATACTCCCGCCACAGTCTGTCGTCATTGGTCCTCGAATAGCGTCTTCGTACGGAGTCACGTTTTTTGTAAAGATGTATTAGTTCAGCATCAACCCATGGTGGATTTGTTTTCTTTTTCGGTATGAATTCTTTTAACGGTGCAATTTTATCTATCACAGCCATGAGGTTGACACTGAGGCACTCTAATTGACTGTCAACACTCGCCGCGGGACCATCGATCCGCGACCAATCACAGTCAGCTAGGCGAGACAGGAGGTCGTCTTGCTGGATCGACTTAAAATCCCTGTAGCTGAATGATTCAACCACAGGGGATGCAGCAGTTTCGACCCCAATCTCGACCTCTATGATGTTATGATGACTGGGAAAAGGCGCCGGCCGATTGTCCCTGCTCAGTACAACGTCATTATTATCTGTCAAGATCACATCAATCCACGTGTGAGAATCCGTGAGATGATGAGTCGCACCATGATCAATTATTTGAAGGTTAAGATCATCAGCCAACCGTCTAACAAATTTCGCATCGGCTGACGTTCCGAGTAGGTTCGCATTCAGATCTCCCATAATAATTTTGTGACTAAAGTCTTGAGTATGTATTGTCAGTTTGTCTATTAAGTCCGAGCCCTGTAAAAACGGTACGTGTGGTGGTCTGTATATTAAAGCAACAAAGACGGGGGGAAGGCTGCCCTGCTGAACACTGCACATTAAATATTCAGGTATAAATGGTCTGCCCTCCTGTGTTGTTGGAGAACTGCTTAGTAAATTTGCCTTGAAAGTGTTATGAATGTACAGGACTAGCCCGCCTCCTAGTTTGTTGCGATCAAGTCTAAGTAGTGAGTAGTCATCGATCTGAATGAGATCACTCCCAACATCAGGGTCAAGGTGCGACTCAGCAACCCCAAAGAGATGGTAGGTAGGACGAGCTGAAAGGTGTTGTTTAATCATGCCAATGTGCCCCTTCAGTGAGGTAACATTGACAAAACCTGCCCTCAGTCCCTTACAGTGAACCCCCCCAGCAGTGTCTGCGGATAGTCAATTTTTTGCAGCAGTTGACGGAATTACATTTTTATCAATTACGATTTCATTATCAACAGTTTTTTTTACAGTATTTACAGTTTGAGATGGTTGATTAATGGCATATGATGCCACTATTGTCTGTAAATCAGCCGCAGATGAAAATTCATGAGAGACATCGCCATCGCGCCTCTTCACCAGGAAACGGCCCCCTCTATGCCAAACATATTTAAAATTAAGTCTCATCGCAAGGGCCTTGAGACTTCTATATTTAATAAAACATTCTTTTGTTAACAATTCATTTATAAAAATTTTCCCATTTATAATCCCATCCCTTGTGTCCTGGTCAAGAGCTGCAATGTCGACATCTCTAGCATGAAAGCCAGTGATAAGCTTTTTGGCTCGCATTATTCTCTCGCCTAACGCACTGCTGGAAAGGGTAACAACCCATGGTGACCTTCTATGTTCGCTGTTTGTATCTGCTAATGCCGCAGCTGTTGATTCTTCTGACCGAAGCAGGCGTGTGCCTATTATATCAATTTTTTGTGTTGATGGAAGGACACGGCACAGTATCGCGTGTGCGACGTCAACACGCTTAGAGACATCACCGTCGAAAATGTTTGAAATAATGAGCTCCGTATTACCGCTTTTAATGTTTTTACTGTGCATTGTCCCCCCATCAATCGTTTGCACCCGCGTGCTTCGTGCAGGTGATGCCGCAGCGTCAGCATTGTCGTTATTATACTTGTTCAAACGCCTAGACATTTTATTTCTACTATTTACAATCTGGATAAACCCGTCATTATTGCTTTCACAATTGTCAATTGTTTCGCTTATATCACTATAATTGTCAAGTAAGGTACTATTCGTAGCAGACGCATTATTATTATTAGCAGTATTACATTTTTTTGTACTTATAAGAGTAACGGTATTGTTTTGTGTACTGGGTAGTACTGCGATTTTTTGGAATTCTATTTTATTTAGTATGAGTTGGTTATCTTTTTGGATGTTCTCAACATTTCTTTCAATTTTCTCAATAGTAGTAGTATATACAGAGGTAAAATCTTCTTTTGTTATTATTTTTTCTATTTTTGTTATTATTTCCTTGTTGTCAAGTTCAACTCTATTGATTTTATTTGTTAAATTTAGGAAATCGTTTTCAAAAGTGTTTAATACAAGATTATCAATTTTAGTCTGTGACTCGAGATTTGTCTGCTCTAGATTATCGATTTTATCAATTAACATATTATAATTTACCTCTGTATTGGTCAATAAAGTGTTCGTTTCTACGTTATTATCATGTAATTTTTTATTTTTAATTTTTAGGTTATCTATTTCTTGATAAAGCACTTGCTTCTCCTTTTTCATCTCCTCCAGCTGGGAGTGTTGTTTCGACAGTTTTTCCTCAATTTTTTGCAGCTTAGAGTCAATTGAAAGTGCCAAAGTATGTACTGCTGGTAACGTATTTAGCCTATTTACAATTGCCTCCAATCTGCCTTCAATAGAGGTGCAATGTCTAGCAAGTGCATTATCAATGTTTCTTGAAGTAGAATTCGCGTACTCCACTAGGCAGGAGACCGTTGTTCCCTTTTTTAACGCGGTACTATCTAGCATACGGATGACTGACGCATTTATATCATTAATACTGCTGTTATTTTTGGAGAAGGAGGACTGTGAAGTATTATTAGCTCGGTCCGCATTCTTGGCCGTGACGTCACTCGGGGATTCCCCACTGTGCTCTGCTCCTATACTGGAAATGGGCGGGCCTAGTGACGTCACAGGAGACTGTGAGGCCAACCGGAGTAGGCTGCTGGTGGGGGCGGGGCTTAGCCCCTGCAACGGAGAGAGTGAGGAGTTGGTGGGCGCGGCCTTGCTCGCCTGATTGGTGCGAGCAGCTGTTGCAGGCCTTTTATTGGCCGGAGTGGACGCGGCTAGCTCCTTCTCTTTCCCACTTATATTTTTGCTGGCGTTCGTCGCGCGCGCGACTGCCGACTCGAACATCGACCTCTTCGAGTCGATACATGCCTGGCACGCTACCGCTTTAGTATGTAGCTGCAATGCATTCCTTTGTACGCGGGTAAGCACTGCAAGAGGCTTGCACGCCGGATGGTAAGTAATATCACATATGCAGCACTTACGTGGACAGAGATTTACGGACAACGAAGACGTCATTGCCTCTGTAAGTGCTTATTTTGAGGAACTTCCGAAAACGCACTTTTCTGAAGGATTAAAAAAACTTAAAAAGCGATTGACCAAGTGTATAGAGCTCCAAGGAGATTATATTGAAAAATAAAAAAAAATTTACCCAAAAAAAATTGTTTTTATACTTTATTCTAAAGACTTATTGAACTACCCTCGTAGTCAAGACTTTCTACTTACTTTAAACAGTGTTGGTAACGTGATCAAGTTTTAACTACTTAGAACTTCTTTAATTAAAACTCAGAGGGTAATTTTTTTCGCAAAGAAATTCATGAGTTATTAGAATTAAAGGTTCAAATAATATGTCTCCATTTTTTTTCGAAGCTCCAAAACCCATGATATATCTACTGTGAATCCAAAGTTCGTTAAGGTGACAACATTACCTGTACCCACCTTACGAAACTATTTTACGCAAATCATGATACTAGAGTATTTAACCCCCCCCCCCCCCCCCGAGCTCCTTCCCTCCTAATCATGTGGTATCATCCAGTTGGTACTCCATGTTTAGGGGGGCTTTAATACTTTTAGAACTAATTTTTACAAATTAGCCTACCAGAGTGTTTAGGCGCCACTAAAAACCTGGTATTATCCGGATAGTACCCCATGTTCAGGGGTGCCTAAACACGTTTTTGCTAAAGTTGTGTCTTGTTTACTAAGCGAAATACACAGCTCTAAATAAGCAAGAAAGTCTAAAGCGGACAAAGAACGTCTATGTGTCCTATCTGCACAGAAACTATGCTTTTCTATGCATATAAAAAGCGGGCAGAAAATCATGGAAAGTGTGGTACATGTTCACTAGGGTGGTCCAAATTTTCCTAAATCTTAATTTTTCTTCTTGTAGCCCCTTCAAAATGTTGTAATTGACATAAAAATGAGACATTTTGTCCGCCGGTTGCCCGAAGTTAACATTAAGAGGTTTTTACCACCGCAACAGGTTTTAGCATTTAATTTTAAGCACATTTATTACATTACATGAACTAAAAATAATTGTATGTTAATTTATCCACTACCAATTTTTTTTCGTTTATTATAAGTTTCTTGACAACTTCACTGCATTAGGCAAGCTAAAAAAAATTTTTTCCTCCAAAATAGAATTGTAGTTTGTTCACTTTTCACTAAAAATTCTGTTATTTTCGAGGAATTTTCATGACAGTATATGTTAACCAATTGACATTCTCGACAATGCACTTCGAAAAGTAAATCAAGTACTATATATAGAAAAATTAAGGGACAATAGGATGTCTTGGGCCTTATATGCCAACCGAATATTTATTAATTATTCTTTTATTTATTTGGCCCCTTAAGGTGGGAGTCTGTTTTACCGGCTTCAAAAATCGATTTTTTTTGTCTTAAATCTATTCCAAAACTATCCAAGAATATGTCTTCAAAATTTCAAAGGCCAATTCGACATATTTCCGAAGCTAGAGCAGTTCTAGTGTCCGAGCATCGAGCAGGTGCGAATGCTCGGGCAGACCCGAGCGCGCGTGCTCCGCCCCTCGATGTATTCTATTATTCGACTATACTCGTATATACCTGAAAAGGTCCAACCGTCCTTTGAAACATTATTTGAAGTTTCCAGAAGGTCTGTGTTGAGTAGTAGTAGGGAGAACGGTATACAATATAACGGTATACTATAGCTCTCGGCATCGGCTTCTATATTGCTGTTTGTAGCGTCAGCTTTCAGTTCCACTTTTGATTTTGCCGAGTACACATCGAAATGTCAAGCTACCAGAAAGGTGATCAATCTAAAAGACAGCGTGCTGCGGAACAGCGAAAGCGGAAATTTCACGACAATTGTTTTACAAGTGTTTCATCGAACGACGGAGACTTACATACGAGCCGCAGTGAGCAGAAGTTAATAACAGCAAGCAGCGATGATGTCATTATTCATTTTGCGCACTGCTACCGCATTATTGAATTTATATCTGTGTTTCTCGCCATTTCGGAAATCGCAATTTGCAGATCATGCAAGCAAAAATTAACGTTTGCAGAAAGAGGTCATCGAGGCCTAGGATTGAAAATTATTGTCCAGTGTATGTGTGGTCGACGCGAAATCCAGTCAGAACCATTGATAAATACCGGCTACGAAATCAACAGACGAATTGTTTTTGTTATGAGGTTTCTTGGTACCGGACGAGAAGGGATAAACGTATTCTGCGGCCTTATGAATATGTCTGCAGGTTTTGCAAAATCTACTTACCAACCAATCGTTGAGCATTTGCACGCAGCGTCGAAGACAATGCTCAAGAGCATCTGCGAAAAAGCCGTCAAGGAAGAAAAAGAAAAAAAACGTTGAACATGAAAGACCTGCGAATCATTTGAAGGTTTCGGGCGATGGATCGTGGAAGAAGCGCGGTTATACTTCCTTGAATGGTGTAACAACGCTTATCGGATACTACAGTGGCAAAGTAATCGATCTCACAAGGGAGAGATACTTGCCCTCCGCCTCCGATTTTTATGAAACTTGGCAGAGGGGTAGAGTTTTGAAAAATATTTGACACGTTTTTTTTTTTATCTGCGGGAATTCATATTTAGGGGGTGAAAACAACCCTTAAAGTTCACCCCCTAAACCAGTTTTTATTGAATGTCTCAAGGTTGAATCAACATTTTTTACGAAATCCAACGCCTACTTATTTCTTCTAAAAAGGCAAGTATTTGGGTAAAGTTTAGAAGCCCGAACGCTCATGTGTAAGCATGTCTAGGGGGGAAAACCACCCTTAAAACTCACCCCCGAAAAAGATTTTTTTAATATCTCGAGATTTGATCGGATTCTTTAGGATAAAACCTATGCCTGTTTTTTGCTTATAAAAAAATGAGTATTCAAGCAGAAATTAGTGATCCAAATATGTTCAGGGGGTGAGAACCACCCTTAACACCCCCAAAAACCAATTTTTTTAATATTTCGAGATTGGATCGGAATTTCTTGATAAAATCAACGCCTGTTTATTTCTTATAAAATAGTAAGTATTCAGGAATAGTTTATGGACCCAAATATGTCCAAGGGGTGAGAACCATCCTTAAATATATTGTTTTTAAATATGTTCGCTAATGTAAAAATTAGTTATTTTCCTGTTAAAAAATTAGAATATATTTTAGAACTTAATTATTACATGTTCAATGATATCGCACCACAAAAAATTGTTTGTGCTTAATGATATCCGTGTAGATAATGATAAGTTAAAAAAATATTGATAAGGTAATTCGAAATATTTATGAAGTAAACAAGATATATTTTTGTTCGAGTTTAATCTGTTTTCCGTGATTCTGTATATTGGTCTGAACGAAACGTGGAAATAAATAAAGAAATTCTTAAAAAATATTAAATAACAAGTTTAATTTTAAAAAATACAGTGAAAATAGGAGCATTGTTAAGAAGTAAGTAAAATAATAATTTTAATAATATAAAATATATTGATAAAAATATGATGCCTTTAATTGACGTAAAATATTATTTATATTAATTAATTTTGTTATTAAGTTAAAGAATTCTTTAATTATTCTTTCTTTTAATAGAAAAAAATTATTTGACCTTTCAAATCCATACATTGTACATACATAAGTTTATCACATATCTATTTAATAATAATCATTCGATTTTACTAACAGTTCATTTTCATTAATGAAAAAATACTATCAACTATATTTGTTGTTAAAAATACTTTATTTTTAATTTTTTATATAATTATATATAATTATATAAACTTATATTTATATTTTATATTATATAATTTAATTTTATATTATATATTATATAACTTATATTTTATATAATTATATAAAATTATATAATTTATATTATTATATAAACTTCTTTCTCCTACTGAAAATCCTAAAGATTGTATAAATCCCGACTATCATATGTAAAACCCTTCGTAAATCTATGAAAATTTTCTCAATCCTATTGCGAATCTTGTTTTTTATCCTGTGTAATACTAAAAAAAATCCTGTAATTTTTTGCTCAGGAATTCAATCCTTAAAAGAGTGAGCGTCCCCTCAGGATATGTTTTCATTTTTTTTATTGATTTAATAATTACACAGGACCCCAAATCCAAACAAAAAATTTACTTAAACACTGTAAACTGTACTCTATGTATTTTTGACCGCTAAATCCAAATCCGTTGAGTATATAGCCCCAGCACGTCAAAATTTTCCGTAAATCGTGAAAAACTGTGAAAAATCGATTTATCTACATAAATAGAATATTTCTTGCATTTAAAAAATACTAGAAGTATTCTAAAACATTAAACTCCAACCCATAAGTAGGCTAACCCACCAAGCTCCTAATCACCTGATACCTTACTCAATTAACCCTTAAAAACCACACCTACCAAACCCCAAGCAGGTTAACTCACCTAACACTGGAAACAGCAATGGTGGTCGTTTCTTTTCCTTAAAAAAATCAAATTCTAAACCACAAGAAGGGTAGCCCGGCTAGCCTCTAACCTATCTAGCCCCTAATCACCTAATACCTTACTCAAGTAAACCTTAAATACCACCCCTATCAAACCCCAAGCAGGCTAACCCACCTAAGCCTGGGAATAGCGAGTTTAGTCGTTACTTCTTCTCATAAAAATTCAATTCCAAACCAAAAGTTGGCTAACCCAGCTAGTCCCTAACGTATATAGCCCCTAATCACCTGATACCCAACTCAAATAACCCTTAAAAACTACCCCTACCAAACCCCAAGCAGGCTAACCCACCTAACCCTGCAAAATCGAGTTTGGTCGTTTCTTTTCTTAAAAAAAATCAAATTCTAAACCACAAGAAGGATAAACGAGCTAGCCTCTAACCTATCTAGCCCCTAATCACCTAATTCCTTACTAAAGTAACCTTTAAAAATCCACTCCTACCAAACCCCAAGCAGGCTATCCCACCTAACTCTGGGAACAGCGAGTTTAGTCGTTACTTCTTCTCATAAAAATTCAATTATAAACGAAAAGTTAGCTAACCCAGCTAATCCCTAACCTACATAGCCCCTAATCATCTGATACTTAACTCAATTATAGTTGCTAGTTGGGTCATCCTTCTTGTGGTTTAGAATTTGATTTTTTTAAAGAAAAGAAACGACCAAACTCGCTGTTCCCAGGGATAGGTGGGTTAGCCTGCTTTGGGTTTTGTCGGGGTGGTTTTTAAAGGTTACTTGAGAAAGGTATTAGGTGATTAGGGGCTAGATAGGTTAGAGGCTAGCTGGGCTATCTTTCTTGTGGTTTAGAATATGATTTTTTTACAAAAAAGGAACGACTAAACTTGCTGCTCTCAGGGTTAGGTGAGTTAGCGTGCTTGGGGTTTAATAGGGGTGATTTTTAAGGGTTAATTGAGTTGGGTATCAGGTGATTAGGGGCTATGTAGGTGAAGGACTAGCTGGGTTAGCCAACTTTTGGTTAGGAATTGAATTTTTTAAAGAAAAGAAACGACCAAACTCGCTTTTCCCAGGGTTAGGTGGGTAAGCTTGCTTGGGGTTTGGTAGAGGTGGTTTTTAAGGGTTAATTGAGTTGGGTATCAGGTGATTAGAGGCTATATATGTTACGGACTAGTTGGGTTAGCCAACTTTTGGTTTGGAATTGAATTTTTATGAGAAGAAGTGACGACTGAACTTGCTATTCCCAGGGTTAGGTGGGTTAGCCTGCTTGGGGTTTGATAGAGGTGGTTTTTAAGGGTTACTTGAGTAAGGAATTAGGTGATACCCTTCTTGTGGTTTAGAATTTGATTTTTTTAAAGAAAACAAACGACCACCATCGCTGTTTCCAGTGTTAGGTGGGTTAACCTGCTTGGGGTTTGGTAGGGGTGGTTTTTAAGGGTTAATTGAGTAAGGTATCAGGTGATTAGGAGCTTGGTGGGTTAGCCTACTTATGGGTTGGAGTTTAATGTTTTAGAATACTTCTAGTATTTTTTAAATGCAAGAAATGTTCTACACTGTTAAAAATGAACTGAAAATTCAGTGACATTTTCTGAAAATTCAGTGCGGCCGTACTGAATTTTCAGAGACACGTACTGAATTTCACAAATTCAGAGACAGTGAACTGCATTTTCAGGAACAAGTAATTTATACTTATGTAAAAGTACTTAATAGTGGTTTAAACTAGTTTATAAAAACTTTTGATTAGAGTATAATTGATAAAATCTAAGTTTATAGTAGAAATATAATTATAGATGCACACGATCGCGTCTATTAAAACTTTCAATCGAATGGATTCAGTACGGCGAATCTGAAAATTCAAAGACGTTGCACTGAAAATTCAGTACAGATTTGAAAATAAACTTCAGTGCCATAAACTGAATTTTCAGATGCAGCGTTTTAACAGTGTATTTATGTAGGAAAATCGATTTTTCACAGTTTTTCACGATTTACGGAAAATTCTGACGTGCTGGGGCTATATACTCAACGGATTTGGATTTAGCGTCCAAAAATACATAGAGTACAGCTTACAGTGTTTAAGTAAATTTTTTTTTTGGATTTGTTGTCCTGTGTTATCTATGCATGCGTGTGTACGTGTATCCTTATCTGTCACATAATATTGTTAATTATAATATTTTTATTTCAGGGAAATATAATCCTTACTTCAAAAAGGAAGATAAAATTATTAAATTTATGCAATAATAAATACTAGAAAGTTATTTCAAGTAAAATATAAATTGCAAAATAAATAATCTTCGTCTGTTGAAATTTAATTAAAATGGCTATCAATCCAGTGGTTATATTAGCATTACTATCTGTAACGTTCAATCCTCGCAACGATAAAGTTAAAGAATCAGAGGCTAATACAGAGGAATTAGCGTTATATAGGGTTTTAGAAAATATAATACAGGATAGTGTCAATTATAACGTGCATACAGAAGAAGAATATACTTTACGCTTTGAAGAAGACTATAGTGATACACTTCCACAAGATGTTGATGAAACAGACGAATTATATAATGATTATGCAGAAGTTCCAACTTGTTTACGGAATGAAGAAGGCGTAGATTTTGAATACAAAAAACAAGCAGTGGACTATTGGCAAAGTGGAAAAAGAAAGCCATTACTATCCTTGACAAATGTACAGTCGAAGTATAGAAAAGTTACGTCCGAACGTCAATTGCGAGAGTGGAGATTGCAAGTTGAAGCAGGAAGAGATAGAAAAACTAAACTATATGCAATAACAACTTATGTACTTGAAAAAGTTAAAGAAGCCATTGAAGGAAAGATGGTTTTGCATGATATTGATATAAAAAGATGGGCTCTTGTTCACGGTTCGCTTGAAGCAGGCACAAGTTGACCTAAAATGTGTCAGAAATCGGCTAACGCAGAAAGTTTCTGTATCATCTGGGGATAAAAAATCTGTATAAATGCAAATCCTAGCTCCTCGGTTTCGCAAGTTATGGCCATTTTTCTATTTTAAGTGCAGTTCGCTCGTGAGAGGAAGAGTCAGCCACTTTTGTATGGTCATTTTGTATGGACACAGTCATTTTTCTAAACTCTATTATTGAAAAATTCTTACATACATGAACTAAAAATTGTTCAAATGTGATTTTTTTTCTCAAATTTACATGTAATTTTGTCAACGGCTCTTTGAATAATGCTGCTGTTCCAATTTTGTTCGCTTTCTTAGTGTAATATAAAAACAGCTTAACTGACTAATTTAAAAAAATTATTTTCTTTGATAAATTTAGTTCATATTTCTCCGCTAGATGTCGCATACCTTTTTTCACAACCCTTTATAGAAATTGGTATCTTTAAACTATATGTATAAGAGGATATCTGTAGTAATAGAACTGCGTTAAAAAATTTTTAACGTCACAAATTGGTTGCTACATTTAAGATTATTTTATTAAATAATCTTTAGGTTTTAAAATGCCTTCCAAAAGTTGTCATAATGACAATAGAAAAAAAGTATGCGGCCCATGTGGGAAAAAAATTGTATTAGGAACTGTAAATCCTCAAAAGTTTTTAATAAATAAAAACACTGAACATCTTATAAAACAGTATATATCAAAAGATTATGATTTGACTGATGAGAAATATCCCTTGAGTATATGTAAATCTTGTTCTGTAACTCTTCTCGAAATTGATAAAGATATTTTTAACAGACAATTGCAAAATATGCCTAAATATAACGAAATTATATTACCAAAAATAACTCGTTTAACTGAAAGTGACTGCCAGATTTACAGGGCATGTTAAGAATAAGAGAGGAAAAGGTAAGTTCAAAGATGTGAGCAAGGAAATTGACATTACTGCTGGATATTACGAATCTCAAAAATTAGAGTCACTTTCTTTGAAACAAAAGCTTACATCTACAGAATCGATAAAGTTATGTAGTACGTGTTTTCAAGAAATTGGTAAAGGAAAATCGCATACTTGTAATAATGTAAATAGTAATGTAATGAAAATAGTCGAAAAACTTCCTGAAAAAAGTCAAGAGCAACTTCTTTCTAGTATCATAAAGAAGAAATTTGCTTCTCATGCAGATACGAGTGGAAAATTAAAAAATTCTGATGTAAATGTTTCTACTGGTGGTCGACAAATAAGAATAAAAATAAATCCAGTTGCAAATAAAAATGTTTCGTTTGATGAAGAATCTTTAGATAATTTAAAAGTTAAAATAGGAGCTTCTAGTAGTAAGATGAAAAAAATTACAAATTTTATAAGATGTCGTGTGGGACGAAAATCTATTCCTGTAGATTACTCGAAGCACATGACGGAAATGTCGAATTCGCTAAGAGATGTATACAAAACAGGAGTATATGAATTTGAATGTGAAAAGTCGACCAATAAAGCACTGCGACCTGTCGTTTATGCGGACGCCGAAGAACTACTTGATCGTGTCATTGAAAAAAGAAATTTGCAAGGAAATGTAATTGTTAAAGTCATGGCTGATAGTGGTCAAGGCTTTTTCAAAATAAGCTTAACTATCCTTCCCGAAAACTACTCTCCTGTTGAAGACAGCTCTCTAGAAGAGACTTATAATGATGAAAATTTCCAATACAATCCTGAGGATTTGAATGAAAATAAAAAAAGAAAATTGTATACTGAAGGTGGCAGCATAAGTAAAAAAGGTAAGCTCACCAGTGTCGATGGTTTGATACTTTTATGCATAACTCCTGATATAAAAGAAACACATGCTAATATGAAAACTTTATTTGACATAACTAATATAAATAATATTCCTTTCAAGTTTGTTGCAGATTTTAAACTTTTATTGATTGTGAATGGACAACAAACTGCTACGTCAGCCTACCCTTGTCCATATTGTTTTGTTTCTCTACACGATTTAAGGAGTAAACCCGATTCCAACAGCAGCGATAATGCTAGTAGTTCATATCATCAAATTGGAATGGAGAATAATACTGAACTAAAAACATATGGAAACTTAAGAGCAGATTATGAAAAATACTGCCTTGCAGGGAAAGATAAAACATATAGCAAAGAATGTCATAGCACTATAAATTCTCCTCTTTTCGATGAAAGCGACGACACTTACGTACTTCAGAAGTGTGTGATTCCTGAGTTACATGTGCAGCAGGGTTTTGTTAATCATTTATTTTGGAAAGGATTAGTTCCTTTATTAGGCGAAAAAAAGCTTTATTGTGGCCAAAAAAATTAAATTTAATATCTAAAAATTATCATGGAGATGCATTTGAAGGGAACGCGTGTAGAAAGTTACTGAAAAATGCGGATATGCTTAATGATAAAGATATTTACGGAGATGTAGGTATATATAAAATAATGCCCTATATCACAGCTTATAAAGCAATGAATAAAGTAGTAAATTGCTGTTTTACCTCTGGAAAAGTAGGGCCTTCTCTTGATGCTCATATCAACGAGTTAAAGAACGCTTTAAACAGTATTGATAATCTTTCTAAAACTTTAAAAATTCATGTTCTAATTTCACACGTTAAAGAAAGTTTAAAGTTTATAGAAAAGAATAATGGATTAGGGTATTGGTCAGAACAAAGTGGTGAATCAATACACCATGAGTTTTTGAAGTTTTGGGAACGTTATAAAGTCAGCAGTATCCATCATGATGCTTACTTATCAAATTTATTTAAGGCAGTAGTTGAATTTTCATCGCTTCACCTTTAAAGTATTATTATTTAATTATTTATTTTTATTTTAATTCTGTTTTCATTTAAAAGTTTTGTAGTAAAAGATAAAAACCAAAAAAAAAGAAAAAAATACCAAAAAAAAAACAAAAAAAAAACATGGGGTCATTCATCCACTACGTCCTCGTCGTTGATCCTGGGTCTCGCTAAAGGTGGATTTATAGATATGTATGAATTATATATAAATAAAAAAGTAGACAATGCATATTTTTTTCATCATTTATGACGCAAATTATATTAAAATTTCTTAAATTCTGCATAAAACTGCACATAATGAATAAAGCGAAAAAAATTGGAAAAGGAGCATTATTCAGAGAGCCGTTGACAAAATTACATGTAAATTTGAGAAAAAAAACAAATTTGAACAATTTTTAGTTCATGTATGTAAAAATTTTTCAATAATAGAGTTTAGAAAAATGACTGTGTCCATACAAAATGACCATACAAAAGTGGCTGACTCTTCCTCTCACGAGCGAACTGTACTTAAAATAGAAAAATGGCCATAACTTGCGAAACCGAGCGGCTAGGATTTGCATTTATACAGATTTTTTATCCCCAGATGATACAGAAACTTTCTGCGTTAGCCGATTTCGGACACATTTTAGGTCAACTTGTGCCTGCTTCAAGCGAACCGTGTGTTAAGAAATCAGAAGTCAAAATTCTATGGTTTAAAGCTTCACATAGATGGATACAACTATTCAAAAAAAAATATCACATTGTGTCACGTAAAATAACAAAATTTGTTACTACTTCATCTATACAGAAGGTAAAAGATCAAGAACAAAACAAAGAAAATTTTGTTAATGAAGTTAAAAATCTTATAAAAGTTCATGGTGCTCAAAACGTTTATAATTCCGACCAGAGTGGGTTTTATTTAGAAATACATAGTGGTCGCACTCTTTGTTATAAAGGGGTGAAGAAAGTTGAAAACATCGTTCAGTCGGTACATTCAACAACACATAGTTATACCATACAGCCAACTATATCAGCAGAGGGAAAGCTCATGTCCCCTTTATACATAGTTTTGAAAGTGAGTAAAGGAGAATTTGGACCTAGAGTAGTACAAACTTTATTTATACCACGAAATATATACCTAGAAGCATCTGCCTCTGGAAAATTATCCAAGGAACTACTTCAAAATTGGATTGAAAATGTATTTTTAGTTCACAGTAACAATGCACCCATATTGCTATTAGATTCATGGAGCGGACAATGTGAAAAAACTGTTAACGAAGCTATACCAAATGACAGAAGTGTCGTATTGAAAACAATACCAGAAGGCACAACTGGTCAGATACAGCCTCTTGATGTATATGGATTTAGATTATGGAAGAACTTTATAAGAAAATTATCTGACATAACATTTCTTATGGATTACGATGTCAACTTACACGAAAGAAATAATATAATCAAGATTCAATCGTTAACACATAACCAATTTTCTTCACCAAGATTCCAAAATATTTTTAAATACGCATGGTACAAAAGTGGGTACCTAACCGAAAAACCTGCAAGATTTGAAACACCAGTAGATTTCAGTTTCCAAAGAGGAACCAATTTGCAGTGTATGTGGATAGATTGCAATCGTGAGGTGTGGATGGTGTAAAAAGCTGTTATGCTTTCAACATTTTTTCATAGATTACCATTATTGTGAGACACATATTCAATAAAATTTGCAAAAAAAAAACTTTTAAATTACTAATATTAATTTTGATAAAGATATCAATCGCTATTAAATATACTGCAATTAGAAAACTTTCTTATTTACTTCACTTATAATATGACTATAGACTCAAATAAGCAATTCAACATTATATTTTAGAAAGACTGTTGTATTAAATTTTTTTAAATTACTGTTTTTTATTAATCTCTAAACAGGTGAACAATAATTTGTTATGATGTATCTAACATGCCAATTATCCAATAAATTTGGCCGATAAAAATATTCTTACGTCAAAAATAAAAGTTAAAAAATGAAGTTCTGCAACCCCTTACCTCCAGAATTAAAAATGTGCCCAAATACTCATCTTTTCATAAGAAATAAACAGGCGTTGATTTTTTTTAAAAACTCCGACCCAATTTCGTGATACTAAAAAAATTCGTTTTCTGGGGTGAACTTTAAGAGTTCTGATTCTCACCCTCTCTATATAAGTGGATCCCTAAATTCTTCTTGTAAACTCATTTATCTTGATTTTATCAAGAAATTCCGATCCAATCTCGAAATATTAAAAAAATTGGTTTTTGGGGGTGTTAAGGGTGGTTCTCACCCCCTGAACATATTTGGATCACTAATTTCTGCTTGAATACTCATTTTTTTATAAGAAAAAAACAGGCATAGATTTTATCCTAAAGAATCCGATCAAATCTCGAGATATTAAAAAAATCTGTTTCGGGGGTGAGTTTTAAGGGTGGTTTTCCCCCCTAGACATGCTTACACATGAGCGTTCGGGCTCCTCAACTTTACCTAAATACTTGTCTTTTTAGAAGAAATAAGTAGGCGTTGGATTTCGTAAAAAATGTTGATTCAACCTTGAGACATCCAATAAAAACGGGTTTAGGGGGTGAACTTTAAGGGTGGTTTTCACCCCCTAAATATGAATTCCCGCAGATAAAAAAAAATACGTGTCAAATATTTTTCAAAACTCTACCCCTCTGCCAAGTTTCATAAAAATCGGAGGCGGAGGGCAAGTATCTCTCCCTTGTCAGTGTAAAAAGTGGATATTGTCATTCGTGTGCCGTAAGTAAAAATACTTTGGACGAAGACGCATTTGAGGAGTGGTATGAGAATCATAAAGACTCATGGTCCTCAAATCATGCAGGTTCGGCAGGGAAGATGGAGGTGGATTCCATAATGGAGATGTTTTCGAGATCCGTCGAGAAATTCGGAGTTATGTACACTAATTATATCGGCGATGGCCACTCCAAAACTTTTACTGGAATCTTAAATAGCAATCCTTACGGGGACGAGTGCACAGTGACGAAAAATGAGTGTGTTGGACACGTGCAAAAGCGTATGGGTACTCGTTTACGTAATAAAAGAAAAACCGAGAAACTCGGAGGAAAGACGCGGCTAACGGAGAGTGTAATCAAGAAATTAACGATATACTACGGTCTGGCAATTCGTCGAAATATTGATTCAGTGAAAGGTAAGAAGAAAGCTATTATAGCAACATTAGACCACTACTGTTCAGAAAGCGCCGAGAGTTGGTGCGAATGGCACAAGGCTCAAGCGGCGAATAATCTTGCATCTTACAAACATCCGGCGAGATTAATCGATGAAACCGTGGAAAAGCACATTCGTCCAATTTATGAAGAGCTCTCTAATAACGATTTAATGAGGCGGTGCTTAGGCGGCCACACTCAAAATTCCA
The DNA here is from genome assembly GCA_949152435.1 of Gastracanthus pulcherrimus. Taxonomy (NCBI): domain Eukaryota; kingdom Metazoa; phylum Arthropoda; class Insecta; order Hymenoptera; family Pteromalidae; genus Gastracanthus; species Gastracanthus pulcherrimus. Next base: position 54,059,341 of record OX424575.1, on the reverse strand, counting down.
ACAAATCGTTCAATTCGATTGTGTGGCGCCTAAGTCCGAAACATTTGAATTGCGGATATAAAATCGTCGAAATTGCAGCATATATGGCTGCAGGCATTTTTAATGAGGGCTACTCTGCTGTACTTTCCACCACGCAGCTCCTCAATATCATCATCGGGCAGCAGTGCAAAAATTTTGCTGACGCCGTCGATGCTGAGCGCATAACGCGGGAGAACCGGCGCGCATCATTTTCTAGCAAGAAGGCTCATACAGAAATTTGGAATTTGACAACGTCTTCGGTATTTTTTGAGTTCATATAGAAAAGAAACTTATAAAAATTAAAAAAAAATTTGTCTCGACTGTTCAGATGCACCGCACAACCTCCATCACCGGCACCGATTAGAAAGTGCAGACTCCAGGCGCTCCGGCAAAATGGTCATAACTTGAAGAAATTTTAATATTTTTTAATAACAAAAATTGTTTTTAACCTAAAATATAGTACATTATGTTCTCCAAATTTCGTTTACCCCAATCATTTCCTTCCCTTTCAAAAAAATCACTGAAAAAACGCTTTTTTTCGGCTCCTAAAGCAGACTCCCCCCTTAATTCTATTTAAATGCACATATTTCAGAAGCCAATATGAATTTAAACATTTTAAACAATAACCTTATTTATTTGAACTTTTTTACGTACTAAGATATGTTAATTATGGTTTACTACATGTCATGGCATAAGCAGGTTGCTTCATAGACTATGCACCTTTAGATGATCATTAATAATCGGAACATTCATCGGAAAAGTATTTCTCTTCCTGTAATAGGTGTATGTATTCAAATATGGTTTTATAAAGTTTTGAATTCGTTATGCAACGTGTAGCAAAATTTCAATTTTTTAATTTTAATTAAAATCAGCAAAAGCTTAAGGATAAGTATTGAAAATGCAGATTAGAGCTCGTAGCAGTATATTATTATATACTTAACCATAATTGTATAATATCTTTAGTAAGTAAGAAAGTTCAAATAAATATGGTTATTATTATTTAAGATTATTAAATTCATGGTGGAACCTGAAATATGTGCATTTGAATAGAATTGAATGACCAAATAAATAAAAAATAATAAAAAATAATCGGTTGGCATATAAAACCCAAGGTATTCTATTATCCCTTATTTTTTCTACATATAGTACTCGATTTACTCTTCAAAGTGGAATGTTGAACGCATCAATTGGTTAACATATACTGCCTTGAAAATTCCTCGAAAATAGCAGAATTTTTACTGAAGAATAAACAAACTACAATTTAATTTTGGAGGGAAAAAGTTTTTTGCTAACCTAATGCGGTGAAATTGTTAAGAAACTTATAATAAACGTACAAAAAATGGTAATTGGATAAATTAACATACAATTATTTTTAGTTCATCTAATGTAATAAAAGTGCTTAAAATTAATTGTTAAAACCTGTTTGCGGTGGTAGAGACCTCTTAATGTTAACTTCAAGCAACCGGCGGACAAAATGTCTCATTTTTAAGCCAATTACAACATTTTGAAGGGGTTACAAGAAGAAAATTTAAGATTCGAAAAATTTTAGACCACCCTAATGTTTACCCTTGGGCGGTAAAGCAACGCATCTACAGGGACGACAAAGAAAACGTGTGCATCACGGGCGGAAGACGATTATCGTGTGCGTTGTTTGTAATCCTTGTCTGGACAGTCGTCGGCAACCCGCGGATGACCTTGAGCCGCTCGGGTCGTTTCGACTCGGCCTGCAATGCGCACTCGCGGATATCGCCTACTTTCTGCCCTTAATTGATGTACAATATACTATTTTACACGCTTTTTTGCAGGTCGGAAAATGGTCTCTTGAGGCACGCTTTATAGGTAGGGAACACGCGAAAAGCACAAACGCATCAGCTCACTGCAAGCTTTGCAATCATAATAAAAGACAGCTTTGATTAGAGAAACCTCAGGATACTCTAATGGGTGTGTAATAATCATGCGCAGGTCAGTCCCAGGCGACCTTCACTTGGCATATTTGGAGATTTTTGAGGCTAAAAAATTAATGATTGTAAATTTTTTTTCTTTTTCACGGGCAATATTGCTTCTATTCCCACCATATAAATTATAACTTGTATTATATGAAACTTTCATACATTTATGTTGAAAAAAATATTTATGGAAAAAAGTATAAAATTATGTCTACATTTAACTTAAGTTATAAAATTAGTAACCTATTAACTTTCAACTTAACGTTTAACTTTTTAACTAGTCACTACTCAAGCCTGTTATTAAACTAATAGTCCAGTTGAATTACCTGAAAAACAGATAAAATTTAACATCAAATGGTACCCGAAAATTTATTGTAGGAAATATGTCTAAAAAGATATTGCGTATGCGTGCTACTCCTAATATTTTGACCGGAGTCCGTGAAAAGTCATTTTAACATTAAAACCATATTTCAACAGGACTTAGCTTTATTAATTATGAATTTTGATAAGATAATGACTTAGAACTCAAAACTTTTTCATTACCTCATTTTATAACGTTTTTATTTTAATATTTTATGAAAATATTTGATTTATCAAAGAATCTAAATAATACTTTTAAAATAATAATTCAAAGACCAAAGATACAGATGTATATAGACTTATTCTAAAATCGGACCGCACAACACAGCACAGCACAGCACAGCATCACAACAGTACCGGATTGCGCTTATGTGAACTCTCATTAACGAGCCCTTACCTCCTGAAGTATGTTTTGAAAAAGTACATCTTTGTAATACATTTTTCTAACTAATCATCTTCCTTACCGTAAATCACGCGCAAAGTTTGTGTGTTAGTTACAATGATATTTTTTTCAAATTTTATTATTTAAGATCACATCCATCTTATTGGTTATTAGTGACCACAATTACATAGTGGTATTTTTACAACATAGTTACAATAGTCGTAGACAAATATATACATTGAAACACATTATTTTTTTAAAGTGAATACAATATTGCGTTATTATAATTACAATATTGGTATGGTAATATAGTTAAATCTAGTTATTCGATGTCTTGTAGGTATTGAAGACCATTGAAGCATGAGTTTCGGTTTCTGAACAAGTTTTCCATTTTTGTAAGTATGGTATATTTATCTCTTTGAGATTTATACTTTGGGCGTGTAGTTAGTATATGTTCAATTGTGAGTCTTTCGTTGCAAACGTTACAGAGGTCGGCCTCCTATTTTTTGATTAAGTGGCATTGTGTGAGGTTGGGGTATCAATTCTTATTCGAGAAAGTGCTACTTGATGTTTTCTATTCATAGTGAGAGCTTCGCTTTTTTCGAAAAAGTCAGTTTTAAATTCCAGTATTTTGAGAGGGTCGCCTTGTTTCCAAGTGTTATTACAATAATTTTCTGAGGGTTTTACGATTTTTGCGTTTAGTTCTTTGTGAAAAATGGGAGTCACAGATAGATTTAGTTTTAGTTCTGATGCTTTTTTAGCTGCCAAATCTGCCTTTTCATTTTTATTTATGCCTGTATGTGATGGAATCCATGTAAAGATTATTTCTATGTTCTTGTCACTATTTTTTATTAACATAAGTTCTTGAATTATATCTTTAATTATTGGATTTTCAGTTTTTATGTTGTTTAGAGCGCTTAAAGTACTCTTAGAGTCAGTAAATATTGCGAATTCTTTTTTTGTGACTGTAATCAACACAAAACGTAGTTGATTGCTCGGAGTATTGCGTAAGATTCGGTGGAAAAAGAAGAGAATTCGTCATTAGTCTGAAAAGAAGTTCTTTATCTGGAGTGATTTAGGGGTCTGGCTCTTTTTAACAAATGCTTTTGTATAACTTCTTTTAAAAATATATTGAAGTACTAGATTGTTGGGGGTTGTGGCTATTGATAATACATAAATCAAGTTTAATTCATTTCGTCTGGTGTCAAGAGGAGGGAGGTACGCTTCACTTAGAATCGCGTTAATAGGGCTGGTGCAAAATGCTCCTGTTGCTATTCTTGCTCCAGTGTTATGTTTTGGATCAAGAATTTTCAGTGTAGACTCTGATGCTGAATTGTATACTATTGATCCGAAATCGATTATTAATCTGATGAGTGCTATGTAAGTGTTTATTAGTACCTGAAATTCAGCTCCCCAATTTTTTGATGCAAGACATTTCAAAATGTTTAGTCTGTTCATCGGATTTTCATCTTGTTATTAACAGTTAGTTTAGGATTGCCTATGAACAGATCCAATTCTTCTGTCTTTATACTGCGTTTAGAGAAAACAGTGACAGTTGATTTTGTTTTTGAGAATTTGAAACCTGATACTTTAACAAATTCGTAGAGTTTATTTAGAGCGCTCTGTAGTAGTTCTTGGATAGTCTTTAGATTTTTACTCGATACAGAAACAGTAAAGTCATCAGCAGATAATATGTATTTAATTGGTACTAATATAATTTTTTATATAATGTTTATAACTATAATGAAAAGAGTAACACTTAGAGCTGAGCCTTGAGGAATTCCATTTTCAATTTCAATTTTATCAGATAGTATTCCGTTTACTCAAACTTTTATGTATCTGTTCGTCAGAAAATTGTAGATAAATTTGATCATGTTTCCTCCTATTTTATATTCCGTAAGAATTTAAATTATGCGGTTTTTCCAGATCATATCATAGGCTTTTTCCATATCAAGACTTACTGCCGCTAAGTGTTGCATATTAGCGAACGCTTCACAAATGTTAGTATCGAGAGTAACCAGGGGCGTCAAGTAGGGTATGGTAACTCTGGTGAAACCAGACCTTGCTAGCCTGAGGGTATGGAAAACCAGAGTTAGAAACCACAGCTAACCCACGCACAGCAACTTGCCTATACAGACTGTAAGGCCCCAAACCCAGCTACCCCAAGCATAGCAACTTTACAAGCTTATATGCTAAACCGTAAGTCTCTAAACTCACTTATCCTACGTACAGCAACTTGCCAATACAAAACTTAAATGCTAACAAGGACTTACGGTTTACTATTTAATTTTATATCGGCTATTTGCTGTGGTTGAAGTAGGTGGGCTTAAGGGCTTACGGTTTAGTATTTAAGTTTTATATTGGCTACTTAATGTGAATTAAGAATTTTAATAATCTTATTATGGAGACATTTTTTTTCGTCTTGTTTCACGTAGTGCATCTCAATCTTTAGCGTTATTAAATGTCACGGTAAGTGCGTGAAAATAAACTTTTTCTTTGCCCTTTTCTGGTGTTTCGTGGCAATTAGCAAGGGATAGTATCAGATAGTTCATGTGAAGATTCAGCACATTGTAAATGCTCACTTGATATATTCTTCTGTACAACAAATTTTTTTCTTTCGTTCACTTGATTCACATACAGAATCGGTATCATCTGAAGATAATACATAGCTTTTTCATTTGCGCCACCTTTGTATACGTAATTTTGTACGTAATCGTCGTTTTTATTGTTCATTCTTGATACACAGAACAAACTATAAAATGCTCCAAAACTCCTTGTTTTAGGTTACGTTTAAGTTATGGTCTATTATAGTAGAAAATATTTTAATTCTTAATGTATAGATTAGTAGTACCAATGATAAAAAATATTTTGCACAATAGTAATTGATTTTAAAACTATTTAATTAATGCTTCTTTCTACAATATGTTTAAATGTATTTATATTTTTAAAAAATTATAAAATTTATTTAATATAAAAAAAGTTTATATTTAACAAAAATCTTTTGAACGCATAATAATATAAAATATTTTCTATCAAAAGGCTTTGCAAGTATAAACACGTGCCGAACGCGGCCCTGACACGGGACTATGTAGGCTGGCTGGCCGTCAGGCAATCTCACGGCCGAAACGTCCGAGCCTGGCCAAAAAGCGTTACAAGCCAGATCAGTGCCACGCGCGGCGCGCCTGCCCCGGGCCATATAGTTACATATAGCTAGCCTTATCTCATTCTTAGTCGGGACGTTGGGTATCGAAGTTTGGTGTAGTGAGGGGGGAAGTTTATGAAAATACCAGATCTAGGAAAATGTTAAGATGAAGCCCCTAAGAGTAACTAACAGTCGTTTATAGATCTATATTGTCTAAACCCATGTTGACCTATCGTTAATATATTATTTTTTTCCAAAAGCCATCGGAGTCGTTTAATGATTACTTTTTCAAGGATTATACACAAACAGCAAGTGAGTGCTATAGGTCTATAAACCAACCCAACCCTCAGTACTGTTTTTATTTTTGCCCGGTTTTGGTATGTGAACAAAATAGCTTCAAGCCAAATTTTTGGAAAGACATTTTTTAACCAGATGAAATTGTCTATTTTTACTAGGTATTGAAGAACTATTTCCAGTAAATTTTTTATAAATATATTCGAAATTCCGTCTGAACCTGGACTCGAGTTTTTACTTGATTTAATTGTTTCAGTTATTTCTGTATATAATATTTTTTCGTTAAGACTTGTTGTATCGTTTGTTAGTTCAATATTTTCCAGATTGATTTCTTGTTTTTCTGTTTATTCATTGTGTATTAGAAATTCTGGGTCAAAGTTTGAATTACTGGAATTTTTTGAAAATGTTTTAGCTAGAATATCAGCAATTTCTTTAGTGTTGGTAGTGATTGAGTTATCGAATTTGCTGATGGCATTTAATTGATTTTGATTTTTATTCCCATTGATGAGTTTCATTTTTCTCGATAATTTGTCGCTAGGGGTGTTCTTCTTTAGATTTGAGATAAAATTAAGCCATGAGTCCCGTTTAGTTTGATTGAGTATTTTACGTGAAAAGGCTATTTTCTTTTTATACTTTAGTTTATTGTCTTCAGTGGGGTGTTTTTTATACCTATTGAAGGCGTGTTTTGCCTCTTTGATGACTTTTTCACATTCCTTATTCCACCAAGGATCGTAGTTTTTTTCGACTTTACTTTTAGTTCTAGGAATTGAATATTCGGCAGCATTAATTATGGAGACGAATTTTTCTATATGATCATCGATCTTTTCAGGATTAGATGTTTCAGGATCTGTTAAGGACTTAATATCTTTTTCAATAAAGGTTTGATATTTTTTTCAATCTGTTTGTTTGAATCTCTATCTAGAAGTTATGCTGGGAGTTGAAGTTAGTCCGCTTTTGAATAATATACTGATCGGATAGTGGTCGCTGCTGTGAAGTTCGGGATATACTGATCATTCTAGTTGGTCGATTATATTATATCATAATTATGCTTGCGTGGCATATAGAGAAATCAATAAAGCTGAATATAGCATTTGAAGAGTTCAACGTATCGGTGCACGTAAATTAAGGTAGTTCTTTCATGAGAATCGACATACAAAACGAAAATTTGTAGAATAATTTGTTTACGTGTTATAATATCGAAAACGTTATAATAAAAAAAGTGTACTTAAAGTGACAAATACAAAATTTTTGTATAAAAATTTCGATATTGCAAAATTAGAGAATGATTTGACAAATGATCCGAATCTGTTTTATTTTTTATCTGATTTTAATTTAGTAGGTCCCATTTTGTTCTTTGAAAGATTTCAGGGGGACTTGCTGTTATAAAAATTAAAAAACATCCAATAACCTGCAAAGTTACAGTCTATGGTTTATAAGTCGATACACATATTTTTGTAAGTTTGTGCGTGTAGAAGTATAAACTATTGGCTGTAAAGTTGCATGTTATTCGATGTTTATGAATTTTTATATGGGCAAATCCCCTGAAATCTTTCAAGGAATAAATTGGGACCTACCAAATTAAAATAGGATAAAAAATAAAAAATGTTGGCATCATTTGTCAAATAATTTCCTAATTTACGCGATATCTAATTCTGCAGTATCAAAATTTTCATTGTAAAAATTCTTTTCGTCACCTAAAGTACCCTTCTTTTATATTATAATGTTTCTGATATCATAACACTTAAGCAACTTATTGTATAAATTTTTTTTTAAACTTTCAATCACTTTTCCTCTTGCATCTGCTTTATATATGAACCCCAAAGTGTATTGTGGCTGTTTAAGTCACCTATAATAATAATAATAAAGGGTTTTGGCAGTTCAGATATTAGTAAGAATATTTCATTTCTGTCCAGGTCGTACCTGTTTGGAATATATACGTTACAAATGCATAGCTTTTTTGATGCTATGATTACCGATATAGTTACTGCCCCGAGATTCGTATGCAATTTAATTCCAGAACAGTGTATGTTATTTTTAACATATATTGCTACACCTCCACTTGATGTTAGACAATCTAAGACTAGTAAGTAAATTATTTTTAAAATTTGTTTCTTGTAAAAAAATTATGTTTGGTTTTTAATCATTTATAAACTTTTGTAGATACTCTAAGTGGGCTATTACACCATTAATATTCCATTGAATTATTTTTAGATCCATTTTTTTCTTCTTGGATAGTTTCTTCATCTGATTAGGCGGGATAGTTGGAACTTTTGTTTTCTTCATTAGATTTTGTATTTTTTAATTTTATTGTTAGTCTTGTAAATCTGCTCTTCATGCACTTGTCTACCAGTAATGGGTATAATTAATCTATTAAGGTGACGATGTCTGTTAGGTCTTTGCAATATTGCGTGGCTATTTTGTGGGGATCTTTTACTCGGTATGTATTTTCAAGAAAGCTTTTAAATTGATGAAGTTGAATATTGTATTTGGGTGTTCCAATGTGTCTTTGAGAGGAGCAATCATTTCATCTACAGATTTGATACTGATTTCTGGTTTTAATTTTTTCAATTATTTTTATCAATCGGCAAAACTACCCATTGTTAACTGTTAGAGAAGGCTCCTTTTGTAGCGATATCCAGCTCCACATGGCCAATGTTTGAAGCTGCGAGAGAAGGCTATTTTAATTATTTTTACATGGCTAGTATATGCCGTTGCAGTTCCGATCCTAAAAATATTGATTTTATTTTAAAAACAAAAAAATTGCAGATATGTAATGATAAGAATTCGTATTATTAAAAAATATATTTCAAATGTTAGCAAACTCTGTGAAGCGTTATTCGTGTGATAATGGTATGTGCATTGCGCATGCTTGGCTGGATTCGAAAAGCCAGTTCCTAAATTTATGACATAAAGATAAAGAAGACGGATTTGCCAATGCTCTCTCTCTCTCTCTCGCTCTCTCTCTCTATTTCCCTCCCTCTCTCCCTCTCCCTCTCTCTCTCTCTCTCTTTTCAAAAGATTACAAAATTTTCTAAAAAATTCAAAACTTTTAAAAAAATTCAAAATTTTTTAAAAATATCTAAATTTTTAAAAAAAAATTTTAAAATATCTAAATTTTTTTAAAATGTTTTAAAAATTTCAAATTTTTAAAAAAATTTTAATATTTTCTAAAAATATCCAAATTCTCTGTTGGAATATCGCTATGTTTTAGCATACGTATGTGTGTAACTATAGTTATACACTACTACATGCTTGTACAAAAATGAATCGACTTACTAAGAAATGTCCCAAAGACATAAACTGAAATGCAAGATATAGAAAAGAGTGGGGAACTATATGCGTCTGCTCCGATATTCTCTTATGCCCTTTTGTCAAGTCTTTTTAGTCGTACTAAAGCTTCTAGCTAGATCAGTCGCACATTACTGACGTTATTCCTTCCTTGTGCGAGTTTGAGTAAATGAAAGTTATTTTATTTGAAATATACATTGTGGATTATCATTTATTTAACACCCATTTCCAATAGGTTAGGGGCCCAGATACGTGGTTAAATAATTGTGATTTCTACTGTGTAAAAAAAAATAACTGTTTATATTGAAAATCTCGATCGTTGTGTTTATTGTGAAAGTGCATTTTAGTGCACAAAGAAATAAAACTTTAATTGAGAAGAATAAGTGAAAAACGTGTGAAATGAGACAAACGGATGTTTAATAAAAGATAATTATTATATACGAAGCTACTACAACAAAGTGAGAGCAGTGACTCCAGCACTGTGGTATCTCTAAGCCTGCAGACGCATGGAATTTTAAGAGGAATACTAATCTGTCATCGAAATGTCGAAAAGCATTCTCAGCATGCTGAATAAATCTTAAAAAGGATTATATGGCAGAAAGATGAAGAAGGAGACAATGGATTATCACTGTGAAAAATGAATCTGTTAAACCAAAGATATTAGTACAAAGAAAACTTCAAGTAAAATTAAATAATTATTGGAGAAATACAAATTGGAATGTTACATGGCAAAGTCTTTATGATAAAACATTTATTCTATGAAAGTTCAAAGATAAGAAAATAATTTTTCTTCTTAACAGTGAAGTTTTTTTTATAAAAAATCGTTGTTATTAACAAAATGATTTGTTTCAGAGATTTGTTAAATTACAATCACTGGCTTGTAAAAATCTGTGACACAGAATGGAATTTCCGTAACTATGAAGCAGAGAAGAAAAGTCGAAATTGTCGACTACATGTGGCAGGCACAAGGGCCTCATTGTTCTAGTAGAGATTCCAGTCGAGCCAGTCAAGCCCTCCATGAAGTCCGAGGTGACGCGTTGGAGCGTGCCGCATCGCAAGTCGAACTAGAGTCATATTTATGGCTCCATATGATAAGTCTGAACGAAAAATACAACAAATAAAAACTAAGATTGTTTTCATTAAAATGATGATGTTGTATACGATTGGAAATAATAGATAAATAATGAAATATCTATAAATTTTAAAGTAGATAAATGTAAAATATATATTGAAATACACAAGATTATCAAAATAACTTGATACATATATTGTGGCATAAATGTAAAGTTTATACAATAGAATATAATTTCTAGAATATAAATAACTTATTAATTACATAAGCTATATTTAAAAGTTGTATTACACTAATGTGTAAAGGTATAAGTTTGATTAAAGTCCGTTGTTTATAGTTCATAAAAAATGTTTATAATCTAATCACTCTATAATCTATAAATGAAAATGTTTCGTATTTTAACGCATTTGATTTAAACTAATATAGCAACGAAACAAAGGCCAGACTCATTTTAAATTAAAATTGTTAAATTAAACTAAAACATAAAAGAATGTTTTTGGTATTAAATAAAAGACTTAAAGGCATAGATTTACTATTGCACAACTTTTATACATTATAGTTTATTGATGTTTCCAAAAGTAGATATTAAAATGATTATTAAAAGAAAAGAAAAAAACTTATGCAATAATCATTGTCAAACAAACATATGAATCACGGTACTATAAAGAGCCTGAAATTAAAATGAATAAAAATTTAAGTTTGTTGTTTTATGAAAGTAATTAATTACAAATTTTAAAGCGATAATTAGTGATAAATCGCTTAGATCTATTTTAGTTGAATAGAAACTAGACACATACAAAGTGTAGAAGGTTTGAAAAAGTACTATAAAAGAGTTTGCATTAAAAAAAAATTCTTATGATAATAAAACTGATGCATCTGATAATAAGAAATCAGATGATTATAATCAAATAAATCTGGTAATAAGAAATCTGATAATTATTCTATAAATCTGATATTGAGAAATCTGATAGTTTTATTTATAAAATTGAATATTAAAAATAAGATAATTTTGTTTGAAAAGTCTGATATTTATAAATTACATTGCATAAAGCCTTTTTAAATCTGATATTGATTAATTAGATGATTTGGCGTATTAAATCTGGTATAGATTAATCGGTCAATTAGATATTATAAAATCCGGTGTATTGAAGTCAGATAGTTTCGTTTTCTCGATTATAAATAAATCAGCCGTAATTAGTCTGAATTTAATAAAACGAAATAAATTCGCAAACGAATATTTATAAATAAGCCTATAACGATAAAATAATCGAGGCTTGAGTCTAAGAAAAATATGAATTGGTAACGTAGCCTATATAGAGTGGTAGGATACAACATCTATAATAGAATTTTTATGATAATAAAATTGCACATGGACTATATAATCTTATGGAATAAGAATAAGGTAGCATTTAATAAGAATACTCTATCAATATATATGATTAAAAATATATGAGATAGTAAATGGATACTTAATATTACAAATAAAGAATTGTTTGTAAATCCATAAAATAGAAAACTTGAAATGTTATTCAAGATTTATGATAAGAATGATATATAAAATATTTAGTGAGTACTAAAATTTTTGCTTTAGTAGTAAAAATCTCAGGTATGTGATTTATAATGGATATGCATAAATTAATTCAGTTTATAACTATATCATATACAAATACAAACTGTTTTGATTTTTGTAAATTGTATTAAAAGAACAATTTAATGAAAGGTACTAATGAAGTGGTATATGACAGTTAAATCTGTAAATTCAATAACTTATGATATACTTTAAGACATTGTAGAGCTTTAATAAGTGTATAAAATGTTAATTTAAAAAAACATTTGTTTTGGTTTTTTGCTAAAAATAATATCATAATATCTATATTAAACTTCATTGCAATAGAAGGAAAAGGTTGATGTGCAATGAAAGTAGTATGATCTTGAATGAAAGTGTATACGCAAAGATTATATATTAAAGTTATTATAAAGTTTTATTTATGAGTAAAAGTATGATGCCCCTTTACAAAATAATATTGGTTATTCCATGTAAATAATATGCACATGATTTGAATAGAAAATACAGCAGTAAAATATTTTAAGCTATGATCTGAAAATAAAGAGGTACTTTGATATCTGTATGAAGTATTAGTTATATTTTAATTGATTAAGTGGATTTTAATTACAGAATTAATAATAATAATAAAAATGCCACAGATTATTTGTTTAAATAATATAAGCAGTGTAAAGTCTGTTGAATTGAATTTCATAGTTTGAAAAACTGAAACAGAATATATAATTTTTGTTTTTTAAGAACAAAATTAGAAAAGTATTGTAATAAAATTCAATAGTACAATAAAAGTGACTATAAATATGTAAATGAAAGATTAATCATATTTATAATTTATGGAAATAATAATGGTTGTATTAAAACTGCAAACAGCCAAACTAATCATAAAATATCAAAGTGTATTACGATTGATAACATGTATATTTTTTAAATCTATATATACGAGGGTAGTTCAATAAGTCTTTAGAATAAAGTATAAAAACAATTTTTTTTGGGTAAATTTTTTTTTATTTTTCAACATAATCTCCTTGGAGCTCTATACACTTGGTCAATCGCTTTTCAAGTTTTTTTAATCCTTCAGAAAAGTGCGTTTTCGGAAGTTCCTCAAAATAATCACTTACAGAGGCAATGACGTCTGCGTTGTCCGTAAATCTCTGTCCACCGAGCCATTTTTTCAAGTTTGGAAATAAGAAAAAGTCACTGGGGGCTAAATCTGGTGAATACGGTGGGTGTTCGACCAATTCGAATTTTAGTTCTTCAATTTTAGCCATTGAAACGAAGCATGTGTGAACTCGGGCGTTGTCGTGATGAAAGAGAATTTTTTTTCTCGCCAAATGTGGTCGTTTTTTTTTTAATTTCTTCTTTCAGCTGCTCTAATAATGATGCATAATACTCACCAGTAATTGTTTTACCCTTTTCCAAGTAGTCAATAAGTATAATTCCACGTGCATCCCAAAAAACTGTAGCCATAACCTTACCAGCTGACTTTACGGTCTTTGCCGTCTTTGGAGCTGGTTCGCCTGTGGAAATCCACTGTTTGGATTGTTCCTTTGTCTCAGGAGTGTAGTGGTGTATCCATGCTTCATCCACAGTCACAAATCGACGAAAAAATTCCTCAGGATTCCGACTTATGCGCGCCAAAAGAGCCTCAGAGGCGACCACTCTATTGCGCTTATTCTCAGCTGAGAGCAAACGCGGCACCCATCTTGCCGATAGCTTTTTCATGCCTAATTTTTCATGTAGAATTGAAACAACTGCACCTATAGATATCCTTGTAGCCTCAGCTAACTCACGCACTTTTAATCTTCTATCCTTCAACACCATATCGTGGGTTTTATTGATGATTTCGGGAGTAGTTGCTTCTACGGGCCTTCCTGAACGTGGTTCGTCACTTATTGATGTACGACCACGCTTAAATTCATTTACCCAGTTATAAACCGTTGCTGAGGCAGGGGCAGATGTGCCATGAACTGAGTCCAATTCATTTTTTATCTCATATGGAGTTAAACCCTTTAAATGAAAATGTTTAATTACCGCTCTGAACTCGTTTTTTTCCATTTTTCTTAACAAGCAATTTTTTTTTTCAATTGGTTATAAAAACACGTAAACTCAGAAGATGTGGACTGTGACTGCACCATATATCTAGTCGGGAGTGGTGCTGACTGAAAACAGATGATTTGGAGCGATTCGCGCGCCATCTGTTGGTCATTCTGAAGACTTATTGAACTACCCTCGTAGATCTATAAAGTGGACGGGATAAATTTCTACCAGGGTTACCACGATATTTTTAATTCGATGATACCAGATCGTTTTCATTATATCAATACATGTAAGTTAATTAGAACTGCAACGGTAAAAATAATTTTATTTAAAATTAAAGTGTACAAATATAAAAAATATAGTATCTCGAATAGATAACAATCAGGAAAAAAATTAAATTGAAAAAAAAATTATAAATGTGAATTTTAAAATAAACATTTAATATTTTAGAAAATTGCTATATTAAATAGTAAAAATTGATAAAACACAAGTGTGTCCAAACATTACAACATTGTTTATCTCCGTGAAGAAATGTATTTATTTTAAGTTAAGGGGCCTGCGGCGGCTCAGTCGGTAGAGTGTCGGATTCCCACGCCGGTGACCCGGGTTCGAATCCTAGTATCTGCCGATTGATACAAGCACCACTGTTTACATGTGCTTTGTTTACAAACACACCGCAGACCCCCGTCGTCGATTAGCACCACATGGAAGCACAAACATGGCGACGTTAAAAAAAAAAAAAAAAAAAAAAAAATACAACAAATGTTGGACCATATGTAATTCACCAGAGAAAGTACAAGGAAGGATGATTGTCTAGTCTATAATATATAAGTTGATATTGATCAAATATAATTGTTATATAAAATCTGTACATAAATTGTATGTGTATACAAAACAGATAATATAAAGGCACATTATTAGTTTTTCAGTTTAATTGTTAGTCGATTAGTTTTTGAGGGGGCGTGTTGGAATATCGCTATGCTTTAACATACGTATGTGTGTAACTGTAGTTATACACTACTACATGCTTGTACAAAAATGAATCGACTTACTGAGAAATGTCCCAAAGACATAAACTGAAATGCGAGATATAGAAAAGAGTGGGGAACTATATGCGTCTGCCCCGATATTCTCTTATGCCCTTTTGTCAAGTGTTTTTAGTCATACTAAAGCATCAGCTAAAGCAGTTTCAAAATTTTGTATTAATATCCAAATTTTCTAAAAATTTCAAAATTTTATAAAAGATTACAAAAGGTGTATCTGTCCCCACAAAGGATAAAACTGGTGACTGTAGGTCGAATCAAATCACGTTTTTAAACCATCTCATAATTCTAATGAATTAATCTGATAATCGATTGTTTCGCCGAGCATGAAACTAACGAGTACCGAGATAAACCCGTAGGTTAGCTCAAGATGCAACAGACTAGCCATCGCATTATCTGAGTAAACGTGCAATTTTCGCTTATTTTATGGTAAGCTCTTGATACAAGGAGTTCAATAATTTTCCGACAGGAATTTCAACGTACGGGTAGGCGGCGTTTGTTAGCTACATGTTCTATAGCGCATGAAGAGGTATATATACGCGCTTCTAGAGCCGTTTTTAAGCCGTGTGCGTTACCATCTCCTACAAAGCCCGTTAGCTTATAATTATTAGCGATTAAAAAAGTTCAAGAAAAACCTTATATATACGTACAATCGGTGCAATTTTTTAACGCTGAAGCTAAAGCGTGTTTAATTCAAGAAAATTGATAGAATAATAGCAGAATTTCAATTAGTTTGTTTACGATTTTTCTTCTGGCCTGTTTTTAGAGTATGTATGAAACATTATTACATAATATGTTAGTGTTAACATTGAGCAATTTTCATGAAAACAAAAATTAATATGCTATGATCTATCAGTTGGAAATAATAAAAATCTATATTGAGCTTTCGGGGTTTTGCAGCAATTGTGTAATACTATATTTAAATATTATATGAATTAATCAAAATAATACACAAATGATAGTAAAACGCACGGAATACGTACATATTATTTTGCAGAAGTTATTTTTATTCATATACATATAAAAAAATTTAAAAAGGAGGGGGCGCATCACTTGCTTAAAGACGCTCGGTACAAAAATAAGAGATTTGCTTCCTCATAGAGGAAGCTTTGTGATGGTAAAAGAAATATTTGCTAAAAACATGTTAGAATACTGAGAATCAAAATACACTGAGATATTTAGAATCAAAGTACACTATTAGAAAATGTCTGTCTGGATATGTAGGTCTGCGTGTTCGTTTGCCTGTGCGTGTGCACGTGCGCATGCGTATGTGTGTGCGGGTGCGTGAGTGCGTGCGTGCGTGCGTGTGCGTGTGTATCTATGGATGTGGATGAATTTTACTGTGAATATACACTGCGAAAATTAATGTATCGGGGCTTATTTTTTCAAAATTTTTTATAAATTTCATCTCTTTCTAAAAATTTCTAAATTTTCGAAAAATTTCTAAATTTTCGAAAAATTTCTAAATTTTCGAAAAATTTCTAAATTTTCGAAAAATTTCTAAATTTTCGAAAAATTTCTAAATTTTCGAAAAATTTCTAAATTTTCGAAAAATTTCTAAATTTTCGAAAAATTTCTAAATTTTCGAAAAATTTCTAAATTTTCGAAAAATTTCTAAATTTTCGAAAAATTTCTAAATTTTCGAAAAATTTCTAAATTTTCGAAAAATTTCTAAATTTTCGAAAAATTTCTAAATTTTCGAAAAATTTCTAAATTTTCGAAAAATTTCTAAATTTTCGAAAAATTTCTAAATTTTCGAAATATTTTAAACTTAAAAGTCGAAAAACCGCTAAAATACAAAAACGCATTGCAAAACAAAAGAAAATAGTCTGGAGCTGCCTTCCTTAAAAGAAAAACAAAAAAATCCACATCCATAGATACACACGCACACCCACGTGTTACGTCGGCTAGGACTTTTTAAACGGTTTTCTCCCTTTATTTACACTCCCTTTTAGCCTAAGCGCGGACGCTCAATAGCTAGGGGCGGAGTGATTTTTTGACTTATATTTAACGAGGAAAATAGAAAAATAATATATGTGTATATAAGTCACGGCGCGTATGTAATATTACAGAGTATTATAGTGTGAACATGAATATTTTTGACAATTAACGAAGAAAAGATTCGGAACGGCTATTGCCAGACCCTGATATCTTTCTTACGTAATTGTATAATTATTGTAAAAGTTGATATTTATTTTGAAATAGCAGGCCTCAAATCCTAACGGGTATTATTATTTATTATTATTTATTATTATCTGAATTAAAAGTATTAACGCACGAAAAAAAAAAAGTTTTATTTTCGCGTAAAATCAAGAAAAGAATAGATAAAAAGGGGTGGAATTCGCGGTAATAGTATATAGAATTACTTACTCTTATTGCCAGTTCTGATGTTGGTGCAGCTGTAGTTCACTTAAACACTTAGATATCCCTATATCTTTCTTACGTAATTGTATAATTATTGTAAAAGTTGATATTTATTTTGAAATAGCAGGCCTCAAATCCTAACGGGTATTATTATTTATTATTTTTTATTATTATCTCCACTTATAGTATTAACGCACGAAAAAAAATACGTTTTATTTTCGCGTAAAATCAAGAAAAGAATAGATAAAAAGGGGTGGAATTCGCGGTAATAGTATATAGAATTACTTACTCTTATTGCCAGTTCTGATGTTGGTGCAGCTGTAGTTCACTTAAACACTTAGATATCCCTTAAGTGTTATTTATTAAAATAGAAAAGAAAAAAAATTGATAACGAAAAGGATTTTTCCGTAAATGAAAACACTTTATTTTAACACTTTAAGTTTTAAGTTTTGATGTTTTATTTAACTTTAGTATAATTACAAAATGAATTAGTACACAAGTTGAGCTTTTTGAATTTTTATCTAGCGAAATCTTTAGTTTAAATTTCGGAACGAAAAACTAGTAACTTAGAATAAGTTGTAAAAACTCGACTTGACTTATTTGCTTGTCCGAAAATATCCGAGTGCTTGTTAGAAAGCATCCGAGTGCTTAAAAGAGTTTTAATGTTGGTCTTAGAAAGTCTGAAAAGTATCTGCCCCTAAAAAGCTCCAGAGTGATGCAGCTTGGAGACAAGCCGTCGCACGCCGCATATCGCTCGTTAGAGAGCGTTTACATTATCGTCCAATCAATATGGATCGATGATCTCTCGCCTGCTCTCATTAGTGTACCAAAAAAGGGTGGTCCTAAGCTAGTTTCGGCTATTGCTCGAAGATGGCATGGCTTACGATTTTATGGACATGAAGAAGTAATATAACTGTAATTTCAAAGTAGAGTAAACAAAAATTATTTTAACTTTCAGTATTAATATTTTATAATTACTGTTATATTCGTTCTTGATGATTGACAATATTGATAATAGTTACATAAATGAATACACATGTGTAAGTATAATCTTCGGATAATTATTTGACTTGATAAATAATGCAAAAGTTTTATAGAAAAGTATAATGACTTTGTAAAATAGTAAAATGAATTGTATTTATAATTATTGTCGCAATAGTAAAGTTTTACATTTGTATAATTTACTTTCTTATTTAAAAATGAGGCAGAAAACTTATATTTGCTTTTACGCAAAAGCCACTAATTTTATAATAGAAATGTTTATAGTATACAATATACAAATATTATTCTAAATGCAAGGCCTATAATAGAAATGCCGCAGTTGTATAATCTAAAGTTATTGATTTTAGATGGCAAAATTCAGTCAAAACATTCATTCGATTTATAAGGATTATGGAAGTTATATTTTTAAGATTATTAATACAGCATATGAGAGAAAAGAAACAGCTTACTTCAATACTCGGAAAGAAAAAAGGAACTAGGACAGTCTCTTGTTTCGGAGCTACAGTAGCACTCGCGAGGTACTGTACGAGTCCCGTAGCGTGTGCTGCTCCAGACCGAGCGGGGGACTGTGGCGCTCCCCAGCTCGGTCTGCAGCAGCACGCGGCGAGTTGCACGAGAGCTCCGCGCGCTCGGAGCGCTGTGTACCTTCATAGCGAACTATATATATAGCATTCCCGCCTATAAAAAATGTTGTTGCTCATTTACAGAGCTATATGTATTAATACTTTTTATTAATTTCTTTTCATCCATTATTTACAATTATTTGAAGAAAATTGCTTTCTAACAAATTTGAAGTATTTTTTATTATATAAACTTATGAAAATAAATACATTCAAATTTCTTTTAAGAGTATGTCGGAGGAAATGATGATTCATATATCGTATTTGTTGCAAATTACTGAATTATTGATTATAGAACAATAATAATAATAATAATAATAATAATAATAATATTAATAATATACAATTCAAATATTCAGCATCTACTGTTTAGATAATATATGTATATTTTAAACTATCAAAATCAATCACATATAGGTGTAAAATTGTACCAATTAAGGCGTCACAAAAACATTTTCACTGTAAATACAGTGAATGGGAAAAAATTAGTCTCTTTGGACTTTTAGATTTAAGGAATGAAACAATATTTTGCACTTAAAAAAGTATAGCGTAACTTAATATGTATTCACAAGTACTGGCCGTGGAAGCGAGCTTTAAGTATAATTTTTAACTAATAATTTTTAACTAATCAACCTTTTTTTTTGTTTATTATAAATAATTGTTGAGCTCGGTTCTACGGTAACTAAGTATAAGAACGTATTTTAATTTTTGAAGAATGACATGTTATTTTATTTAATGGATGCCAAGGGCGCAAAAAGACTAGTATAAAATCAGGAATGTAGATTAGGGTCAATACTCGAAGTCAAACTAACAAGTTTTAAGTAATATTACAATGTAATAAATTTTTAATTTACGATTATTTTTGCAAATAGATCAAAAAACTTGTTATTATTTTTATTTTTGTTCATCGTATTTTATTCTATACGGAGTAAAAAAGTACTAAGTAGTTGAATACCTATAGGTATGATATTTAAATTATTCTTAATTATGTAAGAATAAAATTAATAAATAAATATTTTTAATGCCTGTATATTTTTGTGGTATTTGGTTTTTCATTCGTAAATAATTTGATTTCTTAAATAAGATCGTTACTACAAAATAATGTATCAAAAACAAGTGTAGTTCGCCGAAACATTTTATTACTTCATTTTTTGATTTATTGATTTATTATTTCGAAATTACCGATTTATCATTCTCCTTTGAAAATTCTGCTAAAGTAGCACTGTATTAAAAATAGTAGATTATCCAACTACTTAGTACTTTTTTACTCCGTATAGAATAAAATACGATGAACAAAAATAAAAATAATAACAAGTTTTTTGATCTATTTGCAAAAATAATCGTAAATTAAAAATTTATTACATTGTAATATTACTTAAAACTTGTTAGTTTGACTTCGAGTATTGACCCTAATCTACATTCCTGATTTTATACTAGTCTTTTTGCGCCCTTGGCATCCATTAAATAAAATAACATGTCATTCTTCAAAAATTAAAATACGTTCTTATACTTAGTTACCGTAGAACCGAGCTCAACAATTATTTATAATAAACAAAAAAAAAGGTTGATTAGTTAAAAATTATTAGTTAAAAATTATACTTAAAGCTCGCTTCCACGGCCAGTACTTGTGAATACATATTAAGTTACGCTATACTTTTTTAAGTGCAAAATATTGTTTCATTCCTTAAATCTAAAAGTCCAAAGAGACTAATTTTTTCCCATTCACTGTATTTACAGTGAAAATGTTTTTGTGACGCCTTAATTGGTACAATTTTACACCTATATGTGATTGATTTTGATAGTTTAAAATATACATATATTATCTAAACAGTAGATGCTGAATATTTGAATTGTATATTATTAATATTATTATTATTATTATTATTATTATTGTTCTATAATCAATAATTCAGTAATTTGCAACAAATACGATATATGAATCATCATTTCCTCCGACATACTCTTAAAAGAAATTTAAATGTATTTATTTTCGTAAGTTTATATAATAAAAAATACTTCAAATTTGTTAGAAAGCAATTTTCTTCAAATAATTGTAAATAATGGATGAAAAGAAATTAATAAAAAGTATTAATACATATAGCTCTGTAAACGAGCAACAACATTTTTTATAGGCGGGAATGCTATATATATAGTTCGCTATGAAGGCACACAGCGCTCCGAGCGCGCGGAGCTCTCGTGCAACTCGCCGCGTGCTGCTGCAGACCGAGCTGGGGAGCGCCACAGTCCCCCGCTCGGTCTGGAGCAGCACACGCTACGGGACTCGTACAGTACCTCGTGAGTGCTACTGTAGCTCCGGAACAAGAGACTGTCCTAGTTCCTTTTTTCTTTCCGAGTAGTTTATTTAAACTACGAATGGTTATTCCCCTCGCTTATTTAGATGATATCATCGATGACTACATGTTTAGTTGATGAGAATGTTTAGGTTACGAGCACGAACGCCACGAGACACTCAAGGGCCGACTGTCGCCTTCTCACGCTGATACGTAGGTGCGAAGAGACATCGACTCTTCGTTCGTGGGAAACCCCATTCGTAATTCGTTTGAAACAAATGAAAACAGGATTTTTTTTTAAATATGTATTTTTTTCTTTGAATTTTGATTTAGTGAGCGCGACGTTTCACACGCACGCACACACGCACGCTCGCACGTACGCACCCACACACACACGCACGCGCACGCGCACGCGAGCAGGCAAACGAACACGCACACACACATATCCATACATACATTTTCTAATAGTGTACTTTGATTCTAAATATCTCAGTGTATTTTGATTCTCAGTATTCTAACATGTTTTTAGCAAATATTTCTTTTACCATCACAAAGCTTCCTCTATGCGGAAGCAAATCTCTTATTTTTGTACCCAGTGCCTTTAAGCAAGTGATGCGCCCCCTCCTTTTTAAATTTTTTTATATGTATATGCATAAAAATAACTTCTGCATAATAATATGTACGTATTCCGTGCGTTTTACTCTCATTTGTGTATTATTTTGATTAATTCATATAGTATTTAAATATAGTATTAAACAATTGCTGCAAAACCCCGAAAGCTCAATATATATTTTTATTATTTCCAACTGATAGATCATAGCATATTAATTTTTGTTTTCATGAAAATTGCTCAATCTTAACACTAACATATTATGAAATAATGTTTCAAACATACTCTAAAAACAGGCCAGAAGAAAAATCGTAAACAAACTAATTGAAATCAATTTTCTTGAATTATACACGCTTTAGCTTCTGCGGTAAAACATTGCACCGATTATACCTATAAATAACGTTTTTCTTGAACTTTTTTAATCGCTAATATAAAATAATTATAAGCTAACGGGCATTGTAGGAGACGGTAACGCCCACGGCTTAAAAACGGCTCTAGAAGCGCGTGCCCAGATGTATATATATATATATATATATATATATATATATATATATATATATATATATATATATATACCTGTTCATGCGCTCTAGAACATGTAGCTAACAAACGCCGCCTGCCCGTACGTTAAAATTCCTGTCGGGAAATTATTGGAATTCTTATATCAAGAGCCTAGCGTAAAACAAGCGAAAATTGCACGTTTACTCAGATAATGCGATGGCTAGTCTGTTGCATCCTGAGCTAACCTACGGGTTTATCTCGGTACTCGTTAGTTTCATGCTCGGCGAAACAATCGATTATCAGATTAATTCATTAAAATTATGACATTGGTTTAAAAACGTGATTTGATTCGACCTGCAATCACCAATTTTATCCTTCGTGGGAACAGATACACCTTTAGATTCTCAATTAATTGTTAATGCAATTTAAGTTAAAAGTTAGCCAAAACCTTTGCTGAAAAAAAATAGATTGTCAGTCGCGCTAAAATGCAGTAAAAATTGTTTCAAACCTATTTTGCTCTCAGCTTTCTCAAAGAGGTATCAGTCATGTCATATTGTATATCATATTATTATTCATAGGTCAATATCTGTTGATGGATTTGGCAAAATACGTAATATATTATAAAGCAAATTTGATTAAGGAGTTTATAAGTGCACAGTAGTCTAGGAGCCGACCGTCAAATCACTTACGTCATCTAATACAAGAATAATTCACGTTTTTTACAAATGTATAGTGATAGATGTACAAAGTTCACCGCGTCTGCCAAACATGTGTATGTGCGTGTGTGCGTGTGTCTGTGTATGAGTGTTTATGTGTGTGTGTGCGAGTGTGTGCGTGTGTCTCTATGTGTTTGTGCGTGTATCTGTGTGTCTGTGTGTGTGTGTGTGTATCTGTGTGTCTGTGTGTGTGTGTGTGTGTGTGTGTGTGTGTGTGTGTGTGTTTGTGTGTGTGTGTGTGTTTGTGTGTATGTGTGTGTGTGTGTGTGCATCGATATCTCGAGAAATCGACGGTAAAATTTAATCTTCCAGGGCTCGTTTTGTTTCTTTTTACACGAAGGGGGCACAATAATAACTTTTTTAGTTTTTCCGATTAGCTTTGTTTATGAGCGGTTTTTCAATTTTTGGCTTGCAGTTTTTTCGGGTCTTTTGGTACATTAGAAATAATATTATCGATCTAGTGAAAAGGTATTTGAAACGTAATTTTTTGTTTGAACGGTGATTTCTCTGAAATATACATTTATTTAATATAAATTTACATTTATTATATTCATAAATGAAATTTAATCAACAATTATAGGGTTGCCAAATGTATTGCTGTCAATTGAAAAAAATATGACTTGATATGCAAAAACTTTTTAAGTTTTTACGCAATTTAAACATTATTTCATAATCTATGATACACCTTTAAATAGGTTCAAAGAATGTTTTATTTATTTCAGACTATAAATTGAGTGTAAACAGAGTCAAAAATATTAAAGTTTGCTTCATTTATAGTTGAAATTTTTCTTAGATTTTTTAAAATAGATTTTGTCTAATAGGTGTGTGTAAAGAACATTTTTTTAACTTATCTATAATATTTTATCTTAAATTTATTTGTAAAAATGATAAGCATTATATACATTAAAAAATATTATAATCAACAGTATTATTTTATAATCTATGCTACACTTTTGCATAAGTTTAAATTATAAAATTTAAATATATACATATATCTCGATATATTTGAAACAAAAGACTTGTCATTTTTATTTTTCTTCACGGCATTAAATAGAGAAAAAAATATTATATTGGAACGTTTTATAAAGTTTGAGGAAGCTTAGTGCCAATGAATTGGTAGTGGATTCTTTATTTGGAAGCAATGAATCTTATGACTTAAAGATTTGCAGGATTATAGTTCTATATGAAACTAATATTCAGTAAAAATTTCATTCAATTTTATCATTTAATTTTCAATGAACATAGACAATATTCTAAGTTCCGGTCGGTTATTTTTCAAATTATAGTACAAAATAATTTTGAAACTGATTACGTAAGGCACACTTTTTTATCATATAAATAATCAAAATGTATTGCAACTTACTAACTGTAATGTTTATTTTGGGAATGAAAACTGATAATATTCATATTTACAGCTGCATTATCATGAATACAATGAAAAGCTATTGTGTTAAGTTCTAGATAATTTTTGTGTCCAGTAGCGCATATAAATATGATGGTATTCGAATATCAAACTGAAAGTAATCCTAAATAATCTCACAAGGAAGCAATCATAACTCTGAGTGGTGGGTTTTGATGAAACTTTGGGAAATATTTTTTGGTACTTAATAATGAAGCCCAGAAACCGTATTTTGATCCCATAGGCAACAGTACCCGAGATGTAACTAAAAACATTAACATTGCTCATATACACAATGTTAAAAATATATCTCCTGCATAGCAGCATGTGCAATCAAACTGTGGGTACTAAGATCAAAAATTGAATTGCGTCCAATGGCCCAACGTGAACTAAAGTTATACATATAATTTTTGTTTTCAGGTTTGTTGCGATACGCTGTTAGGAAAATGGGAGTGATTATAATAATAAAAACTGAAGTGACCTACAATAAACAGTAATGTGTGTATTAGAAAGGTGATTGTGTAATTAATTAAAAAGTGCTGTTAATCATTTGTTCAAGAGTTTACTTAAAATATTGTTGACGCTGACTTTTGTCTGAGTGTTTATTACAGTTTGACAAATTATTGACTAATGTAAACATCTTAACATAAATGCAGATGTATAAATTAATAGAGTAGATCATTTAAATTCTGTATTAATTTCAAAATAATATGTCAACATTGTATAATGGTACAAATTAAATATTATTAGTTATTGTTATCTTACGTGAAAAGTCCCACATGGTTACCAAATGGTTCCCATATGGTATCTTATGGGAACCACGTAGGAACCACGTGGGCTTTTGGAATGATTTCGCAGTGGGATCCCAGTTGAAAACACATGGTTCCCATATGAATTTTACATGGTTCCCACATGATCAACTAAAAAATATAAATATTTAATCAAATAAGCTAGATGATATTTACTTGGTACAATAATTTTTTTTATATGATTTTGTTTCTTTATCGGTTTTTCGATTTTCGAGTTTTAGTTTTAGGATTTTTTGATACTTTAGAAATAATATCATCGATTGAGTGATAATTCATTTCAAAGAGCATACAATTAAATATCTTTACGGATACAAAATTTTGAATAATCTGTTTCCCTTGTTTCGTTATACACGTAATCGTCATTTATTTTCAAACAGTTATACCTGTGAATTATAAGAAGAAAAATTTTGAACAAAATTGAGATAATTAGAAGTATTCAGTAAAATTTGGTAGGCTTTATCTTATTCTTTTGAAGAAAAAGAAATCTTTCAGTGAAACAAATTGATTTTTTGTCACTTACAATAACTAGAGTAAAACGGCAACACTTGATTTGAACTTCTAAAAAAGTTAGCGTTTTACTATCTCTTGTATATATGTAAATACATTAAGTTTAAATGTTAACTGAAAATCACGTTTGTGCACACAAATTGATTAGATTATTTCCATTGGTGATTGAGCCAAAATGAGTGACAAATGTGTATTTCACTCCGGTTATATATTCTGGTTTTAGGTAAAAAAAATTGCAAAAAATATTATTAAAACAATGCTTGTAGACTTATGCTCTATATTTAAGAAATTATTACTGTAACTTTCAAAGAAAAGTATAAGCAATCTTTCAAGATATCGTTATCCAACCAAATACATTTTCTTTTAAATTTTATTTTATTTTTCTGAAAAAAGCCATGAGTATTATGACATAAAAATTTGTAGGATTATAGTTATATAGAAAACTAATATTCAGTAAAAAGTTCAGTAATTTTATCCTTTAATTTCGAGTTATAGAGGTTAGAAAAAAATATTTAACTCTTGGTATAACAAATGAAAACATTTTGCATCGTTTTTGATCACAAATTCAAGGAGTTTATGAGTACTTTATTGTGAAAAAATTGTTTCTCATAAAAAATTTAATCATCAAAAAATGTTCAAAACACTAAAATTTTCAAATTATCAAATTTTGGAAAATTGCTATAAGATTATACTGAATCGACCATGTTCGCTGAAATTTTAAATGAACTTCTAGCCATGGATAACAAACATGCACGCAAAGATTGGTCAGGTTTTACCGAGGAATGTTCGGACGCGGATGAGCGAAAACCCGCACATACACACACACACATGCACGCACTCACCCACACCCACACACACACACATAACGCACGCACACACACAGACAGACACAAAGATACACAGACACGCAGACACGCAGATACGCAAACACGTAGAAACGCAGACATGCAGACACACAGCACGTAGACACACAGGCACGCTGACACGTATGGCGACGCCCGGCACTACACATTTATGGTATACATGCAGACACGCAGACACGCAAACACGTAGACGTGCAGACACATGCACACACGTACAGACACACTAACACTCGCACACACGCACAATCAAACACAGACATAGATGATAAAGAAATTTCACAATCAAGGGGTGCGGTAGCGCCCGATGGCAAGTATAAGTGTAAAATGGTACGAAGCTGAGTGGGCGCTTTGGCGGCCTAATATACGCCGATTTCACGTTTCTCTAACCTCTTAAAAGATTTTGATATTAATAGGCGCAAAGAAGCGTAGACACACAGACACAAAGATACACGAATATGTAGACACGCAGACATGCAGACACGTGGACACACAAACACGCATACACGCATACACCCAGCAGGCAGATACGCATACACGCAGACATCCAGAACGCAAACACGCAGACACGCAGGTACGCAGACACCCAAAGACACAGGCACACAGATACACAGACACCCAGACTCGCCGACACCCAGCCACCCAGCATGCAGAACGCATACACGCAGACACGGAGACACGCAGATACCAAGGAGACACGCATACACACGTATACGCAGCCACGGAGACACCCAGACACGCAGACTCTAAATATCCAGACACCTAACACGCAGACACCCAGCACGCAGACATTCTGAAACGCAGACACATACACGTAGACAGGCTGACACGCAGACACCCAGACACACAGACTCACAGACACGCAGAGACACAGCTACGCAGACACGCATATACGCATACACTTAGCACTCAGACATCCTGACACACAGACACACAGCCACACATTCACGCAGCCACGCAGACACGAATTCGGAGTCTCATCCATGTAATATAATGATTGTTATAATAAAAGCTGAACTTTAACTAGTCAGTGAAGCATATTTAGAGACTTTTTATATGGGACTCCACACCTCTATTATTTCTCACTTTAACATTATTCAGTATATCCATATACTGTTATGCATATGTATATATGTTATGTATATAGATATATTTAATAATGTTAAAACAGAGAACAGCACACGAGCGTAATTTCTGTATTGAAAATCTTTAAATATGCTTATATTGATTAGTTGAAGTCCAGCTTTTTTATTACAACCATTATATTAAAAATGGTATACTATGAACTTTTTGAACATATCGCCTACACAATGAATAATTGTCTTAATCTACTATAAATAATATTTTTATAATAGGTTTTCTAGGTTGATATTTAAGAAAAATACATAACGTATTGATTAAAATAGATTTCTTGGAACAATTATTGAAAACTTATCAAAAGAAGACAGATTGAGTTGAATAGAATGCATTTAGCTCTTTGTCGTTGAAAAATATCAATGAGAAAGCGTTCCCATGAATATATGGCAATCTAAGAGCTTAAAATTGAGTTACTTTCAAGTACTCAAAAAACGTTTTTTTAATTTTCATTGCTACCAACTTTACTCACGCTCTTTTGATATTATACATTGTGTACTTTGTATGTATAATCACGGTTAACAGAGATTTCATCATTTTATAATACTTTTGAAGTGTTAAGCATTACGTTATTTAACATAGAATATTAAAGAGCGATTCATAAGGATTATTATATAGCAAGTAAAACATTCATCAAATACTTATGAACAAATTAATCCAGTTCCCAAGATTAGAAGATATTTTGTAGCAAACTAGAAAATCGCATTTTTATACATTCTCACGTATATTAATATTGAGTTTAGATTTCCAAAATAAATCAGAATTTTCATCGTGTACGCTGATTTAATGTGTACCACTCTCCCCTACCTGATAAGTATACACTAATTGCTACAGTTCTATTTTTCATAAAATGGTAAAAGATTAAAGCCTCAAAATATAAAGTATCCAAAATAGCCTGGGTCTCTCCTACACATAGTATAACAAACCGAGAATATGTTATATATTTTCTGATTTCTATAATCTAATGAATATATTTGTACCCTACTTTCAGCTTCTAATACGTCCTTTAAAATTATCAATTCATTATAATATGCGAATGTGGTACATACAGTCTGAAGGCACAAATGATAATAAATCGGCCATTGATCTAAATACATTGTACATGAGTTATTACCGATTTATTATCATTTCTCCTTTATGTAAACCTATTGCTCTTTATAATACTTTCTTCATATCTGTTTAAAATATTTACTAGCAGAATACAAAATAATTATTTATTTTGTTCCATGCATATATCCACTTTATAAAAGGCTAACGTGCAATTTGAAATTTGCACGAAAATTTCTTGTACCAAGTTCGATGTATCGGGCTTTTATCAGGTTGCGACTATTCGGACAGTCTGTATAAATGCCATACCATAAGAATATATCTATTATATACATTATGACAATAATTTTACCTAATTCAGCCAAGATTATTGCGCCGCACATGCAGGCTTTAACATAGTTTTATTCGAGGATTGAAATAAATCGTACACGGGAATTTAGGGTAATACTATGAACACTTGTGGTTTTATTCAATCTAAATACAAGAGTTGAGCGCCAGCTGCGTGAATTCGCAGCACGATTTTACAAGTATTCTACCGACACATAAAATTACTTATACAATAAACTAACTATGGTGAGCACGCGGTACGGTGAGAAACGGTAAATGGTCGGGAGGGAAAAAAGCTACTTCTCAGGGACGCGAATTCAAGTAATATCCAGCGACGAAATACACATGGAAAGGCCGGCGACGCGATGCTCGACACGCACGCGGCGCAAGCTTTACAAAAAATTACCTATATAAATATATATGTATATATGGGTATGCACTAAGCACAATAATAATCTGTGCAACTTACTCTTTTATTCGAATCTGGTGTGGCCTCCTTCGACGATACAAGTTGGTCAGCATACACGGTAAACGGATTATATATATATAGCTATATTCGCGAGCGGAACGAGCGGTTTTGGTATTCGCACGGAGCTGATACAGGAAAACGAAGCGTCTGTGTACGTGGCTCAGTACGAAGTGGACTCGTTGTCCCTTCGTTCCCGCGGCGCTACCCTCGGGTTTGGGTAGTGCGGACCGAGCCCGCCTGAGGACGCAGCGCATGCTTTGGCAAGGGAGAAAGGGAAGTGAGAAGGAGGAAAGGGGAGCATCTGCTCACGTTGACGTCAGGCTATGTGGCATGTAGTCGACAGCTTGCAGACGGTGTTGGAGAGGACGAGGAAGGACAAGTGGCCAGGACGAGGAAGTGCGACGAGGGATGCAGCAGGAGGGGTATTTGGGCAACGGTCCCGACGAAGGGGCACGAAGACGAGAGCTACATGGCCCAGGACGGCGTACTTGCAGCATGAGCAGTGGGCACGGTTAACCTCGAAGAGGTTATGTTTACATACAGCTTCCTGCTGCATTCGTCCAATGCCACTATTATCAGGTGAGATGAGTGTTTAGTTTATCAATGTAATCCCCCTTACTAATGCTGTGTTGTTTCTAGGTGTCTGGCGAGTGCTTTGGAGGCTGTTGCTGCTGCTGTTATGGGGGAGCGGGCTACGAGTTGAGCTACGTTGTTGTACCTGAGAGACTACCCTGCCTCTGGAAACCCTCCAAACCAGGTAAGAGAGTTCCAATTTGATGTGCATGTCTGCTGTAGACTAACTCTTCTTTATGTTTTCTAGGGTGTATGCTGCAGGTCTCCTTCATGTCTAAAGAAGCAGCCGCTCCGCCCAAGGTGGATCTATTCATGTCTTTCAAGGCATAAAATCAGGTGGGTATCATTCTAATACCATTTTACTTATTTTCTTGGTTTCTAATTTCTTGTGTGTTTCGTTAGGTTGGTTCAAAGGGACAGGAGTGAGGAGAGGAGACGCCAGGACATGCTCTTCGCACCCCAGCCGAGACCAGCCAGCTCCCACCTATGCGAGGCTCTATGGGATGGCAGCTGTGCGTCCTCTTCAGCTGCTTCAGGGCATGAGAGCTCGTTTTCTCTGTGTCGTCCAGGGGGATAGTGAATGTGTGTGTGTACGTGTATAATGAGTGAGATGGGTAGGTAGTGTGCTGTCGTTCAGATTGTGTAACGCACACAAAATGTGGTGTTACAAACTCCCCCTACTAAACCGAAGCGCGGCTACGCGGTTCGCGGTTTACTTGGGACGTGCTCACTCGGTACGCAACTAACTAACTTATATGCTAACCTAATCTATGCTAATCGCTTGTGTTTCACGCTTTTAGCTAGCTAAGTACTTATCCTACGCATATGTACAGTTTTACTTAAATACTTAATTTAATTGCTATTTCTTCTTGTTCTCTTGATGAACTATGAATATTTATTTGGCGCTACTAGGCATCTATAAGTACTAATGACTACTTATATTATGGCTGTACAATTGATCAGTCGTGATTAGTACGGTTGTATCTATAAAAAGAAGCTAAAAACATTTTTATATACAGCGTTATTCTTACAGACTATATTCTTAAACTTAAATTTTTCCTAATTTAGTAAGGGACACTTCATAGTATTGTGCTTAATGTGCGACATTCTAAGGAAACAGAGTCCTATGTAGAGTGTTGATACGGTAATTTGTGCATGTAGCTGGCACTTGGTTACATGCTGATTTTACTACAAGTGATTTTACCAATGAGTGGATGCTAGGTGAGTTCGCGTAACGAACCCACGCCCAAATATATGATTTAAATACTTTAGCGAGGTAGTTGAAATCTGTCTTTGCCATCATATATATCAGTCTTTTTCTTTCTTAAATAACTTACTTAGTTTATACTAATCTATTTTATGTATGCACAATTTCTCGCGTTTACAAATTTTTATTGGTCTACGGAAATCGTATGGGGTTGTCGTGGGGTTGTCGTGATGGGTCTGTAACCCTGTGGTTCCTAATATCTACAAGTGAAAGAACTAGCGAATGGAGTACTGCTTACGGGAGGGGAATAATATTTATAATAAGGGAAATTACGGGATATTGTTACGAGTTTTCGGTTATCAAGGTGGAAGCTTACGCATTCGGTAGGAATGGACTCGAGTTTCCGTTAGGAGGGTATTCGGTATTGACGATATGAGGGACGGGATGGATTTCGATAGGAAATTTACGGTATTGTTGGGAGGCGGAGGGGGGTACGGCATTGGCGATAGGGGAATGGTGTGTCCACAATAGGAGATTCGGTATCGGTAGGTGGGGAGTAGGGAAGCGGTGTTTATTTTTTCGGACGGTAGGGGAGTGGATAATATTTAAGCCAATCACCGCGGGCGGGGGTGTCACCCTCCGCCCCGGAAGCGTAGCCGCGACCCCGCGGTCTGGAGGAGGTTCTACTAATACGGCTGAGACAACAATTTGCGAGTTATCGGTTGCAATACGAGATTTTGCGAAGTTTTTAGCGACGCCTTCAAATCTTTTAAAAAAATGGCGAAACGTACAAAAAGAACGCGTATTAACGTTCGCGTCTTTCTTCCCACAACGATAACAAAATCGCTTATTACGTGGTTATTTGCAATCACGATAACAATGTCCCGAACATTTACAATTCCATCATACTCGGTCAGTTTTATTGCGAGTTACTGCCGATGCGGGCTCTGATTTCCGCGACGACTCTGCAGAGTTTTCCCCATCGCTTGTCTTCGAATTTCTCCGCTTAACGGTGTTGTTTTTCGGCTTCCAAAGCGGTAAACATTGAACCGACACCCGCTCAGGCTTCCGAGGCGAAGGCTGAGTTCCCGATGGTGTACTCATGTTTACCGGTACCGCAATGGTCTTTATTACCGGGAGTGTCCTATCTTTTTATTTCGAGGTGGATTGCAGTTAGGACAGTTGGGAATTATGACTCCTAGGTGGCCAGATTTGTAGCATAAAGTCCCAGATTTATTAGGGCAGAACTTTGCCTGGTGTCCCGTAAGGTGACAGGTCCAGCAAGCATATAAAGATTTGCTATACGCTGGTTTGCCGAGATACGATGAGTTCGACGAATTCAAATTATTCTTACGATTTTGGTAAGAAATTAATTTTTCTGCTGGTGATTTCCAGGAAAAGGATTTGACTTCCCGAGTTTTCGAAGTTCTATTCGATTGACTCCATGTCAATCGATCTAACATTCGCGATTCATTCGGGATTTTACGAGTTCTGTTCGACGATTTACGATTGGTGGTTTCGAGTGATTCATTCGTCAATGAATCAACAATACGATGATTTTTCGGATTACGAACTCGCTGTTCCGAAAGTGAACAGTTGGGTGTGTTGCTATTTCGATTTTCGGATCTTTCAGCTAATTTCTACTATGTTCGAGTTTTTATTATTCGAAGACCGATATGATTGTTCTGACGATGAACAATCCAACCTGCGGGCACTATTCAAAGTTTTCGATTAATTTTTCAAACGTTTAGTCCGATTCGAGTTACGATCACTCCTTATAGGTTCTTTCGAAGGGTTTGTTGCAGATTTACTCGCGGTAGCTACGATTGGGAAATTATCCGTAACTCCGTCTGCGATTCCGTAACCTGAGAGTCTGGAAAGGTGATTCGACTGATATTCGTTTAACGCAAGTTGTATTTTGAGCTTCGAAGTTGTTCACAGCCGATGAACAATGCTCTACTGCAGTTTCCTCCGACGTGAGAACCGACGATTTCTCTTCACTCTTTCCTAATGAATTCGAATTTTCGGGGGTAAATGCCGATACAAGTATTGTCGCTAATTCCACAGAAGAATCAATTGCGAAAGTCGCGCGAGATACCGATGAATTTTCATTCTCCGTCTTGTCAACTGCGTTAGCAGATACCGTTAGATCCGGCGGAGGTGGTTCGATGACTAGCGACGACAATGGTCCTTGTGCGGGATACGATTCGAGACGTTTTTGCAATTCAATGGGGTTCTGTTGTCCGGTAATTTGCGATATGGGGGAATAATACTGGTATGGGTGGAGATTAGGGAATGGTATAGCGGTGCGGTAGGTATTTGATGCAATACTGTATGTTGGGATTTCGGGTATTGTGTTGTATTATGGTGTATAATAGTTACATTGTTCTGGACAAGGAGAGGTTTGTATTTTAGGGTTTTGTGTATGAAGATTTTGTATAGTAGTGTAAGATTGTATTGATATAGGGTGTGTGGGTTGTGCAATAGGGGCGTGTTATACATGTAAAGGTTGTGAGGTTTGTTCGGTAGGGTAAGTTGGTGTTTGTGAAAGTTGCGAAATTTGTACTGTAGGGTAGGTTGGTATTTGTGGAGTAAGTGTAGGTTATGGGGCGAAACATCTATACCGTTCCATTAGGTGGATCGGAATTTGCGAGACATTATCAGATTGTACAGCAGGGTTTTGTTCAATTGACTCCCCGATATGATTTTCAATTGTTTTAATCTCAAAACTCGTATCAACAACGTAATTTTAAGCTTTTGTCGAGATTTCAACTAATCGATTAAGTATCTCATCGTAAGTCCCTTCTGTACTAATCTGCAAATATTTTGCGCTATTCGAAAGAGTATTTATATCATATATTGCGAATACAGATCGTACAATCTCTTGTTTGTTCGCGACATTGTACAAATATCCTTGCATCGAGTTAGAATTAAGACATAAACAAGGTTTTTCTTTACATGCGATTTGATCATCATTGCACGGAACCCATAGCACAATTTCAGATCCAAAAATCAATTTAAGCTGGTATGTAACTACTCGATCCAGTATCTCGTTATTGGTTCCCAATGTACTAATTTTGTTTAGATTGGCATGACGCAATACATAATCTAATCCACGAGTTGAGTAAAGGAGTTCGAAATTTGCTTTTCTAGCCACTATCACTTCCTCGAGAACTTTCAATTGGTCATCCGTCGACATTTTAAGGTAAAGGGACGTTACGTTTCTTTAATTCGAAGTTAGCATGACTGAGTTTAGCTCACTTTTGCTTGCTCACTAGAAAGTGCGATTTGGTATTACAAAAGGTATATAAGAGAAAAAGAAAAAATAAAATACTAAAAAAACTTAATTTAGATCAAGAAAAAAAAAGAAAATGAAAAACAATGAAGTTATCAAAGAAAAATCACAGATGAAGTATTGCATAGAGTACAAAAAAATGAATAAGCGAAAGCAAGCAACAATAGGAAAAATAAATTTTTAATAAGCAGTGTATAAAGCAAACAAAAGTTGTAACGAAGTATTACGATTGTCTAAGCGTAAGCGGGTATGAGGTATGCAAGCAGGAATATATTGGGTAAAAAGAAAATTCGAGTTGTTTTCCTAAAAAAAAATTCTTTTATGAGGGAAAAATAAAATTTTTACTTTCTTATAATTTCGATATAAATTAAAAACAATAAATATTACTAGGAGTTTTTCTTTAAATAGATAAAAATAAATCCAGACGAACTTTATTAATTTAAGATATTTAACAACAACCACGATGATAATCTTTTTGTTCGTACTAATTCTCAAATTACTATTATTTAAGAAGACTGGAAAATTTTGTTAAGTGGGATTGAAGATGTGAACAAACAAAAAAAATAATATAATTAACAAGCAAAAGCACGGTCACTAAACGGAAATTCCATACAAGTATTTCTGCGTGCATGCGGTAGGGATATGCAAGGTAAAACTCAACTACTGGCAATTTGTAGTCGGGTAGGGATCGATAGGGTCGTGGTATTGTTTCTGTTCGATATGGGCTGAGGGATGTGTGTTCGTTTGGTGGAATATTACTAATTCAAAATAATATGGTACACTTATTTTAACGAAGGTGGATTATTGTAAGCTAGCGTTGTTTACAAATAAAAATAAAAATGTATTGCAAAATTAAAGAATATTGCAAATGTAATCAAGGGTTGCTAACTAATTACAAAATAATAAAAAATTTTGTAGATAATAACAAAAAAAAACAAAATTTCAAAATGATCAAAGTTTTAATTTAAATTTACAATTAATTACCATGAAAGCAGAAAATTTTACAATTCCTTTAACCAAGTCCAAATAGTAAATTAAACTTATACACAAAATGTTTATTCGACAATACGCGGTAAATAGAAAATATTTATACTAAATATTTATTTCGAATTTTAATACGAATATTTACTACAAACAATATACTATACAAGTTTCAATTTCCAAGATTTTGAACTCAATATTAAAAAAAAAGTTTTATACGAAATTGTATACAAAGTGTACGAAAGTAGATTAGGTATTTATCTATTCGTAAAAAAACGAACAAAATTTATCGAAGGGGCAAAACTATTAGCTTATTTTTTATAAATCCACTTTGCAACGATTAAATCACTATAGTGATTATAGGATTCATGAAAAATAAATATTATATATTACGAAATTGTGCATAAAATACATAAAATAGGGTGAATGTGCGTAAAATATAAAATTATGAACATATAATAGTAATAAAAATGTTACCTTTTATTTTCGAGTGAGTAAAGTTTCTAAACTTTATGCTTTTATTCAAGTTCCAGAAAAATTTTCGTAACGTCGTGGCAATAACGAATATACTATTATTATACGAATATACTAGTATTATGTGAATATACTATTATTATATGAATATACTAGTATTATGTGAATATACTATTATTATAGTAATGATGATTAATATTAATTTATTAAATTTATGTTGTGAATATTCTAATTTAAAAGAAAAATAAAAGTATCTATTCAACTCAAATAAATATTAAGATTAAGGATAGAAATATAACTAGAGTAGAAAAGTGCAAATATTTGGGAATATTATTTGACTACAATCTGAAGTGGGATAAACACGTTCAATATATAATACAAAAAACGAAATATCTAGTCTATATTTTCTATAAAATTGCCAAATCAATGCCAACAGAAATATTAAGAATGATATATTATGCATTTTTTCATAGTATAATAAGTTATGGAATATTAGCTTGGGGTGGAGCTTATAGAAATAATAGAGATTTATTGCAAAAATTACAGAATAAAATTTTGAAAGTTATTAATAAGAACAATTTTGTTGAAGATAATCCTATGAACTTGGAACAACTATTTACTTTTGAAGCGTTAAAATATCATTATACAGACCTAAAAAGCCAATATCTTGCATCAACTAGTATAACTAGGAGAAAAAACTTAACTATACCTAAAAATAGCAAAAGGGTTAGCGACAAAAATAGTTTTAAAAAAGCAATTACAACTTTTAACAATTTACAAAATGAGTTTAAAACTTTAAATATAACTAAAAATTCTCATAAAAAGTTGCTAAAAGATTGGATAAGATCTAATTAAGAAGCGCTGTGATACAAAATTACTGTTTTGTATATAATATAATTTATCGCTTTATATAAAAATACGAAAATTGTTAAGAAACGAAAATTTTATATGCTTAGTTTTTAAGTCACTTTTAGTATTAAGTTAGTATTAAGTATATATATATATTTTTTTATTTAATATTTTATATCATTTTTTTTTATTTTTTTTATGTCTTAATACCAGACCTGCGTATAGGTAACTAAGTTTACCTCTGCAGGGTTTTGCAGTTTGTATATAAACTGTATCTCTTTCTGGTTTTCAATAAATAAACGTCTATTTAATTGAAAATAATTTCCACTGCGTGTGTTTATAAGAAAAATGTATTTAAATTTGAATATAATTGCTCCAGTTATGTACCATTGCTAATCACATTTACTAATTTCTGTAAATATTTTTAATCAAAACAAAATTTTATTTGTTATACTATTATTTAAAATCGTTAAACATATGGAATAACAATTGAGTCAAAAAAGATTTTAAATAAACTGATTTTAAAAAAAATGTTAAAGTAGATTGTAGAGTCTATATCTAATATAATATAGAGTCTATACTGTATCTAATGAACACGTGCTGCCAAAAATTATTTTTCAACTACCTTCTAAAATTATCGTTTTGATATTACACAAAAAATTTGCAAAATTGTTGATAGTTATCACGAATTTTATTTAAATAATTTTCAAAATTAATACTCGAAGAAAATTTTTTGAAACTTCACCACGCACTCACTGACTGTTTATTACACTAAATTTTGTATTTATACAATCCTAATTATTTAGGACATACGTATAAATTTTGGGATATATTTTCTTGTATTTATGCCAATGTGCAAAATGCTAAATAATCAGCATAAATTATTCATGCCAAGTAATGCTAGCGTGGCCTACCGCCTGAAGCCAACGAAAAAAAAGATGGCTGCTTGCGAGACTATCTTGCGGCGCACATGCAAAAATGGCCAGCTACAAGCCGTCGCGGCGTTGTCAAGCGTCTCGCCGCGGCCGCGTGTATATCACTCGCGAAAATTCCAACTATATATTACAGGTGCCACTTTATGTTTAAATTCACATGCACTGTCGTATTCCACGAATTATTAATCACGAATTGATTTTATTTAAATTTTGATTTAGTATAGTAATTTAATGTTAATTTTTAACTTTAATTTTAATTTAATTCAAATTTCACCGGAATTTTTGTCGACCCCATGTTACTGCGTCAATTTTATAACACGTTGGGCACCAATTTTATGACACGTTGGGCGCCAATTTTATGACAATAATTTTAGCTAATTCAGCCAAGATTATTGCGCCGCACATGCAGGCTTTAACATAGTTTTATTCGAGGATTGAAATAAATCGTACACGGGAATTTAGGGTAATACTATGAACACTTGTGGTTTTATTCAATCTAAATACAAGAGTTGAGCGCCAGCTGCGCGAATTCGCAGCACGATTTTACAAGTATTCTACCGATACATAAAATTACTTATACAATAAACTAACTACGGTGAGCACGCGGTACGGTGGGAAACGGTAAATGGTCGGGAGGGGAAAAAGCTACTTCTCAGGGACGCGAATTCAAGTAATATCCAGCGATGAAATACACGTGGAAAGGCGGCGACGCGATACTCGACACGCACGCGGCGCAAACTTAACAAAAAATGACCTATATAAATATATATCTATATATATGGGTATTCACTAAGCACAATAATAATCTGTGCAACTTACTCTTTTATTCGAATCTGGTGTGGCCTCCTTCGACGATACAAGTTGGTCGGCACACACGGTAAACGGTTTATATATATAGCTATATTCACGAGCGGAACGAGCGGTTTTAATATTCGCACGGAGCTGATACAGGAAAACGAAGCGTCTGTGTACGTGGCTCAGTACGAAGTGGACTCGTTGTCCCATCGTTCCCGCGGCGCTACCCTCGGGTGTCGGTAATGCGGACCGAGCCCGCCTGAGGGCGCAGCGCATGCTTTGGCAAGGGAGAAAGAGAAGTAAGAAGGAGGAAAGGGGAGCGTCTGCTCGCGGTGACGTCACGCTATGTGGCATGCAGTCGACGACTTGCAGACGGTGTTGGAGAGGACGAGGAAGGACGAGTGGCCAGGACGAGGAAGTGCGACGAGAGATGCAGCAGGAGGGGTATCTGGGCAACGGTCCCGACGAAAGGGCACGAAGACGAGAGCTGCAAGGCCCAGGACGGCGTACTTGCAGCAGGAGAAGTGGGCACGGTTAACCTCGAAGAGGTTATGTTTACATACAGCTTCCTACTGCATTTGTCCACTGCCACTATTATCAGGTGAGATTAGTGTTTAGTTTATCACTGTAATCCCCCCTTACTAATGCTGTGTTTTTTCTAGGTGTCTGGCGAATGCTTCGGAGGCTGTTGCTGCTGCTGTTATGAGGGAGCGGGCTACGAGTTGAGCTACGTTGCTGTACCTGAGAGACTACCCTGCCTCTGCAAACCCTCCAAACCAGGTAAGAGAGTTCCAATTTGATGTGCATGTTTGCTGTAGACTAACTCTTATTTATGTTTTCAAGGGTGTATGCTGCAGGCCTCCTTCATGTCTAAAGAAGCAGCCGCTCCGCCCAAGGTGGATCTATTCATGCCTTTCAAGGCATAAAATCAGGTGGGTTTCATTCTAATACCATTTTACTTATTTTCTTGGTTTCTAATCTCTTGTGTGGTTCGTTAGGTTGGCTCGAAGGGACAGGAGTAAGGAGAGGAGACGCCAGAACATGCTCTTCGCACCCCAGCCGAGACCAGCCAGCTCCCACCTATGCGAGGCTCTATGGGATGGCAGCTGTGCGTCCTCTTCAGCTGCTTCAGGGCATGAGAGCTCGCTTGCTCTGTGTCATCCAGGGGGATAGTGTATGTGTGTGTGTGTACGTGTATAGTGAGTGAGATGGGTAGGTAGTTTGCTGTCGTTCACATTGTGTAACGCACACAAAATGTGGTGTTACAACATATACACGATGGAAAAGGCTTATGGATCCGAAAGCATTTAATTGTCTTTTATATAATTGATTAAAAATATAACATACTTGGAACTAACTGGGGTATGGATGCATCAGAACAAAGAAGACATCGACGGCCGCTATGCAGCCGCAATTTCTCTGAAGGGATCGGTTTGCTCGCCCTTAACACTCTTGGGTGTTTGGTTGTAGTATTTCAATATTAGTAAGAATACTAAATCGGGACACCAAAGTGAGGGTGTGCATGTGTAGAAGCGTATGCATGTGTGTGGGGATGTATGTGTGTAGAAGGTAGATGTGTTGGGTCATGTGCGTGGATTGGGATGCGTATCTGTATATACTAGCATGTGCGTGGATATGCGTATATATGTTTATACACATTATAATCAATAATCATCATTGTGAGCCTTGTTAATGATAATGAAGTCAATATTCTGTGAAACGAACGTCAACTATTTTAGTCCATATTTGCATGATACATGGTCAAAACGGACATCGAGAATTTCATATTTTCAATTTTCAAAGTCTAAAGAAAGGACTTCCGGTTTAGTTTCGGATATCATCCGGTAATACGCACACAAATTTTGGTTTATATTTACATCACGCATGGTTACGACACGGAAAAATATAGCCGGTTATTCCTACAAGAAAGAACGTGGATTCTCTAGGCCGATTCATGTGAATTCTCCAAAAGTGTTTGTATCGACCCCATGCGTGATCTTGGATACTCTGCACACGCGATTTGGGATTTTACCAAGCCAGCGGCTTGAAGACTTGCGCCTGCTTACGTCTGCGTAACCTCACATTTCGATAATGATTTCAGTTATAAATAATTATATATTTGTTAAAAAACAATCTACTTGTTTGCTTTCATATATTTATCATATTTTAAAGTCTATTTTATTGTTAGTTTTCTTCGCATTCCAACAAATTTAAACAGATACACATGTGTGATGAAATAAGATTAGGTTGTTTAGGCTGAAGCTTATTTTGCGATTTCTACAAACCGAGCCTGTAAGATTAACAGGAATCAACATGTTGCGTACCCAAATTTCTTCTCTCAACTTCTACTCAATTGACTCAATGGTATCGCCCAAAAATAAACGATACAAAATTGTTTAAGTCGATTTTCAGTGAAACTTGCTGACTCACAATACGAACGTCGGCAATTTTATTTTCTTAATTTAGAAAATTGAAAAAAATTAATTTAGATTCATTCCCGAGGTAGTTTTGGTAACATAAACATAGCTCGAAAATGTATTATAAAAATATTATTTATGATAGTTTATCAAGTGAGTGATTCTATGCGTGCACGATAAGTACGAAAGGTTCATAGTGTACCATTTTTATTAATGTTACTTGTTCAAATTTATTAAATCCTTTATACCTTTTTTCTTTTACATAACCTACTCTTGGTAGTTAATCACTTA
This sequence comes from Gastracanthus pulcherrimus, assembly GCA_949152435.1. Classification (NCBI taxonomy): domain Eukaryota; kingdom Metazoa; phylum Arthropoda; class Insecta; order Hymenoptera; family Pteromalidae; genus Gastracanthus; species Gastracanthus pulcherrimus. The sequence continues at coordinate 54,017,725 of OX424575.1, read as the reverse complement.
TAAACACAGCGAAGTTGTGGAGCCTCTGACTGTTAGTATAACTAATGTGTATTACACTTCCTATGTATGTATGTGTGTGGGTTGGTGTATGGGTGTGGATTGGTGTATGTGTGTGAGTTTATATGTATGTGTGGGGGGAATATGTGTGTGGGGATGTGTATATGTAAAGGGTGATATGTGTGTTGGGGGGGGGATATGTGTGAGGCAAGAGGTATGTGTGTGGTGTACGTGCGCGTGCACGTGGGTAGTGTATGTGTGTGAGTGGTGTATGTCTACGGACGGTGTGTGTGGATTGGTGTGCGTGTACATGTGTGTGAGTGTATCTGCATATGAGTGTGGTGGACATGTGTGTGGAACCTTGTGCGTGGGTTAACGTGCGTGTGTGTATGGGAACCGAGTGAGAGTGTCTGAGGGAGTGTGCGGGAGTGTGCGTGGATGTGTGCGGGCACGGGAGCTTGTCTGTGGGAGTGTGTGCATGGAGCGTGTGCGTGGCTGTGACTGTGTAAGAGCGTGCGCGTATATGTGTGTGCGGGTTAGTATGCGTGTGTGTTTGGGAGCGAGTGTGTGTGTGTGTGTGTGTGTGTGTGGGAGCGTGTGCGTACGAGCATGTACTTGGCTCTGACGGTGTAAGTGCGTATGCGTATGTGGGAGCGTGGGCGTGAGTGTGTATGTGTGTGTAAGTGTGTGCGTGGTGGTTTGTGTGTTGGAGCGTGTGCGTGGATTGGTGTGTATGTATGGGGGTGTGTTGGTGTGTGTGTGTGTGTAGTGGTGTTGCACGTGTGTATGTTTGTGTATGTGCAAGAATTATTAATAATCATCACCGTGAGCCTAGTCAATGATAATGACGTCAACATCGTGTGAATCGAACCATTATTCCATATTTACATTTTGCAAAGTATAAATAATAGGTCTTTCGGTTTACTTTCGGATCACTCCCTATGATACGCACATAAATATTGGTCCACATTTATATCACACATGGTCACTGATTCCCACCCCCTTGCTATCTTTCATAAATTGAAAGATAGAAAATGGATCCTGTCGATTTTAAGTAAAACGGACATCTATGATTTCATATTTACAATTTTAAAGTCTAAAAGAGGGACAAAATGAAAAGAGTGAGTAAGATTTAATTTTACGCACAATGTATCGAAAAATAACAAATAACACTTAATATATATTTGGAAACTATATTCAACACTCATAATAAATCATAGTAGACATTTTTCTTCTGAAAAATTATGAAAGTAAATTTTTGTATTATTTTACTATTCAATTTATACATTTCATATTTAGTATAATCGCGTTTGTCATGCTGTACCACATTTTTTCAAAGTTTGAAATTTCCACTAGGGAGTGTAATAAAACGTAACAAAACTTATGATAGTGTTGGATTTCGGACGTTTTAAATTATATTCTCATATATTTTCTTGCGTATTTACATTTTCTTACGTTTTCATACGTTTTATTACTTTAGATTATATATTCACACTAAAAATTCAGCTCACTAAAGAGACTTCCATAATGACAAATATTAAAAAAAAAATATTTTCTAAGTGTCATTGTGTCAATACTTCTGAAGTACCTTAAAGTTTCAATTTTGTACACGTGAATTGGTTCGTACATGCCTCGCCACCAATCGGTGAAAGCTTCAAGCTATATTTTTTCACGAAATTACGAAACGTAATAAAATGTAAGGAAACAGAATAAAACATAAAAACACGTATAAAACGTAAGATAATGTAAACATGTCCGAAATCCAAAAGTTTCAAATGATTTGTTACGTTTGTTTAAGTTAGCTTACATTGTCTTACGTTATCTTACGTTTTATTACTTTTTCATTTTCACTAGGGTAGAAATTCAGCGACGTCGCCACGGACTTACGAAGGACTAAACTTGATACTAAATTTGTTAGAGAAACATAACCTTGCTTTACAGGGTAAAAGATGTCAGCCTCACAAAATAACTATTATGCCCATCTGAACGAAAATGACCACTTTTTCCCTGAAAAGGGAGACCAAAATTACACTTTTTTTGCCCTAAAAAGTAATTAGCGGGAAAATAGTTACTTCACTAGAAATTAGTTCAAATTCCATTATTTCATCAAGTTCTACCGATAACCCTGATTTTTGATTGTCTTTTAACAGTTCATTAGTCCCGCTTTCCAAGTCAAAAAGTGGCCACAGTTGAGATGGGCATAAAGTACCATATGTAACTCGAGAATAAAGTCGATTTTTCCCTCGGGTGATACTGCCCTCGCTTCGCTTCTCTCGCTTGGACAATAAACTCACCCGCGGGGAAAATATTCGACTGTTTGCCCTTGCTAAATAATGTACTATTATTTCACACTCGACCGATATGGCAATTTTTTGCCCCTGAAAAACGGGGCGAAAGTAACATATATTTCCCGTAAACCCATTTGCGGAACAAAAGTAATATTTGCGGGGCAAAAGTAAAATTAGCCGGGGAAAGTAAAATTTTCGGGGTGAAACTAAAATTTGCGGGGCAAAAGTAAAATTGAATTTTTTTTCTTTTACAATTTCTTTTTTTACACTACTATTCGTTTTATAATAAATTGATATACATCTAGTGGCTTTTTACAAACAATAAGGAAATTGTAATTACAAAATAAACAAAATCTTTATTTACATATTCTCTATTTGAGCGCGCGCATACGCATTCTTCTAGATGAACGTAGAAAAATATAAAAAAACGCGTCGGTCCTACTTTTCAGGGTCAATAAGTGGCTGCGGTCGAGAGTGGAATAAAATACTATATGTAACACGGGACGAAAGGAGATTTTTCCCGCGGGTGGGAAAAATCTGAAAATTTCGTCCCTTTATTGCATAATGTACTATTGTTACGCTTGTATAAATTGTTGCTTGTACATCGTCCCTGAAGTATTTTGAATACAGCCTCAAAATGCGTCACATCACCTTAGTAAAGTGGCACTATCTGTCAGTAGAAGCCAGGAATGCATATTTTGTCATACTGTACAACTCTCCCGTGAGCACGAAAATAAATTATCCTTTCGTGCTCGTTGCAGCCCTTGCCTCAGTAACCCTCGACATTCCTCGGCTCGCCTCGGTCCGCTTGTGTGACCCCGGCTCGGCCTGCAATGAACACTCACAAAAATCGCCTACTTTCCGCCCTTGACACACAATAATACCACAAAATTCAGTTTGAAAAATAGATATTTTAATTAGTTTTGTCGTTTAAAAAGACAGAGGAATTACTTTTTTCTTAATTTCACATGCATCTGGTGCGTTTAAATAAGTAAACTGCTAAAAAATATGTACGGCACAAATGTTTTGTCCGTCAAACAATTACGTTAAATGTACTAAAACAATCGAGGGTGATAGCATCGAATACGATAAATAGATAAATAAACAACATTTTAACCTATTTAAGCGTAGATCATAATCGTTCATATTCTGTAATAAGCGATGCAATTTTTAATTTGTGCTAAACAAGGAATACTTCATGTAAGGTAATATATACCCTAAATTTCAAAATGTGAAAAACTGTGACAAAAATATGAAAAAGTAAAACTATGAGAATTTCGTGAAAAACTGTGAAATTGGACTTACATTTGGAACAGGATTCTAAAAAATAATTATAGTATATTTCATAAATATTGTCACAGTTTTTCATAGTTTCTAACAGTTTTTCAAAGTTTTTCACAGTTTCTTACTTTTTATCACAATTTTTCACAGTTGTAATTTTCTTTATATAAGAGAATGTAATAAAAAAAATGTAAAAATCTGTGAAAAACTGTAAATACTGTGAAAAATTGTGGAATTTTTATTAGACAAAATACGTGTTTTTTATAAGTGTGAGACACTGTCAAAAATTACGAAGAACTGTGAAAACCTATGCATATTTGTTTTGTAACAGGTGTTTCAAAAATATGTGTATTTTCACATTTTTTCACACTTTCTAACATTTTTTTCATAGATGTTCACAGTTTTTCACAGTTGTCATTTCCAATAGGGTAGTAATACTTTTATTTAATAAATAAAGCATAAATTACAGCTCTATCTCGCTACTGTTATTATAAGGTGGGTGCAGGTGTGTACTTTATATACAGTGCGTCTCATAACTATAGAAACACTACAAATTTTCACGTTTAAATGTGTATATTATACCTTTTTTTAAAGAACCTGTAACTTTGGAAGCAAAAATCCGAGGATAATTTTGCAAAAAGCCAATGAATGGAAAATATATTCTCTTTAAAACATTACTAGAATATTTCTTTCGCATCAACATTAAAGAAGTTATCGTTGTTTCATAACTATAGAAACACTTTAAATTTTTAGACCCATTTAAATCAATGTAAATTTTTTATCTAGTATTCAAGTTTTGTTTAAACCGTTCGTGAATTTTTCATAAGTTAATGTAGACACAATATTTTGGTAACGTCTTAAAGAGAATAAAATTGCCTTTTATTTGCTATTTTTAAAATTATCCTTGGTTTTTTGCTTCGAAAGTTACAGGTTTTTTAAGAAAAGGTATAATACACAGATTTAAATGTAAAAATTTTTGGTGTTTCTATAGTTATGAGACGCACTGTATTAAGACATGTTACTTGAAAATTTAACAGAAATACCACACGAGTTTTTAAAGACTTCCTTTTAGTGCTATAGTTGAATAAATACGTTGTGCCACAAAATAGGCCTTGGTGTTGATATATTAGGGATTATTGAAAAATTGGTTCGTGGAGATCGTTCGAGTCAATTCTTTTATTATTTTAGGGATTAAGCAGTTGCTTATTTGGAATGTTAAAGGCACAACCGCTATTTTTAAGTTCGCCCAAGTTCCTTTTGCCTTATAATGCATTCGTATGACCATAATCCATGCATCTTTAAAATAAAATACGTAATAAAGCTACTATTTTATGTACTGTATGATTTTCTCACCTCAATACTCCGAACTGGCATGAGAATGACAGTTGAGGTTAAAATGATTAAGCAAAATACCAAAAGTTTAAGACTACGATGAAAAAAAGATAAGACTATAAGAAAATTTTAATCAATTAAAACATTCTTTTTTTTATTAAATCAACTAAATTAATTTTTTTATTTTTCAGATAAGTCTACACAATAAATTGTAGCGTATTATATCCAGATGCGGATGTGCACTATTGAAAAGCTTTGTTTTGATAAACAGATAAAATTAAAACCACAGAAAATTAATAGGATGAGTATTATTTCAATTTATGCTAGATATTTATAGTTAAAGTTTAAATGTTGATTTTCACCAAATTCTGTTTTTTGAAATTTCAGGTGCTGGCCTTCAAGATTCCAAGAGAACCTTTGTACTAAACTCTTTGAGGTTTGTAGATATTACTTTTCACTACATTAGTTATGGTATGAATATGAATTTTGCATATATGAAGCATTTCACGTCAACTCTGCCAGTGCGTCGCGCGAGTGCCGAATCATGATATTTCTAACTCGTGTTTGCGATACTAAAATGTGACTAAAAAAATATTTAATAAGCGTTTTCAATGTATTCTTCCCTCAGCTTTCTAACGGTGTAGTCATATTTTCCGAAATATTCCATTTTCACCTCTAAAAACGTCTTATATATCAAAAAGTATATTTTTAATATTTTTTTAGATGATTTAGATCGAAAGCTGAGCATTTTTTACATAGAAAAAGATACATTTGGTTCGTGGATTTTGGACTCTATTATGAAGTATAAAATAATATCAAAACATTGTAAAGTTATGAAATACAAATTTTGATTAAGCGGTAAAAGAAATTTTTAATATATGATACTTTGTCAACTGTTATCAAATATCTGAAAAATTAACTTAGAATAGTAGAGGGATAACGTTTTTTCCAGACAGACGTGAGGTCACGACGGCGGGGGTTAGGCGTCGCGGGGCGAAGTTTTTCCTGCGATGGAGGGGAGTGGTTGGAAATGAGAGTAAGAAGCATAGGGGAGCTTGGTAGTGGAAGTCAGAGAATAGATCCAAATAAAGGGTCTCCGACTTAGTGAGTGTCTCACTCACTACCAAGCTTCACCTATGCTTTTCACTCGCACTGACAGGCCCGAGGTGGCTACTATCCCTATTCCTTCCCGGTATGCAATGAAACTGTGGGTACTGGACTTTTTCTAGGAACCAGAAGATATTTTGTAAAGTTTCATCAAAATTCGTGATCTTGAGGTATAATACTTTTCTTGTCAATGTTAACAATATTAAACATTATGTATACAATATAAAAATTATTACCTTTTTTTAGATTCAAGATCGAAATATGTATTTACAAATTTTGATTATTTTTAGGGTAAGAAAAATAAGGTATATATCAGAATTGCCTATTTGACCATCCGTCCACTGTTATGAAAAGACTTACTAAAGATATTGTTTACGCTCACCCTGTATAAGATTTATTCTAGTTTTCTAAATTCTCGATCAACATAGACAACATTCTAAGTATAATTCTGATATATGATAATAGTTAATATGGTATTAAATCCTTTTAAAACTGTTCACACAAGGAAAATTTTTTTTATTTTGCTAATAATTGAAATATGTTGTAACTTACTAATATTAATTTTTATTTTAAGAATGGAAACTCACAATATTTATATACACTGCTCGATCATCACAAATACAATGACGAGTTGTATTAAGTTCTAAACAATGTTTTACTGGTGCACGTGAATGTATTATAATTTAAATATCAATATGGTCAGCTTGAATTTTTAAATTGAAGATTTAAAAAAATAATTTGCAGATTTTGATTGTTTGTAGAATATGAAAATTACAATATTTGAATAGAGCCAAATGATTACACACACTGACTATTATCGTATATCTAAATTAGTCTTAAAATATTGTAACGTATTGATCAAGAGTTCGGTAAACTGAAGTAATCCTAAATAATTCTATCGTCAACAATATTCTAAGTAGGGGTGGCGTTTTTTCCGGACAGACGTGACGTCACGGCGGCGGGGCGAAGTTTTTCCTGCGATGGAGGGGAGCGGCGGACCTGGCGGGGCGAGTTATTTCTGGAGTAGGTGGGGGGAGAGGAGTCAGCGAGACTGTGGGGCGAGGTTTTTCTAGGGAGTCGCGACCGCGGTCGCGGGGCGAAGTTTTTCTAGGGGTAGAGTGGAGCCGCGGTTGCGGGGCGAGTTTATTCTGCAGCGGTCGTCGTCCCGGTTTTCCGTGGCGCTAAAGCTCCTCGGCATGGTAGAATGCGGGTGGGAGTGTGGTGGTTGAGAAGAATGGAGTATAAGTATATAATTAAATTGCAAATGTTGCAAATTTTTGCAAAAAAATTTTTTAATGGAAATTTAAAGTATATAAGAAAATCAATATTTTTTTATGAGAGAGTGTGTCTATTTATGTGGATTTTTTCGGAGAGAAGGATGATGGTGTTTCGTGAGAGTATATTTGGAAAAAGTGTGACTGCGAGTAGGTGGCTGTTTTTCCAGACAAACGTGACGTCACGACGGCGGGGGATAGGAGTCGCGGGCCGAAGTTTTTCCTGTGATGGAGGGGAGACGCATGTGCGGCGCGTCGGCTGTCGTGGTAACAGTCGTGGGAGTGAGGTTTTTCTGGGAGTAGGTGTGAAGGGGGGCTTTTTTGTGTGTAGGTGGAGGAAACTCGGGTGAGGCGTGGCCGCGGCCGCGGGAAGGCGAGGTTTTTCTGATGTAGGTCGGGGGGCGCCGTTTTGAGGCACGCTTTTTTCCAGACGTACGAGCGTGCCCGTGTGGTCAGGATGTGGGAGAATTGTGGATAAGGAGAATGGGGTATAAGGTTATTGGAAATGTTGCAAATTTTTGCAAAAAAGATTTTTTAATGAAAATTCAAAGCATTTGAATTTAAGTATATTTAAAGAAGATTATTCTTTTTTATTCAGCAACACCTCGATATCAATTTTTCGTTTTAACATAACTTCACCCCTATTATCACTGTATTTCGTCTCGCACTTTTTGAACATGACACTATATATTTTAGCCGTAGTCGGTGTTTCTCACGAGAAAGAAACCTGAAACTGTCTATTGATAAAGCAGAAGAGCAGCGAATGGTAAGTACCACTGTTCGGTGGAGTCGTGATGGTATTCGACTAAGAAGCTGTGGCTCGCTGGTGTCAAGTAGCGCGGAGCACTTCTTTAAACCCTTGCATTTTGAGCGCTGGAGTGACATAGTCGCGTGGTGGGTACATCTGTATGCCATAAAGTCGGTGAACTACTGTAATGTATATGTTACATTTAAAATCAGGAAATTTCTGAATCTTATTTTCAGCTCTGCATAGAAAAGACATTTTTCAGGGGAGTAAACAAATGGTAGCGAGTATCTGTTTGCAATAAAGATGCCACACCGAAATGTTTTACGCCGCTTCACTTCGGAAGTCAAATGCATGTAATTTAAAATCTATTTTTCGATTTTAAGTGTACGATCAGAGGGAATTTCCCCTTGTCAGAGCTGTACAAGTTGCTGTAAGTTATTTGCGCATGGTGAGAGGATTTTAAATGAGAAAAGTTGTAACGTGGTATTTTGTTACTCTAATTTATTTATAATTGTTGCTCAGCACTTTACCGAATTTATCTATATTTTTATATAATGGACGCCAGGTAAAGCGCGGCTAGCCCTGCACGAATCCCTTTCCCCAGTTTCGTGAAGTGGAAAATCAGGAACATATACTCATATAATAATTACACAAATCTCACTCTTTAAGTACCTAGGCTTTATTATAAATCACAATATGTACTGTCCCCAAATTTACAAGTCTCGCAGAATTTACCGGTCGCTAAACAATATGGCTACGCTAGCCCACGCACGCGTCTTCCGCGACGACCAAATCACCGCGTTTCCCGAGTTTTCCGAATATCGCGTAATATCCCCCTTTTTCCACACTACAATTCATAATCTTCAACGGGCCCGACACGCACTGATTCTAAACGACGATGTCACATCACCAACGAGTTTACTCCATTGCCCCCGAGCACATGGCGGTAATATGCTATATATATTAAATTATAACTCTATCTATAAGTGCCGAGGGAAGCTCGACAATTACAGCCCACTCACCGTCGCTAATTGTGGTCGCCTAGCGGTGCTCCTTGTACTCCTGGTCGCTATTACTTCCGCCGATTCTATTCTCGCTACTATATGTCCGCCGATTTTACGATAAGACTCGATAGGTGCTCGCAACGTACGTCTGTATTCTTTAACGGGCGGGCAGGCAATGCCCAAACTCGGAGAGGGCGGAAATCTCTTCCAAATTTTCAACTCTTCTTCTTGACTACCTTGAGCTCACACACTTGTTGCTTCCGCCCCATTCTTGCTGTTGATTGGCCTTGATTTTCCCTAAATGCGAAAATCAAGGCTAAGTCTGCGTCAATTTGAGTCGCAAATTTCCATTGGTCCACTCCGCGATTGCCGCCCTGCCCACGAAGCGCGGGCAATATGAATTGCTAAATATACACGCGCGGACAACCCGGCGTGTATATCTATATCAGGCGCTTTCGGTTTTGTCTACAATAGACCGGCAGCTTCATGCGGCTCGCGGCGCAGCGGCTACTAGCTCTCCGCATGCTGTCGACAGCCACGTCGGTATCTCTCTCTCTCTCTCTCTCTCTCTCTCTCTCTCTCTGTCTCTCTCTCTCTCTGTCTCGTGGCTACAGCCGAGACATTGTGCGGGGGCAGTGGCTCATCATCCTCGAGAGGCGACGGAGAAAGTGCAAGCGAGAGAGAGAGAGGGTCGCGCGTACAGAGTGCAGTGGTGTTGGGACCGTGCGTGTGTGTGTATAGGCTCGACGTCGGTGCTCGCTCCGAGCAGTCTTCGATGCGGCGCGATCAGCTGGTGCCGCTGGTATGGGTGTGTACGTGTGTGTGTTGGTCTGTGACTTTCCTCGGTCGCGACTCTCCTTATCCTCATTTCCTCAACAAATAAATTAACAATTCCCCCCCATTAATAACAATACCTATTTAATACAAATTACTCGGCTCTGGTGACGGGTGATTTGGTCGCGATTGACTGCCCGTGTTTTAATAACATTGGGACACAAAATACGCGTCACAAAGTATTTGAAACAATTAATTTTGAAAAAAGTTCAAACTTTTACAAAAGAATCACAAGGTTTTATCTGTGATCATCATAAGGTTAAATATTTGGATTATTATTCATCGTTCCAGCGTAAGTGCTGTGAACCTTTTGAGAAGCATGGTACAAGAACAGGAAATTTGAGAAATATTACTTTAGAAATTGGCAATAATTTCAATCAAGTTGGTGAAGAGGTTGTTTTGATCTCTGGAAAAAAGTGTGTCCTAAATGTTACGACATAGTAACTTCAAAAATCAAATATTGGAAAGATACACAGCAAGCAACTGCAAATTTGTCTCAGGCAACTATTTCTGACAGCATTCCATCAATCGAATCAAGTTCAGGATCAGTTTTTTATACCGAGAGTCAAGAAAAGGAGAAAAAGCAAAAAAATTTAAAAAGAATGTTGGAGTTTTCGACTTGTCACCACCTAAAAGACAAAAGCTTACAAAGGACCGTGTAAAAAAGAATGTTGTAAAATTAGTCAGTACTATTTGTCACCAAGTTACTAATGAGTTGAGCAATGTATATGATATTGAGTTTGATCATGCTACAGATCTCGATACGCTACAACAGGATCGCTTATCATTTCAAGCTGTTATAGAGAATATAAAATCTAGTTACAACAAAGCAAATACTGTCGAAGAAAAAATTCGTTTATTAACACTATTGCCATGTGACTGGACATATAATAAAGTGTTCCAACATTTACGTTGCTCACGTTACTATTTTCGAAAAGCTAATGAATTAAGAGAACGTTTCGGTAAGTAATTAAACTAATTCATTAATAAAACTACTACGAGTATTAAGGCAGGTTTGCGGTGGATTTGCCCTATATATTCAATAATTTTTATTTCATACAAAAAATAATCTTTATTGTTCAAACTTTTTACATATTAAAATACACATTTTGAAGATATAAAAATTTTTTTTTTTTTACGGATTTTTCTGGACAAAATGGCCGCCTCAAAATTGTTCTTTTGTTTGACTGTCGACACGCTATCTCACCAACGGATCATCTGAAATCAAAAAACTAAAAAGATTCTTAAAACTTATAGTTTTGGCTATTGCATAGTCTAGGATATTTCATTTTTACTGGAAAAAAACAAAATGGCGGACTTTTGAATTTTTTGGCTCTTTTTTTGCAACATAAATTGTTTATAACTTTTTGAAAAATTTATTGATCGTTATAATCCTAGATCATACAATAAGAACATAAGTCAGGATTAAGCTGTTCAAATTTCAACTGAATCGGTGTAGTAGTTTTTTTTAAATCGTGTCGATAGAGTTGAAAAGCGTTGTTTCGAGAAAAACGCGTTAAAAGTTTTTTTTTTATGAAAATTTGAGAAAAAAAGGGTCTTACACTCAATCAGCGATGCCAGCTCCATATATAACTCCTTCAGCTTCCTCGTAAGCATCATTTTCTCGTATTCTAGCGTTTCTGCGGGCCACCCTGCTTTCTTTTGAAGCCTGAGAAGCAACCCGTTCGGCTTTCCGCACGCGCGTTGCATTGACTTTCTCAGCGTATTTTTGAGCCTCACTGCCTATTGTTACGCCCATAACACTCATTATTTTTAATACTGTACTGAAGCCTTCATTAAAAGTGCATGCTGCTGTATAAGCTGTTATTTCAACGATTTTTTTCCCACAAAAAGTGTGTTTTGGAGCCATGGCCCAAACACAAGAATTAAAACTTTCATTATTGTTCTGAGTGTTTGCGCCAGTGCATCTTTCTAATAAATCTTCACTAGTGAGGTATTCATAAATTGGTTTAAGTACTGCTTGAGTATCGTTGTCAAAAGCGGGGGATGCTTAAAAGTACTCAGTTTATTCTGTGCTGCTGCTAAACGATACTTACACCAAGAATCGTCTGGGCAGTATTGGTGCTGTGGATTGTCGTCGGTCGAGCTTCTATGGTAGAATGTGGCCCAAATAGCTTTTTTCATTTCTTCGGGTGAGTCAGGATGATTCAGAACAGCAATGCCATAAAAAGCGGATAATTCGGACATAACTTTACCAGTTAAAGCCAAAGTTTTCGGAGTATCGGCTTTTTTGTTGGATGTCGATTTTTTCGCGCCTGATTTTTTCAAGGCAGCTTCTTCTATAGCTTTTTAGCTTTTTTTAACTGAGTTAACTGCTTCTTAGCCTCTTTGGCTCTCCGAAACATCCTTTTTTTTCACGTGTAAAACGCATTCTTTCTTCTTTACAATTACTTCGTCTCCATAAAGTTTTTCATCGATTACATTTTTGAAGGTTTTGGTGTCACTGTCACCTATATAATATTCATAAATAGCTTTATAAAGTTCAATGGATCTTTTGAACATGTCCAGAATTCCATTCGATTCCATCATTCCAGAACTACCTTCATGATTAGCTGTGCAATCTTGTTCATGATCTTCAAACCAAGCTTCAAATTCAGGAGTATTATGGTCACCATCGTAGGTTTCACACGCTCTGCAAAACTTTGACTTCACTTCGAGATCTAAAACTTTATTTGTATATTTGCCTATCAAACTGACTAAGCCAAGTAACGACGAAAAACATCTTTTTGGCCGTGAACCATCTCTGGAGACTGTGAACCGATTTTCAATCTGCCGCGTTTGCTTTTTTCTCCTCATTTACAGCTTTTTTAAAAGCTAATAATGCTACTGATTTGGCTGCTATGTGAATGTTATTAACAATATCATAATATCCATTTTCACTAAATCCAGTACACAAATCGATCAATCCACAAAAATGATTCAGACCCTGAATACCTATGCCAAGAAGCATCATTACGAAAGCAAATCTTCTGTTTATTTCGTAACCAGAGCTAATTTTTGGACTCGATGGAATGCGAACGTCATTTTCACATTTACACGCCACATTTAAATCAAAGCCTAAACCTTTCTGATTCAATTTCGAAAAACGCACTTCACTTTTGCATGTTTTACAAATCACAATGTTCTGTAAGGCCAAGAATACACTATAAGAGACTATACAGTATAGCATAGTTGGATCGACTGCAACTTGAAAATCAAGCTCACTATTATGAATTTTTTTTGCAGAAGTACTAGTTAAACTTGAATCAGCATCAGAAGTATGCCGATTCCCGTGAAACGAGCGTTTTCTTGATCGGCCTGGCTTATTTTCGTTCTCTGCTGCCCTTTCGATCACACATAGTAAAAATACTACTTTTTCACAACGGTTCAATTTCACAACGACGCGACGCTTGGGATGACTGAGCGGGCACTGAATTAGGTAAATGGCCACCAATACTGCTATTTACGAAGGGGGATATTGGGGGACAAGTTAATAAAAATTGGAATGCGTCTTAGTTTTTAACTTTATATTTCATTTCAGGTGTTATGGCAGAAACTCCTCGAAAAATTAAACAGATATTTTCACCAGAATTTATTGAATCGATAAAAGAGTTCTACAGAGATGATTCAAATAGCAGAATTTGTGCTGGTGCGAAAGAATGTATCAGTGTTATTAACGAGCATACACAAAAACGAGAGCTCCGTCAAAAAAGATTAATTCTCTATAACTTAAAAGATCTTTATGGAAAGTATGTAAAGGAGAACACGTCAAACAAAATACCGGGTTTTTCAAGCTTTGCAAGTTTACGCCCGACTGAATGTGTCTTGGCAGGAAGTCCTGGAACGCAGTATGTATGTGTCTGCTCTCAGCATCAAAATGTTAAGATAAAATTACAAGCCTTAAATTCTAAAATATCTTATAGAGATATACTTGAACGTATGGTATGTTCAGTAGATAAAAGTAATTGTATGCTGCATTTATGTAACAATTGTCCTGGAAAGCAAGCTGTTTACAATTATTTTAAATAAAATAATTTTTTAAAAAACGATAGCCATATAACCTATTATAACTGGAAGCCAATAAATATTGAAAATAAAAAAGATGGCCAAAAATCACAAACAGTTAGCAGAGTTACTCTTCAAAGAATAACTGAATTGTTGGATATCTTTCTGAAGGACTTAGAAAATGAACTCTGGGAATTGTGCGAGCATCATTTTATAGCTGAAACTCAAAAGGATTATCTTGTTCATCTGAAAAAAAACTTAGTTTCAGATACATGTATAATAATAATGGATTTTGCAGAGAATTATTCTTTTATTGCTCAGGATTCCATTCAAGCTTTTTATTTTAATACCATTCAAGCTACATTGCATCCATTTACAATGTATTATAAAACTCCGAATGATGATAAACTACAATGTGCAAGTTCTTGTGTAATCAGTGATTAGGTGAAGCATAATGCTTTTGTTGTTAATGCTTTTCAAGAACCTATATTGAAAACGATTTTAGAAACGTATCAGTGGATACAAAAAGTCATCTATTTTTCTGATGGTGCACCTACTCAGTACAAAAATGAGTAAGTAAATATCAAAATGATTCTTCGTAATAGCGTACAAAAAATTTGTTATATCATTAAATCTACTGAAAATGTTAATTTGAATGCATTATAAGGTGTACAGATTCAATAAATGTGGGTTTCGAGTAGTTTACAAAGATTACCCTTTAGTCGGTCATTTGGTTAAAATTTCAACTTTTTTATTAAAAGAGATAAGTAAATAAAAAAAATACTGGCTGATTCTAAATGAAAAAGAACACAAAATGGTATGTATGATTTTTTCTGTAAACCCAATAGTTTGTTAATTAAAAATAGCTCAAGATAAAAAAATCAAGTTTCTTTGTATTTTTAATTCACAAACTATTGGGTTTACAGAAAAAATCATAGATACCTTTTTGTGTTCTTTTTTCATTTAGAATCAGCCAGTATTTTTGTCTAATGCTCGTTAAAAACACTTATACAATCTTTCGCACCAGCACAAATTCAGCTATTTGAATCATCTCTGTAGAACTCTTTTATCGATTCAATAAATTCTGGTGAAAATATCTGTTTAATTTTTCGAGGAGTTTCTGCCATAACACCTGAAATGAAATATAAAGTTAAAAACTAAGAAGCATTCCAATTTTTATTAACTTGTAGAATAAAATTTATCTAAAAAAAATTAGATATAGAAATAACATTTTAATAGTACTTTTATTAATGAATTAGTTTAATTAATTACCGAAACGTTCTCTTAATTCATTAGCTTTTCGAAAATAGTAACGTGTGCAACGTAAATGTTGGAACACTTTATTATATGTCCAGTCACATGGCAATAGTGTTAATAAACGAATTTTTTCTTCGACAGTATTTGCTTTGTTGTAACTAGATTTTATATTCTCTATAACAGCTTGAAATGATAAGCGATCCTGTTGTAGCGTATCGAGATCTGTAGCATGATCAAACTCAATATCATATACATTGCTCAACTCATTAGTAACTTGGTGACAAATAGTACTGACTAATTTTACAACATTCTTTTTTACACGGTCCTTTGTAAGCTTTTGTCTTTTAGGTGGTGACAAGTCGAAAACTCCAACATTCTTTTTAAATTTTTTTGCTTTTTCTCCTTTTCTTGACTCTCGGTATAAAAAACTGATCCTGAACTTGATTCGATTGATGGAATGCTGTCAGAAATAGTTGCCTGAGACAAATTTGCAGTTGCTTGCTGTGTATCTTTCCAATATTTGATTTTTGAAGTTACTATGTCGTAACATTTAGGACACACTTTTTTTCCAGAGATCAAAACAACCTCTTCACCAACTTGATTGAAATTATTGCCAATTTCTAAAGTAATATTTCTCAAATTTCCTGTTCTTGTACCATGCTTCTCAAAAGGTTCCATATATTTCCAAATAATCCAAATATTTAACCTTATGATGATCACAGATAAAACCTTGTGATTCTTTTGTAAAAGTTTAAACTCTATATTCTAGCAGTACTAGATTATCTGATGGCAAATCTTTTAGGTTATTCAAACAGGCTTTCTTTGATAATGATTTTAAATGACATTCATCGTCAATTAATGAGCCAATATAACATTGACTATCACTCATTTTTGCAACCCAAATTAAAAAAAAAACAGGCCGCAACAAACAGTGTAAATAAATTTTTTTCTTCCTCGTTAAACGTATCGGTTCCAAAATATGTACTCCAGTATAGTTCCATATACAAATATAAACAGTGTAGAATCCATCTGTAAAAGGGAGATTGCGATAGGGAGCTACTTCAGAGGGCTTCTTGATACATCGCGGAGCGTTGCGCGCGCCTCTAGAGGATATAAATATAAATAGTGTAGTGTCTAGTTATGTTGCAGAAAACATAAAGGGCCTGTTCTCAGAAAAGTAATAAGGAACATATATAAAAGATATGAGCACAGAAAAAGGAACGAGGAACAGATATTGAACACACGGAACACGTGCTCCGTTGTCAATTCAAAAAATATTGATTTGTTATTACGTAAAATAATTATTTTATATTTAACTTCCCCGCTATACCGCCGCGCGACGTTCGTTTATAATAAAATATAACGGTGTCGTCATATTCGTTGCAGCCGCACGAACGTCAGTCGCGTGCAATGCGGCTTAGATGACTCCTCGCTATGTAATCGAGACTTCTGTCTCGTTTTTGGCAATGTGCGAGACAAAGTGGACCGTGCACAAGTCGCCGGTGCAGCGGCTAGAGCATGTATACGCACGTGCGTCGGGAAGGGAAGCATATTGCGTGTAATTATGCTCGATTTCAGCCAAATCTGACGTTAGAACAAAAGTCACAACTCCGAAACAAAGTCTAGGGGCAGAACAAAACTTTAGGGTGGTTTTCTACTATGTTTGAGCTAACTTTTAGGCCTAGATAGGTTAAGATTGGTACATGTAGAAATGTGCTACAGAGGTGCCAACTTCGCGATTTTTGAAAAATAGGCTACCTTCCAAGACCTATAACTCTAGTTCTAATCGATGGATTTTAAAAATCGACATATTGAATTGAAGATCTATCCGAAATGAACTTTTTGAGAGGTGTTTAGCCTAATTCGCCTGAAAGCTGATGGAATGGAGACCGATTGAAAATCACCAAAAAACCATTGATTTTGGTGTCTACTGCTGTTCGAGCCATTTCCGCTATTTAAATATATATGTCATGGGAGTATTTTTTACTCAAATTTAACATAATTACCGACAGATTTCCGAAGAATTTTTTTTTTTCATAATGCAAAGTTGTGGGAATTTTTTTAAATTAGTCACTTTTTAGCGATTTTTGAAAATTCAAAAAATTCTACAGGACCACAGGTGGCATCTAGAGGGCTGAAAATTTATGAACAACCTTGTTTTCTAATGTACTTTCATAGAAAAAATCGGCGGTAACAATGGCCGACCTTCCCGCGCAGCGTTTTGTAAAACTTGACTGAAATTACCCATATATTTATATATATATATATATATATATATATATATATATATATATATATATATATATATATATATATATATATATATATATATATATATATTACGGAATATATTACGAAACGAACGATCGACGAACGATCGCTGTAAATCGAACGCACCACAGAGTTTGATGAGTCGTTCGTGTTCCTTTGCATTAAGCTGCCCTCTATGTATTATCTACGAATTTTTGCAGTTTTTAATTTTTATAGAAAAATTAAAATCCCGGTTTGTCGATATTAAATAAAACATCACTCACGTAATGACAGTACTTAATATATTTAGTTATTAAATTTTCTCAAAACAAGTATGGATTTTTTAAACAGCATTTGTAATAACTTTTTTCAAAATTAATTGTTTCAAATACTTTGTGACGCGTATTTTGCGTCCCAATGTTATTAAAACACGGGCAGTCAATCGCGACCAAATCACCTGTTACCAGAGCCGAGCAATTTGTATTAAATAGTTATTGTTATTAATAGGGGGGAATTGTTAATTTATTTGTTGAGGAAATGGGGATAAGGAGAGTCGCGACCGAGGAAAGTCACAGACCAACACACACACGCACACACCCATATACCAGCGGCACCAGCTGATCGTATATATATTACGGTATCTGCGGTCAAAGCATATACCATCGTGTTAAAAAATCGATATATATATATATATATATAATATATAATTTTCGGGATCTGATTTTCAGCTCTACGTATACAAGGGATATTTCTCAACAGGGTAAGTAGATGGTAGCAGGTATCTGTTTGTAATAAAGATGTCACATCCAAGAGTCTGTACGCATCGGAAGTTAACTGCATGTAATTTAAAACCTCTTAGTCGTTTTAAGTATATGGTCAGAAGTAGTATCACATGGTCAGTTGAGTGAGGGTGGAAAAGTGGGGAAAAGTGGGAACAGGGGCGTCGCGAAAGCTTTAATGAAAAGTCTCACGGAGAACATAGATAGTTGTCGGTCAATAAGAAAGAAAGAAAGAAAAAAACACGTACATCAACGGATCAGAGACTTGCATCAATCCCTATTTAAATTCGTACTACCTCATGTAAAATGGCATCTCACGGATCAAACGAGTTAGCTACAAGAGTAGTTCAAGACGAGGATAATGAAGAGCTGTGGGTAAACGATATACATTTTTCAACTTTTAAATATGTTTATTAATTTATTATAAATTTAAGCCTTTAAACGAAGGGGAGCTACCAGTATGGTAATGCCTACGCCAGAAAATACAGCAAGAAAAATCTCGAGAGAAACTGATTGTACACCATAGAGGGCGTGTAGAAAGACTACGATACATTAAGTTTAATGCTAACAAAAACGTAAAAGTGAGTTTGTGGATAAAACAATTTATAAGATGTTTATTTAAAACTTATAAAAAAAATGTATTTTCTTAGCAACCTGTATATCATTTCGAGTTTTTACATAATACCTCCACCACCTCTGTGTGATGGTATTTTTTATCTTAACAACCCAACTTAATTCCCCACACCGATCCTGCATTCACCCAAGTTACCGACATGGCAGATTTCTACCTTTGACTGAGTTCTTTTCCGACAGGAAACAGAAAGAAAAAATCCTCGATCTGCTCCCACCGGGAATCGAACTCCTCCCCCGATCGCTCAGGCGAGCGTATCTCCGCTAGCTAAAGCGTACGCCTTAACCAACTACACTACGCATGCCCTTATTTAAAACTTATATTAATACATGTATTTCTTTACAGCACACTTAACAGTTTTATGTAATCGTTTAAAAAAATACGTAGAAGTTGAAGAAAATAAGGATGATTTTAAAACTAAGGAAATAGTTAAGATGGTTCAACAGGCCTTAAAGTTAATATTTAGCTAGGCTGTAGAGCTTAGAGTAAGTACTATACCTTATATTGATGTACCTTATTGTTTGTCAAGGGCATGTAAACTAATTTTAATTTTTGTTATGGTTTTAGGATCCGTTTTTTATAAAAGTAGTTTCATAATTAAAAACTAGCGGATGGCATAAGATTCCAAATTGCGCAATTACACCTAAAACATGGCGAGATTGGCGACGCGGCAAGTCGCTTTGGATTTTCATAAACAGAATTCAGGATTACATAATTAACTTCAAGGAGGCAATTTTTCCGAAGAATCGATTAACAATCTTTAGTAAAGATTCAGACTCGTATTCAGAGGAAGAATTTGAGTGCAACAATTTTGATGATTGATTGGTTTTTAAACTACTGTAATTATTCGAAATCGAGTGATTTTATAAAACATTATATTGAAATTGTATACTTATAATACATTTCATAGTGATTATCTTATCCAAGGATTTCGTAATTCTTGAAACATAGAAAGATTTGCTTGTATGTGTCTATATACGCGCGCGCGTGCGTCTGTGTGTGTCTGTATATGTGTGTGTGCGTGTACGAACGGACGCGTGATATTTATATGAAATTATAATTTTTGTATTCGTTCATTTTTTTGTGATATTAATAAAGTATTATTATATGCATATGACTGTCTTGTTTCGATTACTTATCTTATTATTTCACCCATTTATTCCGTTATTTCACATTTGTTCAAGTAAAAAGTGGAGAACAATTTTTGTTTTATTTTATTTTCTTTTAATATCTTTGATTTTTTGCAATTTGTATAATAGCAAATATTTTACATAGATAAATAAAATTAAAGTTTGAAATCAAATGAATGTCAAATATCGTATTTAAATCGTTTAAATGTTGTAGAAGAAATATAAAGTTAAGTGCAACAAAACTTCAAAATATTTTTAAAACTTTTTTTGAAATATTCATAAGAAAAATTGTTCATCTTTTACAACTTGTATAACATAAATGTTGGAAAACCAATTATACAGTGTAAGAGGTTACAAGGCAAGAAACATTAAACTATTTTTCATCTTCTTGAAATTTTAACATGAAATATTTCTTAAAAATACTTTTTAAATAATACATGAAAACGTATTTTGAAAGTTTGTAAAATATTTATAAGATGGAAAGTGTAGATAGAAGCATTTACTGCTTTATAAGAAAAAGCTTTCGATTTGTACAACCTATCTAATACAAAAGATTACGCGAAGTAAAATATTTTTGAAAAGAATAATAAAAGATTGGAATCTACTTACTCCATGCTCTTTAGCCCAGCTAAATATTAACTTTAAGGTCTGTTGAACCAACTTAACTATATCCTTAGTCTTAAAATCATCCGTATTTTCTTCAACTTCTACGTATGCTTTTAAACTGTTAAATAAAACAGGCAAGTGGTGATGTAAAGAAAAACATGCATTAATATAAGTTTTAAATAAGGTCTGCGTAGCGTAGTTGGTTAAGGCGTACGCCTTAGCTAGCGGAGATACGCTTGCCTGAGCGGTCGGGGGAGGGGTCGATTCCCGTTGGGAGTAGATCGAGGATTTTTTCTCTCTGTTTCCTGCCGGAAAATGACTCAGACGACGCATTAGTCCTGGCGGAGGTTTTTTCCTACGGGTTTTTCCTCCGTCACAGGTTTTCAGCACAGGTAGAAATCTGCAATGTCGGTAACTTGGGCGAATGCGGGATCGGTGTGGGGAATTAAGTTGGGTTGTTAAGATCAAAAATACCTTCACACAGAGGTGGTGGAGGTATTCTGTAAAAACCCGAAATGGTATACAGGTTGCTAAGAAAATAAATTGTTTTTTTATAAGTTTTAAATAAACATCTTATAATTTGTTTTATCCTCAAACTCACTTTTACATTTTTGTTAGCATTAAACTTAATGTATCGTAGTATTTCTATAGGCCTTCTATGGTGCACCATCAGTTTCTCTCGAGATTTTTCTTGCTGTATTTTCTGGCGTAGGCATTACCATACACTGTTGAGATATATCCCTTGTCTATGTATAGCTGAAAATCAGATCCCAAAAATTCGAGTTTCCTGTTTTTAAAAGTAACATGTAAAGTACAGTAATTCACTGACTTTATAGCATATAGATGTTCCCGCCACGCGACTATGTCTTGTGGTGACAGTTTCAGGTTTCAAAATACAGTGATAATAGGGGTGAAGTTATGTTAAAACGAAAAAATGATATCGAGGTTTTGCTGAATAAAAAAGGAAATTGTTTATGGTCGAATGCGAGAGCGAAGATTTAAGAAAATACGCTTTTGAGAATAATCTTCTTTCCACTGTATATGCCTTGAATAACTCTTAAAAAAAAATTGTCGTCAGTGTACGATATGAGGACGAAAGTGAAATTCAAAATAAGTTGAATATTATTACAGAGTATTTTGAATCAAATAGTTACACTCAGCACGAACGTCTCAACTTGCAAGATATAGACATTCTCTTTACAACATCTTCTGATGTAAAATCAGTTGTCTTTGATAACCACCTGAATGACCGTTGTTCTACGGATGCTAAACGGAAAAGAAACTATATACCTGCTGTAGTTATGCAAAAAAGAACTTTCCTCAGATTTCAGAGATCCATCGTCTGCATTGAGGAGAGATACCGACGCCTTGCGTGTGTAACGCCTCTCGTTAACTAGTGTAAGAATATTATTAATGAGCTAAAAAACATTATCCAAATAACGGATTTTTAAAAGAAAAACAGTGAAGGTATAATAAGATCCGTGATTCAGGAAAAAGCGCCGATTCTAAAAAATATTATAAAAAGCAAATTCGACTCAGCAGTTTTTTAAAGTTTTTTCGAATACTATTTTGACATTGTATATTCTGAATTAACATCAGTGTATAACCCTATTTTGTACAACCAGTTATTAAATTTGTATTCAAGCAAGAATATACGACCTAATTTTAATGAAAATATTACATATTAGCTGTATAAACACGTATATTTTAAGCTGTATATTGTAAATAAAGCGTCATTAATTTTTGAATAAACAAAAATAAACTATTAATTATCAGTCTCCTTATTTCATAGCCCGAACCTCACCATTTATTTCCCCCAAAATAGCGATACATGTATACAGCTACACATATACACATATACGATACACGTCTTGAGCTACCCGCGCGCCTCTAACTCTCCGTAACGTAGCCGGCGCCATGACTCGTCGCCACCTACAGATAACCCCAAATTGGCACATGCACCCGTACAACGGACATCTGTTTCCAATCTACACTTCTCTATTTCTATCTCTCACTC
Source organism: Gastracanthus pulcherrimus (assembly GCA_949152435.1). Lineage (NCBI taxonomy): Eukaryota > Metazoa > Arthropoda > Insecta > Hymenoptera > Pteromalidae > Gastracanthus > Gastracanthus pulcherrimus. The sequence continues at coordinate 53,995,185 of OX424575.1, read as the reverse complement.
TCTATGTATGGAAGTCATTTATATTACACCACCCGAATTTTCTTACAATTTTTTGGAACTCTTAAGACTTCCGGCTTCCCTCTACGATGAAAGTGTCGCACACATCTTCCTGCTAACTATTTAGTGAGATAAACTCCTTATACTCGTATCTTTAATTTTTCCTTTTTACTCTTCTTACGTATTCCTAGATATATATTATCTTCGGCCTCTATACTCTTGAAATAGCTACTGGCTGTGCCCATTCTTGCATTAATTTTCTGTTTTATATCTCTCGCGGATTTTTTCTTGCTATATTTTGTACAATACTTTCACATGATACCCGAATTGACACACTTTCAAGCTCGCAAGAAAACAGTAAACGAAAAGATACCCCTTTTAGATACTTTATTTTTTATACAGTATTTAAAATGCTATATTTAAAATACTGTATTTTGAATAATGTTTTTAAAATATATTACAGTAGAACCTCCCGTCACTGTAAAACTCGGTACTAACTATCCCCCGGCATTTTGAATTGGCGCCAGTCAATCAGCGTTGAGTACAATGGCCGTATCTAAGTAAAAATATTAACTTTCCCCAGTACCTTCCCCATAATCAAATATTATCAGTGCTATCCTTTTATACAGTTTTATTAAATTTTATATGTAATTATATAATTCTTTTTTATAAACTTTTCTTTTACAAATTTTCAGGTTGAACGTTTTTTTAACTTTTTTATTAAAATTTGTTGGCTTAAACCTTTGTAAGAACTTTTTCTATCATATTTTTTCGGTTTGAACCTTTTCATAAAACTTTTCCGCTAAGTTGAGGTGCGGGGCCCTACACATATATAATGCCGGCCCTAAAAAAGTCACAGTGGCTAGATGCTCCGTAGTCACAGTGCCAAGTGATTTACAATTTCGTGAGTCACAGTGCTGGGAGGTTCTACTGATGTATTTAAAATACAGTATTTTAACATAGGTACTGTTATTAAAATACTGTATTTTAAATACAAGTATTTGTTAAATGTTGACGTTAATTTTAGTATTTAAAGACGTCTTTAAAATACTGCCCAGCCCTGATTATAAATTTCATAACAAAAATTATTCGCTTAGCCTTTTTTATATTACGGCCTGCACAATAAAGTTTTCGTATCTTTCAAACAAATTTAATATCTCAACTGAAGAAGCTTTAGAATCACATGAAAACTTTAAATAAGTTTCCCCCTAAGAAACGATATCTAGATATATATTAAATAACATAGCATTCTTTTGTCAAATGAATATTAGCAAGCAATGGGTATTCCAAATTAAAAATAGTAATAGTTTGTTTAGCCCTAAAATTTAAATAAGTTTTTATAAATAAAAGTTAAATTACATAAAACAATATTACTTCATTAATATAATATAATTAAGAATTCGAATGATTTTCAAAAATGCATAAATGAGTTAGAAAATGGTTCATTATTGACAGTAAATTATTTTTCAGAATTTTTCTAACCCGAATTTAATGCAAAAACTACTTCTTTCAACACATGCATGAAGTTGGCCTTTTTCCATGCTTGTGAACCGATTGGAAAATTAAGTAGGGGAAAGTGGCCCAGTATGGGACACTTTATGTTTACTGTGTATCAAATCTTTGTTTGATAATCAAATTTAACTTTACAAGACTCTTTTAATAGTTTTTATGCCCATCTAAACGAAAATGGCCACTTTTTTCCTCGAAAAGCGAGACCAAAATTACACCTTTTGCCGGCAAAAGTGATTAGCGGGAAAAAAGTGACTTCGATACAAACTAGTCCAATTCCTTTATTTTATAAGTTCTACCAATAACTGTGATTTTCGATTGTCTTTTAAAAATAGTGTCTTTCAACAGTCCATTAGTCCCGCTTACCAAGTCAAAAAGTGGCCACAGTCGAGAAAAAAGTCGATTTTTTCCTCGGGTGATACTGCCCTTGCTTCGTTTCGCTCGCTCGGGCAGTAAACTCACCCGTGGGAAACATACTTGACTTTTTGCCCTTGTTTTATAATGTACTATTATTACTAGGAAACAGTATAAAAAAGTTAGATTATAATTAACGAATTACGGTTATTACAATTCATCACGTAAGACACACAAGTCCCACCTACTTTGTGACATCGTCTTCCAGCATGGGGTACTTTCGTTTAATCATATTTTATTTGCTCTAAGCATGTTTTACTGTTAGTTATTGCTCGTTTTTAATGATAATATTATATTTTTATAGTAATTATATAAAAATTAAACACGTAACATAATATGTTTTTTTTGTTATATAGGTTGTATATTAATATAATGCATGATTTTCCTTATTATTTGAATGCAAGCGGCAATCTATCATTTTTTCGTAATTGAGTTTACAATAAAATTTGATTATATTTGAATAAATACCTCTTATTCAACAAAAATGAACAAAATAAATAAATATGTAGAGAACAGTCACATTTACAAGAAAACGATTCCCAAAGTTTCATCAAAATTCGCGACCCGGATTCCGTACACTCTCCTGGTTAGTATCATATTTGTTATTCTAATTATGTTTTTATAATAATATTAATATACTACATTTAAGGAGGCAGGCCTGGGTTAAACCCAAAGATATACATTTTTTTATGAGTCCGGGAAACATTTAATGTTTAAAAGAAATCATTCTGAAAATTTGTATCCAATCAAAACTTAGTAATATATTACATTATCCGTAGTAAAACCTCAAAATCTTCAACTTACACGTCACAATAAATCACTATTTTGGATACCATATTTATTAACTGAACTTTGTTCCTCACTCGATTCTAGGTCACATGATAAACAAACTTTTTTTTTCGAAGGTTAATCTACTCCTTATGACATGTACTAAAAATTAAAAAAAAAAACTTTTTCATTAATGTTTTTTAATTTTTTTTTCAGAGACCCAACCAATTTTTTGAAAAATTTGTATTAATTTCTTTGTAACTGATTACATCTGCAAATAAAAATTTTAAAAAAAATAACTTAAAAGTGCTTTGCTTAATTTTTAATACACTTCAAAAGCAGTTGATTAGCGGTCGAAAAAAAATTCGCAAGTGGACAAATATGTCGTTAAAGTGATTTTTTTATATAATAAAAACTTAATTAAAAGCTAGCGATTTAAATTTTTTTTGTGAACTATAAATAATAAACAATTTTTGTCATCATTTGTTTACGCTAAAATATAAAATTATGTTGTAAAAATAAACTTCTAATTTTGATAAAATCATTGAGTGTTTAAATAGATAAAATTTGATTTCGTACATTTAAACCGAATTCGCATAAATAATATGAACACTTTGTTTCGTGACGAAAGTAAATGTAATGATTGTTGTTAGAATTTTCATTTACTTTTGAAGTATTTACAAACAAACTAATTATTGGGAATTTTGTTTTGAAAATTGAGTAATAGTTTGAATTACTCATAAACTACAGGGTGATTCAGAAACAATGCAACATTTTTATATCACCGTAATCAGCGTGAAAAACTGAGCTTAGGAAAGATTGTTCGGAGCGGCGAATCAGAGCGCGCGTATAGGAGCGGAGAATTTCCCCTCGCCAGACTAACCGTCTTACCCCGGTGGGAGGAGGAAACCTGCGCGCGCTGCCGCGGCTCGCTGCGTTAAGAAGTAGGGAGTCACGCGCGCCGTGCGATCGACAAGAGCGCGACAAATGAATGTGCGGTCGACGAGCCTGCCACGTTCGCCGGTCTCGGTTCGCTTGAAGCAGGCACAAGTTGACCTAAAATGTGTCAGAAATCGGCTAACGCAGAAAGTTTCTGTATCATCTGGGGATAAAAAATCTGTATAAATGCAAATCCTAGCTGCTCGGTTTCGCAAGTTATGGCCATTTTTCTATTTTAAGTGCAGTTCGCTCGTGAGAGGAAGAGTCAGCCACTTTTGTATGGTCATTTTGTATGGACACAGTCACTTTTCTAAACTCTATTATTGAAAAATTCTTACATACATGAACTAAAAATTGTTCAAATGTGATTTTTTTTCTCAAATTTACATGTAATTTTGTCAACGGCTCTTTGAATAATGCTGCTGTTCCAATTTTGTTCGCTTTATTAGTGTAATATAAAAACAGCTTAACTGACTAATTTAAAAAAATTATTTTCTTTGATAAATTTAGTTCATATTTCTCCGCTAGATTTCGCATACCTTTTTTCACAACCCTTTATAGAAATTGGTATCTTTAAACTATATGTATAAGAGGATATCTGTAGTAATAGAACTGCGTTAAAAAATTTTTAACGTCACAAATTGGTTGCTACATTTAAGATTATTTTATTAAATAATCTTTAGGTTTTAAAATGCCTTCCAAAAGTTGTCATAATGACAATAGAAAAAAAGTATGCGGCCCATGTGGGAAAAAAATTGTATTAGGAACTGTAAATCCTCAAAAGTTTTTAATAAATAAAAACACTGAACATCTTATAAAACAGTATATATCAAAAGATTATGATTTGGCTGATGAGAAATATCCCTTGAGTATATGTAAATCTTGTTCTGTAACTCTTCTCGAAATTGATAAAGATATTTTTAACAGACAATTGCAAAATATGCCTAAATATAACGAAATTATATTACCAAAAATAACTCGTTTAAATGAAAGTGTCTGTAATTGCTACATTTGTTTGACTGCCAGATTTACAGGGCATGTTAAGAATAAGAGAGGAAAAGGTAAGTTCAAAGATGTGAGCAAGGAAATTGACATTACTGCTGGATATTACGAATCTCAAAAATTAGAGTCACTTTCTTTGAAACAAAAGCTTACATCTACAGAATCGATAAAGTTATGTAGTACGTGTTTTCAAGAAATTGGTAAAGGAAAATCGCATACTTGTAATAATGTAAATAGTAATGTAATGAAAATAGTCGAAAAACTTCCTGAAAAAAGTCAAGAGCAACTTCTTTCTAGTATCATAAAGAAGAAATTTGCTTCTCATGCAGATACGAGTGGAAAATTAAAAAATTCTGATGTAAATGTTTCTACTGGTGGTCGACAAATAAGAATAAAAATAAATCCAGTTGCAAATAAAAATGTTTCGTTTGATGAAGAATCTTTAGATAATTTAAAAGTTAAAATAGGAGCTTCTAGTAGTAAGATGAAAAAAATTACAAATTTTATAAGATGTCGTGTGGGACGAAAATCTATTCCTGTAGATTACTCGAAGCACATGACGGAAATGTCGAATTCGCTAAGAGATGTATACAAAACAGGAGTATATGAATTTGAATGTGAAAAGTCGACCAATAAAGCACTGCGACCTGTCGTGTATGCGGACGCCGAAGAACTACTTGATCGTGTCATTGAAAAAAGAAATTTGCAAGGAAATGTAATTGTTAAAGTCATGGCTGATAGTGGTCAAGGCTTTTTCAAAATAAGCTTAACTATCCTTCCCGAAAACTACTCTCCTGTTGAAGACAGCTCTCTAGAAGAGACTTATAATGATGAAAATTTCCAATACAATCCTGAGGATTTGAATGAAAATAAAAAAAGAAAATTGTATACTGAAGGTGGCAGCATAAGTAAAAAAGGTAAGCTCACCAGTGTCGATGGTTTGATACTTTTATGCATAACTCCTGATATAAAAGAAACACATGCTAATATGAAAACTTTATTTGACATAACTAATATAAATAATATTCCTTTCAAGTTTGTTGCAGATTTTAAACTTTTATTGATTGTGAATGGACAACAAACTGCTACGTCAGCCTACCCTTGTCCATATTGTTTTGTTTCTCTACACGATTTAAGGAGTAAACCCGATTCCAACAGCAGCGATAATGCTAGTAGTTCATATCATCAAATTGGAATGGAGAATAATACTGAACTAAAAACATATGGAAACTTAAGAGCAGATTATGAAAAATACTGCCTTGCAGGGAAAGATAAAACATATAGCAAAGAATGTCATAGCACTATAAATTCTCCTCTTTTCGATGAAAGCGACGACACTTACGTACTTCAGAAGTGTGTGATTCCTGAGTAACATGTGCAGGGTTTTGTTAATCATTTATTTTGGAAAGGATTAGTTCCTTTATTAGGCGAAAAAAAAGCTTTATTGTGGCCAAAAAAATTAAATTTAATATCTAAAAATTATCATGGAGATGCATTTGAAGGGAACGCGTGTAGAAAGTTACTGAAAAATGCGGATATGCTTAATGATAAAGATATTTACGGAGATGTAGGTATATATAAAATAATGCCCTATATCACAGCTTATAAAGCAATGAATAAAGTAGTAAATTGCTGTTTTACCTCTGGAAAAGTAGGGCCTTCTCTTGATGCTCATATCAACGAGTTAAAGAACGCTTTAAACAGTATTGATAATCTTTCTAAAACTTAAAAAATTCATGTTCTAATTTCACACGTTAAAGAAAGTTTAAAGTTTATAGAAAAGAATAATGGATTAGGGTATTGGTCAGAACAAAGTGGTGAATCAATACACCATGAGTTTTTGAAGTTTTGGGAACGTTATAAAGTCAGCAGTATCCATCATGATGCTTACTTATCAAATTTATTTAAGGCAGTAGTTGAATTTTCATCCCTTCACCTTTAAAGTATTATTATTTAATTATTTATTTTTATTTTAATTCTGTTTTCATTTAAAAGTTTTGTAGTAAAAGATAAAAACCAAAAAAAAAGAAAAAAATACCAAAAAAAAAAACAAAAAAAAAACATGGGGTCATTCATCCACTACGTCCTCGTCGTTGATCCTGGGTCTCGCTAAAGGTGGATTTATAGATATGTATGAATTATATATAAATAAAAAAGTAGACAATGCATATTTTTTTCATCATTTATGACGCAAATTATATTAAAATTTCTTAAATTCTGCATAAAACTGCACATAATGAATAAAGCGAAAAAAATTGGAAAAGCAGCATTATTCAGAGAGCCGTTGACAAAATTACATGTAAATTTGAGAAAAAAAACAAATTTGAACAATTTTTAGTTCATGTATGTAAAAATTTTTCAATAATAGAGTTTAGAAAAATGACTGTGTCCATACAAAATGACCATACAAAAGTGGCTGACTCTTCCTCTCACGAGCGAACTGTACTTAAAATAGAAAAATGGCCATAACTTGCGAAACCGAGCAGCTAGGATTTGCATTTATACAGATTTTTTATCCCCAGATGATACAGAAACTTTCTGCGTTAGTCGATTTTGGACACATTTTAGGTCAACTTGTGCCTGCTTCAAGCGAACCGTGCGGTATTGCCGGTCACCTAAGCAAACGTGCTTGTTTTTTCCACTTTCAAATTGTTTCTTTTAACTTTAAACAATTATTATGTTAGTTCAAACCATTGACTATAAATATTTCTTATTGGTTTATTATAAAAATGTAAGATATCGAAGCTATAGTTCGAAATAAAAAAAAAACATTTTGACCGAATTTACTCCACATCAAAGAGTAATACCGGTCAGCCTTGGTACAATTCCGATCACTATTAGAAAGTTACTTTTATAGGTGAAATATTTCTTTAAATCGATTATATGAACTTTCATATGATCCGTTGCATTATTATTCGCACTAACATAGTGAAACATATAATAACATAACCACTGTTCAATCAAAAACACTTAAGCAAAATCACCCTACCTGAGAGCGCAGCGAAACGTTTTCTTAGCCTCACTTTCGGGAGCGTCATATAAATAACATTGTGACCGAGATTACCCCCATTCTGCTTAGTAATTTAAATTGAAATGACAAAAAAGTAATAGGTTTATACTCTATTTTCTTCACTACTTCGTATTCTTAAATTGTTCAAATTAATAAAGATGCAAAAAATAACTGCATAAAGCAACAAATAATATGCAGAAAAGCTTATTTTATAGACCATATTTCTTATAAGAAATGTAGGCCTACACTTCGATTGTGTATAATTCCTTAATAAAACTGAATAGAAGGTTGGTTGTTTGGACATTAGATTAATTGCATGTTGCGTTTAATATACTATTCAAATTATTACCTAAAAATGTTTATTTAAAAAATTGTCAAGCTCGTTTTCGATTAATTTTCAGTAATGACGCGATAGAAATTTCCTGCGATACTCGACGGCCGAGTTCAAACACTCAGTTCCGAGCTTTACCTAGACGTATCTCTCGTGAATCACTAGGCGAGTTACCCTTGTAGACTCAAGCTCGATTTCGATTAATTCTACGAGGTGACGCGAGAGAAAGCTCCTGCAATGCGGTGCGGCCGAGTTCAAGCACTCAATTGCGAGTTTTACCTCTTTAAATCTCTCGGGGGTCACTAGGCCAGTTGCCCTTCGAGAGTCAAGCTTGTTTTCGAATGATTTTACGAGGTGACGCGATAAAAAGCTCCTGCGATGCGCTGCGGCCGAGTTCAAACACTCAGCTGCGCGTTTTACCTCTTTGAATCTCTCTTTGGTCACTCGGCGAGTTGCCGTTCGAGAGTCAAGCTCGTTATCGAATTATTTTACGAGGTGACGCGATAAAAAGATCCTTCGATACACGGCGGCCGAGTTCAAAGACTCAGCTGTGAGTATTACCTCTTTAAATCTCTCGCGGGTCTCTAGGCGATTTGCCCTTCGAGAGTCAAGCTCGTTTTCGATTGATTTTACGAGGTGACGCGATAAAAAGCTCCTGCGATGCGCTGCGGCCGAGTTCAAGCACTCAGCTGCGAGTTTTACATCTTTGAATCTCTCGCGGGTCACTAGGCGAGTTGCCCTTCGAGAGTCTAGCTCGTTTTCGAATGATTTTACGAGGTGAGGCGATAAAAAGATTCTGCGATACACGGCGGCGGAGTTCAAAGACTCAGCTGCGAGTATTACCTCTTTAAATCTCTCTTTGGTCACTAGGCGAGTTGCCGTTCGAGAGTCAAGCTCGTTTTCGAATTATTTTACGAGGTGACGCGATAAAAAGATCCTGCGATACACGGCGGTCGAGTTCAAAGACTCAGCTGCGAGTATTACATCTTTAAATCTCTCGCGGATCACTAGGCGAGTTGCTCTTCAAGAATCGAGCTCGATTTCAAATTATTTTACGAGGTGACGCGATAAAAAGCTCCTGCGATGCACTGCGGCCGAGTCCAAACACTCAGCTGCGCGTTTTACCTCTTTGAATCTCTCGCGGGTTACTAGGCGAGTTGCCCGTCGAGAGTCAAGTTCGTTTTCGAATTATTTTACGAGGTGACGCGATAGAAAGCTCCTGCGATACACGGCGGCCGAGTTCAAGCACTCAGTTGCGAGTTTTACATCTTTGAATCTCTCGCGGGTTACTAGGCGAGTTGCCCTTCGAGAGTCTAGCTCGTTTTCGAATGATTTTACGAGGTGAGGCGATAAAAAGATCCTGCGATACACGGCGGCGGAGTTCAAAGACTCAGCTGCGAGTATTACCTCTTTAAATCTCTCGCGGGTTACTAGGCGAGTTGCCCGTCGAGAGTCAAGTTCGTTTTCGAATTATTTTACGAGGTGACGCGATAGAAAGCTCCTGCGATACACGGCGGCCGAGTTCAAGCACTCAGTTGCGAGTTTTACATCTTTGAATCTCTCGCGGGTTACTAGGCGAGTTGCCCTTCGAGAGTCTAGCTCGTTTTCGAATGATTTTACGAGGTGAGGCGATAAAAAGATCCTGCGATACACGGCGGCCGAGTTCAAAGACTCAGCTGCGAGTATTACCTCTTTAAATCTCTCGCGGCTAGTTTTTCTGGTTTTTTAATACCTTGAAAATAACATCGTCGATCCAGCAAAAATGCATTTAAAAGAGCGTAAATTACCGAACTTTTCCGATTCGAAATTTAGAAAAAGATATTTTGTCTTGTTTTACACTAAATCGTTATTTTTTTTCAAACGGTTATATCTGTAAAATATAAGACGTAAATTTTTAGAAATAATTGAGATGATTAGGAATATTTAGAAGAGTAATCTGTAAAATTTTTGAGGCTTCATATTTTTCTTTTGTCGAGAAGAAAATAATTTTGTTAAAAAAATCGCTTTTTTTCCGACGATAATTGAAGTAAATCGAAAACATTTTATCTGAAATTTTACAGAAAGATTTCTTTTTGCCGTCTAATGACCTGTATGTTTTTTCAGATCATAATATAATGTATTTTACGAGATATTGAGGTTATATTTTTTTCAATTTCTTTTATCGCTTAAGGTAAAGTACCCAGTAGTGGGACAGTTTTGAATATGCTTTCCGAACGGACGACGATTTTAGAGCCAATAAGTAATATTGTTCAAAACATGTAAATCTAATGATGTACAACAAACAGTTGTGATTCTTCGAACTGAGTACATCTTCAGTTCGTATCAATCCTACTCCCCGCTTAATACGGTGGAGGATGATAATATAACCATCGTTTTGTCAAATCCAACATATGTAAAAAGCGTCGTCGATATCTTTCTGATGAAGGTGGTAATGACCACCGAAAAGTTAAAGAAAAAAACGACTTCATTTTTTTTAAAAAACCTGACTCGGGAAGATTGATAAAGTTTTTCCATGTATATTTAAATCTAATCCTTAATTCACAATCAATTTTACTAATTTATGCACAGAGGCATTAAAATGCTTTTTTATATTAAAAAAGTATCTTTGAAAAAATATAAACAAGGACACAGAAGTGGGACAGGCTATGTCGAGCTGGGAGCAGTACTGGGACATCGTTTGGATGCAGTATTGAGACATATATTATTAAATGCGTCCCACTACTGGGTTATGCAAATTGAGTGGCATGTGAAGTGGGACAAACATTCGCCTATACATGCTTATGAAACATAACCTCGAAAGATTTATATATTGTTTTATAATAATTTAAAAATCTAAACTAACAAAATATCAATTTGACTGTAAAGATAATATCATAAATAAAGCTAATGAATCAGTACCTTTATCATATTTAACAGCAATCAAGGGTTTTTGCTACTGTCCCACTACTGGTCCAAATTTTCACTTTGTCCCGGTACTGGGTACTTTACTTTATATCTCGAGAACGGCGCAGTCATTTTTGATTATTCAGGGCTCATTTGTTTTCGTTTTTATTTGAAGATTTATTATTCAAAAGAAATTTCAAGATACATTGATTTGTTTTTGTTTTATAATGATTTTTATGTTTATCGATTTTTGAGTTTTATTTTATTGTTTTTTTGGTATGATGAAATATTATGATAAATCTATTGTAAATTCATTAAATAGAGCACAAAATTAACTATCTTTTACAACCGTAAATTTATATCCTACATAATGTTTAGAATAAAAAAATATGTGTGCAGAGAGAAGGTAAAAATTATTGTTTCGTATTATAATCGCGGAACTTAGTTGCACAATCGCAATAGATAAATAAGTGCTAAACCGCATGAAATCGTGACCTAACCTTGAAACTTCATTTTATCTTTGGCAGTAACAAACAATATTAGAAACAAAATTAAAGATTCGTAGATTTTTTTTTGTTTTATAACGATTTTTCTATTTTATGATATTTTAAAATCTATGCTTAATAATCATAAATCGATCTACGATCACAAGCTCATCATTTTTTAAATTATCTTTTGACAACAATCAATGATCAAAAAACAACCTTTTTGAGCTATTATAAGGAAGAAATATAGCGATTTAAAATAATGTATAAGAATATAGAAATTCATATTGGAACAATTTATTTAGTTAGAGTAAGCTAAGTGCCAATGAATTGGCAGCGGTTTTTTCTATAACTCTGGAAATATTTTCTATACGTCATATGTGCGCGGATGTAAACTCCGGCCTCAGCTCTTTCTGAAAAAATTATTGAAATGATCATGTTGTTTGATTTGTCGGGTTAGCTGTTAAAAACATTGCACACTGGAATTTTCGGAACATAGCTCGAATTCGGATTTTGACCATTGATTCTTGTAGAGAATTCGATAGCATATCTTTTTTGTATTTAAAGTATGTCACGAGCAGTTTTCCTTTTTGACTTAATTAAAAAAAAGCAATTTTTTACCTGAATTTTTGTTATTACTTTTTTCACTTCAACCTGCCGAATCTTTTACGTGCTTAAATATTTCACTTCAAAATTTTTATAGAACATTCTTAAATACATTCTACGATTATTCGAATATTTATCAAGCTTAAAAAATATTTCAGGGCCGTAAAATGAATTATTGAACAAAAAATTCTCAGAAACATGAATGTATTCATTCAATGAATAAAGTTATGTGACGTTTTTTCGAACTGAGAAAACTTACAGCTAGAAAGTTGTTCCTTATGAGTCAAGGAACTTTTCTAGAAAAGATTTAGATCTTTAGCGATTATTTAACAAAAGTTAGAGCGATTGAAAAATTCCGAAAATACTCTGCTCGGCGCTTGGCCTGGCCGGCCGTGCGGGTAGCGCTGCCATGTGCCGTCGCACATGTGTAGATGGTAAACACATGTAAAAAAATAAAATTTAATTCTTAATTGCACCTGTTGGAATTAACAATTAATTATCTAATGCGTAATTTGACAAGTCGTAATTAAGAATTAAATTTTAATTCTCAATTGGACCAGTTGGAATTAACAATTAACCATCTAATTCGTAATTTGACAAGTCGTAATTTAGAATTAAATGTTAATTCTCAATTGCACCTGTTGGAATTAACAATTAACCATCTAATTCGTAATTTGACAAGTCGTAATTTAGAATTAAAATTTAATTTTCAATTGCACCTGTTGGAATTAACGATTAACTATTTAATTCTTAATTCAATTCGGTTTAATTAAAACCAAAACGATTAATTGTTAATTACATAGTAATTAAATTAAAAATTTAATTAATTATTTACAACCCTACAATTTCAACTTCAAACACTCAGCTGCGAGCTATTTGTAGACGAATCTTTCGTGGGTCACGAGGCGAGTTGCCTTTTGAGAGTCAAGCTCGATTCATTTTTAGAGATGTCGGGATGGAAAGCTCCTGCGACGCGCCACGGCCAAGTTCTGACGTACTACTGTATCTTTTCGCGATTTTATTGTAGGGCTCTATGGTACTCGCCATTGTAGAGTCTAATTAATTTTTTAACTCCGAAGGTTTTGTTTTTTTTTCGAGAAGAAAAAATAATATATGTAATAAATAAATATATTTAATAAAATAATAAAATTTCATAAAATTTTTCATGCTTCTTCTCGTACTCTTGGTGCTCTTCTACAGTGCTCAAAGGGACCTCCTTCTTCTTCAATGCATGCTCGTGCACGTCGAAGAATATCGAGGGTTGCACGTTGGATTTTTTCGGGGGGTACACCGTCGGCTTGCTCCCTAATGCGACGCCATAACTCTTCTACATTTTCAGGAGCACCATTATGGTACACCTGCTCCTTGGAGTATCCCCAAAAGAAATAGTCCAATGGATTCATATCCGGGGAGCGCGCTGGCCATGGAGTTGGTCCTCCTCGTCCAATCCATCTGTTCGGGTAGACTCGGTTCAGATGATTGCGAACATCGATGGCAAAGTGGGCAGGAGCGCCATCGTGCATAAAAATCAAATATAGCCGTTGTTCTTCGGTTAGCGTTTCTTCAAGGAGGCGAGGCAAATCGTCTTGCAGAAACGCTAAATAATTGGGCCCATCTAGCCTCGCAGGCAACTCCCAAGGACCTATCAGCTGATCGCCGAGCATTCCAGCCCAAACATTTACTGCAAAGCGAGTCTGGAAACGATCTTTATAAAGAAATAATTGGTTTAATATATTTTTGTCAAATTTATCTTGGTTTTGACGTAACTAGATTGAAATATTATATAAATTTTTGTACCTTCTCTTGCTAAATGTGGATTTTCGTGAGCCCAGCAGTGTTCATTGTGCGCATTAGCCATTCCAGTGCGTACATACGTAGCCTCATCCGTCCATAAAATTCTATTCAGACATTCAGCATCTCTTTCATGCTCCTGTATGATGAGATAGCTGAATATCTGTCGATTTTCTCGATCTCCATCCACTATAAAAGAAAATTCGGGCTTGTGTGACGTGTGTATGCGAGCATTTTTGTCAAGCCAGGGAGAGAGGCCGGCCTCTCTCCCTGGCTTGTTGCAGGCGAGTGCGTGCGTGCGTGTGTGTGCGTGTGTGTGTGTGTGTATGTGTATGAGTGTGTGTGTGTGTTTGTGTGTGTGGGTGGGTGTGTGGGCACGCAAGCTTTTATGTAAGCCAAGAAGAGAGGTCGGCCTCTTTGTACTGTCTTGTCGCGGGTGAATGCGTGTGTGTATGAGCGAGCTTTTTTGCATGCCAGGGAGAGAGGCCGGCCTCTCTGTCCTGGCTTGTTGCAGGTGAATGCGTGTGTATGTGCGAGCTTTTTTGCAAGCCAGGGAGAGAGGCCGGCCTCTCTGTACTAGCTTGTCGCGGGCGAATGTGTGCGTATGTGCGAGCTTTTTTGCAAGCCAGGGAGAGACCGGCCGCTCTGTACTGGATTGTGGCGGGATAATGCGTGAGTGTGTGCGTGCTTATGTGTGGGCATGCGTGCGTATGTGTGTGTGTGTGTGTGTGTGCGAGCTTTCATGCGAGCCAGGGAGAGAGGCCGGACTCTCGTACTGGCTTGTTACAGTCGAGTGCGTGCGTGCGTGTGTGTGTATGTGTGTGAGTGTGTGTTTGTGTATGTGTGTGGGTGTGTGGGCACGCGAGCTTTTACGTAAGCCAAGAAGAGAGGTCAGCCTCTCTGTACTGTCTTGTCACGGGTAAATGCGTGTGTGTATAAGCGAGCTTTTTTGCATGCCAGGGAGAGAGGCCGGCCTCTCTGTACTGTCTTGTCGTGGGTGAATGCGTGTGTGTATGTGCGAGCTTTTTTGCAAGCCAGGGAGAGAGGCCGGCCTCTCTGTACTGGCTTGTTCTTTTTCTCTTGCAAAACATTGAATTTTATTTTTAATTTAGCTAGGTTATATCGCGGCTCATCGTTGCATTAAATCATACCACTCGTCTCTCGTATATCTACAATTTCCCGCAGCAGCGAAAGGTCTTTTTTTAATAAAACGAAGCATACGATGCAAGTGCAAAAGAAGAAATAAAACTATTTTCATGTACTTACAAATTTCATGAATGCGACAATACTTATAAGCGTGCTGTCCGTCGTCCTTCATTACCCGCTGACACGTGGAATATGAAGTGTCCAGCAATTGGGCGGTGCGTCGCAAACTTGTCGTCGGATCCTCGGCGAAGCAATCTAAAATTGCTTCGTCGTTTTCGTCCCGCGCACCTCTATGGCGACCTCCATCGGGATTACGTACGCCAACGTATCCCGTCTCTCTCGTGCGATCCCAGACTCGCTGAAAAGTGCCTGCATCCGGGTGTCGACGATTCGGAAACCGCTGTCGATATTCAGCGGCTGCTGCACGACCCACCAAATTGCATGCAAAATACACACCCAGCATATCTCTATATTCTACGTTCGTGTAGCCAGCATTACGCACTCGCGGAACTCCCTCAGCCATCTCGTAATTATGTGTATATGCAGAGAGAATCAGCAATACTAAATACTGCGATGAGCGCGAAGAGTTGCAAACAATAAAACAAATGAATAGCGCGATCGCCGAGCCGTCAGTAACTGCTGGCATCATAGTTTCATCGAATTATACGGAAGTGAAAAATCAGAGCATCGTTTGTAGTCATCATTTATTTATTAACCAAGCACGAGATCTTTTCAGCCACACGTTTAACAGCGTCAGAAAAGCATGTTTTTGATGAAAATGACATATATCCTTTGCGAAACAGTGCGAGCTGCTGCAATAGGTTTCGCTACTTCTATTAATGAAAGAGTTTAGAACAACGATTCGCCTCGAACTGACTGATTCCAGAATTGGGAAAACTGTTTGCATCAGCGTTAGCAAACTACATCGCGGGTTAGAGGCATACGCTGCGCCAGCTTTCTCACAAATTTCTTATTAAAAAAAAAGTTCAACGCATAACTTGCGATAGAGAACCGGTCAACAGCATCGCCGAAATCCACCGATTTTCGTGTGTGTGTGTGTGTGTTTTTATGTGCGTGTGTGTGTGCGAGCTTTTATGCAAGCCAGAGAGAGGCCGGCCTCTCTGTACTGGCTTGTCGCGGGTGAATGCGTATGTATGTATGAGCTTTTTTGCAAGCCAGGCAGAGAGGTCGGCCTCTCTGTACAGACCTGTCGCGGTTGTGTATATGCGTTCGTGCGTGCGTGTGTGTGTATGTGCGTTCGTGCGTGTGTGTGTGTGTGTGTGTGTGTGTGCGCGCGCGTGTGTGTGTGTGTGTGCGTCTTTGAAATTGTAGAGCTAGGATCTCCGTTGGACTTGTTATTATAAAATTGTATACACAATAAAGTAAGGGTTCAAAATGTATGTTTCAAATGAAGATACAAAGGAAAGAAAAAGGGAAATTAGTGATTTGATAAAGGTCAAATAATTTTAGATTGTGATTTCATTTTTTGATGCATTTATTTACAATAATCGCAGAACCAATCTATCTTTTCTATCTGGCGCACGACTTTTGATGTCTTGATACCAATGCAAACGTAATGATACCACAATAAGCATGAATCACATTGAGCTGCGTCAGTTATTACAGGTTTTTGATACTTCTTACACATGTATTCTTGTAACATTATTTTTGACTGAACAATAGTTTTTAATTTTTCAAAAGCGTCAATTTGCAGAAAATTCTGTAAAATATCTAAATCAACATCATCATCTTGAAAGAAATCTGATATATTAGTAATTTTCTCAATTTGCGATAATCTGATTGAAGTTTTTCCGATAAGTACATCATCTACAAAATCTTCAGTAAAATTTAGCCATTTTAACATACTTCTAACCTTCTCTACTAAAGTCATATTCCGAAATTTCTTGACATATTGACTGTTGAGAGAACACAATTGATTCTGAAAATTTTTAAAAGATATTGCATTAATATGATACATAAAAAAGGAATTCGACGAGCCAGGGAGAGAGGCCGGCCTCTCTGTACTGGATTGTGGCGGGATAATGCGTGAGTGTGTGCGTGCGTATGTGTGGGCATGCGTGCGTATGTACGTGTGTGTGTGCGAGCTATCATGCGAGCCAGGGAGAGAGGCCGGCCTCTCTGTCCTGGCTTGTCGCGGGCGAATGCGTGTGTATGTGCGAGCTTTTTTGCAAGCCAGGGAGAGAGGCCGGACTCTCTGTACTGGCTTGTCGCGGGCGAATGCGTGTGTATGTGCGAGCTTTTTTGCAAGCCAGGGAGAGAGGCCGGCCTCTCTGTACTGGCTTGTCGCGGGCGTGTGCGTGTATGTATGTTCATGTTTACTAATAAGAAACTTACCTTAATAATCCGGTAGCCTTTGACACTTTCTGGAAAGGGTAACTCCTTGTTATCTCTCGAAGCTTGTAACTTATTTCTGACATAAGATTTTACGAGAGATAGTCCATTGGTAGGTGCTTGCGATCCCCATGCTCTTTCCATAATATTTTTCAAAAATTCGATGTCGTAGTTCGCTGTTTCCATATCCAAATTCTTAACAACGTCAAAAAGTTTAATTTTGGTACATATATCTGAAACATGTTCCTTCAAAAGAATCTTCGCATATGGCTCATTCTGGTATAACCTATAATAAAATTTTTTTATATAATTTAACGATTTATAATTTAAAGGTAATTACAAATGTGAGAGTTAACCCTAGTAAACAAAATTAAAATCACACTTCCATAAGTTGCAACGTTTCGTCCAACGGTTGTGGACCTTTTCCAGCCATTAATAATTACATAAATAATCTAAAAACTAGTCATAATCACAGTCCAAAAGTTTTCGACACGGAAAACGTGTCAATCAGTTATCTCAATTATATGCAAAAAGCACCTTATATGCAAAAAGCACCTTTTGCATATAATTCAGATAACTGACTGACACGTTTTTCGCGTCGAAAACTTTTGGACTGTGATCTCCCTTGGATTAACTCTCACATTTGTAATTACCTTTAAATTAAAAAACATGGAGAGTACTACGCTGAATAATTCTTAAGGATTTATAAAATTCACTTAAAAATATATTAAAATTACTTACTGTATATGGGACAAAATTTCTTGTTTGTGAATATTTAAAAAACTTTTTAATTGCAAAATTTCGGAAATTGTAGGCATTGAAGCAAAAACGATTTCGTAAATACTGCGGAGACGTTGCGAACTGGAATTTTCAGGATAATCGAAAGTTGATAAAACACTTAAAAAGGTCTTGTATCTATTTGCGTTTTAAAAAAAGCGAGAAGTAACAGACACCTTTCCTGACATTCTTAGCGCAAAATTATTGACACATTGAGGCACATCAAAACAGAACAGTTAAATCAATAACCTACTAAAGACAACTTCACGTATTAGTTGTCGAATATACTAATTGACAGACCTAGGTTCGAAAATTAAATATTTATTCTTAAAAAAAGAGTAATAAATATGACAAAAAAATTATTGTATACAGTCATGAAAAAAAAACAATATCTGTTACATAATCTATAGATTACCGAAAATTAATAAAAAACGAACTTGACTATCGAATGGCAACTCGCTTCGTGACCAAAGAGAGATTTAAAGAGGTAATACTCGCAGCTGAGTCTTTGAACTCGGCCGCAGCGCATCGCAGGAGCTTTTTATCGCGTCACCTCGTAAAATCATTCGAAAACAAGCTTGACTCTCGAAGGGCAACTGGCCTAGTGACCCGCGAGAGATTCAAAGATGTAAAACTCGCAACTGAGTGCTTGAACTCGGCCGCAGTGCATCACAGGAGCTTTCTATCGCGTCACCTCCTAAAATAATTCGAAAACGAGCTTGACTCTCGACGGGCAACTCGCCTAGTGACCCGCGAGAGATTTAAAGAGGTAATACTCGCAACTGAGTGCTTGAACTCGGCCGCAGTGCATCGCAGGAGCTTTCTATCACGTCACCTCCTAAAATAATTCGAAAACGAGCTTGACTCTCGACGGGCAACTCGCCTAGTGACCCGCGAGAGATTTAAAGAGGTAATACTCGCAGCTGAGTGCTTGAACTCGGCCGCAGCGCATCGCAGGAGCTTTCTATCGCGTCACCTAGTAAAATAAATCGAAAACGAGCTTGACTCTCGAAGGGCAACTGGCCTAGTGACCCGCGAGAGATTTAAAGAGGTAAAACTCGCAATTGAGTGCTTGAACTCGGCCGCACCGCATTGCAGGATCTTTCTCTCGCGTCACTTCGCAGAATTAATCGAAATCGAGCTTGACTCTACAAGGGCAACTCGCCTAGTGATTCACGAGAGATACGTCTAGGTAAAGCTCGGAACTGAGTGTTTGAACTCGGCCGCAGTGCATCGCAGGAGCTTTTTATTGCGTCACCTCGTAAAATCAATCGAAAACGAGCTTGACTCTCGAAGGGCAACTCGTCTAGTGACCCGCGTGAGATTTAAAGATGTAAAACTCGCAGCTGAGTGCTTGAACTCGGCCGCAGCGCATCGCAGGAGCTTTCTATCGCGTCACCTAGTAAAATAAATCGAAAACGAGCTTGACTCTCGAAGGGCAACTGGCCTAGTGACCCGCGAGAGATTTAAAGAGGTAAAACTCGCAATTGAGTGCTTGAACTCGGCCGCACCGCATTGCAGGATCTTTCTCTCGCGTCACCTCGCAGAATTAATCGAAATCGAGCTTGACTCTACAAGGGCAACTCGCCTAGTGATTCACGAGAGATACGTCTAGGTAAAGCTCGGAACTGAGTGTTTGAACTCGGCCATCGAGTATCGCAGGAAATTTCTATCGCGTCATTACTGAAAAATAATCGAAAACGAGCTTGACTGTCGAAGGGCAACGCGCCCGTGACTCGCAATAGATTTGTGAAGCAGAAACTCGCAGCTGAGAGTAACAGCTCAAGCGCAGCGGATCGTAGTCAATCTTTCTGAATTTTTCTTGATTCGTTAGCTGAAATGGATCTCTACTGTCGAATATGAATTCGCATCGAGATCCACGAGAGTTAGGGGAGAACGGGGTAATGCCGGTCATTGGCTAATTCCGGTCACCCCAATTTTCAATAATCTAAACATTTTTAGGTAATAATTCGAATAGTATATTAAACGCAACATGCAATTAATCTAATGTCCAAACAACCTTCTATTCAGTTTTATTAAGGAATTATACACAATCTAAGTGTAGGCCTACATTTCTTATAAGAAATATGGTCTATAAAATAAGCTTTTCTGCATATTATTTGTTGCTTTATGCAGTTATTTTTTGCATCTTTATTAATTTGAACAATTTAAGAATACGAAGTAGTGAAGAAAATAGAGTATAAACCTATTACTTTTTTGTCATTTCAATTTAAATTACTAAGCAGAATGGGGGTAATCTCGGTCACAATGTTATTTATATGACGCTCCCGAAAGTGAGGCTAAGAAAACGTTTCGCTGCGCTCTCAGGTAGGGTGATTTTGCTTAAGTGTTTTTGATTGAACAGTGGTTATGTTATTATATGTTTCACTATGTTAGTGCGAATAATAATGCAACGGATCATATGAAAGTTCATATAATCGATTTAAAGAAATATTTCACCTATAAAAGTAACTTTCTAATAGTGATCGGAATTGTACCAAGGCAGACCGGTATTACTCTTTGATGTGGAGTAAATTCGGTCAAAATGTTTTTTTTAGTCAATGGTTTGAACTAACATAATAATTATTTAAAGTTAAAAGAAACAATTTGAAAGTGGAAAAAACAAGCACGTTTGCTTAGGTGACCGGCAATACCGGTGAACGTGGCAGCTGCTCGTCGACCGCACATTCATTTGTCGCGCTCTTGTCTATCGCACGGCGCGCGTGACTCCCTACTTCATAACGCAGCGAACCGCGGCGGCGCGCGCCGGTTTCCTCCTCCCACCGGGGCGAGACGGTTAGCCTGGCGAGGGGAAATTCTCCGCTCCTATACGCGCGCTCTGATTGGCTACTTTCAATGGCTTTTCCTGAGCTCATTTTCATCGGAAAAATTTTCGGACAAACTTTCCTAAGCTCAGTTTTTCACGCTGATTACTGTGATATAAAAATGTTGCATTGTTTCTGAATCACCCTGTATATTGTTCTAGTTTATCATTACATTTGTTTTCGACGGTGAAAATTAAATAGTTTCATTATAAAATTAATCACGTGGTTGCAAAATTAATTTATGTTCAAATAAATAATCTAGTAAACAAATATACGTTTGACCACTTGCTCGGTAACAGGCTAATTTATTTGCTCGTTTATTTGATTAGCTTGTTATTTGACCGCATATTCGAGCATGAAAAATACATGCCGGTAGTACGTACGTTGATACTATAGCAGCGTGTATTGAAAATTTAACATACGTAGTGTCGATACTGAGAGTGTATACAGTGACTGTACTGTATAGACTATAGATAGTTGTGTAGGTGCGAGTCTGTGTAGTACCAGTGGAGTTTATGTAATTCAACTACGACCAAACCGCCTAATTATTTCGTAGCTATAAAATATAGATAGCTTAGTTAATTGATTAATAATAATATTATGGTGATTCTATACATATAAACAAGAGTTTAGTAACGAAATTAATGATTGTAATAATTATTTACTTGCTTTTGAGAAATAGTATTGGGAGTTAATTAATTATTTAATTAACTAATTACTTGATTGCTCACAAACTTCTTATTATTGGCATAATTGTTTTGTTTAATAAACAATTTTTGTTGATTTAAGTAATGATTATTATTATTATTTAATTATTTCGGTAAAATAATATTATTGTTTAATCGATTATTTAATTAATTATTGGAATAATTGTTTTTTTTAATAATAAACAATTGTTATTGGTTTGATTGATAATTATTATTTACTTATTTTGATAAAATACTATTATTATTTAATTAACTATTTAATTAATTAATTATTGAAAAATTTTCAATTTTCGTTTTTTCGAAGAAAATTTTATTTTCATTTTTCTGGGGAAATCAAATAGGATTTTTGAATTCTTTTTTTTTATAGTGATTTATGCAAGTTAGTTAATTCAAATCGATATCGGATGAAAACAATATTCTTTCAGAGTTAATGCTTGTATATTGGATTAGTATTTTATGAGTGATAGTTACTAAATAATAGATACTTGATATGCGATTTATACAATCTAGTATTGATAAAATATATTGAAAGAAGCATTTTTTTCTTTTTGTGGTTTTGTGTGATAAACACTGTTTTTTTCGGGTACATTAAGCTACTTGATAAAAATAAATAAACTTTACTTTAGTGTTGAAAGTTTAAATTAATAACTCGTATTAAAATAATTTTTGGATCCTACGCAAAATAAAAATATAATTATAATACAAGAAAATCATCACAAGAGATCCAAGTGTGGATTCTACGTTTTGACGGACAAAAGTTGGATATTTTTTTAAATGGGCTCGAATTGAAAAGTGATGGCACGCATTTTGCAAAAAACAACAGAATATACAGACGCTTGCGGGGCGACTACACAGCGGCAGATTTCGTTGATAGTCTAGACAACTCAAGCGACGAAGAGCAGAAAACTCGTCAAGAAGAGAAGCTTGACGAGGTATTGAGCGACGCAAAATTCAACGACAGAACGCAGACCGAAATATTTGGAAGGCAGCAATATTTGGCAAGCCACCGAACAGGAACGGGGCTACCAAGCGACTTTCCTCCAGCGGCATTCAGCTCAACTCAGATGAGTTCAACAAATATGTCCTTAACTGAATGCCAAGAAAATGGACTCGGGAACATGGGTGGAATATACTATAATACGGGAGCAAGAGTGGTGGCGGCAGTGACGGTGGTTACGACAACACCGATTGACACGCCACTGGTTGACGTAACCACACCACCAACGTATGAACCGCCTATACAAACACTCATCCCACCACCACCACCACCACCAATGCCACTATCATTCTGTAGAATCCAGCCAAATAGTACTACAGTTCCGCTGAGTACGCTGGCAGTAACGAGTACCAAAACTACAACGACAACTGTTACAACAATTGGCTTAAGGGGATCGAGTAAAACAAGTAATCCGACTATAGTCTATTCGACGGGTACAAGACAATCTGTGAATATGATGGAAAATCCAAATATGGTAATGATGAGGTTATTGAATGGCACGTCATACCCCGTTCCAAGAGCCGTAGCATTCGAAATGGTAAGTACACAGGCATTGGTACATAAATACAGTACTCAAGTAAAAGAACTGCGAGAGAATGTTGCTGAACTAGCTACTAGTACAAGGCTGTGCTTTGAGACAATGACAAACAGTGAATCAGCGAATACGCATTAGGGGCCAAGAGCAAAGCCCAAAAGCAACAGAGGTGTCGCCTTTCAAGACACACTCGACCTACGATATCAGGACGATTACTAACTAAATACGATACAAGGGCACAAGACGAAGAATCACGACACTTGATTGCATTTACAGTGCCAGGCCTTGGCCTTTTCGAATTCTGTTCTCTCCCGTGTAGCGTATCGGGCGGGCCCGCCACGTTCCAGGAATTGAGTGACAAAATTATCGACCCTGAGCTTGAGCTACATGCCTATTCATATATGGATGATATGATTATAACAACAGAGACTTTTGAAGAACACTTTATATGGCTTTAGTATGTTCTCCGCAGAATTATCGATGTGGGTCTCATCATCAACCTTGAAAAAAACGAGTTTTGCCGCAGTGAAATTAGATTTTTGGGGGTTCTCGTGAATCGAGAGGGATTCAGGCCGGATCCAGACAAGATCACCCAAGTATTGGAGTTTCCTGCTCCGAAAATCTTAAACAGCTTCGACGATTCCTAGGAATGGCTTCGTGGTATCGGAAATTTTTGAATGATTTCGCCACGACTGAGGACTGCTTACCCATCTGACTAGATCAAATGTTAAGTACGTATGGGGTGATGAGCAACAGATGGCGTTTGCACACATAAAAGCGCTGATCGCATCTTCTCCAGTGTCGCATAGTCCGTCTTTTGACCATCAGTTCGGCATACAGACTGATGCTAGCTTCACTGGTTTGGGAGCGGTGCTCACGCAAATTCTTGATGGAGTTGAACGCGTATTGTGCTTTACTAGCCGCACGTTAACATCAGCTGAAAGGAACTACTCACCAATCGAACAAGAGTGATTTGCAGTGCTGTGGGCCATAATAAAGTTCCGATCTTATGTGGAAGGTTACCACTTCAAGGTTATTATGGAACATATCAGTCTCAAATGGTTACAAGGAATTCAGAACCCCACAGGACGCTTGGCACGGTGGGCTCTCGAAATGCTTGCCTGTGACTTCGAAGTTGAGTATAGGAAAGGCATTGAAAACTGGGCGCCAGACACATTATCTCGAATGTACGAGGATGAGTCGGAGGTACCAGTTTCGTCGGTCAGTTGCTCACACGAGGATACTAGTGATGCGTGGTATCTGGCGATGAAAACAAAAGTTTGCGCCAATCCCACGGAGCATCCATATTGGAAAGTAGTTACAACAGACTGTATTACTATCGATCAGATTCTTCGATTGAAGATCTTTTAGAGGACCTGGATGCTTGGAAGCTAGTCCTACCAAAAAAAAGCAGACGCAAGTCCTACATGAAGGGCATGACGAGCCGACAGCTGGACGTTTGGACGTGCAAAAATATATGAGCGTATCGCATTGCTGTATTATTGGCCGTCAATCTATAAGGACATAGCAAATTACGTGCATCGCTGCGCAGTATGCCAGCAATCCAAACCTGTCCAATTAGCACCCGCTGGAATTAGGGGCCGGCGTATTATAACGAGGGCGTGGGAGGTAGTACCTGGAGATATTATGGGCTCCAATTCTCGTGCACCGCGCGTTCATGAATACCTGCTAGTATTCATGGACCTTTTCACGCGCTGGGTGGAGTGTATCTCCATTCGCAAGGTAAATGCGAAAACGATTAAAAGGGAACTCAGAAAGAAGATCTTCCTACGCTTTGGAGTGCCGGAGACGTTCCACTCTGATACTGGAACGGAATTTAAGAACGAGATAGTGGATCGATTCCTCGAAGAGCTTGGAGGGGTCCACACGACAATACCACCGTATCATGCGCAAGCAAATCCCGTGGAGCGAGTAAACCACACTTTTGAGTGTCGGATTCCCACGCCGGTGACCCGGGTTCGAATCCTAGTCTCTGCCGATTGATACAAGCACCACTGTAAAAATTACATGTGCTTTGTTTACAAACACACCGCAGACCCCCGTCGTCGATTAGCACCACATGGGAGCACAAACATGGCGACGTTAAAAAAAAAAAAAAAAAAAAAGACAAATATTCGTGAAAGATTTGAGACCAAACTTCGGCGAAGACAACACGCTTTCCGACTTCCAAGACGAGGCTGTAGAAGATGCTTTTAGCGGTAGGGAAAAAGCGTGGTAGGCTACGTCAAACAAGTGTAGTCGTAAAGATAGGGTCGTCAGTAACAATGTAGTTACGTAACCCACTAGAGTCCGCGAAATAAGCGTTGATCGTGTCGCAGAGTTTGCGGAAATCGCGAAAAACATACCTAAAAGAGATCGAGGGAGACCAAAGGGGTCCACAAGACCCCCCTGCGCCTCGATGTGATGTATCTTCTCGACACACGTGGTATAAAACGGTAAAGACACAAAATTAGAAATGCGAGAGCGTAATAGCGTGAATACAGCGGATATCGCAAGGCGGAAAATGCCTTCGAATAAAGAGAGAGAAAAAGATACTTTTTTGTATTTCTTTCAAATCACCTTTCACGCACATTTTTTTTTTAAATGATTATTATTATAATTTTTTTTTACTTTCACATTATTATTTTCCTTTTGAATTTTGATTTATCATATTCTTCATTTATTTATTGAAAGAGAGCTGTAGATGTCGAGCTGGCACACCTCCGGCTAGCAGCGTCTGGGGAGGCGTATGTGACGGGTAATGGCACCTCGTCACATACTCTCTCTCTCTCTCTCTCTCTCTCTCTCTCTCTCTCTCTCTCTCTCTCTCTCTCTCTCAAATATAACACATGTACTAATTGAATCAGCTGTGACAGGCATCATCAGCGCCGACAAGGGAATGAGAGGAAGCTGATGAAAGGTGAGAGAGAAAGAGCGAGAGTATAGGTAGGCCGAAGGGAGGGGACGCACAGCGCGAAGCCGTTATTAGTTAGATAGACGTTTTGGCTACCGAGCCGAGCAGACGCCTGTTACTCCAACGCGACGACTAGCCCCGGTACCTGACACTGGTGAGCGTGAACAAGCCCTATACCGTGATTTAGGCGAGATCTGCGGAGACTGCGTGTGGTCCTACAAGAGTCACTGAGGACGACACTACGTCTGGCTTACTCATGGACAAGCGCAGTCCGACGTTGTGGAGTGCATGTAAGTGCGAGTTCGGCTCTAGGCTCTCCTATATTTTACTCTCTCGTCCAATCGGTATCCTCTCACCCTGGTTCGTGCCTGCGAGAGTACACCCACACGCGGTGTGCATGTACCCCTTTTCCGTTCGTGTTAAATATACTTTATATACTTTATACCAACTGAGTCATTCTTGACTTTACGACTTTCCCTACGTTATCATCGTGTTCTACTGAATATTAATATACTGTGGGTTTACTAATTAAAACCCCGTTATAAAATATGATTGCAGTACTGCCTGCAGTACAACATAGCATGATTATATTAAACATTAGACATTAATCAGCTATGTAGAGTGAGCGTGAAAAATTGTATTCACTTGCTTATATTAGCTCTCAAAGTTGGTCATTTAACATTTGGCTCTTTCCATTATATTTATGGGATATTAACTGTATATTTCTCAAAGTTTCGTCGAAATCAGAACGACAATTTTCATGAATTTCATAATTGCAACTATCGGAAACATGAGTTCCCATAAGGTTACGTGGTAACAACGTAAATATAAAATTCTTATCTTTATTCTGGGTCGCTTTAGCTTTCTAAAAATTTATATAAGAAAGTTTCAAGTCAAAATATACTATTATACGAAATTTCAGAGATTTCTGAACAATAATTCGAAACTGATAGTACTCCTTTAACTAATTTTTTTTCCTTTTGTTCTAGCGTTATTAACTTCTTACGATACATATAGCATTTATTTAGCTCTGTTCATTATATCCAATAAAAATCCTTCAGAAAGGAAAAATAAAGCTCTTGAGGTTCGACAGTGAAGTCAAAATGATAAGATGTTTCTGAAAATTTAATATGTCTTTCTTCTATGAAGTTTACGATAGCATGTGACATTTGAAAGCATTAGTCATATTTCAAAAATAATTGACTACAAAGTTTGACTCTTATACACGAGCTCTTATGAGAGCAGTTTGTAAACTGACAATAAACTTAGAGTGCGATTGTTCAAAAATGATCAGAAAGAAATAAAAGAAATATTGAAAATGTATTAAAGATCGGGTACACAAAATTTTAGAATGAATGAGAACACCGATTCTGAGTACAAAGTGAAAACGTTAGTAGAAACACTAGCTTGTTGGCTGCGAAAGGAGGTGCGCAGTAAGAGGGGAGCCGGTGCGCAGTGCGGCAGGACTCTCTTTTCCTCGCCCCACGCGGGAGATCTATCTAACCTCCTTAATATTATGTTCATTTACCATGAATCACAGGAGCAATATGAATCGAATTCAAACTTTAAGGAAATCCCCAAAACATATATTGGGCTGGAACTATGAAAAACAAGTGCAGGAAATAACAAAAACAAAAGTTTAGATTAATAACAATGTTGCCTATAATACCGCTTTTTTATAAGATTTTATAAATTCTATAATATAAAGTATATTTAGTCTTAACATTTCTATTATTGGATGTACGATTCAAAAAATGTATCTTATAATTCGGCAAATGATCGATAACGGAAAAGTCTTTACTAAATGTCTTTACTTTTACTTCTCTACTTTGAATGATATTATAAATCAACAATTCAAAATAAATTAGCCTTACACCTCTTAAAAAATTGTTAAAAAACATATTTAACACAAAATATTATGAACTGGCTATGTTAAAAAAACATAATTTAATTACGCTTGTAATCTTTATTGTTGATTTTCTGAATTATCTAAGTATTTGAAAGACCCAGAGAATGTATATAAATATATACATATACATTCGTCAAAAATACTTACTTGCAGATTCCTATTTTACCAGCTCCACATTTTCATAATTTTTTTCATGCTGTGCAGGCCATTTTTCAAAAATTATCCTCGATTTCAGTAAAACGTTATCAAATGTAATATATATTAATATATACATTATGGAAAAATAAAATTAATATAAATTAGAAATTAAATTAATTTAACTATACCTGACATTTTCTATTTGTTCAGTATTAACTTTTAAAAAATATGTCTCAAAAAATATAATAATATTTTGAATATTACTTAATCTGTATCCGGATAAAACCATTTCAATTTAGAAATTATTATTAACTATTTCTTATTTATTTTGTTTTTTATTTATATTATTAAATATTGCTTAAATATTTCTGGAATATTTCTAGACGTGGTTCTACGATCTTTTCGAACTATAAGAATAATATTTCTGAAATATTTCTCAGATAGCTACATACATTTTTGAAACATTACCTAAATATTTCTTGAAATATTCAGGAAATATGTCAATATATCTAAATATTTATTGAAATACGTCAGTAATAGTTGAAAGTAATATCTTACGAAACGATTTCGTCCATATATTTTATAAAATATTGCTGAAATATTTCTGGAATATTTCCAAGTATGATCATAGAACTTTTTCGAACTATAGAAGTAATATTTCTTGAAATATTGCTGTAAAGTTTTAAAATTATTACAAAAATATTTTTTTTAAAGAATTATAAATATTTCCTGCAATATTTCGTGAAAGATCACCGGAAAATTTCTTTAACTTTATGAGAAAGATTACATAAGAGGTGTCTCCGAATATTTACTAAAATATGGTTGTAAGATATCCTCAATATTGGAATGAAATATTTCATATCAATAACTTTAAATAATATAATTAATATTGCGGAAATATTAAATAAATAAAATATAAATAAATAATAAGTAAAAGTAAATAAATAAAATATAAATAAATAATAAGTAAAAGTAAATAAATAAAATATAAATAAATAATAAGTAAAAGTAAATAAATAAAATATAAATAAATAATAAGTAAAAGTAAATAAATAAAATATAAATAAATAATAAGTAAAAGTAAATAAATAAAATAAAAAGAAAGAAATAAATAAAATAAAAAGAAAGAAATAAATGAAAGTAAATGAAAAATAAATAAATAAATAATTAACAATATACCATGCTGTGTGGGTAAGAACCTCCCAACAATCTTCCAGCGTACTTTCTAAATAAGTTTATTAAAAGTTTTTGTAAAAGTTCGAAATTTCGTTTATGGCTTTCTGAAATGTAGACCGGCATATTTTGGAAATGTTTCGGTAAATCCTTTAATCTTTCTGAACGGCATGATCAAGAATCATTGTCGAAACCTTTCAACAACATTTATGGAATATTTTAGGAAATATTTCATGGAATATTTTAGGAAATGTTTTTATAACAATTTATGTAAAATTTTCAAAAATGTTGTGTAAAAGTTTTGAAAATATTTTCTTAAATTCTTAAAAAAAAACTTTATTGCACAAAAATAACCTGCAACGAAGCGTTCCTAAAACATTTCTGAATTATTTTCTGAAACGGTTTTTGTTATAATATTATAAAAATTTCATAAAATATTTCTGCAAGGTTTTTTAAATACTTCATAATATTATTTCAGAAATGCTTTGGAAATTTTTTTATAATGTTTACACAAACTTACAGTAAGTTTTCTTTGAAATTTCTCCTGAAACATTTCACTGAATAATTGTGTGCTGTGTGGGATGCGCATATATATGCATACAAAAAAACACTCATTTAACTTATTTATTAAATACTTTTTATATTTGACTGGCATCCGGGTATTTTTCATCAACAATCAGAATTTATAATTAAAAAGGTACAGTCTTCTGGTGGTTTTATAAGTAAAACATTGGTTTTCATGCACTTATAGACATAAATACATATTTCGACATAAGAGTCCATGTTAAAAGTTCTATTTTCAAACATTTTACTCTTCGGTTTACCTGGCAACCCCATCCAACCAAAATTGGAATAAAATGTATAAAACGTTCACTTTCAGTGGGATTTTTATTTCTTGTTAATGATGAATTTTTTAAAAGACATGGAGCCACCTTAAGGTTCAAGATTTAGAGGTTTTACAACAGTAAAATTAAATATATTGTTGCGTTTTGATAGTATAAAAATATTCAGAATAATTGCTTTTAAAGATAAAAAGTTTTCTGGACTTGTAAAAAAAGTCTTTTTTTTATGAGTACAGAAAACTTTTTATCTTTAAAAACAATTCTTCTGAAAATTTGTATGCTATTAAAACACAATAATATCTTAAATGTTACCGTTGTAAAGTCTCAAAATATTGATCCTACATGTCACAATAAATCATTATTTTCAATACCATTTTTATTAAAAGAATTTTGTTCCTCATACGGTTTTAGGTTACATGATCAACGCAAATTTTTTTCGACGGTTATTCGACTCCTTTTGACATATGTTGCAAAAAAAACGGAGCACTTTTTCAATAAAATGTTTCTTAGTGTTCTTTTTTGGAGATTTAATCGATTTAAAAAAAAAATTTAATATTTCGTAAAAAATTGATTGAATCTACGAAAAAGAATAATAAAAAAATTTAACGAAAAAGTGCTGTGCGTTTTAGTAACATATGTTAAAAGGAGTCAAATAAATGTCGAAAAAAAATTTTTTTTGATTATGACCTAAAATCGTGTGAGGAACAAAGTTCTTTTAAGAAAAATAATATTGAAAATAATGATTTATTGTGACATGTAGGATCAAAATTTTGAGACTTTATAGCGGTAAAGTTGTAAGGTGTACTCTGGGACTAGGAGCTACATAAAGAAAAAAGATTATTTCTAATTGTTAAAGACACACATATCAATAATAATACTATGAAAATACTATAAAAATACTATTATTATTGATACATGTGTATCTAACAATTGAAAATAATATTTTTTTTAAAATGTAGTTCCTTAAGTCCATGAGTACTGCACTGTCAGCATTGCATGTGCAGCTCCCCATCGTGGGAACCGACGTACGCCTGAGTGCAGTACGTCACAATATAAGAAAAGTTGCTAAAACCTATCGATGTGAATATCTTCTAATTAGAAATCTTTTATATGTTTGGTTTTTAGCATTTATTAAGTTGAAAGTTACATTCTAAAGAATATAAAAATATTTTCACCATTCAATAAACTTGATACTTCTCATAATTAAGTGATCGGCTTATTCCACCTGATCGGTTTGACCCCATTCTCCTCTACATTGATGAAAAATTTTTCAAGCTTTTCTTGCTTTGCTCGGTTTTTGTCAAATACTGAACTTAGAATCAATGCATTCAAAAATATAATTTTTAAGTTTTATTTAAAAATTTGTTACATGTAAGAACTGCAAATACTAAAAATTGTGAGTGTTTGAGTGTTGACACTGAATTTTTGGTATTGACCCCGGAAAAATTAGCGTTGCACACCTAAAACTTGCTGAAATGTACACTAAAGGCTTGAGTGTTGACACTGAATTTGTGTTTCATACCTAAAATTATGGGTGTATACTGATTCTTAGGTGTTCACACTGGAAAATTCAGTGTTCCATATCGAAAATTTAAAGCGTATACTAAAAGTTTGAGCGTTGACACTGAATTTGGGTGTTTCA
This sequence comes from Gastracanthus pulcherrimus, assembly GCA_949152435.1. Lineage (NCBI taxonomy): Eukaryota > Metazoa > Arthropoda > Insecta > Hymenoptera > Pteromalidae > Gastracanthus > Gastracanthus pulcherrimus. The sequence continues at coordinate 53,963,493 of OX424575.1, read as the reverse complement.
CATCGAAAATTATGGGTGTACACTACATGTTTTAGTGTGGGCACTGATTTTTAGGTGTGTACGCCGACGATTTTGTCGTAGACGCCGCTGCCCAGAGAAGAAATAAGTCAAGTCAAGACAAAGGCGTGCCGATAACAACGACGATGCCAAAGCGGCCTCTTAATTTTGATTTTTACGATGGCTAGCCTCGTCGACGATGGTGTAGCAGGACAGAAGCTGATTAACCATAGTTTTTGGGAATTCTTCGTTAATGAACAAAACAGAGACAAAAACATCAAGATAAGTACATTATTATCTAAAAAGCCAGAATGATTCCGTATTTATTTATTTTTGTTAAATTAAATTGCACGGTGTATTTTAATACTTTGTGGTAATTTAATATTATATTGAAATTACGCGTGTAATAGGATTCAGTCTAATTTGTTTATATTTGGTTATTGATTTAGTAGTTGAATATATTTTTATTTATTATTTGACATTTGGTTGAAATTTAAGGATGGGCAATGTGGAAAATAAAGTAATTTTATAAAATACCTATTGTTTAGTTGTGAGAGCGTTTTAATTAGAGCGATTAATAAAGCATTTAGTAAAGCTAGACATGTTTAACAAAATCGGTTTATCGATTAGTTTGTAATAATTAAGTTACAGTTGCAAAATAAAGTGATTTTAAGCTTAGAACTTTTGACAAGTATACCCTGTAGTGTGCTCCATGATCATTTTTCTTTAAATGGGAGTTTGTTTTAATTATGATACCATTGAATACGGAAATATTATTACAGTGAAAGTATTATGAATAAATATAATGAGTTTTGAGTGCGAGCAAAATAGACGTTTATGATTTTAAAAAAGAAAAATGTGTAACGTACAGCCGCATAAAGTAACACAAGTAATAATAGTTATCGTAACGGAATGTTTGCATGAAACGTCGTATTCAATTTCAAACTGGCAAAATCAGTAGATAGAATTCTATTTAATTGACTCTTTAGAGAATAAAAGTTTTGAGAACAATGTACATATTATTTGAAAGATTATAAGAATATTCCGCATTTTACAAACTGGCTGCTAATCTAATGTATTTTATGAATTAATACAAGCAGTTGGTACTTAATACGCAATAATAGATTTTCGCAAATAATAATTGACATTAAAAGGTTTTAAATTAAATGAAATTTACTCGTGCAGCAACATGTTAATTTAGCTAAATTAAGAAGTGTTTTGAATGTATTGCAAGTACATTTCTGTCAGTTAGTCCTCATGACTTGTTTGTAACAGTTGAATAACGCGAGAAAAGTTTTGTCGTATTTGCCTTTTCTTAATATTGATTAAAATTCAAAATAAAAGTAGCTTGGGGAAATTCATGTGACGCACAATGGTGCACTGGATTACCGCGTATCGCAACCGCGAATCGGGTGTCAATGTGCGGCGCTCAGTTTTCATAAGTGAAACTATTGGGATGAGTTTTGCCTACAATACATGTATAATCCAAAGTCAGTGGTTACATAATTGAAAGAGTATTAAATAGATTTGGGCTTGTATCGAGATTAGGGAGTATGTATGCAGCTATTTAACCGAGGGGAGGGTGAGTTTATGGGTTACAAATAGAAGCGCGAATGTTAAAAATTAAATGTAAGATATGAAAATTATTTGTCGTATAAGAAAATAGTAAAAAAGTTATAAAATATGAACACCGAAATTATAATTGATTAATAATTCAGTAAAAGGGTGTCCGATGCCGTTTCCCCTCACCGAGTTTTGCACGGTTTTCTCGGAGGCATAGGGCAAATACCAGGGATTATGTGTTTTTGTGACCGTGCAAATACGCAAAATCACAGGCAGCACCTTCAAATATTCGTTGCTTAACAATATTTAAAGCGAAAATATGAAGACAATCTAGAAAGCGTTGTTAATTGTTGCAACATTATTAATAATAAATCAGCTATGTGCAGATTTCACGATTTAAAAAGTATATGTATTTGTACTTACGGCAGCGATGCTAGATATTTGCAGTGATTATAAAATGTGTGAGGCATAAAGGTTAGTTAGTAATTAGGTTTAATGTGCAAATATTCTAACTCTCGAATCGAGTTAACGTCTTGGATTATATTGGCGTTCTGTCTTATTGTTTTTGGTGATAGCCCGTAACTCGATTTAGGGTATAAAATAAAACATATTTTATACGAACCAAGTACGAAAAATAGGCGAAAATATTTCCCCACCTGCACCTTTACGCTTCGATTGCGAGACTAATGTGCCTTTAGGAAAACTGATTTCAGTGTTTCCCCCGAACGAATTAGCAGCTGAAAGTAGAGACAACTCTTTCAGTTCTAACGCACAGAGCACTGTCTCAAACACAAGCTCAAGCTTTGCAAGTGCGAATACTTCCTGCGAATCACTGCCTAGATCCGTTGGAAGAGGTAGAAGTTGCAGGCCAAGGAACATCGTCGAATGAGCACAGGAACCCGCTCCTGGGCGCGAGCGATCTAACAGAATTTGTACGCTACCAAAGCACCTCCATGATTATGTCATATATAAATAAAAAACGGTAGATAGAAATGTATATATATATATATACAAAAAGAATTAGGAATAATAAATAAGACTTATAATTTTTTTTTCTTCAACAAGGGATAATGTTATATACATAATAACATGGTTATAACCCATCGCTATGCTCCCATGTATACGTGTGTGTGTTAAAGCATGCTATGGACTCGCGTCCGCGCAAATACATGTATGTATGTGTGTAGCGAGACGAAAGGCTGCCGAGCAGCAGCAACGCGGAACAGCGAATCTGTGTAGTTTATTGCTATCACTCCTTCACCTGTCATATTACCTCCTACATACACAACAATAATAAACTGCCAACTGTTTTAAAAATTAAAGTATACTCCTTGAGAGGAGATCGTTCAAAGCTGATATCACAATATGAATTTTCTTTGCGTTTTATGACTGAATTGTAATGAACTGCCAAGATGCCCAAGGCATTTGTGATATCTACGCATTTGAATATGCAATTGGCTAGGCATAATAAAATTACACTTGCAATCTCCTTTTAGTTATTTTAATATAATGTATGATATTTCGCAGAACGATTTGTATATTGCAAGATATCTAGTGCGATACCCGAACTATCGAAAATCGATACGTTCGTGGCACCGCAAAAGAAAATAGAAAGAAGGACTGCTCTTGCTCCTAGGCGTATTTTCCAAATTATTAGTTCAGGTGCTGAGGTGGGTCCTTGACAGCCGATGCTCTTTTCAACTTGTCGAAGTTAATCACTTTGATGACGTCACGATTTCTCAGTTTGGCTTTCTTAAGATTATAATCTATACCGATTATCTCATAAGGGGCTTCGTAATCCTTATCATATTTGCCTTTTTGATGTTCCTTCAATCTATATACAATCTCTCCCTCTCGAAAATGCAACACATTAACCTTTTTATCCTAATAGTATTTTGATCTATATTTAGCCTGTACTAAATTTAGTGCACCTTGGGTTTGCATTGCAGAAAGGTTGTGAATGTGATTGGTAATATAATCTGCATAGGTTAAGAGTTGCTCTCTAGAAGGAAAACTAGACGGTGTCCGAGCTTTTTGTCCGAACACTAACTCGTATGGTGTCAAGTGCGAAGAATCATGGCGTGTACAATTGTACACATGTTGACAGATTGGTATCCATTCGCTCCAATCACTTATTCTATCTATGTATTTCTTTAAGTACTCAGTTAATGTATGATGCAAAAGCATCGATTGCGCTATTCTATTGAGGTTGATAAGCTGTTGTACTGTATTCATCTGTCCAAAAAATATTCGCAAAACCATTTAGCATCTTGTTCAAAAAGTGGGTGCCTTGATCTGAAAGTAGGGCGGCTGGCGGGCTAAAGTAGCATATAACCTTATCAGTAAATGCTCGAGCCACTTCCAGTGCCAAGGCGTTTCTGACTGGCGATGGGCGATTTCACAGTGAGTTCGTTAAATTGCGCAATGAATCTTTATTTAGAAGGGAGCAAGCACGGATATCGTATTACCAAGGAAAACTGCTGGGTAAACAGCAGAGTGATATCTGGAAGGAATTGCGCAATTTGGGACTCCTACCCAAAACCAGAGGTGGGGTGCGCGGGTTCACGGCGGAGGAACTTAACACCCATTTTGCGGGAGTCTCAATCTCAACAAATGAGGATCCCACCTCAATTGAGAGTATGGTAGCATCTGCCAGTGATGATGGGTTTAAATTCAAGCCTACCGGGCTGGCAGATGTTATACTTGCGGTGGCGCATTTTTCCTCGCAAGCGAGGGGCGAGGATGACATCCCGCAGAGTGTGGTGGCAAAGTCATAGCCGGTCATTGGGAAACACGTGGTGAACTTGTTCAACTCTTCTCTGAAAAAGGGCGTATTTCCGGACCTATGGAAGAAAGCACGAGTCGTGCCGCTGGGCAAGTGTACTACACCATCGTCGGCGTCGGATTTCGTCCTATGGGACTGCTGTGCTTTCTTTCTAAGGTTCTGGAGAAAATCGCTCATGACCAGATCCTGGAGTACATGACTGAAACTAAGCAACTTGACCCTATGCAATCCGGCTACAAGAAGAACAACTCGACACAGACTGCTTTACTCAAACTGACAGACGATGTAAGGACAGGAGTTGACAAGAGACTAGTAACTTTACTGTTACTGTTTGACTACACAGAGCTTTTGACGCAATCTCGCCAGCAAAGCTTTTAGCAAAGCTGCGAGCTCTGGGGTTCTCCAGGCATGCATTAATCTGGATTAAATCGTACATTTTAGGGAGAAAACAAGCTGTCGTTGAACGCTCTGACACCAAGTCACCTTGGTTGTCAACGAATCTTGGAGTGCCCCAGGGATCTGTGTTAGGGCCCCTGCTCTTCTGTCTGTACATCAATGACATAAAAGAACTGTTTGTCGAGCTTAATAAAGAATTAAAAACGGACGACCCGCGACGAGTAAGAAATATATTATACGCCGACGACCTTCAGATCTACATCCAGATCCACCCTGACAGCATCGACGAAGGGGTGGAGATATTGGGTTGTGCTGCGCAAGCGGTTACTGATTGGGCAGAGGGTGCATTACTCAGACTGAATAAGACCAAGACTAAAGCTATCATTTTCGGCTCTTGTAAATACATAAATAGTCTTGAGTCACAAGGTTTGCCGGAAATCAGTCTGGGAGATGGGGTCTCTGTTCCTTTCTCGCCGACCGTCACAAGCCTGGGTGTTATACTTGATTCTAAACTCACGTGGAAGCCACACGTGGACATGGTCGCAAAAAAGGTTAATAGAGTACTGTATAATTTGAGATTTTTTAGAAAGTATACCACTCAGGATCTGCGCAAGCACTTAGCAATGTCCCTTGTTTTTCCGCATCTCGACTACTGCTCTCTAGTGTATCTGGATGCGTCACTCGAACTTCGTAGCCGGCTGCAAAGACTGCAAAACTCGTGTGTGCGATACGTGATCGGTGCTAGGAAGGATGAGCACATCACCCCTTACAGGGAGCAATTACAGTGGACTCGGGTGGACTCTCGAAGAGCCGTTTTTATGGCGATAACCATCTACAAGGTTCTTCGGACAAGGGAGACAGTCTATCTCGAGCCGCTTTTCAAAAAGAACGAATCGAAACGCCCTGTAAGGGGTGAGGTTAAAGAACTCTCTATTCCGCAGATGCGTACTAAAACTGGAGTAAGATCTTTTCAAGTGCAAGGTGCGCATTTGTGGAATTCACTCCCTTCACATATACGAACGTTACCATCATTGAAAGTCTTCAAGGTGGCGGTCAATAAATATTTTGCATGCTTGGATTAATAGTCATTGTTGATTTTTCTATTTTAGTATTTGTTTAATTTTTTTGTGATAACTTATCTTGTATTGTTAATTCAAATTCATTGATATATTTATGTATTTTTATTTATTTATTTTATTTTTAATCAATAAACAAAACAATTTTAAAGAGTATGCATGTATTTATTAGTATGAGTATGCATGTATTTATTAGTATGAGTATGCATGTATTTATTAGTATGAGTATGCATGTATTTATTAGTATGAGTATGCATGTATTTATTAGTATGAATGAAAACGACTGTTAATGTATGTATGTAATTTATCCAATGACTGATAGATATAATAAGAACGATGTAGAGATCATGACTTATTTGACAACGAAGTGCAATACTTTATGTACCTGACATATGTGCAATTATTTTAGGTTAAGTAACAATATGATATTAAATTTTAAGTGAATATGACATGTATCAAATGTTTTGTAAATATTTACAAATAAATATTATATCTATCTATCTGTCTGTCTCTCTCTCTCTCTCTCTCTCTCTCTCTCTCTCTCTCTCTCTCTCTCTCTCTCTCTCTCGTGGCTACAGCCGGGGTGGTGTGCCTCGAGGAAGCTGCCGCTGCTGCTGTGACTCCTCTCTCCTCCCGGGTCTGCATGCATCTAGAGAGAAGACGGGTGTGTATGTGTGTATGCGCGCGCGTGTAGTGGCTCATCATCCTCGAGAGGCGACAGAGAAACTGCAAGCGAGAGGACGAGTCGAGCGTACAGCGTGCGATGGTGTAGGTGCCGTGTGTGTATGCGTGGGACTTCTCGTCGGTGCTTGCTCCAACCAGTCGCGTCTGTTGCACGATCAGCAGTTGCCATTGGTGTGAATGTGTATGTGTGACGGTCCGTACGTTTTCTCGGTTGCGATTCTCCTTCTCCTCATTCCCTCTAGCAAACAACATAATAATTCCCCCCTATTAAGAACAATATTAAAAATAATATTTGAATGCTCGGCTCTGGTGACTAATATTTGAATGCTCGGCTCTGGGGGCGATTCGGTCGTGATTGACTGCCCTGAGTTTAAATAACATTTGGACGCAAATTTCGTGTCACAAGCTTTACAAGGTATTTTCTGGTATCTAGAAAGATGCCCAATACCCACAGTTTAATTGCCGACCGGGAGGAAACAGGGATAGTAACCACCTCGGGTTTGTGAGGCGAGTGAGAATCATACGTAAAGCCTGCTAGTGGAAGTGAGACATCCATTGGGTCGGAGACCCTTTTGTTTTAACTTTTCTTTGGGCATATTTTATCGAACAATGCAATCGGCAATTTAAGGGAAAGCCACTAGCAATAGTATGTTTTCTAAACTATTTTCCAATACCAAAAACGGAGAATAGATTTCACATAATTAAGGAATATAATGAGTCATATATTGGAGGGCACAAGGGCATAAACAAATCCTATGATCGAATGACCCGAAACTATTATTGGAGACACATGCAAGCATACGTCAGGCAGTTTTTAAATGGATTCTTGAGCTGTCAATCGAAAATATTAGTACGCGTAAAAACAAGATTGACACCGGATACACCATCACGGTCCTTCGACAAAATTTCGGTCGATTTATATGGTCCATTAGGCCCTACCAAATCGGAACGTCGACGCATCCTTCTGATTTAGGATGTCCTTACAAAATTCTATATCCTTGTTCCATTACATCAAGCTACCGCTAAAGAAGTAGCGCGTGCCTTGGTAACCAAATTAATCTGCCACTTTGGTCCACCCGCTGTAATCCTAACTAATCAAGATACAAATTTTTTGAATCTCACTTTGGAAGAATTCGCTGGTATGTATAAAATCAAGAAATATAATACCAATGCTTACTATCCCTATTCAAATGGAAGCATAGAAAGAATGCATCACACCCTCACGGAATACATTAAGAGCTACAATCAAGGACGTCGTGATGCCTGGGAAGAATAGATACCTTTAGCCCAGCACCCGTACACCACCATCTATGACAGTTCTGGGTATACACCTCATGGACTTGTATTTGGAAGACGTGCTCACACTCCGTCTAGTTTTCCGCCTAGGGATCAATTAACTACCTATTACGTTTTCCTAGCGACCTACCCGAAAACTTGAGTCGTTTGCAAGCCTAACCAGCAATGAATTTAGTGCAATCTAAATATCGAACGAAGCACTATTATGATCGGAAATTAAACGTGAAACACTTTCGTAAAGGGCGAAATAGTATACCTAATCAAGGAACCCGAGAAGGGTAAATTCGACGACGAATACCTAGGGCGTTACAAAATTATTAAGGAAGACAACAAACATCAACACGTTACAATAAAAATGGGAAATGATATTACGATAGTATACTTTAATAAAGTAAAAATGGCGGTGAACCAGGTGAACCCGCACGACGAAACTATAAAGCTATAAAAAAAAGAGAATCAGTTAAGGTTAAATATAACCACACAGAATAATATAAGGAGTAGATAAGTATAAATAACGCGAGCATTGATGCATTATCACTATGATAATCGTATGGACATATCGATAAAGCAGGGACTGAATAACTAGGACGTGTCGGAATATAACGTAATAATTTCGAAGTGTGTATTAAATTGAAGTAACCGATAAGTTATCGCGCGTCGATAATATTGATACCTAAAAATATCAATTTTTTTGGCCGCAACCCTCGAACACAAAGGCATCCGAAGTAAAGAAGCTAACGTCCAAATGTTATTATTATGTTTTAGTAAGCGTATTACGATGAATACGCACATTTATATGTTTGCATATATAATGACATATATGTGAATACAAATTAATAGTGACTCCTTCAAGAAAAAGAAAGATCCGTGTACTACATAAATATTACAAAAATAGAAATATGAAAGATACGAGGGTAGTTCAATAAGTCTTTAGAATAAAGTATAAAAACAATTTTTTTTGAGTAAATTTTTTTTTATTTTTCAACATAATCTCCTTGGAGCTCTATACACTTGGTCAATCGCTTTTTAAGTTTTTTTAATCCTTCAGAAAAGTGCGTTTTCGGAAGTTCGTCAAAATAAGCACTTACAGAGGCAATGACGTCTTCGTTGTCCGTAAATCTCTGTCCACCGAGCCATTTTTTCAAGTTTGGAAATAAGAAAAAGTCACTGAGGGCTAAATCTGGTGAATACGGTGGGTGTTCGACCAATTCGAATTTTAGTTCTTCAATTTTAGCCATTGAAACGAAGCACGTGTGAACTCGGGCGTTGTCGTGATGAAAGAGAATTTTTTTCTCGCCAAATGTGGTCGTTTTTTTTTAATTTCTTCTTTCAGCTGCTCTAATAATGATGCATAATACTCACCAGTAATTGTTTTACCCTTTTCCAAGTAGTCAATAAGTATAATTCCACGTGCATCCCAAAAAACTGTAGCCATAACCTTACCAGCTGACTTTACGGTCTTTGCCTTCTTTGGAGCTGGTTCGCCTGTGGAAATCCACTGTTTGGATTATTCCTTTGTCTCAGGAGTGTAGTGGTGTATCCATGTTTCATCCACAGTCACAAATCGACGAAAAAATTCCTCAGGATTCCGACTTATGCGCGCCAAAAGAGCCTCAGAGGCGACCACTCTATTGCGTTTATTCTCAGCTGAGAGCAAACGCGGCACCCATCTTGCCGATAGCTTTTTCATGCCTAATTTTTCATGTAGAATTGAAACAACTGCACCTATAGATATCCTTGTGGCCTCAGCTAACTCACGCACTTTTAATCTTCTATCCTTCAACACCATATCGTGGATTTTATTGATGATTTCGGGAGTAGTTGCTTCTACGGGTCTTCCTGAACGTGGTTCATCACTTATTGATGTACGACCACGCTTAAATTCATTTACCCAGTTATAAACCGTTGCTAAGGCAGGGGCAGATGTGCCATGAACTGAGTCCAATTCATTTTTTATCTCATATGGAGTTAAACCCTTTAAATGAAAATGTTTAATTACCGCTCTGAACTCGTTTTTTTCCATTTTTCTTAACAAGCAATTTTTTTTTTTCAATTGGTTATAAAAACACGTAATCTCAGAAGATGTGGACTGTGACTGCACCATATATCTAGTCGGGAGTGGTGCTGAATGAAAACAGATGATTTGGAGCGATTCGCGCGCCATCTGTTGGTCATTCTAAAGACTTATTGAACTACCCTCGTATCAAATTGCGAAGAAAACGAATCTTTCATATTAAAACATAGCAGCATTTTAAATATTCGAAAAATGTCTAAATTTTCTTTAAGTAAACAAAGTTAATAGAAGATCCAAACTATCAAAATAAGTAATTGACGAAAATAATTAAGTGGTTTCACTTTTAAAAGATTTTCTTTCCCAAAATCTTAAGTGATATTTCACATATAATTTTTCTTTAAGTTTAGATAACAATGCAAATAATAATATAATATTACAGATATATAAATATGAAAAAAGAAGGATTTGAAAAAGGAACAAAGGAAATAAATAAATAAAGACCGTTTGATAGATTAAAAAATCATGTATTGTAAGAAAAACAAACAGAGAAACAGAATACATGCTCATCATTATTCTATTTCTAAAAAACTGAAAGGCCACTCTTCGGGCCAGGCATCTTTTTCGGCAATAGTAAAGGCGGCCGCAACAAACGCCAACTGTCTCTCTCAAAGCCAGATGCATCATCCACAACATCGAGGACATCTGTCACAGGTTCATCCTCGCTCCCTGGATCCTCGGGGACGTGAAATGGGTCATCCGCCTGATCAGCAGGATGCTGTCCGACCTCGGGTGATGTAGGGGGACAGAAAGAGCAGCCTCTGACGTGAGGATGCCAGTCAACCGCCGACAGAAGTTCGGTGCAGCCGAAGAGTGCATACCGGCAAGGCATCCTAAGGCTGTGACTAATCCGCTGCATCAGCAGATTGGGACAATATGGCCTTACTTCCAGATAAAACAGACAGCGTATGACGCGCCCGATGCACCGAAGGCAGAGAGCATGCGCATTCGCGCACTAAAGATACCCCGGATAGATGAAGTCAGCGCTGATAGGACAAATAAAATGCTCCATAATAGCCTCCTGAGCTAACTGCGCTGGTATAACGATATCTGAGACCCCAATCGGATGGCGTGTCGAATAATTCTGAGTCGGCGGGGTGTGAAAGTTGCTCTATAATAAAAAAGATTAAAATGATAATATACATATATACGACGCCGTAAATTTATAGATATGGATTAAACCATCACCTAATCCAGATCAGAATCCAGAGTGATGATGCTTCCGTCAAAATCAAGGGAGCTCGGATATCGGGAAGGAGCAAAAGAACAGGAATCGGTATGCGTTATCCACGCATCAAGAGTAGGGGTGGCCGGATAATCAAGGTATTGAAACCTTCATGAATAAGGATCCAGGCCGCATAAGGCCTCAAGAGCGAAGTTTTGAGTGGAGCTCTTCTCATTCCGGCACACCGAACAACAAAAAACTCAAGACCAACAATACGAGCAAAGTGCATGCCCATTTTGCACATGAATATAGGTCGAAACATATATTCACAGCAAATAGGTCATGCAAGCCGAGTAATGGATCCAGAGTCCGTTGTCGATGGGGAGCAAAGCAGTCGGTCCTCATCCATACGAGTGGGACTGAAGGGATTTCGAAATGGTAGAGATTAGGAACTCCCAGTTCCACTCTGCGAACCAATTGAAGGCTCCAAGGAGTTAGGCGCACCGACAGAAACGGCAGACGCCGAGCCGAGGGACGCATCAAGCTCGTCTCTATCCACCGTGACATCGGGCACATGGACACCGTTCCCAGTCGCCGGGGCATCAGGCGCTGAAGAAATGTGACTGCCCGAAAGCGAGGGCTCCGTCACACCAAGAGATGAGAGGCAATTATCGGGTGAGACACGAGAAGCTGGGACGCGGCATCGGACGGTCGCATGATACGCTCGTCGTAAGTGAACTAAGCGACCGGCGTTATGACTGCGCGTCTATATCAAGGGAAGGAGGAATTGTAGGAGAGAATAAAAGAAGAAGGTGATATAAAAAAAAGAAGATAGTCACTCGCCGGGATGGCGCCGGGCGTGGTCCTCCGGGTGCAGGGCGAAATACCCCCTGCTGAATGTTGACAGGTGGCCGCTAGCTATTTGGTACGAAGACATACCAACGACCAGGTGTCGAAACTCGCGGCAACCTCTCATCAGGAAGGTTGGGCCAGCCACCTGGTTCCGTTCTGCTAGCTGGGGCTACCGGATGACCCTTGAGGCAGAGGCATGGAAGGGTTCCTCCCCGAGGAATCCGCATCCCCTCCTCGAAAGGGATCTCGACTATCCACTCTCACGAGGCGCTTGGCGGCGCCTAGAGGTAAACGGCCTCGATGTTTCGCTATCAAAAATTTATCAACGGTGTAGACACTTTTCCAATTGAAAGAAGTAGCACAGTAGACCATAAACTGCAGCTACTCCTGTTTTATAGCCTAAGGTAAAACACGGTAAAAGAGGGGACCATACCCGCGTTGGACGATGGGTATCGCAACCTCAGCAAACATCCCTCGCCGGAGCAGGCAAGAAATGCTTAAATGCTTGAGTCGAGTAAAATGTTACACCCGAATCCCAGTCCTATATTATTATTATATGTATACATACCTTTCTGTTAAATAACAAAAGGAGAAACAAAAGGAGTCTCGAAATAAGTAGTATTATGTATAAAAACAAAATATTCTAATGAAGAAGTCAATATCTAACCGGGTTTAACAATAGATATGCATGTTCGAATAAAAAGAGAACACGAAACAAATTGCTCATATATAAATATACATATATATATATATATATATATATATATATATATATATATATATATATATATATATATATATATATATATATACACATATTAAAACAAAGACTGAACAACAGAATAAGTTAGGAAAATTAATGTAATGCAGCAGGAAGCAGAATGGCATAAATTTCATTGCGATCTCTAGAATAAAAATATAAAAACTAAAAATACACTTCGGATTAATTATTACATTATAACTGACATAAAAGACGAACTATGTGCAGCAGTATGTTCCGGGCAGACAACGGACAAGCAAATGTGAACGACAACATATCCTGAATACTCTAACTAATCACAGTTGGATCACTAAATATCCAATTAATATTAAACTACAAAGGAAATAATAAATAAATAAATAACACTAAAAAACGACGAAGAATAGCAACCAATATTTACACTACTCTTGAGCTAAGAGGCAGATTTCTGACAGGTTCGCCGATGCCTGGCCATGTTAGAGCTTAGCAGGGTCCGGGTGACCAACACTGCAAACTTTGGTGGGACGTTTTTGTCCATCGGGGGTATGAACCTCCCGCACATGCTTGGGCATATTGATGACTAGCAACTGCTTGCCACAAATTTCACAGACAGCCGTGGGGCGATGTAGAGCATCATCGGAATAATAACTAAGGATTTGCTTCCGAAGATTGGAAGGATTTGAAAATGACTTGTGTCAAACGGCGCAGATGTTCTTTCGTGCCCCGTCGAGATCGACATGCATGTTAAAGAGCTGTTCATTGGCACTAACGTACGGGCATTTGGGAACGTTGCACTCGAACCACACCCAAGGATATTCGACCACGATGCCGTAAACGCATGGTTAGGTCCAACATACTTTACAGCATTACCGGCATAGCGACAACTAAGAAAAATGTGCCCCATCCGGTTCCATGCCGCACTTCCGGCGTTAACAGCCTCTGAAACTGAAATGCCAAAATTGACTACCTGATGGCACACACCAGGACCCACATGCACCAGGTCACCTGGCTGTTGTTTAATCACCTCAAAACATATGCGACATTTCGCTAGATAACGCGGTGTCACGCGTATATTTTTGTGGTAATGCGGAGTCACGCAGCCACGATAGCAAGCGGATACGTCTTGCCCCCCCCCCCCTTCACACTTGTTTAATGTCCCGACGGAGCTTCCTGCGAAGTCTAACTGTATCCAAAGGGTGCACGAATAATCACAACTTACAAGCATTCTTGGTGCCCCAATGCATTACATTGGGGCTATCTAGCGACCACTAAATCCAAAAATCCGGCTACAGAACCGACGTAGCAACCGGAATTCTTATCATTGATAAGCGAGTCAGATCGGGTTTCATAGATTTGCAGCCGTAAATGAGTAAATTCCTGACCTTTGCTCAACATCAACGGCAGCGTCGTCAGCATATTCGGTGAGTTAGGAGATAAGACATCGCGAAACTAGCAAACGAAAATTATATAGACACAAAAATGAAAGCATAATATACTAACTTACAATAAAATGTTCCCGACAGAGGACGAACACAAAACTGGAAGATGGAAAATCGCACAAAGAATATATATATATATATATGTATATATATATATATATATATATATATATATATATATATATATATATATATATATATATATATATATATATATATATATATATATATATATATATATATATATATATATGAAAGGCAGTATCTACAACCTTCGAAAGAGTACATAATCAGTATACGAACATACAAATATAAAAATACCACGGACAAACAAAATTTGATCACCTTCCATACAAATACGCATAAAACAAACAACAAACAAATAAGACAAACACACGCCAGGGAAAATGCATCTAATTTGGAATAAATTAATTTATTTTAATTAATTATCCAATTAATTGAAATAAATGGCATAGTGCGTTTCTTACACATAAGAATTGTACACGTAATTATTTTGCACAATTTAGCATTGGTCAAATATATCTATATATATTTTGACCAATGCTAAATTGTGTACAATAATTACGTGTATAATTCTTATGTGTAAGAAACGCGCTATGCCAAATAAATAATCAATATAAATAATACGTATAATATGATCGGCACACCCATATCCGATATCCAACATAACGCACACCACAATAAGTAAACCATACTTCCCTGTGAGAGTCTTGCTTCTTTACACAATCTTCCTTCCATACGCGATCTTCCTTCTCTCGGCGCAATTATTCCGTCCCTGACTCAACACGCCCAACCTGTCGCATGATGAGTGCGCTCGAAAATATATTGGAAATATGTACATAACGATATATGTACATATAATAAATAAATAAATATATACAATAGACATATGGAATATATTAAACGCATAAATAAGTAATAAATAATAAGAATATAGGCAAGCAAAGTTTTGGTTAATTGCACAAGCCAAACACAAAGTTTAAAAATTTTATTTCATAATTTGGTGAAATTTTTCACGAATTTTTTCAAGTCTATACATATTGCTTTTATGACACGATAAAATTTTGAAATTTATTTTACACACCACACATATTGTTTTAAATTTTACTCTCACAAACGAAATACAATTTTATTCTGAAATTTTTTCAAAGTCCATAGGCATGGTTTCTATAAGAAGATAAAATTTATAAATACACTTATTGTTTTAAATTTCACTCGCACAAGCTAGAACACAAAAGAAAATTTTTATAACATGATAAAATTTCAAAACAATTATATATATATATATATATATATATATATATATATATATATATATATATATATATATATATGATATGTGTGTGTTTACGGATTTGTAAAATTTTCAAAATTCTATAAAGATTGTTTTAAATTTTACTCGCACAAGCTAGAACACAATATATATATATATATATATATATATATATATATATATATATATATATATATATATATATATATATATATATATATATATTTGTGTTCTAGCTTGTGCGAGTAAAATTTAAAACAATCTTTATAGAATTTTGAAAATTTTACAAATCCGTAAACACACACATATCATTTTTATGTATAAACAAAGCCTTATAAAAAACGCGTGATAGGGGAAACCAGGGTAACTGAAAATATTAACTGTAAAAGTCGAAAATAATGTATTTTTCAGACTTAAAACATTACTTTGTAAGTTACACGAAAAAGTTCTTATATTAATAAACATACTAGCAACTTAAAAAAAGTCATTTATTAAGTTTAATATTATTTAGCTATTATTGGAAAATACCGGTTCACTTTACCCACGTCTTTCAGTGCGAGGTAAACTGAACTAGAGGATAGAATTAAATATTTTGAAAATATTTTACCAATTTTTGTACAGGAATAGATAAAATCGTTAATTTAGGTAATAATAAAACTTAAATGATATATTAAAACCTTTCAAATACTGTAAAATATGGAACAGTTAAATATAGAGGTTATGTTGTCCCATTTTGGTATAAATACGAAATGCGTTGCAACAAAGGCCTTATATACTATACTAACACTCACCTTGATCAATATTTTGATAACTTTTTCACCTGGCCGCGTATAAATTAGTGCAATTGCATTTTTTTCCGAACCACTTTACCCCGATTCACTTTATCCCGAAACGTCGATTCATAAAAATGCTTGTATTAAAACAGAAAAATATCATTTAAGGGGGTATCTTGCTTTAGGAAGCCTAAGAAAAGCTCTTTTTTTGGGAATTGTTTTAGGATGGAAAAAAATGACCAAGTCTAGCGAACTTTTCGGGATATTTTCATATATATTTGAACATCATAACAACATTTTTTCAACGAGAATTATTCAAATACAGTCGATTTAGGTGCACATTTGTAGAGCATCTCGCAATTGAAGTCTCCTATTGGTGGGAAAGATGCAGGTCGTAATTTTTGTTTGAAACAGAAAAACCAAGTAAAATTTTAATTTTCATACATTTTTCATCTAAGTTAACTAAGAAAAACCTGAAACAATTGTGAAATTTAAACTTAAGTTGGGAAAAAACGTGATTTTTGGAAAAAGAATCACTTCCACTTGCTAGAAAAGTTTTTTAAAAATGAAAACTCTAAAAATCGCGCTTCAAAGTTTTCGAAAAGAAAAAATATTAATTTTAAATTACTTACAGTAATAATACGCTAATCAGCTATTCCTGCTCCATAAAGTAGACCTTCAGTTTCCTCAAAAAACTCGTATTGGTGAATTGACTCGAGTCTACGGGCCGTGCGAGCTTCCTTACTGGAAAAAGTCTGAGGCCTGATTTCCCTCTCCATCCGCTGTGCATCGACGTTATCCGCAAACATCATACATTGCTGGCCGACTTTCAAGTCGAGCAACTGCATTGTACTCAGAACTGCAGAATATCCTTCCTTGAACATTCCTGCTGCCATGTACGCAGCTATTTCAACGACTTTTTGGCGAGAATTTAGATGTTTCGGGCTCATGTACCAGAGAGTCGAGTTGAAAGATTCGTTTGAGCTCTTCGTAAACTGGGCGAATGTGTTTCTCGACGTTTTCATCAATTAATCTAGCAAGATACTTGAAAGATGCAAGTTGATTCATGGCTTCAGCTTTGAGCCATTCACATCAGCTGTCGGCGCCTGTCGGACAATTCTCATGGCGAGATTTATCACTTGAACAATAATGATCCTGCTTTACCATTATAGCTTTTTTCATCTTTCGGATAGAATTAATATTTCTTCTAATTGTCAAACCATAATAGATTGTTAGCTTTTTAATGAGGCTCTCCGTTAGAAGCTTTTTACCTCCGAGCTTCTCTTGCTTCCTTTTATTTCGGAGTCGTGTACCCATACTCTTTTGTACGTGTCGCATGCACTCATTTTTTTTAACAGGGCAATCGTTACCGTATGGATTCATTTTCAGGATATCAGTAAAAGTTCTCGAATCGCCGTCGCCGTAGTAATTAGTAGTATACTTTACTCCAATTTTTTCAACAGATCTCAAAAACATTTCCACCATTGAATCCATCTTCATTTTCCCTGCTGAACCGTCGTGATTTGAGAAGCATGATTCTTTATAATCTTCATACCATTCTTCAAACTCATCGCCATCTAATATGTTTTTTTGTAGGGCACATGAATGACAATACGCACTTTTTACAATAAGGTCTACTACTTTGCCAGAGTAATATCCAATGAGAATTGTTACACCGAACAATGAAGTAAAGCCACGTTTTTTCCGGGATCCATCGCCGGAAACTTTCAAATGATTTGCAGTTCTCTCATTTTCTACATTTTTTTCTTGCTCTTCTTTGACAGCTTTTTCACAGACAGTTTCGAACATTGATTTCGCCACTAAGTGAAAATACTGCACTATTTTATCGTATGTTGATTTCGCCAAATCTTGACATATATTCATAAGTCCACAAAACACATTGATGCCTTCTCGTCGAACACCAACAAGTTCATAACGAACACAATTCGCCTATTTAGTTCGTAACCGGTGTTTATTAACGATTTCAGAATTGATTTCTCATCGACCGCACATACATAATAATATAATTTTGAAGCCTCGATGCCCACTCTCTGCAAATATTATATTTTGTTTACAAGATCTGCAGATTACTATTCAGAAATAGCAAGAAAAACTGTAAAAAATTCAATTATTCTGCAACAGTGATCTGGATACACAATTATATTTTCGGTGCTTGCGGTCGTCGATTTCTTTTTATTACTGCTTGTGGTGCACTCTGCATCGTCTGGTCCAGTTGTGAATCGATTGCCGTGGAATGTGCGTTTTCGTGGCTTCTTAGAACGATCATTGCTAGATCTACTACCTTTAGGATAACTTGCCATGATATTCTGGCGATGTGCCCTCGCCATGAGTCAGAGCAAAACTAACCGTTGACGCTATAGAAACAGCTCAGTAGAAGCACGTACACA
Organism: Gastracanthus pulcherrimus; assembly: GCA_949152435.1. Classification (NCBI taxonomy): domain Eukaryota; kingdom Metazoa; phylum Arthropoda; class Insecta; order Hymenoptera; family Pteromalidae; genus Gastracanthus; species Gastracanthus pulcherrimus. The sequence goes on along the minus strand of OX424575.1, from coordinate 53,944,955 downwards.
GAGAGGTATTATATACCTTTGTAATCCGTGCTATTGCTCGACACGGCACTACTACGAACTGGAAATATTGTTCCGAACGATCGTTGAATCTTTTCAGGTATAAAATTCGGAGTAGTAGACCGAGGGGAGGGGCGCACGTGCTACAGTCTGCCCGATCCGCTATGTATCTTCGAAAATACTATGAATTAGCCTCTATAACTTTGGATACATATTCTTAGATATATTAGGTATAGATTTGACCAATAAAAGAAAATCGATTTTTTTATCCTTCTAAAGCAGGATCCCCCCTTAAAGCTCTGCATTCTTGGTAATAGTAAGAAAAACGTATTTCAAATCAACTTTTTTTTAAGATCGAAAAATACAATTATTTTTCTTTCGTAGAATATTAATTCTCATGCAGTGAAACTTTTCTATTATCATCCTTGCATAATTATCTTTCACTAAAATTAAAATTATGCATAAATAATAATTTATTGAAGAAATAATAAGCATAATTCACTTTACCCGTGTGTTTACTTTACCCCAGTTTCCCCTAAATAAATAAACTTGCTAAAAGCATGAAAAAATAGCACATTATAAGTAAATAAGACACTTACAATGTGGACCATGTAAGCCGCACATGCACCTTTTTTCTGGTGCATAAAGCAAACGGCCTCCTCCATCCTTCTGCCTTTATGATTCTGCACAAAGTCATGATACAGACCTTCTCGACAGCACGCCATTTCGATGAACAAACAAAAACCAAACACTTCACAACACAACAAGGAGCACAATAACAACACGAACGCGACAGCCTATATTGTTTTATAGTTATTGTTTGTAATTTGCAACGGAAAATTCTTAACTCCAAAACTCACAAATAATAAAAGAACGGACACCAAGAGGATAGTGAGACTTCTCACACGTTTTAAAATCGATATTTTAAATAATATCGAGATTATAAACAAAAAGCACACGCTAAAAGGAAGAAAAACATTCAAAAGAAATTGGCAACGGTTAAATAAAAAGAGGTGATCTTCCTTCATCAGTCGATCTTCTTTTCCTAATACGTAAACTGCCGACAAAAACATGTCCGCGCGTAATACACTCAAACCAACGCCGGTGGCAGCGCCTCCTGGATCGATCGCAACAACAATATCCAGCGCTAGATCTTTACCACTCAATCAAGCCAACGCGGTGGCAGCACCTCCTGGGCCGCGTACCGACAGTACGATTCAATACCCGGTCGCAAGTACAGATCTAGATCAAGTGATGGCATATACGTCCAGTAAAAGAACTTTTATGGACTTAGCCAAAAGTCACACATACATATGCGACCACATAGGTGTCTATATATTCATGCATAATTATGTTATACACTTAGTATATCTATAGCGCCTTGCGCACGGTAATATTCCCCTTCTACCCGAACTGCAGCCAATCACGGCGCTGCCGGGTAGTATATAAGAGATAGAGCTTCGAGACTCCGCCTGACTTCTGACTTCTCGGCCGACCAGGCCAGAGACAAGTCCTCGACCCCGGCACCGGACAAGAGAATAATAAACAACTTCCAAAAGTTACCGACGCCCTTTCATTTCCTAAACCTGTATACGTATTTCAAAGGGCGCAACAGGAGAGAAGAGAGAGAGAAAGAGAGACGGGAGCGCGAGTAAAGCAATACGCTGCGCGCGCACGCCGCAGCTGCCTAACCGCTCACTACAGAGCGGTCGGAGCAGCTCTGGCGCCAACTATAAGTAAGGGGGCGCGCGCCTCTTGAATCAGTCGGCCTCGGCGCACCGCACCGGCCGGATCTCCTCGGTTGAGAGTAATCTCCCGAAGTAGCTAGCGTGCGATGCACGGTAAGTGCCTTACTCGCCCCGTGGTGGTTAACCCGGGTATTATCGCGCCGAACGGGCTTTCTGGCGGGCTTAGCCCCAAGGAAGCTTTATTAGGAAGGCAGTATCCCTCCGTTAATCACGGCTCTTATAAATTAATCAAGGTATTATAAAATATGCGCGCCAGCAGACCCACCACCGCTGATTTGGTACCTGGAGTCCAGTGGCTGCCCTTGGATGCATTGGATGCTGACGCAGAACCTTGCGAATTTCCTGCCTCCTGGAAATGAATAAGAGTATGTTTGCCCTGACATGTAGATCATCTAACTTTCTCTCGATGCTCCTGGACAGATTTGTCCTTGAATCGATTGCATCTCATGAGAGCATGCGGGCCAGTACAGAGTAGGCAATTCATGGAACCTGGTTTCGCTGTATGAGAAGAACTCACGTGAAAAATCTTGCAAGGATGAACCGCCTTAAGAGGAGGAGCCGACCTTTTTTCCCGCGTTGCTCAGAACTAATTATGCCAAGAGTCTGAACTCTTCTCTCAAGAAATTCGACCAAATCGTGAAACTTAGCAGAAGGGTACGAAGAGCTAGTATACTCCTGGCCAATACCTGCTTCAATGAGTAGCCGATCCTTAGCACTAAGCTCCGACTCCCACAGCTTGCGCGACTCTGGATCTGAACGTTCAGATAAACTGCACACGAGCCAAACATCCCAACTATCTACGGGCACTTCCATATTCTTAAAGGCGCGAACGATACGCTGAGCCTCATCCAAAAAGGAACGCAATTTCTCATCTGACTCCTTCTTAAGATGAAGAAGTTCGTTAAAAGCAGCCAAATGCTTGTTTATGGTGAGCCTTGGGTTATGGTAACGAGCCTTCAGCGCCTTCCATGTGCTAGTATAGTTAGCGCTGGTGGTCGTCACGTCTTTAATTAAATCTGCCGCGCTCGCGGTCAAACACAGTTTCAAATACTGTAGCTTAGTCGTATCAGAAACCCGAGGCACATCATGCACAAGCGTCGTGAATAAATCACAAAAGCTCTCCCAATCCTCGTATTTTTCTGAAAAAGTAGAAAGAAGGGATGCTAGGGAGTTTCATCGTAGAGTTCAGAGGTCCGCCTGAAATTGTAGACTCATCTGCGAGCTCGAACTGCAACTGCAACGTTAAGACCTCATCAAGAGCACTCTCATACGCTGCCTGCAGCTTGCCAAATCCATCCTCGGTGACGTACTGATCCGTTTCCGCATCCTCCCTTACGGTAATATCAGAATGAGTCTTACGAGCTTCAACCCAAATCTCTTATTGAGCGAAGCATGCGGCTTGTCGAGTAAGCGGTTCTGCAGACCCTGGTTATCTACCTGACGTGAGTCCTGTAGAGCCACCAGTTTTCTCAATGCTATAGGAGCCATGATAAACTAGCCATGAACCAGAAACGCGTCCAAGAAATTCACTAAACTACGTACTTAGTGTAGCAAAAAAAAGGAAACTTAAGCATAGAATAATGCAAGCGACTTAACCTATATTACAACGCGCGCATCTGTACAAATAGCCAAACGGGAGAAATACACGGCGAGAACGCGCTATACACGACTCGATACCGCGAATCACTGTCCACGACGCGAGGCCGCCGAGTGAAGTCGGCCCGCTAAGCCGGCAAGGCGCGCCCGATGACACGAGCAGCCCTCGAGAACGACCGAACGGTACCAGCAGCAGCCCGCCTGCGAATGGCCAGTCACACCGCGAGGCCACCACGCGTAGCCGACGCGTCGAGCCGGGGCAAGCGCGCTCGATTACACGAGCCGATTCCGAGAGCGGCCGAACAGCGCCGACAGCAGCCCGCCTGCATATCGCCAGCCACACCGCCAGCGCGCTCACGGAGGCGACGCGTCAAGCCGAACAGCTCGCACGCTAAGAAGCCAATGAAAGTGGCCGATACAAATTTACGCCGATTTTAACGGGCGTTTTTTTAAAACACAGGTAATCTTTTAATTCCACACCGGTATTAAATTTATATAAGTTATACCTATAAAGATTAGCTTAAACGCAACTGTACATCCTCATGCAGCTTTAGCCTCGCGTGTATAATTCGCGACACTTTTGGAAACGAATGGGAAATACCTGAGTTTCAGTCACTTATGTCTGTAAATAAAGTTCATGCAGCATATTGCGGGCTCAAACCCAGAAGTACACGTAGAAGTGTTTTCAAAATTCAACACATACGATTTCACTTAGCGAATTAAGGGGTATGGCCACAGTAGAATTTTCAAAAAATCGAAAAATTTTTTGTGCTATTTTTGATACTTTATTATCATAGAAATAAGTTACAATTTAGTTATACCATTGTTAGATTCTACTTAATAAGTTTGCATGATGCACAGGATCCATATCGACCCTCTTTTTCGATCACGAAATGTGTCATCTAAGCGCAGCATTTTCCGAGCGGAAAATCACGGGCTAAAATATTATTTCGAAAGCGGATAGCATAGCGTATAAAATAATAACTTTTTACAATTTTAAACATCGTAATATAGTTTTATAATTTAAATAAATATTTTGTTCGAAAGAATCAAGTCGATAGCTTGATTCTAAATGCAGTTTTAAATATTCTGTTGTAATAATAATATTTACATATAATACGATAGTTTTAAGTACTGAAATATGAATGTTTATTCACTAATTACATTTTAGATTCTAGACATTTTTATACTGAAACATCTTTATGCAAACTTTAAATTTAAGTAAACATAAATTAATATTAACTTTACATTCATCACTTATTCTCATTACTACAGTGCGTTTCATAACTTTAAGACCACCCACATTTTGCGCTAAATCACTGTAATTTAATATTGTATTGATACATAAATTTTATAATCTTAAAAATAATCAAATTTCTCAACATTTTACGCTATTTAGACAATTTAAACATTTTTCGTAGTATTAAAATAACGAAATATCGTATTTTAGGCTGTTTCATAACAATAAGACCACTGTAAAGTTATATTATTTTATTACTATTCCTACTGTATATTACAATAAATTAATTTAAACTATGATTTGTCATTATATTTTAAAATTCTGAAAATTTTCTATTTCTAAACTCTAAAATAAAAAATATAATATGCGGAAAAGAATTAAAAAATAAGATTTATTAATAATGTAATTTATTGTAATTAAAGCTGCATATGAAAACATTATAATTATTATTAGAGCTTAATATTATGTGTACAATATTTTTATTGAGTATTTGAGATATATATTACTATAGAATTTAATTCGTTATGTACAATATTTTAATTATAATATGTTTTATTTGTAAATAGTAACAAAAGACTGTAATTTTTAATTTAATAATTAATTGTACCTCCATTATTTTTTATTAATTCAAAAATGCGATTTCGCATTCTTTCAACTAAATTTCGTAAAATTCTTTCATCAATTTCTTGCCAAGCTTTTAGAATAGCATCTTTTAATTGATTAACACTACCATATTGTTTATTTTCAGCATAAACTTTACGAACAAGAATAGCCCATAAATTTTCAATCAGATTAACGTCTGAAGAACACGCTGGCCAGGCTAGAACAATAATATCGTTATTGTTAAACCACACTTTCGTTTCACGACTTGCGTGAATTGATGCGTTATCTTGTTGAAATATCCAATCTTCTGTTTCATTATTATCTAAAAATGGCAAAAGGTGATCTTTCAGTACATTAATATACTCTTGTGAATTCATTTTACATGAAGGAAAAGCTAGAGGCAATTTATGTGAGATACAAAATCCTCCCCAAACCATCAAGCTACCACCACCAAAATTTCTACGGGAAAAATATTCAGGCTCCTTTCTTAAGTCTCGCCAATACGAATGATGGACATCAGGGCCATCTAAATTAAATTTCTTTTCATCAGAAAAAATAACCTTAAAATAAAGTAACAGTGAATTTAATATTCATAGAAATAAACCATGCATAATATATTATACATATACCAATATAATAATATTGTTCTATTTACTTTATTCCTGTCCGTATTCATATTAAGTTTCCCAAAATTTAATCTAGCATCTTTATGGTGAATTAGTAATCGAGGAGCTCTTTGTAATGATTGCCTTACAAGGTGATTAGCGCTTTTAATTGTACGATATATTGTTGAGCGTGAAATATTTAAATTTAAATCTTCTTTAATTTTATTCAAACTTTTTATCGAATTGCTTGCTGCATTAATAATTCTGCGCTTTAAACGAGCAGAAACTTTGTTTTTGGGTCCACCCTTTTTATTTTTACCATAGTTTTCAGGATTTTTAAGAAAATTTAAGATTACGCAATTTGACCTCCTCAATTTTCGAGAGATTTCTCTTATGCTCGTATCGCAGTCGCGATATGCTAAAATCTTTACTTTTTCTTCTTCGGTTAAGCATGTACCTCGGCCCATTATCAAATAACTGCAAATTAAAAACTTTAAGACTACTTTTGAACTTACTACACTTACTGCGTTATGAAATAGACAACGCGTTTAACGGAAATTTAAATTATCATTACCCAACGGTTTCAGTTTATATTTATGACTATAGTTACCATCCAAGCATTTACCTACTGAGTGGTACTGTCGGTAATTGTTAAATTGAAATAAAAATAATACACAGCGCTTACAAGTAGTGATATATATATATATATATATATATATATATATATATATATATATATATATATATATATATATATATTGTGAGCACAGCAATAAATTAAAAAAAACTTAATAGCGGTCTTATTGTTATGAAACAGCCTAAAATACGATATTTCGTTATTTTAATACTACGAAAAATTTTTAAATTGTCTAAATAGCGTAAAATGTTGAGAAATTTGATTATTTTCAAGATTATAAAGTTGATGTATCAATACAATATTAAATTACACTGATTTAGCCCAAAATGTGGGTGGTCTTAAAGTTATGAAACGCACTGTATTATTAATTAATCTTATACTATTTTAACCATGTGTACACTTTAATTAATTACTATAATTGTAATATGGGTTTTAACAAAAATAATAACTATATAATATAACTATATATATGTATATAGAAAGTAAATATTTTCACAATATTATTAGGTTAATATTAAGAAAATCAAATGTAAAATGTGAAAGATAGAGAAGGAGCAAGAGAACAAGCGAGAGAGAAGATCTCCCTTTTCTCTCTAAAAAAGCTTACCTCACCGAAAAAAGGCCCGAGCGCCAAAGCCTAGCTGCGCGCGCTTCTTGAGGGACGCCCTCTGAGAACCTTTTTACCCACACCCTTTCTTCTTCTTTCTCTGTCTTAAGCATTAGCCTAATGAAAGGAAAAGGGCATGGGAGGAGAAAAAGGAGGAAACGTTCTTCGCTATTCGTCCTTGCTCACCCTCACCCCGCTCGCTCGACCCTTCAGCATAGGTGAAATACGGCGAAAAACTGTTTAAAAGGCACTGGTTCACGGGGTCTCACGAGCACTAGCTGGTCTGGCCCCGGGCAAGCTACTGGCTCACCAGCATTCACTCGACAAGCACCTCAGGAGCAGTATCTGTTCCTGTAAAGCCATCTTGTGTCCGACTCAGAGTATCTAACTAGCCGAAGCGCTTCAAGAGCAGTATCTGTTCTTGTAAAGCAAAGCTTGTGTCGAACTTTAAGCTCGAACTCTCACTCGCCGAAGCGCCTCCAGAGCAGTATCTATTCAGGTAAAGCAAGGCTTGTACAAGACAAAATAGTAGAGAGACTCAGCTCGCTCTAGCAGTCTCTCGAGGCAATTTGCCTTTAGTATCGCTAAGCTTGCTATAGACCTTTGTAGACAATTATATTGACAAATACTAGACTCAAATATTCGGGTAGACAGTTTTAAGTCGAAAACCCACAAAATCTCCATTTTATTAATAAATATTTCGGGTTAAAATACCCAAGACAAAATAAATGTAAGTGCGAATAATAATGAGACGGATCATATGAAGGTTCATATAATTGATTTAAATAAATTTTTCACCTATGAAAGTAACTTTTTAATACTGACCGGAATTGTACCAAGGCTGACCGTTATTACCCTTTGATGTGGGGTAAATCCGGTCAAAATCTTTTTTTTTTATTTCGACTTATGGCTTCGATATTTAAAATTTTTATATTAAACCAATAAGAAATATTTAAAGTCAATGGTTTGAACTAACATAATAATTATTTAAAGTTGAAAAGAAAACAATTTGAAAGTGGAAATAAAAAGTACGTTTGCTTAGGTGACCGGCAATACCCTGTTCTCCCTTACAGGGGAATTTCTACTATAATATTTCTGCCAGTGTATGTATTATATTTCCTCATTTTGCACTATGATTGATCAAAATCATTGATAGAAGCCACGAAATTAGAAAAAATTTCCTCAAGAATGAGAATAGCGCTCTGTGTAAACTTATTTGTTTATTAAAAAATTTAAAACCATTAATTTATTTTGATTCTTTATTTATTTTATTACTCTAAATATGATTTTACATTTTGTACTATTATTGATCGAAATAATCGATAAAAGTTATTAAATTAGCAAAAATAACCTCAAATATATGGAAGAAACGTTCTACTTCAAGCGTATTTATTTATTAAAAAATTCAAAACCATAAAATCTGAAACATTATTTGCTTTACACGTGTCACGTATTTTTTATATTCTCCAAAATTAATCACGCGTCCTTTATTAATTAAAATGAAATACTTTTTTGTTGCGCATTTAGTGGGTCGAACGTTAATTTGATATCTTAGCATATAACCAGTGTTTGGATTATTCTTTAACCTTTTAAAATGATTGCACATGTTTTATATTATTGAAAATAAGTCATAGCAAATTTGAACGTATTCTCGCAGTGTTCGCTATATGTCGAAAGTAACTTTTTTTCTGTCGTCAAAGATTTTGATCCATTCTTCATATTCCGGGGAAAAATTGAGTACCGGAAAGCGAAGCTCGGGCAGTAAGGCAACAATTAGCGGACGCGGCTGCACTGAGTACCGGCAGTCTCTCCTCGGGTCCCCCTCGCGTTACCCTAGGTCTCTAGACAAACCCTACGGCGCTCAGACAACGCTAAGCGCACGCGGCTACATCTAGTATCCGCTGTTTCAACTCGGTTTCCTCTAGGACATTAAGTAAATGTACTTAATAATAGTCCACAATTACATGAAAAAAAATTGTTTAAAAAAAATCGTTACGTCACAAGTATCAATATTGTCAATTTAAAAAATATTTAGTTAAACCCAAATTATTTTTTTATTTTTTAATCAATTTTAATGTTTCTGGGTTTATTCTTTTCTATAAACATTTATCTACAAAGTTCATGAAAGAAATTTATAAAATAATATATCTGTGATAAAAAACGCAAATTGTTTATACAATTTTACGCGATTGATTCTAAATAATTAGCTTTCTCTTATTACAGATATATTATTTTATACATTTTTTTCGTTAACTTTGTAGATAAATGTTTAAAGAAAAGAATAACTCCCAAAACATTAAAATTGATTAAAGAATAAAAAAAATAATTGGGGTTTAACTAAATATTTTTTAAATTGACAATACTGACATTTGTGACGTCACGAGTTTTTTGGAACAATATTTTTTTATATAGTTGTAGGCTATTATTAAGTACATTTCACAAGATATACAATAGGACCTTCATAAACTCTCATATCATTTTCCTATATCTAGAGAAATACCCTCCTTAAGTGCCCTAGGGTACGTCCAGAACTGTATGCATGTTTCCTGTGCTTCAAGAAGTCTAAGGTCTAGCGGCATACGAGATCTAGAGAGGGAGTAAGCTAGTAGATTCTCCCAACTGAAGAAGTATCTCTAGCATTGAAAATAATAAACAACATAACCTGCAGTAATATATTTTGCTGACTCGGAGCAAACCGAACAACTTTCGGCTCTGAGTCTGCGAGCAGAATCTACGAAAGACAGTCGCATGAAGGTAGCGCCCGGCGGTCCTATCGGGCGCATCAATACAATCAAATAACCCCATCGCGCCTTGTTCGTACGCGATATTTGAACGTTCAAGGGCACCGATGGTTATATCTTAATTCGCTAAGTGAAATCGTATGTGTTGAATTTTGAAAACACTTCTACGTGTACTTCTGGGTTTGAGCCCGCAATGTGCTGCATGAACTTTATTTACAGACATAAGTGACTGAAACTCAGGTATTTCCCATTCGTTTCCAAAAGTGTCGCGAATTATACACGCGAGGCTAAAGCTGCATGAGGATGTACAGTTGCGTTTAAGCTAATCTTTATAGGTATAACTTATATACATTCGATACCGGTGTGGAACTAAAAGGGTACCTGTGTTTTGAAAAAACGCCCGTTAAAATCGGGGCGCGAATTTGTATCGGCCACTTTCATTGGCTCTACGATATTCCAAATTACTTATTGCAATTATAGAGCACTCTAAAAAATTACGAACTCTGTTTGCGCAACCTCGCACATGCAGACTTAAATTTAAAATTTTTAATTCTCTTCGCTACTATGAAAGTACTATTATATACACACACTAACCGATCTACCAAGCATCCTAATATCCATGCAATCTACTATCCACGCACTCCACTGTCCACGCACTCAACTATTCACGAACTTCTATTCAACAAAATATGAGGTGTTTTCTTAAATGAAAAGTAAGAGGAAAAACTCCGTAATTGAGTAATCTTAGACATAGAAAATCCACAGATTTCTGATTTAATATGTTGTAACTTTTATAGATTTTGGGTATACTATATATAAATGTCGCTTTTAATAGATTAACGGATAATATGTTCTTTTATTAAAAATACTTCAGATAAAAATCAAGTAAGGAAATGCGTTTAATTCCCAGATGATCTTTCACCTCATCCTTCACTCACAAATTCCTTGATTTACATATTCTGCCATGAAGCCATCATTAAATAATTTTTAAATAAAATTATTGTTTAATACTTAGGTTAAAACTATATAATAACTTTAACAATCATTTTCTTTATGCTATAAGAAAAGAGCGATATTGTGGGGCCTATAATTTCTTGCATATTTAAACATTAGTTTAGCAAACTGATATAGATACATTTTAGAAAAAAGGATTCAAATTTTAATTGTCCCTTATAATATAATAAAAAAACAAGCAACAAATGATCAATTTTATTATTAAATAAATTTATTTAATTTTTCATCGTGTATAACATCAATTCTAGTATATATGTAAATATAGACTGAACTTTTAAAATTAAATATTAGCGTATTTTCGGTATTGTTCATATATGTACATAATAGTTAATACATACAATCCATATATGATACTAATTAAGCCGTGCGCTCGAAGATCGGCCTAAGTCAACTTTTAAGGGAGTAAAAGGATGTCTAAATATGAAAATTTGAAAAATGTTAATGATTGTATATTTTTTATAAAATAAGCTGAAATGTTCATTTTTATGCTCAAGTATGTTATGTATATAATAAGAAAGTTGAAAAATCATCAAAAGATAAAGATTGACGCTTTCACAGTTACCGTAGGATATTTCTTTAAATTTTCGTTCTTTTTAAGTATAATTTTTTCTGCATTCTTTGTATATGGGTGGAATAATGTCAAGTGAGCAAGTCGGAAAATAAAAATGTCTGAAACTCTACAAAAATGTTGGTATGTATACCCAGAGTATGTAAAAAGTATTTCAGACCCTAAGGTGTTATATGTCAAGGAAAATTAAAGGTTGAAAAATGCGTTATTTTAATATTTAGAGATTTTGCCAATATTGTTTGATTTTTAACTCAAAAACTGGGGACTTTTAAGAAAGAAATGTAAGAACATTTTTTGGTCAAAATAAGGAAAGAAATATAAAAAAAATTGATTAGACCCTATTGTGATATTTTATGATCCCATACATTGTGATATATTTTGATAATGACTAGTTACAATATGGTCTCAAGCTTAATATAATTTTTGCAGAATTTTTAAATAGCGCACTTTTTTCGATATTTCTATTGTGTGACTGTAATAGAAAGTTACCATTTAATAGCTCTGCAGGAATTATATTTAGCTCGAGATCATTTTGCGCAAGGTGTAGAATGAAAGCTGATATGAAATGTTACATTTTAATATATTTTGCTTTGGGAAAGGTGATGGCGATCCGCTAGAATTTGAATATTACATCACATGCATGGGTTTATAGGTTTATAATGAACAAATACCGAAGAAAATGCGCTATTTAAAAATTCTGCAAAAATTATATTAAGCTTGAGACCATATACTAACTAGTCTAGAATTAAAGGAAATATGAAAAACTAAATTTTAAGGTTTTTTATTTTTAAAAAAATTGTGGCGGTTTCTAGAATCTTAATATCACAATATATCACAATGCATGAGATCACAAAATATCACAATAGGGTCTAATACATTCTTTTTATATTTCTTACCTTATTTTGACCAAAAAATGTTCCTACACTTTTTTCTCAAAAGTCCCTAGTTTTTGAGTTAAAAATTAAACAATGTTTGCAACATTTCAAAATATAAGAAAAAACGCATTTTTCAACCTTTAATTGCCCTTGACATATAACACCTTAGGTTCTAACTTTTTTTACATACTTTGGGTACACATACCAATATTTTTGTAGAGTTTCAGACATTTTTATTTTTGGACATGATCACTTCACATGGAACCACCCATATGTATTCATGGCTGTGACCAAAGGAACCTAAAGCTGTTTGAGTTTGATCCAAGAAAAAAATTATTTTTCAATCTTTTTCTGTAAAAAATTGGGTAGCAGTTGGTTAGGTTGAATAATGTTTTTCTGATGATGATTATAATTAGAATATAAAATTTGGATTATCATAGAACCGCCTTAGTACAGTTCGAGCGCTTTAAGGTTTAATTGAGAACTGTGCATGCCTGGTGGTACGTAGTCACTACTACGCATGCCTGTGTGAACGTAGTTACTACTATACCTGTCGGTGTTTCCGTAGTCACTACTGTGCATATCTGTGTGCACAGAGTAACTACCGCGCATGCCTGCGTGCATGCAGTCATTACCACGCATACTTAAGTGCACGTCGACATAACCGCGCATACTTAAGTGCACGTGAACACAACTGCGCATAGTTAATTGTATGTGTACACAACTGGGCATACTTAAGGATGTTTAGGAGTTACAAAACGACCAATTTATTTTCATTTTTCTTTCTATTTCGTTAAAACTTGTTAGTGTCAATATTTATATATCATATACTAGTGTACCTCATGTGCATACAAATTTTTTTAATCAACATTTGTGATGTTGCAAACACGATTATTGTCAGTTAAAAGAAAAATCATTAAAAATAGAGAAACTATTTTGTTCTTTGAATGTTGTTTGACAGTTCGACCGAAAGAAAATTTTAAAATAATTCATTAGTGCTACACAAAAGCTTATTGTTTATAACTAAACAGGATATCTAGTTAAATAATTAGCTTTCCATAGCACCTATAAATTAAGTTGAAATTTGCTCTCGGTCGATCTATCAAACAACATTTAAAGAACACAAAAAGACCCTGATCATTAAAATTGGATTGTAAACAAAAAAGTTTCTATATCTATGTAGCACTATATGAAAGTAATAATAAGTTAAATTTAGCGTTACGATGCCTATATCATGATTTTCATTATTTTATGCAGAACCCCCCCCCCCCCCCCACGACCCCCATAACCCCACCACTTTGCCCATCAATCCTAATTTTGTCCCTACTACATCCTTCCACCATCTAGCCGTTGATCCTCATACGTTTGATTAGCGTTAAAAATGTAAATATCATTATTTTAATTACTTCGTTTAAGAAAAATACCCCCTCCACTTTTCCTATCTAGAGTTTCTCCCCTTATGATACACCACCCTTCTATCATCCCCACACTGATCCTCTTACTACTATGTTGAAGTAATAACATATTTAATTTAGCGTTAAGGGGCCTATATCATTATTTTCATTATTTTGTTTAAATAATATCCCCTCCACGCTCCCCATACTCCCCTTTCTATCCTCTCTGTTTTAATTTTGTTCCATTATCCTACCGTACCCTTCTACCACCTAGTCATTAACCCTAACACGTTCGATTAGCGTTAAAATGTTTAAATCCGTATATTCATTGTTTTGTTTAACAAAATACTCTTTCTACGTCACCCATACCCCTCTCCACTTTTCCTACCGATCCTAATTTTGTCCCATTATGCTAACGTACCCTTCCATCATTTCCAAGTTGACCCTCCTAGCATCATGTCATAGTTATAAAATGTTTAATTTAGCGTTACGTCTATTTCCGGTTTCAGTGATTATAATCATTCTTTTACTATATATAGCCGTCCGGGGGTATTTTCCATTGTGCACCAAAAGGGGAGTGGATATAAAGTATGTATTCTGATGTATGTTTTCACGGAGAAACCGAATAAATTGGTCAGAATACGCCAAAAGTAGTACATTTTGTTTTAAAATGAAATTATTTAATCAAATAAAAAAAATTTTTCTTGGATAGAAAGAATTTTTTTTCATAAATATACGTCATTTTAAAGGGACAGACCTAGGTTAAACCCAAAAGAAGATTTTTTAAATAATAAAAATTTTCAGAATGATTGCTTTGAAATATAAAAAGTTTTCTGGACTCGTAACAAAAAAGTATTTTTTGAGGTTTAACCCAGGCCTGCCCCCTTAAACTAAAAAGCTTGTATGGTCCATTTACAAAAAGTGTAATCTAACAGAGTTATGATTTTTTGAAGTTTTATTTTTATCATTTTTTATCAACTTTGAGATAATGACCTTTTTGCTCAAAATAAATCATATAAATTTTCTTTAACCCGGAAATTAAAATTTTTTGAATTTTATAAACCCGCGGAAAGGTGCATTTTTTGGTATTACGTGAACATGCGCGTGGGCGCCTCTGAGGCGCTAGATTTAGATAAAGTACCTTAGCACGGAATATTACCAAAACTTAAGTACTAAAATCGTTTGGGATAATTTGTTTATCAATAACAAACATTTGTTTAATATTCTTGTGAATCCGTTAATAGTTATTTTATTGTTATCTTGATAAAAAGCCGTTCGAAAAAAGTGTGGTGACTCAAAGATGCCACGCTTGTGATAGCGTATTATATTAAACTTTTATACAACTAAATTTATTGATTATTTGTCTTTAAGTTATTATTACCCCTTTAATTATTAAAGAACGCTAAATTTGTAAAATGAACCCAATTTTTTAGATCTAGAATCGACCTATACGTCAACAATTTTTTATACACAGTTATTTGTAAAAAACTTTAAAATATTACGTACTTCAATAGAAGCTTTTTTTAGGCTTTTTTTAGGCTTCTATTGAAGTACGTAATATTTTAAAGTTCTCTTGTAATATAACAAAAGCAATATATGTAAAAATAAATATAATAAAGTTTAATTTATTTATCTGATCTTATGAATATATTTATTTTATTAGAAAATTAATAAATAAGAACTTACATAAAAAGATTTCCGATTCTAAAATTAAATGAAGTTAATTTTATAAATTCTGCGTTGTACAATAAAAAAGTGATAGTCATAACTTAACAAAATGTATCAATAAAGTATTATTTGTATACAAATTTTATTAACGCGCTAGTATACGCATGTCGTCTTTGTGACACCACCCTTTTTCGAACGGCTTTTTATCAAAATAACAAACATAAACTATCAACGGATTCTAAATAACATTAAACAATTGTTTGTTATTAATAAATTATCCCAAACAATTTTAGTACTTAAGTTCTGATAATATTCATTGCTAAGGCCCTGTATCTAAATCTAGCACCTCAGAGGCGCTCATGCACATGTCCCAGTAGGACCAAAAAGTGATCATTTCGCAGGTTCATAAAATTCAAAAAATTATAATTTCTAGGTTAAAAAAAATTTTATGTTATTTTCTGACTTATTTTGAGCAAAGAGGCCGTATAATAATTAACGTAGTACCTTAAGTTTTCATAAAAAAAATGCTCAAAATTGATAAAAAATGATAAAAATAAAACTTTAAAAAATCATAACTCTCTTAGATTATACTTTTGATAAATAGACCATACAAGCTTTTTTGATTAAAAAATACTTTCGATCCAAAAAAGTATTTTTTTTATAGTTATCAAACAATTGCGTTTTATACCAAATGTGCTTCTTTTGGCATATTCGGACCAATTTATTTGGATACTACGGGAAAAAATACATAAGAATACATATTTTATATCCACTACCCTTTTGGTGCAAACGGGAAAATACTCAGTCCCTGGACTATAGGAATAATAGGGATAACTATAACTTTCATATAGTATGTGTTACCATCACACTGATATGGCAATAATAATGTGAAAATGTGTAGTCTTTATAAGCACAGTCTGTCTTTTTAAGTCTATTGGTCGAAAAAAAATCACTGCTAACTGCTTTAGCAGAATGTATACTCACAGAAAGGTCCTGACAAATCGAGTTTAAGAATTTTGTAATGGAAAGTCTCTTTAAATAAAGTAAAGCTGAAAATAACTCATTAGATATAAGCGTTTAAATATTACCGGTCTAAAGAAATCTTAAAACAAAAAACATGGATCGAATAAAATTGCGATTTTTACAAATTTTTTAAATTAATAATTTTATTTTTCTTTCACTAAAGAAACTTTGTGGTGATTGTAAGATATATAAATTGAAAGGAAATTGCGTCTTCTTTTTAAAAACGCACATATTTTTAACACGTTTAACGTACCCAAAAAGACCGCTTCGATTTTTTGCGGTTTTTAGAAAACATTTTTAAATGAATATTTGTATATCGTTTTACTAAAATAGCTTAAAAGCGATTGTTAAATATTCAAATTTGAAGGAAATTACATAAACTTTTGAAAATGTACACGCTTTTAACATGTTTTACGTACAATATTACAAAAAGAAAATTTTGCAATTTTTACAAATTTATTAAAATTTATATATTGTTTTTCTTTCAAAAAAATAGCTTTAAAGTAATTGTAAGATATATCAGACCGATAACGTAATACAACTATTTTAATATCGTAAAAGCAGTAGATTACGCGAAAATATCTTACAAAGACGAGAAATTTATTTTAAAGTAGAAGAGTATCGCTATACGAAAACAGGAAGTATTGAAACGTTGGTATGCGTACTAAATATATTAATATGACTAATCACATGACTAATCACATAATAAATCGTATGTCGAATCATATAATAATTATATAATAAGTCATATGCCAAATCATATGCGAAATCATTCGTTGAATCTCATGTTAAATCATTACGAAATAATATTACGATTTTCGAACGCGTTATATATAATCATAAGATCCGTAATATGATTTTGTATGTTTTTCAACATATAATTTTGCATGGACTCGTTATATGACTCATCACATTATTCGTCATAGAAATTGTCAGGCGACTAATGATATGATTTTTTCAGTAGGGATTTCTTACATAAATGCACAAAATTAGCAATAAACTCCATTGTTAAGCTTTGAAAAAGCTCATTTATTTAAAAAATTTGTCATGAAGTGTAAATTCGGAGGTCGGATTTGAGGTCAACACACAAAATTCCGTAGAAAGAATTTTTCTTTGAACCCGCACGACTATGTGGGGGTTTTGTTACAGTTTCAAACTTATTCCACAATTCTGTTCCAAATATATTAGATCGATTTTTTTATTTAATTTTTTTTCTTAAAGAACGAAAAAATAGTACATCACACATGTAAGAAACAAAAGGTTTTGAGGTTAAATATCTGCCAAAAAAATGTTATAGCCAAATAAAAAGTGGCCTTTATGAGAAAAACACTTTTTTTCTCAAATGCAATCTCATCCCCGTTTTTTAACTTTTTGAATTTTTTTAGCAGATAATGAACAGGCACCCTTAAGGAAGTTATATGCGTAGATATATGTCATAAAATCAAACTTTTTTTACTACCATTTAATCTCACATAACGATATGAAAGCCAATATGTTATAATATTAATTATTGTTATAAGGAGTATTTGTCAAACTAAAAAAAATTTTTTTATCGCAGTTCCGTTAGTGTTAAATTATATATCGTAAAATTTAGACTTTAAAAAAGAAAAAGTTGACAAACCATTGGAGACTTTTTTATTTGTTATCCAAATTTAATTTTGAAGGTCTCTTTTTGTTCCTTGGAAGATTTCAGGGGGGTTTACCCATATAAAAATGAAATAACATCGAATAACCTATGTAGTTATAGCCTATATAGTTTATAAGTTCATACACGTGTTTTGTAAGTTTGAGCGTATACAAGTATAAACTATAGGCTGCAACATTGCAGGTTATTCAATGTTATTAAATTTTTATATGGACGCGTACCAATGAAATCTTTTAAGGAACAAAATGAGACCTTCAAAATTAAAATCGGATAACAAATAAAAAAGTTTTCCACTGTTTTATCAACTTTTTCTTTTAAAGTCTAAATTTGACGATTTCTAATTTTACACTAACGGAACTTTTACAAAATCTTTTTAAAAAATAGAAAATTGACAGCATTTAAAGAAAATTTTTTTTGCATGTTTCAGAAGATTGTTTTTGACGTTATTTTTTAAAATATGCTTAAAAACTGCAATTTTGGTGCAATGAAAAAAATAAAAAATACGTGTCGGCTTATTTTTGGAGTAGAATAACATATTACATTTTGAAGTAATTTAGTGATATTTGTGCACTTGGTAAGTATGATTTGTAATGAAATCGGTCAAAAATTAGAAGGAAGTTTTGTCTAACTCATAAAAAAGGTATAAGATATTGGAAGCAGTCTTCAATCAGTAGCCAATTGTCGATAATTTTGCCGAAATAAACGGTTTTTACACTTCCTTTTATTAATATTCTTATATTTAAAGAAACCTTTTTTGTGTAACTAAAATATTGATGAACCAATAATCGATCATCAAAAATTTAGTCGATTTTAGTAAAACTTCATATAAAAAAGATTTAGATCAGTCGAACAGACTTTGAGTGCTCCTCTGCTCCATTCTTACGCGGATAGGTAACGAGAGGCAACTATCGATCTGACATTTTCCACAATTTTAAGTTGTTTCTTTTATTAGAATAAATTTAATACTAGATTTTTATGACAACATAAGTGAAATAAAACACTTGAAACATTATTGAATTACTGTTAGTGTTATTATTTAAATGATCGAAAATTGGTTCCCATTTCAGCGTCATAATCTATTATCTATCATCAATAAAATCTTAACAATAACTATACATTTTTTAATTATATATTATATATTTTCTATCATTATAATAGCTAAATTAATAAAAACATTTGTTTATAAGCTAAATTAATAAAAACATTTGTTTTTAGTACAAACAAGTTGAATGAAGACTACTCGCAATAGTAGATTCGATGAAAACAATCTTGTAGTTAATAAGTAAGTCTAGTGTTTAATAACTGCGAAAAAATTTTTGAATGAACTTTATACGATATTACTAATTGATGTTATGAAATAATTTTATAATTTCTTGCTAATTTAATACTTTTAAGTAAGGTTTTTATTAAAATGCATAGTCCTAGCCGTATGTTTCATGTGTTAAGGTTGATCGACATTAGTTATTTTACGCATATCGACAACTGGTCTCGAGCGTCGAATAGTGATCGAGAATTAGAACTTCGCATGAAAAAATCCATTTGGTCCGTAATGTAGAATATAAAACAATAAAAGACACGTATTTTACTTTTTTTTAATAGATGCAAATTAAAAGAGTTTCAGTCGTTTAAAGTTTACAAATTTTCGATATGTATAAATATACTGCAATGACATAAGACGTCACGAACATATATAATATGTGTTCGTTGCGTCACGAGTATTTAAAGTGTTGTAACTATTTTCATCTATTTAAAAAAATAAAAAATACGTGTTCTCTATTTTTTTATATTCTACATTACGGATCTAATGTATTATTTTATGCAAAATCCCAATTGGTTCTATGGAGTTTTTATAATTTTAGTCAAACTTATAAATACATTAAAAAACGTGTTCAATATCATCGCTATTATTATAACTAATAGTAAATTAACTGATAAAACCAAATTCAAACCAATTGTCTTTCTTTATAAACATGTTATTTTGAGAAACGAATGTCTTACGTTAAGTGATCGTAAATTGGGTCCACACCTTATAAATAACATAAAATGACAAATTTTTTTTCGATTTTTCTAAATTTTCTAAAAAAAATATATATATATTTTTGTTTAATATACTTTTTATTATCAAAATAGTTTGTAATTTTATCAGTTCTAAGTTGAGACATGCCTTCCAAAATCTTAGCTCTTGACGTGCTTCCCTTGAAGAGTTATGGTGGACACAAAATTTATTTTCATACATACGTACACACATACATACATCACAAATACACACACACGCGCACACACGCACATACATACACATCACATATACACACACGTATACATATACTCACATACATCCATACACATGGATGCACGTACGCACGCACGCATGCACGCACGCACTCAAACACACACATACAAACACACGCACACACGCACGCACGCACGCACGCACGCTCGCTCGTACGCACGCTCGCACGCACGCACACACATACATACATATATTGAAAATAATGTATTATAACTATTGAAAAGGTAAGACTTGATAGAACCTAGAAAACACATTGAAGAGCCACACTAATACACATACAGCCATTTCTACAAACATAATGTGAAAACGTATGTTTGTAGGAAGAAATTCTCACTTTTCAATCATGCATAAAATCTGTACACAATCTGAAATACGTATCAAAGTACTAGTTTTCACATGTACTTTCATAGTACGGAATGTTAACATGGTACCCTTCACGAGAAAAAATGTGGGCATCCGTTTATGTGTAAAAATCAGTTATAACATATTTATTAATACTCATCATCCTTTAAAAAAAAAAATTTCTTAATGAAATTATTGACTGTCTCCCACTCAACACAAGTTCAGTATTCGGTAAATAGTGCTTGAAAATAAACAATTATCTAAATTGGAAGACAAACAGTTTACAGCCATTCCAATTCCATCAATGGTCTCCAGTAATCACTCTGTTACTCACATTTCAAATGCTTCGATGAAGATGCATAATGCAGTATAGCTACAGGCATGACATTATTTGACAGATAAACGAAAAACTGGGCTAATAGAATCATTGGTTGCACGTAATGTGTTTCGTACCCTTTGCTTAAAATGACCGGCGAAATATTGAGCATATGTTCATTATTAAATAATATATTTATTATTATTGTGATCTTCAAATTTGAATTTGGAGTCTTCATTAAATGTAATTAAATTTATTTTATGTTAATTATTTTTGGTAAGCCGAAACTATAAAGAACAAAAAAAAAGATATTATTAAGTATCGTAGTGTACAAATTGAATAAATGGAAAAATTCTGTTGTTGAATAGTTTTGCAGTGTGTATATCATAACGTAAATGCATATGCTATCACTTGGCAAGACAGATCATCTGCGTTCTATCAAAACCATTTTGTCACACCTTCTAGTAGACATAAATAGTTTAGATGATCGGTCGATAAAAATAAAATACGAGAAACTAAGCAGCTGAAAAACCAAAAATGAGTGTTCGAAAGAATCTTCTTTTACGGATCTATATTCAACAAATTTTTGTTGTGATGGATATGTGAACGTACGTAAGATGAACAAATGGCTTGTCTAGATTTCCCTCTAGAAATTAATTTACAAGTAATAACTTAATAAACAAGTGGAAGAAAAAAATTTAAAAAAAAACTTAAAATTTGATTGTGCGCAGTTAAGTATGAAAGAACATCTCAAGGTAGTATTAAGCGAGAACACG
Organism: Gastracanthus pulcherrimus; assembly: GCA_949152435.1. NCBI lineage: Eukaryota > Metazoa > Arthropoda > Insecta > Hymenoptera > Pteromalidae > Gastracanthus > Gastracanthus pulcherrimus. The sequence continues at coordinate 53,923,270 of OX424575.1, read as the reverse complement.
CAAGGCTATATTATAGGGAAGAATGGCAGTGTTATTAAAAGGAGAGTCGGGTTATCAAACGAAAACGAAAAATCAAAACCTACACGGAGTTGAAGTATGGTATCGGACTTTATTAGTTCTATAAGGCCAGCATTTATCTGAATTTAAAGAAAGTAATGATCTTGGGCATATTTGACACTTTATAATGAACTGATATGATGATTCAATGTTTCAAGAATAATTGAATCGGCTGACTTGGAGTTGCTGAGTCTTACCTCCAGCTGGGCAGCGATAGCGGTGAGCAGCGACAGCAGAAGCAGCGACACGATCAGGCAAAGGTGCGCCGAGCTCAGCCTCCTCGTCATCCTGGCGATCGCGGGTGGTCCCCGCTTAGAGACGAGCTTTTCCGTGAAGAACACTTCTAAGCGCCGAAAACTTCCGAGCTACTGCTCCGAAGTCCTTTTACAACTATGCATGTGCGACTGGGTATCCAGAAAGAGCACGCTCGGATCACGCTCAGCAGTGCAAGTCTCTCGACGAGCGCACGAATTCGCACATGTGAGCTAGCGCTCGACTTCTATATTTAGCGTATATAGTATTACGAGTACCGGTCGGGAGAGCGAAAAAATCGTTTTGGCCGGCGAGCGCGCGCGTGTGATACACCTCGGGACGGGGTTCGGTAGCGTCTGAGACGCCGGGCGAGCCGGTAAGATAAAACTTTTTCAAAAGTCCCGTGCTTTTCCCTCTCCGCTTGCTTTCCTCTATCCCTACTCTCTGATAGCGCGCGCTCTCGCATTTCTCCCGCGCTCTCTCTAGGTCTCCCCCACCGCTGCAGACACCACCGCAAACTCGTAGCAGCAGAGCAGCATCGTCATACAATCTCGTGCGCGCACAACCTCGCGCTTTCTCTGTCGCGCTTACTATCCTCAAGCACAGCCGCCCCCGCCTCTCTCTCTCTCTCTCTCTCTCTCTCTCTCTCTCTCTCTCTCTCTCTCTCTCTCTCTGACTCTCTCTCTTTCACTTTATTTCTTTCCCGCTCGAACTGTGTCTCTCTGTAAGTCCGTCGCCCCCTCGCCCTTGCCCTCGCCACGCAGCTACGTCTCGTATGTGTCTCTGCTTGTCTGCTGTACAGAAAGCGCCGGAATTCTGTCAACAAGCGCTTATACTCACACACCTCTTATAATCATGCGAAAACGGCCGCCTACTTATACATTATGCGTACCTAGGGTTTATTGCCGGAATACTGGCCGCGAGCTCATGCTGCATGCCGATCGGGATAAGTGTGCATGATGTCTGCGTGTTTCATCCTTTATCTCATTGACTTTTGTCCAAATATTATAACACACGCATGAAAATTCAGCATGACGCCTCTACGGCCTGCTGACTTATTTTGTGACTTGTCCCGTCTTTCTTCAATTGATATTTCAATTGATAATTAAACGCGAATTATTACTTTGCACGTCTCAAATTTATACAACGTAGTAAAAACAATTCGTTTTAAGAGAAGGCCATACTGTGATGCGAAGCCAAAATCACAGTTCTTAACTTTATTCGTTGAATTTTAATTTTACAAAATTCTAAAAGTCGTCCTAAATTCTATACAGAACAAAGAATGTTGGGCAACTTTTAGAAATTTATATAATTAAAAATTTAACAAATAATATATACGGCCTTCTGTTAAGTGAGCGCGATGACTGCTTTTTTCATCTACAAAATTAAGCTAAAATCGCTGCTTTCTAAATCTTTGGAGTGAATTTTTCGCTTTAATTGTAGAGTGAATGAAGGCTCCACTCTAAAAAGAGTGACTTTTCACTCTAAAAGAGTTAATGCGGTTACTCCAGTCTAAAAAGTGAATATTACCACTCTAAATTAGGGATTGATGAAGGTCTCACTTTAATTTTCACACTAGTTTGCAGTAAAATTCATATTATAGAACCTAGAAATTATTGAAAAATTGAAAAATATACGACTATGTGGTTAAATAATTGAACTAGAGGTGAAGGGGTACTTTTTAGTTAAAATCTCTAAAAATTTTACCAGATAATGTTCTTACAGATTCGAAACCATTTTTATTAAAAACTAGAATTTTTACAGGGATCAGTATTATCGACTTCTTTATTTTAAGCAATTATTCGAGATTAAACAAATTTTTTAAATAAAAATGACTTACTATGTCCTGCAAATTTGTATTAACATTGATTGAATAAAATTTCAAAAGATTCCGGTATTATTTGCAACCGCGGGAAGCAATTTTAAATATTTTCCGTAGCTTACTTTTTTATAAATAAATATTTATAAAAAAACCCAGCATTATATGCCTTTACCAAAAATCTTTAGTAGATGTTTCAAACGGTATCATTAACTTTCTTAAAAAATGGGTCGAAAAATGTTAGGAGGATGTTATAATTAAAATGCTCGCCATATACATTGCTTACAGTACCCAAAAATGAAGCCCAGTACCCGTAGTTTGTTCCAATGGGTCCGTATACTCGAGATTCGATCTATTTTACTCCAATTTTGCGTTATTTAAATGAAAAATTGTATCTCTACTTCATATCATTACTATATAAGGTTTGATGCTGGAAAATTGTTCAAAAGGTAAATAAAAATAGACGAAATAAGCTTTAATTTAATCTTTGTTTCGTATAAAAATATAAATCTGATCCAAAGTTATTAACAGTTAAACAGTGACTGAAAATGCATGAATATTCGAGAAAACTTATCTTTTAAAAATTCGTTGATTTTTCATGTATTTTCAATAACCATTTTCAATTGTTAATAACTTTGGACTGGATTCATACTTTTGTACGTAAGAAAGCTTAAAATTAAGCTCTTTTCGTCTACTTATATTTACTTTTGTAACATTTTCTCCAGCATCGAAACTTACATAGTAATAATATAAAGTAGAGGTATCATTTTTCATTAAAATAACGCATATTCGGAGTAAAATAGCTAGTATTTCGAGAACCAGGGGTCATTAGAACAAAACTATGTCTGCAGGACTTCATTTTTAGGTACTACAAAGCACCTCCCAAAGCCTCATCGAAAATTGTTTCCCACAGGTGGGACACTATCCTTATAAGATATTATGACTTAATAGTACATTATGTAACAAGGGCAAAAAGTCGAATATTTTTCCCGCGCGTGAGTTTACTGATCGAGCGAGTGAAACGAAGTGAGGGCAGTATCACCCGAGGGAAAAATCGATATTTTTAAAAGAGAATAAAAAATCAGGGTTATTGGTAGAACTTGATGAAATAAAAAAATTTGGACTAGTTTCTAGTAAAGTAACTTTTTTCCGCTAATCATTTTTGCAGGAAAAAAGTGTAATTTTGGTCTCAATTTTTAGGGAAAAAAGTGACCATTTTCGTTCAGATGGGCATAAACTGATTTTAGTATTAAATAATAGTTTATCAACGAATTCGAATACGTAGTAGAAATCAGCACCTGAACCCGAGGTACCGAGATTCAAATCCGACCAATAATTTTTCTGAAGTTTTTTAATATATTTCTCAACTTCGTTTCAGTACTTATGCTGTAACATTCATCAAAACGTATTTTTTCAGTCTAAATAGAGTGGAAAGGCACTTTTACAAAAGAGTGAATTATTTACTTTTCCTAAAAGTGAAGATTCACTCCAAGACAAGGACTGTGCTGTCAGGATCGCTTAAAGTGAGAATTTACTCCAGAAGAGTGGAATTTCACTTAAGAAAATTAGAGAGTGAACTCGTTGTTTTGAGACCATTAGTTTTAACACTACAAAAAAAGATTTTTAAATTTATTGCATCTGAAATTGCCGCGCGTATGACTTTCAGCTGTCACGATTACAAATTTCTGATTTTCAGCCAAATTTAGAACTGAATCAAAGTAAGATGTAATGTGCTCTTAAAATCAGAATTGATTATTCTGAAAGCATTTGAAAGGATTGCCAAGTTGAATCATAAAATATTATCGACCACGATGTCTAGGAATATAAGGTCGCCGATGATGGTGCTCTAAGCGACTTTTCCGAAACTTTTTTGATATATACCTTATGTCGTCGATTGTTGTTAGTTTTTAGAAGGTCTTTTTATACATAACTAAAAAATGAGAGCGCACACTACGCGCATGCTGGCTTGGTCTTTTAAATTTTGGACACATTACAATTAATCGTCACAACAAGTTTTAAGAATTATTTTTTGTTGTAACAAATTGTTATGTAAATTATATAATTGGCTGGGGCCTGCGGCGGCTCAGTTGCTAGAGTGTTGGATTCCCATGCCGCTGATCCAGGTTCGAATCCTAGTCTCTGCCGATTGATAGAAGCACCTCTGTAAAAATTACATGTGCTTTGTTTACAAACACACCGCAGACCCCCGTCGTCGATTAGCACCACATGGGACCACAACAATGGTGACGTTAATTAAAAAAAAAATATATAATTGGCTATGTAAAATTATTATCAACATAAACTAATGTTTCAATTATTATATGTTTAAATTATGTTATTTTATATTTATTAATACAATTGATACCAACACCTTATGCAATTTGTAAGTGTGCTAAATCAATTCATAAAAAAAAACCTTAAAATTTTTTGTTATACTTGTCATTATGGTTTGTATGCAAATGACTTATGAGAGGGTGTTTTTATGTTTTTTGTAAAGGGTGTTATTTGTAAAAGTCATTTTTTTTTTCATTTTTAATAAATTGTCCATAAATGGCAAAATTTGATTTTTTTTTTCAAAATCTCCAAGACCCGATGAGATATCGGCTCTTTTATCGTTTTATAGGTTTTGTAATACTAATTTCTAGTAAGTAATTTCTGGGAGTTTCCCTAATCCACCGCTGAGTGGTTCAATTTTTAAAATTTCGAATCCTAAATTGGTCAAAAATAGCAAAAGGTGATTTTACGGATTCATTCAAAATCTTCAAGGCCAAATGAGATATCTACTTAGTTATCATTTAGAATCCTTACTAACGCCAACTTCTAAAAATCAATTTCACAGCATTTCCCTAATCAACGACTAAGTAGGTTAATTGTCCGAAGTTCAACCCCTATCTTCTATATATGTATATAAAAGTTGTGTCCTGATTTACTGTCTGACTGACTGAATAACTGATTGACTAAGTAACTGAATTACTGACTAATTGACTTATCAACGCCGAGCCAAAATTATTAAGCCTATCGACTTGAAATTTGGATGATATATTGCTTTTATATTGTAGGCAATGAATAAGAAGGGATTTTATAAGATTCTAACTCTAAGAGTGTGAATTTTACAAATTTTAATTTTAGGGCGTTAAAAGCTGTAAAATATGTTTTCACGGAATTATTTCAAATCGGCAAGGCCCGATGAGATATCTGATTTTTTTATTGTTAAAAATGAGTTTTAGTACTTTTTTCGAGAAAGTAATTTCTGTTTTTTTCTCTAATCAATCGATGAGTAAGTAAATTTTTCAAATTTCAAATCCAAAAGTCAGACCCTATCTTCTATATATTCACTCTCAGAAATCGTCGAGAAATCACAGGAAATAATCTTTTTAGAAAATTGCATAATACGTGATTTTATTTCTTTTGATTTCTCTTGTTAAGGAAATCCTATTTTTAGGAAATCGTAAATATTGAAATATAAACAGCCGTCTCTTACATCTCAATACTCCACGCGAAAGATAGTAATTAATTAAATTTTAAATGCAACTATTTCATGCACAGCGTTTTTTGTAAAAAATGAATGTTTTAATAATATAATCATAAACCATAAACCCCACTACCTCAGAGATATCTTATTGTAAATAAGTAATAAATGTTTAGATAGTAAAATCGCAATATGTAAATATAAATATCTCAAGGAAGACAGTTTCTTATTCAAAACAAATGTTTGCATTATCCTATCATAGTATCATAAAACGATGATTGTCAGCATGATTCTCATCGATTTGATTGGTTGGGCGTTGGAGCGCGAAATTCAAATTTATTTATTTATACAAAAGCATTAAGAGAGGCAGCGTGAGTTAAACTCAAAAAAATAATTTTTTTTCACGATTCAATAAAAATGTTTCTTTGAAAAGCAACCATTCCGAATTTTTTTACTATAAATACTTGATTATATTATCTGTACCATTGTAAAATCTCAAAATCTTGACCCTACGTGATGCAAGATATTGTTATTGTCAATACTATATTTATTGGAAAAAACTTTGTGATTTGCACGATTCTAGGTGACACGATCAACAAAATCTTTTTTTCCGACGATATTTGTATCCTTATGACATGCACTAAAACTTTTACGGTTTTCTTTTTCGTTAAAAATCTTTTTTATCATTATTTTTCAGAAAACAATTCAATATTTTAAAAATCACTAAGAAAATTTTGGTTTATTTGATTTGATTTTGTAAACATTGGTTTGTGCTTTGAATAATAATGATAAAAAAACTTTTTCACCACACTGCGCGTAAAGTGCTGACTGTACGCCCTCTCAGCAGGCCGTACAGTACCGCATGGACTGCCTAGGGAATAAAGTGACTTGCGCATGCGCGATGCGCCTTTTTCCGCTCTCGACTGCGTCTCGAGCGGTAAAACAGCGCGTCGCGCGTACACAAGTCACTTTACTTCTAGGCAGAGCATGGGGTACTGTACGGCCTGCTGAGATGCGTACAGTCATTTCTTTACGAGGGTGTGGTGAAAAGTAGTATACGCACCTCTGGAGTACAGTAGGCAAGCATGCACTGTGTGAAATGCCGACCTCGCTTCGCTCGGTCGGCAACATCACACAGTGCGTACATTGCCCACTTTACTCCCTTGATGCATAATGTACTATTAACGAAAAAGTAAACCGTAAAAGTTTTAGTATATCCTAAAAGGAGTTAAATTGTGATCTCCTAAGCTTTAAGGGTAAATGTGTTATAGCGGTGTACACATGTACCAGGTCACCGATGATGGTGTCGCGGAGGTCCTCTCCGAGGCAATTTGCATAAATCTGATATGTGTGATTTCCAGGTTTGGGGGTTGCCGATGACGGCATCTCAGAGGTCGTATTAGAGGATTTTTGTATAAATATGGTATGTGTGATATGGAGGTATATAGGGTCGCTGATGATTGTGACTCAGATGTCTTCTCCGAGGCTTTCTGTATAAATATTATATATGTTTTGTCTAGGTGTGGTCGCTGATGATAGTGTCTCAGAGGCTTTTTGCATAAATATATAATCTCCAATGATGATCTCTAAGAGGGTTTTTCAATGCTTTGTAATTATTATGTTATAACGATGTCCAGGTGTATATGGTAGCCGATGATGGTGCCTCAGAGGTCTTCTCCGAGACTATATATATGAGTATATTATAGCGATGTCTAGATGTGTAGGGTCACTATAATAGTGGTATTTTCGAGGTCCTCTTCGAAAATATCATGTGTGTAATGTTCAGGTGTGTAAGGTCACCGTTGGTGATGTCTCAGAACTCTACTACGAGGTTTATTGCATAAATATAATATGAGTGATACCCAGGTGTACAGGGTCCCCGTGTATTTACATTTAAAAAAATCTATGACCAGTTTCGACCTAAATATCTGGAAAAATTTTATCGATTATAGCTCCCAAACCTCCTTAAGATGAAAAGATAAATCGCGCGGAGCGCGGGTAAAGTGGCTAGTAATATAAAAGCGTAGTTTGTTGGGTTCGTTGAACTTAAGGTTTATGATTTTATTATTTAAGAGAACAAGACAGTGTTCAATCTTAAAAATCAACGTAAATGGTTAAGACTTCACAAGAATGTTTCTTTTAAGCTATACTAATCAAAAAGTCTTTTTGGTAAATTAATTCCTGAACTATTAAAATCAAAGATTTGGGACTGGGGTGACCTATAATACGGATTTTTACTAACAGTTTTGCTACTCTGAGAGAAATAGTGTAATAAAATTTACTATTGGCTTTGTAACTTGAGTACATACTCATCTTTATCATAAAAATGACTATTATATATAGCAAATTTATTGTTAATATATATAACAAATATTGTAAATTTTACTATTTTATAGTACCACTTAATTTACGTTATTTTAATTTTTGCTATTCTAAGGTGTATGTAACCCCTCAAAGTTTATTGGGAGGTGTTGAATGATTTTCTTAACATGAGAAATCGAGGGAAGTCAAAGAAATCACGCACTGTCATTTTCGAGTGAACAGCCCCACGGATTTTTTTAATTCTACCTATATAAGGGTATAAAGGGGTTAAATGTATTTTCACAGGTTCTTCAATGTCTATTCGGCTAGATGAGATATTGAATTGATTCTTGTATAGAAAGATTACCTATGCCAATGTTTAAAAAAACAGTTTTACGAGTTTACTATATATTAATAAGTTTCTTCATGAGGTCACGACCATAAAGATATCAGATGTACCGTCATATTATCATGATGTCTTCAAAACCTTTGGATCGTTATATATAGCGTAATTTCTCTTTAAATTTTATGATATACATATAATTCAATTAACCTCGTTCGAGAGGATTTTAAAGGATTCAAACAAATTCTACCAGATAATTTTAACACCGCGTATACAAGTATCGCAGACGATGGGGGATGGAACATGCTAGTGTATTTCCTTTTCGAAGAAATTCTATATTGGCACATTTAAAATGGTTATAAATAGCAGCCTTGTGAAATTTTTCAAAAATGGCCGGTTTCTCGGCAATTATAAAAATTCTAAAAAATCGTAAAGGTCACAATCTTTATTATTTGGGCGCAAACTTAGTGAAACTACTTTTTTCAATGTGTACTTTTATATAAAAATTTGATGGAACATATTGAAAATCTGACCTGTGCGGATATCAAAATTTTCGCTGACCCGGTCCATATTTATTTTTTGATAAATAATTTTCGATAAATCATGCAGATCAAATTATTATTTAATTTTTTTTACGAGCATGAATTAAAATTTACAGTACTGTAATTTTATTTACCAAATTCAACAAATTTTTAAGGTTTCAGTAAATATTTTTTGTATGCAATATTTAATTTTGAACAATATATACCAAAATTGTATTGCTATTAAGGGGGGGGGGGTTGTACCTCAAGAATAGTGTGTAAAAATTTCAAGTCGATCGGAGCAAAATTACAGATGTTATGAATATTTTCCTACCTGTTGGATTTTCATACCTGCTCGGTTCGAGCGCGGTATTGTTACCTGTCAGCTGCTACGCTCCCTATATTATACCGAACCGTTCCTTCTACTTTCTTTTATAGAAATTTGAAGACAAGTATAAACATGCTCATACCTGTACCGTATATTTAGTCAGTGTAGAGAATATAATTTAGTTTAGCAGTAAACTTTCTATCGAACAGACGTACACGTGCGCTCCAATTTTTCGCATCATTTTCGTGAAGTTTTGTGGAAAATTATTGCTACAATGACAAAAAAAGTTAAAAGGTGTGATAGAAAATCAAGTGGTTCGAGGTTATATCGATCTAGAAAGATTATACCGCCGCAAAAACGTAAAAGAGAAGACATTTCAACAAGTAGCGCGTCAGCTAAAAAAATAAGAGTGACCGTTGAACATCAAATTAAGAAGGATCTAGAAAAACACTATAGGATAATAGATTTTCTATTAGTCTTTTCAACAATTTCTACGCTAGTGAAGTGTGTAAAATGTGATGGAAAAGTAAATTTCCATTCGACTAAGCTAGAAGGCCTTGGATTTAATATCAACGTGTCGTGCGAAAGCTGTTCCGTAATTACAAATGTTCCGTCTAGTGAAAGAATAAACTCCGGTGCTTACGAAGTTAATCATTGGTTTGCTTTCGGGATGAGGATATTAGGCCTTGGATTATCTGGCTGTGATAAGTTTTGCAGCTTGATAGATTTGTGTAATAGCTTTTTATCAAGACCGACGTACAATCATTACATGAAAAATATGTGCTCGACTGTAAGAGAAGTAGCGAATCGATTTTTTTTATCTGCTACAAAAGAAGAAAAATCTGCTACAGCGGACGAGAAGAATACTCAAGATACTGACGAACTCACGGTATCAGGCGGCGGAACATGGAAAAAAAGAGGCTACTCATCTTTATTCGGCGTCACATCGTTGATCGGTTACTTCTCAGGGAAAGTTCTTGACATTCTTGTCAAAAGTTCATACTGTCACGAATGTAAAACTTGGGAAAGTAAATTAAATTCTGACGAATACGAAGAATGGCATGAAAACCATGTAAATGCTGGAAAATGTAAGTCAAATCATACTGGTGCAGCTGGAAATATGGAGGTCGAAGCAATCAAAACCATGTTTCAACGCTCGGTACAGAATGGTGTGCGATATCGCAACTATATCGGCGACGGTGACTCTAAAGCTTACTCCGGGTTAGTGAATTCTAAACCTTATGGTGATGATTTTTCAATAGTGAAGAAAGAATGTGTAGGACATGTTCAAAAAAGAATGGGCACTCGTCTCCGTGAAATAGTCAAGAAGACCGTTATAGATACTGAAACTAAGGCTGGAAAGAAGATAAAAAAAAGTCTGTCTGGTAAAGGGAGACTTACGGCTAAGATGATTGACAAACTGACATTATACTACGGTTTGGCTATTAGACGTTACTCTGATTCCGTGAAAAATATGAAGAATGCTATCTGGGCAATGTTCTTTCACTACAGTTCGACAGACGAGAATCCACAGCATGAAAAATGTTCGAGTGGCGCGGACTCCTGGTGCGAATGGCAAAAAGCTGCAGCTGCTAATGGATTGGATTCGTTCAAACACACGTACAGTGCTCTTCCAAATGATGTTTTGGATACCATCAAGCCTATCTATGAAGATCTAAGCAAAGATGCTCTCCTGGAGCGATGTGTCGGAGGCTTCACGCAAAACAACAATGAGAGTTTGAACCAACTTATATGGCAAATCTCACCAAAGCACTTGAGCGGAACCTCTGTGATACTTGAGATTGCGGCTTATGTGGCAGCCTGTGTCTACAATGAAGGTTCGTTTGCTCTACTATCCTTCATGCAAGACATGGGAATCAGTAGTGGATCAGGCGCTCATGAATGGGCGCGATCAACTGATCACATTTGTATAAACCGAGCAGAGCAGGAAGCTGAAAATCAAACTAGAGATGGCAGGATTCGTCGTAGACAGGAGCAAAAAGATGCTTTAGACATCATAGATGACAGCAACATCCACTATGGACCTGGCATCGATGATTCAGTGTGAGGTAAGCCGATAAATCTCGCTTATGAACGTTTTATTCCAAATTATTTAGTGTTCAAAACTTTAAAGCGTTTTTCTCAAAACTCAAGTTTTCAAAGTCGGTGCCCATCATAACTTCAAAACTATTGCACCAATCTTTTCGAAATTTTACACACTATTTCTTTATATAATTTATGAGGTAACACTGGAGCTTTTTTTCCAAATTCGTTTATATTTTTCATTTTACAATAACAAATTAGCCGTTTTTTTTGGCAAAAATCACGTTTTTTCATGTAAAGTGTTCCCGCAAAGTGAAAAATAGAAATTTCGAAAATCACTCCCAACGTTACCTGGGAAAGGCAATTATCTGACGAACGAACGTTGGTCTTTTGATTTCAGATGATCCAGCACCGAGTTATGAGGGGCACCGCAATTCAACTTTTTTCTGAGACGCTTCCGAATAATTGATGTCATTGCCGTATTTTTCAATATTTTTTCATGAAAATATTCCCCAATATTATTTCAATGGACTACAATAATGTAACATTGGTTTTACTAAATAAATTTTAACTGAGTCGTGAAAAAAAAATCACAACAATGTGCCTTTTTTTGCACAAATTAACCTTACCCCCCCCGCAATAAAATCCGTATCCTAACCTGGTATTACTATTTAATGTTATTAAGCATTCTACTTATGGAACTAAGATAACATTTAATATAAAAATGAATCTATTTGTCTCCCCGAGCTAAAATAAATTTTGGCCTCGTTTCTCAAGTGAGGTGGACTGTATATATCCAACCTCAAGTGCCTTACTGAATGAGTACACTGAGAGAATACATCGGTCAGAGTTGCTGAACTGTTCGGTAGTTTTGACCGAAGTGAGTTCGGTAGTATGTATACGGCAAGAATAGCGGAACAAGTTCAGCAGCTGAGTCTCCGTGCATCGCGCTACACGCCTAACCTCACTTTTTCACAAATAATGAATATTTTAATGAATTTCTTATTTTTTTGTTACTGTAACTTTTTTATATATGATTAGTTAGTCTAAGTTACATTTTCGGTGTTCTACTTTAACCTTACTTCTGTTTTACCTTATCACAAACGTGATTATGAGGCTACAATAAAGCGCAACACCACACATCACTTTTAATACACATCCACCAAAACAGCCGTACTGTTCCGCAGTTTTTACCGAACTCCTCAGTAAGAATGATAGACTATGGCCTCCACAAACTTAGCAATGTGACTTCGGCAAGCCTAACTGAACCATTCTCTCAGTGTATAAGGGACGAACAGTCTTGTTGTAGGTAAGAAATAATCAAAAATAATTAAACAGAAATTAATCACAATAAATGTGATGAATAGTATATTGTGCACCTAAGGAATAAAGTGAGTCAGTAAATGCCCGCGTGCGGTTCGGCGCCCGAGCGAAGTGAGGACGTCACACACGCGGGCAATCGCTGGCTCACTTTATTCACGCGTGCAATATACGATTTTTTACATTACCCACGGTAAAGTTGGTACTCTTTCACCGCCGAAGAAAGAAAAAAGTGCTACATATTTACTCCCTAATCTCACTCTAGTTCCCGGTGCCACGCGCTGTTTATGCCCGATCCGAAGGCAAGGGCACATGCGCGTAGTGCTGTGGGGCTAGAATGGAGGCAGGGAATTAATGTAGCACTTGTTTCCCGACTCGGCGGGGAAGAAGTACCAACTTTACGGTGGGGTGTGTTAAAAAAATTATTTGAAATTTTAAATTCAGAAGGAAATGCGTTTCGACCAGGGAATGTACGTTGGTCTCCTCAGTTAATAATTTTTCTTCACATTTATTGTGAATAGTTTCCATTTAATTAATTTTGACTATTTCACATGTTTTTATTTTATTTTATCATTTTTAATACTGTTCTATAAAAGGAACACAATTAAGACGATATCTTATAATAAGTACTTTTACCTTACTTAAACTTCGACCTCGAATAAACAATAAGAATAACATCGGTAACCCCAAAAACATAAATAAGAAAATACTTTTCAATTATGTCTCTATGGTCAATTGTACAGTCCGCGTATCGTACGAACACATAACCATGACGCGTAATCAACATCAAATATTGCTCAGCGCACTCGTCGGAATTCAATTGCCGAATGATCGATGCTGCAGCTAATCGCAACGCAGCATCGATCGGCCTGTCGACACGCAAACGGAGTCAGCCAATTGCGACGCAGTATCGGTCGGCGTGTCGTCACGAGCAGCGAAATCGACCAATGGCAAAAGAGGTCTTAAGATGGCGGCCTCCATGCAGACGTGCGCCATTTTAGATGTGGATTATACTCAAAATGGCGACACAAAAGGGTTAGGAACTTCTATATATATAGGGGAGAGTGGGGCAATCTTGACAGGCAAGGTCACTTTGGCATTCAAAATTTTAGTATTATGAATAAATATTATTGCATTTTTATTTCTTAAACTTAATCATGAGCCTACTACCCTTTTTTAAATGACTCCCTATTTATAAAATATTAATATTTTCTTATTAAAAACTTAGGTTGAAATTTGGAGCTGAGATGTTCCGCCGTCAGCTAATTTTCAATCGTTAGATTAAGTATTAATTAATGATCATACATAATGATTAAAAAGTTTGAGTCTCAAACTTTAATTTCCTTTTTTTATTTTTATTTCATGATGAAAAATAAGAAAATTATTCTAGATTTGAAAGAAAAACGCTTAGTGGGACACGTCTGGCAGCTCAGGCGGGGCACATTTAGTGCATGCAAAGTCTTGATGCTGCTGATTCAAAACAAACATCCGTAACCTTTGTTTGTTGTACGTTGCGAGCACGTTCCATTCAATTAACTTTCCAAGTTAATGGAGCAAATGACGGACACCCAGCATGAACTAATTACCGACAGCGTGCTTATGTACTAATTACTGACACCCTGTATATGACTTAATTACAGACAGCCTGTATGTCCCAATTATCGACATCGTGTATATGTCCCAATTATCGACATCGTGTATATGTCCCAATTATCGACATCGTGTATATGACCCAATTATCGACTTCGTGTATATGTCCCAATTATCGACATCGTGTATATGACCCAATTATCGACTTCGTGTATATGTCCCAATTACCGACTATGTATTTGTCCTAATTACCAACTCCCTGTATATCCTAATTACCCATACGCCTTATATGTCACAATTACCGGCATTCTGTGTATGTTCCAATTACCAACACCCTTTATTACTTCTAATTACAGACCCACTGTATGAAAATTAATAAAGCACAAATGTTAACTAATAATATTGTAAAATTTAATTACAAGTTATATTATTTTATAAGATCAATCATCAGTGATTAAATAAACGATCATGATAACAATTTAACAGACTGATGTAGATGAATGTAAATAATTAGAAATGATATCAATATAAAAGTTATTTAAAATCAATAAATATTTTATTCTACACTCGACTGAAATGGCCACTTTTTGCCTCTGAAAATCAGGGCGACAGTAGCATATATTTCCCGTAAACCCAATTGCGAGGCGAAAGTAAAATTTGGGAGGCAAAAGTAAAATTGACATTTTTTTGTTTACAATTATTTTTTACAATACTATTCGATTTATAAAAAATTACAAAGTAAACAAAATATTTATTTTCATATTTTTCATTTGATTTAGATAATCTACATAATGTACAGTAGAATGTATATTCTACTTAGGTGCATGCACTAGTCTCGTGAAATGCCGCCTAGTAACGCCGCCACTCGCACAACTGCACGTAGCGGAATGAAAAGAGATACGGTGCATGAGCGCGCATACGCATACGCATTCTTCTAGATGAACGTAGCAAAATAAAAAAAAACGCGTCGGCCCCGCTTTTCAGGGTCAAAAAGTAGCCACGGTCAAGAGTGGAATTCAATACTATACGCAACACGGGACGAAAATAGATTTTACCCCCGGGTGATTACTGTCCTCAGAAAAAATCTGCTACTTTCACCCTTTGTTGCATACTGTACTATTTTCCTCCCTATTCCGACTGATTTGAATTTCTTTCACGAGACCGCACTAAACACGCCCCACCCACGTGCCAATCTTACACTGATAGTATAATAGGCGGGGCATGTTTGGCAGTTTACTATTCTGAATTATTACAAAATAATAAATGCATAAACGAGTTTTGAGGTTCCGGCATCCGTTTCCTGGAGGAATGACGAATACACTATTATATTCTTTAATTTTTGCAAATCAATTTCCTTTTTTATTGAGCCTGACTCAAAGTTTTACTGCCAGTGCTGCCTCACTCTCCCCTACGCACAACTATCTAGTTACTGTTCTGTATAACCTGTAATTATGATGTTACGGCCTACGGTGTAAAGCTTGGCTCAGATGACGCACGAGTGCCCAGATTAATATGGCGGGTTTGTGTGGCGCAGTATCCATGCAACAGATATGCGCGTTACGTCTTTGTCGGCATTGCCGATATCCGCGTGTGCGCATTTTTCCTGGATACCGGCATTACCGACATAGGTGTATCGCGCATGTCTGTCACATGTATACTGCGCATCGCAAACCCGCCATATTGAAGTAGGCACCCGTCCGCCATCTGAGCCAAGCTTTACACCGTCGTATCGTAATACAAAAGTAGTGTCTCTACCGAAAAACTGCTGGCAATTCATTGGCACTTAGCTTCCCCAAACTAAATAAATGGTTCCAATATAAATTTCTTTATTCTAATACATTAATTTTACATTGATATATTTATTTCTAACTAATAGCTGAAAAAGGGTGTGTTTTTTAACATTAATTGTTTGTTAGAAGATAAATTACAAAAAATTATAAGATTATGATCATAAATTGCATTATAGTTTTCAAAATATCGTAAAATAGAAAAATAGTTATAAAATAAAAACGATTCTAGGAATCTTTTTTTTCTAATTTCGTATGTTTATCAACCACCTAGAGCAATTTTCGGAAATTTACTTTTTCGTTCGCCGATCGGAATTCGGCCACTTTAGTCCCGCCGTATGGGCATGAAAGAACGCGTTCTCGGGCAAGCGTGACAAAAACACGTTTGTAACATGTTATTAAGAAAAACTTTTCTTTTACTATTACAAAGCTTTCTCTACGATAAAGCAAAAACAGCTTATATATGAATAGATTTGTCAGCTGACAAATTACCTGATATTTTGACATAACATATCAACTGATTCATCAGATGCTACGTAATTAACAGAATAGGTGTTACTATTTCGATGATAACACTCAAATTTGAAGACTAATCTATGATACTTGATTTTAATCAATCTCGCTGAAAAATATTTGTCAGCTGACAAATCATCTAATAAGCCACTTGGTAAATCACCTGACAAATCACCTGCTATTTTCTAGCAGCAATCAAATATCATAGCTTAGTCACCCAGTTTGAGTGTTATCATCGTGATGGTAACACCTATTTGGTACACCTTAGTTTGATGAAATTGCTTTTTAATGAATTGTACGCATTATTCAGTGCAGCTTTCAGTCAATTACGGAGCAGCTGATTAATCAGCTGACATATGTCGAAAAATAATGTGATTTGTCATCTGACAAATCAGCTGATGTATCAGCTGTTTCTTTTAGTAGTGGTATAGGTTTTTAACATCTGTTGAATGTTGAGTTCATACTATTTTAAACCCGTATATTAAAATATAAATTGAGATAATGTAATTTAAAATAAACTACATTTGAAATAATTTTTACATAACTTTAACTCAAAAATTTGAGGATTTTTTAAGAAATTAATTTGTCCCCTGCCGTTATATGCCTAATAATCCTTCTATTATTTTGTCCTCTTATTAATTCGAATCAACAAATCTTTTTAGTACCAAAATATGAATGACTACTTAATGCAATGAAGAATGGTTTCTCTCGCAAATGGAGAACCAATTTTATAGGATATTTTTTTCTGTAATTAGAGAAATTAAATATTTTTTGTTAGATTTATAGGTATATTAATGTCATGCCTCGTTTATTAAGTGTATGTGTAAAAATGAAGTTGTTAGTGTTAATTTGAACTGAATAATAATAATTTTAAAATCATACATACGACGCAAGCTACTAAGAATTTATTATCAAAAACTAAATATAACAAAATTATGATGGTAACGTAGCATTATAAAATACCGTAGAGCGGAGAGACTTTGGACCAGTATAGGGTAGTAACGCGATAAAGCAACAGGGTTACTAAAATAGTTAAGTTACTTGTAACTTTTTAAGTAACTTTGTTACTTTTTTTATAACGGAACTTGTAACGTAACTTCAAGTCCAGAAACGCCAAATCAATAGGTTAAAATCATTGACTAACTTTTATATATTAAAACCGAATTCCTCAACCCCCAATACCCTGAAGATACCATTTTCTAATAAGTAAAATATTGAAACAATAAACTCTTAAAACTCAATATACCACATAAGATAATTCAATAAATAAATTGTTTGAAATAAGCCGCAAACTCTTAAACCTCAATATCCCATGTATGAATGTTTAATAAGTGAATTGATTTATATAAACTGTCAGCTCTTAAGCCTTAATATTCCACGTATAAATGTACAATAAATAAATTGTTTTAAATAAACCATGCATAAACTCGTAAATCACCACTATTTAACTACTTCGTTAAGAAAATCAGCAATTATATCTTACAAACTTCTCATATCTTACATATAGTAATAACTTGGCTCCTATTTGTCTTTTCGACTACATTACAATCTATGCCACAAACGCCATGGCGTAGGGCCGCAACTGCTAAGGGGGCGGTATGAACCCAACTACCCCAAATTAAACTATTTGCAAATATAGAAAGTTTAATACATAAATCATAATCCCTGAACACTAAACTTCGAACTCTAAACCCAACTTTCCCTAGCGCAACATTTTGCAATGATTAAAATATAAACAATATAGTAATCCCTAATCTCTAAATAATAAACCTAAAACTTAACTACCCCAAGCTGAATATTTATCAATGGTAAACATTTTAATAATAAAATCGTAAAACTCAAGCCCTAAACCCTAAACCCCACTACCCCAAGCGGATCATTTTACAAATATAAAAATTTAAACAATAAAACAGTAATTCCTAAAACCGAAACCTAACAATCCAAAGCTGAGAATTTTGTAATGATAAAAATTTAAATAATATATCGTAATTCCTGAGCTTGGGGACTACAATATTTTGTTTTAAATTTTTATTATTACAAATGACTTAACTTGAGATAATTGGGTTTAGGATTTAGAGTTCAGGGATCATGATTTATTTATTTAACTTTTCATTATTGCCAAATGCTCATGCTTGGGGCAGTTCGATTTTATCGTTCGGGGCTGAGGGATTACCTAAACCATAAACCCAAAACCCAGCTACCAAAAGCTGAAAATTTAGCAAGAATAAAAATTTAAATAATAAAATCGTAAAGCTCAAAACATAACTACCACAAATTGAGTTAAGTAACAATTCAAGAGTAACAACTTCAGCTGAAAATTTTGTGATGATAGAAATTTAAATAATATATCGTAATCCCTGAGTTTGGGGACTACAATATTTTGTTTTATCAATCAAAGTTTTTATCATTGCAAATAGGGAACTTGCATCGGTCTGAAAATACATTTTTTAATACTTTGAATTGATAGATTAACATTAAAAAATCATGAAAATATGACATTTATTTATGATTTCAATAGATTATATTTCTAAAAGTAAATTAATAGACTTAAAAGTGGGGCCTGCGGCGGCTCAGTCGGTAGAGTGTCGGATTCCCACGCCGGTGACCCGGGTTCGAATCCTAGTCTCTGCCGATTGATACAAGCACCTCTGTAAAAATTACATGTGCTTTGTTTACAAACACACCGCAGACCCCCGTCGTCGATTAGCACCACATGGAAGCACAAACATGGCGACGTTAAATAATAATAAAAAAAAAAAAAAACATTAAAAAATAGAACGTACTCGAAAGTCTTATTTTCATATTATATATTTGTTTGTTTATTTAACATTTAATTTACGAAAAATTTAGAGTGTTAGTTGAATCGATGTCACGTTTCACCACCCTTGAGCAAGTGTTCAGATATGGCAGTTCTTCAATGTAGTTTTGGTAGATTCAGTATTGTGAATATTGGAATGAAACTTTTGACACATTATAAATGCATGTAAAACTCTAACGAGTAACGAAAGGTGCAGCTTTTTATGCGTTTTATCATTACAAAATGGTTAAGGAATGAACAAAATATAACGTGACTAACTGATATTATAAGTATACATCTATTATGCTAACCTCAAAATAATGGTTCCGACTTACTTTTATAATTTATTAACATAAAAAATTATCCTCATGCTTAAATCAATCAAAAAGATTACTCATTTATTAACATAATCTTTACTCAAATGTTAAGGGGAAAGCGGAATCCTACACCTTGTACCCATTACCGACATTCTCGATTTTTCGTTTAATGCAGTTAATTTTTCCTTTTACGCAATTTTATAAACATTTGCACATTCTAAGTGATAAATAGTTTGTGCGTACGTCGCGTAATCAAAATGTTACATATTCTCTGATTAAAACGAAAAACAGTAATGTTAGTATCCAACATTCCTTTATAGTGGAGTCAAGTTAGACAAAAAGCATGACAGGTTTCTAAATAATTCACATCTAAATGAATTTGGATGAAACCTTTTGCAATTACTTTTAAAAAAATCATAGAATAAGTTTACTTATAGGAAATTGGGCGCTAATATTTAATTGTTGCAAAACGCATTGTTTATTGCAAAATTAAATAACATATTCTATAAGTCGGTGGATTTAACGAATTTTGCCACGAAAAAACATTCTTTTAGGTTATTGAGGTCGCCGATTAAGGATCTGCCATTAGACTAAAGTATGAAAATTCTACTTAAAGCATAAAAAAAACGTTTAAAAATAGTCATCTTTAAGGTTTTTGAGGTGGCTGATTACGAATCTCACATTATATTTTTAAAATTCAAAATGGCAGAGTCTAAATGGCCGACTGCAGTGTGAAAATGCTACTTGAAGCATAAAAAACCATTTAAAAATAGTTAATTTTAAGGTTTTTGACGTCGCTGATTACGAATCAGATTCCAGATTATTAAAATTTAAAATTACGGAGTCAAAATTACCAGCTAAAGTATGAAGATGCTACTTAAATCATGAAATAAATGTTTAATAATAGTTCACTTTATAATTTTTAAGGTCTCTGATTCCAAATCCAGTACAAAAATTTAAAAATCAAAAGGATTTAAAGGAGCTGATTATAAATCTAATATTACATTTGTAAATAATAGTCATAAATTATATAGCGAAATGTTTTACTTAACAGTGGTAATAAACAATTGTTTTAATTTAAATTATATCTCTTCGCAAGGAAGGCAGTTAAGACAGTCTTGTCCACTACAGACTCAACAAGTAATTGTTCACTAAAGTCCAGCTTTTCTGCACCCATATGCTGATTTACATCCACTTTTATATCCACAAAAAATAATTTACAATAAATTATCTGAGTCTGGACGCTGATTCATCATAACTGGTATCTATTTATCAGATAAACAAAGAAATCGATATAGTAGATTCCTCTACAAACTTTTTATTTTGAAATTGAAAAACACTTCAATTCACATTTGCTACATAACAAGGGGTTTAAAAAACATTTTTCATATACAGTTATATGAAAAATATATTTAAAAAGATAGTATGGATTTAAAATACCTTGTGGTTTTCATTCAAATAACATAGGAGATCCAGTATGTATATGAGATAATGCAGTAACAAAATTGTTGCTTTATTTCATGTAACCAACGATACTAGAACCAACCTCAGGCCAATAGATGACACGAGCAAGATAAGGCTCAACCAATCAGAGCGTAGGAATCGCCGGTTCTCATTGTCTGAAGTCTTATTTCACCATGCTGCCATCTGGAAAAAGTTTACTAGGCCGATATCCTCATATATATAGTATACTTACAAATTAATAACTTGTAATTATTAATAGTTACTTATTGGTGTACTTACAAATTCATAAAAATGAAGTAATCAGTGCATATTTTAAACGTAAAAATTACAAATTGATTCTCCGTTTCACTTAAGCTTAAACAGATCCTATTGCTTATATTACACATAATAAGATTCCAGCCAAATTTGACTCCATTACAAACAAAAACCTGTAACAAATATATGTTTATTAAAAACAGATTTGTGTTTTTTAAATGTAAGATTTTCAGTATCTTACAATTTTAAAAAATGTAGAATAAATTATTTCATATATCTGCATGATTGAAAATAACAATTAAATAGGCTAATTTAAAAAAGATAATTTATTGAACGAACTATACAAATATATTATTATAACAACATATTAATTTAACAACTAAAAGCTCGTTGTAACCTTGTATGCTAAAGTGTAGTTTTATTTATTTATGTACCAATTCTATTTAAATAAATGGCATGTCATGCCAAAAATTAAACAAAAACAAGAGATGTTAAATACCTGGTGGATATCCTTCACAGTATTACAGATTTACTTTTATTATTACTTTTATTATTTAAACCTACAAAACACAAAGAAAATTGCCTGTTTTCCCACTTCAACGCTATGCTGAACATATCTGATTTGAAATGTATCAGAATTTACCATCTGACACACAAATCGTAAGAAGGATATACGTCTTATAATAAAGATTATTACAACTTTCAATGACTCTTGATAATTAATTATGGCTTAGTACATAGGTAAAGCGAAGCGCCGACAGGAACGTCAAGTGACTGCCCGCTACGAACGCGAATATACCTATACTACGAGTATGACGGATTATTATATTGTTCATACTATTGCCCGGTCATAGCTAGGGCGGATATATAGTCCTATTTACTGTAAAATAAAAGTCACGTGCTCAGTTAATTCAGTTTATGTGAAACAATATTTTTTTATAGTGAAACCCGCAGAAGCGATAGGGGGCTATTCGACGAACGCCGCTACTTTCTTTATAGAGCCCTTCGGACGTCCGGGCCGGCGATTCTCACGATCAGCTGGAGATGCAGAGTCTTGTGCCGGCACTGGCCTAACATGCAAATTTCTCGCCTGTACAATTTGCACTTTTCTGCGTACAATCACTCGAGTTTTACGCGGCCGACCTGGTGTTCTACGCTCGTTAGGATCTACAGTTAGGCCGTCTTCGTTTTGAGCATTACTTGCTTGTGGCTAGCCAATTACGCCTCCTTCGTTGTCCTCCGAAAAATCTTCTTCTAGATAGATATCATCTAGATACGAGAAAGCATATGGCTCAAGGTCAGGACCAATTATCCGGTTGATTAACATCCGAAACGTTGCGGGTCCACCCACTACATCATACGGCAAATGGATGAATTGAAATAATCCCAGCCCAGGAACTGTAAATGCAGTTAAGTGTTTACAATTACGCTTTACTTTTATTTGGTGATATGCACTGCTTAAGTCGAGTATAGTATTATATCCAGCTTTCTGCAATTTACGCAAAATTTAATCCATGTACGGTAATGAATAAGCACTTGAGCTGGTGACTGCATTGAGATTACGGTAATCAATGCAAAAACGATAGCTATGTTGCGTTTTTTTATCATACCGAGTGGACTAGACCAGCCACCTGTAGATGGTTCAACAATACCCTCATCGCACATTTTACGCACTTGACCATGCATTTACTCCTCTATTTTTTTAGAATCAGGGTATTAACACTGCTTAATTGGTCGAGGTAAAATTACATTAATCTCATGTTTGATTAAGTTGGTGCAACCAATCTCTTTACCATTTACGGTTAATAATTTGTCAAGCACTTGTAGTTCTTACCGCTCTTTATCTGTAAGATCGGCTGTGCCTACTGACGAGAGAGATATAATCTCATTTGGAGCTATCATGGCAAATTCCACTGGGATTAACTTTTCAACCTTTTCGATAGACAATATGTTCTGTCAGGGGTGGATTTTTGCGTTATAAGCATACATAAAGTCTGCACCTAAAGCGCAGTCGTAGTCGAGATCCGGTACGATCAGCACGGTTAAATATTTCCTATTGCCAACGACCTCAAAAGGTAACTCGACCTGCGCACTGACATCGACCAATTGGTCAATTGACCAGTTGCCAGTTTGAATTGGTGCTCTCACCACTGAGTTATGAGTTTTCTGCACACCGTTGCGATTTTTAGTCCTATTGGCCATGTGAGATGTTCCTGAATCAATCAATCCTCGCACTCGAGATCCACCGACGACAAGTTGTAGCCACCACCTCGAATATGATTTGAGGTATTCCCCATAATCTTGGTTGGACTCTGTATCCTCTATAGGATCCGCAGCCTCCGCTGTAGATATTGCAGGTTGAGTTCGACTGTCACCTCTGGCGTTAATACGAGTTCGTCAGTTATATAGGTCGACGAGTCAGGCTCGATCGTTGCCTGTTATGGTTCTACGGGCTTGACTGTCGGTTGCCTCTTTTGCGGTGGTTTTCCTGAGAGGGCAGAGGTCCTTAAGTTGTTGATGGGGGCGGCAGTGACATCGTCTACCTACTCCCTTGTGCATTTCCCGTGCCCTCTGGGCAATCCTGTTTCACGTTTCACTGGACGAGTGCTTTAGGCTTGAATGGCGGCCGTTTAAAAGACTCTTTAGACTTTACCGTAGGTTTAGGCGGCGCTTCAGTTATTGAATCTTTTGGTGTGACGCTATTACTGCTTGAATTTTTAGTCGAGAATTTTTTCGATCGTCCAAACTAGATCTACCTGCGATATCGAAACAGAGGCCACAACATTTTTATTTCGTTGTGCTACTGTTTTGTTAGTCTTGCTCATCCTGCATGCCAGCTCTGGCAGCAACGATTGTTCCAGCATTAGAGGCGTTTTACAGAGCTTACAAGGAGAGTGTACGAAGTGCGGGTCGCGAATTTTGATGAGACTTCGAGAGCTGTTTGCCGGTGCCTAAAAATGAACTCCAGCAACCGCCGTTTTACCTAACGAGCCTCTTTTATTGAAATGGTACCTCTACTTCAGATCATACGAATTTACGATTGAATTAAAACAATTACTTTATTGAACATTCATACGCGGGGAATTACGGTTTACGGGCTTACACTTTATTTAAAATATTTTGTTTATTGAGCATTCATATTGGGGGTATTGAGCTATACTAGTTTACAGTTCATTGAAAACAATTCATTTGTTGATCATTCATACGCGGTGTATTGAGATTTACGAGTTTACGGTTCATTTATAACAATTTATTTGTTATACTATTATATGTGGGTTATTGAGGCTTAATAGTTAACGGTTTATTTAAAACAATTCATTTATTGAGTATTAGTAGTTATGCTAGGGGGATTCTAACACACTGTGTTCGAATCCCTCTGAGCTTTCAAACACAGTATGTTGGAATCCCCCTAAGGTTCCCGAGCCCGCTGTGTTGGAATCTTCTCATGATTTCTGGCTCAGTGAGCATCCCCTCACAGGATTTCCAATACACTGTCCCATAAGATTTACTTGAAATAGACCCGCCTCTACATTTTTTTAACCCAGAGAAATGTACGCGAGGTAGATAAAGAATGAACTGTGCGCGAGCGCGGAATTTAGAATGCCTTCGCGACAGAGAGAGAGAGAGAGAGAGAGAGAGAGAGAGCGTGCAGTCAGCATGGCGGCGCCCTTGTCGAAGTGACAGCTGCCTGCACACGCTCGCATTTTTGCGTTAGGTAAGCAATACACGCGTTCGTATATGCTGCATTTTGAAAACACAGTATACACATGAATGTGTAGTACTTGCGCTCTGCTCTCTCACCGATGATATTGAGCAGTCGTGAATTTTTCCATCTGCCCTTTCACCGACGAGATCGAGCATTCTAGAATTCACAATTTACTCTCTTGTCGTTGAAATCGAGCATTCTCGAATTTACAATTTGCTCTTTCGTAGGTGAGAACGAGCATTCGCGAGTGTTGTTGTGTATCTTTTTCGAGAACGAAAGAGCAAAATCTTTTGTTCTCGAAAAAGAAAATCGCGGTTTTTCATTTCGCTCTCTCGCCGGTGAGATTGAGCATTCGCATGGGTTAGTGTTTATCTGTTGCGAGAACATACAATTTTTTCTTCCGTTCTCGAAAAAAAAGATTCCTGTTTTTTGCGGAGACGTCGCTGAAATTGTTAAGGAAGCCAGGTGATGTCCGCATCCTTCTGCTACTCCTCCATGTAAGGTTCTGCTTGTCGATCATATGAAAATGTTATCTTTAAACAAGTAAGACTTGCCAGCCTCGAAGCAGAAATTAAGAGATTATTTTATCTCATTCTGCGGAGAGCTCGAATCTGGTGAAAATATATCGGAGTCTTCCTTCTTGGTAAGCATTTCTTTAATAATTCAATATTTATTTATTAAATATAACAGTTATTAATAAAATTTATTTATTTTTACATGCGTATAAAATAATTTTTTTTTTTGCAGAAGAATGATAATGACGTCACACTACCGAACTCGCCAGGACACGCTGTGCAAGCACACCACTTGTCGGTGCGACCTTCCCCAGCACAGCTCTACAACCTCCCGCCGCCGCTGCCCAAAGACGCCCCGCTTCTACCGCCCCCGCTGCCAGCCCCCGCTGCCTACCACTGTCACTGCCCGAGCATGTCCCGCTGCCATCGCCACCGCTGCCGCTGCCCGAGGATGTTATGCTGCTGTCTCCGCCACCGCTACCCCAGAATGTGCCGCTGCCGTCTCCGCCGCCGCTGCCCGAGGACTCCCCGATACTACTGCTGCCCGATGATGATGATGATGATGATAACGTCGTCCTCCCATCACTGACGCCATCTCTATCATTATCACCGCTACCTGCACAAGACGAGCTCCTGTTGCTACCAGTACTTCAAGTTCCGCCTTTACCAGCAGTGGAGGAGGTCCTCGGGCAAGAACTCCTGGAGTTGTTGTTGATGCCGCCGCCGCCGACGACGACGATGTCCTTCCACATGCTCGATCTCAACGACAAGGATGATAACGAGTTGAAGACTTCGATGAAGCCGCAGCAGTTGAAAAGGAAGAAACTGCGCGGCTTCATCGTATCAGAATATCGGGCGCCATGGATTCGACATCCTACGAGACCAGAGCCCATCCCAACAACAATAAACTGATCCAGAGGAGAGGAAAAAGAAGAGGATCCGAGAAGTGGAAGAAGTCGATGGGACTTAAACCTACAAACTAGTTATAATTTATATTATAATTTTGCATTTTTATGACTTTGTAATTATATATGATTTATAAGTTTTGTATTTTTTTAAATTTGTAAATTATAAGTTTTGTAGTTTTGTATTTTGTACTAATAAAATAAAAAGTTGGTGTGAATGAAGTGTGAATGTGTAAGGAATGAAAGTAAACGGTTGTTTATTTTTCTTTTCCTTTATTAAAATGCGTATGCGTGTATGTGTGTGAGTGTGTGTGTGTATTTATGTGTGTGAGCGTGTGTGTATGTGTGTGTGAGCGCGTGTGTATGTGTGTATATGCATGAGGGAGAAAGAGAAGAGAGAGTGAATGTTAAATATAGAAATTATTATGTGTATGTGAATACATGAGGGAGATAGAGAGAGAGAGAGAGAGAGAGAGAGAGAGAGAGAGAGAGAGAGAGAGATTTTAGATTTCTTTGTTTATTTCCACCCTGGGACTGAAATTGTCCCATAGGGCATAAAGAACAATATATGCATTAGCAATATACAATACGTAATAATATAATAATATAATATGTAACGTGATCGGTACGCTCGCAATAATAATGTTTAACAATAGTATGTACAGGTTCGAACAATATTCGGTGTATAAAATAGAATAAGACATAAAGTAATCTGAACGGCTCTTTGGCCGCAAAATATGACGCAATAACAATATAAAATATAGAGATATATAAATATAATTAAAGCTAAAATTAAAATTAAAGCAGCAATAAGTATGCAGCATTAAAACTACTAGGAACCTTTATATTTAGAATTTTTAAGTTTACTTGTGTGCAGGATCAGACTGAACATCACAACTGTTGAGGTAACTTAGTAATAAGGATTTGATTGTTTGGAGAGAGGTAGTTTTGGGAGGCAGGGAGGTAATGTGTTCTGGTAGGCTGTTCCAAAAATATGAGGCGACTATTACGAAGGAATTGGCATATAAGGAAGTTTTGAAGTTACGGATGAGGAGGGGTTCAGTGCGGAGTCGAGCAAATAATCTGGACAACCAGTCTTAAGTACGGTAAACGTCAGCGCACCCATGAAGTACTCTCTTCGGGCCTTCACCGTGAGCCACACTAGCCGTTTGCGATAGGGGGTAACATGAGCCATCCAGGGAATGGTGCCAAAAACAAAGCGGGTGCATGCATTCTGCGCCCGCTAAAGCTTCAGGTTCTATTCATTAGTTAGGTCATGGTAGACAAGGCAGGCATAATCAAAGTGCGGGAGGATGAGTGAGTGCACAAGTGATTTACGGACACCAAATGAAAGAGCACGTTGATGAGGGCGTAGCTGTCTGAGGGTGCGAAACACTTACTGACAGATGTGTGACACTTGCCTTCCCCAATTAAGATCAGGAGTCAACCAGACACCCAAATTTTTTACTTCATTGACAAAAGAGATGGGAGTGCCATTGACTGTAACCTTAGGTAAGAGTTCTAAATCGATCAATGAAATATTTAATGTGCTACCAAAGAGCATTGCTTTGGTTTTGGACAGATTTAGAGTGAGTCCATTGCAAGAGGCCCGCTTGGCAATCGCAGCGGAATCCTCAGATACCTTGTTAATGGTGTCAATAAGATCATGACATT
This sequence comes from Gastracanthus pulcherrimus, assembly GCA_949152435.1. NCBI lineage: Eukaryota > Metazoa > Arthropoda > Insecta > Hymenoptera > Pteromalidae > Gastracanthus > Gastracanthus pulcherrimus. Next base: position 53,895,294 of record OX424575.1, on the reverse strand, counting down.
TGCAACTTCTGTAAATTTGAGTGTCATCAGCATAGATCATATGCCTGGTGAATTTCAGTACCATGGGGAGGTCATTGATGAAGATGGCGAACAATAATGGGCCTAGGACCTAGGAGCCCTGGGAAACGCCAGCCCAAGTATAGTTTTTTGTTGTTGTTAATGCCTGATCTTATGTCTTCCGTCAGTTTTAGTAGTGCTGTCTGTGTACTGTGATGCTGTCGAAAACCAGTCTGCATCCGGTCCAAAGTGTTGTTTTCTCGTAAAAAGTCAGTTATTTGGTCGTGTACTATTTTTTCCAGGACCTTAGAAAGGAAACTCAGTAGGGCAATTGGTCGGAAATCTGACACCGTAGATGGGACAGGCTTCTTCTTCAAAGGCACCAATTGAGCTCCCTTCCAAGTTCCCGGAAAAATGCCACTGGACAGAGAGGAGTTAAAGATCTTAACAATATGATCTTCCACAAACGGAAGAGCCTTAGCCACTATACTTTGGGGGATGCCGTCTTTTCCTCTGGCCTGCGATGAGAAATGGGCAACAGCCAGGACCACGTCCAAGAAGCTGACTTCTCGGAAATCAAAGCCGTCATCACTGGCAGTGGTCAAGACGTTGTCAAGTTCTTCATCACTTTCACTTTGGGAGATCGACACCCCTGCAAAGTGGGCATTGAGCTCTTCCGGCGAGAAACCATGAAGCTCCTCTCTTGTCTTTGGCAGAAGGCCCAGAGCCTTGAGCTCTTTCCAGATATCTTTCTTATTATCAATAGCTTAAAAAATTCTAATTTGTAAAAATCTTTCCCTTGTTTCCTTCGTTCGTAATTCAGCTTCTGCTGCAAGGCTCTGATACTCCCGCCACAGTCTGTCGTCTTTGGTCCGCGCATAGCGTCGTCGTACAGAGTCACGTTTTTTGTATAGATGTATCAATTCAGCATCAACCCATGGTGGATTCATTTTCTTTTTCGGTGTAAATTCTTTTAACGGCGCAATTTTATCTATCACTGAAAGATTCAGCCACAGGGGATGCAGCAGTTTCGACCCCAATCTCGACCTCTATGATGTTATGATGACTGGGAAAAGGCGCCGGCCGATTGTCCCTGCTCAGTACAAGGTCATTATTATCTGTCAAGATCACATCAATCCATGTGTGAGAATCTGTGAGATGATGAGTCGCACCATGATCAACTATTTGAAGCTTAAGATCATCAGCCAACCACTTAACAAATCTTGCATCGGCTGACGTTCCAAGTAGGTTCGCATTCAGATCTCCAATAATATGCCTAAGGATAAGATGCCTTGGTGACTGATAGATTGAAAATTGTGGTGAGTGTTTCGAGAATGGTGGGACATGATAGTGAGAGATGTTTAATAGTGATTGCATCAAGCTCGTAAGTCTTGGACTTGGCTAAGGCAAGTGCTTCAGAGATATCACTGGAGGTGATGTTAGAGAAAGTTAGTAAATGTATATGAGACAGAGCTGAGGGGAGGGGTGGTAGTGGGAGTACAGGAGATGATCTAGATGCGTTAGCGACGGATGCAAAATGATTATCGATATAATTGTGTGAAAAGAGCGAAAAAGGCGAGGTTGATTGAGAGGATGTTGTATGGATGTCAGATGAGACCCATGGTTTTCGGCGATTACATATATTAACGGAATGAAAAGGTGCAAATTTATTAAGGGAGTAAGTGGCAGCATTGTTAAATCGAGTGATTAATTGATTAATATTATTGTGTTGTTTAAAATCATTCAAATTATTGGATAAATCAGCAAGATACTGACTACGGAGATCACGAGTTTTAATTTGACGATAAATATTGCACATAATACTAAAAGGTATAGTCAATTCTATACTGTCGTACCCATAGGTAAACGGAGCATCTGTTATGCTATATCTTATAACCACTCAAGGCGAATGTACAATAAATAGGTCAAGCCATGTGTGAGATTGAAGACGTTGTGCGTTGATCGTATGGTGAGTTGGCCCAGAAGGAACAAGGTACAGAGCATTCGATCGAATGATGTCATACATGTATTTGGCTTCGTATGACGTAGTAGATAACATGTTCACATTGAAATTACCCGTGATAACTATACTGTCGTAACGCGTGAAAAAAGCTGAGAGTTTCTAAAAAAATACATGCGGCATTGCTGTTTTTGGTGGCCTATAAACTACTGAAAATAAGAGTGATTTGCAATCATGGGTGATTTCCATTATAATATACTAAGGGACGCTGTCATCACGGACATCGGACGTCGCAAGAGTCTTAAACTTAAAGTTGTTGTTAATGTATATAGCGATTCCTCCACCTGCACGTCTTACGCGGTCGTGCCGAATCAGGGCATACCCGTCAATGGCCACAGATATGTCTTTCTCGTATTAACCGATCTTAATTCTAAGAATTGTCGCTCGCGTTGGCACCTGTCGAAAAATGCGGTGAGACATTAGCACCTGACAGATTGGACATCTCAATAAGATCGCCGAACAAATTATTTAAGACCTGAGGGGCCCGTTTGCTAGCTTCTATTATCGGCTGGCAAGCTAGTAAGTCATAATAACTATTGATCGGAATAAGAGGAGATGTATTATCTTTGCACATGTGTACCACCAAGTTGATAACTCTGGGTCGTTTGAACCCTAATTTACTAGATTGCGATCTGGCTTTTAACAAAAGATTATATACATGCCTAGGGTACAAAGTTCGCAGAAATATCAACGAGGTGGAAGCGTGACCAAACACCATTGCTGCTGAAAATGATTTTAAATTAGGCCGCGTGAAAACTGCGTGGTCACGAATATGAGCAGATTTAAATTTTACTACTATGCTACGAAAATTTATGGAACGTGAATATAATGAAGACGTGCCTGCGGCAGCCGTAGTGTTGTCGAGTCCAGCTGCGGTTGAGAGGGGAGAGACGTTGGTGAGTGCGTCTGCTAGTGTGTAGGTAGGATAGGCATGAAAGCCGCCGGCCGCATAGCTGTGTGTTGTTATTGTTGTGTGTGTATGCTCAACTGAGAAGACACCGGCTGCTTTATTACCAGCTGACAGCGACAAATGATGCTGCGCAGAGCGTTGCGAATTCGCATTATTATTAGTCAAGAGCGAATCCAAAAGTGCCGGGGCGTTTGTGCACTTGTTCAGGCAGAGATTTCTGAGGTCGTCCGTACCGTCAGAATTAGTGGCACATAGTTTACTTGGCGAAAGAGAAGTGTCTGCTATACGTCAGAGAGCCATCTCCGTTAAACCACACTTCACGTACACAGTTTCTGTGATAAAGAACTGCACATTTTTTGCACTGGGATGCTTCCAGATCGCCACGAGTTACGTAGGAAGAGCAGAAACCACATTTTTGAAACCGAGCAGATATGTTAGAGGTCGGTCGAAAAACAAAACGAAACGTAAGGCGCAGCAGTCAAATGTATGTGAAGACCAGCCCTTGCGCGTGCGCAGAACAGCAGAGAGGCAAGACGACAAACGGCCTGATAAATAGACCAACCTCAAGTTTCTTGTGTTAAAGAATGGATAATCTTTGAGTATGTCAAAGATATTGATGCCTACGAACACACGAAATGAAAGCCAGCAAAGTGAGCCTTCACGTGACCGGTTTATGTGTTTTCGCCGTGTTTGAAATAAAACTTTAATACAGTTTAAAGACTGAGCACTATTAGAAGCGACTTCTCAACTCCAAAGGAAGAGAGAGAGAGAGATTGATTGATTGATTGATTGATTGATTGATTGATAACTAATTTATTAAGTCATGGTCAAGGTAGACCGAATAGCAAGTGCAACATATTACACAAAATACATCATACAAAATATAAAGTTAAATAATATAATGTTAACTTAATTTCCGCAATACATACATTCAAAAACGCATAAGTAATTAGTACATTTCACATAAAAATCAAAGAGCGCATAAATAATTAGTGCATTTCACATAACAATCAAAGAGCGCATAAATAATTAGTACATTTCACATAACAATCAGAATAATCGCAACGGTATTTTAATTAACTAAATTTAACAAATGGTCAAATAACGCAATTTTAAACATTAGCAAAGATTTCTTTAACCTAATATTAACAGGCAAAGTTTCCCAAAAAACCATCGCAAGGATAGCAAAACTATTTGCATGCGCATTCGTAGTGGCAACAGGATGTAAAGAGGTTTGTAAAAATATCCTGAGTAATCAGGCGGTAAAAGCTCAAACAGGTAGTTTGATTTTCATGTCGTTAGAACTTGGTAGATCAAGACACCAAGGAAGTAATTTTTACGGGATTTTGGAGAGAGCCATTCCAAGTTTTTATAGTAAAGATATAGGTTAGAATCTCGTCGCAGAAGGTAAATGAAACGCACAACAGCGTTCAATAGACACTTTAACTTATTATCTAGATATAGAGTTGTATCATGAGAAACAATACACGCGTAGTCAAAGTGTGGCATAATAAGCGCATAGCCAGCAGCCTTTTAATTGAGCTAGATAAGAAATTCTCCTTAAATCGTAACTTATAAAGAACTCCATGAACTCGTGAACAAATCTGCGATACATGAGCATTCCACGACAACCTCTCCGACATTATTACACCTAAATTTTTTACAGTACCGGCTAAGAATATAATTGTACCATCTACCATTATAGGTGGTAATAGGACTTTATTAATACGCATATGGTATTTCAAAGGCGCAAACATAATGGCTTTAGTTTTTGAAACATTCAACATGAGGCCGTTTAAGCGCGCCTAATTTACTATAACTGAGGCATCCTCATTGAGTTTAAATATCGCTGAATTAAGCTCTGATGGTTTGCACTGTAAATAAATTTACCAGTGATCGCCGAAAAGCATGCAACTTTATTGCAATGTTTTAAAACTGATAAGATGGAGTTAATAAATATCAAGAAGATGATTGGCCCTGGAGTAGAGCCTTGGAGTATACCTGAAGTATTTTGAATAAATTCGGAGGCAGATCCGTTTAGATCCAGGACGGGTTGTGAGCTTCCTGATAGATATGAATATGGCCAAAGTAGCGATTGATGTGAGAAATTCAGTTCTTTAAGTTTTGACAGAAGAAGATTATGATCAATACAATCAAATGCTCTTCCAAAATCAAATAGTAAATGAAGAGTAATTAGTCCTTTCTCTATACCTTGATGTATATCATTAGTGACTTTTAACAGAGCTATTTGGGTACTAAATTTACTTCGAAAACCAGATTGATACGGTGATAAAATTGAATTCTTCTCAAGGTGTTCAGTTATTTTCTGCGTGATAAGCTTATCGAATACTTTGGCAAAATGTGGCAAATTAGCAATAGGTCGTGTATCAGACGGCGAAGTAGGGTTTGAGGTTTTGCTAAGAAGGATGATATACGACTTTTTCCAAATGTCGGGATACTTGCAAGAAGAGATAGAACGGTTGAATAAATCGGTCCTGAAGGGCACACGGCAAGAGTGTCTTTGAAGTAAGAGAGGTATAATCCATCACAGCTTCTACCTTTCGCTTTGAGGATACATGTAATAATTGTATGGTGTACCTGAACTCTGTCAACAGGTTGAAAAACGAAAGGTGGTAAAATAGATTGATTTAGATTGTCGAGGATTTTATGCAGATTTTCCAGAGAGCATAGTGGATGACAGGAAGTAACGGTCGAGTAATATTGCATGAGTTCCTAGCATTAAAAATATTTAAAGGAGACTTGTTCTGTTCTTTAACAATGCCTAATTTTCTTAAGAATGACCAACACTTAGATTTGTGTGTATTTTCACTTATGGCTCCTAAGCAGTATGCTTCTTTTACCACCTTAATTTCTTTTTTGAGAACGCACGCTTATAGGTTTGATCGTGTATTTTACATTTATTTTTAAGATCCTTAGTAAACCATGGAGCTGGACTTCTAGGAACATGACGTATATTAAATGGGGCATGCGTATCTAATACCTTCGAAGCCGCAGAGTGAAACGTATCTAAAATAGTATTAACATCGAGATCCTCACTTACTTTTACATTTGAAAGACTAGCGCTTAAATCATCAATAAACAAAGGTAAATTAAAATTTTTGAAATCTCGAGATAAAAAGAATAACGATTTTTTAATGGGAGACTATAGTCTATACATTGAATACAATGTATAACATTGTATTCAACAATTAAATAATCATGGTAGTTAACGAATGGTGTTGTGGATTTCTGGAAAGATGCAATTTTATCGTCAGAATCGGTAACAATCACATCAAGCCATGTATCTGGATGATCCTTATGGTGAGTGGCACCAAAAGGAACTAAGTGAAGTGAATTTTCAAAAACGAGATTTCGTAAATGATATTTCGTAGAGAGAGATAGAGATAGAGATAGAGATAGAGAGAGAGATAGATAGATAGATAGATATAATATTTATTTGTAAATATTTACAAAACATTTGATACATGTCATATTCACTTAAAATTTAATATCATATTGATACTTAACCTAAAATAATTGCACATATGCGACGTCAGGTACATAAAGTATTGCACTTCGTTGTCAAATAAGTCATGATCTCTACATCGTTCTTATTATATCTATCAGTCATTGGATAAATTACATACATACATTAACAGTCGTTTTCATTCATACTAATAAATACATGCATAGTCATACTAATAAATACATGCATACTCTTTAAAATTGTTTTGTTGATTGATTAAAAATAAAATAAATAAATAAAAATACATAAATATATCAATGAATTTGAATTAACAATACAAGATAAGTTATCACAAAAAATTAAACAAATACTAAAATAGAAAAATGAACAATGACTATTAATCCAAGCATGCAAAATATTTATTGACCGCCACCTTGAAGACTTTCAATGATGGTAACGTTCGTATATGTGAAGGGAGTGAATTCCACAAATGCGCACCTTGTACTTGAAAAGATCTTACTCCAGTTTCAGTACGCATCTGCGGAATAGAGAGTTCTTTAACCTCACCCCTTACAGGGCGTTTCGATTCGTTCTTTTTGAAAAGCGGCTCGAGATAGACTGGCTCCCTTGTCCGAAGAACCTTGTAGATGGTTATCGCCATAAAAACGGCTCTTCGAGAGTCCACCCGAGTCCACTGTAATTGCTCCCTGTAAGGGGTGATGTGCTCATCCTTGCTAGCACCGATCACGTATCGCACACACGAGTTTTGCAGTCTTTGCAGCCGGCTACGAAGTTCGAGTGACGCATCCAGATACACTAGAGAGCAGTTGTCGAGATGCGGAAAAACAAGGGACATTGCTAAGTGCTTGCGCAGATCCTGAGTGGTATACTTTCTAAAAAATCTCAAATTATACAGTACTCTATTAACCTTTTTTGCGACCATGTCCACGTGTGGCTTCCACGTGAGTTTAGAATCAAGTATAACATCCAGGCTTGTGACGGTCGGCGAGAAAGGAACAGAGACCCAATCTCCCAGACTGATTTCCGGCAAACCTTGTGATTCAAGACTATTTATGTATTTACAAGAGTCGAAAATGATAGCTTTAGTCTTGGTCTTATTCAGTCTGAGTAATGCACCCTCTGCCCAATCAGTAACCGCTTGCGCAGCACAACCCAATATCTCCACCCCTTCGTCGATGCTGTCAGGGTGGATCTGGATGTAGATCTGAAGGTCGTCGGCGTATAATATATGTCTCACTCGTCGCGGGTCGTCCGTTTTTAATTCTTTATTAAGCTCGACAAACAGTTCTTTTATGTCATTGATGTACAGACAGAAGAGCAGGGGCCCTAACACAGATCCCTGGGGCACTCCAAGATTCGTTGACAACCAAGGTGACTTGGTGTCAGAGCGTTCAACGACAGCTTGTTTTCTCCCTAAAATGTACGATTTAATCCAGATTAATGCATGCCTGGAGAACCCCAGAGCTCGCAGCTTTGCTAAAAGCTTTGCTGGCGAGATTGTGTCAAAAGCCCTGCTGTAGTCAAACAGTAACAGTAAAGTCACTAGTCTCTTGTCAACTCCTGTCCTTACATCGTCTGTCAGTTTGAGTAAACCAGTCTGTGTCGAGTTGTTCTTCTTGTAGCCGGATTGCATAGGGTCAAGTTGCTTAGTTTCAGACATGTACTCCAGGATCTGGTCATGAGCGATTTTCTCCAGAACCTTAGAAAGAAAGCACAGCAGTGCAATAGGACGAAAGTCCGACGCCGACGATGGTGTAGTACACTTGCCCAGCGGCACGACTCGTGCTTTCTTTCATAGGTCCGGAAATACGCCCTTTTTAGAGAGAGAGAGAGAGAGCGAAGGAGGGGAAGAGAGAGATAGAGAGAGAGAGAGAGAGAGAGCGAAAGAGAGGGAGAGAGAGATAGATACATGATAAAATAAAAAATACAGAAAAATGATTAAATGATTCGCTGTGACAAACACGCTCGCAGTATTAATACATAATAATAACAGCGTTGTTAATATAATAATATAAATATAATATATTATTAGATTAAATATTTGTATATGTAAGGCGTATCCTGAGCTATCACAATCTATCTTATCCTATCATATCATATCATTATGGCTCTTTGGCCATTTTAACGCATTAACAAATTAAATTAGCAATAATATTATCGAGTATAAAATAGAGTTGACATTAAAATAAAAATATTAATGTGAACAATAACAGTAGTATATATGTATTATAAAACAAGAACAAATAGATATAACGCTTCAAACTTAATTGGTAAGTTGTACGACGTTATTATGCAGAGTTAGCCAGTATCAAGCTCAACATCACAACTGGTGAGGTACTTGTGTAGTAGTGATTTTATGGTTTGGAGGGAGGTAGATTTGAGAGGCAGGGAAGTGATGTGATCCAGTAGTCTGTTCCATAAGTATGAGGCGGCTATTACAAATGAATTGGCATATAAGGAAGTTGTAGCTGATCTACGTACATCAGTTTCAGCCGTAAGTATAAAGTTAGATTTTAGGTATTCTGGACAATCAGTTTTAAGTATTGAGAACGTCAGCGCACCCATGAATTACTCTCTACGGGCTTTCACCGAGAGCCACCCTAGCCGTTTACTGTAGTGGGTAACATGAGCCATCCAGGGAATAGTACCAAAAACGAAGGGTGTGCAAGCGTTCTGCACCCGCTGAAGCTTCGGGTTCTATTCACCAGTTAGATCGTGATATACAAGGCAGGCATAGTCGAAATGATGGAGAATAAGTGAGAGGGCGAGTGATTTACGGACACCGAATGAAAGGACACGTTTGTGTGGTCGGAGTCGTCTGAGGGTGCAAAAAACTTGCTGACAGATGTGAGACACTTGTCTTCCCCAGTTAAGATCTGGAGTCAGCCAGACACTTAGATTTTTTACTTCGTTGACAAAGGGAATAGGAATGCCATTGACCGTAACCTTAGGTAATAGTTCTGTATTGATTAACGGGAGGTTCAATGCGCTACCAAAAAGTATTGCTTTGGTCTTAGATAAGTTTAACGTGAACCCATTACTGGTGACCCACTGGGCAATAGCAGAACAATCGGCAGATACTTTATTGATGGCGTCATTAAGTTCATGTCGCTTACAATTTCTGTAAATCTGTGTGTCGTCAGCATAAATTATGTGTTTGGTGAATCGCAATACCCTGGGGAGGTCATTGATGAAAATGGCGAACAGTAATGGACCAAGGACCGAGCCTTAGGGAACTCCAGCCAATGTGGCGATCCAATTTGATATACTCCCACCCTCATCAATGACGGCCTGACATCTGTCCGCGAGGTATGAGATGAACCATTCTAATGAATGGTCACTGATTTTAAATGAACGAAGTTTGTGAATTAGGATATGATGAGGGATCCTGCCAAACGCTTTGGAGAAATCAAATAGTATTAATATAGTATAGCTAGAGAGATCCATTGCCATTCTGACGTCATCGAGAACACCAAACAAAGCCGTCTGGGTGCTGTGTCCCGTCCTGAATCCGACTTGCCATGGAATGAATAAATTATGATTCTCTATGTGACAAAGCAGTTGCTTAGATATAATCTTTTCAAGCAATTTGGAAGATTCAGACAGCCTTGTAATAAGTCGCAGTTCTAATACGTCAGTTGGAGAGGGTACTTTGGGGATAGGAGCTATGAGGGTTTGTTTCCAAAGCGTTGGATAGGATGCCTTGGTGATTGATGAGTTAAAAATGGTTGTGAATGGTTCGAGAATGGATGGACAAGACAGAGAGAGATGCTTAATGGTAATGCCATCAAGACCAAAAGTTTTGGACTTTGCAGAACTAAGAGCTTCAGAGACGTCACTTGGGGTAATGCTAGTGACACTGAATGAAGGTGTATGGGGTGAAGTTAGAGGGAGACCTGGTAGCGGGAGTGGAGGGGATTGGTAAGATGCATTTGAGACAGATGCGAAATGATGGGTAATACTGTTGTGTGAAAAATGAGTAAAGGGTAAGGTTGAACGTGAGGAGACTATGCCTAGCCTGTTAAGGGAGTTCCATAGGCGATTTGAACGCTTTATGAATTTCATTCGCATAATAAGTATTTTTTGAGTTTCGCAGCATTATAAGGGCTTTGGTGCGCAGGACTCGATATTCGGTGAGTGGTAGTCCACTGTCCCGTGCTCTCCTATAAGCCCTATTACGTTCTTTTATAGTCGCGCGGATTTCGGATGAGACCCATGGTTTCCGGCGGTAATTTATATAAATTGATCAAAATGGGCGAACTTATCAAGTGAGCACGTGAGAGCGCTGTTGAAATGCGAGACTATTTGTTCAAGATTGTTGGTATTGGATATGTTATTAATATTACTAGATAACTCAGCGATATATTGAGCCCTATTGAATCTGTAGAAATCACGAGAAGTGATATGGCGAGAGATTTTCGGCGAAATACTAAGAGGCATAACTAGTTCGATTCTGTCGTGACCATAGTTAAGGGTACATCTGATTTGCTATATCTTACAACTGCCGATGGCGCATGCACAATGAATAAGTGTAACCAAGTGTGAGATTCAAGACGATCTTTGTTGATTGTGTGATACGTCGGCCCGGAAGGGACCAGATACAGTGCGTTTGATCGAATGATGTCATACATATATTTGGCTTCATATGAGACAGTAGATAGTATGTTAGAGTTGAAGTCACCCGTGATAACAACATTATTGTAGCGCGTGAGAGAGACTGCGAGTTTATTAAAAAAATCGTGAGCCATTGCTGTTTTAGGAGGCCTATAAACGACGGCAAATAAGAGAGAGTCAGAACCACGGATAATCTCAACTATAACATACTCAGGGACGCTGCCATCTCGGACATCGGACGTCGCTAGAGTCTTAAAATTAAGTGAATTATTTATGTAGATAGCAACCCCCCCTCCTGAACGCTCCAGACGATCATGTCGAACCAATGCATACCCGTCTGTGGCCACGGCGGAGTCATCATTATCGACGTCATCATTATTTCCATCAGACAGTTTAGTTTCAGTTATAGCAACTATATGTTTCGGATTTGCGTAAAGGTAGGCCTCTACTTCCTCAAAATGAGTAGTTAGGCCATTCACATTTGCATGCATGATTTCAACATTCACGGAGGGAGTAGAGGATGAGGGGTTTCCAATATTGTTAGGATTTAAACTAACGTTAACGTTGCGCCGTTCGGTAATTATTACTATCACTATTATTACTAAGATTAATGAGATTAGAATTACTAATGTTAGTTGTTTCGGTGCTTCCTCCCTTAGCAATAACAGCATTGTTTACATTATTATTAATAGTCATCGATTGGCTAGACAGCTGTAGCATTGACATGCTATTTGCGTTATCTGAGTAGCTGGTGTCGTTCGGATCACGTTATTTACCGGTGGGCAGGATGACAGGTCGTGTTCACTGTGAATCGGAATAAGCGGAGAGTTTAAATCTTTACACATATGAACCACCAGGCCAATCACTCTTGGAGGTCCGTACCCCAAAGTACTAGACGCAGCTCTGGCTTTTAACAACAAATTAAATACATTTCTGGGGTACAGAGTTCTTAGAGCGATTGCCAAGGTGGAAGAGTGGCCGAAAACCGTAACAGCCGTAAAAGTTTTGAGTTCAAGCCGCGTAAAAATAATGTGATAGCGAATTAACGCAGACTTAAAATTTAGTACAATGCTACGGAAGTTTCTTGATCGCATAACCGACAAATTATGTGACAAATGTTGCAGACTGGTACTGTTATGTCCTGAACTCCCAATAATATGAGAATTCAGAACATGTATGTATATATCTAGTGGCAGGCTCTACCATGTAAGCTGGTACTCTCACTACCAGCAACCTGCTAAATATGCTTATAGGTTTTGGAGATTGTTTTACTTACTTTGTTGGATCTGCGTAGTTGTTTTCTGGAGTAAAGTTGAATTGAAGGTTGATTGAATAATGATCTCTGTTAATTCTTGTATTCACCAATAGCACTTTTATTTATTTATTTATTTGCTCAATTTATTACAAACTCTAATAATTGGATCGCACAATATTTGTTTTTAAGAGTACTTTATAATGTAATATATTTATTTGTAGTTTTGTCTATTTTGTAAATTGCTTGTCTGTACTTTGTTTGATAGATAGATAAATATTGATATAGATTTTAATGGATATTTTATATAGATTTATTTGGTTTGCTTGTATTGTTTTATTTTTTATCGAGCCGCGAGTCGGCCTACTGTTGGCCTTACGAACGAACTGCCCGTTTTGCGCTCTCATTCACTTTTATATCTTATTCTTTGTTGATCAAAAGGCATAATATTTTGAAAATTAAACAAAAACATTATTTCGAAAAAGATACACAATATCGTAAACGAGATTAGCCAGATTCAGTGCTTCCAAGACCTTTGCAGCGATCTCACGCGGTCCGAATAGAATATCCACTGGAACGCCTGGTAAATCAGCTCCGCCGTATCAATATAGTTATTTGGAGGTACTGGAGTATCCGTGACACTAACTTGAGGGCGCATATTGACGAGTGCGTCTAATTTCTTATTTACTTTATCAAGCTGTGAACTATGTGATTGAGCTACCTGTACACATTTTTGTAACTGAGTGTCATGTTCGTTGAAACGCGAGTGAATCGCAGATAGATCATTTAATCTCTCCTCGATTTTGGCCTCTTGCTTTATGCAGAAGCTATCAAATTGTGTCTGTTGGGTCGCTTTAAGTGCATCAAATTGTGAGGAGATTTGTTGCGTTTGCTGTGTAATAAAGTTCATAAGAATGGTCATTGCTCCTCCGGGTAACGAAAAGTCTCCTGCTAGTGCATCACGTTGCGCTTGGTGAGCGGCATCTGACTGCGGGGACACAGGCATTTCAGCCGAGCCCACGGCAGGCGACTGCTGCTGCTGCTGCGACAGCGTCGTCGGCGGCGGCAGTGATGGTGCCAACGGGCGAGAGAGAGACGGAGCGGGAGTAGCGGTGGGAGCTGTAGAGGTATTGCTGTTGTCGACTGCGGCTAGATTAAGAGAGTTATCGGTGAGCGAGCCTGCATGTGTGTGTGGGTAGGTAGCGACAGAGCCACTGGTCTCATGCGTGTGCTTGCCTAGAGATGTGTACGTACGCTCCGTGCCGACTATAGCAGATATTTTGACTGCGCCATTATCAGCTGATGACGATGTGAAATGCGATGACGAATTTAATGCGGCAACTAATGAGTTTTTCGGAGCATTTGCGAGCTTGTCCATAGGTGCATGATTAGTAGAGTATTTATTTGTACGAATGTTGCCAAGTACATCATATTCTTTATTGCTGATATCTAATGCCAGTTTACCGGGCGAAAGAGATGTGTCTGCAAGCCGCTATTTACAGCACGTTATAACACCATTATCACCGAACCATACATCACGCAAACAATTTCGATGATACCGCGCTTCACATTTACTGCACTGCACTGCTTCTGGATCTGCACGGGTGACGAAGGCAGAGCAAAAACCACACTTAATTGCACGTCGAGTTGCCATGTTAGGTTTGCTGATGAGAAGCAACAATAGATTCAAACAGCTGCTGATCGTTTGAACAAGAAAAGACACTCGTGCATGCGCTCATGCACGTATGAAGCACAGTACGTAGATGATGCCAATCACCGACTAACCTCGAAACTCGCCGATTTGCGAAAATCGATGTTATTTGATGAATTACACAGAATCACTCAAGTATTTCGCAAGAGACTGGAGCCAGAAATGTCTTAGTCCTTTACAGAAATGTTTCTCAGTCAGCTGTGAAGGTAAAAACTTTTGTGTAGCCTTAAGTCCGGAGCACTGAGAAACGCGCCCAATAATCACCAGAGAGAAAGGGAGAGAGAGGAAGAAAGAGAGAGAGAGATAGTAAGAGAGAGAGAGGGAGAAAGAGAGAGAGAGAGAGGGAGAGAGAGATAGATAGATAGATAGATATTCTTTTTATTTATCACTTATGACAAAAACTTACAGCTGTATGTACATTTGGTTAAAATTTGTTATCACTTTATCAACTTAATAATAGACAAATAAATAGATAACAGTAATATATACAGATACACATTTATATTGCACATATGTCTATCGCGTCGGAAAATAAAACGCCTTACATTCTTCTTTTGTTCATAGACTCATTCATGCTAATAATTACACTCACACTTCACACTTAACACTTAAAATAAATTAAAGACTATACAAGAATAAATAATACGCATTAGAATAAATTAAGACTACACAAACATTTAACGAAAAACAATGACAAGATTTTAATTTTGGACTTATGGAGACTTGTCGCCGTGTAATTCTTTAAGGTGCCAACCTAACGCCGTTATAAACTTAGATAGTGATGGCTGGCATCTTACACTGCAGGAGAACAATTTCCAGAGGCGTGCACCTTGGGCCCTAAAAGAATATAGGCCCTTATCCGTGCGCGACCCCGGAACTGAGAGCTCTTTCACCCCCCCCCCCCCCCCCCTACTTGAAGTCCTTGTCTGATTTTTTTCAGAGAGAGCAGTAAGATACGTTGGTTGCCGCATAACAACCGCTTTATAAAACAGCAACCCCATAAAATACTCTCTCCTTGCCTTGATATCTAACCAGCCCAGGCCCTTCCTGTAAGGAGTGATATACTCATCCCACCTAACACCACATATATATCTCACACATGAATTTTGTAAACGTTGCAGTCGTGAGAGAGAGAGAGATAGAGAGAGAGAGAGAGAGAGAGAGAGAGAGAGAGAGAGAGAGAGAGAGAGAGAGAGAGAGAGAGGGGGGGAGGGAGAGAGAGAGAGAAAGAATGTTTAATATAAAGAATAAATGAGAGAATGTTTTAATGTTAAAAAATAAATAAATTAATCAATTATTTTGTGCGTATGTGTGCATGCGTGCGTTCATGCGTGCGTGTGTGCATGCGTGTGTGCATGCCTGCGTGCGTGCGTGTGTGTTAACATTTATTTTAAAATTATCTTTTAATAAGAGCAAGTGGTGGGCGCTCCCATCCGCTCACTGTACCTGTGAGCAACAACCGTAAACGTCTCTCCTAGTTCTCATACAAAGAACAAATTGAATGTGACGAGTGACTTGCTTCTTCCCCATTTACTTTCACTTTATTTTAAAAACTTTATTTAAAATACAAACTTATAAAACAAAATTTACAAATTAATTATAAAAAGATAAGAAAAGTTCTTGTTTACGATGAGCACTTCGAAAGCGAGTATCAAAAGGTGTTCCACTGGAACCATAGTCCACTTCATCTTCTCCATTCTGCGGACTATGTCGATTCTTTTTGAGGAGCCAAGATCTCAATGTGACTACATTACGTATCGCGCATACTGGATCTTTATAATGGAGCTTATGATTTGAGCATAAAACTATCTGACTGCTTCTGTGAATCTTTTTCAAACTAGGACACTTCAAGTTCTCCAGATCATAGATCATTCTAAATAGTTAACTTTATTTACATTTAGTATAAAATTTCGATATCTTAAATAATTGAAAGATAATAATAATAAAATAGACTTACTTTTGCAGAATTATCTGTTACAATCTGTTGATATAAACATTTCTCGCATCTGACAGGTTTCTTCGTTGCCGATCTCTTCGTACGGGATTTCTCCAGAATTCCATCGAATCCCATGATAATTGTATTCCAAAGTAAAGTTGTAAACGAGGGGCAACACAGTGTCGTGAAGAGCGAGTATGGACACCTCCTTAAACAAGAAGCGGTTGGGTAATCTCTGGAAGTCTTGCTGATCAACCATCAGAACTGCGGAAGTTAAGTATTTTAATACCAAGAATGCTTCTATCTACAAAGTTACAGATTTGACGGAGTGATTCGAGGATCACGTCAGGGTGCCAATACAAAAAGCAATTGAAGAATTTGAGGAAAAAGATTCTGGGTGGAGTATACGAGAGATGCTGAGTCTAGCCATAAATATTAATGCCCATAATACGATGAGGGGTAACTCATTCATCCCACTACCTGATGCAATCAAGAATAAGGTTGCTTGTGTAAACGTGCGTAATAAAGATAACAAATGCTTTAGATGGGCTGTACTATCTACTCTACATCCTCCGAATTACAATCCTGATCATGTCGGTGCTTACATGCCATTCGAAGATGAACATAACTTCGAGGGAATTGATTTCCTAGTGACTTTGGCGGCAGATAAGTAAATTCGAGGGGCAGAATGATGTCTTCATCAATGTTTACATTATAAATAAGCATGGTGATAATTTTAAAGTAGCTCCATGTTACTTAACGTCTTTGAAGCAAGCAACGCATGTGAAATTACTTTTCTTGCAAGATTATTACGTGGACGAGTTATTACGTAAATATGTTAAAAAAAAATAAATAAATATATATTGTAAAAAAAAAGAGAGAGAAAGTTCACCGTGATGAATACGAGTCACGGGTATGTTTTGTACTTTAATTCGTTCATTGTACAAAGTACATAAGTAACGATTTGAACTATTATACACCTTACTTACACGTACCTTATCGTTAATTTTAAACTTTGGTTTCTTTACAGGTCCAATTTGGCAAGAAAATCGTTTCAGAACTTGAGATTTGTTCGCAGAAATAACATCTCTTGGATTCACACCAATCGTACGATGTTTTCTGCCATTGTAAGCTACAATCAAATCGGGTAAGATGTCGAGCCACTTGTAATTTCCTCGAAGACTAAATTGAATCCACATCTTGCTCTTAAGCATGCTCACATATAGATGCTTTAAGTTTGCTGTACATCGAGCAAACATTAATTTTGTAACTCTTCATGAGTTCTTGGAAATTCTTATTGTAGAACTCCTTACCTCGGTCGGTATGCAAATTCTCAGGCACTCGACCCTGACAAAGAATAGACTTCATAACTAATGTTACGTCTTCATCACTTTTTTCTTGACTGCCACAGCCCATGCGTACTTGGAGAATACGTCTATGATGATAAGCATGTATCTGTAACCTTTGTTCTCTCTAGTATAAGGCTGCATCTCGATGTGATCCTTGCGAAACGAGATCCTTCTGACGAGAGCTTGCCACGTTTCATCCAAGCCTCGCACTTCAAACTTTTGACGCTGATAGTTACATCTAGCTGGTTTATCTATCACCTCCACTACTACTTTCTTGTATTGCATTTTAGATGTTAGCTAGTCAGCTTCCACTGAGTGAATGTTTTCTGAAATTTAATACACCGCATCTTTTATAGTGCGAATTTCAGTATCGTAACTTCTGAATTCGTTATCGATTTAATGTCGGTGAGATTCCACGATTTCATCCAATTCTTTTAAATTACTTCTTAATTCAGAAATAAGATAATTTACTTTATGAATTTCATTTCCAATAATACGATGCAGGACATCTAAATTTACAGCATCACTTATCAGGTTAGGTGTTGTCAGACTGCATATTCTCTTTTTCTCTACATCGTATTGACCATCATCGGTGGACACATAAAAATTTGCTACAGTAAGCTTCATGTCGTATTAGTCACCACTACGTCTCCGCTTATAAATAGAGCACCTTATATACCTTGGCATCAGTTATCATTCAGATTTCGAAGAGTAATGATCGTACAGCGCCGATGCGGTCGCGGTTTAATTAACAAATTTATCAACAAGCTTCCAGTGGAACTATATCTACCCAGATATTAATACTGCGGACCTGGTACGAAATTAAAGAAGAGATTAATATTCGAGGTGATCCCGAAATTAATCCTCTCGACGTAGCCTGCAAGGATCACGTCATAGCTTACTCGAAAAATCGAACTGACATCGATACGAGACACGCTGCAGACAGAGTATTAGCTGACAACGCTTGGCAAAGAGTTACATCTACAGACGCGGGAATCGGTTAGAAGGCCGCTACATACGCCGTAATTAACGCAATGAAACTGAAGACTAAGTTTAGCATGGGTTTACGAAAAACGAAGAAGAAGCCTTCTATCACACTCAGCAAAGTAGTAAAAGCTGCTTCCAAATCAATCGTTCCAAGTAAGTCTGCTTTAAAAATGATTCATTCGGCTCTTAAGGAAGCTCGCAGCGCATTGAAAAACTCTGGTGATAAGAAGAATATAAAAAGTCCACGAATTTTACCTGTTCCATCTAAAGTAGGAGGATTCTGGCCATTTCTCGTACCTACATTTATCAGTTTAAGTGTGCGAGGTCTCTTTTTGTTGCAAAATTGTTTTAATTAAACAACCAACATTTATCTTGTTTTCTTGCTTAATTAAATATATATATTATTTTAAATAACCAATATTATACGTAATTAGATATATAAAGGACTGCGTAGCAAGTTTATTTACTATAAGAAAGGTTAATAAATGTACACAGGTATATGTGAAATGAACAAGTCATAATTCATGTTTAACATATGATAGTGGCCAACCGACCTTTAATACCTTTATTTATTTGTGCTTTTATTTTAGTTACAAAAGCAAACTTTTTGGATATATCTATCCGTTTATTCCAAACACATATACAGTTGATTTCTTTGAATAATCGGATAGAAAAGAAAATAGAATTGTTATTCGCTATTAACATTTAATTATTCATTTATATTTATTATACAAAAGTTGTCTGATCTTGAAAAAGAAAGATTTCTATGTTGTTTGTGACTCGAAGTATATTGAACGGAACATCTAATTTCTGCAACAAATCCATTCACCTGACATGAATAAGCAATACTAATTTATTTGTTAAAGAAACTCTGTATTAAATTGTTCGTATATAGTTAACTATGATTTTACTCTTTACGGATTAGAGCGACATAAAAAGAGATTTGAATAAAACTCATGTGTCCCAGAAAAACGAGAATTCGATATCAAACGACGATGTATTTATTTTTTTGTTACTTGTATTTATAAACGAAACATTCGTTGTTATACCGACTTGTCACCTTATCACCACTTATTGTTATTATGTTAGACTTGGTGCACATATATCGCGGCCGGTTATTTATTTGACAGAGTGAATATATTTTTTTCTTTGTTACCAATGATTATTTATTAATATACGGTCAGCCAACCATACAAATTAGCCACAGGCATGGTATGTATGGGATAAATTAAATTATTCTTTTTACAGCTGTACGACCGTGAAGGTTAAAATGGTTAGACTCATGGTTTCGTCTAAATAGATTTATTCCCATGGCCGCTACTTAACATCTAAGTATTGTTAATACACTATATACTTTCCAGTAACAGACAATGTGCTTCTCTGCATGCTGAGAGGCACGCGGACTTCCATGTTCTCGTACTCTGTTCGGTGTGCTCCCGTGCGGATAGTTCTGCAAAAGTTACAGATATGTTTTGGCTTCCTTGGAGCTAGAATTTGAATGTACTATTTCTTTAGTAGTTTGACGATGAGTGACTTCTCAGCTCCTTACTGCTGCTCTGCTCTGTTCTGCTCTGCTCTGCTCTGCTCTGCTCTCCTCTCGGCGGCTCGATTCTCCGAATATGCGCCGAGTGCGAAATTACGTACTCAGGTAATAATATTCGCGCATATCCCTCTCTCTCTCTCGTACACCGCTGCTGCGTCATTTCCCCCCTTATTTTATGTATATTAAAATTTGGTTATGAATAAAAGACATTATTCGGCCAGTCTGACGCTGAACAAATGCAAATCAGCGAACCCGATATTTTAATTTATTAACAATAAACTATTTGTGCTACCTTTGTGTACCAAGATTCTTACATCCGTCTTCCAGTAGGTTACTATGTAACTCAAATTAACTGGCTTTATGGAAAAAAAACATCGTATTGTTCATTTAATAGTTTAAAATAATTGAGTTGTAAACAAATTAGGTTTTCCATTATGCCCGATCATACAAATATTTTCCGTAATTTAACAGGTACAACATTTTGTTGAGCTGTGTAGTGTACACAAAAATTCGCGAAATGCGATAAATGGGAGTTTACAATTGCGGTGGCTTCATAACATACACCATATTGTTTTTAGCTAAAATACTAATTTATGAGCGCTTTAAATATTGTATGCATGTGCCCCTCATATTCAAGAGTAGATTTACCTCCTGTCATATAATATTAAGTGTTTTTTTCTTAGTAAATTCGGCCTCAGTTACTGTATAACCGGCCTTAGTTTTTCAGCCTAATCTCACGTGACCTCGCGCCAGTTTGGTTTGGTTAGAGTTTTATTCAACTCTGATCCAAGCTCAGCCCGGCCTGCTAGGCGGGCGCGCGCGGGGTTACGCAATACTTCGCTGATTTAACTATACCTCTACTCTAAACCCGCTTTACTGCCTTGTCCACCTTAAGATACAGCTGGACCGTTGCAAGTACAACTGGTGCACTAGCAGGTAGCGCCGCCGAAATAGCAGAAGCTATGAACTATGCTAAGGCAGAAAAACAACGATTGGAGGAAAGTCAAAGACATAACAAGAATATGGAGGCTATCGCTTTCAATAAAGGTAAAGGGTTGTATCTTAAACCACATAAAACTGGTCTAGGTATTCATCTGAGATCTTATGCTGGAAAAGGTTTGAAAAAATAAGTTTGAAGAAGTAAGATTACCCAATCGAGTGCTGACGTGTGCTGACTTGATGAAATATGCTAAAATTTTTAAAAATTCATACTTCCGAGGAGCGTACATGTGATACGCATTACCAAGCAGCGGGTCTCACTATCGCGAATCTGCTCTCGTTAATTTGAATGATAAGAATGGAGCTGGACCGAATTGGGTTGCCTATCGCAAAACTAGACAACGACGTAGTCTATTTCGACAGCTTCGGCGATCTTCAATTGCTGTATCTCGAAGTTGGTAAAATCACGTACAATCCCGAGAGGTATCAAGACTTTGATACACTCAACTGTGGTCATCTTTGCCTACAGTTTTTGTGCAGACGCTTGAAAGGTATATAAGAACAAATCAAAACAAGTTGCATCATTGAGATTCGAACTACTTCTACTTTATGAAGCAGGAATAGCTGATTAACGTATTATTACTGTAAGTAATCGAAAATTAATATTTTTTCTGATCGAAAACTTTGAAGCGCGTTTTCTCGAGTTTTCATTTTTACGATTATTATAAACTGGTGGACGTGATTGCAAGATAAGCAGACAACCAACCGAAACGAACCAAAGCTTATTGGCTTGAGTTTTATATATTCTTCTATTTAAACTAAAAAGATTCATGAAA
This sequence comes from Gastracanthus pulcherrimus, assembly GCA_949152435.1. Taxonomy (NCBI): domain Eukaryota; kingdom Metazoa; phylum Arthropoda; class Insecta; order Hymenoptera; family Pteromalidae; genus Gastracanthus; species Gastracanthus pulcherrimus. Next base: position 53,873,713 of record OX424575.1, on the reverse strand, counting down.
AATAAATTTTTAAACAACTTTTATTGCAAGTTGAAGTGTTTTTTCTTCGAAAAAGCATGTTTTTTTCAAACTAGAGTAATTTAAAATTTTACCATTTTTTCCGGTTTTTCTTAGTTTACTTCGAAGAAAAATGTATGAAAATTAAAAGTGCTATGAAAATTTTGCGAGGGGAGGCTCACTGAGCCAGAAATCGTGAAGGAAACATTAGGGGGATTTCAACACAGCGTGCTCGGGAACCTTAGGGGGATTCATACACACTGTGTTCGAAAGCCCAGGGGGAATCAAACACAATATGTTGGAATCCTTCTAGCTTACCTACTAGTAATAATACGCGTGGTATTGATGTTTACGAGTTAACGGTTCATTTAAAACAATTCATTTATTGAATATTCATACGCGGGAAATTTAGGTTTACGAGTTTACGGTTCATTTATAACAATTTATTACCAATGTGGATTAATTAGTATCTTTCTTGAGAGACCAACAACAGTCCGACATTGTATTTATTTCCCAATAACCTTGATATCTTTTTTCGACATCCTTGAAGTCTTGGTGAAATCTCTCACCCTCTTATTATTTCCTATTTGTTGTACTCTCTGAAACTTTGCCATGCCACTCGCTCCTTATTTAGCATTCTTCTTTCAAATTCTCCTGAACACATCATTCATGATTTTTTATTATTGAGAGCGTAGATTCCTTTCCTGGGGGCTGCGAACTTAAGTTCTCCCGTACATAAAACACGGAGGACAAGCGAGGACTACGAGAGGACAAAAAGAGGACTGTACCACAGAACAAATTTTTTTAGTTTGACAGGACATGAGAGGACATTAGAGAATATATAGCGAAAAAATCAATATATTCACATAACATCAAAACCTCTATATATATATAAATAAACAACAAAAAATAACCTTAAAATCGTTACAAAGACAGAAGAGTTCAATTTAAATACCTCGTAACCTTGAACTTTTATACACAGGCAGAAAGAAAAATAAATCTAAGTACTCCATAACTTAGAAACCCTATACACAACTTTATATGAGATATTTACATTTATTGCCTGCTTTGCTGTGTATTTATTTTGAAACCCTTTATACGTGCCCAATAACTTTTATATAGGTCATTACCTCGATATTTGCCAACCATAACAAGCTATTAGGTTCAGTAGTTCTAAAGAATGTTCTCGACCTTTATATGCCCTCTAAAGGTCAGTGAGAACCGTGGGTCAAACTATATCTGAACGTAAAATTTTCCGCGCTTTCAGAATCCGAGGTCAAAAATATGATATCCCTCGAATTAAAATTAAATTAAATTCAAGATAATCCCAACGAAAAAACCGATGAATTTGTCACTCCGAAATTGCTATTAAGATTAGGACAGCAAAGGAAAAGTTCGAAAAAACGCAAAACTAATGGAGACGCATCTAAACAAGCCGATTGTGAAAAAATTAAAAAAGAACGTATGCAAGCCTTAGAAGAATCCATGTCTCCAGCAGTTGATATTTTTAAAGACGCTACAAATAAATTGCCATTTGGATATGACCAATTTTTAGATCTTATAAAAGAAAGTCATAATAAGGGTGATATTACTGCTAAAGCCAATAAAATTGTAAACGATGTCTCTATACTAATAAAAGTAATTGACAAAGCCCACTCTCTAGTCAATAATAGAACTGCCAAATCGAAACTTACAAGACTAAAGAATAAACTAGCAAAATCTGATATTGAAACTTCTTCAACTGACATATCAGAAATGGAAACAGATTTTGATAACAACGACGACTATCAACAGTAAGATCGACTCAGAAAGTTCAGAAACAAAACAATAAACTGTCCAAAAATAATAATGGCTACAATCACTACATATCAGAAAGACTTAAAGCTTCTTTTTTGGAACGCCAGAAGTATTACACAACGCAAGCACGACCTACCTAAACTACTGCAGTCTATTGATATTTTTATATGTGTTGAAACGTGGCTATCACCTGACAACCCTTACAACAAAGATTTTTCATTTCCGGGCTTCAAAACGTTACGCAAAGATCGAATAGAAACAAGAGGGGGCGGAATTCTATTTTTAGTTAAAAATTACCTAGATATTTCTGTAATTAATACAAAAGATGGCTCCATAGATAACTTTGAAATATTCGGTATCAAAATTAACAATATACAACCAGAAACCAATATCTACGCCTGCTATAGAACTCCGGGGACTACACCAAATCAAGAAGAATGGGACAAGCTTGTTCACCACATTGACCTTGACTCACACAGCATTCTACTTGGGGACTTCAATGCACATCATACACTATGGAATTGCACAAATAGCGACGCCAATGGTAAAAGATTATTAAACTCTATAGAAAAAAAAGATCTACATATACACAACTGTAACTCTCTCACTAGAATTGATCCTCAAACAGCAAAAAATCCAACATTGATCTAGTTCTTTCAACTATAAATTTATCAGATAAAATCGATACATCAATGTACGATGAAACATTCGGATCAGATCATTTTCCAATATCTATCTTACTTAATGTCACTAGAAATTCCTATATTAAAAAAACCTTTAAACTCAAATCTAAAAGAACAAACTGGGAAAATTTTTCAAATACGTTAAAAAACAAGTATTTTCAATTTTTTGAATCCACTTTTTGCAATTCAAGGCCTAGTATTAAATATCAATTTTTCATAGAAATAGTTAAATCAGCTGTTATATCTAATACTCCGAAAAAAATAAATTGCAAGAAAAACTTTAAATACAAAAATCCTGTCAAATGGTGGGATCAGGAATGCGATAAAATTTCTAGTATAAGAAAAGCAGCTTTTAAAAAATGGCAGTACTCTAAAAAACTAGATGATTTTATTATTTACAAAAAACAAGTAGCAACTGCAAAAAGAATTTTTAAAAAGAAAAAGAAAGAAAGTTTTATAGACTTTACTGAAACAATAAACTTCAAGACAAATAGCACTTATGTTTGGAATACAATGAAAATCTTAAAAAATAAATATGTCAAAGTAAAATCTCACAATTCTACAAACCAACAAAATCAAACTAAACTAAATATTGCACTTGATAAACTTAGCCCTTCCTGGGCCCCAACAGACCCCAATTGGCTTCCTAAGTGCACAACGATTTTCTCAGCGGTCATTTTCAATTTTCCGAACTCAATATCGCCCTAGATTCAAGAAAAACTAGCTCTTCCCCCGGCCTTGATGGTGTCGATTATCAAATACTCAAAAATCTGCCAATGAATTATAGACTTATTCTATTAGACATTTTTAACGAGATGTACGGCACAGGTGACTACCCCCTAGATTGGAAAAACTCTTATGTGCATTTTATTAAAAAGCCTGATGGGGAAAACTATCGCCCCATTAGTCTTACCTCATGTTCCTGCAAGCTCTTTGAAATCCTCGTAAAAAATCGTCTACAATGGTGGCTCGAAAAAAACAATCTTTTACCCGCGTCACAATCAGGTTTTCGTAAAGGTCAATCCTGTGTCGATAACCTAGTCCAATTAACCCTTAAAATCAATGAAGGCTTTAAACAAAAACAACACATATTGGCGTCCTTCTTAGATATTACCAGTGCTTACGATAATGTGAAGTGTGAGATTTTACTCGACATACTAGCTAAGTTTAACTGCCCCCTTGAAATCATAAAACTAGTCAAATTTCTAAACTACGAAAGACACATATATACACAATTTACCGAAAATACTTATAGAACCATCTACAAAGGCGTTCCACAAGGGGGAGCTCTCAGTCCACTTCTTTTCAATTTATACATATCAGAAATATTAAAAAATCTACCCAAAAGTATAATTGTGTCTAAATACGCTGATGACATCAAGCTGCTTATTAAAAAGAAATCTCTTAAATCATGCAAAAAAATTATGGAAAAAGCTCTTAAAATTATTAATCAAAATTTAGAAGAAATTGGACTAGAGCTCGCCCCTCACAAAACAGACTTAATGCATTTCAATAATCTAGGTATTAAGCCAGGCAGCATGGAAATAAAAATTGACAATACATGTATCAAATCTGCAGAGACTGTTCGTTATCTCGGAATTCTTTTCGATTATCAGCTTTCTTTTAAACAACAAACAGAAAAAACTGTAAATAAATGTAGAAATGTACTAAATATCATGAAATATGTAAGAGGAGTTTGGTGGGGTGCTGACCCGAGTACGCTTCTTATTATATATAAATCGTATGTTAGATCTTTGATTGATTATGCCGGCTTTGTATATTTACCAGTGAAAAAGAGGCTCACTAATGCGCTTGAGAAGATACAGTATGCTGCCATAAGGTTAGCTTTGGGCTATCGCATCAGTACCCCTACCAATATCCTCCTTGCTGAATCAAAACTTGTATCTATACACGAAAGAACTAAAAATTTATGCTTAAACTACTTATGCAAAACAATTTCAAATTCAAGTCTACCTGTAAATAAAGCTATAAATAGCTCTTTTCACATATTTAAAAAAAGAAAGAAAAAAATAATGCTCCTATGCTGTATTGATCAAATATACACCTTAAAAGATCAAATCAAAATTCAACGACACTATAATCTCTATCTCACAGAATACGATATTGTTATATCTAACCTTGAAGTAGACACTGAATTCGGAAAAACTCTACGACAAACGGCTGATCCAAATAGGTTACTTGAAAAATTCATTAAAAAAAATGACGCGATTGCAATTTTTACAGATGGTAGCAAATCAATCAATGGTACGAGTATATCAGTAGGAGCAGCTTGCTTTTCTTTTGACTTAAACACTTCTATTCAAAGAAGTATTAACAATAATGCGTCAATTTTCACAGCCGAATGCATTGCATTAAATGATGCACTAGACCTGGCTACAAATTGCACAAACACAAATGTAATCGTTTTCACTGATTCCTTAAGTGCATTACAAACAATAAAATCCTCAAAACTTAACATTAAATTAAATCACTATATTTATGAAATCAAAAGAAAAATTTGTGAATTTACAAAAAAAAATACCAACCATTTTAAAGTTAAGCTAGTTTGGATCCCTGCACATATAGGAATCAATGGAAATGAACGGGCTGACCAACTTGCTAAAGCAGCTACAAATAATCCTTATTGTAAAGATTTCCACATTCCTTTCTCTGACTTACGCCAGAAATTTAAACAAACTTCCAAATGCAATACAGAAAAAATGATTACTGAAATGGGCAAAAAAAAAGGTGTAGACTATTTTCAAAATTTTTACACTCTAAAAAATAAACCCTGGTTTGAAAAAAGTAATTTTAATCGGGCAAACATTGTCATGATAAACAGATGTCGAGCTAACCATTATAATCTCGCTGCATCTCTGGCTCGCATCAGCATAATTAGTGATCCTAACTGTACATGCAATACAAACATACAAGACCTCGATCACATACTTTGGCAATGCCCACTTTATGAAACACAACGACAAAACCTTGTAAGCGACCTCAGTAAATTACATATCTACCTACCTAATAAGAGCTCATCTATACTTGTTGATTTCTTTTGTAACTGTAAGTTAAACTTATAATGTTATACATAAACACGCTATACTTTGTAATCAGACTGTATATCTAATCTATGTAATGCTAAAAAACCTCGTATGAGGTTAATAAAGCTTAAATTAATAAAAAAAAAAAAAGTTCAATTTAAATACCTCGTAACCTTGAACTTTTATACACAGGCAGAAAGAAAAATAAATCTAAGTACTCCATAACTTAGAAACCCTATACACAACTTTATATGAGATATTTACATTTATTGCCTGCTTTGCTGTGTATTTATTTTGAAACCCTTTATACGTGCCCAATAACTTTTATATAGGTCATTACCTCGATATTTGCCAACCATAACAAGCTATTAGGTTCAGTAGTTCTAAAGAATGTTCTCGACCTTTATATGCCCTCTAAAGGTCAGTGAGAACCGTGGGTCAAACTATATCTGAACGTAAAATTTTCCGCGCTTTCAGAATCCGAGGTCAAAAATATGATATCCCTCGAATTAAAGAAGTTGACCTTCAAATGACCTTGATCCTGACGGGTATATGTTATAAGCACCACGCATTCGTGATCAGAGTACCCGAAAATATATAGATCACTTAGTTTGTTCGAATGACTTTTCAGATTTCATTTTGTGGCCCTGCGTTATTGAACATTATTTTCGGGGTATTATGCTTCTCGAATTTACGGTTCATTTATAACAATATATTTATTATTCCTATATACGTGGGGTTTGAGGTTTAAGAGTTTACGGTTTATTTAAAACAATTCATTTATCGAATATTTGCGGGGAATTAAGGTTTACGGTTTTATGGTTTATTTATAACAATTTATTTATTATACTTTTATACGTGGGTATTGCGGTTTAAGACTTTACGGTTTATTTAAAACAATTCATTTATTGAACATTCGTACACGGTGTATTGAGATTTACGAGTTTACGGTTCATTTAAAACAATTCATTTATTGAACATTCAGCCGCGGCGTACTGAGATTTACGAGTTTACGGTTCATTTATAGCAATTTATTTATTATACTTTTATACGTCGAGTATTTAGGTTTAACAGTTAACGGTTTATTTATAACAATTTATTTATTGAACTTATATATGTGGTTTATTAAGGTTTACGAGTATAAGGTTCATTTCAAACAATTTATTTATTTAACATTCATCCACGGTGTATTGAGATTTATGAGTTTCCAGTTCTTTTAAAACAATTCATATATTGAACATTTATATGCGGTTTATTAAGATTTACGCGTTTAAAGTACATTTATAGCAATTCATTTATTGAATACTCATACGCGGGGATTAGAGGTTTACGGTTTAATGGTTTATTTATAACAATTTATTTATTATACATTTATATGCAGGGTATTGAGGTTTAAGAGTTTACAGTTTATTTCAAATAATTAATTTATTGAACATTCGTACGCAATATATTGAGATTTACGAGTTAGCGGTTCATTTAAAACAATTCACTTATAGTTGGGGCATCAGGGCAATCGAAGGATCACTCCAATTTACAGGGGTCACGGACGAGTCTAATGAGAGCATTTGACGTGTAGTATTTGCTCTTAAAACCGTTAAATTGGGTCTGGTATGCAAGTTATTTTTTTACGCAAAAAGTGACCCAATTACCGCCCTCTTTTTACTCTACTTAACATAACTCGCTAAATGTAGATTTTTTCGAAAAAAGAAACTCTAATAAATAGGTTTAAAAGTAAATTTTGCATAGGACTAGTGTTTTTCTTTTCAAAATGGACGTTTAGGATAGAAAACGCAAAAAAGTTTGCGTATAAAAAAATGCATTTAGAAGTGTTGAATTTTGTCAATAATGCAAGAACCGCCCGACCCAATTGTTCTCGCGCCGGGACACGCTGGAAGTGTCCGGACCCCTGTCGGTTGTTCCCATCAACATGGGCGAATGACTGATGTGAGCCTAGCTCTGTCGAGGCGGTTAGTTCAGACGCGGGATCAGAAGCCGGCCGCTTTGGACCCTGATCAGGAAGTGCTTATTGGGCAGGGGAATCGGAACTCCTGTTTCTCCGGACGAGCCCTGGTCCGTCCGTGTTTTCCGGGACCGGAAAAATGAAGGCTAGGCTTCAGGGATCTGGGGTAGGATTAAAGTATCCCAGGGTGCACCCTTTCCAAGCTATTTCGTCCCGCCCCCCTACGCACCATACGCCGGTTAACAATCAAGAAACAAAAGGTCCCTACAAAACCAAGTGATGAGACAGAAGGCAGGTCAATCCCAAACCTGCTCAAAAGGCACACAACAGCTCAGTCGCCCAGAGGTAAATAGCATTGAGGAATTCATAAAGGTGATTAAATCCTCAAAAATATGGGAACAGCGTTGGAGACGCAGCCCGGTGTTAATAACACTATCAACCACTCCATACCCTATCTTGTCGAGCTTTTCGACTCTTGGAAGGACCGTCTGCTTGCCAACATCCAAGAGACACTCTGCGAGCCGCGGCTACCTCAAGCCAACGGCCTCAAAATTAGAGGGGACGACCGCTAGACACGGACTCTGACAATGCCGAGTCTGTAGTCTCTGACAAGAAGGCTAGGGCCTATGGGCCGTCGGAAACTGACGGTTCATAACGATCTAATCCAGGAAGGAGAAAGCTGCTGCTAAGAAATCACAGCAGCAGCAGAAGGAGCTACGGCTGCAGCGAAAACAGGAGCAGCAAGAACGGGAGAAACTACGACAACAGCTGCATCATCACCCGCAACAACAGAAGCCACCGACAGCAAAGACACCGGCGAACAAGAAGGCAGAGCCTACTGAGAAGTCTCCTAAGAAGAAGAGGAGGAGGAGGACGTCTAGGATGCGACCCAAGGCTGCCTTTTCGAGTGCCCAAACACTGATGTACGCATCAGAAAAACCAGGGCAGACGATGTCCTGGTAGCGTTGGGCTCGAAAATGAATGACCAGGTGTTGGGAAGCCTCGGAGACTCCCTCAAGATGGCATTAGGTGACACAGGGGTAAAGAACCTATCACTGAAGACAAGCATTAAAGTCAGAGACCTCGATAGCCTCACCACCAATGAAGAGGTGGAAGCGGCGGTCAAGAGGCTCTTCGATGAAGCAGGAAACTCAGTGGGTTAAATCAGCGTGTCGCTGACCAAACCCAATAGCAGGGAACAGCGGCTGGCCATAATATAGATGGACCAGGATAAATTGAGTTCCTGCTCGTAAAGAGCCACTTGAGAGTCGGCTACATGAACTGTCGACTGAGAAGGTGACATCGGCTGCAGCGATGCTTTAGATGTCTGGGTTACGGTCATCAGGCACGCGACTGCAGAGGCCCAGATAGAAGTAAGGCCTGCCACAAATGTGGCGAGGAAGGCCATAAAGGAGCTGCCTGCAGAGCTGCCGAGGCAAAGTGCGTCTTGTTCACGGAGTAGATCAGGCTGATCTGGGCCACACCCCAGGATCAGGACAGTGTAGAGCGTTCCGCGATACACTTAGGCAGACCAAAGTGAAGCGTTAATGGTGGGCCGTATAATAGTCCTTTAAACGAACCTACACAGAAGCGACTTAGCCAACAGCCTTCTGACTAAGTATATAAATTTACTAAATGTTTACAAACTAATTAGATTATATTGTTTATGTGTACATTTACTAATTCTAAATGATTTCTCTTCTATATCATTTTCTCGAAAAACAGCGGTTAAGTAGTGTTCAGAATGACGAAGGTTCTATAATGAATGGACGAAAAAGTAGTGGGTAAAAAAGATATATATTCTTGAATGGTTGAATAGCTTGATGTATACGGGCAGGAACTGTATAGAGCAAGAGCTCAGTGCGGAGGAGAGAGCACAACTGAGCGCCACGGCGTTATTGACAGACGTTGATTGTGGGCCTCTCTCTTCTGATTGATGCAGAGCCGCTGCTTGATCAGCGTCTGAATGGTGCGAGGTGGCGTGATCGCTGTAACGTATACGAGCCAGGGCCGCATGTAGGCTTGATTTCGTATATTCCGCCCACTTTCGCCCACTAGGCGAATAAGACCTGTAACATATGAGGAGTGGTACGGAAAACTGGGATAAGGAACTGAGGTTAATCTGCGAGTGGATGCAGGGAGATGGTCTTGACTACAGGCCTATTGATTACGGAGCCAGGAGTTCTAATGGTGACGACTCTGACCTTTCCATCAGGTCCTGGATGGGTTGCCTCACAGGCCATTTTCCTGCAGCTGTAGTTTCGCCTCGAATGATTACCAAGTCCCCGACTTGAAGAAAATGTGAAGGGGTTCGCCACTTGTGCCGTTCTTAAAGGGAAATGACGTATTCGTTAGTCCAGCTTGACCAGAAGTGTTGTAGCATTTGAGTTATCATCTGCCAACTCTTTCCTAATGGTACTTTGACGAGGGTGACATCATGTTCGGGTATTAAAAAGGAGGATCTTAAAATTAGTACATGTGCTGGTGCTAATGACTGTAGATCCGATGGATCGTCACTAATCGGCATTAATGGGCGGAAATTTAGGCATGCTTCGATGCGACTTGAAGAGTGGATAACTCGATGAAGGTTAAAACCTGATCATTTATGATGCGCTTCAAATGAAATTTGGTTCATTTGATCGCAGCCTCCCATAGACCTCCGAAGTTTTGGACGCCAGGAGGGTTGAAATGCCAAGTAGTTCCTTTCCGAGCTAATGAAAACGCGACTTGCTGAGAATAAGCTGAAGCTTCTTCATAGAGTTGACGATGCTGAGAGACAGCACCATAAAGTTAGTACCACTGTCGTTAAACAAATCTGCACAATGGCCTCGTCTGCCGGTGAATCTATGAAATGCAGCAATGATTGCTTCACTGCTGTAATCCTCTACTGGTTCTATGTACACGGGACGAGTGTTCATGTAGATGAATATGGTTATGTAGCTCCTGAGGGTTCCTTTACCTCGAGTTTTGGATAATCGCATACTGATGGGACCTGTGTAGTCGACACCAGCCTTTGCGAATGGATAGGAGGGAGTTACTCAAGCCTCTGGAAAATCGCTCATCAGCTGATTGTTAATTGAGGCTGAGAAACGACGACACTTGATACATCAGCTAATTACAGATTTCACAACTTGGTGTCCCCTCAACAGCCAATATTGTCAGCGAAGGGTTGATAACGTCCACTGTGTTGCACTATGAAGAGTGCGAGAGTGAGCATCTCTTATCAAAAGTGTTGAAAAGAAGGTGTCACCTAGAATTATGAGAGGGTGTTTTGTGTCGTGTTCAAGTGCGTGAGACAAACGCCCACCAACTCGTAAGATAGACTGTTGAATGAAGGGGTTCAATCTAGACAAGGAACTGTTGCTATTCAACAATTTTCCTGCTCGAATAAGCTTCATCTCTTTGAAATAATAAAGAAGATGGTGTAGATATGCCCATAATAGCCTAGAGTTCTCTATTTCTAAGACTGAGATATCCGCAGTCATTCGTGAATCAGTAAGATCTCAGAACGCAAATCTAATAAACTGCATTTGCAACCAAGCATCAACCCAGCTGATTCGCAAAATTCAGTGATGAATTTATTTCTATTCTTATCAGATTTGCTGTTCACCGTGAGTTGACCAACTCTTTGAACAGTCGAAATTTTGACTTTGAGCTGTTCAACTCTTAACCTATTTTAGGCTTGAATCCTTAATATTAATCTTACAATAAATCTTAAACAATAAGAAGTAATCTGAAGTAACTTTGGTAATTCAGAATACTTATTGACTAGCTCCCAAATGACTACATCTGATTCATGAGTGTGTAGCGTTTCTATAGTGAACGGTATAGATTCAAACAGTGTATCCATGATAAACAACTATGTTTAGAAAAAAACTCAAAACCTCAAGCAATTAATTAATTATTATTAGAATTAATCGAGATAAATCGTCAAATAATTCAATGAAATTTGGATTATTTATTAAACCTGAATTTTGAAATAATTCAAGAAACTATTGAGAGTGAATGCAATTAGAGACAACTATGATATTTGATTCACTTAAAGAAAAAAGATTATGAATGATAATGTCATTCAAATAATCAAAGATAATCAATTTTTAAAATCCGATGAGAATTGATTCGTATATGATGAGGTTATGAATGTGAATATAATCAAATACTAATAAACTTTTAGCTGACGTGAACCTTATAATAATTATGCAAATAAATGTATGGTTTGTTCTTAATTGTAAGTTTTCGTTGGCGCCAGAAAAGTAAATACAGTGATTAAAACAAATTAGATAATATTTATTTGTGTCCAGCAAGCAAGTACAGACACGTGAAAGCTATAATTCGGTTGCAGTACTGCAGGCGTCTCGATATCTGCGGGGTTACCGCTCTGACGGTGTAGTCCGTTGCATTGCCCCCTTCAAACTAAGGACATATGAAAAGGAATATATGACTAGAGTGAAAATAATTATTTCAGTTTTGACGATACAAGGAGTATGGCCTGAGTTTGACCATGCAGTTCAGGTGTAATCTTGCACAGAAGTTAGTAATTGAACAACATGGGTGTCATAGGTCGATGGTTATGGGGTGGGGAGCGGTTGAGGTTCACGTTACATATATAACACTGAAAAAAAAATTGAGAAAATGTACTGTTGTTCTAATTGAAATATTCGTCATTGTTGATGACCAACAAATCAAGGTCGGGCTCTACTGAGCATTACTTCTATTTCTTTCTCATGAACTTTTCCTCTTTTATTCTATTTGAAAATAAGTTATGACGTGATTAGGAATTTGAATGAGTCCTAAGAACGCATGTTTTAAGTACTTACCATTATGTAAAACTGTTTAAAAAATTAAAAAAAAATTAAAAAATTTCTTGAAAATCGGTATAATCTTTCCTTAAGGCCTTGTGATCTGGCCTAATTATCACTTGCGTTCCGTGTAAATACGTCCGAAATTTATGTAAACTCCACATGATCCTCAGCAACTCGTGCTCGCTGGTAAAGTAATTTAACTCGATACCTTTTTATGTACGACTCACGAAGGAGATCATTTGAGTGCTTCCCTGATCGTAATTCTTGACATAGTGCAAATCCGACTGCTTAGGAGCTAGAGTCCGCAAACAGTATGAATGGGCGATTTTTTAGGGGAAATATAGCATCATTTGCTCAATAAAAAGCTCCTTGATGCGATTAAAACCATTTCCATGTTCCGCCCCTCATTTCCATTTTATATGTTTACGCGTTAATTCAAGTAATGGGGCGATTTATTTACATAACTTGAACTTTGTGTCAGTAAACTTTGAACAAAAGTTAACTTCGCCCATGAATCCGCGTAGTTGTTTCAAATTAGTAGGTGTAGGATAGTCGCGAATTCCCTATGTCTTATCCGGATCAATCTTTACTCCCAGAGGTGTTATTATGTGACCGAGAAATTTTAACTCTGCCCGACAGAAACTAATACGTTCAAATAGAACCTCTAAATATTCGATATGATCTTCAAAATTATCCGATCTATAGATCCAATCGTCGACGAAATCTATTATGAATTCCTCGAGACTCTTCAGTACGGGTTCTGAGGTGCGTTTGAGTGCAGCGGTACTTACATTCGTACCAAAAGGAACCATTCGGGACTGATTTATTAACACCTTATATATGAAAGCAGTATATTTTGCAGGATTCTTTTGCGAGTAATATTTGCCAGAAACTTGAAGTGAAATCAATGGTGGAGTACATCCGGCTTTTTGACATTTACGAAGAATCTCGTCGACGTCTTCAGGGCCGTCATGTTCGTTTCCAAGGCTTTTATTAACCGTTTCCGTGACTAAGCACATTCTTAACGCTCCAATTTTCTTATTACCAGTACGAGGCGAGTTATATATTAAATATATGCGCGTTCAATGATGTTCTAACATGCGTTTGAATTCAGCGTCTGCTTTTTCACGGTAGGCTTGTGGTATTCGATAGGGTTTGTCGAAGTACTTTTTAATGTGACCGACTCGAAAATAGTATTCAAAGTTTTGGATTTGTCCCGGTTTTTTATTAAATATGCGACTATATTTAATCACGTGGTCCCTCAGTTGATTTTTTGGACAATCGTTAATTATGTCAATACTAGCGATTTTTGCGTTAATTTCATTCGAGGTGATTTCGTTGTTATCACATGAGCATGTATGCATGTTCGTGATAGTTATCGTAGTGTCACCAATATCACAGAGTAATTGGTGTGCGGTATCAATCGATAGGCGATCCACAGCTGGTAGTTCACGTATACCATAATTTAACTCATTACTATTGTGTAGGGTGAACGCTGAGCGCATCTAATCGCTCCTTTATTATCGTATTAAGTTTTCTTTCAACGTCAATTCCGATTATACAGTCGCGGATTAACTTAGGTATCATAACGAATATTATGTCAATCCCGTGATTTAGTATTTTAACTTTATGCACAATTTGTTTTTTTTAACCGTGTAGATTTCTCGCCAGTAAATCCCGTGGCTTCTAAGTTGGAAATCGGTAATCAAGGACAATTATCCCATATCTTAAAATTGTGTATGTATACCGCCTCTAAGATACACGTGATTTTACTGCCGTGTCAAGTAGTACATCGATAGGCGCGCCGTGTATGACTACCAATGTGTGAGGACATTCTATATTTTCTCGCTCGGGAAAAGAGTTCGAATCATCATTTTCGTCTAGGAGAAAATCTCGTATATTATAGAAAACCGTATTCATTTGTTAGACATCGTTTGGGGTTTGTTCATTTAATATTACATGTAAATTCGTTGCATCAGGCTGTTGCTTAGCGCTTTCTGTATCCGAGACGCGTGAAGCAACGAGGTTTAGTTTTCCATCGGTTCTGTGTTTTATTCAGATATATTTCATTTACACTGGTAATGTGTCGTGGAGTGTTATTATTATTACTGCCGCGTGTATTAGGAGATTTATATGGTTTGATTGGTGCGGACATTGCGCCTTAGTACAGCATACATTTGCTATGAGCTGTATATGTGTGTGCGCACGTCAAGATTTCTTTCACTCACTAAATCAGATACTCGAGAGAATTCTTGCGCGCTATTGGGATTTCAACGTAAATCCCTATAGCGCACTGTGGCTGTTGTGTCTCTCTACTCGTTCACACTGGGGCTCCTTTTACAAGCCGAGTTAACTCTTTACTCGGAAAGCATTTTTATCGCATTAACAGCAAATTACTCTTCTAAAATCACGCCGACAAGAGAGCATTTACATGCACAAAAGGAAAAATTTATTGCAAACTAAAAGACAGCTACCAATTCATTGACACTTGGCTTCCTCAATCTAAATTAATTGTTCCAATATGAAATTCTTTGTTCTAATAAATGAATTTTAAAATGCTATATCTCTTTCTAAATAATACCTCAAAAAGTGTGTGCAGTATTGTCATTGATGGTTTGACAAAACGTAATCTTTTACTAAAATTACAGAACGAGAGGTAATAATCCTTATCACAGCAATTTTTTCTCTGTGCATCATTCATTAAAATTATTTAAATATTTAAATTAACTGTAATCAGATATGAGATCGTAGACTCATTGAATTCCTAATGATCTAAAATTTTGTGACCGATTTGCCATCATGGATTTTGGAGATATAACCGTTTAACCTGAATATGATTTTTTTCGTGTATAAAAAAAGAAGGGAAAGAGCCTTTTTAAAATTTGTGATTGTAAAAGATAGGTACATTTATAATCTGTTTAATGTATTTATTATAATTTAATCATAATATATCTAACATACCAATAAACTCGAAAAACTAAATCTCAAAAATCCAAAAATCAATAAATTGCTATAAAAAAAAGACTAGTTGATGAATCTTTAAATTTCTTATTAATTTCCAATCTTCAATAAAACACGAAAGAACTCGATGAAAAAAAATTTAAAAAACGCATAACCTCAAATATATTGAAATATAAAGGAAGTTGTGATCTGGACTTAGAACTCATTCAAGAGATACTAAAGTTCTACCGTTTTGGGAAGTTTTAGATAAAATGTTGCCGTTTTACTCCAGATTTTGCTACTGAACAAAAATCGAATTATCTTACAAAAAGATTTTTCTCTCTTCAAAAGAAACATATGTACCCTCGAAATTTTACAGAATATTCTTCTCCATATTTCTAATCATCTCGAATTTTTTTCAAAAATTTTCCTTGTTATATTTCACAGATATAACCGTTTGAGAAAATTGACGATTTCGTGAATAGCAAAATAAGGGAAAGAACTTATTCAAAATTTTAAATGGGAACCGATATGTAATTTTATGCTCTTTCAAATGCATTATTAGTCAATCGATGATATTATTTCTGCAATATCTTAAAACCTAAAAAACTAATACTCAAAAATCGAAAAAACGCTAACACAACAAAAAAGCATCAAAAAGCAAACAAAATTTTGCGCCGCAGTCCTTAATTTAATTTAAATTAAATTAATAATTAATTTTAATTTGAAACCAAAAAAATGGAGACTACTCACACACACACTCACCCGCGCACACATAGACACAGACACACATCTACACACACACACGCACGCACACACGCACGCACGCATGCACGCACGCACGCACACACACACACACGCACGCACGCACGCACGTATGCACGCACGCACACACACACACGCACGCACGCACGCACGTACACACACACACACACACACACACACACATCCATACCGAAATTTTCTAAAAATAGTGTATTTTGATTCCTAGTATATCAAAATATGTTTCTAACATGTTTTTAGCAATACCTTTTCTTACCATCACAAAGCTTCCTCTATGCGAAAGCAAAATTATACTGGACCTCAAAATAAACTTTCAAAAATTTCAACAATATAAAAAATATTTTCTGAGTCCCAAAGCAAATTTCAAGATTTGAAAAAAAATGTTTAATACCAAAAAAATTATCGAGATATAAAAAAAAATTTCCAAAATTTTCCCAACATCTAAAAAAAATATTTCAAAATCTAAAAAGAAATTTTCAAAAATAAAAATAAAGACTATTTAAATTTTCAAAATTTTTCAAAAATTTTACAAAATTCTAAAAATATTTCTAGATACAAAAAGAATTTTTCGAAAATTTTCCGAAATCCGAAAAAGAAATTTTAAAATCCAAATGGAAATTTTCATTTTTCACTCCGCAAATAAGTTTGAACTTTTTTTTAAATTTTAGTTATAAAAATTATGTTGCAACACACTTGCACTGTTTGTGCTTCACACGCATATATACACAGTTTGTGCATCATTCAGCATACGGCCTATACGTTGACCATTTCCGACTAGACGTAGATTTGCTTTACTGTTTTTCCGGCTTTGGATGATTATACTGAAACTTACTACGTATCCATAAATGTATTTAAATATCAGCCAGTAGACATTGCAGATGTCTTACCTGCGATTTCGCATTTCTCCTCCCAAGCGCGAGGCGAGGATGACATCCCGCATAGTGTAGTTGCAAAGGCATTGCCAGTAATCGGGCAATTCGTAGTGAACCTATTCAACTCCTCCCTGGAAAAGGGAATATTTCCAAATCTATGGAAGAGGGCACGAGTAGTGCCACTTGGCAAGTATACCACACCAGCGACAGTGTCGGGCTTTCGGTCGATTGCACTGCTGTGCTTTCTAAGGTTTTGGAAAAAATCGTACATGATCAGATAGTAGAACATATGAAAAAGACAAAACAACTTGACACTATGCAGTCCGGGTACAAATAGAATAACTCAACGCAAACTGCTCTACTAAGACCAACTGAAGACATACGAACGGGGATTGACAAAAGACTGGTTATTCTTTTATTACTAATAATCTCGTGGAGACCGATAGTGTCAAAATAAATGCAATCTTTTATTTCTGTTTGACTTCAGCAAGGCTTTTAACACAATCTCGCCAGCTAAGGTTTTAGCAAAGCTACGATCCCTGGGGCTCTCGAGGCATGCCTTGGTGTGAATACAATCTTATATATTAGGTAGAAGGCAAGCCGTTGTAACATGCTCCGACATCAAGTTATGCACAAATTTTGAAATGCCTCAGGGGTCAGTATTGAGATCCATGCTGTTTTCTCTGTATATAAATGACATGAAAGAGCTATTCGACGACTTGAACAAACATCTAAAGAACGATGACCCGAATGGCGTCAAGCACCTGCTTTATGCTGAGGACAAACAGACTTATGTACAGATCAGTCCGGAAAACTTTGTTGAAGGTGTTGAGTTCCTCTCCAGGATTAAGCAGGCGGTGGCTGATTAGGCCGGAGGTGTCGCTCTCAAGCTAAATAATATCTAGACCAAAGCTCTTGAATCGCGAGGTATGCCAGAAATAAGTTTGGGAGACGGGATGTTATACTTGATTCTAAACTTGCGTGGCAGTCTCACATAGACATATTACAAAGAAGATTAATAGAGTAGTACATAATTTGAGGTTCTTTAGAAAGTATACCACTTAGGATCTGCGCAAACATCCGGCTATGGCTCTACTTTTTCCGCACATTGATTACTGTTGTTTATTTAGATGCGTCTCTCGAATAGCGTATCCGACTGCAAAGACTGCAAAATTCATGTGTGCGCTACGTTTTAGGTGCTAGAAGGGATGAACACATCACCCCTTACAGGCTGCAATTAGAGTGGACAAAAGATGACACAAGAAACATGGTTTTCATAGCTCAATTAATGTATAAAATACTAAATATTAATGAACCAGCGTATTTAAATCCATTCTTCAAAAAGAATAAATCGAATCGGCTTATTAGGGGTGACATAAGGGAGCTCCTTATTCCGTACTGAAACTGGAAAAAAATGTTTCCAAGTACAAAGCGCGCATCTGTGGAATTCACTCCCTCTTGCGATACGCATGTTACCATCATACAAAGCGTTTCAGGTAGCGGTCAAACAACAATTTGCAAACATTGATTAGATCGTGATGTCCTAAGTTACTTAGATAATGTTAGTTAAGTCCTATGTTGATATGTATGATTGTAATTTATGACAGTGTATGGGTGAGTGATTGTAATAGAATGAAAGTGCAAATGTAAATATTGTATATAAATTTCAATACTGACGTGATAGGTCTTTACATAGATCGAATTGTAATTTTAAAATAGATCCTGACGAACTTATGTAATATTGAAACGGAATGAACGTGTTAATGTAAATATTGTATACAAATTTTAATACGGACGTGATAGTTCATTACATAGACCGAATTGCAATTTCAAAAAACCTGACGAACATATGTCATATTAATAAATTAGCGACGAATGTTATGAAAATATTTTTACGACAATCGATACATGATAGTTTTTATTATATTTTTGTATTTTTGTGAAAGCAAAATAGAGACTCTCTCTCCTCTCTCTCTCTCTCTCTCTCTCTCTCTCTCTCTCTCTCGTTTTCACACTAAAGATGTCGACATCTCGGCACTTGACCAGGAGACTAGTGATGCAATATTAAATAGTTAAATTTTTATAAATGAACATCTACCAAGGGAAACATTTAATAAATTTAGAAGCATTAAAGCCCTTGCAATGAGGCTCAAATTTAAATATATCTGGCATAGGGGGGGGGGCCGTTTCCTGGTCAAGATGCGGGATGCCGATGTCTCCCACGAATTTTTAACAGCGGCAGACCTCCAAGCAATTTCAGCCTCGTATGAAACTCCACAAATTGCATTAGATACACATAAAAAAACAGGAAACGCAAACACAAATGAAAAAGATAAGTTGGACATTCAAACAAATAATCAAACGGAGGCTGTCGCAAATGAATGACTATCGTCGGACACTGCTGGGGGGGTGCACTGTAGGGGACTGAGAGCAGGATTTATCAATGTGACCTCTCTAGATTGTCACATTGGTACACTCCGTCAACACCTTCTATCTGGTCCCTCCTACCATCTTTTTGGAATTGCTGAGACGCACCTTGCTCAAAACATTGACGACAATCGCATTCAGATCAAGGGCTATTCAATTTTAAGATTAGATAGGAATAAATTTGGGGGTGGGTTAGTCCTGTATGCACACAATAGTTTTAAGGCAACCATACTAAGCCGCTCACGTACCACCCAGGATGGTACGCCGAACATTCCTGAATATATTATGTGTAGTGTGCAACAGGGCGACCTTCCCCCCGTATTCGTTGCTCTAATTTATAGGCCACCGCATGTACCATTCCTGCAAAATTCTGACCTAATTGATAAGCTAGCTACATACACGCAGGACTATAGCCATAAAATCTTGATGGGTGATCTGAATGCGAACCTGTTGAAGAAGTCGGCTGATGCAAGATTCGTTAGGCGATCAGCCGACGATTTAAATCTAAAAATAATAGAGCATGGTGCGACTCATCACCTCGAGGGGTCTCACACGTGGATTGATGTCGTTATGACAGATGGCAACGACGTGGTGCTGAATGCCAGCAATCAGGCGGCGCCCTTTGCCAGCAATCACACAATTATAGATGTTGAAATAGATTTTAAATTAAACAATAGCCCCATCACCGACACTTTCAGTTACAGAGACTTTAAAACAATAGAACAGGAAGATCTTCTGTCTCACCTGAATAAATGTGACTGGGCGGCGTTTGATTGCTTGAACAACAACGACATGGAGGATTTATAGGGACAGCTCAGCGACAATCTCGTGGGGGCAATAGATGAACTCGCTCCACTGAAGCAATTTACACCAAAAAATAAAGCTAATCCTCCATGGATTAACGCAGATCTGGCTCACATAATAAAAAAACGTGACGCCGTATGCAGACGACTACAGCGCACAAAAAAGGGTAATCTTTGGCAGGAGTACCGGTCTCTCGCGGTCGAAGCAGAACATCGCATGAAAATCGCGCGGGAGACTTACATGCAGAATAAGATTTTTGAAGCTCTAGAAAATAAGAAGGATATTTGGAAAGAACTAAAGGGCTTGGGGCTCCTGCCAAGGGCACGAGGAGGGGGGTTGCATGGCTTTTCGCCGGGTGAGCTGAACTCGCACTTTGCGGGGGTATTGGTCTCCCAGAGTGAAGGTGACGTTGATTTGGGTAGCATCTTGGACTCGGTCAGTGACGACGGCTTTGTTTTCAAAGACGTTACAGTGACAGACGTAGTCCTGGCTGTTGCTCATTTCTCGTCGCAGGCTAGGGGTGAGGACGGTATTCCCAAAGCGTTGTAGCTAAGGCTCTCCCGTATGTAAGTCATCATATAGCGAGGGTCTTCAACTCCTCTTTGTCTGGTGGTGTCTTCCCAGGGGCTTAGAGAGGGGCCCACTTGGTGTCTGTAAAAAATGTTTCAGTGTCATCTACTTTATCAGATTTTCGCCCAATAGCACTATTGAGCTTTCTCTCCAAGGTGCTGGAGAAGATAGTACACGACCAGATTACCGATTTCTTAAGATCCAAAAATATCTTCGATCCTCTGCAAACCGGTTTCAGACAGTATCACAGCACCCAGACAGCTCTACTAAAACTAACCGAGGACATACGAACTGGGATTAACGACAATAAGAAACTAATGACTATACTGCTACTGTTCGACTTTAGTAAGGCGTTTGACACTATATCACCATCTAAATTACTTCGTAAGCTGATACACATGGGTTTTTCCAGGAGTGTTCTTCTGTGGATCAAATCATACATTTTTGGTCGTAGGCAAAAAGTCATAACTGACAACAACGGGGAATCTGATTGGCTAACCACCAATCTAGGTGTGCCACAGGGTTCAGTCCTGGGGCCCTTGCTATTCAGTCTTTATATCAATGACTTACAAGACGTACTGACTGGTGGTGATGTTAAACACTTGCTATACACGGACGACTTGCAAACTTACACTCAAGTGACATGGCGAGATCTTCATGTGGGTATCAGATGCATGTCAGCTGTTGCGAGGGCAGTGTCGGAGTGGCCCGAAGCATCCGGACTGCGACTCAATGTCGGCAAAACAAAAGCGATCATTTTCGGCTCTGAGCACAATCTCAGTCGGTTGCAGGATCTTGGTTTGCCCGGCATTGGGTTTCAGGAAGGTGTACATGTGCCTTTCTCTGATTCGGTCACAAACCTTGGTGTTGTCATGGACTCTAAACTCACGTGGAAACTGCAGGTTGATGCAGTTGGAAAAAAGGTAAATCGTGCTCTTTACAGCCTACGATTTTTTAGTTCATGCACAACTCAGGCGTTGAGAAAGCAGCTTGCATGCGCGCTGGTAGTGCCACATTTAGATTATTGTTCCGTGGTTCTGAATTGCTCTACGATTTGTATCATACAGTTTGTTATATAGTTTTGTGTTGCAAGCTTCGACTTACAGAACCAAGCATTAAAAATATCTTAGTAAAATTTAAGAAAATTAGTCCGCGTGCGTAGTATGCCGGTTTGCGTGGTTTGCAATCAACATATTAATCGCAAAGTGTGCACCGCGTTCACATGCATAAACTGCGGTAAGATCTACCACGAATCTTGTTGCGAAGAGGACTGGTACATCTCTACTCACGCTATACGCTGCTGCGCCACGTCCGTACTATTGCAATCGTCTGTACCAGTACGGAAGCCGCTTATTCATCCGTCAATGCTAAGCGCGATTTTAGATTCGCCCGCTGTGACCGACTTTACCACGTCCTGCATCACCCCGTCAAATAAACGTCAGTTTACTCTGCTGTCACCGTCTTTGGCTCCACTTTTCAAACAGCCACGAGGCTATCCTGATCTGTTCTCGAATACAGATTCTGAGGACTTTTCTGCTATAGTCAAAGAAATGGGGGAAGACGATAACACGCCACCGCTGTGATTCACGAATTACTTACAATCATTCAACAATCTCCAAGAGAACCAAGAAAAAGGGTTTTCTGAGCTTCAAAATCGGGTAGCCAATCTTGAAACGTTAGTTATCAAAGTAGATGCCAACACACAGCAACTTCAGCAGCATCACGTCCAACTAAACACTCTTCGACAAGACCTCACGCGATAAAGGTGAATTAACTATCTCGGGTATACCGGTCTCAGTTACTCTCGCACCTGCAGATATCGTAAATTGTCTTATTGATGCTTTGCAAGCTCCAAACTTAAAACTCGCAGTTTTAAATGTACGTGAAATGAAAAATCTAAACATTACTCCGCCGATTGTTGGCACGAGCACATCAACTGGGCCACCCGAAGCTGCTGCTACAAGTGGGATACAGGTCGCCCCGCGTAAATACGGGATCATAACTATCCAGATGCTCTCCTCCTCAGCTCGTGACTTTTTTGTCTCAAAACGGGGTGCACTGAGCACAAAAAAATCGCAAAACATTTCCGGAGCGGGCGGAAATGCTTCTATTTTTCTAAAGGAACTGTGGTCGCAACCTGTTTTTGACCTCTGGTGGAAAACGTACACGGCAAAGAAAAATTTAAACTACTTTAGGGTATACGTCGAAAATTTAGTAGTGTACATAGTTAAAACCCGCGGAACCGCACCAATAATAATAAATTCCGAAGCAGACCTTTCCCTTCTTCCACCTATCCCACCCACCGCCCCCACCGCCCCCGCCGTACCAACTACGAATTCAGATTGACATCATGAAGGTCGGGTAGAGGGCGGCAGATCAAGCAGCACAGATATCTTATCTATATGTCATATTAATGCTAACAGGCTCGAATTACACATTTACTTAATCCGCTGCCATTGTTACGATTCTAATTTTGACGTACTTGCAATTACCGAAACCTTCCTGACTCGTGATATATATATAATAGATGACACTGTCGTTAATATTGAAGGCTACAATTTCTTCAGTGTTGATCGTATTGGAAAGGAGGGTGGCGGGGTAATGTTTTAATCAGCTCTCCTGCGTTATATGATAATATGCCTGAATTTATATTAGTAGAAATGAAAAATTTTCTCAACTCACTTCTATTAGCTGTTATTTATCGCCCTCCCGACGCTGCCTATCCTCACTTTTTTTTCAGCAAACTATCGGAATACCTTCCGACTTACAATAATGTCATTGTCACAGGTGATCTTAATATTAATATGTTAGTGCACGATGGAGGCTCAAATTTCTTAAGATCCTGTATCGAAGCGCGATCGCTATATTTAGTAACGTCTGAAGCTACGCACCATACGCGCTCTAGAACAGTCTGGGCCGATACTTGGCTTGACCTTTTTATAACTCACTCTGAGTCTGCAGTAATCAAGTATAAGAAATCGGAAGCACCTTTTATTGCGGGTCACAATTGTATTGAGCTTCAATTTAAGTTCCACAAGCCTCCCGTCTCTTCCAAAGTAATTGAAGCCCGTAACATAAAGAACTTAGATGATTCCGTGCTTTTTACTCTCGTAAATTCAAACCTCTCTCGACTTTTTCCACTTGGATCTCGTACCACTTATGGTACTCAGGTAGACCTGAATGAGCTCTGTGACTACCTGAACATAACTATCATATCTTCTCTCCATATCTTTGCTCCACTAAACCAGATAAAAATCTCGACTAAGCGTAAACATTGGGTCTCGTCCGAAATACGCGCGCTCATGCAAACTCGTGACAAAGCCTATAAGACTGCAAATCAGTCGGGCTTGCAAGTGCACTATAACCACTTCCATGCACTCCGTGCACTTGTTTGCAATATGCTTGATACAGCTAAACACTATCACTATTCAAAGAAACTAGACATCGCTCCAGTCCTTCGGACGCGCTGGGCGGTAGTGCGTAATATGGGTATCTCCGCACCTTCCCTCCCTTCTCCCTTCCTAATCTTCTTTCCTGACTCGTTGAATGCTCATTATGCCTCCATTTCATATACCTCTTCACCAATCTCCCTCGATGTACTTAATTATTTAATCACAGCTCAGCGTCAACCGCGCGACTTCCCGGGCCAGTGGTCATGACAGTCTAACGGTTGAGTTATTAAAGCGATCAGCACCCGTAATAGCCCAACCACTTAAAATACTCTTTAATGGCTTGATTAGCCAGGCCGCGCTACCTGACGTCTGGAAGAAAGCCCTCCTAATGCCATTATGCAAAATAAAAACACCGATTACTCCCTCGGATACTCGTCCGATCGCAAAACTATCGGAACCGTCAAAAATACTTGAAAGGTTAATTCATGACCACCTCTGGGATTACTTGGAACGACACTATTTGATTGACTCTCGCCTGGCAGGATTTCGTAAGGACCATAGCACACACGCGGCACTGCTTGGCGTCCTAGAGGATGTCAGGCAGGCCATTGACGATCGCAGCATCACCATACTCGTCCTATTTGATTTTTCTGAAGCCTTTGACACTATATCTCACGAAATCCTACTTCGAAAACTTCGTGACCTTAACTGCTTTAACCATACACTCAAATGGTTCTTTAATTATTTACATGACCGTCTTCAGGCCGTGATTAACGATGGAGGGTGCGTCGCAGATTGGCTCAATTGCTGGCGTCCCGCAAGGTAGCGTTCTGGGCCCTCTGTTATTTACTATTTTCATCAATGACCTACCTAACGTTTTATGCCATTCTAAGCATATGATTTTTGCCGATGACACACAAATCTATTACTCATTTCCGCCTGAAAAGTTTGCTGAGGGCCTATCGGTCATAAGTCGGGATGCAGCAGCCGTAGCTAGATGGGCAGACGAGAATGACCTAAAGATTAATATATCTTAAACTAAAGCTATGATATTCGGAAGCCTACAGTATATTTCCAGGTTTGACATCAACAACTGTGCGAAAGTTAGCATAAATGGCCTCGATCTGCCTTACGTTACGGAAGTACTTAACCTTGGTGTATGGATTACTCCGACATTAGATTGGGGCAGGCACGTTAAACACATCTCGCGCAAAGTTTACGGGGCACTCTATGTACTAAAACACCACCGGCGAGCTCTATCACGCGACCTCCGCAAATCACTTGCAGAAGCCCTAATCTTCCCCTACTTCGACTATGCGTCTGCGGTATACCACGATCTCAATGCAACGCAAGATCTCAAACTTCACAGAGCACTAAATGCCTGCGTCCACTTTGTCTGCGGCAACATTTCACGTATAGATCGTGTTACCCCGCACCGCAAAGCTCTCGGATGACTCTCGGTTTCTCGAAGACGCGAATATTTTGTCGGTACTCAAACTTACAATACGATCTCGAGAAAAAACCCCGAGTACCTTGCTAGTTGGTTCTCAGTCGCAAATACGCTCTCTTTACGCCGTGCCGGTCGACGTCAGCCCGAGAATCTATATTATCATAATTCACCCCGCACTGAAGCAAAAAATAAATTCTTCCACATTCTCTCTACTCAACTTCTCAACACACTTCCTCTCCTCACATTTGACCCCCTACAAACTGATTCCTTCAAATCATCCCTCTTTTCTACCCTGCTTAACAGAGATATCTCGGACTGGCAGGGTTGTGGAAACCTTAGAGCGCACCTATAACTGAGGGCTGTATACTAGAACCATCTTTAAGGGCGCACACCACCTTGAAAATGTGAAACAAAAAAATTGATTAGGAATTTTTATTTTGATATTTATTTTCATAAGGGTTTTTTTTTTCCTGAAAGTATACATAAGAACTTACTAAATTGTATATTTTTTACCTTCGTTGGACCTTCTATGCCTCCATGGCAAACCAGACTGTTTTCGAAGACTTTAAGCACTGTCCGTAAGATTCCAAGTCTACGTATGGATGGATTGGGCTAAAAATTTATGGAGATACTCATTATAGTAGTACTTTTAGTATGAACGTAGGGATTTTGATTTGAGCGAGTAGAAGTATTTTTTTATATGAACATTGTCAATATAACACTTATTTTTTAATAATTTTATCACGTTTATAGATGTAAAAAATTTTCTATTCGTTCAAGCAAAATTTTGTTCATCTTAAAAACAATAAGTGAGAATGACAACTCGTATTTATAGAAAAGCACACTTGAACTCGGACTCTTTATTCAAACGTAAACACAACTGTTCTCAACAGCTGCCAGAATCAGACTGAACATAAGTAATAACATCCGCGACGTCGTTGATCTCGTTGCTAGGGGTTGCTATGCGCGATTCTCGGTGTTCGAATCGCGCAACGTTCGAGCTCGGTCACAACATTGCCCTCTCCTTTTCAGATTGCCGTCCCGACAATCATAACCATCCATCCTTCAAGCGGGTTGATCCTCTTACAATCCAATGATGACTTACAAGAACCGACACCAACATCCTCTACCTAGACCCATCCTTGGCATCAAGTTACCAAGCAATGCTTACAGGTGCGATACCAATCAACACTTAACAGGACTAAGACGGATCCGTTTCTTGAACAATCTACTTCAATCATCCTTCTTATTTGGTTGAAAACGCTCTTCAGACAAGAGGGGGGAAGTTGACATGCTGTGGAACCTCACCTTAAGTCCCTGCTTCGGTATTTACCTTCATGCCCACGGGAAAAACTACAGCTCAAAAGAACCGTGAACAGAGCAGTCTTCATTATCGGGTGTCTCTCTCAGTGTAAGTCCCAAGACGATTGATGTTGACTATCTGGGATTTATGTCTTGGTGAACGACGAATACAATAAACGACGTCATTAATTTTCCTCACAACTTTTCCTTTGGTTTGAGAGCTCGTTTGTCGTACCAAGACTTCGTTTTTTCCGATTGTAAGTTAATCCGGTCTCGTGCCATTTTGTGGATCTCACTGAGTTTCCTCCGAAGCTTGTGTACGTAATTCCCGTCTCCTTGAATCTCGACCTCCGCTGGTAGATATCCTCGAATCAACTCCAAAGGAAGCCTCATATCGAAACCGGTGTACATCTCAGCTGGAGTAGTTCCAGTCGTCCTATGTTTGGAGGATCTGTAAGCTAACAAAAATAGTGAAACCCAGCGATCCCAGTCTTTTTGATTTTCATGTATGTATTTTGTGAGATAGTGTAGAAGTGTTTGGTGTTGTCTTTCTACTTGTCCATTTGATTGTGGGTGTAATGGTGTCGTTCTTGTCTTCTTGATTCCTAACAATTCAGATAAATTTCTAATCAATTTCGAATCAAAATTCGTCCCTTGATCAGTATTTACCTCTAAAGGTACCCCATACATACAAACAATCTGATCAACAAAAATCTCAGCAATGGTTTTTATTCTCATATTTGAGAGAGGAAAAGCTTCAACCCATTTTGAAAAAACAGTCTGTCACAACTAAGAGGTATTTATTGCCCAAAGAAGAAAGTGGAAATGGTCCTATGATATCCATTTGAAGTCTTTCAAATGGAACTCCTGAATTATAAATTTTCATCTCACCATGACCTTTATCTGGAGGACTTTTCTTTGAAACACAGACTTCACAAGATTTACACCAATTTTCTACATCTCTCTTACAAGTAGCCCAATAAAATCTTTTTCTAATTTTATCTAAAGTCTTGGTTACTCCGAAATGTCCTCCAGATGGTGAATCATGTGCTTCTTCCAAAATATCTTTAATTTTATGTTGAGGAACAACTAATTAACGGATTTTGTAATCTAAATTCGTTGAAACCCATTCAAAATCTCATCAATTAGTACCAACGAATCCCATTGAGAACAATAGATTTTGGTGAATTCGTCCATTGATGAAATCTCTTGCCATTCTGGTTTCTTCTGTAATTCTTTCGTTTGACAAATGAAAGAAATAGCTTCATCTTCTGCTTGACTAGTCTTCCATTCTTCTGATGTGTTTTCTTCAAAAATGATACGGCAAATTGTTTCTACATTATTGAATTTTTCTTCTACTCTGGAACAATATTTGCAGGAGAAATCTTCACAAGGCCGTCTTGAAAATCCATCAGCATTCCCATGTAAATTGCCTTTCCTGTGAATAATTTTGTAGTTGTACTGATCCAATTTCCCTAACCAACGAGTCAATTGTCCATCCAATTCCTTAAACGACAATAACGAAGTTAAAGAAGAATGATCAGTCCTAATAATAAAAGGTTTACCGATAAAGTAATGATGAAATCTTTTAACGATTCTATAATAGCAAGGAGTTCACGTCGAGTGACACAATAATTTCTCTCTGATTTTGAAAGGACTTTACTATAATAACCTATGACACGTTCGATTCCATCTTGTTTCTGAGAAAGTACCGACCCAATTCCATGGTCAGAAGCGTCAGTATCTAAAATAAATTCAGAAGAAAGAGAAGGAAATGCCAAAATTGGAGGTGTTGTAAGAACCTCTTTCAATCTTGAAAAAGCTTTTTGACATTCCTCTGACCATATGAACTTAGCCGATTTTTCAGTTAACCTATATAAAGGTTTAGCTATGTCAGCAAAACCTTTAATAAGTCGCCTATAATAACCACAGAAATTCACGAAACTCAACACAGCCTTTTGTTATGAGGAATTGGCCAGTTTACAACAGATTCAATCTTCTTTGGATCAGCTGTTTTTCCTTCTTCTGAAACAATGTATCCTAAATATTCAACTTGACTGCTGAAGAAAACACATTTCTTCTTATTAAGACGTAATCCTGCTTCTTGAAAACGAACAAACACTTTCTTCAGGTTAATTATTATCTCATCAAATGACTTTCCCAATACCATAACGTCATCCAAATAGACTAAACAGAATTTTGAAAGATAGTCTCTGAGTAATTTTTCCATTAAACGTTGAAAAGTCGCAGGTGTGTTGCATAAACCAAATGGCATAACTGTAAATTACCAAAGTCCTTTTCCGATTGAGAAAGCCGTGATTTTTCTATCCTCTTCTCGAATCTTGATTTGCCAGTATCCACTCTTCAAGTCCAAAGTACAAAACCACGAATATTCTGCAAGTTTATCAAGAGTATCGTCAACTCTTAGTAAAGGGTACGATTCCTTAATTGTAATTGCATTAATTTTTTGAAAATTAATACAAAAACTAATTTTTCCATCCTTCTTCTTTTTGGGAATTACAGGTGAACAATACGAGGTGTCTGATTCTTCAATAACTCCTTGAGAATGCATCTCAGCAATACATTCATCCAATTTCTTAACTTGATGAATAGGGGGTCTACGAATAGGTTGTTTAATTGGTTGATTATGGAGTAATTGAATTATATGTTCAACCAAATTACATTTTCCAGTAACGTCATCATCTTGAAAAATCTCTTCAAATTCATGAAGAAGATCTGCAAACTTCCGTTGTTGATCTTGATCCAAGTTGTCTGATTTCTTGTCAAAAATTTCTTTGTCATATCTCTGGTACATCCTCACTAGAATCAACTATTCTCGAAATCTGTTTATTGATGATTGAACTTGGAGTATTTAAAATAATTTTAGTTATCGAATCTGTAATACCAGTTGTATCAAGGAAATCACTACCAAGTATACAATCATCAATAATATTTCCAACAAAAACATCTAAATTAGCTGAATGGTCTCCCAATTTTATCGAAGCTGAAATCAAAAATTCAACTGGTACCTTTTCTCCAGTCGGATACTTAGAGTTGTAAAATTAATAGGAATTCTTTTATCTTTTGACTCTACAAATTTCGGATTTATAATAGTCACATCAGAACCAGAATCTACTTTAAAAATACAAGTTTTGTCATTAATTAAACCATCAAAATAAAATTTATTTGAGTTCCTATTAATTCTTCCAACATTATAATCAATCAGACAAGAGTGTGTGTTTGTTGGAGTCTTGTCAAGTTCTATTGAACTCGCTCCAGAAAGTTCAACATAACCTAGTATCCCTAGCCGCTCATCTGATTTGGACAATTTGATCTAAAATGTCCTTTTTTACCACACGTCCAACATTCAATATCCTAAAAGAAATCTTGAGATCTCTGTCCGAAGATTGAGGACCTTTAGACTGTGAATTCGAAGAGTTGATTCCAGTCTTATATGTATCATTCGTTCTCCTTGACGTCTGAGATCTCTTATCTAAATCACGAATAACCTTCACTTCCATAGCGCGAGCAAGAGCAACTTTCAGAGAAGTTATCCTTTCTAAACGAAGGATCTCCCTGATCGATGAATCAAAAATAGCAACTATAAATTGAGCACAAGCGATTTTATCTTGAACTGCAAATGGACATTCTCGATAAACCAAAGCAGAAAGTCTCTCAAGATCGGCAGTCAATGTTGGGAAATCTTCACCAAAACGTTGACGTCTGTTCTGAAATTGTGCGTAATAAGTGGGTGCTAAGTGTTTATCACCAAAAGGAAGTTCAAGACGGGAAACTAAATCATCAAAATTTGACGTTGTTGAATCAGATTCAACGAGAATTGATTTTGCTCTTTCTTTCAAACAAGAAATAAGAGCTGCTGATTTATTTGCAGGTGTCCAATTGTTTGCTCTAGCGATGACTTGAAATTGAACCAAAAATTCTCGAAGAGGTGGTGATCCATCATAATCATCAGCTTTCGTATATATATTCTATAAAATCGCCAAATTTATGTCAACTGAAATGATGAGAATGAAATATTATGCTTTTTTTCATAGTTTGATAAATTATGGAATAATTGCTTGGGGAGGTGATTATAAACATAACCTTAATTTATTGCTAAATCTGCAGAAAGAATACTCAAAATTGTTAATAAAAATAATTTCACCACCCATGATAATCCACTGAACATGGAACAACTATTTGCTATTGAAACACTAATATCAAAAGTCAAGTTCTTAAGTCAAGCAGTATCACTAGGACAAAAAACTTAGTGATTCCCAGAAACAAAAAAAAGGTCAGCAATAAAAATAGTTACACAAATGCAAGAACAACTTTCAATAAATTACCAAATGATCTAAAAACACTAGCACCAAATAAAAAGTCACAAAAAAATAAACAAAAATCTGGATAGAAGATATCTGAATTATCTGAAGTGCAATTACGTTAAATATATGTATATAAAAACACTATTTTTGTTATTAGACAAGTCTACTAAATTTTACAACAATACTAGTATAGTTTACAATTTATTCTATACTTGTTTAGTTTTGTTAGTCTTAAGTAAGTAAGTTTAGTTTTAAGTATTTTCTATTACTTTAGTTTATGTGCCGGACCTGCTCACAGTTAACTAGTTTACCTCTGTAGGGATTTGCATCATATTGTCAAACTCTATGTATGTAAATCTTCTGGTTAATACATTTGAAAAATTTGAAAATCATATATAATCATATCCGAAGTTCGTCAACATATAAATATATATGAGAATATATGGGCTAGTATGAGCATATTTGATAAAATCTGATTAGACATGATCGAGGATATAGGATAATTTATGATTATATATGTACATATATAATTATATATGATCTTATATACTATGATCATATCCCACATAGCACTCAATATTGCAGCCATATCACATGAGTACTACATGCAATATTAAGTATTCCCGTGATAGATAGCAGGAATATTGCAGTGATACCGTAGAAACATTTAATGTCCGCGTCGTTTTTATAACAGGAATATTACGGGTAATATCAGTACAATTTTTTTGTGACAATCAGACAATATTTCAGTAACATCACAACAATATTATCATAAGTTTTTAGTTGTTGCAGTGAGAATGGGAATTTTTGCAGTGATATTGCAGGAATATTATTAGCATTTCACA
Organism: Gastracanthus pulcherrimus; assembly: GCA_949152435.1. Taxonomy (NCBI): domain Eukaryota; kingdom Metazoa; phylum Arthropoda; class Insecta; order Hymenoptera; family Pteromalidae; genus Gastracanthus; species Gastracanthus pulcherrimus. Next base: position 53,841,720 of record OX424575.1, on the reverse strand, counting down.
ATAATAATAATGGAAATCTTAAGAAAATTGACTTTCAAATAATGTACAATGACAATAATCGGTTTCCCACGATTTGATTTTACGTAAACCTTGACTAACTACATTATTAAAATATTTTTACAGTAGTAGTCAAGATTTATGGCAAAAACGATAAAATTGAAATGTTATTGTTAAACAAATCATGACTGATTTATTGCCATATTATATAGTAGAAATATTTCAACAGTTTTATTTTTAAATGCATCTCGGAATGTCCCTCTGTAATCTTTGAGGAATATAGCCGTGATATCTTAAAGTAATACGTCGCATAAAAATATTACAGAATATTTCGCATATATTTCAGTGTGATGTATAACTGTGCAATATTATACAAATATTTCGGCATTATTAATTCGAGATGCATTGAGAAATATCATTCTGCAAAACTTGCAGGAATATTAGTATACATATTTTAATGTGATTTGTCACAGTGAAATATTGTAAAAATATTTTAGGAATATTAATGTGACATGCATCGAGAAATATCATCCTGTAAACTTGTAATAATATTAATGTAATATTGTAATGTGATATGTCACATAACAATATTGCAGTAATCTACTACGTATATTACGATGTGATTTATCACAATGTAATATTGGAGAATTATTTCAGCAAACTTGCGTTATAATTTATCATAGTACAGTGTTACAAGGATATCACTGCAATATCACGATGTGATATATCGTAATGTAATATTATAGAACGATTGCTGCAATACTTCAATCTTGAAAATCGTACTTATCCGCAATATCACAGCAACGTTGAAATATTTCTACGACTTTCCTGCAATATTGGGTACTTTGTGGTATATGCAATTACATATAAATATTTTGTAATGGTCCACAGTTTCAGTCATTTTAATCTTTTTTTGAAACGCTGTTCGTGTTCTGACTTGAGAAATCGTAGTTTTTAATTTAGCTTTATTTCTGTGTTATCTACAGAATCCAGATGAATTATAGCACCTGCATTCGCGATCGGTTCCCTAAATTCTCGTCTCAATTCTCTACCATCCTCAGCCTGCAAGTCGTACGAAGAGAAGGGAATAGGTCGTCTCGGGTGAGTAAGGGTACCCAAGACTCGCGTACGTCTGACCGCTGTAATATAAAGTACGCTCTTCGTACACTTTGGCGCAATGCAACGCGTACGGAACGTGATTCATTTTTATCTTTTTTATTGGCTCTCGAATTGTGTCACTTTAAAACGAACAACGAAGCTTGAGTTGTAACTCAATGTTATATTTTTTATAGGAGAGTGGAAAAAATAAGGGTTCTTGCTTCTTATATTTGGATATTTATTTAATTTAATGCTATGTAGTTTTATTGGCTCCAAGAGCCACAAGAGAGATAGCCGTTAGATTCTATTGTTATTAGCCCTTATTTTTCCCCGCCTGCTCACCATTGCTGGGAGCTTGGCTTTGTTCAACTCGTAGGTAGACAGAGCGGATTGTCATGTCAACTTTGCAAGGAACACAGTGTGGCCAGAGCTTCAGTGCGCTCAGCCTTTTATGATGTACGCAGCCCTATCCATCTGTCTCATACTAATTGATCCGTACGTACGTGTGCGCGGGCTCGCCGTAGCGTTAGATCGCCGTTCAACTCTCGCACTAGAGCAAAACAGTGAGCGCGGTCGCTTGCGCTCCACGCCGATGGCAATTTACCGCGCGTCCTCATGTTACCATTGATCGGTTCCCGACGCGCATTTATCGATTGACACTTTACGAATTAATCGATAAAAATTTAAATACATACTGACTTAGGCGTCACAATTTAAATCTTTGACCAGACGTCGTAAAAATAACTTTATGCAGTGATGATCATATAATTATAAGTACAAAAAAAGCTAAGGCAAAACAAAGCACTGTCATTATTTCGTACTATACATAGTCAAGTGATGCCTTGGTCAGGTGACCCCAGTTTATGGTCCCACTGTGGAGTCAAGGTCAGGTTTGTTATTATTGTGACGACCCAATGTACCTCTGTCTATAAAAGTGACTAAAGTCAGATCCCCAGTACCACTATAATCTTAAAATTCAAGTAGCTGGTACTGTAACTATACAAAACAGTTCATGGTGCCGCTAAATAGTCAGGGTTGCATGATCCAAGATACCACTGCCTGTACACCTCTGGAGCTGTTTTCGCAGCTACCGCTCCGGTGGTTGATTAAAACTGAATAAAGATAAGTAGTAACTTTTACCATTACCACTTTTTACCATTACCGCTGCACTTTTTACCATTACTACTCTAATCTTAAACTAAAATTTAATTAGATATAATAAATATAGTGTACATCAAGGATATATAGGATGGGTGGGCGAGAAATATGCCAGACAGGTAGGTAAGTAAGTACAAGATAATATTTTAATCTCAATTTTATGCATTCTTATTAAATAATACAAATTATACATATGGATAAATGCTGGAATTTAAAAGAGATACTAAATTATTTAAATATAAATTATAACTTAAATAATTGTATTCTATAACATAAATATCTTCTATAGTTAAATTTATATTATTTTCTTATAAAGTTTTATCGATATTATGTACAATAAACTAATCGAAATCTCACATAGCATAGTGTACATTATTAGCTGTAAAATAAGAATATTGTGACTTTTGTTCATCTTCCAATTTATTTTTAGCATAAGTGCCAACTTCTCTTAATATGAAATTAACAGATTTTTCCATCTCAAGTAAATACTTTATTCTATAATCAGTTAGCTTAGGCAATGCCTTCAATCTGTCAAAAGTGACACGTTTAAAGACCCAAGAAGATTGACGAACAAGTTTTGCTGATGGTTCACCAGATTTCTTTGTATCATCTTCCAATAATGCAAATGCTCTATTCGGTGTTCCGTCAGTTCGGTTTCATTGAAAGCATGAAAAAATTTGTCAATCTCCTTGTACTGCTCTTGAAACTTCTCGCAAACATCAATGGAGAAGGAAAAACCGTAAACAGCAGGCTCGCTGATACTTACCACAGGGTATACGTTTCCATTCAAGGTATTCAACATTCACAAATATTGAGCGGAAGTAACTGGTGATTAAGAACAAGAGATATATTGCCACGTGACCACAGCGTGTAGTGAGAATTATCCTTGTAAGTCTTTAAGATAAATAATATAATAATAATATATTTTGCGCGAGTTAGGATTTAGAACTTCGGAGCGAGCAAAATAAAACTCAATTAACATATGTATACTCGGATACTGTAAATTCAATTCGAAAATAGATATTAAATAAATTAAAGTTCTAAATAAAAGATCTCTATTAAAATAATTTTAACGCTCTATTCGCTCTTGAAGATGTGTACCAGGACCTAGGAACTGATAGCCCGATACATGCATTTCGAAAGGATCGAGACTAATTAATGTATCTCAGATACTACCAGATGGCGTTGCATCTACTTCTTGTACTATTGTATCGGCTTCCATTATCGTAATAATTTTAATTTTGGGGATGTTATTTGTACTTCTTGGGGTGGCGCTTGAAATGCTACTGAACTATTCATACCCTCTTCTTCACCTACTGTTTTTCTTTCCTTTAAACCAAGTTTATAATTCAAGAAAGTTTTATTTGCACTGGAATCGTTTTCTTCTTCATTTACCATCTCATCAGGATCGTCATCTTCCTCTTCGCGCGGTGAAATTAGTCGCGGTCGTCGATTCCGCAACAGCACTTCGAAGATGGTTGTTACCAATATATTTCTGAGGCACATCAGCTTCTCGGCAAATCAGTTTCTCGGTGACGACCTTTTTCTAGATCTCACAATCTCATTAACTAAATCCACGATGTTCACGCGATGAAGAAGAGCGCCATCTATCGATAATATACCGCGTTTATTCCATGTAATATTACCAGCACCTCGTAAACGATGAATTAAACTCTTTGAATTTTGCCGAAATTTTTAGGTACACCATTGAGAATTTGTTGGTCAGCTTCATCGACATCATTTCTCACTTTATTTTCTTATTTACCCACTATCGGCAATTGCTGTGTTGAATAAATCATTAACTTGTTCATATCCTCAGAATTGTACTGCAAGAAACGGTGTAATACTTGTTGGTACATTGAGCATTTTTAACGTTCATCTATTTCTCTTGAATTTAAAACTTCGCTCATTTACTGGTCGAGACATGACGTTACCGTACCTGGAGTTTGAACTGTATGAGGGTTACAGTGCTTCTCCCCACTCATGGTGGTTGAATGTCGTTTCACCTTATCGATACACTCTTGAGGGATCAGAATCATTTTTCGTGTATGCTTCATGCTGATAATACAGGTTTCACTATTAGTGACACAAGATGTTCCGCTAAAAATACTAACTTCTTTCTGGCGAGTAAGCTTTTTCCCGGAGTAGCCAGTTTTCGCAATAATGGCACATGTTTGCGTAATTTACTCCTATATCGTTCCTGAGCGGTACGTTTCCATTCAAGGTATTCAACATTCACAAATATACGTCACGAGTTTGGGATCTGCTTTGCGCAGTAGAGCGATGCGTTGAACAGCGTTCAGGTGACACAAGACTTTAAATAGATGAAGATGTTTGCGTCTGATGGGACAGAATGATGTTACCTGACCCATTAGAAACGAACGACTAATACGTCACCCGATGAGGAGCAACTTTTTATCTGCTTATGAGACAGGTAGACGTACTGATACTTACTGAACGGGAACAAGCATGTGCGAAATCGACAATTTTCCGGGGTATCTTGTTTTAAATGTACGAGCAAATAGTGAAATGGTTTAGATACAGCATCGCAGTAGGCTTTCTGCAGAAACTTAGTATCTTCTGGACAGTTATGTCGTGCTAAATGTTGTATCTGTGCGCGATCGCAACGATTTTTCAAAATAACTATGTAATTTGAGTTCAAGGAGATTTCACGCTGACCATGATGGAAGAGATTCTAAAAAATAACAATGACACTTGTACTCGTGTCCTCGCGGAAGCTCGTTTACCGAGTGTGCGTGTGCGAGGTTCCGAAGGCTAGGTATATTACTCATTTCCCGCCGGGAAGGTTACTAACAACGAGCGCATAAACGACGGGTGGGTGGGGTGGAATGAGCGTAATTAATTACCTTTCTATATCTTCCCACCACCCTCTTCCCTGCCCCACTCAATTGACTCATGAAAAAACTTGAATGTTGAGGGTGAATCGTCAGTTCTCGCTCGTTTGTCGAGGATAGGTGTAGGTATTGTGTAATAATACCTACACATGGTAAGCTATACATTTTTAAATGTATTCCGATACAAAAATGTGTGCAATTAGGTCATATCGCCGTACAGGTAGCTTTTATCGTACAACATAAATCGTCTTTTGTCACAAGTGGATTTGCATACTTTTATAACCTGCCAACTCGTCCGTAAGATTATCTAAGAACGGACATGTTGACGGCTCATACTCCCCACTATTGTCTTTACTAACGTACAAGATCGAATCTGTATCATGGTGAAGTATGCGTTCTTTTAGGGGTTCTAATTCCGAGAAAAGTTTCAGTCGCGCAAGCGCAGTGTTATAAGCGACGATCACGACTATTGATGGTTTCTATATCAACTAACATAAAGAGTGTCATCATCGATCGGTAAAACAGAGTTGACCTCGACCTCGAGGCTAGCAAGTAGTGCAAACAATCTCTGCGGTTCATCAACTACCTCGGTCTTTATCATGTTTTATCGTTGTCCAAACTTCCCCCTCAATGAATTGAGATATAGCTTTGCCACAGATTTTAACCCAACATTCATATTTATACGACTTTTGTCAAGCTTTATCCCCTCCTCTCGTTCAAAATCTTTAATACGACGATCGATTGCGTTTTCATCATTACCGCATTCTAGTTGACAGTCTGAGCCGTAAGTTTTTTCAGTAAAATTTTTTTATATATGAGCATGAAAGAGATCACGCTGTCCCGTTCCTTCATCATATTGTGTAACTTTATAAGACCATATTTCAATTACTTTTCCAGCGATGTATCCAAACTCGATGGCCTTTTTCAATTCGCCAGCAACCCAGGTACCAATGAACGTACGCTCATTCGGATCTTCATGACAACACTCCAGTTGAAACTTTGCATTGGCACAAGATCGACACAGTGGGAATAACAGTTTGTTGTTCATCTATACCAGTAAAACAGGATGATAGAGATTTCTTCGTGACAGCACCTCACACATAATCAGTCTATCAATCTTACTAATATCGTTGTTGAGACCAACGACTCGATGATACTCGTCTTCAACCATATAAAGGGTGGGATCACCAATAGGATAGCGTCCATACTTACATATGTATCTGTACAAAGAGCACACGTCAACATATTTAATTTTATCACCTTCCTCGACATCATAAGATTTCACAGTATTACTTGTTCGGCCGCCTAAAAATGCATCTCGTGGATTGAGTGGTATATGCCAATTTTGTGTTTTCTCGTTTATGTAGGTTATAATTTTCTTGTTCTGTTTACATTCACGTTCAAACTCACATTCCCACTTTTTAATCAGTTGATAGCCGCATTTCCTGATTTTTGCCGAAATTCTCGCTAATCTCTCGTATCTCTCATCCATCGTCTCATCAGTCACGAGGTGTAGGTCTCTATTTATCACATGACATCGGATGTAACCGTACCAGTAGCAGCCGTGAAACTGCAAAATCATTTTACGACCATCATCCAATTCACAATACCCATCCACCAGAGGTCCATCGGGTAATCTCTTCTCTCTCGATCTCACAGTATATTGAATACGATGGTTCATCACTTTCTCCATCCGCACTCAATGAAGGTTTTCCTGGAGGAAATGCACACTAATCTTAAGATTTTGGTATCTTGTACAAAATAGCGTACTATATCTTCTTGAAAGTCGAAAACGCACTTTTGATGTTTCTTTTCGTTGTACCAGTTTAGAAACTCTTCACGTTCCTTGACACCCATCGATTCTGGTGAGTATTTTGAAATCGGAGGCATCTCTCCCATGTAATCCTGTTTCTTTGGTATACAAAACAAGTGGGGGAATGTTCCCTTTTCAATATTACTGAGGGTGTAAACCTTGGGCAAAGCACTCAAACTCATGTGTAGATAATTTAAACTATCGAGAAATTTCACATGCATAATCTGCATTAAAAGTATTTTTGACCCATTTAGAATTACCGAAGGTTTTTCGCGAATATCTTTTCTCTCCACTAGATGACTCAAAACCAATTGTATTGTACAAATTCACCACCTGCATTCATATTTAATCGTCACTCAAATCAGTCTCCGTCTGTTTTGATTCAAAATCATAAAATATGTAAAGCGTCGTTTTTGTATGTAACAAGCATGGTCGCTCGGTTTTGTTTAATAAAAAATTTGACACAATATTACATTACATTAATACGGTTCTTTATAACCAACTCAAACGATTTTACAGCACATTTCGCAAATTTTAACGTTTTCACAGACCGAGTAATTCTTATCGAAAGAATTTCGTTTCAAATGTTTTAATAACCAAGTTTGACCTAGAAATTCTGTACCACATTGTGACCATTTTTGCGTGCACTGGTTGCCATCGCAAGGCGGATTTTGCAGACATCTTTGACATTTCTCTATGCATTAGTGACTTTTTTCATTTGACAATTTCTTATTGCTTTCTATACAGTATCCTCCACTGTTGGCTGTCGCGACTAAATTTAAAATTGGTTGATAATGTTTTGTACTTCTATAGTACATTATTCGTACGGTATTCCTGACAGCGTTACCAACAACATATAAATTGTGTGCCATCATGTAGCCGTTAATCTCCGCGAGCAAAACCTTGAAATAAATAAACAACTATTGCATCATCAAAAAGTGCATAATATTCTTTAAATTTTTCAATTTCTTTAATACCACAACCTACCGTAGGTATGATACCATTAAAAGCTTTGACGAGTATTTTAGCCTGCTCGTTTTGATATTTACCGGTGTAGTGTCTGATTTTATCCGATTTTATCTGCAAAATTCCGCTACGAATATGGCCTTGAATAGCATATATGTGTACGCAAACTAAAGAACGTGGGAGAGAGAGGTTATCTACATTTTTACTATTTAAAATCTATCTTTTAAAAACTGTTTCTTATGTAAGGTTTGCCTGTTCACGTCCTTCAGGCACTAAGATTATATTAACATTTATTTTCAAAGTATCATCTGTTTCAAGACTATCGCTACTTTATGCAATACTAGATAGTATATTGAGCAAGTCAGATGGTTGCAAATCACGCACTAACCTAAAAGAGATCCATGCTGGTCCTTAACGAAATCGTTCCGAGTGTATAGCCATTCCTATATTATATAATCGGTAGGACTAGCATTCTCACACACATGTCTATATAGTTCATCCATAGCGCCCTCTAACCAGAATTGGTACTTCGTATTCGGTGCTGATTGTACCATGGAAACGAGCGATCCCTGACCTCTCAGCTGGGAACGTCGATAAAATCATGGAGGTTTCTGATTTATTAAGATATACCGATACCCACTTCTGCTTGTACCCCTACGAAGCGCGTCACCACCACCACCACCTTCATGCAACGCGTCAGCTAAAATTAATATTATACTCACTGAATCAATATTTTTATAAAGTATCAAGCACATTAGATATACTTACAATTGTCATCATCATCATCATCATCATCATCATTGACGCTATCACTCGATGTTTTATCGTTTGTGTTGGCAGAGTCTGTTGAAGAATCATCCTCATACGATTTCTCGGTCGCGTTAAACCTCTGTTTGTATATAGCATCGATAAATTCTTCGACTTTTTCATTTATTTCAGTGGTACTGTCAATCATCTCCATATATTCTCTCAACTCTGAAGGTAATGTTCCTCTGATAACGCTCCGTAGCAATAGTAGGTTCTTTTGACTCTACTGGTGATGATCCGTTGGTAACTGTGATGTCTACCATACCAGCTACAGGTTTTATTGTCTCTATCGTTAATAATGTGTTATTCATCCTTATATTAGATATAGGTTCTGACTTGACTGTAGGTTCTATCTTAACCACAGATTCAAGCAGTTCTGTGGATAATATAGTATTTTTACTCTCTATCTTAATCGCAGACTCTCCTGCTATATCCTCCAATTGAATATTTTCAAGTACAGTATTCCCCTCATTATCTTCCATCATCTGCTACATCTAAAATTTTCAAAATGTTTTAGCATTACAGAAACTTTATTAAAATATTAAAAAATAGATACATTTAAAGCTTTACCCATAATGGCTTGATACTGCAACATACCGTAGTGAACTTACCATGGATTCTGCATTACTCTTCTGTTAATGCACTCCCCAACAATACGTATAATGTCCTTCACATTTTAAAAAATTCCGCGATTAAAAATATGCATTATAGTGCGTAAACTACAAATAGGCCAGGAGGGTTACAGATTGGCATGGCTCGAACGTGACGTGACTTAGATAACTATTGGAATCGCTCGAGAATGATATACCTACTGTACTATTTGCATAAACAACGAAAAAGTGAAATAAAAAGCGAAAATCGCATTTTTCCCGGAAACAATCGAATATAACTCGGTAAGTATGCATTTTAGAGAAAAAATGTATACTTATAAATTTGTTCGTTATGAAATTTTCTACAAGATAGGGTTGGTCGGATATCCGTAGATTTGAAATGTTCGCTGCAAAATGCTCGAAAGTGCAAAAAAGTAGGTAAAAAACAAGGTAATTTTAAATTATTTATTTAACAATGAAAAAATATCCCAATCACGCCATAAATTTAGAGAAAAGTACTTGACTGCAATACAAAATGAGAGCCGCAAGGACGATTAAGATCGGACTGACAGTTTCTGGATAATGCAATTGTTAAGTAACCTACCTGGAAAAAAAGACCTTTTTTTTAATTTTGTGCCAGGCTCAAAGTTATGAATATTTTTTTGCGCCCGCGCTTTTACACCTTCTTGGACCCTTAAACTATCATATACAATTGCTATCTCAACCATTTTTCACTTTTTAATAACTTTTTAAGCGGTTTTAAAAAGTTTGAAAATTTTGGTTTTTAAACAAATGAGCCTGTGAAGCGGGATTTACGAGTGGGAAAAAAACGGAAAGTATAGGAAAATAGTACTTGTAATATATTGTCAGGAACTAGTAAATCAGTTGTATATGTTGGTTGTAATTTATTATCCCTAACACTCCAACCCCATTGCGTCGGGTCCAACGAATTACCGAGCCATTGTGAAAATGCCGAAATGTTGAATGGCAACGGGTAAAAACTATCAATATCGAATATTGAAAAGAAACGACCTAGAAACAATTAACACATTATTATACTACAGTGGCATATTCTAATAAAAGTACTTTTTTGTTCAAATTTTCGTTTACGGCATTTTTAACTTTCGGCGTTTTCCTTTTCGGAATTCTTGTTTTCGGCATTCTTAATTTTCGGCATATTTATCCATAGGTATTGATTTTTTCGCCAATTTCAACCGTTCGGTAAATTTATCCATCTGCAAATTTATCTTTCGGTATATTTATCCCCACCCCATACCCTTCCCGACTTTGGAAGTTAATATCTCAACATCTACTGGACCGAATTGGATGATTTTTTTTTAAAGAAGCGTCTTTCCGAGTACTATTTTCCTATACTGTCCGGTTTTTTCCCAATCGTAAATCCCGCTGCACAGGCTCATTTGTTTAAAAGCCAAAATTTTCAAACTTTTTAAAACAGCTCAAAAAGTTATTAAAAAGTGAAAAATGGTTGAGATAGCAATTGTATATGATAGTTTAAGGGTCCAAGAAGGTGTAAAAGCGCGGGCGCAAAAAAATATTCATAACTTTGAGCCTGGCACAAAATTAAAAAAAAGGTCTTTTTTTCCAGGTAGGTTACTTAACAATTGCATTATGCAGAAACTGTCAGTCCGACCTTAATCGGCCTTGCGGCTCTCATTTTGTATTGCAGTCAAGTACTTTTCTCTAAATTTATGGCGTGATTGGGATATTTTTTCATTGTTAAATAAATAATTTAAAATTACCTTGTTTTTTATCTACTTTTTTGCACTTTCGAGCATTTTGCAGCGAACATTTCAAATCTACGGATATCCGACCAACCCTATCTTGTAGAAAATTTCATAACGAACAAATTTATAAGTATACATTTTTTCTCTAAAATGCATACTTACCGAGTTATATTCGATTGTTTCCGGGAAAAATGCAATTTTCGCTTTTTATTTCACTTTTTCGTTGTTTATGCAAATAGTACACCTTTTCAAGCTGGCGCACCTCGATATTTTCAATAGGTATATCATTCTCGAGCGATTCCAATAGTTATCTAAGTTACGTCACGTTAGAGCCATATTTGAAAGTCTTCGTCGTAATTCTCCTGACCTAAAAGACTCACAACATATTTAACTCTCTTAAATAGTTCTCTTACTGAATAATATCTTAAGCCTTTATACCATCTGTACTCGCAAAATAAACGAAATATAGTTAATATAACCTTTAAGACTGCCGCTCTATCCTTGTAGCCTCTGTATGTTACTTTGATGGTTCATATAAAAAACGTTTGATTAATCATGCACAAACTATCGCCTTCTTATAGTGCCGTGAAACACCAAAAAGACGACAAAAGAGGAGATTATTCCGCATTATTGAAAATAAACCGATATTTAGCGAAATTAGCAAGAATCCATGCTATTTTAAAAATTAATGTATTATGTGTACCATGAATAGGAATATGAAATTCGATATTTGAAGCCAATTTATTTAGCGAAATACGTAAAAATGTCAAATAATGAATAGATTTAAAAATCAATCCATTGGGTAGATTTCGAAGAGTCTCCCCTTTCCGATAGTCCCCCAAATTTCGTACGTTTCTGCGTATCTCTCACGGTTCTCGAGATATCGACAAAACAATCGATTGTTACCCGCACCACAATCAATTTTGTACAAATTTCGGTCTTTGTATCTTTTAAACTATTGGTCAGATTAATTCATGGTATAAGAATTTTTGTATGTACTCGTAGAGACCTACAAAAAAGATGTTATACCGTGCATTGATTAGAGCAGATTTTATAAATTGATCGATTAGTAATACCGGCTATTGATCAGGTCAATTCGCGGAATAACAATTTTTTTAGATACACGTAACGGTCTACAAAAAGTTGTTATGTCGCGAATTGATCCGAGTACTTAAGGGTTCGGTTGAGACTAATGATGTTTTAACGATCCGATATTTTTATTATTTAAATATTAAGGTATAAAATGTTAGGATTAATTAATAATTTGTGACGTAAGACGGTCTGTTAGACCTATCGTAAAGGTTAAAATTTAATTAATATATGTGTATTTTAAATTAAAGTTTATAGAGAAAAAAATATAAATGCTTTTACAATATTTTTGAAAATAAAAGTAAAATTGCCTATGGCTTACAAAATTAAGCACAAGAAATTAAGATTTTAGTTAAAGGTGTCGCGTATAATTTTGAAGATTTCCTCTTCAAGTTCTATGTGTAAATTATCACTTATTTCGTGTAATTTGTAAACGGATTGTTGATTTTCAGAGTTTTGTGCGTTCCGGTAGTTATTTATATGCAATAGTAGCGTTAATTTTACTTTTGAGGCAAGAGTTCGTATGTGGTACGTACGTTCGTACATTTGTTCGTATTTATCGTACAGGAGGTGATGGAAGCTAGAACTTCGTTTGTTACGCCGTTCATTATAAACATGAGTAATTTGTTACTTAAGGAGTTATTTGATAGTATATATAAAAATTATGAATTCCTTGTAAATAATAATCTGGGTAGTGATACGATTATTATTACTAATGGTGGTTGATTACAATTAGTTCACTGGGGGGGGGGGGGGATAAAATATTCAAAAAAAATTATCTTAAGAAAATGAATAATTTTAACTCACCTAGGTTACAGAAATATATGTATATATTCTTTATTTTTCGTATGTTTAATTTCTAAGGTTTTAAACTTTATTAAACATTCTGCATGATTATCTAAGCGTTCTATTGTTTCTGAATGTCGTTGATCAATTAGATCTAACACACCTGGAGTTTTATTAAAAAGGGCTTTTTGTCTGCGGGCTACGTTATTTGTTTCACATAAATGATCGATGAGCTTTTGCATTAGTGGTCAAAGTAAACGCCAGAGGTCATTTCAAGGTTAAATTTATGTTCCGAGCAGAAAGCTGGTAAATCATGATATTGCTCTTTGGATCAAAGACTGCCATACATCAATAATCATAACCAATGATATGTACTTTGATTGTGGATCGAATGCCCATTCTATAGGACAAAGTAAAGCATTAAGTGGCGCAGTGCCAATCTTGTCACTTGGTACAAGTCAATATAGAGTCAAAGGTTTATTAATATGGAGACCCGCTCTCCGCGATGGTTACACGTGCATATTTTCATGACACATGTAAGCACCCCCAGAGCCGACGACGAGAACGTAGGGGGCCTTCCGACTCCATTTCTTTGGGCTTGGACCGATTTGTGATTGTGTTGCTCTGCAAAGAGCTAGTCAATCAAGGTCAGAGTCACCCAGCCATATAAGGCAAGGTTGTATAGTGACCCAGTTAGTTAAGGCAAGGTCGTGTAGTGATCCAGCCAGATAATGCAAGCTCGTATAGTGAACCAGCCAGTTTACTTTGACCCCTAGCGCAAAAGCTCATCTGGACGTAAAATTTCGCGCCCTTTCAAAATCCGGAGTCAAAAATAGGGGGTTCCATTCAAAAAACGAAAGTTTATCTTCAAATAACCTTGTAAATGAAGGTCAAGGACATGGTCAAGGTTATAGATGGGTCAGCCCCTTGATACCCAACAACTTTTGTTTGGGACACGCTTCTGAAAAACAAGGATTTACCAGCTTTCTGTTCTAAACACCAATTTGACCTTGTAATGACCTCTAGGGTTTACTTTGACCCCTAACACAAGAGCTCATCTGGACGTAAAGTTTCGCGCTCTTTCAGAATCCGGGGTCGAAAATAGAAGGTTCTATTAAAAAAACGATAGTTGACCTTCAAGTGACCTTGAAAATGAAGGTCAAGGGCATAGTCAAGGTCATAGATGGGTCAGCCCCTCGATATTCAACAACTTTTATCTGAAACATTTTTTTATTACGTTGCAATTTTTCGAGTTATTCAGCTGTCTAAGTTAAAATGGGACTACCTGTAAAAATGTATAAGTGTTGTTTTCCGTAATGAATATTACATTGTGTAAAATAAACTTATTCTGATTACAGTAGAACCAAGGAAAATGTTTCTTATGGAAGGTCTCATTGAAGGTTACTATAAAAGTTTACTGGGATTGTTGTTGGAGTAACAAATATAAATATAAGTTATATATTATAAATTAAATTGTATAATTTAAGCTTGATTTGAACTGATCGAGCGAAGATTATTCAACATTTATAGTATTTAAACACAGATATATAATTAATAATGTTAATTAAATGTTCTGTTGTATGTTTTACGTATTTTCAGCTATATTAGTTAATATGTAAGTGTATATGTTGATGCGAGAGGGTCCAAAAGGCGAGGTTTCCGGCCCTCGGTACCATAAAATTTTTAGAAAAACAAGTTTTCTTTACCAGCTATATACTCCAGATGATATATTAATATCAGACGAAGAATCCTGGAATATTTTTGTGGAGTTTGAAGTATCCAGTCGTGCGCAGTTGGCCTTGGTGACCAAAAATTATCTTCAAAATTTGTATTTGGCGAGGAGTCAGTGGATAAAAATGAAGAAAAGGATAGGAGAACTTGTGAGAAATATGTGGTAGTGTTTCTCTTTATTGTTTGTTAAATTTATAGTATTGTGAGGTTGTAAAAATAAAATTTTGCTAGTTTTTACTTGACTTGATTTGTATTTGCAGAAGAATTTTAGTGTAAAGAGAGTGCGTATTTCTCATTTTAACGCAAAGAATTTAGTTTTTACAAAGATTTTAATGCATTGCGTGTGTTTTTTTTTAAGAATTTTGTGCGTTAATGAGAGAAGTTAATGTAGTGTTATATATTATAAAAAATTTTGCATGAAAATTGTTTGACTTAAGCTAGATTTGGACTGATCGAGCGTAAATCATTCAAAATTCATGGTATTCAAGCATAATTGCATATATTATTAATGATGATTAATGTTTATTATATGTTTCAGGTATAATCAACTATTGTTGAATTTGAATATTTCGCATCACATACCCTCCACGGCGTATTAGATGTCAGTTGAGGCGCCCCCTCCCTCAACTCCAGCTATGGGCTGCATCGTCACTGACCCACAGATGCCAGTCCAGTTCCAGCCACCGTTACGACTAGCTCAATATGTACAGCTGTGTTTGCTAAATAAAGCGTTTATCTCTCGACACTCGAGAATCGACCTTTGTCTCTCTTGTTCGATTGAACATTGGTCCAATCAAACCGGATACACTGAAATTTTCAACCCCGACACCGAGATTTGAGCTCCCCGCTCGAATTTTCCACGCTGAGCTATCCATTCGGAGACGTCGAGCTGAACTCCCCACTGAGAGCATATCGCTCTCACTCGTCATAGAACCGACAGCTGGAGCACCGAATGAGTACATCACAGGCCGACCTCGCGACACTCTCCTCAGTGGCACCCGGGCCTCGTGCCTCACCGCCTAACCTCGTCGCACGCGCATTGTCTGATACCCTGAATTCTCGTGCTCTCCACATCGACGGCAGCGATGACGTCCGCACGCCATGCGCAGCCATCTTGGCCAACGCGACACGCTCCTCGGCGCTCGGGTTAACGTGGCGACTTAAGAACTCGCTCCTCAGCTCGGGGTTCTGGCTGACGCGACGCGCTCTCCACACCGACGATACCGACGGTACCGACGGCGTCCACACCAAGCGCAGCCATCTTGGCCAACGCGACGCGCTTCTCGGCGCTCGGACCGCTGCGGCGACTTAAGAATTCACTCCTCAGCTCGGAGATCTGACCGACGTGAGGCGGTCTCTGCACTGACGTTAACAACGGCGTCTCTACAATATGCGGTCCACCATCTTGACCGAGGCAGTGCGCTCCTCGACCTTGAGGCCGACGCAGAGATATAAACGAGCGTAAACGCCGCCATTATCGTCTCGAACTCAGGTGCGCGCACGGCCTACTGTCGCTCCACGGGCATGCCTGGCTCTCTCTCTCTTTCTCTCTCTCTCTCTCTCTCTCTCTCTCTCTCTCTCTTTCTCTGTTGTACTAAATAGTACAGACACTACAGACAAATTAATTTTGGAGAACCCTAGTAACAATAATAATTTGTTGAATAATGTCAGCGTGAAAAATGCACTTACTGCATCCACTCCCACGATTGCGTCGTTAAAACCTAATGCCATGGAACAACAAACTCTTGCGAATATGCGAATGAGTCGCAGATACTTGTGTCCCTAAACGACACCTTGGTAACATGCATGTGTAGATGTACACTTTCCTAGCTAATCCTAAATAATCTTATCAGGTTTTTAAAAAAATAGTAACATATTGTCCATAAAATTTGCAAAAAAAGACATTGTTACATTTTTTTTCTCTAAAGTGCAATAATTCCAAATAAAAAATACATAAAAGTAGGAAGTTACGAAAAAAATTAAAAAATTCCGGTTTTATGTGTCCACGTAACTTTTTACAATTTTAACCGTAAGGTCTAAATTTTTTTTTATATATTTTGATGATTAATTGTGACTATTTTATCGTTTATTCTGAGATTAGAAAATTTTGGTCTGCTGACTTGACGTGAAATATTCCATACGTACGTATGGGCGTAAATAGAAATATCTTAATAGACTGATTGTATCTCAAATCATGCAGAGTCATGGGGTCCATATCACTAATTGACTCCAAAATGAAAGATATTACTCCTCTTTGAAAATAAGTAAACCAGTATTTTTTATTTTTCGATTAAATCAAAAATGCACTTTCTATGCACTTTTGAATGCACGAACTTCGAAAATTCATTTTAAATTTATCAGCGTATGATTTTTATAAAACCGCTGCCGTTTTGAGATTTTTCAAGATGAAAGACCGATTTTTATGTCATGTTATATAACATGTAAAACTAATTCAAAAATATATTGCTATTTTCTACAAAAAGAAAAAAAACAATAAGTGCATTTTCTTCAACAAGAACCCCTCTTTTCGGCTCAAACTACAGTACCTTATTTCCTGTTAAAATTTGTTTTTATTTGCAATATTTACAAATGTGACTAATTCGACTTCAAAAAATAAAAAACCGCAAACTTTTTTTGAGCTAAAAAAGGGTGGCTTTTTAAAAAAAAATTTATTCTTTGGTTTTTTATAGAAAAGTGCACAATATTCCTTAATTATGCATTTTGAGAAAAAAGTGCATTACTTATCTAATCGAAAAATAAAGAAATACGTGGCTTCTTATTTTCAAAGACGAATAATATATTTCATTTTGAAGTCAATTGGTGATACTGACCCCAGGACTCTGCATGATTTGAGATAGAATCGGTCAATAATTAAATGCATGCGTACATGTATATGCATGTATGTGCGTGTGTGCGAACATCGCACGTACATTCATTATGTATCTATAGACATATATCTGAGCTCGCGCAAATAGCAACTTGTTGCGAAACTTATGAGGTCGTTGTCGAGCCGAGGATAGTCGCGAGAGGACTAGGCGCGGCATCAGCACTCTCCCCTTCTCGGCCACGTCAGGAACACCGAAATTTGTCAGTCTATCATTGGGAGAGAGGTATTGACATACACTACCTTCTCGGTAAATATGCGATGTTATAAATACCTCGTGCACCACTTTTTGGAGGCTTTTTGACTGGATGTACGAAGGTGGCCAGCAGCCCCTCATGATCCACGAGAGATGAGGAGATCTGGAGCTTCAGGACCGTCCTCGATTTACCTGTCGAAGTCTCCGACGTCAGCGGCTACAGCCCAGCGACGAAAACCTTACTATGAATACTGACCTCTAGAAAGCAACACAAGTTCGAACTTAGAAAACTCGATCGCGCATTCTCCTTCTTGAGTGGAAGTAACTGGTGATTAAGAACAAGAGATATATTGCCACGTGACCACAGCGTGTAGTGAGAATTATCCTTGTAAGTCTTCAAGATAAATAATATAATAATAATATATTTTGCGCGAGTTAGGATTTAGAACTTCGGAGCGAGCAAAATAAAACTCAATTAACATATGTATACTCGGATACTGTAAATTCAATTCGAAAATAGATATTAAATAAATTAAAGTCCTAAATAAAAGATCTCTATTAAAATAATTTTACCTCTCTATCACCCAATATAAATTTCGTATTAATACTTAACTTAATATGTAAAGTTCCTTAAAAGTCATTTGATCGAACATTTGATGAATCAAGCAAAGTACACACATATATATATATATATATATATATATATATATATATATATATATATATATATATATATATATATATATATATATACATATATATATATATAGGAATCCTAGGAACTAACGGATATGTCTGATAGTTTTTGGGGTGGAGAAATCTTTTACGGCAGAGATTTTATTCTGGTCGGGTCTGACTCGAAAGGGTTGTCGAAAGGGTCTTCATAATTTATTGATGAAGTGTGAAGATCACTAGAAGAGGGTGGTAACTGAAATGTCACTT
Organism: Gastracanthus pulcherrimus; assembly: GCA_949152435.1. Taxonomy (NCBI): domain Eukaryota; kingdom Metazoa; phylum Arthropoda; class Insecta; order Hymenoptera; family Pteromalidae; genus Gastracanthus; species Gastracanthus pulcherrimus. The sequence continues at coordinate 53,823,063 of OX424575.1, read as the reverse complement.
TCTTTGATGGATTTTGATGTCTTCGGAGCAATAGACTTTTTGCCACTGTGCTCGCATCTAAATTGGCCTGTCCGTCTGGAGTCTTGGAAGTAAGTGCCGCAGCTTCTGTTGACCCTTTCTTTCTTCCTCTTTTAGATGGTTCTTTGCCTTTATTAGCCTTTGACCCTCCGCTCTCACTTAAACTTCTGGCTTTTTGAAGTCGGGCGGAAGAAGTTTTTGTCAGTTTAAGGGCATTTATCGAGAATACTATAGAGGTCTGATCCGTCGTTTGGTTTTGGTCGGTGGAGGAATCGTCTTTACAGTGAAGATCTATTGGATTGAGAGAGAGAGAGAGAGCGAGAGAGAGAGAGAGGGAGAGAGAGAGAGAGATAGAGAGAGGGAGAGAGAGAGAGATAGAGAGAGAGCATCAGTGTTAGTATTTAAGTGACCTTCTTTGTAAATAGAGGTGTATTGATAGCATCGTAGTCGTGCTCTCAAACGGTTTAATTGGCTCATAGGACCCTTTTTGGATTATATGTAGGTCAAGGGTTCCTGATCCCCATATACTGTAAAATGGCGGCCCTATAAGTAATGTTTAAAATGCATTACTGCGGCTATTATTGTTTAATATTCTTTCTCGTTGGAAGCATAGTTTCTCTCGTAATTATTTAAAAATCTGGACATATAGGTAACGGGACTATTATCGCTAGATTCTCTTTAGCTTAATACTGCGCCCAAAGCTATGTTCGATGAATTGACCGTTAACATAAAACGTTTAGTCACATCCGCATTAGTCAACACGGGATCTTCACATAAGACATTTTTCGAGGTGTCAAAACTTTCTTGTTGTTCGGTTGTCCATTCGAATTTATTTCCTTTATTTAATAAAACATTCATAGGGTTTGCCTTATCGGTAAAATCTTTAATGAAACAACGATAACAGTTAGCTAATCCTAGGAACTAACGGATATGTCTGATAGTTTTTGGGGTGGAGAAATCTTTTACGGCAGAGATTTTATTCTGGTCGGGTCTGACTCCATGGCTGTCAATTGTATGACCTTGATACGTAACTTCAGGTGTTAGAAATTCGCATTTGTCTACCTGTAGTTTTAATCCTGCTTCAGACAATAGAGTGTATAGTCTACAAATTTTTTCTTGATGCTCTATTATCGTGGTCGCAAAGATGATTATATCATCTAAATATACTAATAATTCTACTCCTTGCAATCCGAGGGTTACAAAATCTACGTAACGCTGACATGTAGCGGGGGTATTAGATAAACTAAACGGCATCATAATATACTCAAAGTGGTCATAGGGGGTTGTAAAAGCTGTCTTTTATCTGTCTCCCTTTGCTACTTTTGTCTGGTGCTAGCCGCTGATGAGGTCAAAGACAGAAAAGAACTTCGCTTCCCCTATTAATTCTAAAATTTCTTGGATATTTGGCATCGGATACGCATCTGCAATTATATATATATATATATATATATATATATATATATATAATTGCAGATGCGTATCCGATGCCAAATATCCAAGAAATTTTAGAATTAATAGGGGAAGCGAAGTTCTTTTCTGTCTTTGACCTCATCAGCGGCTAGCACCAGACAAAAGTAGTAGACTATACACTCTATTGTCTGAAGCAGGATTAAAACTACAGGTAGACAAATGCGAATTTCTAACACCTGAAGTTACGTATCAAGGTCATACAATTGACAGCCATGGAGTCAGACCCGACCAGAATAAAATCTCTGCCGTAAAAGATTTCTCCACCCCAAAAACTATCAGACATATCCGTTAGTTCCTAGGATTAGCTAACTGTTATCGTTGTTTCATTAAAGATTTTACCGATAAGGCAAACCCTATGAATGTTTTATTAAATAAAGGAAATAAATTCGAATGGACAACCGAACAACAAGAAAGTTTTGACACCTCGAAAAATGTCTTATGTGAAGATCCCGTGTTGACTAATGCGGATGTGACTAAACGTTTTATGTTAACGGTCAATTCATCGAACATAGCTTTGGGCGCAGTATTAAGCTAAAGAGAATCTAGCGATAATAGTCCCGTTACCTATATGTCCAGATTTTTAAATAATTACGAGAGAAACTATGCTTCCAACGAGAAAGAATATTAAACAATAATAGCCGCAGTAATGCATTTTAAACATTACTTATAGGGCCGCCATTTTACAGTATATGGGGATCAGGAACCCTTGACCTACATATAATCCAAAAAGGGTCCTATGAGCCAATTAAACCGTTTGAGAGCACGACTACGATGCTATCAATACACCTCTATTTACAAAGAAGGTCACTTAAATACTAACACTGATGCTCTCTCTCTATCTCTCTCTCTCTCCCTCTCTCTATCTCTCTCTCTCTCTCCCTCTCTCTCTCTCTCGCTCTCTCTCTCTCTCTCAATCCAATAGATCTTCACTGTAAAGACGATTCCTCCACCGACCAAAACCAAACGACGGATCAGACCTCTATAGTATTCTCGATAAATGCCCTTAAACTGACAAAAACTTCTTCCGCCCGACTTCAAAAAGCCAGAAGTTTAAGTGAGAGCGGAGGGTCAAAGGCTAATAAAGGCAAAGAACCATCTAAAAGAGGAAGAAAGAAAGGGTCAACAGAAGCTGCGGCACTTACTTCCAAGACTCCAGACGGACAGGCCAATTTAGATGCGAGCACAGTGGCAAAAAGTCTATTGCTCCGAAGACATCAAAATCCATCAAAGAAAGTGACATTTCAGTTACCACCCTCTTCTAGTGATCTTCACACTTCATCAATAAATTATGAAGACCCTTTCGACAAAGAAAACAAAAAATAATCTGATGCTAATGACACTCATATACTCCTAAAAGAACGATCTCTATTACTCAGCCTTGTGACGCCCTGCACCGACCCGTGTTCCAGTCTAGCCGCGTCTGAATCAGAATCCGAAAAATAGCGAATTGAAGGCGAATATGAATTAGAAGAAGAAAAATATCAAGACTCTGAAGCTGCAACTTCAAAGTGTGAACCCTGTACAAGAACCGTATCAGGGCAAGGAAAGTACTCCTCGTCTTTTTCAGAAGATGAAAATATGCAACTCCAATTTCAATCTACTATGAGAAGATCAACAGTCCCAAATAGTTTTCCCGATAGTATGGCAGATGGAAATACCGAAATAGAATTATAAGCCTTCAACTTCATTTCCAGAGAAACTCAGAGAAGAATGGAAAGAGATAGGTTATTGGTGGGATTCAAAAGCACAGAATCTTGAATAAACTTCTATCGAAAAGAAAACTGAAGATACGTCTTCAAATCCCGTCAAAGCGCTACCCATTTAGAAGATTCCGAAGAAGAAGATTTCGATTTGACAGGCGGCGGAAGCCCTATACTATCCATAGAAAGATCCGTTAACTCGTACCCAGTCAACCCTGATAAAGAACCAATCTCCCGTCCAGATGTTACCGATTGGATAATAGAGCATAAATCATCATTATTAAGCCACCAAACCTAAAATTCAATGTCCAAACAAAACCAAGAATGTCACTCTACTCTCATAGAACCTTCTAATAAACTTGTTCAGAATTGACAGCATCTCTCCACTGTCCACCAAATAGACAGCGAAGAAGAGACCAATGAAGAAGATCCATCTAATAATCCCTATTCACTATTCACCGAACCAAGGACTTCTTCCACCTGCTAGACGCTCGCTCACAATCGCTCTCCGCCACGATACACTAAACGCTCTCCACCGTACGATACTGAGAGCTCTCAATCTTTAGATACAGAGCACTCTGCACCACTTGCCTCCGAGCACTTACCGCCGCCCGATCCCGAACGTTTTCCGCCACAAAACACTGAGCGCCATCCGCCGCACATATCTGCCGACATACATTCAAACATCTCGATCAATGTAGACACATCTCTACTCCTAGCATCAACTCTCAACTGAGACAATTACCCTAACCTCACATTAAAACCTTTAAATAATACCTCCGCCATAGTTCCCTTAACATTGCTCTAACAACCCAAATTAACCACACAATCACATCCCAACCTGAACTTACTCAGCACCCGAGTATCTAACATATTTAAAAGACAATTTAGTATATTTTATAACAGCTGTTCCTCCGTTACCATCCACAAATAATAAATTATTGACAGATATAAATGCAATTAATCCAACCGACTTAGCCTGATGGTTAATCACTAGAGTCAAATGGTGTACATTAGATTGCAAGATTGCAAGATTGCAAGATCGCACGGAATACAAAGAAATTACAGAAAATGTATAGATTACAAAAAAATTGCAGAGATAACAAAAAGATTGCAGAGATAACAAAAAAATTGCATAAGCATTGCAGTAAGATTACAGAGATTGCAAGAAGATTACAAAAATTACATTAAGATTGCAGTGATTGCATTAAGATTGCAAAGATTACAAAAACCGCAGGAAAATTGCAACGGTTATAGGGATTTTATAAAGATTACAAAGATGGCAAAGATTGCAAAAATATTGCAGTAAGGTTGAATTATTACATCATAATTATACCAAAAGCATTTAATTATGTAAAGTTATAGCAGCTCAAAACCGTAAATTAATACATTACTAGTTTTTAAAAAATCCCACATCTACACCGAGAAAACAATGTCATAACTCCCACGATATATATGAAAGAATTTACGATATATATCGTAAAATTTACAATATGAAAAATAAAAAAATAACATTAAGTCGAAAGAGAAATATATTAGGAAAATTTACGATATTAATATCGTAATACGTTACGATAAAATAGCCCGGTGCAACAAACGGTAATCCCGCTTTTCACTTCTACTTGTTAATATTTCACAGTTATTTCGTACAATAAATAGTCAAATGAGTCTAGAGTTTTTAGAGCAACAAATAGTTATTTCTGAGATGACTATTAGTTGATAGAAAAATGAATGATATCTACCTCAAGTCTGATATGTTTAAGGTGTGGAGCAACAAACAGTCACAAAAGTCTCTTGAGATGACCGTTTCTTGCACTGAAAAAACAACGATTTTCATTCTTTTAATGTCAAATTAAAACCGCTGCTCATTCAAAGGTACTTAGCTTCCTCAAACTTTATAAATTGTACCAATACGAAATTATTTATTCCATTTAATTCTGTGGTGAAAAATCAGTATGATTTTCTAAAAATTACACTAAATTGATCATAATATTTTTAATATAACAAAAGAAAAGAAAAACTAAAACTCAAAATTCGAAAAATCGAAATATAGCTAAAACAACACTATACTATACACTATATTTACTATTTATATTTAACAGATTATCGTATACTCGCTAGTACATATTAATAGATAAATAACAATAACTGCTATTAATGTAGAATTTACTACTAAAATAAACGCAATTATTGCGATTGTGCAACTAAGTTCCGCCATTACCATACTAAATAGTAATTGTTACTAGACATTCTCCCTCCGTGTAGTCACGTTTATTTTATTCTAAAACTTATTTAGGAGAAAGAAAAGAGCCTATCCAAAATTTACGGTTGTAAAAGATAGGTAATTTTATGCTCTTTTTAATGAATTTACAATAGAGTTATCAGAATATCTCTAATATATAAAAAGAATGAAAATCTTAAACTAAAAAATAGAAAAAACGCTATAAAACAAAAGAAGTTGATGAATCTTGAAATTTCTTTTGAATTTTGAATCTTCATTTTAAAATAAACAAAATTAGACCTCAATGGTAAAAAATGATTCTGCCGTTCTCAAGATATAAGTCATTAAAAAAGAATTTCAAAAAACACATAATCTCAATATCTCATAAAATAAATTATTTCATGATTTGAAAAGTATGCAGGTCATGAGATAATAAAAAGATATCTTTTTGTAAAGTTTCAGATAAAATGCTACCGATTTACTTCAGTTATCGTCGGAGAAAGAAAATTTTTTTTTTTTACTATATTATTTCTTTCTCGACAATAGAAAAAGGTCAAGAGTCAAACATTTTGCTCAAATTTTTTCTTCATATACCTAATCGTCTTAAATTTTTTCAAAAATTTTTCGTCATATGTTTGTAAATAACCTTATCCAAACTTTCAATTCGGAGAAGTAGATAATTTTATGATTTTTCAAATGCTTTTTTGCTGGATCGATGATTTTATTTCTACATTATTAATAGACCTGAAAAATTGAAATTCAAATATCCGCTAAAAAACAAAAGCGAATTGAAAAAGAAAGAAAAATGTTATCGTGCCTGCTATATTTCAGAAAAACAAAAAAATACGATGCTAACTGCTTTAGCACAAGTCTTTCTAAAAGAGATTTAATGCACAATCGTTTATTAAATATTTACATTGATACAAGTGAGTTTATGTGCAATCGCCAATGCTATAGACAATGTTATAGACTACGATGTTTTAAAATTTTCAAAGTTCAAAATTGCATTATTTTAACAAAAACAACTTCAAAGTAACTGTAAGATTCACCAATCGAAAGGAAAAAAGCAAAATTCCGTGAGCTTTACGGATATATGCATATTTTTTACATATATAGAGTATAAAAAGACAGAAATTTTTCATTTTCAATTTTGACAAATTCTCAAAATTTAAAATTGCTTTTCTGTATCAAAAAGATCGTTAAAATATATTGTAACGGTTTTAGCCGTATTAATAAAAAAAATAGTGATTATATATATATATATATATATATATATATATATATATATATATATATATATATATATATATATATATATGCGGTTCGCGTTCTGACCGGAGAAAGGTGCTCTAAAAGAACGTGGATTTGCCCTTTGCAAAGTAGTTTTGAAAACCAGAAATTCTCCACTACGGTCCCGGAGCCACCTAGTTAGGATCTTGGTAAATGCAGTTTTATTATGTTTTAATTATTGATTTCGGCCCGGCTATAGCATGCGTTAGCGCTCAAGCGAGGCGAGTAGGCAAAACCTCGAAAAAACATCTATTCGTTTTTTCGAGTAAAAACCCGAAGAATCAACACTCGAGCGATGCGGTGACCACTTCAAAAGTGCGCTCTTCTTAGGGAAACAACCTGGTTAACACATTAGCCCCATTGATAGTTACCAACTAGGATTCGGTGTTTCCCAAGCGAGTGTAGGGAAGGTAAGGTATATAAATTATGAGAAATATTTTATGGATCTGTTAGCTTTATTTGACTTTTCTATGTTAACATGCTTAATAGAAGAGAGGTAGAGCGGTTAAAGAGGACGCCTGTGTGTGCGTTTAAGCGTGATGGCTCAGCGGTATATCCAGGCGAGGCTCAGCGTCTCTTCACTCAAGCGAGCGGCAGCACTAGATAGACCGTCGTGGCTGAAGATTCCGAGAAAACTGATCCCGAGCCCGAGCCTCTTCTACCTATATATACCCGCGCCGCATCGCGCACCTTTCTCTTGGCTCTCATCTCCCACTACTTTCTCCTTGATCGCTCCCCTCTCCTACAAACCTTTCTTCGGCGTTTCTTTGATAGCCGTTGGCCTTTGCACGCTGGCGCGCATTACATAATATTAAAACGCGCAATTTCGCATGAATCGCGATTTATTGGTTATTGATACGCGCGCTAATTAACAATTTACTTCGTATAAATAGAATCAAGTTCTTGAGCCGAAAAAAGCCCACCCCTTGTGAGATTGTATGAATCTCTCCACTCGCCGGCGCGTCACTAATCCTATTTCAGAGGTAGTAAGCTGGACCATTATTCTACTATCCGCCCTCGAAGCTGTAGGTTGAGGGCTGATCCCTTTCTCTGGGGCTGAGGTAAAACGCCCCACTCTTCCTCACGGAAACCGCTCGCACCTGATCGCCCGCCGTATGGGTATCGTCTTCACGTACCACGTTCGCAGCTGGATACCTTGCTCATTGACCTTTGCGAGTCGCGCGTTTCACTTGTGCTTGCTTGAAGCATTATTACTCGTACGAGGCTTAATTCGTAATTGAGGTCCTGTTGTATCTCTCTTTGTCTCGTAAGCTCGGTTTTCCTCTCCTCTTTGGCCGAAATTCACGCGTGCCCTACGATCAGGTGTTTTTCTGGAATTTTCCATTCTCATTCGCACGGCGTAGGGACACCCTTTATTTTGGTTGTTCGAAAACCTCGCATTCTTCGTGGAACTAGAATTCCTGTCGTGGTCTTCTCGGGCGTGTTTTTATTTTTATTCGTGCGCTACTCTACTGTACTATCTTATTTTATTTTATGGGCCACTACGAGGCTCGTTATTTATGTAAATATTTAAACCGTATATATGAAATTAAAACCAAACAATACATCTTAAGATTAGCACACTATGTTTTCAAACAAAAATTATTTGTCTCTAATTTTGGCACGTATCACACGTTTTCAGAATATCCTACACCCTTTTTCTTAAATTTTTAGCGTAAAAGTGTTCGAAAACCATTTTATATATTTTGCGCGCTCCAATACGTCCATAAAATTCGTGTGTCTCGATTATTAATCTTTTCAAGTCCCCTTCCGGTATATAGATTTTTACCCGGTCTGGCATAATTTTACACAATAAATTTTTTCCGTATTTCGAATTGTTTTTTGATTTTTTCGTCGTGAGATCTTAATTTTTTCAATATCTCTGATGCATAGAGATCCTGATTCTGTGATTTATCTATGCTTTTACAGAATTTGATCAGCGCACGGCTGGGGACAGGCTTAGCTATCGCTGCTATGATAATTTCCGACTTTTCTACTCTATTCAGTTCAATATCTGAAACTCGGTTTAAATAATCTGCCACCGCATTCTCTTTTCTCGGTAAATATTTCGGATCAATTTCACAATCCTGGATCGCGAGGTTCCATCTTTGTAATCTCGCATTGTTGTACTTGCATGTTTTCAAGAAAGTGAGAGCCTCATGATCCGTTCTAACAAAAATTTTAATGGTCCCCCTCAGGAATATGTCTAGCTTTATTAAGGCCCACACGAGCGCGACCATCTCCTTTTCTGTTGCAAAATACGCATACTCACTCCTTTTTAAGGTTCTACTGACGAAACACACGACCTCCTTCTCTCCTTTATCATTAAATTGTGATAACACAGCGGCGCATGCAAAGTCGCTTGATTCAGTCGCGAGAACGTATGGGCGCTTCAGATCAGCATATTTTAAGATGATATTTTAATCAAATATGTTTAATAGTTCTATGAGAGGCTTCGTATATTGTGAGTAACTTTTTACGAATTTCGTGTAGAAATTTACAAACCCTACAAAACTCTGCAATTCGCGCACGTTTTTAGGTCGTTTAAAGTTTTTTATCGTTTTAATTTTTTCCGGGTCCGGTCGGATTCACTGGGCTGAAACAAAATGCCCTAGAAACTCTATTTCTTCACATATAAAAGTCGATTTTTTTAAATTTAATCTAAGATTATGAGACAAGAGGGTTCATAGAGCGACGCTAAGTGATTGAAGTGTGAATCAAAATTTTTTTATTTTATAACCATATCGTCGACAAATAATACTAAAAAATCATCAAAGTCCAACGTGATCTGGCCTAAACCCCTTATTAATGCAGAACCACTAGTTTTAACCCAAAATGGGACGACATTACACTCATAAATATGATTGTCGCATTTATAAGCTGTGTACTTTTTACACCGTTCCGCGAGTTTTACCTGCCAATACCTGCACGTAAAATCGGAAGCGATTGTTACTGGTTTTCCCGCACATCTCTGCAATACATTATCTATCCCGGCGGCCCTTCGCAATCGTCTACTAGCCGTGCGTTTAATTTTCGCGCGTCTAAACATAATCGTACAGAGCCGTCCAACTTTTTTACAACTGCGACGGGATTGATAATTGGGCTGTTCGAGCATCTAATAATTCCCATTTTCAACATCCTATCTATTTCTTCTTTTACGTGCTCTCTATATGCCGGATAAATAGGGTAGGGTTTCATGTAGAAGAGATTGTCGTCGTTTAAGATTAAATCGTGTTCGTAAGTAGTTAATAGACCGGGTTTTTCTTCAAATACTCTTTTATATTTTATTATTAGTGTTTTTAATTTTTATTTTTGTGATTCACTTAGGCTATCACAAGAGTTCATTTTCTCATCGATTTTATTTACTAAAATATCGTACGATTCATCACGACAATCCGTGTAATGTACGTAATTATCGTCGAAATATTCATTTGAGTCGCCCTCGTTTTCAAGGTATTCGCTCATTTTTTCAATACACAGAGACGCGTATTCGCTTGACTTATATCTGCTTATTTTATAACCCCATCATCGTGGTTTATTTGGAATAGTATTTGTTCGTTAACCGTGTCTATTAACATTTTGAGAGCTTTAATCGAATCATAACCTATAATACAAGGTTTTATTAATTTAGGAATTACAATGAGGATTAGTTTAGTATCGAAATCCCTTATGCTAATCGTAAGCATAATTTGGCATTTCAATCGCGCCAACTTGCCCCCCATCGCACCCTTTATTATTTTACCACTTATTGGCAGAGTAGGACATTTTTTAAATATCGCAAATTTCACGTAATAAAACTCCTCGGAGATGGCAGTAAACTCACTTCCGGTGTCGATCAAAGCTTTCACCCCGATATTATGCGTATTTATGTCGATTTCCGGGCAGCACGTAATTTCCACATTTTCTTACCCCAGGAGAATGTCATGTAATAGTGCTTCCCTGAGATCCTCTAATATCGAGGCTATTTTAAGCATTTCAGTTGCGCCTCGTTTTTTCCGTTTTAACGCTGATTCCGAGACATAAGACACAACTACTGCTCGTTTCCAGCTCCTCAACTACATCTAGATCTAGCACGCTGATCTCATAAAAAGCATCACTTTTATTTGTCCACCCCTTATTATTCCGATTTTCCCAATTCCGTCCTTGTTTAACATTGGCATTGCCGTTCCTTTTATTATCTAAAAAATCGACCTTTTGCGTTGCATTTACGGTTCTATTTCAGAGGCTAATTCAACATATTTCCGAAGCTAGAGCAGTTTTAGTGTCCGAGCATCGAGCAGGTGCGAATGCTCGGGCAGACCCGAGCGCGCGCGCTCCGCCCCTCGATGTATTCTATTATTCGACTATACTCGTATATACCTGAAAAGGTCCAACCGTCCTTTGAAACATTATTTGGAGTATCTAGAAGGTCTGTATTGAGTAGTAGTAGGGAGAACGGTATACAATATAACGGTATACTATAGCTCACGGCATCGGCTTCTACACTACTGTTTGTAGCGTCAGCTTTCAGTTCCACTTTTGATTTTGCCGAGTACATATCGAAATGTCAAGCTACCCGAAAGGTGATCGATCTAAAAGACAGCGTGCTGCGGAACCGCGAAAGCGGAAATTTCACGGCAATCGTTTTACAAGTGTTCCATCGGACGACGGAGGCTTACACACGAGCCGCAGTGAGCAGAAGTTAACGACAGCAAGCAGCGATGATGTCATTATTCTGCGCACTGCTACCGCAGTATTGAATTTATATCTGTGTTTCTCGCCATTTAAATCGTTCAATTCGATTGTGTGGCGCCTAAGTCCGAAACATTTTAATTCCGGCTATAAAATCGTCGAAATTGCAGCATATATGGCTGCAGGTATTTTTAACAAGGGCTACTCTGCTGTACTTTCCACCATGCAGCTCCTCAATATCATCATCGGGCAGAAGTGCAAAAATTTTGCTGACGCCGTCGATGCTGAGCGCATAACGCGGGAGAACCGGCGCGCATCATATTCTAGCAAGAAGGCTCGTACAACCCGAAGATTGGAAACCCTCAGCCAAAACGAGTTTTTTGAAGAAGAGGAAGGACTAATGTATGGCCCAGAGATAGCTGATTAACCTCTAATTACTGTAATTACCCAAAAACTTATATTTTTTGGACCGAAAACTTTAAAGCGCGTTTTCTCGAGTTTTCATTTGTACGATTTTTAGAAAACGGTGCCCGTGATAGCAAAAAGAATATACGTCCGATCGAAAAAAAACAAATGTGATCTAGCTTCAGTATTAAATTATCTTCTATTTGAACTAAAAAAGTTGGACAAAAGTATTATTTAAACTACTTTTTTTGCAACTTGAAGTGAATTTTTTTTTTTCAAAAAGTGAATTTTTTTTCAAACTTTGAAAAAATGTGGAATTTGACAACTTCTTCGGTATTTTTTGAGTTCATATAGAAAAGAAACTTATAAAAATTTTAAAAAAATTTTCTCGACTGTTTCAGACGCACCGCACGACCTCCATCACCGGCACCAATTAGAAAGTGTAGACTCCAGGCGCTCCGGCAAAATGGTCATAACTTGAAGAAATTTTAATATTTTTTAATAACAACAATTGTTTTTTAAAGCTAAAATATAGTACATTATGTTCTCAAAATTTCGTTTACCGCAATCATTTCCTTCCCTTTCAAAAAAATCGCTGAAAAAACGTTTTTTTCGGCTCTTAAAGCAGACTCCCCCCTTAATAGTTGATTTTGTTTTTTTTCCTGTTGGCCTATTATGGCTAAGCGGACCCCTCTCTGAATCTGATCATTTATCTTTAACACGACCTCTTCCTCGGAATAATTTAGTTCAAGTTCCTTAATTAAACCAAATACATATATGGCGTAATTTACCCGGTTCAAACTTCGTATTCATAGCTAACCCGGTTCATAGCTCCGTGTTTTTCGTAATCGACGTATCATTTTACCCTTCTAGAACGCTGATGCGATTTTTTAGAGTATTTATGTTTTTCTCAAACTTGTACCCGCGTTCTTTTTCCGCCGTATATTCCACTTGCATTTTTTGTATTAAATCCGACAGGGCATACGCGCGCTAATTAACAATTGACTAGGTATAAATAGAAACAATGATTTTTTAATTATTTTATAACTGTTCAAACTACGTCAAAGCGAAATGACTAGTCCCACTTGAGACCCAGAGATGGCGCCAAGAGCGCGAGCACACAGGCGCCCTCCGGCAGTCTACTCACATGGGAGAGACGCTGATCGTCTCTGTCGAGTGCCTGCGCTCATGGTGAACGGACGACGGTGTACAGCCAGCAGCTTCGATTATATTTGTATCGGTTTGATCTTTCATATATTCACTTAATTGTATATCTCTTTTCCTTCACCTATGCTATTTGTTCTTATACTGTACATTTGTTTATCTCGAAAAATAAATTTATCTTCTTTCTTGAAACATTCAACATTCGCCTTCTGACTTTTATTTCGACTCCACAGGAAATTTCAACATTGGTCCTTCGAGCCGGATCCATCACGACGATCGGTCAATCTAATTGATTGTGTCGAAACATAAGGTGAGTCATCGAAGTATTTATCTCGTTTCGTCGATTTCGGAGTGGAAATTGCGTGTTATGCCGGCATAAGCGTCTGACCGTGGCTCGTCGCCGCTGATATTTAATGCAAAGCCGATGCGCGCGTGCCGCCATATTGTGCCACGCTGTGTCGCCGCGCGGCGGCCCAGCGAGTCATGACTCAAGCTCAACGCATTGATGCGTTCAATTTTCTCGTTCTTCCGCGTTTCCAGTTAGCTCGAAGCCAACGTGCGCGATATATATATATATATATATATATATATATATATATATATATATATATATATATATATATATATATATATACACATATATATGTATGTGTATATATATGTGTGCATGTGTATGTATGCGTATATGTGTCTGCATGTGTATATGTGTATATATATGTGTACATGTGTATATATGAGTGCCCATATATGTATGTGTGTATGTGTATGTATGTGTGTGTGTGTGTATGTATGTATATATGTATATTCGTAGCTCACGGTTCACTGTCGCCATGATGCGGCTTGGCAGCGCTGCCTGAGATTAAAGCGTCCATTCCTGCCTGCCATTCACATGAGCTAGGTTCTCGCCACGCTGCCGTGCCTAACGCTGCGTGCAGCTGGTAGTGGTTCGAGACCGGCGGTCGCTCGCCATGAACAATGTCTTGAGAACGGCGCTCGTTCGCCATGAACAATGTCTTGAGAACGGCGCTCGCTCGCCATGAACAATGTTTTGAGAACGGTGCTCGCACGCCTGTTACAGTCTTTTAGTCTCGCTCCGTGACTACGCTGTCACTAAGGGGTTCGAAAGCGACCTGGGCACGTTGCAAATTAGGTTTCTTGTGATCCTCCACGACTGCGGAGTCGAGCCTCCGCCCACGATGAGCGTCGAGCTAAGCGCAATTGTGATTTTCAGGGACAATGACCGATCTGCTCGCCACGCAGCAAGCCCTCGTGGCAGTGATTTAGGACTTCTCTGCCACGCTGCATGAAACTCGTCCGGAGGACTGGACCATGGGCTTGGTTCAGACAAGAATGGAGGTGCTACGAGGTTATTGGATGGATTTCCAAAGCAACCATCTTGGACTCATCGCTTCAGGGGGGGAGCCAGCACCCGACTATGACCGGAGGCGAGTCTATTCAGACACGGAACGAACATACATCACTGCGCAGTCGGTGCTGTATGACGTCCAGCGACGACTAGGGCCACTTGCACTGGCTCCCATAAATGAAGGTACAGACGACCAGTCGAATCGATCCCGCCAAGCTCTCAGCATGGGTCTCTCTCGGCTACCTCAAATCGACGTGCCGACATTCTCAGGGCGTCGGGAGGACTGGGAGTCATTTAGGGACTTGTTTCGAGCACTCATTCACGAAGACCCACGCCTCAGTGACGTCGCGAGATTCTTCTACTTGAAGACGCATGTTCAAGGCGAGGCAAAGGCAGCTTTAGACACCCTGAAGCTTACCAATACCAATTATGCCTCAGCCTGGCGTCTTCTAGAGTCTCGATACGAGCATCGTCGGCTGCTCGTTCAAGATCATTTGACTGCGATGCGCAGTCTTCGACCCCTGCGTCACGAGACCTCGACCGGCCTTTAAGCATTGATCGACACACTGAGCCGTCACCGTGACCAACTACAGGGGCTTGAGTGTCCAGTCGATAAATGGGACGATTGGTTTATATCCATCGCTGCCTCCTGCATGGACCCCACGACTCGACGTGCCTGGGAAGATGACCTGGAGAAGCTCAGCTCCAGCCCATTCGATGTCACACGTCCAGAGGCCGAATCCACCCGCTCCGGAGACGCCACGGCTACATTTTCCAGGTTGACGGAATTTCTTCAACGTCGGTGCCACATGATAAGCTCCGTCGAGAGCTCTGTGTCATCTCATCTACCGTCAACTCGGCCATCCAGTAGTTATTCAAGCGGCCCATCTACCAGCCGTGACCCTCGCAGCTTTGCCACTCGGGCAGCAGCAAGTTCGTGCTCTCAGTGTCAAGGGAGCCATTGCATCGGGCATTGTGAGCATTTTCTGGGTCTGCACCCTGATGCGAGGAGAATCGTGGTACTGCAGAAGCATATTTGCTTCAACTGCCTTCGACCAGGTCATGCAGCGCGCTCCTGCCTCTCCAAGTCAGTCTGTCAGCTATGCCAAGCATTGCACCACTCGTTATTGTATAAAAATGATCAAAAGCGCACCGCGTCAGATAATGATATCGCTATACCTTCGAAACAGCCGAGGCTACCAGCATCTGATGTTGATTCTACCGATGCTGGGCAATCTGTTACAGTGTCGGCCTGACTCGGAATTTTGCCAACGGCCTCCCTTCGGATTGGTAGTGGTCGTTCACAAACAATCATTGTGAGAGCCTTACTAGATACTTGTTCGGAGATCTCGCTCATCTCACTCAAGCTGACCCATCGTCTGAACATCATCCCGGAGAAGAGCGAGGTCGCTATCAGCGGCGTTGGAGGACAAACGTTTGAGCGAGCATACCTGAAAGTTCACCTCGAGATGCATTTGCCTGATCTTCCAACACCGGTCATGTTCGAAGCCCACTATCTCCGGAATCTCGGACTCTCCACCCCAGCCTCTTCTATCGACGCCTTGTCAAAGATCATGTGGCAAGGGATAGATCTTGCAGATGAACAATTTGACATTCCTGGAGACATTCAGCTGCTCATCGGTGTAAGCGTTCTCCCGGATCTCATGAGACCGGGCTTCTTGCGGCGGGCTAACCTCATCGCCCAACGCACAGCTGTCGGGTGGGCCATCTCCGGACGTGCTCGGCAGCTGGGCGCCAACACAGTCGCATTATCATGCTCAGCGATGCAGAGCGAGATTGAACCTCAATGGCATCAAAAATTGTTGCAAGCCCTACAACGATTTTGGGAAATGGAAGACATACCCCACTCCGTTCGTCAATCCCCGGATGATGAAGCCTGTGAACGCATTTTTGCCGATCATCGACGGGACAAAGACGGACGATATGTCGTGCGTTTGCCGGTGAAGCCAGGCGCTGCGAAGCTTCTCGGCGACGGCTTAAATGGAGCTCAGTACAAGCATTTCATGAACGATTACTTGCGCCTCGGTCACATGAGATTGGTCGCGGCTGACAATCTGCCACCGGTAGGTCTTCCAATCCACTACATAGCCCATCATGTGATTTGGCAGCATGGTGATCAGGGACCAAAGTTACGAGTCGTGTTTGATGCGTCCAGACCAACCTCCACGGGACGTAGCCTGAACGATATTTTGTATACTGGGCGAAAACTTCAAACCTCTTTGTGGTGCGTGTTGATTCGCTGGAGACGACATCGAGTAGCTTTCGCCACCGATGTGCGAATGATGTTGACCTCCAACGCATCATATTTCGCTCCGCAGAGGGCGAGGAGCCCATGCATCTGCAGCTGCTCACCGTGACTTATGGGGAATCATGCGCGCCGTACCTCGCGTTGCGTGCCCTCGAACAACTGTGTTCTGATGAAGGTGGTCCCTATCCCGAGGCCGTCCAAGCCGTGCTCAAAGATCGGTATGTCGATGACATACTCTCCGGCGCCAGTGATTTCGAGGATGCTCGTCGTTTAAGAGATCAGCTCATTCAATTATTAAAAGCTGGCGGTTTTCCACTCGGGAAATGGGTCGCGAACTCCCCAGAGCTTCTTGAGGACCTTCCAAGCGAGGATTGCCTACGGTCAACGTGGTGCCAGCTTAAAGCTGGTGGCCCAGTCACCGAACTCGAAGTGAGCTGGAATCCGACGGAAGACAGCCTTCGCCTCACCGCTCCTCAAATCAAGGGTTGCCAGCGAACCAAACCTGAGATCTTGGCTGCAATAGCCTCTTTATTTGACCCCTGCGGCTGGCTTGCACCCACCATTTTGCTGGCTAAGCTTTTGATGCAAGATCTCTGGAGAGCTCGGCTCGATTGGGACGAAGAGCTGCCGTCTTCATTCGCCCGTCGCTGGGGAACCCTTCAAGGCGGTTTCCAGACTATTCCCGAGATTGTGGTTCCGCGCTGGCTTCAAACGGGAGCAACTCAAGACGTCCAGCTCCAAGCCTTTTCGGATGCAAGCCGTCGAGCTATGGCGGCAGTTGTTTACATCAGAGTGTCAAACCACTCTTCACCAGCCCTTGTCAATCTCCTCGCGGCCAAGACCAAGCTGACCCCGATTCGCAGCTTGAAACCCGCTTCGACGCCCACGCCACGAATGACTATCCCGCGACTGGAATTGAGGGCTGCCCTGATTGCTGCTCGATTGCTGCGAACCTTTTCTGGGGAACTAGATATCCACTTGGATCAGTGTTATGCCTGGGGAGACTCACAGATAGTGCTGAGTTGGCTCCGGTCCTCAGAGCCAGTAGGAAACTCTCTGGTGGATAATTACGTAAGCCATATACAAGAGATGCTGCCGTCCCGTGTATGGCACTACGTCCCCACTCACGTCAATCCAGCGGACGTAGTGAGTCGTGGGGCCGACCCAGCTCAACTCCTCCACTCTCGAGATTGGTTGTATGGACCGACATGGCTATCTAACCCGCTCACGACTTGGCCTCAAGTTAATTCCGAGTCATTTGCCACTGACTCTCACCACCCACCACATACTGTTCTGGCCTGTGTGCTTCGGTGCGCCGATGGTGATCTCTCCGCCGTCTTTTCCAATCTCAACGTGTTACTCCGCTTCATGTTGCGTCTTAGGCGTTGGATTCGTTTGCGTCTGTCCAGGACACCGACGATCGCTACATTGAGTCCCATCATTGCCCAAGAGCTCGACACCGCATTCGCCACAGCGTGGCTTCAAGTCAGCAGCGCTCATTCGGTAATGAACAGGAGATGTTACGTCAGAATGCACCGCTGCCCGCTCGGGGTCCTTTCCGAGGTCTCGATGTCTTCATCAGCCCTGATGGTCTCCTGAGGGTAGGTGGTCGCCTCCACCATTCCACTCTTCCATACGGCATGCGGCATCCACCTATTCTAAGTAGCGATTCTCACTTGGCCAACTTGATCATCGACTGGGCTCACCAACGTTCAATACACGGTGGCTTCCGGTCCACGTATGTCTACACTGTTTGTCGAGCATGGCTTGTTGTCGGTAAGCGACGGATCCGGGCTTGCATCAACTGGTGTGTCATCTGCGCAAGAGCCCGAGCTCGTCCCTTAGAGCAGAAGATGGCCTCTCTCCCACCGGAACGCGTGATACCATCGCGTGCCTTTGCTCGTGTGGGTCTGGATTATGCCGGTCCCTTCCATGTGCTGGCAGCGAAAGGCCGGGGAATGCGAACAACGAAAGCATATGTGGCAGTGTTCGTCTGCTTCGTCAACAAGGCTGTGCACCTTGAGTTAGTCGGAGACCTTACGACTGAGAGCCTCATGGGGGCGCTCACCCGCTTCTGCGGGCGCAGAGGCCGACCCGCGGAGATATGGAGCGACAATGCCACTCACTTCCATCGCGCAGACCTCGATCTTCGTGAAGCGCTAGCACAGGCCAATCTTAATTGGACGCGCGTCTCCGAGGCGTTGGCTGAAGACGGAATCACGTGGAGATTTATCCCTCCTGCAGCGCCGCATTTCG
The DNA here is from genome assembly GCA_949152435.1 of Gastracanthus pulcherrimus. Lineage (NCBI taxonomy): Eukaryota > Metazoa > Arthropoda > Insecta > Hymenoptera > Pteromalidae > Gastracanthus > Gastracanthus pulcherrimus. The sequence continues at coordinate 53,804,233 of OX424575.1, read as the reverse complement.
GCGGGTTATGGGAGGCTGGTGTCAAGTCGTTCAAGACTTACCTAAAACGCACGGTAGGTCCCCGACATCTCACCTACGAAGAATTTACCACCCTGCTGGTTAGCATCGAGGCGGTCTTGAATTGTCGTCCAATCACCCCAATCTCGGGTGACCCCGAGGATCTCGATGTGCTTACCCCGGGGCACTTTCTTGTGGGCAACTCGTTGACCGCTGTTCCGGATTTGGTTCCCGAGCCTGACCATGTTGACCACCTGACGCACTGGAAGCTTGTCGCAGGTCTGCGGTCTCAGTTTTGGCATCGATGGAGCCGGGAATACCTCAACGTCCTCCAGCAACGATCTAAATGGACTCGACAGCGAACAAACCTTCGGGTTGGTGATTTTGTCGCCGTTCTGGACGTCACCCTCCTCTGCGCAAATGGTAAATGGCCTTTGGGTCGCATCACACATATTTATCCTGGGCAGGATGGACTCGTCAGGGCTGCGACAGTAAGGACCTCTTGCGGGGAATACATTCGACCCATTTCTAAGCTATCGCTTTTTCCTGTGTCTGAGCCACCAACGACGGACGAACCGGCTGTATCCACGGAACAAACTTGATCTGCCCACGACGGGCGGTACTAATGAGTTGTCGTTCAAGGAACAAGACGGGCGGGTTGTTCAAACTACGTCAAACCGAAATGACTAGTCCCACTTGAGACCCAGAGATGGCGCCAAGAGCGCGAGCGCACATGCGCCCTCCGGTAGTCTACTCACATGGGAGAGACGCTAATCGTCTCTGTCAAGTGCCTGCGCTCATGGTGAACGGACGACGGTGTACAGCCAGCAGCTTCGATTATATTTGTATCGGTTTGATCTTTCATATATTCACTTAATTGTATATCTCTTTTCCTTCACCTATGCTATTTGTTCTTATACTGTACATTTGTTTATCTCGAAAAATAAATTTATCTTCTTTCTTGAAACATTCAACATTCGCCTTCTGACTTTTATTTCGACTCCACAGGAAATTCCAACAATAACTATTATAAAATACCGGCCATCACAATATGTTAGATACATCAACTAAAAGGAGATTACATCATCTTTACGTATGTTTGCATTAAATTGACACACATAGCGTATAAACTGACAGAAATAAATTTTCAATTTTTACAAATTTTAAAAGTTCAAAAACAAATTTCTTTAAGAAAAACAAAATTAAATTATTTCTAAGATACACTAAGCACAAAGAAATTATGTCTATTAAATGAATATATACATATTTTTGACATATCAAGCTCATAAAAAATGAAAAAAAATTTTCATTTTTACAAAATTTTTTAAATAAGCGAAAAGTTTTGACAATTTTGCTTTAAAATGTAATCAGTTCTATAATGTATCATATCTGATATACCTGTAAAATTTCAGCCCGAAGTACGGTGGCCTACAAAAATTATGATGACCACAAAATTTGACCACATTCATTCATACACATACACACACAAATGCATACATACACACAGACAATTTCTAAAACCTATATATTTTGATTCAGCGATCTCAAAAACATAGAAATACATCGTAATCTCAGAGTTCAAAACCACACACACACACGAACATACACACACATCCACACACACACACACACACACACATCCACACACACACACACACACCCATACCCACACCCACACCCACACCCAGACACACACAGACACACATACGTTCCTATAATGGTTTAACTCAAAATATGGTCCTATAATGGTTTAACAAAACTCTTTTTCTACCTTCACAAAGCTTCCTCGATGAGGAAGCAAAATGTTTAATGAAAAATTTCGTGTGAAGAAATGCTTTATGAAAAAGGTTTTGCATTATACGTTGTTGATGTAGATGCACTGTCGAGGTTATAAATGAGGTTGGTAATGTTCACAACTCTATTTTTATTTTTGAAATATTCCCAAAGCAAATCAATATTAAATAACTGTCTATTATACAAAGTATGCAATGTAGTGCATATTTAAAAAATTAATTTTGCGCAATTCGAAATTTAATTTTTGTTCGTGCTATAAGTTAATTGAAGTATAAACAAAGGTAATAATTAAAACATTTTCTTTCACACTAATGTTTAGCAAACGAGCTTTCATTTCTGACTAAACCCCTGTATAAAAAAATTAGTTGATAAAAACAGTTTATGATTTTTGCCAGTTAGGAGAGAAAGTTACTACTAGTTCGAATTTTCATTAAATGTAGGCCTCAATATCTTTATATCTGCGGATTCTTGGAAAGACGATTTAAGTCCACTAATTATATTTTAAAAATATTATAGTTCAATATTTTTATTTTCCATTTAAACTAATGTTAAAAAAATTCATAAATAGTAGATATAGTTACTTATTTTCACACTTTCCTGATTTTTAGCATTTTGATCTGAAAGAATACCGTTTTTCCGTAAACCGACAGATATATTACAACAATAATACACTATGTTATAAAATACCGTAGGTGTGTACATAAGTAAACATACTATTTTTATGAATCACAGTGATTGTAAATATTTTACAAAGATTACACAGATTTTTTACGGATTACAAGAATTGCATAGGAATTTCTGAGATTGCAAAGATTACATGAAGATTGCAAAGATTACAAAATAATTTTTAGGACCTTGTACATCGGAATGCGCGAGTGATTACCCCCTCGACTCAGCCAAGGCCTAGCCAGAAGTAGGTGACGTATTAATCACAATTAATCGTAGACGCTACATCTTTAGTTTGATAGCAGCACAGAAAGAATGTGATACCCTACAACCATCGAGTTATCAAACAAATTCCTTTAGACTAGCACGAAAAGGAGAATATAATAAAAATTTTAACGACGAATTACAATTCCTAAGCGTACTCATAACTATTTGTTATAGATCATGTACCATCCCTCCACCTAATATCCGTGACACCATTCAACAATACTATCACGCCAGAAAATAAGCGGCGAGGAATAGGAAAAACCTATCGTCGTATTCCAGAGCGTTATCAATGGATAGGATTAAAAACCGAAGTAGAAGATTATATTCGACGATGTAAAATGTGCCAAGAACAAAAGCTGATTCGTATAAAAACCCGCGAGCCTGTGGTAATTACCGATACCCCCGCCAGAAGTATTCACTAAATTAGCATTTAATACAGTAGGCCCCTTTCCTAAAACAACAGCCAGCAATGTTCATGTGCTTACCATTCAATGTTTGCTATCTAAACTATGTATCGCTGTACCAGTACCCAACATATAAGCTATAACAATAGCAAATGCTCTCGCTCGCTTTGTTAAAGCCCCTTTCGGAACACCAAAAATCATATTAAGCGACCTCGGAACTAGTTTTTGAAATAAAATACTAAGCGAATTGTCCGAAATATTCGACTTTCACTTAGCAACGATCACAGCTTATCATCCCCAGTTTAATAAATTGTTAAAGCGTAGCCATGTTATGTTGAACGATTTCATTAGAACAAAAGCTACCAACAAGATCGACGAGAGCGTATAATTCCTTTTGTTGTGCATGAGTACAGCTCCTAGATACATATTTCTGCAGGTTTTACTCCATATGAAATCGTATATGGCCAAATTTCACGAAGTCCTCACCCACTACCTAATGAGTTTCAAATGGAATCCTATAGCTTCTATCTTTGCGACTTAGTTACCTATCTGAAATATATAAGAGAAATAACTCGTAAAAATTTCGTAGATTCCAAACACCGCAGCAAAACATATTACGACAAGAAGGCTCGACCTTAAAACCTAGAAGGCGTAATGGACGTCTATGTCTTGAAAGAACCAAGATATGGAAAAATCGACAAATTATATAACGGAAAAATATTAGAACTACATAAAAATAATAATGTTCTAGTACAATCAACTACCGGAAAACGCCTTCTAAAACATTTAGATAAACTTAAAAGATATTCTGAATAAGACTAATCATTATTCCACTTATTGATCTAAGCTAATCACAATCCCATTTGAATCTTTTACAGGTCATTCCTACCACAAGTAACATCAACCATGACTCAGAAAGCAATAAATGATTATATTTAATCTCTTGAAATAATTAGAAAAAAGGAGTAATTACGTGGAGAAAAAGAGTTTAAAACCATACAAAACGTAATTAATATGTTAGTTGCACACTTCTTTTTTGAATAAATTAATACAACAATATTACAAGAAAATAAATTACAACACAAAAACGTTCAAATAATAATGGAAGCGATAAACAATTGTTAAAAGCCTCAATTTAATGCCTGAATGGAATTTTAATATAACGTAGATCTCGGGAAAAATGGAAAAAATAGGGGAGAACAACATAAAACCGCATCAAAAACATAAAATCTATGCTACCTGAATATTTTTATTTATGTAGGAAAAAGTCGACTATAAATAGGAACAAAATGAAACACAAAGAAACGGTTATAACTCTTTCAAAGAATTTATAAAATGGATGAAAAACGGGCAGAAATCACAAATAGCCAACATAAAACCGCATCGAAAACATAAAATCTATGTAGTGAATGCTTTTATTTATATAGGATAAGTCGACTATAAAAATGAATAAAAAGAAACACAAGAAAATAAAAAAGGTTATATAACCTCTTTGAAATAGTTCATAAAAATGGACGAAAAAGGGAGAGAAATCACAAATAGTCAACATAAAACCGCATCAAAAACATAAAATCTATGTAGCTGAATGCTGTTGTTTATACAGGAAAAAGTCTACTATAGAAATGAACTGAATGAAACAAAAAAAAAGGTTATAACCTCTTTAAAATAATTTTCATAAATAGAAGAATAATGGGAGAAATCACAAATAGCCAACATAAAACCATATCTAAAACATAAAATCTATGCTATCTGAATATTTTTGTTTATATAGGAAAAAGTCGACTATAAAAATAAACAAAAGGAAACACAAAAAAATTAAAACCATAAAAAACGTAATTGAAATCTTAATTCCACACTTTCTTTTTGAATAAATTAATACAACAATATTAAAAGAAAATTAATTACAACATAAAAACGTTCAAATAATTATGTAAGTGTTAAAAAATAGATCAAAACCTCAATTCATGCCTGATTTGGAATTTTTTGGAAAATAGTGATGTACTGTGACATGTAGGATCAAGATTTTGAGGTTTTACAGCGGTAAAATTTAAGATATTACTAAGTATTGGTAGCACAAAAAGTTTCAGAATAATTGTTTTTAAACATAAAAAGCTTTCTGTACTCGTAAAAAAAATTCCTTTTTGTGTTTCACCCAGGCCTGCCCTCTTAAGGGGGTAGAATACCTATAGCACTTTTTTGAAGATATCTATCTATAAAAATAATAGGAAAATAAATAAAATATAAGTATTAATAGATTCTTAAAGTTGAATACATTTCTTCCAAAAATCATCCTTAATAAGACCCTCCCCCCTCCCCCCCTACAGGGGGAGATATCAGTCTATGAACATTTTTTGCTTGCACATAACCTACAGACTCAAGCGATGCATGAATTTTACTCATTCTGGTCTTAAAATGTTCCTCTTGTATGTCGTTTTGGACTGAAGCTAGTTAGAAAAATTAATTTTAATTTATTTAATTTTTTTGAAGACCTGAAATGAAAAATAGTTATAATTATTATTAAAATTGTCATTTTTTCACATTTAGACTAGAATACTCAAATGATAATCAATTCTTAGAGGTTTCTAAATAGCTTCAGTGCAAAATAGCATTCAAAAGGAACATTTTAAGACCTGGTTCATCAAAATCCATGCATCGGTTAACTCTGCAGGTGTCGCGTAAGCTCTGAAAACACTGTTATGAGAAAATTGCATTTAAAGTTACACTTCGCTAATGTTACAATTTCTTGAAACATTACATCTCAGTCTATATTATACCATTTTGATCTACTTCAGCAGCTATTCTCAAATACAAAACAAGATTTCATCATCTTAATCATACAGTGCGTACCATTTGTAACCTGAAAGAAATTAATGTTACTTAAGTATCAAATACAAAAATCATACGCTTAGAAGTAAAAATATTTTACATACCAGTAATAGGTTTGAATATCTTTCTAGATGTGATTCAGTTGAGTCAAACTTATATTTTCCTCGTGTACAATTGACTAAGATTCTTTTGCTTCCTTGGTACGGTATACTGATTTACTAAAACAATAATATCACAAAGTAATACATTAAAAAATGACATCAGCTGATAAAATAAGATGACTTATCTGATTGAATAAATGTATTGCAGTAATCCATTTGACATTTTTAGTATCTTTTATGATCTTGAAAACACTTATAAAAATAATAATAATTATACTTCTTGACAGCTTTGGAAGTAAACACTCACGAGAACATATGATTATGTTACGCCTTTTCAACGCAGTACGGCGCTGTGATCTGTGCAACTACCAAAAAATGCACGAATTTCAAAAAGATAGTAATTTAAAAATAATCACTTAAAATCTGTACATTTTTTTTGTGGTTTTATTCATAACTAAAACTTTATTTTTAAGTTATTTATAGCTTGTAAATCAAAAATAAATTATAAAAAAAATCGAGTTTTTCATGATTTATAGGTATACTACCCTCTTAAAACAATGAGAGATACCGCAAGTTCACTATTCATTTGCCTTAAGTAATTCTTTCTCGAAAGCATAGCAGCCGACAGTGGTAGCACAGAACTAAAAATATCCATACTGAAATCATGTCCATACGGTACGATTCTTTCCTGTATGCTTTTGTGGTCCGCTGATTATGGAATTATAAAAAGTTATTATTAAGAAATTTTCATAATTAGTATTTAACATTATTTTCTATTAGAAAATATTCTATTTAACATTATTTTCTATTAGAAAATATTCTATTTACACATAAAACTTAAAAAATAGGCTTAACACATTGTGCAAAATGTATTTACCCCTACTTAAAATTTTATATTGTTTCAAATTTTTTGTAATAAAACCCGATTCGATATCCGTACGAGAGTTAATTGATTCTTTTTATCTTTACTGATTATAAAATCGTCTAAAACAGAATTCAAAATCCAGATATACCGGTATTCATTATTCTGTAAGTTAGAAAATTTTATGTTTATAAATGGTATAATTGATCATACTAATCTTTAAATGCACAATTCCGAGTTATTATTATTAAGGTGTTCTTGTTGGATCTTCATGATAACGATAAAGAAAGTCTATTTTCACATGTTTCTACATAAATTATAACATATGAATTTCTTTATTTTAGTACATTATTTTTAATTGCTATATTTCTTTCTTATTAATATCTCAAAAAGGTGGGTTTTTTATAATTGATTTTTGTGAAAAAAAAATTATAAGCATTTGATCATAGATTCCATTATCGATTTCAAAATATTATAATAGAAAATTCTCTCTATAAAACAAAAACGAATTGAAGAATCTTTAATTTTGTTTCTAATTTCGTATGTTTATCAAAATAACAATTAAAAATGGGTTTGTTTAATAGAAAATGACCGCGACATCTTCGAGATATAAGCAATAAAATAAAAAATATATATATAACCTCAAATATCTTGAAAGATAAGAGACCTTACAGTCTTGGTAAAGATCTCAGCCAAGAGATAGTGTAAAGCTACTTTATTCAGCTCAATTTATTTTAAATATTTTCCATCATATGTTTCAGATATATCACCATTTAAACAAAAAATTACGTTGTGGTGTATAACAAAAGTAGAAAGATAGCTTATAGAAAGTTTTGCGTCGAGGAAGAGAGATAATTTTATTCTCTTTCAAATGCATTGTGACATAGTATTTATTTCATCAATTTTTAATTCATTTGCTCCTAACTAATATCACGAAAATCTCTACTCTAAATTTTAAATAATAAGAGCAGCACTGATCTGACCTACGAGTCTCGTTCTCTCTGAGGAGGTCGCTGATTAGATCCGCCGGAGGATGCCAAAACGAACGCTGAGTCAGATGACTAATAATAATAGTTATTAATAATTTGATGATTTCAGTTAATACTTAATTGCATGCATAGAAGTCGGGAACTAACTATGAAATATTTAATCGATTGTACCCAAGGATTACAAATTGAATATCATAATTTATTTAATTAATAATAAAAATAAAATAAAAGTTTATAATAGTAATAAAAAGAAATAATAAACAAAGAAACTACAATTTAATTAACGAATAACAAAATTAATTATCTTTATGGGCAATCTGATCCGGTCGCGCACTACCCATGCCGTTGCCAAAAATGGCGTCGCATTCACCAGACGCACCTCCGAAACCTAATCTGTAACATAAAATGAAACCCCCAAGACGCGATTAATTCCCGCAATTACTAAATTATTTTTGCTACACTTAGAGTTTCATTCTACGCAGCTAATCAATTAATATTCAAAACCAACCACTATATATATATATAAAACTCCTGCAGAAATATCTCCACTTCCATCCTCAGTCCATTCAAGATTGTTATCTCCACCTCATGCATAAACAACGATTCCAGATTCAAAAGTCAGAATCCCCTGCTACGAATCCCTCCTGGTTCCTCTCAATTTGATTCCGGTCCAATTGCCGGAAAATGCGAACTAACACCCAATGTGCAAACTAAAACACACAATGACGTCTCCACATATAAATCATCACATATACCGCTATAAACGACAAGAGGAAACTTACATCTACCCGCTGATACCGTAGGTAACGTCCCTGCCTTCCATAACCATAACGAATCGTGGCTCTTGGACTCTTTATCCTCTAAACCTTTTTCTCAACTATATAGCTCCACGACTAAGAAACTAATGACTAGATCAAACTCACGGCTCCTGTACACTTCAAGAAACCGCCGAGTCAAAAGAAATCATAACCCGACCAACACTTTTTAAATGAATTCAAATTCATATCTCTAACTGCAACAACTTCTGCGATTATAATGTAAACACCGCAGACAGAAACAATTACAACTAACCAGCGATAAAAGTAAAGACCAACTAACGTAAGCATAAATAACTCGACACGACACCACAATACGAGACGCATTTCTAGAGAACCCAATATCCTGTAGACGTTAAAACTAAAGTGAAAAATTGCTAGATATTATATATAACAGGGAAGTAAATCTTTACAAAACTAATGTGAATGAAAACAAATTATCTCACCGAACTCTTGCAATAATTAAATCACTTATTTACAACCGCAAAGCAAAAATATTTGATAAAGCGAATTAATCTAACTTATGTAGACCTTTTAAGTCTACGTGCGAATATTTTATAAATAATTTAATTTTTTAAATAAATTAGTAAAATCTAATAATTTAGATATCTTTCTCTTATTTGCAAAGTTTACCTAATTATTAAATTACACTTGAAAAACATGCCTAAATTTCAGTCATTCTAAAATTCGGTCGTTTAATCGATACCTTTTCTTTTAAATAAGAAGATTTATAGGATTGCACGAATTACTTTTGTGAACTAAGTACAATCATAACAAAGTAGTCAATTAGCAATTGACTACAAATTTCCACAATTTATTTGAAAAATTAAATTAAACAATTAAATTTTTTTACATAATTAACCTGAATCTTTGTCATTTAACGTTACATTTTCTTACATTAATATTGATTAAATTTACGTTACGGCAAATAGTACGTTATTTTTTATATGCGAAGAATTTATATTTTATAAATTCAACCAATAGAAGTATTTTAAGATTGACAAGAATACTAACTCACAAATATAATTATATCTTCACAAAAGAAAATGGAGAAGAAAATTCGGCGGAATGAGATGCTGAGCGCGGTACGTATAAGGCTCAATATACCTTCAGTGTGGATGGAGCCGTATTTCTTTTTCTCTCTCTCACTCTTCTAGGTTTCCATAGCTACACCATTCGCGTGCACGCGTAGTATATCTATAGGATTGCGAAACATATAGAAGGGTCACGGTATACACGAAGCAAGGGATAGAAGAATGTGCGCGACGGAAAATCCAGTCCGCGATGACACCAAGATAGCATCTGATGTATGCTACCAGCTAAAACACACGAGGGGCCATATACTCGAGAGCCTGCAAACCGAATACGCCGCACGCGCATCGATAACACAGGCACACAAAGGAAAAAAAGTTCTTGTTCCCGGAACCAAACTAGTATATCTTTATGTTTCTGGGGTCGCTGAATCCGAATCCGGTGACCGTTTGTCTCCATCAGGTCAGGTTCAAGGTCATTTAAAGGTCAAATGATGGAAAAATAGTCAAATCGATTAAAATTATTATTTCTATATATTTTGGGGGGCGCTGAAACCAAATCCGATGTTCATTTGATCCGACAAGGTCAAATTCAAGGTTATTTCAAGGTCAAATTTGTTTGTTCTGCTAAAATTGAATTTTTCACTGCAGATACCGAAAGAACGGGAAATTTTACATCTAGATATGTATTCAATTTTTTGATAACATAACCCCCAAGGTCATTTCAAGGTCACTTCATGTTGTTGCATGGAGGATTCATATGAAAATTGCAAAAATCAGAAAATGTGTCTTCACGGGACTAAACTACTATGTCAATATGTTTTTGGGGTTTCTGAGTTGGAATTCGAGGTTCGTTTGCTTCCAGTATGTCAGGATAAATTTCATTTTAAGGTCAAATCCAACCCGGAACTATACTGAAGGAAAATTTCGGGGAAAAGCCCGCCTCGAAACAGCCGGAGTCCAGGGTACTTTTCCCGTTGAAAAACAACTCAGAAAAATCCGAGTTTTGCCTTCACCGGGAATCGAACACTTGACCCCTGGAGCAAGCGTATATCTGCTAGTTAATGCGTGCGCCTTAACCAACTGAGCCACGGACGCTCTCAAGATTTCAAAGATCTAGAACGAAGATTTCAGGGTAGATGGGATGAAAACATGATGGCAGATTTCTGTTGGATGTTGCAGAGAGAAAGCACGGAAAAATGAAAAAAACGCAAGAGAAATCCCTTGCACAGATCTTTTGAGGATAAACGAGTACGATATAAAAAAAGGCGAAACGATGAAGAAGTAGAATAGTGAGATAAAAAATGCACGTTCCAGCGATTCCAGAAATATAACCGAGTGACGATGCGAATAGATTTGAACATTTTTGTTGGATTTGACCTTAACATGAAATTTATCCTGACATACTGGAAGCAAACGAACCTCGAATTCCAACTCAGAAACCCCAAAAACATATTAACATAGTAGTTTAGTCCCGCGAAGACACATTTTCTGATTTTTGCAATTTTCATATGAATCCTCCATGCAACAACATGAAGTGACCTTGAAATGACCTTGGGGGTTATGTTATCAAAAAATTGAATACATATCTAGATGTAAAATTTCCCGTTCTTTCGGTATCTGCAGTGAAAAATTCAATTTTAGCAGAACAAACAAATTTGACCTTGAAATAACCTTGAATTTGACCTTGTCGGATCAAATGAACATCGGATTTGGTTTCAGCGACCCCCAAAATATATAGAAATAATAATTTTAATCGATTTGACTATTTTTCCATCATTTGACCTTTAAATGACCTTGAACCTGACCTGATGGAGACAAACGGTCACCGGATTCGGATTCAGCGACCCCAGAAACATAAAGATATACTAGTTTGGTTCCGGGAACAAGAACTTTTTTTCCTTTGTGTGCCTGTGTAATTGAGGCTCTAAATTAGACATACCTTTCCGCGTGGACACTTCGGCTATGAGCGGAAGGCCCGGCACTACATAGAACAAAGCCACCTGTAACGCTGCACAGATTTCATTTTTCTTACGACACTTATGCTATCACGCGCTCGCCATTTCATTACGGTCCAGATTTATATCAGACACGCCGAAATTGAAAGGTTTTTGGGACAACTTACCAACAGTGAAGAGTGATCATTTATACGAAGAGATGCGCATGTCGCACAAAAAAAAGCGAAGCCGCTTTGCAACCTACGTATACTCAACAACTCTAAAAGCTAGAAACTTGGAAATGACATCAGCCAGTGGGGACACATTCTACAAATTGCAATGGAGTTAGCTGACGTTTCCCAGCATCGGCCGCCCGCGCCATCCTAAGTATAACCGCACAAGATATGCGTATCTCCCGAAGAAGGAAAGCCTTTGAAGTCTTGACTTAGAAATGCACTTTTGCCTATGTGACAGTGACACGCTCTAGCCCGCGGTTTCGGAACGGGGATATTCAGGGACCAGCATTTATAAGCAACCCGAGCAGTCTCACGAGTCGTTTTTTAGCACTTCCTTCAAAAAGACGAAGCTCTACTCGGCGGTAAGGTAAGTGTACCAATGACTGGACACGTCCCAGTACCTGGACAGCAGCTCGAATATCACGTTATATCGGGTATTACAGTGCGTTTAATGAAAATAATTATATGTAATCATAATCTGTTACTTTCCAGCTACATATATTTAAATTTTTATAAAACTCTATGTTTGATTTGTATCCTAAGAAAATAGTTTTGTAATGGAACTAATGCATGCACATCAGCACGCCATCTTCTTAAGCAATGGCTAAGATATGCCTTTTTGATATTAGAAGTTGTTTAATATTTTATTATTATTTTCGATGCCCAAATTTTTTCTGAGCTTATTTAATCGCATAATAAATCGAAATAAAATGCTAATATATGCCAAAATATCGTTTTTCTTGCAAAAAACAAGTGTCCAGTCTCTAGTACACAGATAAGCTAGAGTGCCGAGTACCTGGACACCTATATGAATTTCAATATTATAAACATATTTTAATACAAAACACGCCTTTCTCTGCGTAATTAAGTTCTCAAAAATGATTACCATTAGTTCTACTATTTACTTTGTCAATATTTTGCTTCAATTTTTAACAATGTTAGTGTTTATATTTCATGTCTTGAATTTGACATTTTTAAGTTATGGCGTACATATCAGCCGATACATCATAGGTTAGGTGAGTAGAATATTTTTCAAGTGATAATCAGTCTTAAATTTTTCAACTAAGTACTTATACACTCGAAAAATATAACAATAGTACTGTTATTGTTCATTCAAACCTGATTTTCTCAAGAAATATATATTATTTTAATAGACATGAGCCAAAATAAACGTGTCCATGTACTAGGACGGCAATGTCCAGTTATTAGAACAAATGTTCTTTGCTTGTCCAGCTACTAGTGAACTAGTCTACATTACATTTTTATTAATATTTCTTGTAATAAAGTGTAAATTAGAAGTTTATGAGGTTAATTTGATAGACAATAAAATTGTCTTTCAGTAGGATACAAAATCATCTAGTATAGTGCTAAATTTAGCGTTATATATTAACGCATATATTTCGTTTGCCCTTAAGTGTCCAGTTACTGGTACTTTTACCTTACCGCGATCGAGACTAGAATAATCGTGACTTGAATTTTATTCATTCGCTCTCTTATACTTATACTCGCGTATAGAGTTACCATAATATATCGCAGCGCCTTTATTATACTTTATAATTTGTAATTGAAACGAGATTTGTACTTTAATTTTGAATAAAGAAATTAATCTGATGAAACGAGTGTTAAGTGTTTTATTGTGTCGTGATATTTTGTTGTGTGCATTTTCGATATTTTATTTCTTGCATTTAGAGTGTGTGTGTATATGTGTGTGCGTGTGTGTGTGTGTGTGTGTGTGTGAGAGTATGTGTGTGTGCACGCGTGTGTGTATGTATCCTTGATATTCTCTCGCTCGCATTCAATGTGAGAGTTCCTGCATCGCTGCCCTGTTACTACAGTACAGCAGCGAGATGTCATCACTTCGAGGAAGCATGTTTTACAAGATTTCACTGTTGCTGTGATTCTACTGCGAGACAACATCATCTAATATTCACTAATGTCGCATATTCTTGTAAACAAAGTTTGTATCCCATATTTATTGATATTATTTTCTGACAGAGTAACTTGGTACTTTATGCTGTTTGCATTTATGCAATCGCGAAAAGTATAAGCAACCAGATAGTAGGTTCAAATCTCTAAAGATACTCTAGTTCTCAATTCCGCGTGGTCCCGACTATAAAATGTCTGTCTCATTTTGCCACAATTTTTCGTTGGCCAGGACGTAACAGGTGTATTATTGATCCTTTTTGGTGCATCGCCTTGGGAATGGTGGTGTTCCATTCCAATATGTAACTTCATATATATATGTTTATTTACTTATAAGTTCGTAAAATTATGACTATCGTGCACACTGACTGAATGTTATACGAACGAGTGAGAAGATGCACATGCGCGAACAACTGATCTACCAGATCGACTAGAGGAGGCGGCGCTGCGTGCGACTCGTCACCGCCACGAGCGATAGACGCGCGCGGCGGACATCTTTAGATTCTACGACTGAATCTCACAGCGTGCGGAGCTCCCTCGCGTTTTTGGCGGTTAACGACCGTATCGCAATTATTGCGAATATCTATCTTGTCGACTAACGGGTCGTCAGATTCATTAAGAATCTTATCAAATCGCCAATCTGGCAGAACGATTCATTGTGAATCATATCTAAGCGAAAGTAACGTGCGTGAAGCAGTGTGTGTGTGTGTACTTCCATCGACTAGCGAGCACGTGGCCGCATGCGGCGGTCGCCGAGCGTTATTGCAGTTCTATTCGACGTAGTGTGTGTGCGCGAGATGTCAATGCAAATTATATCGTATCCTTGTTCCTGGTTTTTTATGTAGATTTATATTTGTTTTAGTGTAAAATAAATTTAGGGTTTTTTATGCCATCAAGGCTTTTTCCCATAATATTGTGTTTTAATTTACTGACCTAACCTAAATATAAAAATTAAAAAAAAAATAAAAAATGAAAAATAGAACATCAATCCTTTATCGAATCAATTCAGGTGGAGAAACAATTAAAACTTAGCTTAAAAACGTATGACAAGTTAGGAACTGTTTAAAATGTAGGAATTCAAAAATATAGGGAAATAAAAAGCCCAATAAAAAAAACACTGCTAATGGTTCTGGTAATGAGATCCTGATTAATCGATTTAAATAAGGAATCTTATAATAAAAATTCGCAATTAATAAATTAATGCTATAATTAATTAGTTAGATACAAGAGTTTAGGTACTGCTATTAAAAATATTTAAAGTATTAAACAATTTTTTTCGCTATTTACAATTTTTTAAACGAATATTTTGTTCTCTTCTCTACAAAAATAAGTTTAAAGTTATTATAATATATATTAATCGATAGGAAATTACGTCAACTTTATGATATCGTACATATTTTTGACAAGTTCAACGTATAAAATGAAAATTTTTTTTTTCAATTTTACAAATTTTTAAAATTTAATATTTTTGCTAACAAATGATTTTAGTATTATCCATTCAGCTCCAAAATCTAATAAGTTCTAAGTTCAAACATATATAGAATGCCTACAAAATTTCAGCACATGATACGCTGCTCTTGAAGAGTTATGGTAGACACATATTGTGGTTTCATACATACATACATACATACACACAAACAGACATATAGACAGACATTTTTTGAATACCTATTGTATACCCATTTTTATGACACAGAAACCTCGAAAACATCCAGATTCATCGAATCTTAAAAAGAAATTTAGTATCATCGTTACAAAACTTTCCCTTTGAAAAAAGAAATAGTATAACTTTAAATAAAAATAAAAATTTCAACTCTTTTTGTGATAATTTTATAACTAAATAACGAAGTATAAACTAATTAAAATCAGTGCTTATGTTAAATAAAAATCTCAACTCCTTTTTTTGCAATAATTTTCCAAGTGAATAATAAATTAAAAAGAAATTTTTTTAACCTTTTGTTTTGTGAAAACTTTGCAAGTGCATATGAAAAGCGGAAAAGGATGTGCTAAGAGCCATTGTGTGAAGAATTATGTAAAAATCTAGAATTCTTACACAAAATTTTTTTTATATTAAAAGAATATAATATAGTGACATTTGTAAATAATAGTTTTTGTGAATTTATGATCGAAAAGAAACCTCGTCGTTGTGAAACATGTGGTAATTGCTTTCATATTCCAATCGGCCCACTTTTTTATTTTCAACGATATTGTTTATAAAGTATTAATAATAATTCTAATGTTTAAATAAATAAAAATTTTAAATATTTTTAAAAAATTGATTGGATATGGGAAAAAGAATAAAAAAAAATAAAAATTTGAACGATATAGTGCTCTGCTCACTTTGTAATGCATGTCAAAAGGAGTCGAATGACCGTGGAAAAAGGAAGTTGCTTTTATAATGTCACCTAGAATCGTGTGAGGAACAAAGTTCCTTTAATATCTATGGTATTTATTTATTTATTTATTCAAAAGCAGTTTACCTTACATAAATTTACAATAAAACAATAGTGAATATTTATTCATATCTAACGTTTTTTGATCACTCGGTAGCTTGTTGTATGTTGTTAAGGCTTTCATAAACTATTTTTAGTGCTCATTCTTTTCGTATGTTTAGGTATAATTAAATGTTTTTTTCTTGTAATACTGCTAGATTTAATGAATTGATTTTTGAGGTTTGTGTAATGATATCTTAGTGCTTCATAAGTAAATATTTGTTCTAGGTTTATGGGATAATCCTGACTTATTAAATTATTTTTATGTACAATTATTAAAATTCTTTTTTGTAAGTTTCGCAGTAGATTTAAATTGTTATTGTACGCTCCACCCCACACTATTATACCATAGCTTATGATACTGTGGAAATAAGCATAATATATCAATGTATCAGTTGACATTGTCTTGGAAATTTTATAAAAAATATATACCAAATATCTAGTTTTCTTGATGCTATATTGTATATGCTTATCCCATCTAAGGTTGTAATCAGATATGATTCCTAGGTATTTACAGCTCTCAACTCTGTTTATTTTTTTATCTTTGATCTTAATATCTATTTGATTTAGAACACTATCACTATAGTTGCGAAAAGTCATATATACCATCTTTTCAACATTTAAAGATAATTTGTTCTTAGCTAGATACTTATCGATTATACATAAATATATATTGATACTAGATATTAACGAAACCGGTCTGCAATTAGTGGCATTATGTTTATCACCGGATTTGTATATACGTACTATTTCGGCTTTTTTCAGTGCATTTGGCCAAATAGCTTGCTCTATACATGAGTTAATTATATGACACAATGGTTCAGCAATATGTTTACAAATTACTTTGAGTGTTTTAGCATTTATTTTATCAACACCTCCGCTTTTCAATCTTAGAGAATTTATTATACTTGTCACTTCATATGCATTTGTTGGATTTATAATCATTGAATTTTCGTTCATCTTTGGTAGTGATAATTCTGTTTCTATTGGTTTGTCTATCATTTCACTAAGTTTTTTACCAATGTCACAAAAATATTT
This sequence comes from Gastracanthus pulcherrimus, assembly GCA_949152435.1. NCBI lineage: Eukaryota > Metazoa > Arthropoda > Insecta > Hymenoptera > Pteromalidae > Gastracanthus > Gastracanthus pulcherrimus. The sequence continues at coordinate 53,786,855 of OX424575.1, read as the reverse complement.
ATTCATAGTATGAGTTATATTCACTTTATTAGAAATCTTAACATTATCAACTTCTATATAATCTATGGTATCATTTGATTTTACTTTTCTTCCTACTTTTAAGTTTATCATTTCCCATCATTTTTTTGGATTGCTTAAGTTATTTTGGACTAGATTTCGTTTGTATTTAACTTTTGTATCTAAAGTTACCTTGTCTAAAAGCTTGTTTCGCATAATTTTTGTACTGACTTTTCAAATGTTCATTATCACAATCCATTTGTTATAGATTATATAAAAATTCTTTCTTTTTACATGATTTCATAATAGCCTTAGTAATCCAACTTTGTCTACTTTTATTCTTATCTTTATTTATTGTTTTGGTCATTTCTATACACTGTTTTATTTTATTTGTTAATTGGTCTATTGCTACATTTGAATCTTGTATTGACATAATTTTATTCCAATTTCTAGTGGCAGTTGTAATCTTTAATTTGTAGTAATTTAATGTTATTTGTGGATCTTTACTATCAGTTTTAATTTTATCTATGGCAATAAACAATAGATAGTTATCTGTTAACGAATTTTTTAGTTTGTAGGTTTCTGTTTTTATATCGTTAGTATTAATAAAGACATAGTCAATACAGGAACCTTTGCAATGGCCAATCGGAGGCCTCGTAATGCCTGAAAAACCTCGGACATATCCTTTATCTAAGAAATTATACAAAAATTCCTGACACAGAAAATCTAGTTCAAGTACATCTACATTGAAATATCCTAACACTAAATGATTTTTAATATTTCTTTTTTTGTTTAGGAATTTATTTAGATCTAAAATGAACTCAGTCTTTGTTATTCCGTATGTTCTATATATCAAAGATATATCTAATATATTTCCATTGTTTAATATAACTTGTGTATTTATTATTTTAATCCTATCAGATTCAATAGTTTTGGTTATTTGAACAATAATTTTACAAAAACAATTACCCCATCATTTCTGCCCCTTACGAAAAAAACCTGCAGGAATTCCTGCAGGAAATACTGCAGGAAATACTGCATGAATCCTGCATGAATCCTGCATAATTCCCTGCAGGAAGTCCTACAGTGTTTTCGTAATTTTTTCCTGCATGAATTCCTGCATGAGTTTCTGCAGGATTATTTTCAGGATTTATTCTATTATCCGAAGCGGGCGAAATGCAAATAAAGCATTCCTGCAAGAATTCCTGCACTAAAAACAACCAAAACTACGTAAAAGAATGTTTTAGTTGCAATACAAACATAAAATATAGCTATCATCAATATAAATAAGTAAGGACTAGCTAGGGTTTAATAAAAACAAATAAATATTAAATTAGATATTTTCAATAAATTCTGTACCTTATATTAATAATTCTATTAATCGCTGAACAGATTATATTAAATAAATAATGTATTAATAATGTATTTTATAACACAGATATATTAAAATTGACATTCTAAAATCAGATGTATTTGCAAAATGCAAATTCCTATATCTGGCCATATCTATTCTTCGGTTTCATCATCATCGTCATCAAAAAGGTCATGGTCGTCGTTACCATCATATTTCTGTTTGAAATAGCTGCACTTGTTTCTTCCAGTATAAGTAAATGTTGTTTACCAGCCTTTTGTACGACCAAAATGTTTCTTGCATAAAACTACAAAAAATATAAACAATTAGGATGATTTAGAAAAAAAAAATTAACAGCAATAATAATAATAACAATAGTAATAATAATAACAATAATATTTACAAAAATAACTATTGTTATTTGAATTACCTTCAGCTGCTTTTAAACGTGATGGATCCAGTGGTGGCCGCGGCTCCTTACCTGCTGCCCTGTTCACTTTAGGCTGTGTGCCATAATGCAAGTACCTAATTCCTTTTCTGTGAAGAGAGCGGTCAATATGTTGTTCGTGTAATTTTGAAGCGATGAAAACCGTACATTTGTGAGCATCGATTTTTTTATTTTAAAGCGCGGAATTATCTGCAAAAAATTTATATTAGAATAACCCTATCATTCACATACGTATCGTATAATATTGTTTTTAAGTATTAATATTACTTCCGTCTTTGATAGATCTTCTTTCGATTTTCCCTTTGAACTTTTACTTGTTTGCGGTTTGTTATGATATTTCTTTGAACTTTGACTTGTTGATAGTTTGCCATGATATTCTTCCGAGAAATCTAAATTGTCCAACGATCCAAATTCAGATTTCGTATCATCATTTTCTATACATTCATATAGTGATTCACGGTCCAAAAAAATGGATAAACGATTACCCATGAGTATATTATATTCAAGGTCAAAATATTGTCGGTTAATAAAAAGAAAATATTACATTTACAGGTGAAATACTTATATTTTTATGTGGTTTCTGTTTATCTGCAGTCTTGATACGGTTACTAATATTTTGAAGAGGCTGCATAGTACTGGATATTGACTTTGTGTCATTAATGCGATTGTCGATAATTTTTTTTATTTGACAAAAATCTGAAACAATAAATAAATTACGTTAAAAAACTCATTTGTTAAAAAAAAATAATAATATAAATACAAACCATTTAAAAAATGATTAACATTATCTTTCCCATACATTTGTTTTTCCATTTTCTGCTGATAATTTGAGAATTGTAGCTCGACTTCTCTTTTCATTTGTTGCAAACCCTCTTTATTGGTTTTTTCTTGATCAAGTTCAGTTTGTAATTCTAAATTTTTATTTCTTAATTTTATTATTTCTTTTGTTTTCTTTTTTAGTTCTTCATTTTATTATTTCTTTTGTTTTCTTTTTTAGTTCTTCATTTTATTATTTCTTTTGTTTTCTTTTTTAGTTCTTCATTTTATTATTTCTTTTGTTTTCTTTTTTAGTTCTTCATTTTATTTTTTTTTTGTTTTATTTTTTAGTTCTTCATTTTATTATTTCTTTTGTTTTCTTTTTTAGTTCTTCATTTTATTATTTCTTTCGTTTTCTTTTTTAGTTCTTCATTTTATTATTTCTTTTGTTTTCTTTTTTAGTTCTTCATTTTATTATTTCTTTTGTTTTCTTTTTTAGTTCTTCATTTTATTATTTCTTTTGTTTTCTTTTTTAGTTCTTCATTTTATTATTTCTTTTGTTTTATTTTTTAGTTCTTCATTTTATTATTTCTTTTGTTTTCTTTTTTAGTTCTTCATTTTATTATTTCTTTTGTTTTCTTTTTTAGTTCTTCATCCTTAAGTATTAAGAGATTCTCAAGCTCAGATGCTTCTTCATCATCACTTTCGGATTCATCAGCATCAAAACTTTCTTCAGATTCACTGCCATACTTTACCTATAATGAATTATTTATTAAATATTTATTCATCATAATAATTTGCATTTAAAAAGTTATCACTAAAAGTAAGCGTACACGAGTACGAGATCCTAAAGTGAAATTAGCTTATTTCACCATATGTATGCTATTATGGAATTTAAGATGGTAATATACCTAAAAATGCCTAAATAAGATTCTTATATAGATATGACGTTTAGACATACTGCGTTCCTTAATCACAAGAATTATATACGTAATTATTGTGCACAATTTTGCATTAGACAAATATATATTGAAAAGTGATATCACACGGTACAGGGAAAAAAATCGTGAGAAAAAAGTGCTCAAGTGTATTGAGCTAATTAAGCTAAGTTTAACTTCAGTAGAATCTGCTTAATTAGTTGAACAATTTTTACTCAACACTTTGAGCTATATATAATTTTTATCCTACTCTCATTATAGTAGCTTTTATAGCCATTTAGATCATACTGTTTATAATTTACTTGATTAAAAGTTTCAGTACAAATATTTATAGATGGTTTAGTAATTACGGTTTATATTATTATTTTTAATTTAACGAAATTTTTGTTCTTACTTCTAATATCTACCAAAGTATTAAATCATTTTTATAACTTTTAGTTTTGTTGAGAGTTTCAATATTTGTGAAAGTTTTTTCACGCTTATTTGTATCTTTTTCTATTGTTTCTAAAAAGTCAAAATTACAAGCCATTATTTACTTTTAGATTTGTTCGGATTTTTTATTATAGACGCATTTGTTTTGGAGTTGACTTGTCGAGGCGTGTATGTTGGTGTAGTTGCAGTTCTTGTGTTTACTGTTTTCGTAGAATTTGTAGACAGGTTAGACTGACATTTTACCATGTGTTGCTGGTGCATGTTATCATCAATTATCTTTTGATGATCATTGTGATCTTCTTTATCGATTCTTGTGTTTACATCAATTATCTTCTGATGATTATTGTGATTCTCATTACCGATTCTATTTATATATGTATCAATTCTTGGTTTTATTAAATAATCAACACTTACTATATATTTTTTTATTTTATTTTTAAAAATTTTGCAGTTTTCACTATCGGTTGCCGCATGGTTACAATTTCGTTTTGTATTTAAAATTACTGAATACACAGTTTACACATTTAAGGTTATCTACACTATCACATTGCACTGTATCATGCTCACCAGCACATATTAAGCAGGTAGTTTTATTCCTGCACTATTTGCTTTTATGACCGAAACCAGCATATTTTTCACATGGTTTGGTGTATATATTGTCAAAAACTCTACATTTTTGATAACCTATAAAAATACTTTTGCTATTTTCCATTATTTGCTTATGAATAACAGCTGGTACTTCAAGAATAAGACTATTTAAATTTGTTTTTTTATTTGTATACATATGCACTGCTTGACATTTTGTGTTGTAGTTTTTTAATTTTTTTTATTATCATCTTGTTCGATTTCTGTTAAATTCATGTTGAAAGTACTTTCGATGCCAACCACTTTAATTTTAGGGTTAAGCAATTGTTCTTTTTCAATCCTGCAGTATTCGGACAATTTTTCTATGAGTAATTTTTCAGTAATATTGACACTGTTTTCATCAACGAAGCTTATAATTATTTCGATTTTATTTTTTATTATTTCTTCGCATGTATGTAGTGTGCTTATTTATTATTTCTGTAATATAATTTTTTATATTAAGATTGTCGTTTTTCTTATTCTTTTCTACAATCAATTTAGGTATGCGTTTGAAAGGAGGTTTTGTACTTGTTACTATTTCCGCAAAAGACTGTGTTTTGTTGACTTCATTCTCTTTACTTTTTTCAATAGCCAGTAACTCTTTAAGTAATAAATTCTTGTCTGCAAGTTCAGAGTTCAGTTGTCACAATATTGAATTTTCTATTTTTAGCTCTTCTGATTCTGTTTTTTCTCCGTGTATTGTTGTATTTTGGTCTTTTATTGATTCATTTTCAATTTCATCTAGTATGTCTTGTCTTACTTGTAACGTGGTGGTTACTATGGCTTATTATCTCGACACTTTACCAAATTTTCTAAATTAATGGGCGCCAGGTAAAGCGCGGCTAACTCGGCACGAGCCCCTTTCCCAGAGGAAGTTCCGTGAAGAGGAAAAAATCAGGAATTAATAAATTTATACCGAACACTCACCAATTTCTCTTTAATTATACTTAAGCTTTATTTCTAATATAAATAAGCACGGTCGCCACAATTTACAATTTCACACAATGAATTTGTCGCTATACAAACATGGCTACGCTAGCCTTCTCACGCGTCCCTCGCGACGACCAAACTCACCACGTCTCCCGAGTTTTCCGAGTCGCGTAAATTTCCCCACACTAATACTTGAATTTAATCCCGGTCCGACACGCACTGATCTTACATAACGGTGTCACACCACCACGGATTTATTCTCCTAAAAACCCCGAGCACATGGCGGCAATATACGACAATTGTTTAATATAATTTACTTGCAAGTGCCGAGGGAAGCTCGACAATTACAGACCACTCACCGTCGCTACTCGGGCGCGTCTCGCGATGTCCTTCCTCGTAGGTCACAAGGTCGCCGGTTAATGTTCACCCAATATCTAGCTCTCAGTGACTACGTCTACGTCGCCGACGGGCGGACGGTCGATGTCTCTCCACGCGGTCTACTACGCTCGAACGGCAGGCAAACTCTCGCTATGTCTATCGTCGCTGAAGGCCGGGCAGTCAATCTCAAAATCGGAGAGGGCGGAAATCTCTTCCAAATTTTTGGCTTTTCATCTCGCACAACTTCAGCTCAAACACTTGTTGCCTCCGCCCTTTTCTTTACGGTGATTGGCCTTGATTTTCCCTAGATGCAAAAATCAAGGCCAAGTCAGCGGTGATTTGAGTCGCTACTTCTCATTGGCTCGCTCCGCGAATGCCGCCCTGTCCACGCAGCGCGGGCAATTATGAATCGCTAGATACACACGCGCGGCAACCCGGCGTGTATATCTATATCGGGCGCTTTCGGTTTTGTCGCTGCCGGACCAACACAGTTGGCAGCGGCGACGTGCGCGCGTCGGCCTACGCTAGGAGAGGCCGGTAGCTTCATGCGGCTCGCGGCGCAGCGGCTGCTAGCTCTCCCCTCTGCCGACAGTCGAGTCGGTATATCTCTCTCTCTCTCTCTCTCTCTCTCTGTCTCTCTCTCTCTCTCTCTCTCGTGGCTACAGCCGAGATGGTGTGCCTCGAGGAAGCCGCCGCTGCCGCTGTGAATCCTCTCTCCTCCCGCGTCTGCGTGCATCGGGAGAGAGGGCGGCCGCGCGCGCGTGTGTGTATGTGTGTGCGCGGGCAGCGGCTCATCATCCTCGAGAGGCGAGGAAGAAAGAGCAAGCGAGAGAGAGAGAGGGTCGCGCGTACAGTGTGCAGTGATGTTGGTGCTGTGCATGTGTGTGTAGACTCGTCGCCGTTGCTCGCTCCGAGCAGTCATCGCTGCGGCGATCAGCTGGTGCCGCTGGTATGGGTGTGTGCGTGTGTGTGCCGGTCTACGGCCATCCTCGGTCGCGACTCCTTATCCTCATTCCCTCAACAAATAAATAACAATCCCCCCATTAATAACAATACTAATTAAATGTGAGAATGCTCGGCTCTGGTGACGGGTGACTGGGTCGTGATTGACTGCCCGTATTTAATATTATTGGGACGTGAAATACACGTCACAAACTCTCCCCCCCTAAACGGGACACACCGTCAGGAGTGGACTGGTTATTCCAATAATCAAACGAGACTCTAATTGGGCCATTGTATCCCATCAACGCGATTCCCGAACAACCCTCGGCACCAGAGCTTTTGCAAAAACAATATATATACATATCTACACTTAAAACTAATCAAGCTGAAAACAACAAAAAAAATGTATTAATACCTCCACCTTACTACTCCCAATCCGACCACAGAGCAACGGCGCTCATAGATCGCGCGACCATAAGGGAAATTATAATATCCTAAATAAAAAAATTCCAAATAAATAAATAAATAACAAGACTTTTAACAACTTACTGGGCATGGGTATGCCTCCGTCACTCCAGGTTTCGGTGGCTAGTAGTTCTCAGGTTATGCCCCTTTGGTCGCCGATGCTTAGGGTCTCGGATGGGTCGCTATTAGCATTGTGGTCGCTAAAGTGATCAGTTTGTTCTCCTTCTACTGGTCGCTTCGATGAATAACCACTTCAAGGTCGCTTGTAAAGAGGAGGTCGCTACTACGGGGCTCTCCCCCTTGGGGGAATATATCTTTTCAATTCGCTCACGTGCACCTCGGGTATTCTTTTATCCTCACCCATATTTAGCCCGTATACCAGCGGAGACTTAACTTCTTTGATGGCAAACGGGCCGTCAAACCGGCCAGCTAACTTAGCCGAAAAACGCTTGTCTTTGTTTGACAAGTGGTGGTTTGCCCTCATTACTAAGTCTCCTACCTAGAATGTCGCCTCCTTCCTGCCACGATTGTAGTATTTGGCTTGTCGCTCCTTTGCAGAATCGATATGCCTGATTACTAGGTCGCGTAGGGCATCCAGTCTTCTTACTCTCTCTAACCAATCTTCAGGGTCGCTACTAATAATTGGTCGCTTTGGCTCTACTTCTCTTCGTAAACTCTTCACCGGCCTTGGGTGTCGTCCATAATTCAAGAAGGCTGGTGATACCTTGGTGGTCGCTTGCATGGCAGTGTTAACTGCATGCCTAAACTCACGAAGATGGGCATCCCAATTCCGATGGTCTTGTTTTACGAAGGTCGCTATCATGGTCTTTAGGGTTCGATTGCTTCTCTCCACTGGATTGGCTTGCGGGTGGTACGGTGGCGTGGTCACATGGGTCACTCCATACTCCTTCAGCGTGGCGGTCAGGTGCTTATTGATGAACTCTTTCCCGTTATCTGTGAGTACGTAGTTCGGCGTCTCCCACCGAAACAAGATGAGCTCCTCTAGGGCACGAGCCACCGACTTGCCATCCGCCTTCCTCAGCGGCATCAGCTCGATCCACCGCGTGAAGAGATCTTTTGCCTAGTAGCCCTAGGGGTCCCGTCTGAGAGGACTTGTGCTTTTGACATTCGAGACAAGCCTGGACGAAGTGGCGCACGTCGTAGTACATGCCTTGCCAGTAGTACTCGCGGGCCACTCGGTCATAGGTCTTCTCAAGTCCCAGGTGTCCCGCGGAGGTGATGGAGTGGCTCTCCGTCATCACTCTCTCACGGTACTCTACTGGGACGACAAGTCTCCATCCTTCTTCTCGAGATGTCACTGGGTCTAATAGGGGGTCGCTACGAAATTTTTACAACATGCCATCTTCAATTCGCCAGTCTGGGAATCGGTGTGGGTGTCTTCGTACTTCTTCCATCCTAGTTACGTATCGCTCGTCCTGTATCTCTTCAAATCCAGCTATTTCCCCTCCATCTTCATACATCCTGGACAACGCATCAGGCACTTTCAGCAGAGTGCCCTTCCGATGGATTACTTCGAAGTCCCACTGCTGCATTTCAAGTGCCCAACGGGCTAGTCGTCCAGTAGGGTCCTTCAGATTACGAAGCCATTGGAGGGCGCTATGGTCGGTGATGGCCTTGAATTCGTACCCTTCAAGGTATGGTCGCAACTTCTTAATGGCCCATAATAACGCCAAGCATTCTCTTTCGGACGTGGTATAATTTCGTTCAGCCGCCGTGAGTACTCTACTCACATATACGATGGGGTGCTCTCCATCATCCCCTTCCTGTGTCAAAACCGCCCCAATCGCCACTCCGCTTGCATCACTCTGGACCGTGAAGGTTTTGCCAAAATCTGGTCTTGCCAGGACCGGAGCTACCGTTAGCGCCTTCTTTAGACCTTCAAAGGCCTCTTGTTGGTCGCTATCCCATTTCCATTATTGCCCCTTTCTTAGTAACTTCACTAAAAGAATTTTCATCTCTGAGTCGTTCTCAATGAATCGCGAGTACCATCCTACCATACCCAGAAATCGTCTCAGCTGCTTAACGGTCTTCGGCGCTGGATATTCTGTCACTGGCGATACCTTTTCTGGGTCTAGTCGCAATCCATCTTTATCAAGGAAGAAGCCTAAGTACGTCACTCTCGAGCAGCAGAATTCGCACTTTTTCCGATTTACTACCAATCCTGCTTCGACCAGCTTCTTGAGAACCAGCTCCAACCATTGGAGATGTTCCTCAAAAGTCTCGGTCGCTATAATGATGTCGTCCAAGTATCCAAACACATATGGTTCATACTGGACGCCAAACAAAGCATCGATCAGGTGTTGGAAGGTCATGGGCGCATTCGTTAATCCGAAGGGCATTTTTACAAATTGCCAAAGCCCTGACCCCGGCACTGCAAATGCTGTAAATTTCTTGCTGCTTTGCTCCATCGGTACTTGAAAATAGGCTTGCTTGAGGTCAATTTTGGTAAAATATTTGGCTTTACGCAATTTGTCCAATATGGAATCCATGCTCCTGATAGGATATGCATCCTTCCGGGTCACTTTGTTGAGGTCGCGATAATCTATACAAAATCTATAGCTCCCGTCTGGCTTCTTGATGATTACCGGGGCGCTACTCCATTCACTTGCCGATCGCTCTATTACTCCACTCCTGAACATCTTCTCTATCTCTTCGTGTACTACTTGCAGAAGTTTGGGTGACATTCTCCTTGGCCGATGTTTGATGGCGGCTGCGGAGAGTACATCTATGTGATGTTCGGTCAGTGTGGTCGTTCCTAAATTTTTCGATGGCGGAGGTAATATCTTGGTCACTAGGTCTTCTATGGCTTTCCGCTGCTCGTCGTCTGCCTCGGTAATTCCGGCGCATTCGGCGTATGCTGGGGTCGCTTCGATTTCCTCTTCGTCCCAAGATTGCTTCCACGGGCCCTCGTTAGTCCTCCACATCCGTCTGCCGTATCTTACATCAACGTCCCATGGGGTGGTAAAGTCCTGTCCAAGTAGAATGTCGTGGTCGCAAGGATCTACGGCTCTTACCGTCAGCTTTCTGGACCTGCCATCCAATTCCATGTTGATGTCCAGATACCCCAATACTTTCTTTGTTCCACCTAACACACTTCTTATAACAGAGTTCGCTGGTCGCAATCGGTCCTTGAACTTAGCCGCTATCTCTGGTCCTGCTAGGGAGACCGTGGCTCCTCCATCAATTAGGGCTCTGTACGGTCTACCACCTAGTATTACCTTCGTGAAGATGCGGTTCTCTGCGCTCATACCTGCGACTTCGACTTCGCCTGGTTCCGGAATCTCAAGTTGGTCGGCCTCCGGCGTACGTAGTACGCTGCTCTCCCCCCCTAGACTAGATGTGGGCACCCCAACATCTAGGTCTGTAACAAAGGTGGAGGGGCCCTCCAACGAGGGAGTGGACACCTGTGACCCTTCCAGAAGGTCAACCGCCTCTCGTACGAGGGCTAGGTGCTCGAAATCCTTCTGCTCGTCAGCTGTTGGATTCAGCGCCGTTACGTCGGACCCTTCGAGGATCGATAAGGTTGTCACTCTTTCGGTCACCCTTTTGCTCTCACGACTCTTTCTATTCTCTACTTTTTTTCTCTCTTCTCGAATTTTGTTGCTCTCACTATTCTCTCTACTCTCTACTTTTTCTCTCTCTTCTCGAATTTTGTTGCTCTCACTACTCTCTCTACTCTCTACTATTTCTCTCTCTTCTCGAATTTTGTTGCTCTCACTACTCTCTTTAATTAATGGTTTTGTGGTCGCTATTGGTGAGGTCTCATTTAATCCTCCGCTGCTTGAAGTATTGCTCCATACTGGGTGGGTCTCCCCATCTGACAATGTGGACTTAATACTTTTAGCTGCCTCGACTATCATCGATCCACTTCTCTCTTGGTCGCTGCTAATTTTCGCGTTCTCTGGAGTCGCTATTCTCTTCTCCTGTATGGTCGATTGGGCGCTATGCTGGCTTCCCTTTATTGTTGCCAGTTTCGTCCCGTTTGCGGTTGCTGAGGAGGTATGGGACTCTTCTGCCTCCCCTGCATCCCGTTTCCCATGGCCTGATTATTTGGAGAAGACTGCCATGCCGGCTGTCTATTGGGACATTCGTTTGCATAGTGTCCCATAGCCCTACACAAGTAGCATGTCCTTTGTGGACATTCTCTTGCTCGGTGCCCTACCGTCTGGCATGTATAGCATGCACCATATACTGGTATATTTTGGGCAGAAGGCCCATTTTGGTCTCTAGTTCCTCTCATATTATAGGCGCCTTGGCCGGTGAATCCTTGGGCTTGACCACCTCTACCCTGAAACGAGTTAACATTCTGGGGAGGAGACCATTGCCAAGCGGGCACAAAACTCGGTCGCAGTGGATTCAGCGGTGTGCTGTGCGTCATCGTTGCGGTCGCGTTGTGTGAGGCTGGCTGTACTGGGGTCGCTTGTACGTTGACCTCAGGCCTTTGATTCTCCTTGGCAGCGGCTACCGCATTTATTTGTTTTTGTTTTATCTTCGCTTTTCTATTCCAATTTCTCTTTCTCGCCGGTTTGGTTGTCGCTGATGTGCTGTCGCTAGTGTCGCTTTCTGGGTTCAATTTCTCGTAGGCTGCCGCTACCTTACGGACTGAGAGTGTCCCAGAGTATGCTGCACCTGGTATGCTCATCTTCTCCTTTGGTGGAGGCTCTTCAAACCGGTCATCTAGTTCTTTCTCCTTTTCCCAAATTCTTCCTAGTTTCTCTATATCCTTGAGCGTCTTGATTTCTTTCCCTGCCATGAAGTGTCGATAGTCTTTCCTCAAGCCCTTGTAGGCATGTTTTACTATTGTTTTCCTGGATGGGGGTCGCTTAAAGTGGTCGACAATGTATTCTACGCAGGATATATAATTGGCAATCTTTTCTCCTTTTGCCATCGATCGGTTCCGTAAGTCCGTCATCGTGTCTTCTTCATCTCTGTGACCCAAATACTGCCTTCTGAATGCTTTTTTTAAAGTCTTTCCATGATTTTAAGTCTGGTCGCTTCGATCGATACCATCTGCTAGCATTTTTCGAAAAGATCGATGGTAAAGCATTCAACAGCTCCCTATCGCTCATGGCTAGGCTTGCTTTGCAATCCTGCAGCCGGTTCAAAATTTCCTCTGGCTCCTTATCTTCCCCATTGAACTTTAGGTTCCAGCTCTGCAATATTTTAACATTCTTCCCCGCTATATCTGCATTCGAATGACTTTTCCTATTTTTTTGTTTCATTTTCTTATCTTCATATTCCGAATCGCTAGTCGATATCGACTGGTTCCGTTTGTGGTCTCTCCTGTGTTTTGTACTTCTTTTATTGTGGTCGCTATCTGAGTCTGATGACGTTGTATTACCGTCGCTACTTGTGGTACTATTACTCGAACTCCTATGTCTACGGTTTTTCACTTTACGGCTATCTCTCTTCTTTACTAATCTTCGGTCTAGTACGCTACTTTCCGAGCTACTCGATGACAGTCGCTTTCGTTCTCCTCTTCTCTGTTTTGATGCTTCGGGTTGCTGGTCTGCTGGCCTGCGAACGGTGTTCACCTTAGGACTCCGAATCTCTGCCACTTCGTGATTCCTGGGTCGCTCTCTTCTCTCTTGAGATCCCCTCGGTTGTCTCGGAGTGTCTACGTAATCCTGTGGGTTTGCTACCGGAGGTGGGACTACTGGAGGTTGTGGCGCGTATACCGGTTCTCGGAGGAGAATTGGTCTATGTTGTGCCATTTTCAGATGTTCAAACTCCTGCAGTAGCCGTTCGTATGGTCCTGCCCCTCGTGGAATGGCATCTTCTTCTCGATTCTCATCTTCTTTGTTGCTCACGTCGCTACTGTCTGTTGAGTTCCCATTTCTTGGGTTACTGGCTATGGGGTCTCTATGTTTTACTTGTCTAATATATTGAATACTGTCGTTCGGGTTTATCCCCTGCAGTGGCGTTTGGCTTTGTGATGTTCCTTTCGGATTGTCACTTCTTGCTAGGGGTCGTCCCCTCTGACTAGTCCCCGGACCGGCCCCGACGTTCGTTGCTTGTGCCATTGCAAGAGGTCGTGTGACCGACGGCGCTGCGGTGGTTGGTATCGAAGGTAACGTTGGTTCCGAAGCCGTTGACGCTGATGTAATCAATTGTATTGGTCTCTGGATCATTGGTACCGCGGGAGATCCCGTACTGGAATCCGGTGATGGATAATTTCCTGTATAATGGAAAAGTGGCTCTGGCAGCCTCCATTGGTAGCCGGTTGGTATCATCTTCATTAGTCCCGGAGTATATGCCAACTGTGTGTGACTTCTCATCGCTAAGAGTTGCGGTGGAAACCCTGTTTGCACTCTTGGTCGTGTGTTTGCAGACACCATCTGCATCGCGAAGCTATCCGCTGGTCCCCGTGTACGAACTGGTGTCGTCGTAGTGATAGTGGTGGTCGCTTTGCTTATCGTTTCTAGCGTAACTACTGGTACATCGGTCGTTTGTTGTTGTGTTGTGACTTCTTGAATCTGCTCAGTGACTGTCTGTCTCTCTTCTTGGCTATACTCTGTTTCTGTGCTTTGCAACTCTACTTCTTTGGTCGCTCTCTTAGGCTTCCTACCTCTTTTCTTCTTTTGAGGTATTTGTTCAAAAGATTCCTCTCGCATTATGGCCGCCGATGTTGCTGGTACTTGATCCCATGGTCTCTCATCCAATACTGTATCCCAATTTATTACTGCACCTGGTTCCACTGTCCTTATACTTGCCCGCAAGAGTCTGTTTTACTAAAAAAAAAAAGAAAAATTTTACTCTTAACTAAATTATAAATCGTTCTTACTAATCGATTTGGGGGTAGTAGCACAGCAAATAATATTTTGTGGAGGTGTTCGCAAAATGAATTTTCCCTATACGGTGGTGTGACTCCTACTCTACTACTTTAAAATTCGTTGAGGAGACTTGAAAAATAGGTCAGAATTCAGAAAATTACACACAATTAATTTATCTATCACTCTAGCTCATTACTCAAATTTCACTAAATCTCCGACAAAGATTTTCTGAATTTGTCTCCTATTTTCCCCACCTTCTCTATTTATCGCTATTATATTCAGTGCGTCGCCGCAGCCTTCCGCTTACACTGGTAATTCGCTATTTTCTTTATATATCGCTACAAGCTTCCTCCAATAACCGAAGAAAACTTTCAATACTCAAAAGAATCCTACGAAAGGTCTCAATTGAAACAAAAATTTTCTTTACTACACACCCAAACTGTGAAAACCCTCAATAAATCGCTCGGAAATTTTCAAAAATATTCAAGAATATAAAAAAAAATCTCTCAAATCCAAAAAAAATTTTTTTTCAACAAAGCCCTTCAAAAAAAATATCTTTGAAAATTCTTAAAATCTCAAAAAAAAACTCTTCCTTCCTTTGGAAAATTCCTCACATAAAAAAAACTTAAAAAAAAATAATTTCGGAATATTCCCAAAATAACCAAAAAAAAATTCTTCCGGAAAATTCTCAAAATCGAAAAATTTTCAAAAAATAATTTCGGAAAATTCCCAAAAATATCCAAAAAAATTTTTCCGGAAAATTCTCAAAATCGAAAAATTTTCGAAAAAAAAATTTCGGAAAATTCTCAAAAATATCCAAAAAAATTTTCCGGAAAATTCTCAAAATCGAAAAATTTTCAAAAAATAATTTCGGAAAATTCTCAAAAATATCCAAAAAAATTTTTCCGGAAAATTCTCAAAATCGAAAAATTTTCAAAAAATAATTTCGGAAAATTCTCAAAAATATCCAAAAAATTTTTCCGGAAAATTCTCAAAATCGAAAAATTTTCGAAAAAAAAATTTCGGAAAATTCTCAAAAATATCCAAAAAAATTTTCCGGAAAATTCTCAAAATCGAAAAATTTTCAAAAAATAATTTCGGAAAATTCTCAAAAATATCCAAAAAAAATTTCCGGAAAATTCTCAAATTGAAAAATTTTCAAAAAATAATTTCGGAAAATTCTCAAAAATATCCAAAAAAAATTTCCGGAAAATTCTCAAATTGAAAAATTTTCAAAAAATAATTTCGGAAAATTCTCAAAAATATCCAAAAAATTTTCCGGAAAATTCTCAAAATCGAAAAATTTTCAAAAAATAATTTCGGAAAATTCTCAAAAATATCCAAAAAAATTTTCCGGAAAATTCTCAAAATCGAAAAATTTTCAAAAAATAATTTCGGAAAATTCTCAAAAATATCCAAAAAAAATTTCCGGAAAATTCTCAAATTGAAAAATTTTCAAAAAATAATTTCGGAAAATTCTCAAAAATATCCAAAAAAATTTTCCGAAAAATTCTCAAAATCGAAAAATTTTCAAAAAATAATTTCGGAAAATTCTCAAAAATATCCAAAAAAATTTTCCGGAAAATTCTCAAAATCGAAAAATTTTCAAAAAATAATTTCGGAAAATTCTCAAAAATATCCAAAAAAAATTTCCGGAAAATTCTCAAATTGAAAAATTTTCAAAAAATAATTTCGGAAAATTCTCAAAAATATCCAAAAAAAATTTCCGGAAAATTCTCAAAATCGAAAAATTTATTAGTCGATTACCCCAAGTGAAAATTTTCTAAGTCCAATTTATAATCCAATAGCTCAAGTGAAAAATTTTCTAAGTCCTACTTATAAATTCCTTAAACACACAAAAAAATAATTTTTCTACTTTACTTAAATTTTTATACGACACAAAAAAAACGTTTTAGTCGCTGCACTTTCGCTGGCTCGGCACTGTGGAAAAAAAAATTTGTCTGATTTTTCCCGAACTCGTTAATGGGCGCCAGGTAAAACGCGGCTAATTCGGCACGAGCCCCTTTCCCAGAGGAAGTTCCGTGAAGAGGAAAGAATCAGGAATTAATAAATTTATACCGAACACTCACCAATTTCTCTTTAATTATACTTAAGCTTTATTTCTAATATAAATACGCACGGTCGCCACAATTTACAATTTCACACAATGAATTTGTCGCTATACAAACATGGCTACGCTAGCCTTCTCACGCGTCCCTCGCGACGACCAAACTCACCACGTCTCCCGAGTTTTCGGAGTCGCGTAAATTTCCCCACACTAATACTTGAATTTAATCCCGGTCCGACACGCACTGATCTTACATAACGGTGTCACACCACCACGGATTTATTCTCCGAAAAACCCCGAGCACATGGCGGCAATGTACGACAATTGTTTAATATAATTTACTTGCAAGTGCCGAGGGAAGCTCGACAATTACAGTCCACTCACCGTCGCTACTCGGGCGCGTCTCGCGATGTCCTTCCTCGTAGGTCACAAGGTCGCCGGTTAATGTTCACCCAATATCTAGCTCTCAGTGAGTACGTCTACGTCGCCGACGGGCGGACGGTCGATGTCTCTCCACGCGGTCTACTACGCTCGAACGGCAGGCAAACTCTCGCTACGTCTATCGTCGCTGAAGGCCGGGCAGTCAATCTCAAAATCGGAGAGGGCGGAAATCTCTTCCAAATTTTTGGCTTTTCATCTCGCACAACTTCAGCTCAAACACTTGTTGCCTCCGCCCTTTTCTTTACGGTGATTGGCCTTGATTTTCCCTAGATGCAAAAGTCAAGGCCAAGTCAGCGGTGATTTGAGTCGCTACTTCTCATTGGCTCGCTCCGCGAATGCCGCCCTGTCCAGGCAGCGCGGGCAATTATGAATCGCTAGATATACACGCGCGGCAACCCGGCGTGTATATCTATATCGGGCGCTTTCGGTTTTGTCGCTGCCGGACCAACACAGTTGGCAGCGGCGACGTGCGCGCGTCGGCCTACACTAGGAGAGGCCGGCAGCTTCATGCGGCTCGCGGCGCGGCGGCTGCTAGCTCTCCCCTCTGCCGACAGCCGAGTCGGTATATCTCTCTCTCTCTCTCTCTCTCTCTCTCTCTCTCTCTCTCTCTCTCTCTCTCTCTCGTGGCTACAGCCGAGATGGTGTGCCTCGAGGAAGCCGCCGCTGCCGCTGTGAATCCTCTCTCCTCCCGCGTCTGCGTGCATCGGGAGAGAGGGCGGCCGCGCGCGCGTGTGTGTATGTGTGTGCGCGGGCAGCGGCTCATCATCCTCGAGAGGCGAGGAAGAAAGAGCAAGCGAGAGAGAGAGAGGGTCGCGCGTACAGTGTGCAGTGATGTTGGTGCTGTGCATGTGTGTGTAGACTCGTCGCCGTTGCTCGCTCCGAGCAGTCATCGCTGCGGCGATCAGCTGGTGCCGCTGGTATGGGTGTGTGCGTGTGTGTGCCGGTCTACGGCCATCCTCGGTCGCGACTCCTCATCCTCATTCCCTCAACAAATAAATAACAATCCCCCCATTAATAACAATACTAATTAAATGTGAGAATGCTCGGCTCTGGTGACGGGTGACTGGGTCGTGATTGACTGCCCGTATTTAATATTATTGGGACGTGAAATACACGTCACATACTTCTTCCTGTTTTTTGCTTTGATTTGTGTAATCAGATATCTTGTATTTTCACTCAGCGAATCTTCATTGGTCTCAAATTTGAGGTTAGTTTCATGACTTTATGATCAGGACATATAACTAGTGAATTACTGATAAAACGTTTTTCACTTATAGCACTGTAACAGGGTCCATGATATACCTTATCACAAATTATACATACAACTGCAGCAATATTTTTTGTACAACACATATTGAAAATAGAGATTTATTGTGACATGTAGGCTCAAGATTGTGAGGTTCTACAACGGTAAAATTTAAGATACTATTAATTATTGATAGCATACAAATTTTTAGAATGATTGCTTATGAACAAAATGTTTTCTGGACTAGTAACGAAAAAAACCTTTTTTGGGTTTAACCCAGGCCTGTCCCCTTAATGTTGTATTCTTGTACAAATACTTTTCTTTATTTTTAGCCGAAGATAATAGTAATAATAATTGAATGTTTAAATAAATAAAATAACAATTAATCCTTTTTAAAAATACTTGCACATAACAAATACGTTTCGTGTTGAGTAACCGCACTTCTCTGGTGTTGACAAAATCTGTATATTATTTAATAATAAACATAATTTAAATTACAAATAAATAAAACAATCATTTATCTTTTGAAATATCTAACGCATCACATTTTATGTTATTGAACTACTATCTCTTAGAGTTCTGATTATATTTATTTATTAGTTAATAATTACATTAATTCTAACTTATGGAAATGTTAAAGGTTACTGAATTATTTACGTATCCCGCCAAACTACGTATAAATATGAAGTAAAGAATTGCGTTTTTCTTCTTGAATTTACGGTTGCTAATATGCAGCAGTTTATGGGACTTTCAATTAAAGATGTTCTTGATTTAAGAGGGTCTGAATGTCAATTAAAAATTCAAATTTCCCGCCTTCATTTTTACCGACCGAGTAGTGACTAATTATTTATAATTATAAAAATACTTATATTTAGACAAAACCTAAACTCTCTAGCTTTTCATTGAGTAGTAATACACCTTCTTACAAAATTTTAGACGTTAAAAACAATAGCACCCTACAATATTATTGGAATGAAATTTCGTCAACATTTCATTCCAATAATTCTTTATCATTTCGTTGATTTTAACGTTTGCAACTTTGTAGAAAGGTATTACTAATCAATGAATGGCCAGCAAGTTTTTGTTTTAGCTAAATATACGTAATTTTGTTTATAAAGTAAATAATGTATGATTCTTTCGGTAATTCAGAGAATTGACTTTCGGACCCCCCTAATATCACCATATGATGGAAATAATATACCGTTATCAAAATTTATAAATGGTTGTTTAGATGCAGAATATATTTTACCAGAAGCATACGAATGTCATTTTGTAAAGTTACTCGAGAGACGAAAATTTTAACACAGTAGATGATGTTCCGACTTCTTCGAAAAAATATTTGGATTAGGTAAAACATTTCATGATTTTATAGGTAAACTGTTCCAAGCGACACGAGGCAAGGAAAACGTTTTAAATTTTACAAATCGTATACGAGACTTAGAAAAAGAGAGTTTAAGAGCAGCAATTCGTGAAAAACGCATCGATAATAAAGAAAGTTTCAAAAGAAACTAGAAAAAGATAGTCTAAAATTGTTTCTACGGGGTCTACGTTAGGAAATAAAGCTTCAGATGAATACACATAATAATTTTAATAATGCACGAGAACAAGCAATCGAAATCGAAAGAGAGTTTAACTAGTTAGATATTCAAAATGAAAAATCATATAATAATAATAGATGCGGGTTAAATATTGAAAAGGTTTATCAAAATGTTTATTGCACTCAATCATCAAACATTAATGTAATTTGTCAATTTTGTGAAGAGATTGGCCATGAGGCTATAAATTGTATTAAATTTGCTTTCGACTGTGACTTAAGTCAATATCGTACATTATCACATAATAATTTTCTAAGTAATAATACTGATTATTGTACTTTTTCAGATTCGGACAATAAGTTACCACAGAACACTACTAAATCAAATACTTTTAGAAATATAATTCTAGTAGAAATTATTATAAATTAGTAAAATGCTTTTATTGTGGCAACAATGAACATATTAAGCCAAATTGCTATAAATGGAATCGAAATATTCAAGGGAACATGTGAAACTGATGCGTCCTCGTTTAGCCGGACGTAAAGGAGATCAGCATAAATTATCGTTCGAATACTTTAAAAATACACTCGATACAAAAATTGATTTAGATCTAATACATATATCTTCAGTAATTGATATTTATATTACTGATTTTAACAAAACTCTAAAATTTACATTAAGTATAGAATCAGAATTTAATTTCATAACAATATCACAGACTTCGTCTTTTATATACATAAATTCAAACGAAATTCTTAGCATACGCGGTACACTATATGTACCAATTTTTACATTAGGAACGATTTTTGTGAATGTTCAAAAACAAATAATTAAGTTTCAAGTTGTGAACTCTGCTTTTCCAATTGAAGAAGTAGGGATTTTAGGGCGTGAATTTTTCCGTAATACAGATGCAATTATAAATTATGATGATTATAAAAGTGTCTTGAGTTGAGTGAAAAAAAAACTTCCATTTCTTGATAGTAGTGAGTTACTTACAAATAATGACCAGGAATATATGAGTATTGTTAATACACTACAAAAAAATAAATGCAAAGTAACAGAGGCGCCCCCCTCAAAATCACGACCTTTACCTATTAAAATTTCGAGGGAGATAAGAGATTCGAATGAAATTATATTTAATCGCGACGTCAAATATTTATTCAATAGTTCACTTTTATTGCCTTATAAATATTTTCGCACGTAATATTCAAATATTATAGAGGATTTTGTCAATGTTTTCCATATTTAATTGTTTATAAGCACCTCATTGAATATAGCCTTCAGCCCTGGACCTCATATTTATCGGATACAGTCAGGGACAAATTACTAGTCTCTGTATACTACTCAGACAAGACGGTAGAGTGAGTTTTCATCTGCTTACTGGTCAGCTAATCAGTATACTATTGTTTGCTCCCTTGCGGATGATCTCATGTGCTTTGCTGGAATATTGGATGTTCTGAGCGATATTTCTTTGCACCTCAGGTTAATAAGGTTCGTTCAACCTGCAAATTCACTATTTAATGGATTTTGTGGGTTAGGTAAATGTTGCACATACATTGCTAATGCTTACTAGTTTTGCTGTTTCTTTTTCTTATTTCGCTCCTCGTTGATAAATTTATGTACATAGTTTGTGTGTGAAATTGATAATAGCTGCTTGAAATTGGTTAATTTTATGGTTTCAACGAGGACAGAAATTTTGTCTGATGCTGGAGATTGCTGATTTCTTTCATTTGTTGTTGCTGCAATTACTTTTCTAAGAGATAACCTCACTTTGTTGGGGCTGGAAACTAATCATTAGATTGTACTATACTATCTTTATATTGATGTATTTCATTTACTTTAGTCGTAGGTGCACTTTTCAGACCTGAGCTAATTAACTATAACTCTAGGTTTAATTTAGCGTTGCTTCACTCACGTTTTCGGAGTTTTCATTCGATAAATTCAGTTCATTAAGAAAAATGGCTACAGTAGAGAAACATAGAAAGCTTATACAAAGAATTAAAACTATTATTCTAATTTTGCAAAAACTGGACAAGCTAAAATGACTAAAGGGGCATGAATAACTCGAATGAATCAACTTGAGGATGTTTGGAAGGAGTTCTACGATAATCATGAAGCTTTGTGTGATGATCCGAGGCAGGTACCGAGGACATCTACTTCAAGAATAATGAATTCTCGTTAACAGAAGAAATGTATTTGGTGCGCTTTGGTTTATTCAAAGAATACTTAGAGGGTTTACAGGGTTCTTCTACCTTCTGGTTCCCATGCTCCAGTCGACGAGGCTACAGAGATTAAAAATTTTAGTGAAACTAAACTTCCTAATGTTGAATTACCTACGTTCTCAGATCATATTAAGGAATAGGTAAAGTTTCGTAATAAACTTGAGGATATGATAGTTAAAAGAAAAACTGTAGCTAACGTGTTTAAGGTGTACTATTTAACTTATGTTTTGAAAGGGAAAGCCCTAGCGTTGCTGGAAGAGGTTTCAATTACTGGGAGTAATTTTGATAAATCATGGAAGATGGTTAAAAGTCATTACAACAATAATCGTCTCTTGATTACGGAGCTATCTTCTAAATTATTCTCGTTGAAGGCCATGGAGACGGAAAGTGCTAAGGAGATAACTAGGATTCTAGAAACCCAAAGTTCCTAATAAGTCAGTTTTCTTAGTTTAGGAAGGAAAAAATAATTTTACTTACTTACTTCTACTTGTTCACTTTGTGGTGGCAACCACTTTATTATGAACTGTGAGGCTTTCAAAGCCAAATTTCCATTGGATAGAAAATAAATTGTAATTAATAAGCATTTATGCTTTAATTGATTGTCTCGTCATCGTGTAACGAATTGTAAGATTATAAAATGCTGCCAATATTGTTCTGGTCGGCACCATAGCTTGCTGCATTATTGTGGTGAAAATCAGGTGGTGAAAAATTCTGTGAACACTTCAAATGAAGTTCAATTGGTTTCGAATTCAAATAGTGTAAGTGGCAGTACTAACCACTTATCTGGTATTATTCTTCAAATTTCTTTATAAAATAATGATAATTCAAATGACGTCTTATTAGCTACGACCTAGGTATACATTCAGACCGTAAATAATAGAGAAACGCTAGCTAGAGCATTGGTTGATCAAGGAGCGCAGTCGTCCTTCATCTCTGAAGAGTTATGCCAGAATTTAAGATTGAGAAGGCATCCAGTAAGAGTGCTAATTTCAGGGGTAGGCGGGGATGAGTCATTTATGTGCAAAAGCAAAGTTGAATTTGCCATTAAACCCTACTATACTTCTACTTATTGCTGTGGGTATCTGCCTATGTTATTCCAAGAATTATATCATATAATCCCTTCGATAGGAAAGCTGCAGATTGGAAGTATCTACAAGGACTTACACTGGCAGACCCTCACTTCAGTCAACCTGGCTCTATCGATGTACTGCTTGGTACCTTTAGTCGAGGAGGGACTAAGGAAAGGAGACCCGAGCAGATCACCAATAGCCACAAGGACGCTGCTTGGATGGATAATTTCTGGATTCGAAATTTGCTAAGATACCTCGAGTCTCTGTCAACCTGTAATCGAACGACATGGAACTCAACGCCTTGTTACGAAGATTTTGGAAAATTGAAGAGCTACCAGCTCAAGGTAAAACTCTAACTGTGGAGGAGAAGGAGTGTGAACTTCAGATTACCAAAGAACTGTGAATCGAAATGCGGAAGGTCGATATGTAGTAAGACTACCTATTAAATTTAATTTTCCAGTATCGGCAGGACTAGGTGATTCATATTCAGCAGCAGTTCGTATGCTTAGGAGTATTGGATAGGTGAATCGAACGACATGCTAAGCTGAAAGAAGCCTATCTGAGTCAATGCTTGATTATCTATTTTTAGGTCACATAAAGCGAAAGACGACAGCTGATCCAGAGTTCGATAAATGCTTTTTCCTTCCACATCATGGAGTAATCAAAGAAAGTAGTAGCACTATTAGATTACGTAAGGTCTTCAATGCTTGTCTCAAAACTAATTTAGGTTCTTCATTAAATGATTTCTTACATGTTGGTCCGAATTTGTTGCCTGAATTGATCGATTTGGTATCAAAATGGTGTTGCTCTCCATTTTGTCTTTTCAGCCGATATAGAGAAAATGTTCAGGCAGATATGGTTGAATGAACTTAATCAATATCTGCAAGCTAGTGTCTGGCGAGAGTCTACTATGGAGGAGATGCTGGTATATTTTCTAACTACAGTTACTCTTGGGTTTGCTTGCTCACCTTTTTTAGCTATTAGGACACTGAAACAGTTGGCAAGGGACGAAGGAATTGAACATCCACTCGGCAGTTAAATTCTCGAGGAAGAACTCTATATGGATGACGTACTTTCAGGTGCTTATACTTTAGAGGAGGCTAAAGCTAAGCAAGCAGATGTTCTCAATCTGCTTTCCAAAGGTGGGTTAAAGCTTCAGAAATGGTTAGCTAATATTGAGTCATTAATCGATTGGTTACCAAAAAACGTATTGGCTTCCGAAAATACTCTTAAAATGGATTTGGGATTTTCTGTTCTTGGTATTACTTGGTGTCCATCTGAGGATTACTTCTAATTTAGATTAAAGTTGGAACCTATTTCTGGTCCAGTCACTAGACGGAACGTTCTTTCAAGAATTTCTCGTTTGTTTGATGCAATGGAATGGATAACTCCAGTTAATATTGTTTTCAAAATCTTTCTGCAGTCTCTGTGGACCTGTTGCAAAGATTGGGAGTCTATTATACCTTCCAATCGAATTTAATATTTTACAAAATAGCATTCTTCACTTTCAGTAGTTACTCAAATTCGAGTTCCTCGTTCGATAGGCATTCAACCTACTAAACAATCTTATGAGATTCATGGCTTTGGAAATGCATCAAAGGCGGCGTACGCTGCTGTAGTCTGATATCTATAGATATTCAGGTTACTTTGTTTAGGGTTAAAATAAAAGTGGCGCCTTTAAAAACTCTATCAATTTCTCGATTAGAGCTACGTGCTGCGCATATTCTTGCTAAGTTAACCCGTCACTATGTTGACAATTTGAAACATCTTGCTGTTTTTGTTCATTTTTGCTCTGATTCAAAAGATGTATAATATTGTTTAAGAGATATACCTTGTTACCAGATGCTTTGATGTTGCTTCAAGAGATATGACTGCTGGTGAATTAGCTGAGAATGATTTATGGTAGAAGGGTCCAGCACGTTAATCGGCGAACGCAACGTTGTAGAATTGTACTAATGATTTAGACCCAATTCAAAGTAATTCTGATTTGTTGGAACAAGCTAAATGTTCGAACATTATGATCGTTTCCGAAGAGGATAGCAAGCCCTCTGTGTGGGATTTAGTTGAGAAATATTCATCAATGAACAAATTGAGTCGAATCACTATATATATTCTTAGATTTATTCGTCATTATTAGAAAAAGTATTATTTAAGAATAGAACTTCTGTAGTTTTTCTTAATTTCCCTCTACTTACTAGCGTTGAAATCAAACAGGAAGAAGATAGATAGGCTAAACTCATCTGGAGTTATTTGACGCAGCGAGTATTCTTTGGTACTGAGAGGAAACTTCTTCAGGAGGAGAAAAATTCGTTCTTCACGTCATCGTGGTTATAAATCCTACAAAGGATATATAGTTGTATTTGTCTGTATGAGCACAAAAGTAGTGCATTTATTCAAGCATCACCTCAAATGAGTGGTAGGCGAGACTAAATTAACTATTGATGAATTTTCAACTTTGTTGTACCGAATTGAAGTTTGTTTGAATTCTAGACCTCATCTGCCTCTGACCGATGATCCGACCGATCTCTCAGTTCTAACACCGGCTAATTTTCTAATTGGAGGTCCATTATTTCTGTTCTTAGAGCCACGCATCATAAAAGAAAACGTACCACCATTAAACAGATAGCGTCGAGTGACTCAACTGTCAGCACCTTTGGGATCACTGGTCTCATGAATATTTACAACACTTACAACGACAGGTGAAATAGACTACACCACAGCCGTCTTTTAGAGTTGGGGATCTCGTCCTTCTACGTCATGAAACTACACCACCATCACGCTGGCTATTAGCCACAGTCACTGAGACGCACGACGGCATGGATGGGCTAGTGCGCGTCGTCATCGTGCGCACCGCCGCAACAACTTTGGGCTTTGCAAAAACTACTAAACGACAGCTCTACAGATAATATTAACATATTGTAGCATAGACAAGAAATTAAAAAAATAGCTACATTAATATTTAAATTCACAACAATACATGCTAAATTTGATTTAACCCTTAGCGGCCACACGGGGTAACTAGTTACCCCAGGCTCAGAAAAAGTGAAATTGGAGGTATAAAACATTTAAAACATTTGACCAGTTTTTAGAACGCCATCTATAAATTGACCGATAAAAATCATTAGAAATATTGAAGAACACTTCAACAAACATGAAACAATCGGTTACAAGTGTTAAAATACCCATATGTCTTGTACAACTAGGTTTTTCAGCGTGGGGTAATGAGTTACCCCATATGGCCGCTATGTGGCCTGGCTGAGGTGTGGCCCTAAGGGTTAATAGAAACAGAGTTGAGAAAAATGTTAAGTCACTTCTGCTTTTATTTGGAGAGTAATAAAAATATTAAAGCAGGCAAAAAGTATTTTGAAGTGAAAGAAATCAGGAAGTCTGGCATCAGAGACGAGTAAATTGCAGATGAGGCAGAGAGCCCCAAAAGGGCGCGCAAAGGCAGTAAAAAAATACGCTTTGCCTCGACCACATATTACGGGAAGAGACAGCCGAGATCGAAAGGCTTATAGACAGTTTTAGTGACATGTTTTAACTAGAGGGCGAAAAACTTTCCACTACCTCTATCTTTAAACAAACAATACCTACCACTGACGAAATTCCAGTAACCACGAAGCAATACAAATTGCCACCCGTGCACAAGGAAGAAATTCAAAGGCAGGTGGCCGAACTTCTCGAAAACGGAATAATCGAGCCTTCAACCTCTTCTTATTCTAGCCCATGTATTTCAGTACCAAAAAAGGACGACTTACAAGAGAATAAGCAACATCATATGGTAGTAGATAATCATAAACTTAGTAGTAAAACGCTAGATGATCAATATCTGCTGCCAAATATTACAGAAATTTTAGACCAATTGGGCGGAGCTTAATACTTTTCAGTTTTCGATCATAAATCAGGCTATCATCAAATTGAGATAGATGAACAATATCATCACAAGGTCGTGTTCGTGATATGCGACGTTCTTTATCACTTAAATAATCTCGATTACACTAACGAAATCATTATATAAAGAACTCTTTCGTTTTATAGATGACATAACTGTATATTCTAAAACATTATCGGAACATATTCATAGATTAACTAATTGATTCGAGCAATTGTGCAGAAGTAACTTATTTGGGACATTTAATTTCGCGAAATGGCGCGCGCCCGGATCCGCGAAAATTATTTTCAGGATATTTCAGGCGTTTCATTCATAATTTCGCGAAGTGCACAGCCGATGACTCATTTGTTGAAGGACGATGTCGAATTTAGCTAGACAAAAGAGACCCAAGACACTTTTGAATTTTTGCGCAATAAATTATGCGAACACCCAATTCTCTCAGTGACTGATGTGTTTACAACGGGAACAATTAGTCATAACAATGTAGTCGCGTATATATCGCGAGTTCTCACGAACGTTGAACAAGGGTGGGACACGTTTAACAGAGAGGGTTTAGCCGTAGTATATAGCATAAATCATTTCGGGCCATATTTCTTTGGAAAAAAATTTTCGCTTGTGACGGACCACAGATCCCTAGTGTGGCTACAAACGCACAAAGATCGAAACTCTAAAATCACACGCTGGCGGTTGATTATCAACATTATCACCCGTCTGAGAAAGTAGTAAGGATGCGGAGAAGCAGCCGCCACCATTTACGATTAGTAACAATAGGCCACAGGAGGGGGAGAGTAGCTCGACCTATACCGCATCGAAGCCCTTAGACAAGCGAAGGGGGGGGGGGAAGAAAGAAAAGACACGTGAGGGCAGGAGTGAGCCGATGCACAGCGACGACGAAAACGAGGAATGTTTTTTAGCTGGGAATGAAAATTTACAACCACCCGCGAGTACCCCTTTTTACGAAGTCACTTGCAGGGAAAAGTTATTTATGAGGAGGGACAACTTCGTATATTTTGTTACAACTCAGGATGAGCCGTGTAACGAAGGGGATAGGCAATAAAAAATGCAGGGGAAGCTTCCGCGATTTAAGGATATAAAGATAGGGGTACCAAGTATAGTAAAAGCTAACACTAAAATACATATAGCTATGCCTTTGTGCGACGAAAAAATTGTCGTTCAAACTATAATAAGTCAGAACATTGATATGTTATGCAGCAATTTCAATAATTTATTAGTAAATATACATTATACAATCAGTAAGTGTAAGAAAAACAGACCGAATCGAGAACTTAGAATGGCAATTTATTATTAATAAACTGCGAAGCCTATTCACTAATAATAATATTAAATTAATAGTGTGTTTAGGCTTAATTTAGTATCCTTTACAGGAGGATCGGAATAGAGTAATTCTGGAAGCGCATTGCTCAATAATAGGAGGATACAGGGGGGTAACAAAACCTATAAACCCATTAAGCATCATTTTTATTGGGAGAATCTTAAGGATGACGTACATAATTTTATTCGTATATGCTTAGATTGTCAGTTAAAAATATTAGTTAGAGTCAGAACGCGATTACCTATGGTAATTACCGACTCGCCGGCAACTTGCATGGAAAAATCAGCTATGGATATAGTTGGGCCACTGCCAATAACGTCGCGCGGAAATGAGTACGTACTAACTTTCTAGGATTTACTATCAAAATTCGCAATTGCTGAACCACTGGTAACCACAACTGCAATATCAGTAGCAAACGCGCTAATAAAAACGGTAATTTGCGTGTTCGGGGCGCCACGGTACTCACAGATCAAGGTACCAATTTTCTTAATAAATTAATGCAAAGAGTATCTAGACGATTTCGCATTAAGCAGGCAAAAACGATGGCTTTTCACCCGCAGTCGAACGGCTTTCTAAAATGATCTCACGTGAGTCTTATAGCACGCACTGATTTATCTCTAATAAAACATAATGCTGCACAATTTGTTAATTGCAGTTAGGATGAAAGGTGTACAGTGAATTTCACTTTTTACACATAACCAACTTAATGAATTGGCACTTACACATAATAACTTTACACCATACCTGTAATACTACATGGTAATTTGTTTCGCCATTCTATGTTACTCCTTATGCTTTTAGAACAGTGTATGTCTTGCTCTCTTGCTATTTTTGAAGCACGCAAAGAAAACTACAGCAACGTGACGCGAGCAAAATTTGTAATTCTCGTACATACAGGGGTAAATTAAAGTTTTATTACACTATCGGATGAATCTCTGCAATTCCGAAAATTATTTATTTTTATGTCAATCTTACATTCATACTAATAATTTTTGTCACACGACTAAATGGGTAAACAACGTTGTCTCTTTCTTAAATAACATAAATTCATATTTACAGATGAAATGGGAGTTCTTCTACAGCGTACATTTCACCAGAATTATTCAATAGATATTTGTCTATTCACAGTAAAATTCTGAATTAACAAAATTTAGAAGGACAATCTCACCATAACCTCACAATCATTACATCCAATTGCATCCTAAATCTTGAGATGTACGAACATTATATCAGTATAATCCACATAAGAGTGTAGATAAAGACATTTTTTGTAACACATGGACGATTTTCGTGCTTTTTCGTGCATTTCAAGCGGACAAGAAGTGACCGTTTACCGACCGGCGACAAAAATGTTCTTTACCGACCGCCCGAACGGGCGGTAAAGACTTTTGAGCTCACTACAGCATGCGTGCGTGCGCCCGTATTACAGCGCACGGTAAAGACTTTTAATTAATAAATTAGAATTAATTAAATTATTTTATCTTTCATTTACCTGAAAAACTTTAATATACGATAATAATTATAACGTATGTGTACATATGTATATCTCTATGTGTATATATGTGTGTATGTGCATATATATATGTGTGTGTGTATAAATCAATGTATGTGTAGGTATACATATTTCATTTCTTAATAGAACAAGACGACAGTTACACCGTGTCGAAAAATGGCCACATCTTGTTCCGTTTGATAGACACATAAAACCGCAAAAATCAATACATGTGTCACATAAAATACGGTGTGCATCATGGGCGAGAGGCTTGTTCCGCCCTTGTGTGTTTGGTGCTGAGGCTGTCAAGGTATCTGACTTCTACGTTTGTCTTAGGTGTCAGGGTCTTTATGACCCTCGATGTGCCCATTACCTTCCTGATGAAGTTTCCTATAGTCCCCAACTCCTGGTTCTTGCTTTTTGTGCCCAACTCTACCAGGACGTCGCCAGCCCTGATTTTCCTGATACACTTAATATCAGTCGTTGGACACTCTGCTGTGACTGTACCGCGGACTTTTAAAAGAACGTCCGCGTAGGTGACTCCATCGCTCGGTCGGATAAGGACAGCCTTTGGATCGTTTCCTAGGCGTTCTCTTCCTCCTCTTATTCTTCTTTTGAACAGCCTCGCTTCTCTTGTCCGTCGATGTCCTGGCTATCAGTGTCTTCTTTTGTTGCAACTGCTGCTGCAGATGTTGTCGCAGCTACTGTCGCTGTTGTTGGTGGCGCTGCAGCTATTGTTGTTGTGTCAGCTGCTCGAGTTGTCTCAGCAGCTGCTGCTGTAGTTTCTTAGCTGCAGCTTTCTGCTTTTTTGATAGGACCGTCTCAAAACCGGCGATCTCTGAGGGCCCGGTGGCTCTAGCCTTCTTGTCAATAACTGAAGACTCAGCACTATCGGAGTTGCCGTCTCACTATCGCGCCCTCTTATTTTGAGGCCGCTGGCTTGAGATAGCCGCGGCTCCCAGAGTGTCAATCGCGCTGTGCTTGATGTCGGTATTGACACCAGGCTGCCTCTCCAAACCTTTTCTCATCTTTTTCAGGAGTTCGTCCACCTTCGTCACGAACTTCTCGACTGTTCTTATCTGCGGGCGGCTGAGCTGTTGTTTGGCACCCGGCCAAGTGTGTGAAGGAAGCTGCGCCACTACCACCATTGCTTCCTCGCAGATTTGGAATTTACCTGTATTGGGACATTTTCTTTCTTGATTGTTTAACCAGTGCATCATGCGTAGAGAGGCGAGCCGAAATAGCTGGAAGCGGGTGTACCCTTGGATACTTTGATCCTATCCCAGTTCCCTGAGGCCCAGCATTCGTTTTCCCGGTCCCGGAATACACGGACGGACCAGGGCTCGCCCGGAGAAACAGCGGTTTCAATTCCCCTGCATCCCTCGGCAGAGCTAAGCTCACAGACCGTGACCGTGACCGTGACCGAAACCGCGACCGTGACCGTGACCGCGACCACGATCGTGAGCCTGACCGTGACCGTGACCGGGACCGTAACCGTAAAAGTAACCCGGCGCTGAACTTTCAAGGAGGGGACGAGTCATATCTAGCCATTTCATAGTGGATGATGCAACTGAACTAACAAGGAGACATTGGGAATTTCGGATCCTGGATTTTGATGAAACTCTCAGAGGTCGCTCATTTTATAGTAAAAATAGGGTATGTAATGCCTTCTAGGCCAATAAGCCTTCTGTCAAAAGTTACAGCTACTTAAAGTTTCAAATTTAAAGTATATTTAATAATAAATGTAATATACTATCACTTTTTCATTAAGGCGCATAGTCATACCTTTATATCTATCTCCATTGACTTTCTTGTCACCACATGCAAAATAATATACGTTATTTTATTAAAAAGGACCATTATCTGGTGTAGCTTATATTCATAAACAAGAAGGAAACGCAGAAATCCAATTAAAAAATAAAAAATTGCCATAACTTCTCATAAACGCTTATCTTTTTATAATGATATTTATCCACAACATACCAATAACCTTTTTTCTATGTTATTCCCTTTTCCTGTAGGTTAAGAAATTTGTAAATACTATGCTCTGATAATTCTAATGATATGACTTGAAAATAGACAACAAATTTTTGTGAAACATACACAAATCTAAAGTTATTCGTTAAAATCCGGATTTATAAACTTACACAGACCTTTTATACTTGATATAATAGTTTAGTAATGACTTAACATTTCCTTTACTTGCAATAATTTTTATCATAGATATTTGTTTTTATAATTAAATATTGCTGCCAGCGTATATCAACCCCAACAGGTATTGAAAACCAAAAGTTTTTCAAAAATATTGATTTAATTAAATTTAATCATTATATTGCAGATAACTTGAGATCTCGTCACCTTATACATATATACCGATATAATTATATCTTATTGTATATTCGAATTACCTTTTTTACCATTTTATTGACTATTTATATAGTTACCTGAAAACAAAAAATCATAACATAAACTTGTTTCATGCATGATTATCGTTTATCAGTTATGCCACAATTCATAAACGTTGTTCTTGTGGTCTGCTGGAATGAACGGGTATTTCTGCAATAGATTCGCAGTTTTTATCTTTTTGAGGGCTTCAAGCAAAAATGAACAGCTATAGTTACAAGAACACTGACAAAATATAAATAACATTCGGTAATATATCAATATATATAAGGAACAGGAACAGATACAAAAAAATGAGAACTTGTATCCTATGTACATAAATATATTACCCAATGTTATTTTTGTCACTGTGCCTATAATTGTAATTGTTCCTTTTTGCATATAACGGGCCTTAGATAGACATTATTATTATTGTTGGTGTACTGTGATTCCGTTTCTGTTCCTCTATGATAAGATTTAAACTCTATGTTCATTTTTCATGGTTCTTGTTAAACAATAGAAATCGATCTAAAGGAAACGGACAGTCTATGTTGGTCTATGCTCTAACTAGGAAATAATAGTCTATGGACATTATTTCTCCGATTTTGATATCGGAGCCTCATTATACATTATTATAAAACAGAAAAGCCAGAATTTGTTGATTAATTTTACAAACATTGTTAAAACCAATAATAAATACTTATTTATAGGAAAAATAAGATTAATTTTTCACTGTATTTTTGCATTAATATTCATTAAATCCTATAAGACTCTAATGTCGAAAACGAAATAATGGTCATAGATGACATTTTCTATAGATTGATTTGGCTTATTCTAATGAAAGCCTGAGTAATTCGCTATGTTAAGCGTGTTGGGCGACGCACAGTGGGATAAATCGCGATTTTTCATTTCAAAAGTCTGGATTCAACTGGATTTTCAAGTAAAACACATTCTGCGACCGAGGTTTTGTAGGTTTTTGTCTCTAGTTTAAGGATCGAAGTCCCTTAAAAGTATTCCATTGTATAAAGAAACCACCCCCGCTTAAAAAGTATGTTTGAATTTACCGAAAATTTTGAAATATTAGAGTAATGACTGAATAATCCGCACGAAACTATGTATTCAGTGACTAAAATTTAAAGTAACTTTAATAATACAAATGAAATAGTAGGAATACGGATTTTTAAATAAAAACCGAAAACCATAAACAATGGTTAGTCCGATAAAAAGAAAAATCATGAAAATCTCGATTATGGCATAAAATTAAAATGTTTGCTTTGCTGATTACTTTCAGATACATATGTGTGTGCGCGACGCCCAACTCGCTTAACGGGTAACGCCATCTGGCTCGCTAAAAAATGAGCCCTTTTTCGTAATTTTTTGTGGAGCAATGAGTAGGTTGGTAGGAAAACTGTTAATAAGTGGTTATAAATACTATGACAATAATTTTAACTAATCCAGCCAAGATTATTGCGCAGCACATGCAGGCTTTAACATTAGTTTTATTCGAGACTTTAAATAAATCGTACACGGGAATTTAGGGTAATATTATGAACACTGGTGGTTTATTCAATTTAGATACAAGTATTGAGCGCCAGCTGCGCGAATTCGCAGCACGATTTTACAAGTGTTCTACCGACACATAGAATTATTTATACAATTAACTAACTACGGTGAGCACGTGGTACGGTGGGAAACGGTAAATGATCGGGAGGGGAAGAAGCTAAGTCTCAGGGACGCGAATTTAACTAATATACGGCAACGAAATACACGTGGGAAGGCGGCGACGCGATGCTCGACACGCACGCGGCGCTTGCTTTACAAAAAGTTATCTATGTAAATATGTATATGGATATGCACTAAGCACAATAATAATCTGTGCAACTTACTCTTTTATTCGAATCTGGTGTGGCCTCCTTCAACGATACAAGTTGGTCGGCACATACGGTATACGGTTATATATATATATATATATATATATATATATATATATATATATATATATTCGCGAGCGGAACAAGGGGTTTGATATTCGCACGGAGCTGATACAAGAAAAACCGAAGCGTCTGTGTACGTGGCTCAGTACCAAGTGGACGAGTTGTCCCTTTGTTCCCGCATCGTTACACTCGGGTTTCGGTAGTGCGGACCGAGCCCGCCTGAGGGCGCAGCGCTGCCTTCGGCGGACTGGATTCTAGGATACTTAGAATTTTATTTGGGACTTGGGACTAAGTGTACATCAATTCTAAGACCCTAAAGCATCATTTAAACCAACAAAAAAAAATCGAATTTTTTAAAAAGCCACAGTGGCGTTACCCCATAAGGCTCTTTATTTATAACGATTCCCGAGATCAACAAAATCGACCTTATAATCGTTAAAAAATACTCCAAGGAATAACATCATATTAGAGCTTCGTCTCTAATTACATATCTTTATTTATAGTCGTCACTCAATACTTGGTGTTACTGTATAAAATATGTATTTGCTTCCCCTGTTCGGAAAGAGAGAGAGTAGGAGAGTGAGAGTAAGAGGTTAAGGAGGTACTGAGCGTCTCGCCGCAGCGGATAAGATTGTTGCCGCTGCGTAGGCGTGCGTGCACGGCGATCGCTGAGGATCGTCTGGGGCCATTTTTTCTCACCATCGATCACATAAGTGTTCGATAAAAGGTGAGAGCTACGGGCGAGAGGGGCGGTTGCCGTCTCGCGGACGGTTCGCCACAGAAACGCTCGGCAGCGGAAAACATTGGAATATTTAAGAAAAAAAGCGACTCTCGATCCAAGCAGGGGAAGTAAAATAAAAACGATTACTGCTCACTTTTCGTTCGTCTGTCGAAGCGACAACAGTTCAAGAAACCGAAATAATTATATTCTTTATATTTTAAATTTATATTTGTTTCTTGTCAATTTAAGTATATATTTCAAAGTTATTGCTATCGATTTCTTTGTGTGCGAAAACTACAAATCAGTAGTTACATTTTTTTGGTGCCGAAACCCGGGATTGCTTATTAGTAAACCGATCTTGCGCAAAATAAATATTTGATGGCAAAAAGAAAAAATCAGCAACCTCCAGCACGGATTCCTAGGAAGCGGCTACGGAAAGTGCAGGATATACCACTACAACAAGGTCTCCCAGCGGTGCCGCAAGCAGCAGCCGCAGAAGCAGATGCAGTTCAACCTCCGCTGATTCCCCCAGCAGCGGCGCAAGGCGCACCGCCATTAGGGATTGATGTGCCAGCAGGACAACGACGCCCGCCACACCAGCAAGCAGCAACGGCGTTCGGCGCACCGCCACAAGGAGATGATGCAGCGGCAGGACAAAGACGTGCGCCACGCCGGCAAGCGGCAGCAGCACTCGGCGCACCACCTCCAGAGGTTGATATGCCGGCAGGGCAACGACGCCCGCTTCGTGTACCAGCAGCAGCGGCGCTCGGCGTACCGCTACCAGGAGGCATTCTAGTGGCAGGGCAGCGACGCCCGCCGCGACCACCAGCAGCAGCGACGCTCGGCGTACCGCCACCAGGAGGCATTCCAGCAGCAGGGCAACGACGCCTGCCACGACTACCAGCAGCAGCGGCACACGGCGCACCGCCACCCGGAGGCATTCCAGCAGCAAGGCAACGATGCCCGCCGCAACTACTAGCAGCAGCGGCACTCGGCGCACCGCCACCAGGAGACAATGACGCGGCAGTGCGTTGACGCGTGCC
This sequence comes from Gastracanthus pulcherrimus, assembly GCA_949152435.1. Taxonomy (NCBI): domain Eukaryota; kingdom Metazoa; phylum Arthropoda; class Insecta; order Hymenoptera; family Pteromalidae; genus Gastracanthus; species Gastracanthus pulcherrimus. The sequence continues at coordinate 53,751,421 of OX424575.1, read as the reverse complement.
GCGATATAGAAGAGCAGCGGCTCCGGCAGCTTTGCAAGCAGCAGCTGAGAGCGACCAGTTGCCTGAAGCAGACGACGCGGCTGTAGTTGCTGACGGTGACTATGATGCTGACGAGCTTCGTTTCGAGCAAGACGGAGATTATTTGAGCTTCGAGTCACTTTCAGCCGTCGACTTCTCTGAAGAAATCCCACCATATGCGTATCATAATGAGTATAACCCTAATTATAACGAACAGATAGAAAATATTAATTATCATAGTACTAGACGTGAAAGTAGCAACGAGAGAAACGTGATTAATGTTTATAACCAATCGCGCGATGATCCTTCTATACGTTTTATTAATGCTATAGAGCAGACTTTGTCAGTCATTAGAGAGTCGAGCATGGATAAAAATAATTCGAGGTTAGTTAATAGAATGACCTCCAAGTAAAATCTTTCATCTTTTTCCGGTGATCCGCTCGATTGGGTTTGATTCAAAGAAGCGTTTGATCACTCGACGGAGCTTGGAAATTACACCGATGGCAAAAATGTAATGCGATTATATGACAGTTTGAAAAGTGAACCTCGAAACTTTTGAAGAAGCTTCTAGGCGCGTATTGCAGGTTAAAGAAATAAACGCGCACGCAAATTGGGAAATGCACGACTGGGCGAGTGATAGCGAATCGATTTTAGGTAAAGTAGGCATCAACATTTCAAACCCACTAATAGAGCAACAAGAGGGAGAAAAAGTTTTGGGATTACAATGGCTAAATATAACCGACGAATTATCATTTAAAATTAATCAAATTAAAATCACACCCGAGTTATATAGCGGAGATAAAATTCCCAATTGGCTTTCTGTCTCCTCTCACTATACAATCTCGGATTCTTATGCAAAATATTTGGTTCAGCGGCATAAATTGGGACGAACAGTTGCGTGAAATCGAATTAAAACGCTGGAAACAATGGTTGTGCGATTTAGATAAAATAAAATCTTTCCGTATAGATCGTTGTTATCGAGTTAGTGATTCACAACAAAGGGCTGTTGAATTGCATGTTTTTTGCTACTCAAGTTCGAGAGCTTACGCAACCGTAGCTTATTGGCATTTTCCACTACCTAATGGTTTGTTTCATGTTTCATTTATTACGTCAAAATCGTGTTGCTCCTCAAAAGGTAATGACGATTCCACGTCTGGAACTTCAAGCAACATTAATAGGTGAAGAACACGATTTTAAAATCACACGACGCATTTTCTGGTCTGACTCAAGTACAGTTTTACATTGGATAAGGAAAGATCTGCGTATCTTTAAAATTTTTGTAGCAAATCGTCTAGATGAAATTAGTGAAAATTCCGAAAAGTCTGAGTGAAGATGGGTTCCGACAAAGGAAAACCCTGCCGATGACGGTACTAGGTCCGCGCCTGATGCATTAATTAAGAGTAGATGGCTATTAGGTCCGCCTTTTTAAGGGCGCCAGAAACGCGATGGCCAAAGGAAATTATAGAAGCTAATTTTGTTGATGAGAAGTCAGAATTTTTAGAAATTAAACAATCTGTTGCTCATATTTCCGAAATTGAAGCACCCGTTATTGATTTTTCTCGAGTTTCGTCCTGGAAACGTCTTATAGCGGCAGTTATAAGAATGTATCAAGTTATAGTGTCACAGACACGTCTGCAACGCTTGCAGCGCGAGCATATGAGACGAGTCAGCGATAAGAGGAGCCGGACTACGATGCACTTGGCCTGTATCGTAGACGTTAGCTCCGTGGTATGAGCACGAGACTCGCACACTGGGGACCTGGGTTCTAGTCCCGTCGTCTACTTTTTTCGTTGCCTACCTCGTCTCCCATTCATCCGTAACATTCTGGCATCCCTTGTGCAGGAGAAGTTAATGTAGAAAACTCTCCTGAGTGTTCGAATCAACGAATTCAAGATTTCCACTTTACCCTCGCATTATTCCGCCGATCTTCCCACAGACATGCACGCGCCTCTGAGTCCACAGGAGACCATGCGCACCAGGCCTCTGAGCTGTGTGGTAAAGGCAGATGACTGCATAAGAAAGCAGCACTGCATCGGTAAGGAAGTTCGGAAGCCGAGGACGGCTTCGCCTCAAAGGGGGAAGTGTCACAGACACGTCTGCAACGCTTGCAGCGCGAGCATATGAGACGAGTCAGCGATAAGAGGAGCCGGACTACGATGCACTTGGCCTGTATCGTAGACGTTAGCTCCGTGGTATGAGCACGAGACTCGCACACTGGGGACCTGGGTTCTAGTCCCGTCGTCTACTTTTTTCGCTGCCTACCTCGTCTCCCATTCATCCGTAACAATAGACTATCTGTATAAAAGGAGTATTTGAACTATTGAGCGCAATTTAAAAGCAGAAGAGGTATGTTTTAAAATTAGTAAACTCATTTATTTCTTTGAGGAGATTCGAGCGCTAGAAAAATCAAAAGCTATACCGAAAAATAGTCGCATTTTTTACATTGAATACATATATCGATAATAATAGGTTACTGCACGTTGAAGGCCGTTTGACAAATTTTTCTAGAAATGATTTTAGTTCTAACCCTATTATTTTATATGCAAAGGAAACTTTAACGCGTTTTTTAATAAAACACTACCACGAGAAGTTCGCACACGGAAATCACGACACTGTTATAAATGAATTGCGTCAAAAGTTTTGGATAGTGGGTTTACGTCAAGGCTTACGTAGCTTAGTCAGCGAATGTTCGATTTGTAAAATACTTCGTGCCAAACCAGCTCAGCCTAAAATGGCAGCCTTGCCACCGGCTCAATTAGCGTATCATTTTCGATCATTCACACATTGCGGTCTTGACTATTTTGGCCCAATGCAAGTAGAAATTGGTAGAAGGCGGGAAAAGCGTTATGGAGCATTATTCACTTGCATGACTACTTGAATTAGCACACAGCCTTAGCACAGATTCAGCAATATTAGCTTTATAGCGTTTTATGGCAAGAAGAGGAAATCCGGAAATTATTTATTGTGACAACGGAACAAATTTCAAAGGGATGTGCAATGAATTAAAACAGGCATTTAATTTTTTTTCGACAAAATAAAATTAAAATTTTTTAATGAATATTTAAAAGTATAAGCAAAATATTTTTTCACTCTTACTTATAATTAATTATCAGTTTAAAATTGTAAACAAAACTTAAGAAACAAGTTACCTTAATTTTGAGAATTTTTCTTACTTTATTATAAAAGTAGTAGTACTATTTCAACAAAATTGAATGAATTTGGTTACAACTATGAAATCAAAATAATTCCAGCTGGTTGCACCCCCTATCGGCAACCTTGTGATGTATACTTCTTCAGGCAAGTGAAGAATTTCATTAAAAGAATTCAAAATTCAACAACTGTACTTGCATATAATCGACAGCTAACTACACGATCTGATACCATCAAAAGTCATAGCTTGATACAAAATCAATTAGCGGCTCCTATTTTTCAAGAAATGTTGCAGTCCGCTTGGTATGCTTCTAAATTAATAGCCGGAAGGAAAGTTTTCTTTAACGTCAAGCAAGTTTGTTTTGCTGTTGAATATTTAAAAAATAAATGTGGAATAACAGATTGTGGAAAAATTTACTTCATCAGATGTTCACGGTGTACGCAATATTTATGCTTTAATTATTTCTACTATGCTTACCACCCAAATCATTCCCGAATGGAAATTAAAACCGTAAGTTTTTCATACACTTAAGTACGTAACTGTTACAATGTCATACATATTCGCATGTTCGCGTACGTTTTGGTTGAGATTCGAACATGTTTTACAGCATTGTACAGAAACGTACGCAAACGTACGCGAATGTACGTTGATGTACAGCATCGTGCAGAAACCTACGCTTAGAGTACATTTGCAGAAAAAGATTGATAGCAGGCTATACGGCAACGTACGCAAACGTACGCGAACGTACGCGGATGTAGCTAAATGTACGGAATCGTGCAGAAACCTACAGTTACAGTTTCTGGTTCTTTTTACGAAAATATTACAAAATCAATTGTTAAATCATCATGGTAATTTAAAAACCAGTACAATAAACTTTGTTATTTCCGTTGATAAAATTTATTGTATTAGAAAATAAAAAACTTTTTATATTTTGCTTACTTTATTTTTTATTCTTACAAACCTTATAGTAACGATTGCGATCTTAAATAAATAATTAAAGTTTACAAAAAATATACAAAGAAACATTATTCTATAATAATATTTTTTTAAAGAGCTTGGTTATGCTTTGGTTTTACATAAACATTCTACAAAACTAAAACAATAATCTCTCAAAATTTTTTCAAACTTTTAAAAGACACGGTTAAAAACTGGGGCCCCTTATGGGCCAATAGTACATTTGATTTTGAAAATGAAAATAGATTGTTATTAAAAAAGAAAAATGTAATAATCGTATTGCGGAACAAATTGTTTATAGACTAATGGTATATCAGCAATTACCTCTAATTCAACAATTATATTTCAGATGATACAAGAAATATATGTAATAATATATGCAATGATAAAAGACTGAAGAATTATGAAAAAATTAAAAATTATAATTTATTAGGATGTGGAAAGATTCATGAACTTTCCGATTTAGAACAGGTATATATTTAAGAACTTTTTTAATGTCTCAAAAATAAGTAAATGTACAATGTACTGCAAAATTATTTTCAATGGATGTCGTTGTACTTCTTACACATATGATGAATATAAAAAAACCAACGACTCAGTATTTTGAACAAAAATTGGTGATTTTCAAAAAATTTGTAAATTAGAATATAATGGTACTATTAATGTGTTTATATTTTTTAATAAAATAGACATCCAAGATACTTATCTAGTTCAAAATACTGACGTATGTGTTAAACATTTAAAGCATTGTACAATACCGCAAACAAATGATTTAAATGTTATAACTTGTAATGATATACATCGACCATGTATTTTAATGAAAGTAAAAAACCATCTATTTATAAGTTCCCTTAACAAAGTAATGATTGCTAAACATGTTAACTGAATTAAGATTTAATTATAAAACAAATAAATATTTTTTATAAAACTTTAATATGAATAAAATATCTCCTGTCAGTTATTCAAAATTCCCTTGCATGTATGTACCTCTATACCTAGAAAATCAGAAAATAAATCAATACTACTTTTCTGCACAATTGGGTACATACATGTATAATCGCGTATGTTTCTATACGTTTCTGCATATATATGTACAATTGCGTACGTTCGCGTACGTTGAGGTACGTTCACGTACGTTTACGTACGTTTCTGTACATATTCGTACAATCGAGTATCTTTTCGGATGCTTTCGTACAATAAAATTTTATGAATAAAAGTAGCTTCATCTCTAAAATGTATAAAGCTGTACATTTTCGTATGAATGAGTATATTCCAGCAATTTTTTGTACGGTCGCGTACGTTTCCGTATGTTCACGTACGTTCGCGTACGTTGGCGTACGTTTCCGTATAATGCTGTACAAAATGTTCGAACCGTACCCAAAATGTACGCGAAAGTACGTGAATGTACGTCATCGTAAACAAGTCTACCGTATCGTCCTTAAAGGTATCAAAATCATACGGTGATATAATACCTTTCAATTTTTCCATTCGGGTTGATAAGAATAATAAGTTACATGATTTAAATTGTTTTAAGAAGAAAATATGCGAAAGAAAAAAGGACGTTTTCTTCGTAGACCGTATTGAATTGGCTAAAAATCAAATTATTTAATATGAAAATTTACAAAATAACTTTTGCAAGAATAGGAAGTTACCGATTTTCACTTTAAATTTATTCAGTTATGATTTATTTAGTTATGATTCCTATTACATATAAGATATGAATTATATAAATCATATCATTGTACATTTAAGTACTAACTTTATAGGGAACTTTTTTCATTTTTAGGTTGTAAATAGTAATATTTGCAATTAAAAACAATATTACTTATTGAATGATATGCTGGATGAATATAGCTTAAAGAAATATCTTATTCTGGTTAATAAAAAGAAATATGTGAAAACCAACATATAACACCCTGGTAGCAAAAGCTTTCGAAATCTGCTGCAATTCTTTATCAAGTTGTTTATCAGTGAGTAATCTTGCGACAGTTTATATCTAGTCTGTTTCGCACTTAAAGTATGAATCTGCTGTCGAGCGCTTGTGCCAGTACTTTATAAAAGACTTCTAGCAGCATTGGAGATGTGTGAGTGCATGCCACTTTGCCAATATAAACTCACGCGAACTTGCAGCAGATTTTAAACAGATTTTCCAAGATAAAATGTGACAGCAACTGTTCGGCAGGCTTGAATCAAACTTGAAGCAGATGCTGTCCCTCCTTGCTTCTGTTGATGTGCAGAACAAGTGTAGCAGACTTGCGTAAGTCATATGCAAGAATTGTGGCAGCCGAAAAGTTTTTCAAGAAGTGCAGCATACTTGTTGAATTTTATACAGATTTTCCAAGATAAAAGATATCTTGGTTGACCGACTTTCAAAGGGGCATGTGGTCTGTCGAAAGTTTGTTGAAACTCATTTGCAAGTACTATGTAGTTAGGAATCTGGCTGATTTCTGCTGTCAGTCTGTTGCGCTCGCGAGTGCACCACTGCGCAGTCGAAACGATCATCAGCCATTCGCAAGGCTGCTGGATGACATTCGCGAGTGGATCGCTGTCAGTTATCTTGGGCAATCTGCTGTAATTCTGACGCAAGATATCTTGGTTGACCGACTTTCAAAGGGGCATGTGTCTGTCGAAAGTTTGTTGAAATTCATTTGCAAGTACTATGTTGTTAGAAATCTTGCTGATTACTGTTGTGAGTCTGATGCACTTACGCGTGCATAAGATCGGTTGTGGTATAGTACGCGACCTGCTGTAATACTTACATAAATGTACTGCAAGATTATTCGTATTCTCACCTAGCGGCAGACTTGTAATAATCTGCAGAAACAGACTACGTATATTCTGCTGCACTTGCCGAGAGTGCAGACTGGTTACCAGGGCAATAGATTATATATATTCTAAAATACCTCATTATACTAATATATTAGTTGTTATTTTGAATCATAGTAAAAGGTTACACTTATATCAAATACAAATAATTGTAGAAAGATATAATGCTTACCATATTTACAAATACAAGATATACAAAAAGCAACAGCAATTTCATTTGAATGGTAGTCTTATCAAAATTCACTCATTTATATTAAATATAAATGTTTATCCGGCTTGTTTGAATAATGAATTTGCACGAATAATGGTTTTGAATAAATTTAGGAAGAGTACTGAATGTGAGATTAAGGAAACCAAAAGAAAAATAAATTCAGTGTGTTAGCATAATGTAAATAAAAGTACTAATAAAATGAATGTACAAGAAAAGAATACATCATTACAGAAACAAGGTGTCATAAGCATTTTCTTTATAAAAATTAGAAGACATGCTTTAAAGAAAATTTTTGTAACAGTAATATTCTTTTTAAATTCAATAAGCTCTTTAAACGAAGAACTAAATAGTAAAAGTATTGAAGTTTCTTTTTCTAATTTATTTATGTAAACTACACAAAATTCAAGAAAACAGCACTTAAATTAAGAATCGGACACTTGTTTTGTAAATATTACAGATATATCGAAAAGAAAAAAATTAATAATATTATTATCAGTAAGATTTTATCCAGTTTATAGAAAACAACTTAATAAATTGATAAAGTAACCATCCAAGTAGTGTAAATATAATACTTTAATGATACGGTGTCAAGTCTCAGTAACTATACAAAATTCTTGAATACAAATAAACAAATAATAGTCTTCTAAGGGGGCCTGCGTAGCTCAGTTGGTTAAGGCGCACGCGTTAGCTAGAGGAGATACGCTCGCCTGAGCGGCCTGGGTACGATTCCCGGTGGGAGCAGATCGAGGATTTTTTCTCTCTGTTTCCTGCCGGAAAGGAACGCAGACTGCGCACTGGTCCTGGCGGAGGTTTTTTTCTACGGGTTTTTCCTCCGTCACAGGTTATCGGCATAGGTACAAATCTGCCATGTCGGTAACTTGGGCGAATGCGGGATCGGTGTGGGGAAGGTGGGGTGTTAGGATCAAATACCTCCACACATAAGTGGTAAAGGTATCCTGTAAAAACCCGAAAGGGTATACAGGTTGGAAAGTAAAAAAATAAAAATAAAAAGAAATTAAAAAATAATAGTCTTCTAGGGATCTACTGATACTAAACTCTAATAGTAAACTAGCATTATTCAAATAGAATTATTCTAATTCTAATAGAAATCTACGAATATTCTACTAATATTCTAATGATATCATAATGGTAGCATAATAATAATCTACTAATTTTCTAATAATATTAATTATAACAATGTACTAATATTCTACTAATATTCTAATGATATCATAATAGTAATTTACTAATTTTCTAATAATATAAATTATAATAATCTACTAATATTCTACTAACATTCGAATAACCATTTGATTGGAATTAACTTATGGTCTACTAATATTCTAATGGCATTCCAACAATAATCTAGCGATATTTTATTAATACCTGAATAATATCTTAGTAGAAATCTGCTAATATTATACTAAAAATTTTGGAACCATAGGAAACACGATGCTGTGAATAAATTTGATATTTTACGAGATGTAAACAGAGTAATGTTTTGTATAACGACGATTACTCGGATCGCGAAAGAAAAGGTATGTTCGACAAATTTGATTAACCCTTAGCGGCCACATGGGGTAACTCATTAACACTTGTAACCGACTGTTTCATGTTTGTTGAAGTGTTCTTCAATATTTCTAATGATTTTTATCGGTCAATTTATAGATGGCGTTCTAAAAACTGATCAAATGTTTTAAATGTTTTAGACCTCCAATTTCACTTTTCTGAGCCTGGGTTAACTAGTTACCCCGTGTGGCCGCTAAGGGTTAAATTGGTTAGAATTTGATTATTTATAAATGTAAAAATCACAACATTTTAGATAAATTTGATTTTCGAGATCGTAAGAATGACGATGATTTGAATAAGCTCGGTTTTTAATGATATAATATTTCGAACAATTTTGAAAGAAAAGAAACGTTTTGAGTAAATTTTATTTATTCAAATTGTCGAGAAAAGCTACATGTAGGATACTGATGATGTTTGGATTCGCAATAAGACGATATTTTGAATGGATTTGATTTTTCCAATAGTTAAAAAAAATATCTTGGATAAATTTTATTTTTTGGGATTGGAACAAACGACATTTTAGATAGTTTTGAATTAATATCGCAAGAACGATGATGGTTTTGGCAAAATTATATATTTTCGAGATGTAAACAAATCAATGTTCACTTTGAATCTTCGGATCTCGAGTAAATTGATATTTCGAACGAATATGAATTTTTAAACGTGAAAAAGGCAATATCTTATATATTTTTTATCTCAAAAATTATAAGAATGACGAAGTTCAAATAGTTTAATTTTTTTAAGGGTGCAAACGAGCGTATTTTAGATAATTTTAATTTTTCCGTTTTTATTTTATTTGAAGGAAGAAGATGTTTCGACGTGAACATCTTATATTTTGATACTGTAACAAGGCATTTTTTATTTATAAATAGTTACAATAAATATAAATGCAATGCAGTAAATAGAATTAACTGTAAACATTTTATAAGATGAATTTTGTAAGATATCATTTGCTATGATATATCATAATGATTATCTACTTTTGATAATGAAATCTTACAAAATCTCATTTAAGGTATGGATTGACTATATGAATTAAATTAAGATTCAAATAAGTGATTTTATGGATTAAGAAGTATTTTTATGAAGATTAAATGGTAGGTTGTCTAGAAAGATCATTTCAGTACAGATCAAAAGTTGTATAATCATTTTGATTAAAATATTTATTTCATAAAGTGTTTTATGGAAAAATTACAATAAATTGCAGTTGATAATTACTTATATCTAAAAATGTAATTTAATATTAAACTACTGTTCTATAAAAATATTATTTATGATAATTAATAAATAAAGTATTGAATAAATAAAGAAAAACAAAAAAGAGAGAATGAGCAATTATCGGTATAATAATTATTAGGCTGCATGTATGTATGAACTATATTTTAAGAAAAATGCAACAACGGAAATGAGATGAAATATGTAGACAACGATAAACACATCTGAAGTTGGTGGTGGAAAACGTACCATCTCAGCCGAGCGGTAAAGAACATACCATCTCGATTGTGCGATGAAGAACATACCATCTCAGATGTGCGATGAAAAACGTACTATCTCGGGAATGAAAGATTATGATCGAGACCTAAGTTAGTAACACTTTTTCAAAATATTTCAAATTTGACGATAAGCTTATAAGACGCGATTTAATTAACTGCTAATGAAATCGATATAAAATGAAATTTCGTTCATCACTCCACTTTCTGTACAGTATATCAGCAATTTCATATCAGTTCATCAGCAGAAAAGCTGCCTATATAACTTTTGATAGCATTTTCCGTGATCATTTTTCTACCAGGGTACCAGCAACAAGAATTGATCCTATTTGAAAATATAGCGACGTTATAAGATATATATAAATATAGTTTATTGAATATCGTTGCTCGTAGGTTAAAAAATTTTGAATGCACTTCTTTAAATTATACTTATCATGAAAATGTTCCAATATCGCGTATATTTCTTTTTGGATACTGCCCGAAATATATAATTTTTACATATAATAATAATAGTATAATATTAATTTTAGTTTTGTTTTAAAATCTTCAACGAGTATTGTTCGAGCCTAAAACATTTCAGATTTCTCGAAAAATACTAGTTCTTGTCAGGAAACTCCTATGAAAAGTAACTATTTTTAAAATCATTTTCTTAGAGGATGTAAGAAAGTGTTAGTGTATATCAGAAAATCTAAAATGTGTTTGTTTTTTTTATAAAAAGTCTCTCTAAAGATCTAGGTAATTTTGAGACATTTTAAATGTGCTTGTCTTCGCAAGGGCTATCTGAACTTGGTAGATAATTCATCTCAGTTTTTCGTATATTACTTTTACATATTTTAAATGTGATTTAAGGTAGGTCTCTGGAGATTTTGGCCAAAATATAAAAAAAAATTTATTTAATTTCTTTAATCTTTGTAATTGTAAGAATGTCTTGAAACCTATCAGATATCAAAACTTGCTGTTTTAACAAAGTTAGGCGCATTTTATTAAAACAATTTACATTAGATAACATACAAAATTGAATCTTTAAACGGATTTTTCTTGCAACTAATTTTCCTAACTTCAAAAAGTGGCTTACGCATGACATTTTTATGAATCATCTTGAAACTTTCAAAACATATACGTAAGTATATGTAGAACATAAACTATTGACTACATTTAAACTTTTTCTTCTTATCTCATTTTAGGCATCAGTTATTATCAAAAAAACGTGATTCTTTAGGCATTTTCATAAGTCAAATGAAAACTAAATTGTTTTGAGGAAGTAGAAGACGATTTTTTAAATTCTGCCAACAGATTATTTTGTTGATTAATCAAGGAATAGACTCAATTTTTTTCAGAGCTTTTACTCAAAACGTCATGCACAAGTGAAACTTTGAAATCTGGTTATCTTCGTTTAAAAAAAATCGTAATTTATCGCTAACTCTACAAATAATCGATATTTTGAGCTAAAAATTGATATAGAACCTATTAATATATCATCCTACATAAGCCTTAAAAATGTTAGATCATAAGACTAAACACTAAAAAAGTTTGTCATTTTACCATAGTCCTATTTATCACTATGAATGTGCGTTCATTCGTAAAACTTAATTAAAGTAAAAATTGACTACGTAATACGAAAAATAGATCTCCCCTTAAGGCACCAGTAATATTTTAATACATTTTCCTTAAATTTCATTTAACAGAAAATTCATGTTGGTGGTTCGAAACTGAAACTCCGTCACCAGATGACGCTACAGAAAGAAGTCAAAGATCATTTTACGACAGTGAACTTAATATTAGTAAGCATTACGAATAGTACATTGTGCAACTAGGGAGGGGGGAATTGGCTTTTTCTAAGCGAGGATGATGATTGATTGAGTACTAGTGGAAGTCGAGGACGCCAACGGCGCCCGAGTCGAACACCAGTACCCAAATTATCATCCGAGTCTATAGAAGCCCTTTCAACCCGTGTTTCACATCGTATTTCTTTTAATAAGTGTGTGAATAGGGCATTTTCATGCATGCAAAAGGAATGGGGAAATGGGCATTACGAGTCGTCCATAGACATAAGAAATTCAGGAACGGGAGGTAATGAACATTACGCTTGGAATGCCCAATTTCCCATTCGCTTTACAAGCATGATAAAGAGCCTTTTCATGCACGCGTTGAGAAAAAATAAACATTAATTTCTTTAATAACTTTTTTTATCAGATAACTAATAGTACATTATACAACAAGGGAATAAAGTCAACTTCACTCCCGTGATGCATTTAGAACTTTATTTCCGACTTAACGCAAAAGCGGTAATAAAGTAAATTTGCGGGAATAATATGCTATTTTCGACCCGCTTTTCTGGTCAATAAAGTGACTATTATAGTTCAGTCGCGAATAAAAGCATTTATAGTTATTTTCTGTATCATTTTATATTGACTTGTATCATAATATACTTCTTTAAACGAAAGGTTCTATCCAGTTGTCTGAAATTGATCAAAATCAAATGCAAAATGTGGAGGAAAGATCAGCATCTATTCTTTCATTTACTAATACAGGAATATTCAATAATAATGTTTATCCTGAAGATTATCATAATGTTGGTAAGATAAAATACTACCTGAGTTATTTTAAACACCACTGTAGCGGCCAGAAAAAATGCCTAATTTGTGCGATTTTTTACAAGAGTAGGAAAGAAGGGATCAAATTTCTTTTTTGAGGGTTTACTATACACATATATTGAGGTACAAAAATATATTTTTTTTTACATTTAAATACAAAATGGCGGCTATACAGCTAATCTCGTGAGAAGCCTTTTTCTCAAACCTCCAAACGGGACAACACTTTTTCTCAAACCTCCAAACAGGAGAACACTTTTCTCGGAAAGTATGAGACCTGGAACAAAAAACCAAAGAAATTCTCAATCTATATAATGTTAGCTTAGGAAGTACGTAAGGGTTTTAATTTTTATTCTAATTTTTGTAGAAAAGGCGCACTTCTGAAAAAAGTCGATTTTTCTCGAAAAAAAACGATGTAAATTGTTTATAAAAAAAAATTAATTTACATTCAATCGACAAACGGTTACCTACTTCTTTAGAGAATCTATTTGTAAAGCTTCAGTACAAATATCAATTCAATCGATGCAATAGTTAACGAGTAATCTGTTCTCCCAGTTTTAAAAAGCCGGTTTCGAGAAAAACGCGTTTAAAGTTTTACATGCACTTAAATCATCGATATTTTTTGTTTACCTCTAATCTGCGATGCCTGCACCATACATTTGGCCATCCAAATTAATATTTGCCTCCTCCTCTTCCTTTCTCATCGATTTTGAATCTAATCGGGCCTTCTTGGTTGCATCTGTGAGCGACTGCTCGGAAAACTTGATCCGCCGCACATCAGTTTTAATGCAAAAAATGAAACAATTTGGTGCTATTTTAAGGCCTAATTTCTGCATAAGCTTCATGATGTTTGACGGGCCATCGTTGTAAATGCCTGCGGCAATATATACTGCAGTGCCAAGAACGTGCTTGCCACTGGAGACTGATTTCGGAGCCATACACCACACGATTGAGTTGAAACTCTCGTTGCAACGAGTCAGCACATCGTCGCTGCTCAATTCAGCATAAATAGGAGAAATTGCTTCAAATACCTCTTGCGACATTGCGATTTTGCCCACCACTTTCTTTGTTGATAATCGATAATCAATATCTCGAAAATTTTAACTTTGATCAGCTCGCGGGTTTACACTTTTTTGTTGCTAGATATAAGTCTTTGTTAACCGTGTATTTAGATTCTGCCCATCATTTTTTTTGACACTCGATAATCGATATCTCGAAAAGTTATAGTTTGATCAGCTCGCGGGATTACACTTTTTTATAGTTACATATAAGCCTTTGTTCACCATGTATTCAGATTTTGACCATCACTTTTTTAACAATCGATATCTTAAAAATGTATAGTTTGATCAGCTCGCTGGATAACACTTTTTTGTAGTTTCAACTAAACCATTAGAAATTATAAATTTAAAATTTTATCATAATTTATTTTTCGATATGCGACAATATAATAATTCGAAAATGTATATTTTAATTAGCTCGCGGATTTCACTTTTATTGAACAACTCGATGTTGACGAGACAGAGGCTTGAAAGCTACTAAACTATGCTGCTTACCTTTATTCTCTTAATTCTCCGACAATCATGACTAGCGGCGCACGTGTGCTCTTGAAGATGATATTATTTGGGTTAAATATCGGTCTTACTCGAAGAAGATTTTCTGCGAAATAAAATGCAGTCGTAGCACTTCGACAGGCATAATTGAAAGTAATGCAGTGGCGTTCGAGGAATATGGTGAACGTTTATGCTAATTTCTCAGTATTAAAAGAATCAGCGCGAAATCTGATAACGCTGACAAAGTCTTTCACTCTCTTGGTTCGTCTGCCAGAGACAAAGGTCATATGAAGCTATAGTGTACGGTATTTAGGAGAAGATCGTGTGACACTCACGACTCGTTATTCAAAGAAGTTTTTTCGTCGTATATTAAGAGTGAAGAGCTAGCATTTTTACGAGAAAAGAATATATGCACGTGTACGTGAGTAATAAGTGCATTTGCATATCAGTTTGAGTATCGTTTATGTCCAAGTGTTCATCATCAGCAGAATCAGCGAAAAATAACATTGGGTCCCGATTCAAGACCTCCCCACCATCTTGTCAGTATCTTTTGGTCAGTCAAAGTCGACAAACAAAGTTCTTAAGAAAATGGACAGCATTAGTGTTGCGTTTTTAGTAAAAATATTAGGGCATGCTCTTAATATTGCCAAAGATAAAGAGTCACATATTCGTACAATATGCGGCAGAGTATGGTGTTCCAATCTTCAACAGTTATCTGTGGAGATTCTATACAAAAAACTGCATTTTCTCTTACTTCATTGTAGACCAACAACGATATATCATATGTATTGTGTCGGCCTTTTCCAAAATCAACATCTTCTCTAGATTGCCGTGAATGCGATACGGCAGCGCAATGACCAGGCGGATCCACTAGGAGCTCGAATGATTCATCGTTACCGTAAGTACTAATATCTTACATTCTAAAAGATTCTCATTTTTTCTTTTTTGCAAGTAATTTTATTTATAACCAACGTTATAGTAATGAAGCCAATGTTAAACGATATCGAGGGGAACGAGTTTATATTGATATGTGATGAGCAAACCTTACCGTCGACATCAAATGAAAACAATCGTAAGTATTGAATGTACTATAATGATTATATGTTTTCAATTATTGCTCATTCGTATACTTCAGTTTTAGAAGCTGAGATGGGTTCTGTTGTAGACCAGAGGCAGTTGACGGAAGGTACATCATCCGTGAACAATGGTAAGTATTGCTCTTGTCAATATAAGACTGCTAATAATAATTTAGAATTATAATGGCACGCCCAATACTTTAGTTTCAGAAACAACCCTTGCTGTATCCATCAATGGTGATAACGATACTACACCAAATCGTAAATATTGAATACACTGTGATAAAATAATTCATTTTTCTACTATAAAGTACAACGATACTTAAGTTTTAGAAGTTGGATCATCGATGGTTATACAAAGATCTACACCACCACCAGTAGTAGATCAAGATGATTTTATCAATAGGAGCGGTATACGTAGAAAACGCAGAAGACTAAGCAGCAGCATCAGCAATACCAGTAGCAGAAGTAGCAGCAGTAGCAGCAGTAGCAGCAGCAACAGCAGCAACAGCAGCAACACAGGCACAGCTGACGACGAAGAAGGTAAGATCGTACAAATAAGTAGAGATTATTTTTGATTTGTATTTACGTAGTATAAAAAAAGTTTAATCTTACAGGTAATTATTTACAGTTCGGAGAAGAAGTGCGACCTCGATTCATAATTCAAAATGAATCAGTACATTTCTACCGTCGTTTTGGATATGAAGGAAGAGAAATCGAAGGAATCCTGTCACAGCCCCCGTCGAACACAGATATTTACAATTGGTTAGAAGGTTGCGTGCGAGATCTCCATCGGCGTCTTTGTAGCAGAGGTGTACCAAATGATTTCATAGAAGTAACAATTAATTCGGAGCGGTTGTCGTTCAGACCTATTAGGGATTTTGTCGTTGAAGATCTTTGGAGAATGTTATTTAGTGCCGTGCAAAGTGCAAGTGAATTTAACATTAATGACAGACTGTCTAACAACTGTGCAATTGTTGGTGGTGTCGTGGGATGTGTCCAGATACGTTTAACTGAAGAATCAGTGAATAAAAAATCTATTCTTACAATCAGTAATGATGATGATCTTTGTCTACCGCGCAGTCTAGCTGCTGCCTATGCCTATGCTGTCCGAGGTCAAATACGCACAGGTGATCTACATCGCTATTGGAACCTGATCCGGCACAGTCAATCAAGAGCTCAAAAAAGTTCTGCCGAGGAAATTTCAAATTTGGCGAACATTCGGGTACCAATTGAAGGATGCGGACTCGCAGAAATTCGTATTTTTCAAGATTTTTTTACCACTCGCGGTACAGCCATAGTAGTGTATAACTTTTCGACGTTGGCGCATGGAAATCCACCGCTCTATGATGGTTCACGATTTGTCATCGACACTTACGGCTGTATAATTCATACATTACGAATCATGTATTACGAACGGTCAAAACATTACCAACCGATATTAAGCCTCATTGGAGCTAGCGGTAGCGCTACAAAGTGGCAACATTTTCAATTTTCAAAGAGAAATTGTTAAATATTGCAAACAGGACGTATCGATTTTGAGATTAGCATGCTTAGCTTTTCGCAAAACGTTTATGAAATTCGGTGTGGATCCTTTTGTCGAGAGTACGATTATAGCATCTTCTTGTATGCGTGTGTTTAGAAAAATATTTTTGAAAGAAAATTTGATAGGTGTGGTACCACCACGTGGTTACAGGTGAACAGACAATCAATATGAGAAAGCTGTACACTGGCTCTCTTGGACGGAGAAGCGTGTTCTCTGTCGCCCTATCCAAAACGCAGGACGAGGTCGCGAGAAAAGATTATCAGTAGATAGCGCTTCGCCGGCGCCACCGGAGAGAACGGCAGCTGCGGGTAGTGTAGCTCCGGCCTTCATGGTGTGAGGACGTGATCGAGAGCGGCTCCACCGACAATCCGTATTTTTATCATATTCAATCTAAATATTGCTCATTTCACTGTCTAATTGCTCTTGTATTACATTAATAAACTAGAATTAACTTAATAACGCTTGACTTCATTATTACTTCACCTTTCAGTCTCCACCGCCTTCGGAACGAGCATAAAATTGATTGGGGAAACCTGCGATTACAACAATTTCATTCAGAGGGTATAAGTTTGAGCAAAGACGAAATTAGTTTTAACGCCGGGTTAAGGTCTGTTGCAAAACTGTGCCTGAATTCTTTAAGGGGAAAGTTTGGTCAACGCGAGAATTTAAAAAAAACAGTCGTGGTAAAGAGTGCAGCAATCTTAATGGGGTACTTACCAGTGCAGAGGTGGAGGTCCATGGTATATTACCCGTCAGCGATGATACCCTCTACGTAAATTGGTGTTAGAAAGACGAAGCTTTGACATGATCGTCGTCATCGTCGTCGATACCGTCACCAACGGCAATTATGGTCATTGCTGCCTTCACCACATCACAAGCACGTTTAAAACTGTTTGAGTATCTGCATGCTTTGGGGCCCTGGGCCCTTTATTATGACACTGATTCGGTTTTTTACGTTAGCAAAGGTGAGCACGAGTTACTAATCGGTACGTCACTGGGCAGTCTGACGGACGAGCTAACCGACAGGGGTCTCGGTATTTATATCACGACGTTTTTGTCGGGCGGTCCAAAGTTTTACGCGTACAAGTGTAGAAAACCAAACGAAGAAAAAGAGTGTGTGTGCAAAGTGAAAAGTATCCGACTGAACTACGTCAACAGTCAGCAAATCAATTTCGATTCGATACGAGAAATGAGACGAGGTACAGTGAAATTCAACGAAACCCCCCCCCCCCCCCACCCATAGATGTCGCTACTAGCGGAAAAATAATTTATCCAAACCGAATTGATTGCTTGTGGCGGCGCGTCGAGCGGCAAAAGTTGATTGGTCGAGCGCTGAGTCACCACTGAGTTGATAGGCCGCGGCGTAAAAAGCTGATTGGCCGCGACGAAAAATGTTGATTGGATGAAGAAGGTGATTGGACGATCGCCGCGCCATCACTGAGCTGATTGGGCACGGAGAGAAATGCTGATTGGCCGGCCGTCGCGTCACCACTGAGCTGGATCGTATGTGCGACACGCGAATCGAACGCATCATTGTCTACTACTCAGAGTGGCAAGTGGACTACCGTGATCTCGACAAGAACGTTGAATTTCGCGAGGGTCTGCCGCAAAGTAGCGACTACGCCGGCGATCCGAGACCCAAACTACTGATCATCGACGACTTGATGCGCGAGTCGTCGTCCAGTGGAACTATAGTCGACATTTTTTCAAATGCGTCCCATTATCATTCACTCTCGGTAATATTCATTACTCAGAACGTCTTTCATCAGGGTAAAAGCCAACGCGATATATCTTTGAACGCACAATATATTGTCGTATTTAGGAATTTGCGCGATGGATCTTAGATACAGCATCTCTCGCGTCAACTGTGTCCGGAGGATCCACGATTGTTGCAGGAAGCCTACTGGGACGCCACTTCGAAACCGTACGGTTACCTCTTACTAGACTTGAAACAGAACACACCCGGCAATTGTCGATTTCGCACCTGTATATTTCCGGACGACGAGCAGCACTACGTCTACGTGTCACGCAACAAACAAAAAATCAACGGCAGTGATACATCGAATAACGTCTGATCGTGTTTCTGTAATGGATCCATCGCAGCGCAGCAGCAGCATCAACAACAAAAGGCAGTCCTTTGCGCACAAGGAGGCCTGTATTTTGAAGGCTCTCTATCATCTGAACGAAAAACAGCGAAAGGCTCTCTTGCAAACGGCTGATGCAAAATTGGTTCGACATATTTGCGAGTGCGCTCTGAATGTGCTGATTGGTAACGTGCCTCTGGAGAGAGAACACAAGTCGCGCTTACGAAAACACGTGAAAATTCTACGAAAGTTGTCCGAACCTTGCGTCAGTCTGACGAAAAAGAAAAAACTCATAGTGCAACGCGGTGGGCTTTTACCAGCGCTACTGGTTCCCGTTATACGTACTGTGTTGACCAATATTCTCAGTGGGTAGAAACAGAAAGAGAGAAAAAAAACATGGTACATGTCAGAAAGATGGTACTTGTGCCGCAGGAAAACGTGGATCGTTTGCAAAGTGTTCTCGCAGATGGAGAAGGAGGAGGAGCTGGACGTGGTGATGGATACGCATTAAAGTCTGTACAGACACCGGGTACCGTGATGACTAGACAGGATGCAGAAATGAACGAAATACTAAATTCGACTGCTTGCAAGAACGAGCGAGAAAAGTGGGCGCGATACCGTTCTGTTCTGCAACGATATCTTCATTTTAAAGATACCAAGAGCAGTAGTGGTGCTCGTGATGGAACGGATAATTTGAAAAAGAAAAGTTTACCTGTATACAATGAGCAGCAGCAGCAGCAACAACACCAGCAGCAACAGCAGCAGCAGCAGCCGCAAAATGACGATGACGACGACGACGACGACGGGGTTACGTCGGATCTGGAGCAAATCAAAGAAGAGGATTGAATCGACGCGAGTATCGTTGAGAGTGTACCCGCAAAGTTCAGAAAAAAAGCTGGTCAAGTTGTGCGACGCTTACGGGCCAGTGGTAACATTAACTGGGATACCCATAGTGCTGTAACGATAGGTGGCGTTTGTATACGCGGTGCTAACATAATTGACTTGGTGAACGATACTATGAGGAGTAGAAAAGGGACGTCACCTTCTGGGCATATTCAATTTGCTATTTCTCTACGCGAATCGTTTATCCCCCACGAATTCATCGGTAACAGACGAGTTTGGGATAACGTAGTTTCTCGTACGCCACCACCAAAAAGAAGAGAGTTGTAACACCCAGTCGACTGAGTGGCCAGTTCGATCCGAAGAAGAAGAGGCATCCTGTAAAGAAGAAGAAGATACAATAGTAGAACGACATGGTTTGGAAGAAAAAAATAGTGCTTTGGACGCCATGATTGACCTATTACCGTTCGAAATGCACGTACCTGGTTACAGATTTTGCGGACCGGGTACTAAATTGGCAGAACGCATCGAACGCGGCCAAGTCGGGATCAATCCATTGGACGATGCGTGTCGTGAACACAATCCAATCTATTCCGACAAAAAAGGAGATCGACGCAAAGCCGATCGTGTTTTGGTGGAATATGCTTTCTCGCGAATGCTCGCGGACGAAACACCCACGGATGAGCAAACACTGTCTATGATGACAGCTTGCTGCATGGTTAGCAAGATAACCTTTGAGAAATTCTTTTCGCGTATCAAATGTGCACTGAAAAAACGTCAAAATAAAAGCAAAGTGAACAGGAAGTCAAAAAAGGTCCAAAAAAAGTTTTGAAGTTCAGACTAAAAAGGAGAGAAAAGAGAAAGTCAAGAGAGAAAAGATCAACAATGAGTGAACATTTTGAAAAACTGTATTACACCCCGCCGTATCCAGCTGCGTACATAGCCGTGGATAAACTTTTTCAAGCCACTCGCGGTAGAAGCAAGAAAACCGATCGCCAGACAGTCACTGAATGGCTTGAGAGCCAGGATGCGTAAAATTTGCATCGACTTGTCAGACAACGATTTGCACGACGCAGTTACAATGTGCGAAATTTGGATGATTTGTGGGAAGCTGATTTAATGGATATGAGAGCCTTGAAAACTTATATCGATGGTTACAGCTACATTTTGACGGTAATCAACGTTGTTGATAAATATAGTTGGCTAGAGCCGCTCAAGGAAAATACTTCTAGAAACGTCGCTGAGGGGCTTCGCCGCATCTTATCGAAAAGCGAGGGACGAAAACCAGAGTGCCTTCAAACAGACAATGGTAAAGAATTTATCGGTCGCGATACACAGGAGGTTTTACGTGAGAATGGCATAGTTCATAGAGTGGCGCGGAGTCCGGATACAAAGGCAGCTATTGCGGAGAGATTGATAAGAACTATAAAGGAACGAATTTGGCGATACTTTACTCACACAAATACCCGAAGATATATCGATGTTTTGCAGAGAATTACAGAGTCGTACAATCACACTACGCACTCGGCGACAAAGATGACCCCGGCCTCTGTGACTTTATACAATGTTGCCAAAGCACGGAAAAATATAGAACTTCGGTACGGTCACCACGATTTTAGACGACCCCGGTTCAAGCCGGGTGACTTGGTTCGCGTCAGTCGTGCGAGAACCGTCTTCTCGCCAACCACCTGTGTATTTTTTAAAAGATTTAGCAGGCGAATACATTGACAGTCACTTTTACACCGAAGAACTGAGTAGAGTACGAAAAGATTTAAGTGCGGTATCGTTCGAAATCGATCAAATTTTACGTAGTAGCGGCAAGGGTCGCTCAAAGAAATATTTCGTTAGCTGGAAAGGTTACCCCGAAAAGTTTAATTCTTGGGTCAAGGCCAGCCAAATTTCACAGAAATGAAGGATCAGTTTTACATTATTCTACCTAGCAACAGCAGCATGAATTATTTCTCGGAAAACACTACCACGCATTATATTACTCAGCTACCACAGCAGATCCGGTTACAAGGTTCATGGTCAGTTGCGGTTACAGAGGTACATATTCCGCTGACGTTTCAACACGTGTCGTCGGACAAAGAAGACAGAGCGATTTCTTTGAAACGAATTCCCCCCTCGAGGCTTGAGTAGAACCAGCTCAGAGTGGACAATTTTACAATTGCTGAATCGCTGATTCGACCAGGAAACTACAAAGATATTTATACTCTAGTGGAGGAAATAATCAACTTGGAGTGTATCAAGCGTCATTTAGAGATGACGGTTGAGTGTGGCAGTTACGTGACGATCAACAGAGTTTGCGCAAAGACTAGCTGCTCTCAATTCAGTTACGAACTCTGTTTATCGCGGAAAATGCGAAAAATATTGGGCTTTGAAAGGCCAAAACGTATCATTTTTGCTGGTGATAAGTGCATGATAGAGCCAGATAGGCCAGCGAGACTTTCAAATGGATTACCATTATTATTATATTATTATATTATATTACCACTATTACCAGATATGCTCATGATTTACAGCGACATCTGTGAGCCATACGTGACGGGTGATGCTCAATCGTGATTGCTGCGGGCTGTATCGATGAATACCGACAATGACGAATATGGTACTACAAAAATCAAGAATTTCTCCCCACCAATGTACTTATCATTGTTATTCAGCTCATTTCAGACCTTTGAAATTGATATAAGAGACCAATGCGGTCGACCAATTCCATTCGACTGCGACACTCACTGTAACACTGCATTTCAAGAGAGTCGATTAGATGGATTGCTACGAAGAATACTTTAACAATCAGGATATAAAATGACGCGCTACGGGAATCCGTCTCAGTTGAAATTGCTCGGTGGTCCCGTCACTGTGAGTAAAAGAAAGAGTGGCGCGAAAAAACACAAGACAAATGGTGGTGATGTGAAAAAAGAGGTAGAAGGAACAAAAATCAAACAACACATAAAAAGAAGTAAAAGAAGAAGAAGAAGACGACTGGAAGAACGACGACAGATATTTTTGATAGTTAACAATAAAAAACTGGCTTTCTTACATACCCACTCGTGCGAATGTTTAAAGTCGGAGCTGTTATTGTTTGAGGTTCCTCCGACCCAGACAACTATCGAGGGCTCACATTAGATACAATACAAACCAATATCGTCATTGACGGATGACTCACCTATAGAATTTGTGCTCCCAGCAGCGTTCAGAAGCGCAAAAGCCAAAACGGGCCCTGTTAATAATTTCATGCATTCGATGTTCAATCAAGTGGATGTGCTTTTCAATCAAAAACCTGTATCATCGCCGACAAATGCGTACGCTTACAGAGCGTACATTGAAACGCTGTTAAATTATGGACCTGCTGCAAAATCTTCTCATCTGACGAGTGTATTGTGGTGCAACGATACCGCTCAAAATATGGACGATGTTGGAACTGAGAATCAAGGACTGGTTCAGCGACGGAAATTGTTGTCGGCTACAAATTCCGTCGATATGATTGGTCATCTTCACTGTGACGTATTTAATCAAGAAAAACTCTTGATCAACGGTGTAGAAGTAAGAGTGCATCTAGTCAAGTCTCGCGATAGTTTTTCTCTAATGGATCCTACGGGATATTTTTCAATACATATCGAGGAGGCAAACCTCTTAGTCAGACGCGTAAAGATTAGTCCGGGGTATTGTTGGCCACGCTCAATCTCTTTCAAAAACAACTGCTAAATATCCTCTCACGCGTGTAGAGGTTAAAGCTATTACGATGCACAGTGGTATACACGGCGAAACTTTGAATAATATCATATTGGGTCAACTACCGAAAAGACTCATTATCGGTTTTGTAAATAACAAAGCTTTTAACAGAAATCGAGATCTTAATCCATTTAACTTTGAACATTTGTATATAAACTTTCTATGTTTGTATGTTGATGGTGTACAAGTTCCCTCCAAACTGCTGCAACCCGATTTTAGAGCCAAAAGTTTGTACGTGGATGCGTACCACACATTATTTTCTGGTACAGGTATACACTTTCTTAACAAAGGTAATCAAATAATGCGCGAAGAATACGCGTACGATTACTGCCTATTTGCATTTGAATTAACTCCCGATTTATCGGCTAACGACTGTAGTCATTGGAATTTAATTAAACACGGTAGCGTTAGATTGGATGTGCGCTTTGGTGAGGCTTTAAGAAACACGGTAAATTGTATCGTATATACAGAATATGATAATATTTTAGAAATTCACGCGTCACGTTAGGTCATCGTCGACTTTAGCGGTTAAGATAACGTCGTGTATCTCGTCAGTTTTTTAAAGGCGCGAAATATAAAAATATACCAAAGGAAGTTGCTGTAGTAGCTCTTAATGACAACTTCAGTGGTCACTGGTTAGTGACTCCGACAACATCGATTGATCAATTAAGCGAGGACATTCGGAAACAGAACGATTGACTCACCCAGCATCATCACGGACTTGACTATTTTGACGGAGAGGAACCTTTATCGGTTGTTCAGAAAATTTTAAGAGAATTTTCGAAAAGCGTGCGAAAAATATACATTAGAGGCAACGATAAATGGCTAGTTTTGCATAAAATTATAGCTCGTCAAGTTTTCAATCTAGAATACGAAAGAGAATGCCCGACTTTTAATCAGTTATCGTCCGACGTGTATTTCAGTCATCGCGCTGTCAAACCTTGTTACAAAAATTACCGTTGCGCTTTAAATAACGTTCATCGACTAAAGTCGTGGCTGTCTACGCGTGTTTTTCAAAATTGTAAGAATCCTGTCGAGATTTGTAATGCACAGCCTTCAAATATTGAAAAACCTTTCCCGAATCCGTTCGCATACTGTCGATGTATTTCCAGCAGATCAAATTCCCAAACGGTGAACGAGACCGACCGCGTTTGTTGTAAATACTGACGATCATACGAGACCTGGCATGCACTGGGTTGCTATATACGTTAATAAGTATTGCGAAGCTTTGTATTTCGATAGTTTCGGATTGCCACCAAGTATACTGGATCATATAAACCGTTTGCGGAAAAATTGTAAGCAATTTCACTGGAATAATATCCCACTCCAAAGCCCGTCTTCCGACGTATGCGGTCAATATTGTATTATGTTTTTACGTTATATGAGCGGCGGTTTGGGTTTCGATAAATTTCTTGGAAATTTTTCTGCCGACTTGCAGAAAAATGATAGCGTGGTAAGACACTATGTACGATATAAAAACACTTACAAAAGATTCATTGGAAACGGCGGCTGCAGTGTCAGATGTTTGCAAAACTGCAGTTCTAAAATGTCATTGTTGTAATGCGAGCTTGTTATCTTATCGTTTCATTTACTCAGAAAGCTGCGTCTAAAGTATCGTCATTCCTTTCTCGGAACACCAACGTCGAGTGTAACACGCTGCAATTTCCACCTCCACTGCACCTTCTTTAATGGTACATTAAGAGACAGTGTCGAGTCGATTTTACGACAGTCACTTCTAGAGAGAGAGAGAGAGAGAGAGAGAGAGAGAGAGATAGAGAGAGAGAGAGAGAGAACGAGGCAACATGGCTGATCAACAACGAAGCCATCACCATCCACATCAGATATTTCGGCTCTTGGGTTCTGACTACGAGGGGATCACTTTTTTTTACGATAATTGGATGGAGTTTAAAAGAAGTTTTGGTGACATTGTAAAATACTTCCGTGGATTGTCCGACGATCTGATGGATCAGAAGGTGTACGGCTCCGGATGGACGTTGAAATTCACACGCAGTCATCAGGATAAAGCAATCGAAATCGAAGAGGATATAAGACCGACGACACCTGGTCTGAGTAAACGGTACCGTCATAGCATAATTATGAAAAAAGTTACCTTTGATTGTTTGGACGAATACGTGGAAAAATCTATATTGCGTATCTGAAATCTGTATCGGATAATGTAAATTGTATCGCACGCGAAACTATAAAATACATTGAAAATAAAAGTTCTCTTATGCACGAAGCACAAATTACCAATTATACACCGAATATTGTAAAAGACGTTGTAAATTTAGCGGATGCCGATTTGTTCGATCCTATCACGAGTGCTCTCCAAGCACGAGCGAGCGAAACTAAGGGTGAAAATCCATTTAGAAAAAATACTGTTATCGATATATTTCATCAATTAATATCTTTGCATATGAATAGTACCATTGATGTATTAAATATACGATTAACATCGAATAAATGAATTAAACTGTACTAACCTTGTATTTATTTACCCAACCTCCTTGTCTTTTCTGTATACACCATTACTTACTTGCAATATTATAATATTATGAAATTAAAAACTTTTATACTAAGCTACAGCGCTATGTAGAGTCGTAAAGAGTATCTGTGAGTTCATGGCTTCTCGAGGCTCTGGGGTGCGCGCTACCTCTACTCGCTTCATGCTGCTCTGTGGTCTGTGCAAGTCCGCTCGGCCGGCTGGGAGCCACTATCCCCTCTCCTGGGTCTTTTTGAAAAACTTGGGAGAACGCGAGAGGCTTGGTAGATCTATTATAACGATCAGTGCCGAATTACACCGAGACAATGTAACACCTGTCTAAGATAGGCTGGTGTCCGTTTTTTGCGGGCCGGATGGCCATGCACTTCTTAATATAATATAATAATTATAATAATTCATAATTGTGTTGTTTATTAAAAATTTTTTAGTGGAGTTCCATTGCCCATGTAAAATGATTTGTAGCCGTTGATTCCTAGTATACAGTAAAAATTTTGTTATTTGTATAGCTATGAAGAGGGGAGTAGAAAAAACTCCCGAAACGTCACAAAAGTTTTAATAAAGAAGTTAGTTCCTAGAGATCGATCGAGTCTTATAATTTATTTACACCTCCAAAGGAACGATAGATTCACTTCTAAATAAATTTAAAGGTGGGGGCTAAGGCGAGTGGGGATAGGGATACGACTAAAAAGTGAGTGTGGGTAAATGAGAGTGGGAGTTCGGTAATGGGCAGGAGTAGGAGGGAGTAGTGGGGGAAGGCGCAGTCGTGGGGGGTTTATTGTGTCTAGCGATTGGGTAGCATATACTACTCATACCTGTATCACTTCTTAATTTTCGAGCATCATTCTTTCCCTTCTACTTTAAGTTTTACGAAAAGTAAAGTAGGATTATCCGAATTTCGATTTCATTCATTTCTACTGATTTTTATTAAATTATAAAAACTTTTATATATTTTTATTTACTATTATCACATATTTTTTTCTATAGACAGTTTTAATCTTACTGTTAAAATTAGATTTTAAATAAATTTTGAGGAATATGACATTATAATTCATTATTAATACATGCTCTGTTCCAGGATTTTAGTGAAAGGACATAGCAAATAAGCGGTGACTACGCATTTAGCAATAGAGAAAGCATCTAGTTTGTGATCTGTATTCACGAAAGATGAATGGTATACTATAATAGGAAATGTAAAAGTAGGAGAGCCGAAGTATGTAGTACACGAAATGGATCAAGATAACATTTTTGATTTTACTAACCTTTCAGATAAGAAATTTTAGAACAAAATCAAAATTTTCAACTCTCTGAGATCAAAGTATATCCAAATGAAAAGATTTGTACGAGACACACGTTAATTTTTATGAAGAATAAGCACTAAATATTTGCTATTTTCTAAATTGCCATTGGATAAAGAAAAAAGAAAAAATATACAGTATTATATGGATAACAATTTAATACCACAACAACTCCGTAAATATTATATTAATTTGCTGAGTTGAAATATAAATTAATCAGTTTGATGAATGTTTTAATAATTTGAACAATAAGAGTAGATTAAATGCATGTGTTGTTCTTGTGTTTAGTATTAAGTCTATATTATTTAAAAATGATATTATAAAAGAAATCTATATTAATAATATCATCATATTCAGCCTTCTTTATACCTTAAAAACTTTATCACTAGAGTATTTTCACCAGAATTATAACGCACGCGGCGAGAAATCTAACTCACGGTGAGTAGTTAAGCCCGGGAAAAGTTTAAACGTATTTAAAATAAATTGTGCTTGTGTGATTTTAAATATCTATAATACTACTGATACAAAATATCATTATCAATATAGTTGAAGTATGATGTAACACCTATGTTTAAACGGTGAACGCGCAACTCTTCGCCGAAAATAAATTCTAAAGCATGAAATCGAGCATTCTCGCATCATCACATTATCACAAATACTGAATATCTGCTATGACAATCGTGATGTGTAAAAGCGGAATAACTTCGCATAAATGTTGTTACATACTTAATTTTTACGAAAGTTCTACAGGTAAAAATAAAACATACTTGGAAATTCTTTTATAACGATACTATTTATTAGATTAATAGTGCATTTTGGAAAATTAGAGTCAAGCTTTTTTTTATAGCGCAGTTTATTTTGTAACAAAAATTTGCATTAGCATATTGTTATTTCGGAAAACAATTTTTTATTATAACAATATTCCTTGCATAAAAGTTGATAAACTAGTTTTTAAGTAATACTTGTAAAGTACTTTGATGGTTTTACATTAGAGGTAAATCTTAAATTTACAAAAATGTGTGTCATATTGTACAAAAAGAAAATAATAATTTGAGCTTAAAAGTTATAAAGCATTGAACTGCCTCACTTCTGTTTTCCACACAAATTATTTTATACCTTTTCAGATTGCTTTTACTAAAGATATTTATAACTTTTATTTATACAAATTTTCTCTCTTTTTCTCTCTCTCTCCCTCTCTCTCCCTCTCACTCTCTCTCTCTCTCTCTCTCTCTCACTCTTCTAGGATTCCATAGCTACGCCGTTCGCGTACACATGCAATATATATATAGGAGAGCCAAACATATGAAGGGTTGCGGTATACACGAAGCAAGGGATAGAAGAATGTACACGGCGGGATTTCTAGTCCGCGATGATACGCAGATAGCATCTGATATATGTTACCAGCCGAAATACACGAGAGGCCCCGAGAGCGAGAGAGCCGAATGTGCCGCCAGCGCACCGATAATTGAGGTTCTAAATTGATCATATCTTCCTGCGCGGACACTTCGGCTATGAGCGGAAGGCCCGGCACCATATAGAACAAAGCAACGCTGCACAGACTTAATTTCTCTTACCACGCTTATGCTGCAACGCCCTCACCGTTTCATTACGATCCAGACTTACACCAGACACGACGAAATTGGAGGATTTTTGGGACCTCTTACAAACAGTAAAGAGTGAGCATTTATACGAGAAGATTTATATCTCGCACAAAGGGGATATACTGCAACAACTCTAAAAGCTAGAAACTTGGAAATTACATCAGCCAATGGGCACATATTTTATAAATTGTAATGGATCTCGCTGTCGTTTTCCAGCATCGGCTGCACGCGCCATCATAAGTGCATCCGCACAAGAGATGCATATCTCCCGAAGAAGGAAAGCCTCTGAAGTATTGACTAAGGAATGCACCTTTGCCTAGGTGGCAGTGACAGGCTCTAGCTCACGGACTCGGAACGGGGAGATTCAACGACCAGCATTTATAAGCAGCTCCAACAGCCTCACGAGACGAGTCGTTTCTTGGAACTTCCGTCGAGAGGGTGAAGCTCTACCCAGCGGTACCGCGATCGAGTCTGATAATATTTTGCGGCGCTTTTATTATACTTTATGATATGTAATTGAATCGAGATTTGTACTTTAATTTTGAATAAAGAAATTAATCTGACGAAACGAGTGTTAAGTGTTTTTATGGTGTCGTGATGTTTTGTTGTGTGCATTTTCGATATTTTATCTCTTGCATATAGAGTCTTTTTGTGTGTGTCTGTGTGTGTGTGTGAGTGTGTGTGCGTATGCGTGTGTATGTGCGCGTGTGTGCGTATGTGTGCGTATGTGTGTGTGTGTGTGTGTGTGTGTGTGTGTGAGTGCGTGTTAGTGTGTGTGAGTGTGTGTTAGTGTGTGTGTGTGTGTGTGGGGGTGTGGGTGTGTGTGTATGTGTGTGTGTGTGTGTGTGTGTGTGCATGTGTGTGTGTATGTGTGTGTGAGAGCACAGTAGCATGTGTAGGGTAGCAAGTGTAGAGACGAGTGTAGAGGCGGCGGAGCTCTCCTTAAAAGAGCGTTGAGTAGTGTGGCGTCGAGCAGAACGTTTTACTATAGGTTCTGATAAAAACTGCGTGGTAACGTCGACTTGACGTTTGAATTTTGACTGCACACTGTCCCTCTGACTGGCCCATCATTTCTTCCAGTCCGTTTATATATTGATTTTCTCCTATTCTTGTTTCTGTCTCTCATGATCGAAAAATAGATTTAAATGTGTCCCTATTCTTGATATTATTTTTTCTGAAATATTCCAAACTCTTAACTTCTCTGCACGAGACTCATAAGTGGTGACCAGCATCGATCGTAAACTGTGATATTTATGCTCAGCTATCCAAGTATTTACTCTGCTTCTAACAAGCCTTCTGTGTCGAAAAGGGTACTCACTACTTACATGTCTAGTTTTCGATGCTTCTGAGAGGGTTCAAATATATATGCGTGTACGCCATCTTTCTGGTTTTCAGCTGCGCGTGTTTTTGAATTATATGTATGCTGATACGCCATCTTGCTATCAGCCTTCTCTGCGCGCGAATTTTATTTTGATACTCCTCTGCTTTAGTCGATGCGTTGCGCTCTAATGATATATATACTTTTTACTCCCGAGAATTCGACCACTGTTTGCTCCCGTGATCTGTACCTTTTACGGATCACGTGTTCTGTTCTATTTATCCACTGCTTATTCTTCTCTCTCTTATTCTCTTTTCTTACTTCTATTATTCTGCTACTTCAATTTATAGTTTTATATTTTAAAATCGTAATGAACGACATCTAATCGGTTCGTTACAAACGCCAAAAATCGAAAATTTTGAAAATTTAACAATGTTTAAACAATTTGTTAACGAATTAATTAATTATAGGATAACAATATATAAATAATTTCTTAAATATTATATGACCACGATAATTAACATAAAATCGTATTAAGGTGGGTCTACACCGATTTTTTAACAAAAAAACGAAAAAAATTTTAAGGCGCATTTTGATGCTCTACAGTTGAAAGAACATTTTAGAGCCAGATAGAACAAAAAATTTCATTATCAGCAAAGTTATAACCATTCAAAGAATACAATTAACATTGCTTCTAACGTAAAACTGAATAGTTAAATGCGGTTTTCTCGAAACTTATTTTTCCAACTTCAAAAAATTCCTCGCGCATTTAGAGTCGGTGAATCTAACTCTCGATAAATATTCCAATAAGGATTTTTTTTCAAGAAGTACGTACATACAAATTTTTTCAAATTAAGTATGTATACAAAAACATGGTATTTTTTGTCATATATTTATTTAAAATGGAGGTATATACTTTTTTAAGCTATTTATGATCAAAAATTAAAATAGAAACTACTAACTTTTGTTTGTTACTGGCTTTAAAGTAAGTATAAATTTATTAGGTTGATATTGTCAAACTTAAATACGCGAGGAATTTTTTGAATCTACCTCTGTTTTGAATGCAAAAAAGTGCATTTCATTCAATGAATTGGTATTATTAAAGTGAAAAATGCTCAAAATTGTTACATATTCTTTTTTCTTGGTTAATAATAACATATTCAAATTTTGAAATAAAATTCTGGATGATTAACGATTTTGGAAAAATCAGTGTAGACCCACCTTAAGAAACGTTTACTCTATATACACCCTATGCCTAATTAGAAATTCAGCATTTCGAGCGTCATAATTATACTACTTACGATAGTCTAGTTACATTTATTTATAATACCATATAGAACTAATTAAGAAGATTAGACACTAGGAGTCATCATTTAACAGCCATCAATCAACCATAAGAAGAAAGTAATTACCGACACGCAACAAGTGGCCACACGGTGCTCGTCCACCCATGCCAACATTCTTTTCACGCACCAATTAGCCAATGCATCATAGCTAACGCAATGAATTCTTACGCCGCGCCGAAAATCATCTCACGAGAGCTCAGGAGTCAACGGACAAAGCTGGAAAAGCCTTTTGGGCCACCGTATACCGGCTTACAATGGTCGCAAACGTGACTGTACAGAGCGGTGAAGGCACCATAAATTTTTCGATCGGTAGTCGTCGAGGCGCCTTCACCAAGTGTAGCGTAAGTACTTTAACACAGGGCTCCGTGCCTACAGAACAGAGTAGTAAAGACGCCACAAATCCTTCAAACGCTGGTCGCCAAAGTGCCCTCACAAAGTGCGTAAGAGATATATCCCAGGACCCAAGACTGACGACATCGTTCGCATCAGAGTGCTCGCCCTGAATTAGCGATAGTACTGTCCCAAAAGAGGAGATACCGCTCGCACCAGAGCGCCCGCTCCTAGAAAAAGGATCATCGCTCGAGCGGGAACACCCTCATCGACCACCGCCACCACCACTTCTCAACATTCGAGTGGTGAAACTCAACCCTACCACTCCACAAAAATCCTGTGCGTTCTCGGCTGAGTGCCACGACCATAAAAACGAACTCCATCGTATCACCAGGAACAATCCAGGACCCTTGATTTAGAAAAATCTTTGGTGGTCGCCTGGAGACACCAAACTCGCCGATTAAAAAAAGGAGTATACCAGAGGACACAAACCATCCTATTGGAAGAAGAAGAAAAAAAAGAAGAACAAAGTCAAAACACAATCGAAAATCCCCCGCCATTACCACTTTCAGTGCTCGTCAATACGATCTCAACAGACGTCAGAATGCCATTTCTGTGGTACTCCAAAACATCAACGGCCACTAAGGGAACAGATAAAAACTTACAACACCATCTTCATCCACATTTCCGAATACAAAAAATAAAAAGAGAAAAGAGAATGGAACTGACAAAAGACCACATATTAAACGATCTCATCACCCGAAGGAAAACAAGATTGAAACAGCTGCAAGTGCAAAGAAAAAATCAAAACGCGACAAAGGCCGGGAGGATAAAGAAAAACAATAAAGCCATAAGAAACACGAAAAAAACAACATACAAACCCACTCAACCAAACAACCGTGGTTGATTAATACTAGCGCCACTTTTCGGCATCGAGTGAAACAAGTGTAGCGGAGGTTGTTTCTACAGCAAAGATCTAGAAGAAAGATGGAGCCCATGCATATCATGCCACCAACAGTAGGCCAGGATCGGATGTTCGAAAAAATTGTCATTTATTTGCAATAGTTGCAAATACAAATCGCAACATTCAACATCCCACAAAAAGGAGCCTCGGTTACGGAAACTAACTCCACATCATCAACTATACCATAGGCAATACATCAGAGAAAACTAGGTATTCTAATAGATAAATAAATTCTGTATATTGTTACACATGTTTCCGGCGTGTACTGCGGAATTCCGAAGACGACAATCGACCGGCGGGGGGGGGGGGGGGTTACATCCCATGTCACTCGTACCTCCTTTAACTACAAGTGTATAATAATAAAATGTATCTACATTTGTATTCACGTATACATGTTCATCTACGTATAGGTATGTATTCATATGTATGTACGGGAGTAAATAGAATTATCTTAATAATTAAATGCATGTGTATATGTATATGCATGCTCGCTAGGGTGTATCGAAAATTAACTTTTTTCGAATTTTGAATTCTAATAGGGCGCAAAAGTTGTGTTATCCATAATTAAAAACGTATAATTTTTTTTTGAGATTTTTTGTTTCGGTCTGTAAAACTTGGCTAGAATATTTTACATTTTATTTATAAAAAGTCTGTTTTTGTATTATAGCAATTGAATAATACCGAACTCTGTCTAGTCGCTTTAAAATTTTTCATGATAATACTTCATTTTCAATTATTTTATACAGATATACGTTTAAAAAAAACTGAGATTATCAGAACGATATTTGCTTTTCTTAAAATAAGAATAACAACTAATGAAATTGTAAGTGTTTGCATATGCGCTTACATATGCGCTTGAAATAATAAATTTAAATTGGGGAAAAAAAAAGATATTTAAGAACAATAAGTTCGCGTATGTCACTCAATAGAATCATTGTTATGGTTATGTAAATTATGAATAACTACATGGCAAGTGATTACGACGTGCATACGTGATCGCAGTATTTTTCAAAATTGTGTTAGTTTTTAATAAAACTGAATGATTAGTTAATGTATGCAATTGAACTATGTATAAAATATTTTGTTAATATATGTTGAAAAAAAATGGCATACATTTTTATGCTGTAAAAGTTATTGGCATACGCTTAAATACATCTAAAGAAAATGGAGAATCTTTGAACAATTAATTAGCGTATGCTATTTTGTTTTTCATGAAATTTATAATAATAAATAATGATTACTGCAAGGTACATTATGGACAATTAATTGTTCCCAGGCTGAACTTATCTTATATGATAACAGATAAAAATTAATAAATACTTATAAATAGTAATGAAAAATACTTATAAATAGCGATAAAAAATTATAAATAAAACCGATAATAATTAATAAAAACTGTAAGAATTCGGAAAATGTATCAGTGTTTATCAATTTCGATCAGAAATAATCTGTTCTTATCTGTAATAATCTGTTTTTATCAGTAATAATCAATTTTTATCAGTTATAATCAGTTTTGATAATTATTTATCACTCTTTATAATTATTTCCCTTAATAGAAAAATTATAGTGCGCACTATGGTATTGTGTGCATATAATGAAACAGAAAACGACTTCGACGAGAATTGAATATGGAATTTTGGAATCTACCTCGCCACACAAAATATGTTTCCATTCCATTGTCAAGACATGTCATCGCATAAACTTCGGAAGGAATTCGTCCAGCAAAAGTAGGATTTGGCCCCTAATGATTTAAAAAATTGTAGACTATATTTCAAAATTCTTGCACATAAAAATTTTTCAGTTAGCAAATTTAAAAATTGACGATAAAAAATTCATAATACTGGATCCAAAATGACACGTTGGATTAATAAAAAAAGCTAATTTTTAAAGACTTGTATATTTGTAAAGGTGGTTGATTGCATTCAAGAATAAGATTAAATTTTGCGAAGTCTTTAAGTACCACGAGTGATAAGTAATAAAAAAATTAAAAAAACTAAAAGTATATATAAAATAGGATTAGCGATAATTATACAAATAACCGCCACGTGGTTCGATTTGAAACGAAGTAATCAGTATTTACATGGCTAATGTTGAATATCAGAAGAAAATGCGAACAATATTAGTAACGTTCAGATAATAATAAAAAAACAAGACAATTATTAATTACTATTTTTTAAATTTTGTTATTTTGATAACCATTATATTTACGTTGATAAGTACTGATTTCAGATTAAAACCCTAAGATAAATCATAAATAAATTGTTACCCAAATCTAAACCGTAATGCACTTCTAAATCCATAACTTTCAATCCGTCAAGTTGAATTTCGATGTTTCATCTTCATATTCGAAATCAGTGTGACGTCCAACAGACTACAAATAAGACTAAAGCTACAAACTTTTAAATGCGTCTTTTATTTTGGCCTATGCTTTCGCACAATAGCCAGGGTCTCTAAGGCAAATCGTATGTAATTAGTTTTTATTGTCTTGAATCCTCGTAAGGAGGATTCTTGGCTTTACTTCAATTCTTAGAAAAGACGTCTCTTTTTGTTATTGATTGATATCACTGGAAATTTGTATTAGTTTACTACCTTGGGATACGTATATTGGTATATCCGCGAGGTTCAAAAGTAGTTTTATTAGTGGGATATACTGTACGTGATTAAATATTAATCTCGAGGCGTAAGTATATCCATAAACATTACTTTAGTATGCTTTACGCTTTCATATAATGATGGCGAGGTGCATTACTAAGTATGTTGTTCTATGATTCTGAGGTACGCAAGCTAAAATAGCCCGCGAGGTTCAGAATAAGTTTTATTAGTGGGATATACTGTACGTGATTAAATATTAATCTCGAGGCGTATATTCATAAACATTACTTTAGTATGCACCTCGCCGCTAGTAACTAGTAACGCACCCACATAGTATGGAAGGTTTCTGGAAACTTTCTGGAAGCTTCCAAGAAAGTTTTGGATTCTTTCAGGCTTTTTGGATTCACAAAATGTCCGCGTCAAATTCATGTCAGATATATTCCAGGAAAGGTGACTGTAACCTTTAAGGGAATCTTTTAGGAAGATTTTTCTAAAGATTCCTAAAAGATGTAAGCTTCCGGAAAGGTTATAGTAAGCTTGAAGGATATTTTAAAAGTCCATCTAAGATTTTAGAAAAGGTTGCCGTTAGCTTCCAGAAAGCTATCCAAAGATTATTATGCAATCTTTCAGGAAGCTTTCATGGAAACTTCCCGGAAGCTGAAAATATCCGCGATAAATTCATGTCAGAAATATTCCAACAAAGATTACTGTAATCTTTTAGGGAATCTTTTAGTAAGATTTATTAAATATTCCAAAAAGATAGTTGTAAGTTTTCGAAAAGGTTATGGTAAGCTTCCAAGATATTTTAAAAGTCCTTCTAAGATTTCTGAGAGCGTTGCTGTTAGCTTCCAGAAAGCTTTCCAAGGACTACTACGGATTCTTTCAGGAAGCTTTCATGGAAGCTTCCCGGAAGCTCTAAATAACCCTGCTAAAAATATGCGATTGAAGCCAATTAAAAAAATTCAAATTTTATTGAATTAAATTTATTTTAATTGATTGAATTGACTACCAGAAAACAAGTCAATTGAAAATGAATTGTGATTAATAAACTTTAATTGCAATTTAATTCAATTCCTATATTTAGTATTGATTTCTATATATTTAAATCGACTTCTATAACAGAATAGTTCATTTTTTTCGTATTGTATTTAATTACAATTTAGATAATACAGTTCAATGAATTTTAATATATTTCAATACTATTTGAATTTATCTCATTCAATGTATAAATTGACTAGAAAACTTGTATCCACATTAATTCATTTTTATGAATTCCAAACGTGAATAGATTTTAATACAGCTTATTCGTATAAGCCCTGAATTAACTTTAATCACGTTTAATAAATGAAAATTTTATTGAATTTTGTAGGTTGTGAAAACTTTATTTATGAATTGACTTGAATCAATTCCTATGAGATTGGGAAATCAATAGATTTAAATACAGCTTATTCGTATAAGACGCGAATCAACTTCAATAAACTTTAATAAACACACATTCTATTGAATTCTGTAGGTTGTAAATACCTTTCTCATTAATTGATTTTAATCAATTCCTATAAGTATAGGAAATATAATTTAATGCAGTTTATTCATATTAGGCGGGAATCAACTTAAATTAACTTTGATAAACATACTGATTATTGAATTGTGTAGTTTGCGAATATCTTTTATATTAATTGACTTTAGTCAATTTCTATGAGTATAGAAAATGAATAGATTTAAATGCACTTTATCCGTACAAGCCGCAAATGAACTTGATAAACAAACTTTTTATTCAATTCTGTACATGTGCAAATTATCATGGAACAATTTATGAAATTGTAGGAAGATACATGCTAATCATTTGTCAGTGGTTTTTTTACAAATAATTCAAATGTTAATTTATTAGAACAATAAATTAATTTTAAATTTAAAATTCAAGATGTCCCTTAGTTTTATTAAATTAGTTAAATTATTACTTATAACTGTACCATTACTTTTTGATAATATACGTATTTTCTATGAAACCACCTTTATTCAATTGGCCTCATATTGATCGTGAAAACTCATAAGCCCCATACAAGGCAATAGGAAAGAATACAAAATTTATTTTTTGATCGGCACTAATTGTGCATTTGATAGAGAATCTAAGCCGACGTATATCTGTTGTGTATATCTTTTTGAAATTAAAAAAGAAAACTTAATTTGCAAAAGTTATAGTGTATTAAAAATCCTTTGAGTGACGTCACACCGTTAAAATATCAAAGGTGCCGACCGGAGTGACGTCACACCGTTAAAATATCAAAGGTGCCGACCTGAGTGACGTCACACCGTTAAAATATCAAAGGTGCCGACCGGAGTGACGTCACAACGTTTTTTAAAGATTTATCTATAACTTCTTTCATTTTGAAGATATCGTGAAAATTTCAAAAGTTTACAAAGAAACTATACCTCGATCCACAAGAATACTCTGTCAACTAAAAATTGACATTCTTCCCTATAAAAATCAATAGAAAAGAATTATATAGTTTTTTATGCTACATTTTAATTCTAAATTTTTCATAGCATTAAATAACAAATACACGGAGAGAAATGTTTGAGTAAAAATTACTATACTTTTTACTGAGCCGGGGACAAACTCGACATATGTAGGAAATTTACTATTTTTCTATGAAAATTTACTATATATTTATGAGTTTATGATATACAGCAGTATTAAAAATGCTATGTAGTATAGTAAAAACTCTGGATATACTTTTTGGTAATATGTATAGTATAATTTAAGCAAGTTTGTTGTAAATATATGCAGGTAAGTTAGCAAATAGTATGGAAACAAAGAAGGAATCACCTGGACCGCTAATTACCACGTCTAATGACCGTCCTACTTTATAGCTGTCGGCGCGACAAAATTTCCGGTTGTCGCGAAAACACGTGCTCGCTCTTCTCATATGACAATGTTATCAGATGATTTGTATTATATTCGAAAAACATGCATATAATGTTTGTTTAATAATAAATAATAAGATAAAAAACTAAGGTACTATTTATTTATAACCTATCATTGATAAAAAAAAGTACTTGCAAAGGCTTGTTATATTTTACGTGTATCGTTCTTGCATTTAAAAAATACGCTAGTTTATATATTTTACCGCTAGGAGGCGTCTCGTAAAGTTAGCTCGCAAGTGGCGAGATTTCCGTACGATTGCTATATAAGAGAGTTTCAAATCTTTAAATCTAATTAGAACTGCGATTGCGATCATGCGTTATTAGGTATCGATATATGTAAATAGCTTGTGATATATGTAAATTATACAAAATAATTAGATATTAGATAAAAAATTCGATCTATAGACATGAATAAAAAATAATTACATTTAATTAGTTAAATGTCTATTAAACTTAATTGACATGCCTCAATTGTCATGTATTATATTATAATACTAAATCTTAATTCTATTTTGTTATATTAAATTCGATTAATACTATAAAATGATAAAAATCAATTGATACCAATTACATTGAATTGACTAAATACCTATTCAAATCAATAGACAATCGAAGAAAATGTATTCCTTTCAATATATTTTTATAAACATAGATCTAATAGATTTGAATTGAATTCTAAAGATTGTATATATTTCTATTGCACTTTCCAGAATTAAGATTTAGCATCAAAAGCAAAAGATTATTTTTCTATTGACTTTAATCTCATTTTTTTAACAGGGATCCGCGACAAATTCATGTCAGAAATATTCCAGCCAAGATTACCGCAACCGTTCAGAGAATCATTTGGAAAGCTTTTTCGAAAGGTTCAGAAACAGATTATTGTAAGCTGTTGATGTAACTATGTTTGTTTATTTATTTTACACATTTTTATATTATTATTTTCGCTTACATTGTGCACGCTTATAGAATTATACAGTAATAACGCATTTATTAATACATGAAAAAAATTTTTACTTGGACGGGATTTGACCCCGGGACGCTGTACTCTAGAAGCTGCCATCCTACCGATTACGCCATCGCGACTACTCAAGAGAAACAATTACAATCGTCCTTATATGTTGCGTAAAATTATAATATCAATAAAATATTGTTTTTTGTATATAAAGCATAGACATAACTTTTCTTTTATGTGCAAAAGTTTAATTAACTATGTGCATGTCAATTAATTTAGATTAAATAATGCAGAAATCATATAATAGTACAATTAAGAGGCCTTTGATTACCGACACCGATTCGTACTATCCCACATACCATTTTCGTAATTTATTTAAATAATATAATTTGTTTCATAAAATACTATGAGTTGTCGGACGCTTCGTTCGAGAATAAGTAATATTTTAAGTGCCAAAATAGTTCATATAAGTGTTTCTTATTTGAGAATAGTTTGAATTACTAAGAAATGAGGTTCTATTTAGACGTTGGTTTTGTAATTCAAAGTTTTCTCGAAAACGAAAAAGTGTACTTTTAAGCACTCAAAATATTCCTTGTTCCTAGAAGAAGCAGGGACAACTCCTATTTTTCGATTCGACCAATTATTATTTGAATAAATAGCGAAAATCTTAATTAGACAAATACAGAGAATCGGGCAACCTCTCAAGCAAGCGCTTACAATACTTTTTATTTTCATCTTCGCTTAAAAATTCCTTATTATTTTTTATGTCGATAAGAAATAATAACAATCCCGGGGAAAAAAGATTCCTATATGATCATATATGATCAGATATGATAATATATGGGGGCATATATAAATATATAAGATAATATATATCTACATGTGATCACATCAAATTACATAAAATGAAATATGTTCATATGTAATTATATGTAGCAACATGGGTTTTAATCCGAAATTTGATAATATATTTTTATACACAATAATATATGAATATACATAATTTCATATAACAACACTTTGTAATATGTTATCACATATGTTTTTATATGATCGAAAATTCCAAATTTATTATCAATATATGATTTTACGTGAAGATATATGACAATGTATTATTATATACAATCATATATGATTTTATATGAAAGTAAAAATCTTAAAAATGTTTGCTATATATAAGAATATATTAAAATATATAGGAATATGTATTCATATATGAGCATATATGATTATGTGATATTAGAATACGTTACTGTATGCACTTGAACAGTTTATAACCTTTAAATATCAAGAACAAGTTTGGCGCTAGTGGCTGACCGAGCGGCTACGAAGCCAAAGATCCCATGTTCAAAACTCGGCGTCGGGGATTTTTTTCTTTTTTTCTTCTACCTTTTTTAATGACATATCTAATTAAATTTACGATAAAATTTATTTTTTAGTCCAAAAAACTAATATTTAATTGCAAAAATCGTACATTATTATTTAATTTCTCTCACATATATTCATATATACTTTTATATCATGTAGTATGTTCATATATGTTCTAGTATATTCATATATGATCTTATGTTATCAAATTTTGAATATAATAACATATGATCATATATGGTGAATCAGATATGATTATATGTGATCATATATATTACAGAAATCTTCTTTTCCCAGGAGCTACTAGAATACTCGAAATAAACGAGTGATTAGCACCATTCATTTTGTTCGAGTGAAAAGCATCACTTTATTCGAGTGAAGTATGCGGAAAAGTCACTCGAAGCTGAGTGATTTAGCTCGTCACTCTTTAAAAGAGTAAAAAAAATCACTCTTCCTGATTTAGAGAGTATATGTATGTATGTATGTATGTATTCCTTTATATCGAGTAATCCCCAGTAAATATAATGCTTCAGGACTCATTGTTTTTGTATTTTTTAAGAAAGGGGGCTTAAAAATAATGTTTCCCTGGTGGAAAATTA
Source organism: Gastracanthus pulcherrimus (assembly GCA_949152435.1). Taxonomy (NCBI): domain Eukaryota; kingdom Metazoa; phylum Arthropoda; class Insecta; order Hymenoptera; family Pteromalidae; genus Gastracanthus; species Gastracanthus pulcherrimus. The sequence continues at coordinate 53,709,987 of OX424575.1, read as the reverse complement.
TTCTAGAACTATGTAGATCTATCTAGTTTGCCATGGGAATAATCGAGGGCCTCGATAAAACTAGATAATTTTCTACCAGGGTTTTTATGTTTTATTTAATTTTATAGCGGTTTATCGATTTTTGAAATTAGTTTTTCGAGTTATTTTTTCATATGTTACAATAGTATTATTGATTCAGTTTAAATGCATTGGAAAAAGCATATAATATTTCCTATCTTTTTCAAATTAAATTAAAAAAAAAGTAATTTTTCTTCTTCTGTTATACACAAAAACATCGTTTTTATGTTTTTTTTTTTTTAAAGAATCATTTTGTTAAAAAAACGGAACCGTAAAAAATTACGTAACTTCTCTGACACGAAATTATGTATAAAAGCTTTCTTCCTTCTTATTGCAGTTATACACAAAATGACATTTTTTAAACGGTGATATTTTGGAAACATATGGTCAGGGCCGGATTAGCAACTACGCCAACAACGCCATGGCGTAGGGCGGCAGCGTCCTGAGGGGCGGCAGAGCGGCAGGTCAGGTAGAGCGCGGAAAAACGCCGGGAGGGCGGGGGGGGGGGGGGGGGGGGCAGATTTGAAAGACGCCGCCGACTGGTACAGCGACTTAAAATAAATATTCTCAACCCATCAAGTATCCAGGGCGCAGAAATTTTAATAGAAAAATACTTATATTCAATGGATTAATAAAAACAATATATTTTTACAATGTACATATATACTTATGGTTAGTTTTTTATAAAGTTATTTACAAAAAGCCCCTTCGTGTTTTCTTTACAGCAAAATCATTAATAATTCAATTGAAATCCAACTCCCGAAAAAGTTCCGATTCTATGCAAAGCAAAGACAGAGCATTTAATCTTTTGTTCTCGAAAAAAGACGTATGCGCAGAAGCACGATTCAAATTAATATGCTCATGGGTTGTATAGCGGTTAATACAAAAGGCGCGAGGCAGAATTTGAAATTTGAACGTAGTTTTCTGTGTTTATCACTTCCTTCTTTCTTAAAAATGTAAAATACTCGGGTATTGATGAAATATGAAAAGATTCATTTATTTACATAAAAGAATATATTATAAATAATATATAACATATAATATAAATTATATAAATAATATATGATATTTAATAAAAATTTGATAAATAATATATAATAAAAGTTATATTTTGAATAATTACAGTAATATTCGTATTTATAGGAGAAATTAATGCAGAGTAAATTTCCTAATTTTTGAATAATAATACGAGGTACTTTTTCCATTTTTGCTGGCCTTACAAGGGGCGGCATGAATTTTTGGCATGCGGGCGGAGAAATCCGTAATCCGGCCCCGCATATGGTGTAATAGTCTTTAAAATAAATTGAGCTTGAAACGGTAGCTTTCCACATCTCTTGGCTAAGCTCTTTGCGGAGACTATGGAATGTGTATCTGCTTCCTTTCTTGTTAATTATGCTGGCAAAACATAAAATTTTCATTCTGTTAACAAAGCTCACTGTAATCTTTCCATAAACTTTTCAGGAGAAATCCATGTTAGATTTCAGAATCCTTCCATTATACCTTACTATAATCTTTCATGAAAGTTTCTAGTAAGGTTTAAAGGGAATATTTATTCGAAGGATTCGGGAAGCTTTTTGGAAGATGGTCAAAAGTATAACTTTTTAATATATCAAGAAAAATTACCGTAATCTTTCCATTAAGCTTCTAGGAGAAATTCATGTTAGATTTCGGAATCGCTTAGTTATACCTTACCTAAGTATTTCAAGAAAGATTCTAGTAAGGTTAGAAGGAATATTTATTGGAAGGATAAGGGAAGCTTTTTGGAAGATTTTCAAAAATATAACTTTTTAATATCTCAAGAAAGCTTACCGTAATCTTTCCATTAAGCTTCCAGGAGAAATTCATGTTAGACTTCGGAATCGTTTCATTATACATCTCCTAAATATTTCATGAAAGAATCTAGTAAGGTTTAAAGGGAATATTTATAGGAAGGATTCGGGAAGCTTTTTGGAAGATTGTCAAAAATATAACTTTTTAATATCTCAAGAAGAATTACCGTAATCTTTCCATTAACCTAAATCTTTCATGAACGATTCTAGTAAGGTTTAAAAGGAATATTTATTGGAAGGATTCGGGAAGCTTTTTGGAAGATTGTCAAAAGTATAACTTTCTAATATCTCAAGAAAAATTACCGTAATCTTTCCATTAAGCTTCCAGAAATTCATGTTAGATTTCGGAATCGCTTCATTATACCTTACCTAAGTATTTCATGAAAGATTCTAGTAAGGTTTAAAGGGAATATTTATTGGAAGGATTCAGGAAGCTTTTTGGAAAATTGTCAAAAATATAACTTTTTAATATCTCAAGAAAAATTACGGTAACCTTTCCATTAACCTTCCAGGAGAAATTCATGTTAGATTTCGGAATCGCTTCATTATACCTTTCCTAAGTATTTCATGAAAGATTCTAGTAAGGTTTAAAGGGAATATTTATTGGAAGAATTCGGGAAGCTTTTTCGAAGATTGTCAAAAGTATAACTTTTTAATATCTCAAGAAAAATTACCGTAATTTTTCCATTAAGCTTCCAGAAATTTATGTTAGATTTCTGAATCGCTTCATTATAACTTACCTAAGTATTTTATGAATGATTCTAGTACGGTTTAAAGGGAATATTTATTGGAAGGATACGGGAAGATGTTTGTGAAGAGTGAAAAATATAACTTTTCATTATCTCAAGAAAGCTTACTGTAATCTTTCCATTAAGCTTCCAGAAAAAATTCATGTTAGATTTCAGAATCGTTTCATTATACCTTACCTAAATCTTTCATGAACGATTCTAGTAAGATTTAAAAGGAATATTTATTGCAAGGATTCGGGAATCTTTTTGGAAGATTGTCAAAAATGTAAATTCTTAATATCTCAAGAAAGCTTACCGTAATCTTTCCATTAACTTCCAGGAGAAATTCATGTTAGACTTCGGAATCGCTTCATTATACCTTTGCTAAGTATTTCATGAAAGATTCTAGTAAGATTTAAAGGGAATATTTATTGGAAGGATTCGGGAAGCTTTTTGGAAGATTGTCAAAAATATAACTTTTTAATATCTCAAGAAAAATTACCGTAATCTTTCCATTAAGCTTGGAAGAGAAATTCACAATAGATTTCGGAATCCTTTTATTATAAGTTACCTAAATCTTTCATGAAAGAATCTAGTAAGGTTTAAAGGGAATATTTATAGGAAGGATTCGGGAAGCTTTTTGGAAGATTGTAAAAAATATAACTTTTTAATATCTCAAGAAGAATTACCGTAATCTTTCCATTAACCTAAATCTTTCATGAACGATTCTAGTAAGGTTTAAAAGGAATATTTATTGGAAGGATTCGGGAAGCTTTTTGGAAGATTGTCAAAAGTATAACTTTCTAATATCTCAAGAAAAATTACCGTAATCTTTCCATTAAGCTTCCAGAAATTCATGTTAGATTTCGGAATCGCTTCATTATACCTTACCTAAGTATTTCATGAAAGATTCTAGTAAGGTTTAAAGGGAATATTTATTGGAAGGATTCAGGAAGCTTTTTGGAAAATTGTCAAAAATATAACTTTTTAATATCTCAAGAAAAATTACGGTAACCTTTCCATTAACCTTCCAGGAGAAATTCATGTTAGATTTCGGAATCGCTTCATTATACCTTTCCTAAGTATTTCATGAAAGATTCTAGTAAGGTTTAAAGGGAATATTTATTGGAAGAATTCGGGAAGCTTTTTCGAAGATTGTCAAAAGTATAACTTTTTAATATCTCAAGAAAAATTACCGTATTTTTTCCATTAAGCTTCCAGAAATTTATGTTAGATTTCTGAATCGCTTCATTATAACTTACCTAAGTATTTCATGAATGATTCTAGTACGGTTTAAAGGGAATATTTATTGGAAGGATACGGGAAGATGTTTGTGAATAGTGAAAAATATAACTTTTCTTTATCTAAAGAAAGCTTACTGTAATCTTTCCATTAAGCTTCCAGAAAAAATTCATGTTAGATTTCAGAATCGTTTCATTATACCTTAGCTAAGTATTTCATGAAATATTCTAGTAAGGTTTAAACGGAATATTTATTGGAAGGATACGCGAAGCTGTTTGAAAGATTGTCGAAAGTATAACTTTTTAATATCTCAAGAAAAATTACCGTAATCTTTCAATTAAGCTTGGAAGAGAAATTCACGTTAGATTTCAGAATCCTTTTATTATCAGTTACCTAAATCTTTCATGAACGATTCTAGTAAGATTTAAAAGGAATATTTATTGGTAGGATTCGGGAAGCTTTTTGGAAGATTGTCAAAAATATAAATTCTTAATATGTCAAGAAAACTTACCGTAATCTTTCCATTAACTTCCAGGAGAAATTCATGTTAGACTTCGGAATCGCTTCATTATACCTTACCTAAGTATTTCATGATTGATTCTAGTACGGTTTAAAGAGAATATTTATGGGAAGGATACGGGAAGTTGTTTGCGAAGAGTGAAAAATATAACTTTTTATTATCTCAAGAAAAATTACCGTAATTTTTCCATTAAGCTTCCAGAAATTCATGTTAGATTTCGGAATCGCTTCATTATACCTTACCTAAATCTTTCATGAACGATTCTAGTAAGATTTAAAAGGAATATTTATTGGAAGGATTCGGGAATCTTTTTGGAAGATTGTCAAAAGTATAACTTTTTAATATCTCAAGAAAAACTACCGTAATCTTTCCATTAAGCTTCCAGGAGAAATTCATGTTAGATTTCGGAATCGCTTCATTATACCTTTCCTAAGTATTTCATGAAATATTCTAGTAAGGTTTAAACGGAATATTTATTGGAAGGATACGCGAAGCTGTTTGGAAGATTGTCGAAAGTATAACTTTTTAATATCTCAAGTAAAATTACCGTAATCTTTCCATTAAGATTCCAGAAATTCATGTTAGATTTCGGAATCGCTTCATTATACCTTACCTAAATATTTCATCAAAGATTCTAGTAAGGTTTAAAGGTAATATTTATTGGAAGGATTCGGGAATCTTTTTGGAAGATTGTCAAAAATGTAACTTTTCATTATCTCAAGAAAGCTTACTGTAATCTTTCCATTAAGCTTCCAGAAGAAATTCATTTTAGATTTCGGAATCGCTTCATTCTACCTTTCCTAAGAATTTCATGAAAGATTCTAGTAAGATTTAAAAGGAATATTTATTGGAAGAATACGGGAAGCTGTTTGTGAAGAGTTTATAAATATAACTTTTTATTATCTCAAGAAAGCTTACTGTAATCTTTCCATTAAGCTTCCAGAAGAAATTCATGTTAGACTTCGGAATCGTTTCATTATACCTTACCTAAATATTTCATCAAAGATTCTAGTAAGGTTTAAAAGGAATATTTATTGGAAGGATTCGGGAATCTTTTTGGAAGATTGTCAAAAATGTAACTTTTCATTATCTCAAGAGAGCTTAATGTAATCTTTCCATTAAGCTTCCAGAAGAAATTCATGTTAGATTTCGGAATCGTTTCATTATACCTTACCTAAGTAATTTATGAATGATTCTAGTACGGTTTAAAGGGAATACATATTGGAAGGATACGGGAAGTTGCTTGTGTAGAGTGAAAAATATAACTTTTCATTGTCTCAAGAAAGCTTACTGTAATCTTTCCATTAAGCTTCCAGAAGAAATTCATGTTAGATTTCAGAATCGTATCATTATACCTTAGCTAAGTATTTCATGAAATATTCTAGTAAGGTTTAAGTGGAATATTTATTGGTAGGATTCGGGAAGCTTTTTGGAAGATTGACAAAATATAAATTCTTAATATCTCAAGAAAGCTTACCGTAATCTTTCCATTAACTTCCAGGAGAAATTCATGTTAGACTTCGGAATCGCTTCATTATACCTTTGCTAAGTATTTCATGAAAGATTCTAGTAAGATTTAAAGGGAATATTTTTTGGAAGGATTCGGGAAGCTTTTTGGAAGATTGTCAAAAATATAACTTTTTAATATCTCAAGAAAAATTACCGTAATCTTTCCATTAAGCTTGGAAGAGAAATTCACAATAGATTTCGGAATCATTTTATTATAAGTTACCTAAATATTTCATGAAAGAATCTAGTAAGGTTTAAAGAGAATATTTATAGGAAGGATTCGGGAAGCTTTTTGGAAGATTGTCAAAAATATAACTTTTTAATATCTCAAGAATTACCGTAATCTTTCCATTAACCTAAATCTTTCATGAACGATTCTAGTAAGGTTTAAAAGGAATATTTATTGGAAGGATTCGGGAAGCTTTTTGGAAGATTATCAAAAGTATAACTTTCTAATATCTCAAGAAAAATTACCGTAATCTTTCCATTAAGCTTCCAGAAATTCATGTTAGATTTCGGAATCGCTTCATTATACCTTACCTAAGTATTTCATGAAAGATTCTAGTAAGGTTTAAAGGGAATATTTATTGGAAGGATTCAGGAAGCTTTTTGGAAAATGGTCAAAAATATAACTTTTTAATATCTCAAGAAAAATTACGGTAACCTTTCCATTAACCTTCCAGGAGAAATTCATGTTAGATTTCGGAATCGCTTCATTATACCTTTCCTAAGTATTTCATGAAAGATTCTAGTAAGGTTTAAAGGGAATATTTATTGGAAGAATTCGGGAAGCTTTTTCGAAGATTGTCAAAAGTATAACTTTTTAATATCTCAAGAAAAATTACCGTATTTTTTCCATTAAGCTTCCAGAAATTTATGTTAGATTTCTGAATCGCTTCATTATAACTTACCTAAGTATTTTATGAATGATTCTAGTACGGTTTAAAGAGAATATTTATTGGAAGGATACGGGAAGATGTTTGTGAAGAGTGAAAAATATAACTTTTCATTATCTCAAGAAAGCTTACTGTAATCTTTCCATTAAGCTTCCAGAAAAAATTCATGTTAGATTTCAGAATCGTTTCATTATACCTTAGCTAAATATTTCATGAAATATTCTAGTAAGGTTTAAACGGAATATTTATTGGAAGGATACGCGAAGCTGTTTGAAAGATTGTCGAAAATATAACTTTTTAATATCTCAAGAAAAATTACCGTAATCTTTCAATTAAGCTTGGAAGAGAAATTCACGTTAGATTTCAGAATCCTTTTATTATCAGTTACCTAAATCTTTCATGAACGATTCTAGTAAGATTTAAAAGGAATATTTATTGGTAGGATTCGGGAAGCTTTTTGGAAGATTGTAAAAAATATAAATTCTTAATATCTCAAGAAAGCTTACCGTAATCTTTCCATTAACTTCCAGGAGAAATTCATGTTAGACTTCGGAATCGCTTCATTATACCTTACCTAAGTATTTCATGATTGATTCTAGTACGGTTTAAAGGGAATATTTATGGGAAGGATACGGGAAGTTGTTTGCGAAGAGTGAAAAATATAACTTTTTATTATCTCAAGAAAAATTACCGTAATTTTTCCATTAAGCTTCCAGAAATTCATGTTAGATTTCGGAATCGCTTCATTATACCTTACCTAAATCTTTCATGAACGATTCTAGTAAGATTTAAAAGGAATATTTATTGGAAGGATTCGGGAATCTTTTTGGAAGATTGTCAAAAGTATAACTTTTTAATATCTCAAGAAAAACTACCGTAATCTTTCCATTAAGCTTCCAGGAGAAATTCATGTTAGATTTCGGAATCGCTTCATTATACCTTTCCTAAGTATTTCATGAAATATTCTAGTAAGGTTTAAACGGAATATTTATTGGAAGGATTCGGGAAGATTTTTGGAAGATTGTCAAAAATATAACTTTTCATTATCTCAATAGAGCTTAATGTAATCTTTTCATTAAGCTTCCAGGACAAATTCATGTTAGACTTCGGAATCGCTTCATTATACCTTTGCTAAGTATATCATGAAAGATTCTAGTAAGGTTTAATGGTAATATTTATTGGAAGGATTCGAGAAGCTGTTTGGAAGATTGTCAAAAATATAATTTTTTAATATCTAAAGAAAAATTACCGTAATCTTTCAATTAAGCTTGGAAGATAAATTCACGTTAGATTTCAGAATCCTTTTATTATAAGTTACCTAAATCTTTCATGAACCATTCTAGTAAGATTTAAAAGGAATATTTATTGGTAGGATTCGGGAAGCTTTTTGGAAGATTGTCGAAAGTATAACTTTTTAATATATCAAGAAAAATTACCGTAATCTTTCCATTAAGCTTCCAGGAGAAATTCATGTTAGACTTCGGAATCGCTTCATTATACCTTACCTAAATCTTTCATGAACGATTCTAGTAAGATTTAAAAGGAATATTTATTGGAATGATTCGGGAATCTTTTTGGAAGATTGTCAAAAATGTAAATTCTTAATATCTCAAGAAAGCTTACCGTAATCTTTCCATTAACTTCCAGGAGAAATTCATGTTAGACTTCGGAAACGGTTCATTATACCTTTGCTAAGTATTTCATGAAAGATTCTAGTAAGATTTAAAGGGAATATTTATTGGAAGGATTCGAGAAGCTGTTTGGAAGATTGTCAAAAATATAATTTTTTAATATCTAAAGAAAAATTACCGTAATCTTTCAATTAAGCTTGGAAGATAAATTCACGTTAGATTTCAGAATCCTTTTATTATAAGTTACCTAAATCTTTCATGAACGATTCTAGTAAGATTTAAAAGGAATATTTATTGGAAGGATTCGGGAATCTTTTTGGAAGATTGTCAAAAGTATAACTTTTTAATATCTCGTGAAAAATTACCGTAATCTTTCCATTAAGCTTCCAGGAGAAATTCATGTTAGATTTCGGAATCGCTTCATTATACCTTACATAAGTATTTCATGATTGATTCTAGTACGGTTTAAAGGGAATATTTATTGGAAGGATACGGGAAGTTGTTTGCGAAGAGTGAAAAATATAACTTTTTATTATCTCAAGAAAAATTACCGTAATCTTTCCATTAAGCTTCCAGAAATTCATGTTAGATTTCGGAATCGCTTCATTATACCTTACCTAAATCTTTCATGAACGATTCTAGTAAGATTTAAAAGGAATATTTATTGGAAGGATTCGGGAATCTTTTTGGAAGATTGTCAAAAGTATAAATTTTTAATATCTCAAGAAAAATTACCGTAATCTTTTCATTAAGTTTCCAGGAGAAATTCATGTTAGATTTCGGAATCGCTTCATTATACCTTACATAAGTATTTCATGATTGATTCTAGTACGGTTTAAAGGGAATATTTATTGGAAGGATACGGGAAGTTGTTTGCGAAGAGTGAAAAATATAACTTTTTATTATCTCAAGAAAAATTACCGTAATCTTTCCATTAAGCTTCCAGAAATTCATGTTAGATTTCGGAATCGCTTCATTATACCTTACCTAAATCTTTCATGAACGATTCTAGTAAGGTTTAAAAGGAATATTTATTGGAAGGATTCGGGAATCTTTTTGGAAGATTGTCAAAAATGTAACTTTTCATTATCTCAAGAGAGCTTAATGTAATCTTTCCATTAAGCTTCCAGAAGAAATTCATGTTAGATTTCGGAATCATTTCATTATACCTTATCTAAGTATTTCATGAAAGATTCTAGTAAGGTTTAAGTGGAATATTTATTGGTAGGATTCGGGAAGCTTTTTGGAAGATTGACAAAATATAAATTCTTAATATCTCAAGAAAGCTTACCGTAATCTTTCCATTAACTTCCAGGAGAAATTCATGTTAGACTTCGGAATCGCTTCATTATACCTTACCTAAATCTTTCATGAACGATTCTAGTAAGATTTAAAAGGAATATTTATTGGAAGGATTCGGGAATCTTTTTGGAAGATTGTCAAAAATGTAAATTCTTAATATCTCAAGAAAGCTTACCGTAATCTTTCCATTAACTTCCAGGAGAAATTCATGTTAGACTTCGGAATCGCTTCATTATACCTTTGCTAAGTATTTCATGAAAGATTCTAGTAAGATTTAAAGAGAATATTTATTGGAAGGATTCGGGAAGCTTTTTGGAAGATTGTCAAGAATATAACTTTTTAATATCTAAAGAAAAATTACCGTAATCTTTCAATTAAGCTTGGAAGATAAATTCACGTTAGATTTCAGAATCCTTTTATTATAAGTGACATAAATCTTTCATGAACGATTCTAGTAAGATTTAAAAGGAATATTTATTGGTAGGATTCGGGAAGCTTTTTGGAAGATTGTCAAAAATATAAATTCTTAATATCTCAAGAAAGCTTACCGTAATCTTTCCATTAACTTGCAGGAGAAATTCATGTTAGACTTCGGAATCGCTTCATTATACCTTACCTAACTATTTCATGAAAGATTCTAGTACGGTTTAAAGGGAATATTTATTGGAAGGATGCGGGAAGTTGTTTGCGAAGAGTGAAAAATATAACTTTTTATTATCTCACGAAAAATTACCGTAATCTTTCCCTTAAGCTTCCAGGAATTCATGTTAGATTTCGGAATCGCTTCATTATACCTTACCTAAATATTTCATGAAAGAGTCTAGTAAGGTTTAATGGTAATATTTATTGGAAGGATTCGGGAAGCTGTTTGGAAGATTGTCAAAAATATAACTTTTTAATATCTCAAGAAAAATTACCGTAATCTTTCCATTAATCTTGGAAGAGAATTTCACGTTAGATTTCGGAATCCTTTTATTATAAGTTACGTAAATCTTTCATGAACGATTATAGTAAGATTTAAAAGGAATATTTATTGGAAGGATTCGGGAAGCTTTTTGAAAGATTGTCAAAAATATAACTTTTTAATATCTCAATAAAACTTACGGTAATCTTTCCACTAACTTCCAGGAGAAATTCATGTTAGATTTCGGAATCGCTTCATTATACCTTTGCTAAGTATTTCATGAAAGATTCTAGGACGGCTGAAAGGGAATATTTATTGGAAGAATAAGGGAAGCTGTTTGTGAAGAGTTTATAAATATAACTTTTTATTATCTCAAGAAAGCTTACTGTAATATTTCCATTAAGCTTCCAGAAGAAATTCATGTTTGACTTCGGAATCGTTTCATTATACCTTACCTAAATATTTCATGAAAGAGTCTAGTAAGGTTTAATGGTAATATTTATTGGAAGGATTCGGGAAGCTGTTTGGAAGATTGTCAAAAATTTAACTTTTTAATATCTGAAGACAAATTACCGTAATCTTTCCTTTAATCTTGGAAGAGAATTTCACGTTAGATTTCGGAATCCTTTTATTATAAGTTACGTAAATCTTTCATGAACGATTCTAGTAAGATTTAAAAGGAATATTTATTGGAAGGATTCGGGAAGCTTCTTGAAAGATTGTCAAAAATATAATTTTTAATATCTCAATAAGACTTACCGTAATCTTTCCATTAACTTCCAGGAGAAATTCATGTTAGACTTCGGAATCGTTCGATTATACCTTACCTAAATATTTCATCAAAGATTCTAGTTAGGTTTAAAGGGAATATTTATTTGAAGGATTCGGGAAACTTTTTGGGAGATTGTCAAAAATATAACTTTTTAATATCTCAAGAAAACTTACCGTAATCTTTCCATTAACCTTCCAGGAGAAATTCATGTTAAATTTCGGTATCGCTTCATTATACCTTTCCTAACTATTTCATGAAAGATTCTAGTAAGGTTTAAAGGGAATATTTATTGGAAGAATACGGGAAGCTGTTTGTGAAGAGTTTATAAATATAACTTTTTATTATCTCAAGAAAGCTTACTGTAATCTTTCCATTAAGCTTCCAGAAGAAATTCATGTTAGACTTCGGATTCGTTTCATTATACCTCACCTAATATTTCATGAAAGATTCTAGTAAGGTTTAAGGGGAATATTTATTGGAAGGATTCGGTAAGCTTTTTGGAAAATTGTCAAAATTATAACTTTTAAATATCTCAAGAAAAATTACCGTAATCTTTCCATTAACATTCCAGGAAAAGTTCATGTTAGATTTCGGAATCGCTTCATTATTCCTTTCCTAAGTATTTCATGAAAGATACTAGTAAGGTTTAAGGGGAATATTTATTGGAAGAATGCGGGAAGCTGTTTGTGAAGAATTTATAAAAATAACTTTTTATTATCTCAAGAAAGCTTACTGTAATCTTTCCATTAAGCTTCCAGAAGAAATTCATGTTAGACTTCGGAATCGCTTCATTATACCTTTGCTAAGTATTTCATGAAAGATTCTAGTAAGGTTTAAAGGGAATATTTATTGGAAGGATTCTGGAAGCTTTTTGGAAGATTGTCAAAAGTATAACTTTTTAATATCTCAAGAAAAATTACCGTAATCTTTCCATTAACCTTCCACGAGAAATTCATGTTAAATTTCGGAATCGCTTCATTATACCTTTCCGAAGTATTTCATGAAAGATTCTAGTACGGTTTAAAGGGAATATTTATTGGAAGAATAAGGGAAGCTGTTTGTGAAGAGTTTATAAATATAACTTTTTATTATCTCAAGAAAGCTTACTGTAATCTTTCCATTAAGCTTCCAGAAGAAATTCATGTTAGACTTCGGAATCGTTTCATTATACCTTACCTAAATATTTCATGAAAGAGTCTAGAAAGGTTTAATGGTAATATTTATTGGAAGAATAAGGGAAGCTGTTTGTGAAGAGTTTATAAATATAACTTTTTATTATCTCAAGAAAGCTTACTGTAATATTTCCATTAAGCTTCCAGAAGAAATTCATGTTTGACTTCGGAATCGTTTCATTATACCTTACCTAAATATTTCATGAAAGAGTCTAGTAAGGTTTAATGGTAATATTTATTGGAAGGATTCGGGAAGCTGTTTGGAAGATTGTCAAAAATTTAACTTTTTAATATCTGAAGACAAATTACCGTAATCTTTCCTTTAATTTTGGAAGAGAATTTCACGTTAGATTTCGGAATCCTTTTATTATAAGTTACGTAAATCTTTCATGAACGATTCTAGTAAGATTTAAAAGGAATATTTATTGGAAGGATTCGGGAAGCTTTTTGGAAGATTGTCAAAAATATAACTTTTTCATATCTCAAAAAAAATTACCATAATCTTTCCATTAATCTTGGAAGAGAAATTCACGTTAGATTTCGGAATCCTTTTATTATAAGTTACGTAAATCTTTCATGAACGATTCTAGTAAGATTTAAAAGGAATATTTATTGGAAGGATTCGGGAAGCTTTTTGAAAGATTGTCAATCATATAACTTTTTAATATCTCAATAAAACTTACCGTAATCTTTCCATTAACCTTCCAGGAGAAATTGATGTTAGATTTCGGAATCGCTTCATTATACCTTTCCTAAGTATTTCATGAAAGATTCTAGTACGGTTTAAAGGGAATATTTATTGGAAGAATAATGGAAGCTGTTTGTGAAGAGTTTATAAATATAACTTTTTATTATCTCAAGAAAGCTTACTGTAATCTTTCCGTTAAGCTTCCAGAAGAAATTCATTTTAGATTTCGGAATCGCTTCATTCTACCTTTCCTAAGTATTTCATGAAAGATTCTAGTAAGGTTTAAAGGGAATATTTATTGGAAGAATACGGGAAGCTGTTTGTGACGAGTTTATAAATATAACTTTTTATTATCTCAAGAAAAATTACCGTAATCTTTCCATTAATCTTGGAAGAGAAATTCACGTTAGATTTCGGAATCCTTTTATTATAAGTTACGTAAATCTTTCATGAACGATTCTAGTAAGATTTAAAAGGAATATTTATTGGAAGGATTCGGGAAGCTTTTTGAAAGATTGTCAAAAATATAACTTTTTAATATCTCAAGAAAAATTACCGTAATCTTTCCATTAAGCTTCCAGAAATTCATGTTAGATTTCGGAATCGCTTCATTATACCTTACCTAAGTATTTCATGAAAGAGTCTAGTAAGGTTTAATGGTAATATTTATTGGAAGGATTCGGGAAGCTTTTTGGAAGATTGTCAAAAGTATAACTTTATAATATCTCAAGAAAAATTACCGTAATCTTTCCATTAAGCTTCCAGAAATTCATGATAGATTTCGGAATCGCTTCATTATACCTTACCTAAGTATTTCATAAAAATTCTAGTAACGTTTAAAGGGAATATTTATTAGAAGAATACGGGAAGCTGTTTGGAAGATTGTAAAAAATATAACTTTTGAATTTCTCAAGAAAAATTACCGTAATCTTTCCGTTAAGCTTCCAGGAGAAATTCAGGTTAGATTTCGGAATCGCTTCATTATACCTTTCCTAAGTATTTCATGAAAGATTCTAGTAAGGTTTAATGGTAATACTTATTGGAAGGATTCGGGAAGCTTTATGGAAATTGTCCAAAATATAACTTTTTAATACCTCAAGAAAAATTACCGTAATCTTTCCATTAATCTTGGAAGAGAAATTCACGTTAGATTTCGGAATCCTTTTATTATAAGTTACGTAAATCTTTCATGAACGATTCTAGTAAGATTTAAAAGGAATATTTATTGGAAGAATACGGGAACCTGTTTGTGAAGAGTTTATAAATATAACTTTTTATTATCTGAAGAAAGCTTACTGTAATTTTTCCATTAAGCTTCCAGAAGAAATTCATATTAGACTTAGGAATCGTTTCATTATACCTCACCTAAATATTTCATGAAAGATTCTTGTAAGGTTTATGAGGAATATTTATTGGAAGGATTCGGGAAGCTTTTTGGAAGATTGTCAAAAATATAACTTTTTAATATCTCAAGAGAATATACCGTAATCTTTCCATTAACCTAAATCTTTCATGAAAGATTCTAGTAAGGTTTAAAGGGAATATTTAATGGAAGAATACGGGAAGATGTTTGTGAAGAGTTTATAAATATAACTTTTTATTATCTCAAGAAAGCTTACTGTAATCTTTCCATTAAGCTTCCAGAAGAAATTCATTTCAGATTTCGGAATCGCTTCATTCTACCTTTCCTAAGTATTTCATGAAAGATTCTAGTAAGGTTAAAAGGGAATATTTATTGGAAGAATACGGGAAGCTGTTTGTGAAGAATTTATAAATATAACTTTTTATTATCTCAAGAAAGCTTACTGTAATCTTTTTACTTTTTAATAACATAATAATAACTTTTTAATATCTCAATAAAACTTACCGTAATCTTTCCACTAACTTCCAGGAGAAATTCATGTTGGACTTCGGAATCGTTTCATTATACCTTACCTAAATATTTCATCAAAGATTATAGTTAGGTTTAAAGGGAATATTTATTGGAAGGATTCGGGAAGCTTTTTGGGAGATTGTCAAAAATATAACTTTTTAATATCTCAGGAAAATTTACTGTAATCTTTCCATTAAGCTTCCAGAAGAAATTCATTTTAGATTTCGGAATCGCTTCATTCTACCTTTCCTAAGTATTTCATGAAAGATTCTAGTAAGGTTTAAAGGGAATATTTATTGGAAGAATATGGGAAGCTGTTTGTGAAGAGTTTATAAATATAACTTTTTATTATCTCAAGAAAGCTTACTGTAATCTTTCCATTAAGCTTCCAGAAGAAATTCATGTTAGACTTCGGATTCGTTTCATTATACCTCACCTAAATATTTCATGATCGATTCTAGTAAGATTTAAAAGGAATATTTATTGGAAGGATTCGGTAAGCTTTTTGGAAAATTGTCAAAATTATAACTTTTTAATATCTCAAGAAAAATTACCGTAATCTTTCCATTAACATTCCAGGAAAAAATTATGTTAGATTTCGGAATCGCTTCATTATTCCTTTCCTAAGTATTTCATGAAAGATACTAGTAAGGTTTAAGGGGAATATTTATTGGAAGAATGCGGGAAGCTGTTTGTGACGAGTTTATAAAAATAACTTTTTAATATCTGAAGAAAGCTTACTGTAATCTTTCCATTAAGCTTCCAGAAGAAATTCATTTTAGATTTCGGAATCGCTTCATTCTACCTTTCCTAAGTATTTCATGAAAGATTCTAGTAAGATTTAAAAGGAATATTTATTGTAAGAATACGGGAAGCTGTTTGTGAAGAGTTTATAAATATAACTTTTTATTATCTCAAGAAAGCTTACTGTAATCTTTCCATTAAGCTTCCAGAAGAAATTCATGTTAGACTTCGGAATCGTTTCATTATACCTTACCTAAATATTTCATGAAAGAGTCTAGTAAGTTTTAATGGTAATATTTATTGGAAGGATTCGGGAAGCTGTTTGGAAGATTGTCAAAAAAATATAACTTTTTAATATCTCAAGAAAAGTTACCGTAATCTTTCCATTAAACTTCCAGAAATTCATGTTAGATTTCGGAATCGCTTCATTATACCTTACCTAAGTAATTTATGAATGATTCTAGTACGGTTTAAAGGGAATATATATTGGAAGGATACGGGAAGTTGCTTGTGAAGAGTGAAAAATATAACTTTTCATTATCTCAAGAAAGCTTACTGTAATCTTTCCATTAAGCTTCCAGAAGAAATTCATGTTAGATTTCAGAATCGTTTCATTATACCTTATCTAAGTATTTCATGAAAGATTCTAGTAAGGTTTAAGTGGAATATTTATTGGTAGGATTCGGGAAGCTTTTTGGAAGATTGACAAAAGTATAACTTTTTAATATCTCAAAAAAAATTACCGTAATCTTTCCATTAAGATTCCAGAAATTCATGTTAGATTTCGGAATCGCTTCATTATACCTTACCTAAATATTTCATCAAAGATTCTAGTAAGGTTTAAAAGGAATATTTATTGGAAGGATTCGGGAATCTTTTTGGAAGATTGTCAAAAATGTAACTTTTCATTATCTCAAGAGAGCTTAATGTAATCTTTCCATTAAGCTTCCAGAAGAAATTCATGTTAGATTTCGGAATCGTTTCATTATACCTTATCTAAGTATTTCATGAAAGATTCTAGTAAGGTTTAAGTGGAATATTTATTGGTAGGATTCGGGAAGCTTTTTGGAAGATTGACAAAATATAAATTCTTAATATCTCAAGAAAGCTTACCGTAATCTTTCCATTAACTTCCAGGAGAAATTCATGTTAGATTTCGGAATCGCTTCATTATATCTTTCCTAAGTATTTCATGAAAGATTCTAGTAAGGTTTAATGGTAATATTTATTGGAAGGATTCGAGAAGCTGTTTGGAAGATTGTCAAAAATATAATTTTTTAATATCTAAAGAAAAATTACCGTAATCTTTCAATTAAGCTTGGAAGATAAATTCACGTTAGATTTCAGAATCCTTTTATTATAAGTTACATAAATCTTTCATGAACGATTCTAGTAAGATTTAAAAGGAATATTTATTGGTAGGATTCGGGAAGCTTTTTGGAAGATTGTCAAAAATATAAATTCTTAATATCTCAAGAAAGCTTACCGTAATCTTTCCATTAACTTCCAGGAGAAATTCATGTTAGACTTCGGAATCGCTTCATTATACCTTACCTAACTATTTCATGATTCATTCTAGTACGGTTTAAAGGGAATATTTATTGGAAGGATACGGGAAGTTGTTTGCGAAGAGTGAAAAATATAACTTTTTAATATCTCAAGAAAAATTACCGTAATCTTTCCATTAAGCTTGGAAGAGAAATTCAAAATAGATTTCGGAATCCTTTTATTATAAGTTACCTAAATCTTTCATGAACGATTCTAGTAAGATTTAAAAGGAATATTTATTGGAAGGATTCGGGAATCTTTTTGGAAGATTGTCAAAAGTATAACTTTTTAATATCTCAAGAAAAATTACCGTAATCTTTCCATTAAGCTTCCAGGAGAAATTCATGTCAGATTTCGGAATCGCTTCATTATACCTTACCTAAATATTTCATGAAAGAGTCTAGTAAGGTTTAATGGTAATATTTATTGGAAGGATTCGGGAAGCTGTTTGTGAAGAGTTTATAAAAATAACTTTTTATTATCTCAAGAAAGCTTACTGTAATCTTTCCATTAAGCTTCCAGAAGAAATTCATGTTAGACTTCGGATTCGTTTCATTATACCTCACCTAAATATTTCATGAAAGATTCTAGTAAGGTTTAAGGGGAATATTTATTGGAAGGATTCGGTAAGCTTTTTGGAAAATTGTCAAAATTATAACTTTTTAATATCTCAAGAAAAATTACCGTAATGTTTCCATTAACATTCCAGGAAAAAATTATGTTAGATTTCGGAATCGCTTCATTATTCCTTTCATAAGTATTTCATGAAAGATACTAGTAAGGTTTAAGGGGAATATTTATTGGAAGAATGCGGGAAGCTGTTTGTGAAGAGTTTATAAAAATAACTTTTTAATATCTCAAGAAAGCTTACTGTAATCTTTCCATTAAGCTTCCAGTAGAAATTCATATTAGATTTCGGAATCGCTTCATTATACCTTTCCTAAGTATTTCATGAAAGATTCTAGTAAGGTTTAAAGGGAATATTTATTGGAAGAATACGGGAAGCTGTTTGTGAAGAGTTTATAAATATAACTTTTTATTATCTCAAGAAAGCTTACTGTAATCTTTCCATTAAGCTTCCAGAAGAAATTCATGTTAGACTTCGGAATTGCTACATCATACCTTTGCTAAGTATTTCATGAAAGATTCTAGTAAGGTTTAAAGGGAATATTTATTGGAAGGATTCGGGAAGCTTTTTGGAAGATTGTCAAAAGTATAACTTTTTAATATCTCAAGAAAAATTACCGTAATCTTTCCATTAAGCTTCCAGAAATTCATGTTAGATTTCGGAATCGCTTCATTATACCTTACCTAAGTATTTCATGAAAGAGTCTAGTAAGGTTTAATGGTAATATTTATTGCAAGGATTCGGGAAGCTTTTTAGAAGATTGTCAAAAATATAACTTTTTAATATCTCAAGAAAAATTACCGTAATCTTTCCATTATTCTTGGAAGAGAATTTCTCGTTAGATTTCGGAATCCTTTTATTATAAGTTACGTAAATCTTTCATGAACGATTCTAGTAAGATTTAAAAGAAATATTTGTTGTAAGGATTCGGGAAGCTTTTTGGAAGAGTGTCAAAAATATAAATTTTCAATATCTCAAGAAATCTTACCGTAATCTTTCCATTAACTTCCAGCAGAAATTCATGTTAGACTTCGGAATCGCTTCATTATACCTTTGCTAAGTATTTCATGAAATATTCTAGTAAGGTTTAAAGGGAATATTTATTGGAAGGATTCGGGAAGCTTTTTGGAAGATTGTCAAAAGTATAACTTTTTAATATCTCAAGAAAAATTACCGTAATCTTTCCATTAAGCTTCCAGGAGAAATTCAGGTTAGATTTTGGAATCGCTTCATTATACCTTTCCTAAGTATTTCATGAAAGATTCTAGTAAGGTTTAATGGTAATATTTATTAGAAGGATTCAGGAAGCTTTATGGAAATTGTCCAAAATATAACTTTTTAATATCTCAAGAAAAATTACCGTAATCTTTCCATTAATCTTGGACGAGAAATTCACGTTAGATTTCGGAATCCTTTTATTATAAGTTACCTAAATATTTCATGAAAGAGTCTAGTAAGGTTTAATGGTAATATTTATTGGAAGGATTCGGGAAGCTGTTTGTGAAGAGTTTATAAAAATAACTTTTTATTATCTCAAGAAAGCTTACTGTAATCTTTCCATTAAGCTTCCAGAAGAAATTCATGTTAGACTTCGGATTCGTTTCATTATACCTCACCTAAATATTTCATGAAAGATTCTAGTAAGGTTTAAGGGGAATATTTATTGGAAGGATTCGGTAAGCTTTTTGGAAGATTGTCAAAAATATAACTTTTTAATATCTCAAGAAAATTTACCGTAATCTTTCCATTAACCTAAATCTTTCATGAAAGATTCTAGTGAGGTTTAAAGGGAATATTTATTGGAAGAATACGGGAAGATGTTTGTGAAGAGTTTATAAATATAACTTTTTAATATCTCGATAAAACTTACCGTAATCTTTCCATTAAGGTTCCAGGAGAAATTCATGTTAGACTTCGGAATCGTTTTATTATACCTTACCTAAAATTTCTTCAAAGATTCTAGTAAGGTTTAAAGGGAATATTTATTGGAAGGATTCTGGAAGCTTTATGGAAATTGTCAAAAATATAACTTTTTAATATCTCAAGAAAACTTACCGTAATCTTTCCATTGACCTTCCAGGAGAAATTCATGTTAGATTTCGGAATCGCTTCATTATACATTTCCTAAGTATTTCATGAAAGATTCTAGTAAGGTTTAAAGGGAATATTTATTGGAAGAATACGGGAAGCTGTTTGTGAAGAGTTTATAAATATAACTTTTTATTATCTCAAGAAAGCTTACTGTAATCTTTCCATTAAGCTTCCAGAAGAAATTCATGTTAGATTTCAGAATCGCTTCATTATACCTTTCCTAAGTATTTCATGAAAGATTCTAGTAAGGTTTAAAGGGAATATTTATTGGAAGAATACGGGAAGCTGTTTGTGAAGAGTTTATAAATATAACTTTTTATTATCTCAAGAAAGCTTACTGTAATCTTTCCATTAAGGTTCCAGGAGAAATTCATGTTAGATTTCTGGATTTTTTCATTATACCTTACCTAAATCTTTCATGAAAGATTCTAGTAAGGTTTGAAAGGAATATTTATTGGAAGGATACCGGAAACTTTTTGGAAGATTACACGTAATATTTCATAATCGATAATTTGAATATTGCGCGTTATCTTATGTAAATATTGCAGGAAGCTTTCGTGGAATATTTTTATGTAATATTACTGAAACTTGTATATTAGTTACGTAAAGCTTAATGGAAGCTTTCACTGGAATCTTTCTTGAATCGTTCGCTGGGAATGTTTCATGCTATGTGGGTAGATCATACCTGTGATTTCTATATATTCTGAACCTCGCGGGTTATTTTAGTTTACGTACCTCAGAATTATAGAACAACATACTTAGTAATGAACCTCGCCATCATTATATGAAAGCGTAAAGCATACGATATATATATATATATATATATATATATATATATATATATATATATATTAGGTAATTTTATTAAATTCGAATCTTTTAGTAATAAGTCTGTTTATTAAAAGTATTTTATACGAGAAATACCTTAATCGGTAGAAAAATCGTAAATAAAATACAATTACTTTTCGGATGTTTAATTTGTAGTTCTATTATTTAAGACAAAATCGTTAAATAATTTATTTTTAGTCTTGGCTGTTTTAACCCGTAATATTTATTTTTAGTCTTGGGTGTTTTAACCCGTAATAATTATTTTGTCTTGGGTATGTTAACCCGATATATTTATTAATACAATGGAGATTTTGTGGGTTTTCTACTTAAAACTGTCTACCCGAATATTTGAGTCTAGTATTTATCAATATAATTGTCTTCAAAGATCTGTAGCAAGCTTAGCAATACTAGAGGCACATTGCCTCAAGAGTTTGCTAGAGCGAGTTAAGTCTTTCTACTATTTTGTCTTGTACAAGCCTTGCTTTACCTGAACAGATACTGCTCTGGAGGCGCTTCGGCGAGTGAGTTATTTCTACTCTTACTTCAGCATAAGCTTTGCTGTACAGGAACAGATTCTGCTCCTGAGGCGCTTCGGAGAGTGAGACACAAGATTGCTTTACAGGAGCAGATACTGCTCCTGAGGTGCTTGTCAAGCGAATGCTGGTGAGCAAGTAGCTTGCCCGGGGTCGGGCCAGCTAGTGCTAGTGAGCCTCCATGGACCAGTGCCTTTTAAACAGCTTTCGGCCGTATCTCGCCTGTGCTGAAGGGGCGAGCGAGCACGGTGAGGGTGAGCAAGGACGAATAGCGAAGTACGTTTCCTCCTTTCTCACCTCCCACACGCTTTTCGTCTCATTAAGCTAATGTTTAAGACAGAGAAAGAAGAAGAGAGGGTGTGGGTAAAAAGGTCCTCATAGGTCGTCGCTAAAGAAGCGCGCGTAGCTAGGCTTTGACGCTCGGGCCTTTTTTCGGTGGGGTGAGCTTTTCTTAGAGAGAGAAGGGAGAACTTCTCTCTCGCTTGCTCTCTTGCTCCTTCTCTACCTTTCGCATATTACATTTGATTTTATTAATATTAACCTAAAATATTAATGTTTATTATATTTTTATTTACTAAATGATCTTAAAATATAATAGTTATTTCACAGAAAACCATTAATGATAATATTGTGAAAATATTTACTTTCTATATATGTATAGTTATATTATATAGTTATTATTTTTGTTAAAACCCATATTACAATTATAATAATTAATTAAAGTGTACACATATAACATAATATTGAAATATAGTTATATACTTATTAAGTAGGATATAACATCAGCATCCTGATAAATGTTTATATGAAAGTATTTCTGTGATATAAAACCGTTCTTATAGTTTCTATCCGTCATTTTGGATTCGTTAATTTGAATTTTAACTTTTATCTTCACATCTGAAATCAGCGTCTTATCCGAGATTTCGGATCCGCCACTTTAAAATTTTAATTTTTTATTGTCAATTTTGAAATCAGCTACCTGAAAAACATTTATATGGAAGTGTTTGTACAAGTAAAAAAAGTTATTCTAGTTCTTATCCGTCATTTTAAATCCACCATTTTTAATTTCAAAATTTGGTCTACATTTTTTTAAATATCGACCCCAAGAACCACTTAGCCTATATTGTCTTTGAAAAATAATCTGCCGTTCATGAGAAAATTTAATTTATTTATAATTACTAACCTATTTTTGCAATAATAAAAAATGTTGCGATGACTGGATTTTATTGGATATTAAGTATGTTATTCATGCGACTTTTCTACAATTTAAAAAAAAATAATTAGCTTGGTTGCTCTTTGTTATGGGTTAAGCCCTGTTTATTCTTATTTTACTGGTGATTCGGGGTGTCGAATAAACGACGCGACGTAGACGACGAAAATAAAATGGAGTCTTTTTTCTCTGCCAGATGTTGGACTGGTCTACCACTCTTTGGTGAAAAATCAAAGTTCCGTAGCTTTAAGGCTAACAAAATAATATGTACATAACATGTTTATAATGATATTATCAATTCATACACATTTTTAAAAAATTGTATCAAATAATATTGAAGTTATTGAGCATAATAGGTTTATTTTAAGTAAGTTGACATTTGTGAATCAAAAAATTTGATAGTGTTTTTGACAGTAAACTAAAAATACGTTAGCTGATACTACCAATTTCTACTCTACTATGTGCTTTTTAAAGATAATACATATTTGTTGTTTACAAATTGTTAAAATCACTGCAAATTTGTTAATAGAATGATTTAACATGGGTTTTGTCATAGATATTTATGAAATATTTCAGCTAACTAATGTTGAAAATGCTTGAAAGATCGTATCCTAAAAGTTTCATCAAGATTGATTATTCTGGTATGCGCCAATAACATTTTGAAGCTTGAAAACTTAAATAATGAGAAATCAGCAATTCATGACAAATAATGAATAATGCAGCTTTATTTTATAATACGTTAAAACAAATTTACAAAACTTTATTATATTAATAAAAATAAGTATAAAGCTTTTAAAATAAAGTATGGATCATTTTAACTTAAAAAACAAAAAAATACTTTCATTTAATAAATTTTTACAGCCTTTAAACGAATGAAAATAGGCAAAATGTCGTGAAATTACAATAAATAGCTTTGACTAAACTATGAAATTTAGCTTAAAATGTAAAATATCGTTCTATTGCTGTTTCTAATTATTAAGGAAGAGTTGAACCAACTTTTAAAACATTAAAAAAATTTCCCGAGAGCTACCTTAAAACCGGCATGCTCAGTAACTCTAATGTTACAGACACATCTAAAAGTGTTGTTTGCAAAGCAAGAATGGAATAAATAAATTGATTAAATGTATTCTTTCGTTACAGAATAACTTAACTTGTTAAGTTATCGCAAATAATATTTTGACAGTAAACAAGTTACAAATACTCTGTACATTTTTTAAATATTTTGGATACAGTCCCATGTGGGCCCTATACTAAATTTTTTTTTTAATTTATTATAATATTATTTAATTATTAATGTATGTATAAGTATAAGTATAAGTATATACAATTATCATATAATTATATATAAAATCAAATGTACCCTCAAATGTACAACAGCAATAATAGAATTTTTTTGCAATGTTGTTATTGTTGTATACAATCTTGTACACACTGAGCTGGTATGCCAATCGTCAAATCATTATTTATTACCATCAATTTCATTGAAACAAAATGGCATACGCTAATTAGTTGTTCATAGTGTACAATATGCAGCAAGGCGATTTTAGCATTAATTTCTGAACACGCTACAGCTTATTTAAGTATGCTAGTGAAGAAGCTACTATTTTAGTACCTTATCTATTACTAGTACAAATGGCATACGCGAATCTATCATTAAAAAATATAAGAATTGTTTAGAATGTTGTTATTATTATATATTGTCACGTACACGCTAGATTCGTATGCTAATCCTCAAATCATTATTTATTATTATAAATTTTAGAATAAACAAAATGGCATACGCTATTTAATTGTTCAAAATATGTTCAAATTTTTGCAACTTTCAAATTATTTTTTTATAAAGCTCTATTCACCGGAAATGTATGCCAATGGTTATATTAATATTTGATCATATAAACATTATATACAATTGTATTTCAAGTGCGAATTAATCATTCTGCATTATTAAAAAAATAATACAGTTTTGAATAATACTGCGAACACGTGTGCACGCCGTCATCGCATGCAAAGTAGTAATTCATGATTTACATAACAATAACAATGATTTTGTTGAGTGGCATACGCGAACTTATTGTTTTTAAATATATTTTTTTTTCCAATTTAAATTCATCATTTCAGGCTCCTACATACGGAAACCATATGCTGATTAGCTTCCGCTGAATTATTTTTGTTCAAAGTTTTATAAAAGCCACTTTGCATACACTAAGTAATCGTTCATAATCATTAGCTTTCGTTAGAAAACAAAATTTAATTTGCAACATGACTGCTCGCAAGCGCACTCTAATTATACGCTTACAATTCGTTAAAAACCTATAATAACTAACCCTTCCATTTGCATACACTAACTAATCGTTCTAAAGTTTCTGTCACTAGCCCCCGGTCTATAACAAATACGGGCTATAATAGTGGATGTTAAGGGGTAACACCACTGTAGAAATTTCAAAAAATCGATTTTTTTTTATTGGCTTAAAACATGCTTAGAACCTTCTAAAATATAGTACAAATGTTCCCATCCCAAAAAAAATTTTTTATTTGAAATTTCGGGACATATACCGACCGTCTTCGGCCGCTCCGAAACGGCCGATTGCTTACCTGCGAGAGGTATGTACCTGATGAAAAGGACCGCCTTATGGCTTGCCTATAGTTCGCAAACTTTCCTAATGCTCCTATAGATGTCGATCTTAAGCTATTATGAGTCAGTTAGGCTAGTTTCAAAAGAAAGTACGTTAGTGTACCATCTGTATATCGTAAGAAAACGATGCTCTCATTTTCGTTTTCGAAACTATATTTTTGTGAAAGTTTTAATTATTTATTATTACTTTGAGCAAAATGGAAAAAGAAAAAGTGTACGCAGGAAGAAAATGCTCAAAAAAAACTATCCAACACGGCATCGGAGCCATAAATCAGCCAATCGTTTGATGAATCGATACGAAGCTGAAGGTGACTCCAGTGGCGTCACTGCATCGGCAAAAAAGCTGAAGACATCCGAGGACGATTTCGATGTAAATTATACATTTGGATACCGAATCATTAACTTTTTGGCAGTATTTTCTGCAATTTCTGAGCAAGTGAAGTATAAAACGTGCGGTTCTAATATAGAATACGAAAAATGGTATGCATCACACGCCAATTAATGTCAAGCAAATTATGAAGGTTTATCTGGTAAAATGGAGGTAGATGCTGCTATTGAAATGATTTCTCGTTACGACAGTTTCCACGGCCTAAAGCATGTGAATTATATTGGTGATGGTGACAGCAAGACTTTCAAAGGCATACTGGATTCTAAACCGCGCACTAATTTTGAAGCACAAACAATAGAGTGCATGGAGCATGCACAGAGATGAATGGGAACGCGTCTTCGAAATCTAGAAAAAAAGACGAAAGGCCTTGGAGGAAAAGGAAAATTAACAAATAAGTTGATTGATAAATTAACAATTTATTATGGTTTGGGAATACGGAGGAATTCAAATTGCATAGAAAAAATAAGGAATGAAATCTGGGCAACTCTGTATCATAAAATATCGACCGACGACAATCCTCAGCACAATAATTGTTCAGATTTCTGGTGTGCTTGGAAAATCGCACAAGCTGAAGGTTCGTTGTACGCGTTTCATCATAAACCGCCACTTCCAGAAGACGTTTGCGAAGCCATTGATCCTGTTTATACAGAGTTGAGTCGAGATGAGTTGCTGCACCGTTGCTTAGGAGGTTATACTCAGAACATCAACGAAATTTTCAATGCCAACGTTTGGAACTTGACTCCGAAATCGTACTCGAGTGGCAAGAAAGTTCTGGATATTGCCACTGATATTGCAGTGTGCAATTTTAATGATGGCCTGAAATGTGTCCTTCGAATTATGAAAACTCTGGAAATGGATATAGGTCTGCAGGCTTACAATTTTTGTTGCGAAGCCGGCGATAAGCGCACCAGACACGCTGAGCTCTCTTTGTCCGACTCAGCGAAAGAGGCGCAATCGAACATAAAAGCGATAATAAAGGAAGACGAGGAGGAGAATTTGCATTTGTAAAAGCAGCTTTATGGTCCTGGCATTGTAGACTATCGGTAAAAAATTTTCTTTAAATGCTTTCCTCATTTTTTTACGTTAGAAACTGATTTTAAAACATTAAGTTGATTTTTCTCGAAACGAGTTTTTCTCAACGGGCACGCAGCAGAACTTGAACAGTGTTCATCCAATCCATTTTAAATTTGAACCATATCTTAATTATTATATTTTGAAGTGAATCGCGTAGGGGATTTTTAATAAATTGATTTAAACAATTTTTATAAACAAAACGTACCTTTTTTTCATGAAACTTTTTAATTTATTTTCAATTTAATGCCAAAATTGCAAAAATCAATATTTTCAAAATCCTCTACGTGATTCACTAGCTATTAACATCAAGAATAAGTGGATTTTTTTTGTTTCAGGTTGAAATGTCCGATTGGTACACTGCGTGCCGTGGAGCGCTTCCGATGTAAGAGACCTCAAGAAGTCGGCTATAAATCAGCCATTTTGTATTTTTTTACTCATTTTTTTTTAAAAATATACTATAATATTAAACTAATAATATATCCAAATATCATTTCTTTATAAACTTTCTTTCCATTAAAAAAAAATACCAAAAAACGCTTTTTTTCGCTATTACAGTGGTGTTCCCCTTAAGAAACTTATGGTTTGTTAACGGAACAAAATTATTTTTGAGAATTAAATGCCGTGGGAAATAGGGCCTCAGTGCGCGGGAGGCAGATAATGCGTATTTCAACACCTCTTTATTGTTTGGTATTCATTGAGAAAAATTCTTTGTTTATACTTGAATTAAATTCCTTACCTTGTTTCGCAGTTAGATTAGGCGGGTTTCTACAGCTTCCCTTTCTAAATAAATTTCCGCTCTTTATTTTGCTTTCGTCAATGGTTTTGGTCCAGGTGTGTTTGTACTATACAAATGCTCGCTGGTTTTCCTCTCTATTGTTTAATGGTTGGAGATGCTTAATGAAGCTAAATAGTTTCTAATGAACACGACTGTTCAAGACAGGAGTGCAATGAAGCCTACTCTGGTTTGGGCTAAAACACTACTGTCAAAAACGTGGCGGAGCTGTAGCGGCCGCATTGCCTCGTCCACCCGCTCTCAAGACTTTATCTCTCCTCCATGACGTTACGGTGATTGTCGCCTCGTGTCACTCCTGTAGTTCTTAATGAGCTTAGCGACAGCAGGATTGTCACATTGTAACATTCACTCACCGATCGCACGATAGGGGAGGAGAAATCCTGAGTCAGTGATAAGAAGCTACCGGAGTTCTTGGTGACCAAGGCATAGAAAAGTTAGTTGTCGGAAGTTTGTCTATAAGTTAAATTAAATTAATTTAATTTAATGTAGACTTCCGTTACCTAACATTCCCCCTACTTGAGAACGTTTGTCGCCCTCGACAAACTTTGTGTGCGGCTATAATATAATATATTAACGGTCACCAGTGTGTGTGGGTCTATGGTCCGGATTTTTGGATTTAATATGACGTAAGATTTGGTACAAAAAAAATAACTGTTTGTGTATATTAGTTGGTGATGGATGTTTGGTCAGGAATTTTTGAGAGATTCTCGAGAGAAGTAATTCTTCTCATTGAATTTTCTGAACATGAGTTCACCTTCCATCACCAAATGGTCCGGTAAACATTGTATAAATGTCTCCAAAAGATTCAGACTGACGTGGCTCGAACTCGTGTCTTTGGTCTTAGTTAATTTGCTTTCCACCGCCAAATGGTTAGGTCGACATTATTTTGAGATGCCTCAGAAAGATTTGGACCGTCGGAATTCGAACAGTCGTCCTATGTCCGTATATCGAAGAATTATATTTCATCTTGTCGCTATATTTCTCTCTTTTTTTTCTGTTTTTATTTATTTATTTTGTGTTGTCTGTGGGTTCCCTATTTGGATGTAATTTGGTTTAGATTGTGTTATGCTTCTTTTCTTTCGTGAACCCCAACCAAATCATTGATTTTCTTGTACTGCTTAATGAAGCAAATTACGAGTATTAAGAAAATCAAAATGAAAAGCTTACTTACGTATGTGGTATTGTGTTTCGCTGGTACGTTTGGTCCATTTATTTTCTTTTGTGTTGTCTGTGGGTTCTCTGTTTTGGATGGAATTTGATTTAGACTGTATTATGCTTCTTTTCTGTCGTGAACCCCAACCAAATCTTTGATTTTCTTGTACTGCTTAGTCATGCAAATTACGAGTATTAGGAAAATCAAAATGAAAAGCTTATTTACGTACGTGGTATTGTGGTTCTCTGGTACGTTTGGTCCTTGGCTTACGATATTTTCGTTTTTGTATGACTTCGCTTCTGAGTTTTTGAATTTGTTTTAACATAACAATGTTTATAAAGGTCCGAGGTTCATAAATTAAGTAGTCGCAGTTTCCAAAAGTTAAGTTCATTTTGGTTTAATATTCTGGTCCAGAATTTGATATAAAAGTATAAAATGAATGAATATTTAATTATCCTCCTTTTTCTGGATGCTAAAAATGCTAATGCTCGTTTCGGTGCTTTGGGTTTAGTAGATTCGCCATTAGTACTGTTACTTGTGTTAGATTCTACTAATATTATTCCGGGGTGTGGTTGAGTTTGTGTGGTAGTATGTAAGGGTTATGGGTATTTGTGTTGCGTTTTTGAGAAACATAAAATCCCCGCGTTATTTTTAGTGCATATGATTATTGTTGTTATTATAAGAATAGTCATTATTTGAAGCGTTAGCCTACCGTACATGAGGGTATTAGTATGATTATTTTCTTTTTTATTTTGTCAGTTTGGTCTATTATTTGCTGTAAAGATTTTCCTTTGTCTTTCCAGAATGTTACTTCTTATGATTTGGTGCTTATGGAGAAATTTAGGATTTCTTCTGTTCCTTTCAATTTTGGGTAGACTTGGCTTATTTCTAAATTTATTTTAGGTTTGTAAATGTACTGTTGTTTCATTCTCTTGTTTTCTACAATGACTACCGCCACTTCTTCGGTTCTTCCTATACAACCTGCAGCTAATCTTACAATTCCTACACCGCTGATCTTTATTGTTTGGTCCACTTCACTTGAGTATGTTATTCTTAATAGTTCCTCTTTTACTATTGAGTATAACCATGATCCATATACGCTTAAATAGTTTGATTGGGCAGCAAGGTCGTACTTGTATCTTACATCATATGTTTTTAGACCTTCTATGCTTGGGTTTAATAACATGGTGACTTCACGGTCTTCTGTCGTTGATACTTCTCTGAGGGTTCCTCCGTTTGGACACATATATGCATAGTGTGTTCTGGTACATTCATTTAGAGTTTCATGGTTGAGTTTCAAAAATTACTTCTCATCAGCACTTACAAGGAACCCCCCCCCCCCCCAACCCGACCTCAAATTTTTGTATATGTTGTAGTACATGACAAAATAAGGCACACGTGTTTTTTTTTTATGTGCCAACATCCACTGTTAAGGAGTGAAAACCACCCGTAAAGTTTACCCTCAAAAATCACTTTTTTCTTATATCTCGGCATATAATGGATGTCTTTCAATGAAACAAAATAGAAAATATTTCTTATAAGAAACCCCAGATATTAGGTGTACTTATAACCGAAGGGGTTGCAACCCTTATTTTATATTTAAAAAGAAACTACATTTCTTATCAATAGTTGTATCTTGAAAATCAAAGTATGAACTCAAAAAAATTAGAAAAAGCATTTTTGTTAACAATATAGAATATTAAGTTGACGAGTTTCAGGATTTATCAAATAACCTCTCTCAAGTACCGTTAACTACCCCTTAAAGCGATGGGCTACATGTAAATAGTGAAACATATATTTTTCTCTTCAAAAATATTCTACCTGTAATCAGAATGGGATTTATAGCAAATACAAATATATTACAAATTTTCTGCAATAGTAGTATTGAAAGGGTGAGAAAAAGTCACCCCAGGAATGCCTTATCCTAGGTAACTCGAGTTTCAATTAATTTTTTTCAATGAAACAAAATGGAAAATATTTCTTATAAGAAACCCCAGTTATTATATGTACTTATGACCCAAGAGATTGCAACCCCTTATTTTATATTTAAAAAGAAACTACATTTCTTATCAATATTTTTATCATGAAGCTCAGCGTATGAACTCAAAAATATGAAGAAAAGTATTTTCGTTTCAACAATACCCAATATTTAAGTTGACGTGTTTCAGGATTTTCCAAATAACCCCCCCCCCCCAAGTACTGTTAATTATCCCTTAAAGTGATGGGCTACATGTAAAAAGTAGCACATGTCTTTCTTTCTTAAAAAATATTCTCCGTTTAAGCAATAAGTTATTTATAACAATTTAAAATATGAATCTATTTCTCTGCAAAACTAATGTCAAGAGGGAAAATTTACTCCCAGAATGAAATAAAATGAAAAAAAATTTTCAAAACAAGCTACATTTATGTACGTAAAGCTCATGCAAATCCAAAATCTCATTGACATGTGAAATTTTTTTTTAATAATTCCTATATAAAGCATATTTTTCTTTGAGATACATAATGAGTTAATAAAATATGCTGCCATCATTCGTATTATTATTATTATTATTATTACTATTCTTATTATTATTTTTATTATGTGACAGGGATAAGGAAACTTCTCCTTGCGTATTGAGACCAAATACGCCGGTTCGAACACGCGTATAAATGAGACTGATTAGATCTAAGCGCCCTACGTAGGACTTTAACGATGACTGTTTTGCCTTATTTCAGATCTGAGCAGAAGCGGACGTCCAGATGACGCAAGAATGGCACCACCCTGAGATAATGTGATAAACGGTACCAGGGTGGGTTCCGCTAGAAGAGGAAAGGGTGGTAGGTTTTAGTGGGTCCGCTTGCAATGCTACGGCTGTATAGTTTTTTTGCGTTTTTGTTTATTTTATTTTTCGTCCTATATTATACACACGGCGGATGCATCCCCAACCAGCCCCACACTATCCGGATGTGCGGACCCAGTCGGGTGTGCCTTAGGTGGCATTTCTTACATACCCTCGAAAAAATATATTAATAAATTATTATTATTATTATTATTTTCGTTATTATTTTGATTTTTTTTATTATTTATCTCATCGTTAGTATCATTACTATAATTTCAACAAAATTATAAATATTTAAACTCAATTAAAGCCAGATGTTATTTCTGTACACTTATCTTATTTATAGCTCGCCGAAGAGATATGTGTTATCGTAAATACACTAATATTATCCATGGCTCGCAGAAAAGTTTCGCCCAACTTGTTATTATTGATAAATGTTCCAGAGAATAGAAGCATTTAAAAAGTTTTTTAGTTCCCTCAAACACCTATACATATTTCTTAAATACATTATTATAATAAATAAAAGTTGTATAGATGTGCTTACAAATAATCAGATAATTTCTTTTATCAATCACGTGAGTATTTTATTAACTGTCATTTATCATATATAATTAGAATATTTAATTTACGTTAATTCTAAAGTTTTTTAAGAATAGTAAAAAGATATTTAATATAAATGTTGAACATTATTTTCTTTTTATCAATTTCAAAATAGTGTGTTAGACGTTTTTAAGTTTTTTTCAAGAAAACGTTCTTATTCGAATCATTTTAATTTTTTTTATAATATTTTGTAGTATTAGTATGTACATTGCATTTTTTTATAATTTCAATTAAATTTCTATTGAATAATCGCAATAACGAATTATTTCAATGTTTTTATTTTAGATTCAAAGATGAGGATTAATCCTTTAAACGTAGTGAATGTATTATTAGCATATTTTCAAACCTTACAAATACCAGATAGCGTGACAAATAATAAAGAAATTCAGTTGTCAGACAAATTTAAACAGATATTAATAGATGCTAGAAATGACTTTAATGATGTAGATATGATTATTGAAGAGTCATTGGATTTTCATGAAGAATATAAAGACTATGATGCTAAGATAGTCGGGGATGAAATACAACATCACAGATAATGAAGAAATTAGTTTCGAATACAAACAAAAAGCCGTAGAATTTTGAAGAAGCGGCAAAAAGAAAAACTTGAGTATTGAAAGTGTACAAAAAAGATTCAGAAAAGTCTCATCTATCAGTCAGTTACAATTTTGAGCTTATACTATTAATAAAGGTGGAACATATACAGAAAAAAATGAACGAATTTGTCAATGCACACTAGATAATTTTAAAGCTGTTGTTGAAAGAGATTTTATAATTCATGATCGCGATATAAGTAGATGGGCGTTACAAGCTCAAAAAGAAATTGACACTGAAGATTTAAAATTCAAGGCTTCGTAAAATTGGTTATTAAAGTTTAAAAGGCTCCTAGAATAGTATCTAGAAAAGTAAATAAGTTTATCACTAGGAAAACATTGGAATGTGGTTCAGAGCTTCAAACTAAAGCAGATGCATTTGTGGCTGACGTTAAGTCGTGTATACCAACAATTGGAATACGGTATTTGTACAATTCAGATCAGAGTGGATTCCAATAAGAAATGCATTCTGGAAGAACATTAGCAGTTGAAGGAGAAAAACAAGTGCAATGTCTGGTACAGTCAGTTTCATCGACAACGCACAGTTACACTATACAACCACTTATATCAGTTACAACTACTACCACCACTTTTATAGTGTTAAAGGAGTAAAGTGGTCAATTTGGTCCTATTGTAGAAGCTAGTTTATTTAGACCAGAAAACGTGTATGTGGAAGCATACAAATCTGGAAAACTAACTACAAGTGAGCGCATTTTAGTTTACTTTTATGCAATAATATAGAAAATGAGTTGATGAATAAATTTTCTAATTACAGATCTCTTTAAAGTTTGGTTATAAAAAATATTTTATCCAAATGTAGGTCGTCAGAGGAAAAAATGCCAGTAAATAAAATTATTAACATAAAATAAATACCAACAGGAACAACAGGAAAGATCCAACCACTTGATGTATATGGGTTTGGCGCGTGGTAAAACTTCATTCGACAATTCTCAGATCAAGAGATTTTAATGGATTTACATATAAGAAATAACATCAAAAAAATTCTATCTCTAGCCCACAACCAGCTTTCTTCGCCGAGGTATACGAATATTTTTAAATATTCCTAGTACAAAAATGGTTACATAGATGAAAACGACATAAAATTGAAAATCCTGTTCATTTTAGTTTTGGAGATTCTTGCAATAGGTGCGAAGTAGAAGGATGCACAAATATTGCTATTATACGATGTGGTTGGTGTAAGAAATCATTATGTTTCAAACATTTTTACGAAGATTATCATTACTGTCGAAACTTTGTAGAATAATATACGATAACTCAATCATGGAAAGCATAGACAAATTTTTTAATTAAACAAGTGAAAAAAGGCCATCGAAAAATTCTTTTTTACAATGTAAAAAGAACGGCATGTGTTATACATAAATTGAGAAATATTTTATTACATTTAGATTTGTATTATTTTTATTTGTATCAACATTTACATAAAATTTTGAATTGTATTCCTATGCAGGTATAGTAAATGTTTACTAACTCGAAAACGAAAATTAATTTTAATAAGGATATCAATACAGTCGAGTCATGGGGACTGAGACCTCGGGGACTGAAAGTACGTGAGAACTGCAATGCTCTTATATATGGGGATGTCTCGGGAACTGAAAGGCTCCTATATTAAATACACATTGCAGTCCCCGAGAATTTTGGTCCCAAGATTTTTCAGTTCCCGCGACTCGACTGTAATATACAAAAAAGGTATAGGATAATTACTGCATTGCTCACGTAGCATATCTTTTGAAAACAATAAAGTACATAATTTACGTATTTTTCAACTTAATTTTGTTATTGTTTTTTATGATAAATGTTTCCATAAAGTTTTTCCATTTTTTAATTGAATAATCCATTTCTGGAGGTGACTTTTTTTCACCCCTTCAATACTACTATTGCAGGAAATTTGTAATATATTTGCATTTGTTATAAATCCCATTCTGTTCACACGTGGAATATTTTTGAAGAAAAAAATATATGTTTCACTGTTTACATGTGGCCCATCGCTTTAAGGGTAGTTAACGGTACTTGATTGTGGTTATTTGAAAAATCCTGAAACTCGTCAACTTAATATTCAATATTGTTAACAAAAATGCTTTTTTTAATTTTTTTGAGTTCTTACCCTGTTTTCAAGATACAACTATTGATAAGAAATGTAGTTTTATTTAAATATAAAATAAAGGTTGCAACTCCTTGGGTCATAAGTACACCTAATATCTGGGGTTTCTTATAAGAAATATGTTCCATTTTGTTTCATTGAAAAACATCCATTATATGTCGAGTTATAAGAAAAATGTGATTTTTGAGGGTAAACTTTATGGGTGGGTTTCACCTGTACCTTATTTTGTAATGTACTACATACTACATACTACATACTACAACATATCCAAAAATTATGAAAATCGGTGTTGTCAGGTTGGGGGGGGGGGTTCCTTGTTAGTGCGAAATATTTTTCAGACGGTTGTAGATATGCCAGACCGGCTGCTTAGTTGTTATGTTTTTGTGGTACTGCAAGTGGATGTAATTTGTACAAATGATACGGTATCCTTTCTACCGATTGCAAGTGTAATACTGCAATGGTCCGTCCGTTATGGTGTAACGTGTAACTTTTAAAATTCTTACGATTTTTCAACTCGTATATGCTCTGAGGGTATTGGGAAGTGTAGGTATGCTGTGATTCTTCTGATATCCATGGTTATTGATGGATAATTTCGGTTTCAGTAATTCTGGGTGTACTTTACCTTTCTTCAACAAACTTAGATCGGTTAAAAGCTCATCGTTACGGCTGATCATGTGGTTTAATTTCGATTCCACGCTTCGGAGATAGCTGTTTAGTTCTAAGATGTATTTTAGTTCACCTTCCTTTAGTAGAGTGGTCATTTTGTCGGTAAATACTCTTTCTGTGTTATCAAGCACATTTAGGGGCGCTCTTGTGATATTGTAGAGTTCTTCAAATCCGGCTAATATGATGTACGATTTTGTGGTCCATTAATTGAATCATATTATTTTGACCCTGGAGGAACTTCTCTATATTGTGATTGATGTATTCTACGTCGTCTTTTGTGACAAGTCCAAATAGACTTTAGCTGATACTACCAATTACTCCAAGGGGTGCCTTTCTTTTGGTTCTTGTGCTACGTGGAATTCCAGTTCCTGCGTATTCAGTGTGTCCGATATATTGTATAGTATCATTTATTTGTGACTGTAGGTTGGTCAATATTCGGTGTCTCAATTCAATTAAATCCGTTCCTAATGCTAATTTGTACTTGTGTTAAGGCAATTTTACAATGCATTTGAAGTAGACTTGATTCAATGATTATAGAGGTCCATGGGCTTGTAAAAATTCATTAACATTTATGTAAATGGCAATTTGTCAATCAGCCACTTTTATTCTAATTGTTTGCATGCATTCATAGTATATGCCAGGGTTGGATTCTACATTTTCTAATTCATAGTTGCTGCGGTAAGCTACTAAGGTGACGAGGGTTAAAATAGTGAATTTAAGTTCATTTTGGTAATGCCTGTAATTTAAGCTAAGTTGTAAATTAGACCAAGTTATTTGTTTTCATCAGAAAGTACGGCTTCTTTTAATTTCTACGAGCTTTTATGAGCTAGTATCTCATCCATGTTGTCAGTTCCATAATTTGGGTCCAATATGTGTAAATGATACCACATTAAATCTTCTACTTTCTTACCATCAGAGAAGTGGGATGGGATGAATATTGGTTCTAGTATTTTTTGTTTAATTTTCTCTCTATGAAGTCTTAGACTTTCTTCCAATTTCCTCTTTGATTATTCTAATTCTTGTCTACTTAGAGTGGTTCTTATTGATAAATTTTTCATGAATTCATCTTCTGAGCTTGATTCTGTATCTATAGTTTACACTGGTGTTACTCTGATCTCGATGTTAGTCTTATTAGTTGAGTTACTTGCTAATGATTCAATGTCACTGATTGTTTCGTCACTGAATGACTACAGTTATGGAGCACATTATTGACCATCTCGAGGT
The DNA here is from genome assembly GCA_949152435.1 of Gastracanthus pulcherrimus. Classification (NCBI taxonomy): domain Eukaryota; kingdom Metazoa; phylum Arthropoda; class Insecta; order Hymenoptera; family Pteromalidae; genus Gastracanthus; species Gastracanthus pulcherrimus. Next base: position 53,673,221 of record OX424575.1, on the reverse strand, counting down.
TGAAAAATGAGGTATCATGGATGAGGTATCATGTTCTGAGTCTAGATCAGTGAGCTTTTTAGTGTCTGTTGATTGCAGTTCGTGTTGACTCAGATTTTGGTCATTCTTGCTGTTGTTGTCACTATTTTTGCTAATATTTTCGGTATTTTTCATTGCCATGAATTTTGGTGTGGGTCCTTGCCTTATATAATCAGCAATCAGACTGAATACTGTATTTTTGGCTAGGGTCCGTTGTGCTATCACACTGTGTTCTAGAGGAGGGGCAGTCTTTGTGGTTCTTGACCCCTTTGATCACCCTAGTTGCTTTGTTTGATCTCCCGTTGAATGTACTCTTGTTCTGCAACTTATTGGTATTCTTTCTTTTGAGGTAGATGTTGCACTTCTGGCTTTGTTTTGATTTTCTTTTTGTTTCTTTTGTTCCAGTACCATAACCCTTAATATTGGTAACTGTTTGTTTATTTCTTCTCTGAGGGTAGCATATCTGATAGGTTTCTTGATAGCGCATCTGCATTTCTATTGAGTTTGACTGGTTTGAACTTGAAATTGTACTTATACCCGGAAAATTTGAAAATCCATTTTATAAATCGTTGTCCTGGATCTTTCCTATTATGCATCCAGTTCAAAGGGTCGTGATCGGCTACAAGGATGAATTTTCGACATAACAGGTATGGTCTGAATTAGTGCAAAGCATATACAACTGCTAAACACTCTATCTCTATGACACTGTAGCTTATCTCGGCTTTGTTCAGTATTCTGGAGAAATGTTGGACTGGGCGATCAAAATTGTCTGTTTGTTGATTGAGTACGGCTCCAATCGCAACATTTGAAGCATCTGTGGTTAAAGTGAATACGTTTTCAAATTTGGGGAATTGTAGAATTGGTGCTTCACATAGGGGTTTCTTAAGTGTTTCGAAATTTCGTTCATGTTCATCTCGCGATTCGAATTCCTTTTCTTCTTTTAGTAACTCGCTTAGGGGTTTCGCTATTTTACCGAAGTCGTTGATAAACTTACGATAATACCCTGCCAATCCCAGGAATTTTCTTGTGTTTTTAGTGTTTTTGGTTCTTGGAAAATTACTTACTGCAGATAGTTTTTCTAGATCTGGTTCCAGTCCTTTTGCACTTATTGTGTGTTCTAGAAATCCTACTTCTTTGCCAAAGAATTTCACCTTACTGGTTTCAATACTAGGTTTGCGTCTCTAAGGCTTTCCATTAAACTCATTATTCGGGCATAATGTTGTATCTTGAATACACAATTATGTCATCTAAATATACTATCATTTCTACATTTTGAAGTCCCCTGAGTATATTGTCCATCAATCTTTGGAATGTGGCGGTTCCCTTTATAAACCTTCAGGCATTTTTGTGTATTCGAAATGTCCATTTCTCGTCGTGAAGGTTGTTTTGTAACGTCATCAGATTTCATACGAATTTGTTGGAATCCACTTGCTAGGTCAAAGACAGAAATACATTGCTCCTCCTAGTTGGTCCAATATATCGGCTATATTTGGTAATGGATAAGTATCTGATATGATTTTCTTGTTTAATTCTCTAAAATCTATCACCATGCGCCAGGTTTCTTTGGGGCTATCCATTTTGGCGAGTTACATGGTGAGTTCGACGGTTGTATTATTTTCTCCTTTAATTTCTTCTTAACACTTTCTTTCACCATTTCTATGTGTGCGGGTGGAATTCTGTATTGTTTTGCGTTGATAGGTAAGTAATTTTCCATGTGTTGCATCTTATCTGTGCAAGGCAGTTAGTTTATCTCCTGGTATCAAAAATCGATCATAGTATTCTTCGACTATCTTGTCTACTATTTCCGATTCTTCTCGATTCATGTGTCCCCTTTATATTAAGATTTGATCTTTTTCTAGTCTTTTCATTTTATCAACTATAATTTCACCATTAATATCACTTTCTGTGCCCATGAGGAATGCAGGATTTGTTTCAAATTCGAGTATTTTTTTGGGTCCACTTCTATTGGCACGTCTTGGTAACTGGTATTTATGGCCATCACCTTGCATGAATTGAGTTCATTGATTACTACATCTTATCCTAAAAATACGTTCTTATATCTAACTTCTATTCTCGGTAGATATCCTTTTTTCACGTTGGTGTTCATTAATTTGATTTTTATCACTTGTCTTGTTCTTTTTGGTATGATGTATTTGACCGTTTGCATCGTTTTTTGATGATTTTCTTTGACTTGTATTATTCTTTCCTGCATTTCTACAGTTGATGGAACTTGTCTTGGCACGTAACTTTCTTGTTTTAGTTCTTCTAAGGTCAAGAATGTTATAAGATTCATTACATCTCCACTGATCATGAGTGCATTATTGTAATAAGAGATGACAGCTTCTTCTTGTTTGAAGAAATTTCTTCCTAGCATACTGTTGCATGCTATTGGAAAATCATCTGGTACTATCTGGAATCTGTATGACTTTCCTCTTATGATAATGTACACAAACTCTAAGGTTTCCATAGTATCTGGGGTAATTCCTCCTAATAGACAGGTCTGGTCATTATTTATATTGACTGTTGCTCAATTGTCCAGCATGAATGGGAATCATGGTTTTCTTCCTCCTGGTACTTTTAATCTGATAGCTGTTGGCTCGTCATTTTCTTCATCTTCATTTCCATTGCTATATCTCGTATAAGGCGCAATCGTGTAGACTTTTCCTGGTTCTTCGAATTCGTCATTACCTTGTTCACTTGCTCCGTGCTGTGGTTTTGATATTATGCCTTCTAATTGTGCCGTGCGGGTTTGTTGGTTTTGTTCTGCTCCTGATACTGGTCCTATGTGAGTCTCGGGTTTGGGTATTCTCTCTGGCTGTACTGATTGGCCAGGTTGTGACTTTGGTTTTATCCCTGATATTGGTTGGCCATTCTGCGTATTTCTTGGTTTTGGACGGTCTTTTTAGACGTTTACTTTTGTGTTCTAGCTCGCCACTTTCTGTTCCTGACGTGCCCAATTTGGGTTTAAATTTCCCTCATTACGTTGGAGAAGTTGTAGCGTTTCTGGCCATTGTAAGTCTCACTGTTTTTGTAATAATTATTTGTGAGATTACGTTTGTCTGGTTGTTTGGGCTGATAATTTTGCTACCTTTCAGTATGGTGGTTGAACAGCCTTGGTTGGTAGTCATTCCTAGGTCACTGATTATTGGATCTAGGAGCATGATCAACATTTCTTTGAAAGTGTCCTTGACCAAAATCGGTTTCCTGGTCTGTATAGTGGTCGATGTTCATATTGATGTTTGATCCCATAGTAACCTCTATTTTCACCTTGATTTCGTGATTCATAGGGCTTTTGGGATTCCTAATAGTTTCGATCTGGTCCTCTGTCCATATATCCAACGTAGAATGGTTCATAAGGCTCATTGTCCATATAATTCCCATACTGTGGTCCACATTGTTCATAAGGTACCTCAGGTTCGCAGGGTCCATAATCCATGTATCCAACGTACATGGGCTCTCGAGATTTTCCATAGCTATTGTGGTTATCCCCAAATCTGGATTGACTGTCATGATTGTACCTTCTGTGCTCTTGATATTCCTGACTTCGGTAGTTCCATTGGTTACTATTATACCTGGTATCTGGGATAATTTTGGCTTCCATTCTGGATTCCAATATGATTGATTCCTCGTATGCTTCCTCTAAGTTCCTCGGGTGAGTCAGGACCACTCATTCACATAAGTTTGCTAGTAATCCTCTTATGAATCATTTACTTTTTCTTCCATCAAGGCGCCTTTGGCACTGCCTAGCATATTTATTTCGTCATTTAAGTCTCCAACGGTGTCTCCTTGCTTCATGCGAACATTGTGTATTTTACTGTCGTAGTATCTGAAATTCTTTCCTAGTCCAAATCTGTATTTCAGGTGTTTTATCAGATAATCTACTGTGGTTATGGTTTTGTTTCTCAGACTTCTTTTTGCAGCGTCTTTTTACTGATACAGGTATATTTTCGAACGCATGTCTGAGATCTTCAATATAATCTTTGTCTGGGATGTTATTCCCATTAAATATTGGAATGCCATTTGTGGAATTGAGTAAGGCGAAATTATTGACCATAGTGGTCACCAACTCCGCTGAACCTGTGACATTTGCAACTGCCTCAGTGGTAAAGAAGAATTAAATATTTATTAAGAAAAAATATTATTCAGAAAATATTACAAAATGTATCATTAATAGAAGTATTTTATTGAAAATTTATTATACAAAATTATTTATTTAACAATTATTACTATTTTTATTATTAGTAAAATGTTATTATTATGTTAAATCAAATTAAACCTTAAAATTATCAAAAGTCCGTTTAAAACACGCGACCCCAACAATGGCGCTCGCCTGAAAATAGCGACGCTGCTACGCTGCGCGCGAAGCGAGTCTATCTATACTCTGCGCCAGCGGCAGTTCCACGCGTCTAGTGCCGAACGCGAGAATGTCCCTAGGCAATGGTTGCTACCCACGTGTTCATAAAGTATGCAGTCTGCTGCAGTAAAGCAAGTTCGATGGTTCGAGGTTAACTCACGTTTTTCTCCTGAATATTGTTTAAATTTACAAACAGGCGGTTCGGTTCAAAATCAAATTGGTGAAAGATAATTCCGACTCCGACTGCCGGGCCGTCCATAACAGATAAGACGATAACTACAAAACCGATCCAACTACAAAGCCACCCAAAGCCGCTCACAGATGCATCTCTAAAATCTACAAAATGAAAATTCATTGGTATGTGCATTGTTATAAGTATTTAAATGCTTGTTTTTTATTTTCCTTATATTTTCTTTTTCTCCGCTGCGCAGTTTTAACTAGAATAGAATAATATTCAAACATTACATATCACGAAGGTTCATAGAGGACAAAAATAGGAAAATTACAGAACTTTGTAAATATTACTTTTCAAAAAAGTTAAACTATTTCAAATTTATTACGAATTTTTATAGAGTATTACACAACACCCACGAGTCCACTCGAGAAAAACTTTTCCAAAAATCCCAATTTATTTGAATTCTCCAAAAACAGATACAAATTACCGATTCAATCCCCCTTCATTATCCATATCGTATCTTGACGACAAACAAACAAGCATCGGTATTACTGATCCCCTTAAACTAGGAGAAATTCTGTTAAAGGCTAAAGTAAACTTTGAGAATGTGAGAAAAATAGGCCCACGAAAAATAGAGATCGTTTTTTCCACTCTAGGAATCAGCTAGTCGAGGATCCGTCGGAGTTCCCTGCAAACTGGAGACTGTACATTCCAAATTTTAAAGTAATAAAAATAGAACAAGAATACGGCATAGATCCAGTGTATATTATCGAAAAACTTAAATTAGTCATAGAATACAAATACAAAGACGCAAAAATTGAAAGAATTTACAAGAAAGATGACGAAGTGCTTATTCCCACTAATTCTATTAAATCTAACATGTTGCCTGATAAAGTAAAATTCTTTGGAGTCTCAGTAAAAGTATACCCCTATATCTTCAATTTTTTCCAGTGTAAAGCCTGCTATAGATTCGGACAGACGTATTTCTGCAGCAGAAAACCTCTTTATCACGAATGCTCCACAGAGCACATAATTAACGTCAATCAAAAATGCACCTTATCCAAACGATGCGTAAACTATAAGGGGAACCTTTCTGCGCTTGATAAATCTTGTTTTAGACTAACCGCACAAATAGAAATTAAATACGCTACGGCTACTAAAAACATTTCGTTAAGCCACGCTAAAAACTTGTTCAATTCGGGCTGCCTAAATCTTTAATACGATAATACGACAACCGGACGAACATATGCTCAAGCTTTATCTAACAATCGATCTACTGAATCAGTATCAAACAGTTTTCCTTCAATATCCAAAAGGAGATGCGCAGACTCTCCTAGAATTCAATTGAACGACGAGGAAAATCTCGCAGTCTCAAGCGATGTCAACAACGCTCTATATACAGCGACTCTATTGATTCTAAAATTGAATATCTCTTTACAGCGATTAAATCTCTTGTCCAATAGAATAATCTAATGCATAAAGCAGTTTATCAAAGAAAAAGAAGTCCAAAATGTATTCAAGAATAATTAAAAATTACATTAGGGAGTTATACGTAGTCAGTAGGCCGAAAAAAGCGATTTTTCAAAAAATTTTTCTGGAGAGACATTTTAATTTATTAACGTAAATTTATATGAATATTGAGGTGTTACTTCTAATGTTATTATCATATTTTTTATTTGTAAAAATAATGATTTTTAAAGCTGCTATAGCCGATATCCGGGAGCTCATATATAAACGGCGTCTTGCGGTGACAACGATATCTCTAGACTGGATCATCTGAAATGAATAAACGAAAAAGATTTCATTAATATAAAGTATTATCTGGAATTTAATCTAAGTAATAAGCAAAATATTAATTTTTAACAAAATAGTGGCTTCTCAAAAAAAAATTTTGATTTTCGATAAAAATGTTGGCTTTAAATTCTTTATAAAATGGAAAATTTTCATCGGCGAGGGAAAACCTTCGATTAATCACTAAAAAATTTATTTTTAAAATTTCTGTCAAAATTTGAGACTGATCGGTTCTGCCGTTTCCGAGAAATCTTGGTCACCGACTTTAAAAACACAGTTTTGAGAAAAACGCGTTCAAAGTTTCAAAAGCACACCGTAAAAAATTTCTTTTTCAACTTACACCGAGTTGTCTATTCCAGGACCATATAATAAACCCTCCATTCCTTCGGCTGCTTCTAACAATTCGATTTGGTGTTGTCTGCGGACCATTCTTCCCTCTTGTGTCCTCTCGTGCGCTCTTCGGTCGGAGATCCTGACGCGCTCTGCATCCACCTTATCGGTATATATATGCGCATTGGGCCCAAGTGAAAGTCTCATTGCACTCATATAATACAAGAATTTTGCTGCGCCTTTCAATCTTAATCCGAAAACTCTCATGATAAATAAACGACGTCCATTTATCGCATAAGAATGCCCAACAAATGGACTAGAATTTATGGTACGAGCTGCGCACTTATCGCACAACGAAACAACCTCAAAAACATTTTTTATCTCCATTGATCTCGACTTACGCATCTTAGAAGATGCTCTCTTTTCTGTACTACACTTCATTTTCGCGGAGAAATCACAACAGAACGTATACACGAGCGCACGACTTTACTGCTTGGCGTGGCTGTTAGACTGACTACTCTTCAATATTTGCCAGTTTGGGAATAGAAACCGTTGAATTTAGCTAGCAGGTATAACAATAATATTTGAATACAATAGAAAAGTGAATAGAGCAGCGTTCTAGGTAGGCAGCTGCCGCTCGGGTCTCTGCCCCGCCTACTTTTAAATGCTCCGAGGCGTCTTTACAAATGTGCGTGTATTTTCGAAAATATTTGTCGAATCGACATGAAATTTTCTGTGTATATACTTGAATATGTGTACATTACGAAAATAAAATTAAAAAAAATCGATTTTTTGAAAATCCTGACTGCATATAACCCCTTAAAAAAGACTTTATAAAACCTAGTTTTAAGAAAAATAAAGCTGTATTGCGTAGCAATCTTAATGTAGACTATATTATACTAATTTTATATAGTCAACTAATCTGTGATAACCGTATAAGTAGAGAAAATTATTTTAAACACAAATCAACCTATATATTGAACAAAAACATAAACACCTACAAACATTTGCTTGCTAGAAATCCTTTTACACATGACAAACACATGATTAAAAAGTACTCTTCCTTAGCCGCTCGTTTTTCCCACTATACTTCAAACAAACAAAATCATACATACTACAATTTATTAAACTACAATAGATTCTCAAAATAAATTGAACATACTACAATGGAATTGATGTAGCCTGAGGGATAAAAGGCACGAACTCCAATTTCTACTCAACAATTTTAGCGTAGTATGCCTCCAAGAGACATGGCTTAATAACTCAGACATTATGCGATTTAAAAATTTTAATTGCGTAAGAAAAGTCCGCCGAACAGTACAGTAGGGGGCGGATTATTAACCGCAATCAGAAATGATTTAAGTCACAGTTTAATTACCTTTGATCAAGAGTTTCAAGGATTTGAAATCTTAGCGGTAAGAGTAAAACTAATCTAAACAACATTCAATGTGTTCAACATTTATAGGGATCCTCACGTGAATCGTGAACGTAAAGTAATTAAAAACTTAATAAAATTCTTAGATCACTGTGATAATGCAATAATTTGTAGCGACTTTAACGCATACTACTCAATGTAGAGTGCAGGTAAAGCTGAAAAAATCGGCAAATAGTTGCTATCCGAAACGATGAATACAAACTTAATCATGATAAATGACCCCCCTCAGGCTACGTTAATTCCCAAACTAAACAATAACCCAGGATCTCCAGATATCACTCTTAATTCCTCACATTTAATACACAAAACCGAATGGCTTGTATTGGAAGATGGGATGGGTAGTGACCACCTTCCGATCGCCATAAGCATTTTTAATCAGACAGAAGAATTCACGACAAACCGGGAAAAACTCAATACTAACAAAGTAGATTGGCACAAATTTCAGAACAGCTTAGACTTAAAAATAATGAAATGTAATATCTCCTCTCTAGACCCACTTGATGCTTACGAAAAATTAACTGAACTTATTATTAATACTATTAAAGAAGTGGGCGCTAAGATCTCAAAGAGAAACAGAACGGTTAAAAACCCAAAACCGGTGTGGTGGACATCAGAAATGGACACCGAGGTTGAAAATAGAAAAGCTGCTACTGTATTATTTTTTATTGTACTAATAACAATAAAACATGTCAAATTAACGATTAGATTAAAGATTTTTAAAAAATATTGAGTTTTGGCTCTACAAACACTGTTTCCGTATTTTCGTTTCAAAAAGTGTTCAAGTACTACGTACTTTACCTTACTTAAATCAGACACTTTTAAGAAACATCCACTCATATCAAACCTTAAACACCTAACTGAATCCATAGACTAAAACAAAAAATCTAACAAGGAAACCGCCCGAGGTGTCCGCCTCTACAACATATCAAAAATTCAGGAAAATCGGAGGCGGACAACTCGGGCGGTTTCCTTGTAAGTCAAAATTTATCAGAAGAACTGTATTAATAAGCTATAATAACATTAAAATAATTTTTCCAAACATTTTGCAAACGGTCCTGCCTATTCCGTATGAATTACCACTCCAATGCCAGGATACAGATATCAGCATAGGAGATATCACCAGGAATTCTCAAAACAATGACGAGCGTAATCTCGATCAAATTATTTTGCATAATTTTCCTGACTGTGATAGAATTACTATTGATACATCCAATCTCTGTAACAAAAAGTTCAAGGAGTGACGATATACCATGAGAACCATAACACCACAATAAAACACAAAATATCTAACGCATCTACGAGCACTGAATCTGAAAACTATGTAATACTCGTAGCTCTTAGATAAGCCAAAAATAAAAAACTAAAGAATACAGTTATTTTTTCTGACTCCAAAGAAGCACTATACTCCATCAAAAACAAAAACTTCAACTCTACAACTTCAGCAACGATATTAAAATGTAAACTAAATATACAGTTCATACACAATCAGAAAAATAGAGTCTCCCTCGTCTGGATTCCAGGACACAAAAGCAGTACAGGTAATGAAATTGCAGACAGAGAAGCGAAAAACGTCATCAATTTACCTGAATCAACCCCATTCTAAACACATTGGTTCCAACTATTCCATTTACAAACAAATAAACTCAGAAATGACTGGCATATTGAACACTTTGAACAACTCAATAAAAAAAATCAAAAATATTTAGATAAAATAACATTCACACACCCACTTAACTTTAAGAGAATCTTCAATCAATTAAAAAAAGAACAACTCACCATATACCTTAGAATCCTCACCAATTCCCACTGTACCCCAGAAAAACTTTTCGATAAAAACCTCATAGATACCCTTATGTGCTCTTGTGGGCATGAGTATGTGACCTACAAAGAAAACTTACTATTCAAAAGTAATTATGATCTATAATAAATACCTTTCCAAAAAGCAAAATTTCGACAGGTATAAGTTTTATTATTACACAATATAAATTAAAAGAAATATGTTATTACCAAAATAAGTCGTTCAATTATGAATTTCATGAATAAGCTCGATTTAAAATAGTAAAATAAAACTAATATTCTACTTAAAAAACATTATAGTTTAAAATATTTCTATTTTTTACTAATTCCGATAATCTCAAATGAACGATAAAAAAATTAATGAAATCGATTAGTAAATTGTCAAGTATTGCATTATTATTTGAAAATCAATTTCTTTATTTTATTATTAGTACACTACAAAAAATTTTACATACTTTCAGAAAGAGTCCATACTTAAAAGGAGATGCAACAATTTTAAGAAATTCGGTGTTCTGAAAGTAAGAAACCTCCAAAGTTTCTTAAAACAAGAAGACATGAATTTACGTAAATTTTCTTATTGAAAAATATGCAGATTTTGTTTTTCGAAATTCAGAACACATTTGTTCTTAATTTAAGTAAATTTTGTTTCTTGTATGAAGTAATATTTATTCTTAATTTTAGTACATTATCTGTCCTAATTTTAGTATCGTTCTCTTATAATTATTTTATGATAAATTTGAAGTTATAACCTCAATTTGTACTAATATACAAAGCAGGTATTTCCTCAATATGTTACTTGTGTAGAATATTAATAAGTATTAAAAAAAATCAGTTTTACTAAGATGTTATTTTTATCTGGATGAGCATATTTACTATAATTTGTTCATGTTCACACAATTAGTTTCTCAAAAGATTCCCGTATATTATAAAAAAAATCAGTTAAGAATATACACATAAGTAAAGCTACCGGTGGTTCATGTAGGATTCGAATGTATATTTCTCTGCAAGGACAAGATACAAAATCATTCAAGAAAATTATCCATTTACATAAACAAATTAAATACAAACGTGCAATGGAAGTTGAATCTCTCGCGTGTTCGAAAGTTAAAGTAAGGTTTCTTTGGATATGTATGTGGGTGATTCTGAGCATAGCGTACAATTTTATGTCCCAGGTAACTAAAAAGAAATTCTTTACTTACGTTATAGAAAATTGTATATTTAATGATTTTGAAAAACTGGACTTTTTAAGAATTAATTTTTTGTTTTTTTTTTTCACAAAAATTGCTTTGAAAGGATCTAAAAGTGCAAGTTTTGCTTGTGTCCTGCATTGTTTGCACGTACAAAATTAAGTTTATTTTATTTTTATTTTTATTTTGTTGTTACTATATTATACTGTTTCTAGTAGGATATTAAGGGGTTAAACCACTGTAGAATTTTCAAACAATCGAAAAATTTGTTTTGCTTTAAAGGTCTTTTAGAGTCTTAAAAATGATATACCAAAGATGGAGAGCGGAAAATTGTCTAAATGTCCAAATCTTCGATTCTGCGTAACGCCTCTTAGGTATGCCCCGAGCGTATTTTGTGATCGATACGAAAGCAGGTATAACGGCAGCCGATAGAGAAGAGACTGTTCTCCAAATAGTCTAGAATGTTACGAATTTACTTTGATGACTATAGGGGTTAGTATTAGTAATATACATGTGAAGATATAATATGATTTTACAATACTGTAAATGCATATTTCAATCTAGATTCTAGAAAAAAACTAATAATCTTTATATTGCAGTATTATGTAATGTTTAATATTGTTGACACTGACAAGAAAAGCATCATAGCTGCAGATCACGAATTTTTATGAAGCTGTGCAAGGTGTTTTTTGGTACCTAAATATGATGCTCAGTACCGAGTTTGATCGCATAAACTACTGTGCAGAAGATACAGTGTGTCTCATTGTGATATTGCTAGTATACCTACATATATATATATATATATATATATATATATATATATATATATATATATATATATATATATATATATATATATATATATATATCATATTTTTAATATTGCATATACATATGAGCAATGCTAATGTTTTTAGTTGTATCTCGGGTTCTGGAGCATATGATATCAAACTACGGCTTATAGGCTTCATTATTAGGTACCAAAGGACATTTCCCAAAGCTTAATAAAAACCCACGACTCAAAGGTTTGATCTTCTATTTATGAGATTATTCAGGATTTATTCCAGTTGGCTGAATTATTGATTTATCTGTAAACAACATTTTAAGATTAATTTTAATTCAGTTATGTGATAATAGTCAATGCAGGTAATTATTTTCGTACATTCACATATTGTACACTTCTCTTATTCTACAGTAAAAATCTGCAAAATCTTTTTGAATCTTTATTATAATAAAAAGTCAAGCTAACCATATTGATGGTATTCGAATCTCATGTTCATATCCTTGAGGCAAAAATTGTCTAGAATTTAATAACACAATAACTAGTCATTGTATTCATAATAATCCAGGTGTGAATATTAATAATGATAGTTTCATCATATTATGTAATAATTTACAGTTAGTAAGTTACAATACATTTTGATTATTTGTAGATTCAAAAGTCTACCTTACGTAAAAAACTTAAAAATAATTTAGTTTCCGCCTGATATGACAAATAACCGAATTAAACTCAAAACATTGTCTACATAGATTGAGAATTTAGAAAATTGAATTACATAATGTGAGTATTGACGATATTTTAAGTTAATTTTAGTCGTTTCATAAAATTGGACAAATTTTATTACTAAAAAAAGCTAATAATATTTATATTGCATTATTTCCTGTCATTTAAATATTATCACAGTGAAATATTATCTTGAACTTAAAACAGAAGTTAAATAATCCATTCTATTAATTATATATCTGAATATATATTAAAAAGTTTAAATTTATCAATAATTGGTCAAACAGGAATTAATCATTAGATAAAGTTTAGTGGCAACAATATTTTAAATAGACTCTTCAAATAATAGTAGTTAAACTTTTCACATATTTTATACTTTTCATAGATTCACACTTCTTAATTACACAATTACTTTTTTATGCACATATTACTGTTTATTGTTCACTTTGGTTTCTATTATTAGAATAATTTATTCACAGTTTTTCATTACACAATTACTTTTTTTATGCACACATCACGTTCATAGCGACAGCAGGATTGGCACCTTGCAGCGTTCACTCACCGATCGCACGATAGGGGAGGAGAAATCCTGAGACAGTGTTAAGAAGCAACTGGAGCTCTTGGTGAACTCAACCAAGACATAGAAAAGTTAAATGTCGGAAGTTTGTATGTAAGTTAAATTAAATTAAATTGATTTAATGTAAACTTCCGTCGCTTAACAGTGGAATTAACACAAGACTTGAGAGAGATCTTGGGCGGTCGTTGCAGTGGTGTATTGGCCTGTTGCATATGAATGAATTGCCGTTACGGCACCTTTTTAGACATCTAGATGGTAATACAAGTGGCCATAATCTATATTCCGGACCTATAGGAATAATTTTGGAATACTGTGATAAACTACCCGTAGTAACATTCAAAGCAATTTGAACGAAACTCTCTGAAAATGATTCTACATTAAATACAGATCAAGAATACTTCTATCCAATTTGCCTTGCAATCAGCAAAGGTGATTGTGATGCAAATCTTGCCAATAAATACCCTGGAAATGTGTGGCATGCAAAGTGGTTGACAACAGCAAATAGAGTTTTGCGGTTATATATTGGAACAAGTAAGCCATCAAAAAAATTGAAATTACCTTTTAACTATATCCTAAAAATTTGTCAAACAGGTTCTAGGCACTTGTATAGATTGATGAAATGTTCACGATATTTACCTCAGACAATTAAGGCTATAATTGATCGTGTCATAAATAGAAATGCTTTCTGGGCACATCCTGAAAACATACTACTCTCAATGCTTGCAGATGATAAATTAGAAGTACGAAAACTAGGCTTGCAGCATATTCTGCAAGCAGTGTAAGATGAATACTGGAAGAGATTTTAAAGTTCCTCATGCTATTAATTTTGCAGCCGATCAGTATTATAAAATGATTAATTGGACAAAGATAGTAATATCGATCTACCTGCATTGAGACATATATCGACTAATGATCTCAAAAGTGCCGTATTAACTGGAAATTTGGAAATTCCAGACTTTCCGTGCCATACTCAAACTGTTAAGAGATGTGTAAAACTTATCTCAGAAGCAGCTAAGAAATGTTGTGGTGATATAGCCCAAGACAGCTTTATAAGATCCACGGTTCTGCCAAGGCAAACAATCCCTAATTTTGGCCAAAAATCTGACTATAAACCGAAATAATCTCGTTCCTACATACGGCAGGGTGGTTGGATGGGAACGGGTGGGATTTGATATGCAGCTACCTCCATGCGGTAAATCCTGGATAATTTTCGACATATGCAGAAATGAACTTAAAAGCTGCATAAGCGGATACGCAAAAACTTACAAATTCATTACTTTTGATTCTGATTTTAAGAAAAGCAAATATTGTTCTGATAATCTTAGGCTTTTTTAAAACATATGTTTGTATAAAATAATTAAGAAGGGAGTATTGACATCCATTAAAATTTTTTAGAGCGACAAGACAGTGTTCAATATTATTCGATTGCTGTATACAAAAAATGACATTTTATAAATAAAATGTAAAATACTCAAGCCAAGGTTAAAAAAACCAAAACATCCTCCAAGAAAAAGAACAAAAATACTATGTTTCTAATTGTAGAATAACACAACTTTTGTGCCCTATTAGACTTCGGCATTCGACAAAAGTTAATTTTCGATCCACCCTAATTTACGCGGATGTGCGCGAGCACCGCGCGTGCATTTATATATGTATACTCGGGCTTGAAAATACCCTCGGCTAGAGCCTGTACCAGGCCTGGTTTGCGGATGACCGATCGTTCGGCAAAAGATCCTCTCAGGTCTGGCCGAAACTTTGAATGAAACGCTTTTAAGGTCGAGCCGACATTAAAAGGTGGACCTGGGCCGTGCCTTAACCGACGGGTTTCCGTGTCTCGTCAAAACATCGCCTGCGACAGCTCTGACTTGCCGAATTCTGAGCATTTACAAGTAAACGGCAAACTATCGTTTCAGGCCTGGCCGAGACTTCGAATGCAACGCTTTTATGGTCAGGCCGATATTAAAAGCTGAACTTGGGCCGTGCCTTAGCCGACGGTCTTCCGACTCTAGACAAAACATCGTCTGAGCCTTAGGCCAGGCTCTACTCAGATCTCTGCGAAAGTCATTCGAGTATTGGAAAACTAACGTCTAGAGCTTGCGTCAAGCCTGGTTGCCGTTAGGTTAAAAGAATTGTTATTTTTATTGATAATACAACAATTGAAAGTATTCATTTTGTGAATGCTTCTTAAGTTATTGCTTCTAATAGAAATGCAAATATTTGTATATATTTCCTCATTATTATGTTACATATTATGTAGCTTCATATATATTACGCTTGTGATCGCACACTTTGGGCCGAATACGCTCGGACGCTACATATAAGCCGTTTGGGACCTTCCTGATATATGAACCAAGTACCATTACATGCGCTTGCGGAATTATAATCTTACTTTTCTAGCGGATGCAAATTAAAATGAACTGGGTCGGCTGATGCCTAGCGCATGGCGGCGAATTTGAATTTCAAAAAGAGTGACATTATTGAGAAAACATAACAATTTATTTTAATTAATATGCAATTGCATTTTTTATGTTTTACAGCAATGTTATAATAAAGTTTTTTACTAATATGAATACATAAAAAGTTTAACAGAAAAACTAATTTAAAAAAAAAAAATATCTATTGGTCATTGACTACCTCACTACAACGCGATACACACAGGCAGTGACCCGCTCACCGCGAATTGCGAGAAGTTAGTAACAGCTTTCACGAAAATGTGCGACTCTGTTGTCATGCAAAATAAACTGAAGAGGATTACAGAACGAAAAACAAGAAAATGGCTTCCCACTTGCGCATGCGCACGAGTAAAAAGTAGGAAATGGTGAGAGTGTGAGAGAGAGACGACGTTGACGACGATGACAGCAGTGACTGCTGCAATGCACACAGAAAGTTTTAAACTATCAAGTTTTGAACAGCGCTGGTGTCGTTGTCAACGTCTACAGTACTACGGCATGACACACACGAGGTGATCCGTGCACTACGATGCGTGAGATGGAACTAACAACTTTCATGTATATGTGGAGGGCTCTATTGTCATGCGAAGTAACGGAAGTGGATGACAGAGCGAAAAGTATCAAAATGGCTTCCCGCCCGCGCATGCGCATGAGTAAAAAAGTAGGAGAGAGCGAGAGACAGAGAGAGAGAGAGAGAGAGCGAGAGAGAGAGAGAAAGAGAGAGAGAGAGAGAGAGCGACGGCGACTGCAACGACGGCAGCGATGACTGATGCAGTTCACACAGAAAGTTTTAGACTATCAAGTTTTGAACGGCTCTGGTGTCGTTGTCAATGTCTGTAGTACTACGGCGCGACACACTTACACAGTGATCCGTGCGCATGGAAACGCGAGAATGATCTGACAGCGTTCATGGAGTGGTGTGACTTGTTGCCATGCCAAATAAACTGCAGACAATGGCGGAGTAAAAAATCAAAATGGCTACCCGTTCGCTCATGTGCACGAGTAAGAAAGTAGGAGAGGGCGTGATATAGAGAAAAAGATAGAGAGAGAGACGACGACGATGAGTGAAATAGCACATAGAAAGCTCTGGACTGTCAAGGTCTAAATGACGTGGTGTCGACTGAATATCTGTAGCACTGCAGCGCTATACACACGCAGTGATCCGTGCGCTCAACGAGCAATTCCGACGATACTAGCGCCATCCCGAGCTCGGCTATCCATGATTGGTTGATTGGAGCGCCATTTGCCGGTGCCACGTCGCAAACAATAATCTTTCTTGGTGAGCGCAGCGTTCAATGAGATGAATGGTAGCTCTGAGAGGCCGCGGGCTATGAGCTCCTTGGCAGAGGAACGGGGACCTGACTGCATCAGTATCCGATGTAGACATGTGGTGGAAACATCCGTTTACGTCCATGCTGTGAGGGCCCACAGGTTACGGTAAAATGGTTTTTGGTGAAAAAGTTTCTACGCGATCTGGATTGTACGTGTGACTTGTGGATCGAACGCGTCATTGTAAGCTACGCCGCGTGGCAACCGGACTGACCTGATCTCGGTAAGAACGTTGAATTTTTTGCGAGAGTGTACCACAGAACAGTCGCGAATACGATGGAACTTTCTGTGTACTGCATCACTCATTGTTACCGTCGTCGTCAGTATTCGTCTACTTTCTTACTCATGTAAGCAGGAAACCTTTTTGTTTTGTCACTCGGCCATTGCCTGTAGCTTATTTTGCATGGTAACAGAATCTCATCAAACCATAGAAGCCGTCAGTTCCTTCTCGCGTTTCGGAGCGCACGGATCGCTGCGTGTGTACAGCGCTGCAGTTCTACAGATATTCAGAATGTTCTATTGTCTGCAGTTTATTTGGCATGGCAACAAAGTCACACCACTCCATGAACGCTGTCAGTTCATTCTCGCGTTTCCATGCGCACGGATCACTGTGTAAGTGTGTCGCGCCGTAGTACTACAGACATTGACAACGACACCAGAGCCGTTCAAAACTTGATAGTCTAAAACTTTCTGTGTGAACCGCGTCAGTCATCGCTGCCGCCGTTGCAGTCGCCGTCGCTCTCTCTGTCTCTCTCTCTTTCTCTCTCTCTCTCTCGCTCTCTCTCTCTCTCTCTGTCTCTCGCTCTCTCCTACTTTTTTACTCATGCGCATGCGTGGGCGGGAAGCCATTTTGTTACTTTTCGCTGTATCATCCACTTCCGTTACTTCGCATGACAATAGAGCCCTCCACATATCCATGAAATTTGTTAGTTCCATCTCACGCATCGTAGTGCACGGATCACCTCGTGTGTGTCACGTCGTAGTGCTGTAGACATTGACAACGACACCAGCGCTGTTCAAAACTTGATAGTCTAAAACTTTCTGTGTGCATTGCAGCAGTCACTGCTGGCATCGTCGTCAACGTCGTCTCTCTCTCACCATTTCCTACTATTTACTCGTGCGCATGCGCGAGCGGGAAGCCATTTTCTTGTTTTTCGTTCTGTAATCCTCTTCAGTTTATTTTGCATGACAACAAAGTCCCAAATTTCCGTGAAAGCTGTTACTTACTTCTCGCAATTCGCGGTGAGTGGGTCACTGCCTATGTGTAACGCGCTGTAGTGCTGTAGTCAATGACAACGATACCAGCGCCATTCAAAACTTGATAGTCCAGAACTTTCTGCATACTGCTTTACTCAACGTTGCCATTGTCGTCGACGGTATTTTTCTATCTTTGTCTCTCTCTATACCCTCTCCTACTTTCTTACTCGTGCGCATGCGCGAACGGGAAGCCATTTAGATTTTTCACTCCGCCCTTGTATGCAGTTTATTTTGCATGGGAACAGAGTTACACCAGCCTATGAATTCTGTCAGTTCATTCTCGCGTTTCGAAGCGCGTGGATCACTGTGTGCGTATGTCGCGCCGTAGTACTATATACATTCTGTACAAAACTTTCTGTGTGCACTCGTTGCCGTCTCTTTCTCTCGCCCTCTCCTATTTTCTGACTCGTACGCATACGCAAACAGGAAGCCATTTTGTAGTTTTTCGGTCTGCCGGATGCTCTACACATTTTTCACTCGGTAAGGTAGTTTTTCGGTCTGCCGGATGCTCTACACATTTTTCACTCGGTAAGTTTAAACGTGACCGTTTGAAATACGCTGACAAAGTTGTGTGGATTAAAACATTTAATATGAATATACCGTCAATACAATCTGGTCGCTCACACAATATTCGGCGTGAGATACATATGTGGTGTCAGAAGGGATGAGCACATCACTCCTCACAGGAAATATCTTAGGAAATATCTTGGCTGGCTTACAGTAAAGGAAAAAAGAGCGTACTTTGCGGGGTTATTATTGTATAGGGCAATAAATATGGGACAACCTCCGTACCTTGCGGCTCTCTTTGGTAAAAACACAGCTAGGACTTCCAGTAGGAGCGGTGTGAAAGAGCTCTCGGTTCCGGGATCGCGGACTGATAAGGGTCTCTATTCGTTTAGAGCCCAAGGTTCGCGATTCTGGAACACCCTCCCCTGCAGTGTGAGGTATCGGTGAGGTAACGAGAGAGAGAGAGAGAGAGAGAGAGAGAGAGAGAGAGAGAGAGAGAATGAGAGAGAGAGAGAGAGGAGAGAGAGAGGAAGAGAGAGATAGTTAGAGAGAGACAGGGATAGATGGATAGATATAGATAGATATACGATTTATTTGTCAATTTTGGCAAAAATACATTACATAAAAATTGTTATTTTGTCATTACATTAAGTCTTTGATCACTATCACAGTTCGTCAGTGTATAAATATAAAAAATTGTTGCACAAATTTGTCATTATCTAATATCACAGTTTGTTTATATCACAGTTCCATAACAATTTCTGAAGTCTACTCATTCTTGCATACACGTACATCCATCACGTCACAATTTAAAAATAATTACAATTCAGCCGATACATACACTCATCACACACGCAGATATATTTACTCTTTAATAAAATGTACTCCTTATATTTTGTACATTACAACATTTTTCACGACTAAGAATACAAAACACGGGAGAACGGATAAATTAAAATAAAAAAAAATAAATAAAAAGATACAATAAATAAATAAATAAATAAATAAATAAATAAATAAATAAATAGATAGATAGATAGATAGATAGATAGATAGATAGATAGATAGATAGATAGATAGATAGATAGATAGATAGATAGATAGATAGATAGATAGATAGATAGATAGATAGATAGATAGATAGATAGGTAGGTAGGTAGGTAGGTAGGTAGGTAGGTAGGTAGGTAGGTAGGTAGGTAGGTAGGTAGGTAGGTAGGTAGGTAGGTAGGTAGGTAGGTAGGTAGGTAGGTAGGTAGGTAGGTAGGTAGGTAGGTAGGTAGGTAGGTAGGTAGGTAGGTAGGTAGGTAGGTAGGTAGGTAGGTAGGTAGGTAGGTAGGTAGGTAGGTAGGTAGGTAGGTAGGTAGGTAGGTAGGTAGGTAGGTAGGTAGGTAGGTAGGTAGGTAGGTAGGTAGGTAGGTAGGTAGGTAGGTAGGTAGGTAGGTAGGTAGGTAGGTAGGTAGGTAGGTAGGTAGGTAGGTAGGTAGGTAGGTAGGTAGGTAGGTAGGTAGGTAGGTAGGTAGGTAGGTAGGTAGGTAGGTAGGTAGGTAGGTAGGTAGGTAGGTAGGTAGGTAGGTAGGTAGGTAGGTAGGTAGGTAGGTAGGTAGGTAGGTAGGTAGGTAGGTAGGTAGGTTTTTTTTTTTTTTTTTTTTTTTTTTTTTTCTTATAGAGAGAGAGGTTTAAGGCAAATCCATTATGGACCATGACATGATATAGTGAAGTACCACCGTGTGTGAGACTCGCACTCACTAAACCTTCCAGTATACGCCAGGGTTTTTACGCCCCACCGCAACCGGATCCCCTCCGTTCACTTTTTGACCCTTAGTAAAGTGAACCGTGCCCTTTCTTCTGAGTTGACCTCCCCGCGGTACTACCGCCAAGCAATGCTTCGCGGGGGTCATTGGGCTCCTGCCCTCTTCTGTGAATGTGGTCGGCATCACTGGTTCTCCCATTACCGTCATTAGTAGTCTTCCGTGTTGTGTGCCTTCTACTTCTTACCGCATCGTCCGGTCGCCAGCTTCATTCAGCATCTCTCGTCTTTTTCTTCTTCCTTCTTCGTCTTTTCTGACCTTCTTAAGTATATCTGCTGCATAGTTGTTTACTGTGCACCATCCATCCTCCGAAGTCAGCATAGCCTCCATAATCGACTCAGGTGTTACTCTGGTCTGGAGATAGCTCTCAAGTTCTTCTCTTTCCTGTTGGTATCGTGAGCAGTCACAGAAGACATGCTCCGCATCCTCGTCAGCGTCCATACACACTGGGCAGTTTGGACGGTCTTCTAATTTGAATCGGTGCAGGTACGCCCGGAAGCATCCGTGCCCGGTCAAAAACTGTGTGAGGTAGTAATTTACTTCCCCATGTCTTCTTTCGGTCCAGCCCTCTATCCTTGGTATGAGGCGATGTGTCCATCGCCCCTTGCCACTGGAGTCCCATCTTTTTTGCCACTCAGTCAGTGTCTGCTTCTTCGCGGAATCCCAGATGTCCTTCTGAGTGTTGTCATTTTGTTGTCGCTTTGTCTCGAAGACATTCTTTCTCTCCATTGCTAGGAGGTCAATAGGCGGCATGCCTGCTATAATACAGGCAGCCTCATCTGATACCGTACGATAAGCAGACGCGACCCTAAGTGCACTTCGTCTGTATACAGTCGACAGCTTGTTTGCGTACGTTTTCACTAACATGGCATCTGCCCATATAGGAGCCCCGTACAACATAATCGATGTGATTACACTGACTAAGAGCAACCTTCTACCTTGCGTTGGCCCTCCTACATTTGGCATCAATCGAGATAAAGCAGCGCCAACTTTTGCTGCTTTATCACTCACTGTTTCAAGATGCTGCTTAAATGTAAGTCTTGCATCAATGGTAATGCCCAGGTACTTAATGGTTGGTTGAGAAACAATCTTGTGTCCATCCACTATTAGCGTTATTTTCTCCATTTTCTTCCTACTAGAAATAAGAAGAACTTCGGTTTTATGACTGGCCAATTCCAGTCCTGTCTCTGTCAGCCATTCGCGTATTATACGAATAGCCTCGTCAGCTATCTCTGTTATATCTTCTATGCTTTTCGCTACCACGACTAGTGCTATGTCATCAGCGAATCCTATCACTGTCGCCCCTTTGGGTAACTGTAGCCTTAGTACCCCATCGTACAAGCTGTTCCAAGTCGGTGAACCAAGCACTGATCCCTGGGGTACTCCTCCTGTTACTTCATAGGTCTTGGTGCCATTGTCAGTGTCATATAATAAGATTCTGTCCTTCAAGTAGTCGGACATCATCCTTCTTATATATAAAGGCACTTCTTGTTTACGAAATGCCTCGTGTATTTTGGTCCATTTGGCCGAGTTGAATGCATTTTTGACGTCCAGAGTGACGACAGCGCAATACTCCTTTGCTCCTCCTTTCCATCTCTTTCCCTCTATCGCTGCGCGCGCAGTGTCAATCACTATGTTCACTGCGTCTAGAGTTGATCGTTTCCTCCGAAAGCCGTATTGGTGTTCCGCAAGTCCCCCTTTTTCTTCTATTGCCTGATCCATTCTGACGCAAATTATGCGTTCCAGAATCTTGCCTGAGGTGTCCAGCATGCAGAGCGGTCTGTATGATGAAGCGTCCTCAGGTGGCTTCTTTCCCTTTGGTAGTAGCACAAGTCGTTGTCTCTTCCAGTCGGCGGGAAATATTCCCTCTTTTAGACATGTGTTGTACAAGTCTATGAAGATCTCTGGTTGGGCGAATATAGCATGTTTCAATGCTATATTGGGAATGCCATCCAGGCCTGGAGCCTTGTTGTTTCCAACCCTCTTGCAAGCGCTTAGCAGTTCCTCCATTGTGACTGGAGGAATAGCTTCTTCGTTTGCCTCTGATTCTATAACACACGGTTCGTCCCGTTGTGTGGGGAACAGTTTAGTCACTACTCGATCTAATAATTGTGGGCACTTGGGAGGGGGTGCGTAGCTTCCTTTGATCTTCTTCATTACTATTTTATAAGGTCTACCCCAGGGGTCTTTATTAACCTCGTCCTGTAATTCCTTCAGGCACCGTCGCTTATTGGTACGGATTGTCTTCTTAAGCTTTCGCTTAGCGTCCTTCATTTCCTGGTGGTAGGCATCTACTAATTCCTGGCCTCTTCCAGTTTTATAGTATTTCTTTCTTGCCCGCTGCTCCTGTCTCCTAGTCCGATGGCACTCGCTACGAGCGCTATCCGCCTCACTATTCCACCAGTATACTGGTGGTCGTCTTTGGTTGGGCACTCTTCTTGGCATAGCTGCGTCGCAGGCTCGGGTGATATTTTTCATCACCTGTTTAGCCTTGCTGTCCGCTGTCCCAAACAGTTGTATTTCCTCCAGTGCCAACAGAAACATCTCCTTATCATAGTCTTTCACTTTCCAACCGATTCTATTGGTCCTTGTACTCGCGCTGGAACCCTGCTTTGATCTTCCTATCTCCATAATTATGGCCTGGTGATCACTATTGGTGTAGTGTTCACTCACGATCCACGTGTCGACTGAGTCAATTAAACAGCTGCTAACATATGTCAGATCTACTATAGATCCTGTGTCCCCTCTTCTAAAAGTGTTGGTACAACCCTGATTAACTAGTACCAAATCTAGGAGTGCGAATGTTTCCAGCAGCACCCGTCCTCTTTGATTAGTCCTTTGGCTGCCCCACTCTACGGCCCATGCGTTAAAATCGCCTGCTATTATTACTGGCTTTCTTCCCGCCATATCCTGTACGAGTCGATCTAACAGTCTTTCGAACTGTTCAATTGGCGCATTAGGCGGGGCATAGCAGCTGTATACGTATATACCTGCTACCTTCGCCCGTACAAATCCTTCCTCACGAGTCATCATTTTTTCCTGGAAAGCTACGTCGCCACATGTCCAGATCGCTGCTTTGCCAGTGTCGTCCGTGTCCCATGATGGCTGGTCCAGATCTCTGTATTGTTCACATATGATGGCCACATCAACCTTCGTCTCTCGAACGTACTGGTTAAGTAGGTCCTGTGCTGTCTCGCAGTGATTTAGGTTTAACTGCACTATCTTCATTATCTTTTTTTTTTTTCTTTTAACTCTTCTAATGCAGCTCTGTAGATAGGACATGTGTAGCTACCGGCTGCATGATCAGTTTTTCCTCCTGCGCTCCTTTCACAGCAGAGTACGCAATTTGGTTGATTCTTACACTCTCTTGCTTTATGTTCTATATTTCCACATTTGTAGCAGAGGTTACTTCGGTCCTGTGCTACCTTGCAACTTTTGGCGATATGTCCAAATCCTAGACACTTATAACATCTAAGTGGACGTATATTCCTTTCCATCTGCCGTATTCGGCAGACTACCCAGCCTATCTTGATTTTGCGCTTAGCTATCATCTGTTGAGCCATTTTTGCTGGCATTTGGGTGACCGCGGTCTGCGTGTCACCGTATGCCTTACGCAATGATTTTACTACAATCTCGTCCAATGTGGACGCGTCGCTACTTTGGAACTCCCTGCGTAGCGCCTCTAGAATGTCCTCCTTGCTAGTTAGTACGTCGTAGGGTCCTTATTTTGGTACCCCCATCTAGCACTTCTTGCACCGCTTGCCGGAGTTCCGTAGCCTTCCCTTCCGCTGTGCGTTGGAGTTCCAAAAGCAGGTCCCCAGCCGCAGTCCTGCGTACCCTGTTTACGCATTCGCCGAGTGCCGTCAATTTGGGTTCCGCCTTCATCTTTCTCAAGATATCAGCGTAAGAGGTCCCTTCGGCGGCCTTTATAATAAGGGCCTCCGGTCGGGTTGGTCTTGCCCGTGTCGTTTTAGATTTTTTAGTGCCTTTTTGGCTTAAGACACCAGTGTCACTCATCCCGTCTTCTTTTTTCTTCTTTTTCTTTATCTTCCTCGTTTCCTTTACCTGCCAAGGTGTCTCTCTGACTGTGGAGGGCGGTGGTGGGGACTGCGATGTTGTCGTCCTTTGTGCCTTCTTCCTGGCCGCCGTGACCTGCTGCGGTGATGTTCTCCGATGCTTGTTCGGAGTCTGGTCCATCTGTTTCTGAACGAAGGAGGGAGAGGTTTGGCTCTCTCGATCCTTGCTACTTCTATCCTTCGACTGAGTACCTGCTTTGGCCTTCGTAAAGTCCTGTAGCGCTCTGCTAGTAGCCTTCGCCATAGTCTTCAACTCTGTGTGTATGTTTTTCTTACCCAAGATAAACGCCACCAGAGCTTCGACTTGCTCTTTGAGGAGCTTGAACGATCGAGTCTCTTTATCCTGCTCCTTTTCTTGATCTTCTCTTATTCTGTCCTCTATACCTCCACTTCCATACTCCGTCACATGGACAATGGGGGACAGAGGTGTTATCAACTCTCCGTCTGAAGTGCTTTCCAGGCAGTTGTTACTGACTAGTTTCACTCCCTGCTCGTTTACCAGGCTGTTGTTGCTGCCTGGTTTCTGGGTAGGGAACCCAGTTTCAATGACACTTTTTAGGGTATCCGAAGTCCCTACGTTTGTCCTTGCTGGTGTACGTATCATATTTCTTTTTTTTCCCTTCTCTCTTCTCTCACCTACTTTCCACTTAGATTTCACTCTCAATTCTGGCTTCGTAGACGTGTATTCTGGCCTCGTGCCCCAGCGCAAGTCGTCCTCGTAAAGTATCCGGAGGGGGGTAGCGGGGCCCCCCTTCTGACCATGACGGGGCCCTGTCCGGGCGCCACCCGGCACCACCATAGCCATCAGGATTTTCGCCGGTTGATAGAGCAGCTAGGGCATGTCGGCTAAACCGCCCCGGGCTCCTGTACTTACCGGCAGCCTGGGAGTGTCAGAGCCCAGTTTATCTCACATCCTCCACCCTCAACAGTCGAAGTTAAGTCGCGCTGCGGCAACCAGCGAGCGTCTGGTCAGCCATGCTTTGAAGATCCATCCTCGTTTCTTGTGGTGATTTTAAACAGATCTTCGTTTGGCTTTTGGTCCGCGGGAGATATTTTATTTTTCTCCTACCCTCTGCAGGCAGTACTACGTATGTAGTATTATGTGCCTATAGCGAGCACTCCTCAATCCGCCACCCGAGGACGCGCCACATGGGGGTACAGCCTCCCCCTCGTGGAGGTAGGTAGGTAGGTAGGTAGGTAGGTAGGTAGGTAGGTAGGTAGGTAGGTAGGTAGGTAGGTAGGTAGGTAGGTAGGTAGGTAGGTAGGTAGGTAGGTAGGTAGGTAGGTAGGTAGGTAGGTAGGTAGGTAGGTAGGTAGGTAGGTAGGTAGGTAGGTAGGTAGGTAGGTAGGTAGGTAGGTAGGTAGGTAGGTAGGTAGGTAGGTAGGTAGGTAGGTAGGTAGGTAGGTAGGTAGGTAGGTAGGTAGGTAGGTAGGTAGGTAGGTAGGTAGGTAGGTAGGTAGGTAGGTAGGTAGGTAGGTAGGTAGGTAGGTAGGTAGGTAGGTAGGTAGGTAGGTAGGTAGGTAGGTAGGTAGGTAGGTAGGTAGGTAGGTAGGTAGGTAGGTAGGTAGGTAGGTAGGTAGGTAGGTAGGTAGGTAGGTAGGTAGGTAGGTAGGTAGGTAGGTAGGTAGGTAGGTAGGTAGGTAGGTAGGTAGGTAGGTAGGTAGGTAGGTAGGTAGGTAGGTAGGTAGGTAGGTAGGTAGGTAGGTAGGTAGGTAGGTAGGTAGGTAGGTAGGTAGGTAGGTAGGTAGGTAGGTAGGTAGGTAGGTAGGTAGGTAGGTAGGTAGGTAGGTAGGTAGGTAGGTAGGTAGGTAGGTAGGTAGGTAGGTAGGTAGGTAGGTAGGTAGGTAGGTAGGTAGGTAGGTAGGTAGGTAGGTAGGTAGGTAGGTAGGTAGGTAGGTAGGTAGGTAGGTAGGTAGGTAGGTAGGTAGGTAGGTAGGTAGGTAGGTAGGTAGGTAGGTAGGTAGGTAGGTAGGTAGGTAGGTAGGTAGGTAGGTAGGTAGGTAGGTAGGTAGGTAGGTAGGTAGGTAGGTAGGTAGGTAGGTAGGTAGGTAGGTAGGTAGGTAGGTAGGTAGGTAGGTAGGTAGGTAGGTAGGTAGGTAGGTAGGTAGGTAGGTAGGTAGGTAGGTAGGTAGGTAGGTAGGTAGGTAGGTAGGTAGGTAGGTAGGTAGGTAGGTAGGTAGGTAGGTAGGTAGGTAGGTAGGTAGGTAGGTAGGTAGGTAGGTAGGTAGGTAGGTAGGTAGGTAGGTAGGTAGGTAGGTAGGTAGGTAGGTAGGTAGGTAGGTAGGTAGGTAGGTAGGTAGGTAGGTAGGTAGGTAGGTAGGTAGGTAGGTAGGTAGGTAGGTAGGTAGGTAGGTAGGTAGGTAGGTAGGTAGGTAGGTAGGTAGGTAGGTAGATAGATAGATAGATAGATAGATAGATAGATAGATAGATAGATAGATAGATAGATAGATAGATAGATAGATAGATAGATAGATAGATAGATAGATAGATAGATAGATAGATAGATAGATAGATAGATAGATAGATAGATAGATAGATAGATAGATAGATAGATAGATAGATAGATAGATAGATAGATAGATAGATAGATAGATAGATAGATAGATAGATAGATAGATAGATAGATAGATAGATAGATAGATAGATAGATAGATAGATAGATAGATAGATAGATAGATAGATAGATAGATAGATAGATAGATAGATAGATAGATAGATAGATAGATAGATAGATAGATAGATAGATAGATAGATAGATAGATAGATAGATAGATAGATAGATAGATAGATAGATAGATAGATAGATAGATAGATAGATAGATAGATAGATAGATAGATAGATAGATAGATAGATAGATAGATAGATAGATAGATAGATAGATAGATAGATAGATAGATAGATAGATAGATAGATAGATAGATAGATAGATAGATAGATAGATAGATAGATAGATAGATAGATAGATAGATAGATAGATAGATAGATAGATAGATAGATAGATAGATAGATAGATAGATAGATAGATAGATAGATAGATAGATAGATAGATAGATAGATAGATAGATAGATAGATAGATAGATAGATAGATAGATAGATAGATAGATAGATAGATAGATAGATAGATAGATAGATAGATAGATAGATAGATAGATAGATAGATAGATAGATAGATAGATAGATAGATAGATAGATAGATAGATAGATAGATAGATAGATAGATAGATAGATAGATAGATAGATAGATAGATAGATAGATAGATAGATAGATAGATAGATAGATAGATAGATAGATAGATAGATAGATAGATAGATAGATAGATAGATAGATAGATAGATAGATAGATAGATAGATAGATAGATAGATAGATAGATAGATAGATAGATAGATAGATAGATAGATAGATAGATAGATAGATAGATAGATAGATAGATAGATAGATAGATAGATAGATAGATAGATAGATAGATAGATAGATAGATAGATAGATAGATAGATAGATAGATAGATAGATAGATAGATAGATAGATAGATAGATAGATAGATAGATAGATAGATAGATAGATAGATAGATAGATAGATAGATAGATAGATAGATAGATAGATAGATAGATAGATAGATAGATAGATAGATAGATAGATAGATAGATAGATAGATAGATAGATAGATAGATAGATAGATAGATAGATAGATAGATAGATAGATAGATAGATAGATAGATAGATAGATAGATAGATAGATAGATAGATAGATAGATAGATAGATAGATAGATAGATAGATAGATAGATAGATAGATAGATAGATAGATAGATAGATAGATAGATAGATAGATAGATAGATAGATAGATAGATAGATAGATAGATAGATAGATAGATAGATAGATAGATAGATAGATAGATAGATAGATAGATAGATAGATAGATAGATAGATAGATAGATAGATAGATAGATAGATAGATAGATAGATAGATAGATAGATAGATAGATAGATAGATAGATAGATAGATAGATAGATAGATAGATAGATAGATAGATAGATAGATAGATAGATAGATAGATAGATAGATAGATAGATAGATAGATAGATAGATAGATAGATAGATAGATAGATAGATAGATAGATAGATAGATAGATAGATAGATAGATAGATAGATAGATAGATAGATAGATAGATAGATAGATAGATAGATAGATAGATAGATAGATAGATAGATAGATAGATAGATAGATAGATAGATAGATAGATAGATAGATAGATAGATAGATAGATAGATAGATAGATAGATAGATAGATAGATAGATAGATAGATAGATAGATAGATAGATAGATAGATAGATAGATAGATAGATAGATAGATAGATAGATAGATAGATAGATAGATAGATAGATAGATAGATAGATAGATAGATAGATAGATAGATAGATAGATAGATAGATAGATAGATAGATAGATAGATAGATAGATAGATTATTATTATTAGTCATTAAATAAATAAATAACTACCCATGTATATGAATTCTCCGTCATCATGAAAAAATGTCAACTTAATCACCGTGCAGTTGACTGAGTTGCCTGCCTAACGCCGTTTTAAATTTACATAAGGACGGCAGATACCTCACACTGCAGGGGAGGGTGTTCCAGAATCGCGAACCTTGGGCTCTAAACGAATAGAGACCCTTATCAGTCCGCGATCCCGGAACCGAGAGCTCTTTCACAGCGCTCCTACTGGAAGTCCTAGCTGTGTTTTTACCAAAGAGAGCCGCAAGGTACGGAGGTTGTCCCATATTTATTGCCCTATACAATAATAACCCCCGCAAAGTACGCTCTTCTTTCCTTTACTGTAAGCCAGCCAAGATATTTCCTGTGAGGAGTGATGTACTCATCCCTTCTAACACCACATACGTATCTCACACATGAATTTTGAAGTCGTTGCAACTTCGTCTCGAGCTCATCAGACACATCAAGGTGAACCACTGAACAATAATCTAAATGCGGCACTACCAGCGCGCATGCAAGCTGCTTTCTCAACGCCTGAGTTGTGCATGAACTAAAAAATCGTAGGCTGTAAAGAGCACGATTTACCGTTTTTCCAACAGCATCAACCTGCAGTTTCCACATGAGTTTAGAGTCCATGACAACACCAAGGTTTGTGACCGAGTCAGAGAAAGGCACATGTACATCTTCCTGAAACTCAATGCCGGGCAAACCAAGATCCTGCAACCGATTGATGTTATGCTCGGAGCCGAAAATGATCGCTTTTGTTTTGCCGACATTGAGTCGCAGTCCGGATGCTTCGGCCCACTCCGACACTGCCCGCGCAACAGCCGACATGCATCTGATACCCACATAAAGATCTCGCCATGTCACTTGAGTGTAAGTTTGCAAGTCGTCCGCGTATAGCAAGTGTTTAACATCACCACCAGTCAGTACGTCTTGTAAGTCATTGATATAAAGACTGAATAGCAAGGGCCCCAGGACTGAACCCTGTGGCACACTTAGATTGGTGGTTAGCCAATCAGATTCCCCGTTGTTGTCAGTTATGACTTTTTGCCTGCGACCAAAAATGTATGATTTGATCCACAGAAGAACACTCCTGGAAAACCCCATGCGTATCAGCTTACGAAGTAATTTAGATGGTGATACAGTGTCAAACGCCTTACTAAAGTCGAACAGTAGCAGTATAGTCATTAGTTTCTTATTGTCGTTAATCCCAGTTCGAATGTCCTCGGTTAGTTTTAGTAGAGCTGTCTGGGTGCTGTGATACTGTCTGAAACCGGTTTGCAGAGGATCCAAGATATTTTTGGATCTTAAGAAATCGGTAATCTGGTCGTGTACTATCTTCTCCAGCACCTTGGAGAGAAAGCTCAATAGTGCTATTGGGCGAAAATCTGATAAAGTAGATGGCACTGAAACCTTTTTTAGAGGCACCAAGTGAGCCCCCCTCCAAGCCCCTGGGAAGACACCACCAGACAAAGAGGAGTTGCAGACCCTCGCTATATGATAACTTACATACGGGAGAGCCGTAGCTACAACGCTTTGGGGAATACCGTCCTCACCCCTAGCCTGCGACGAGAAATGAGCAACAGCCAGGACTACGTCAGTCACTGTAACGTCTTTGAAAACAAAGCCGTCGTCACTGGCCGAGTCCAAGATGCTACCCAAATCAACGTCACCTTCACTCTGGGAGACCGATACCCCCGCAAAGTGCGAGTTCAGCTCACCCGGCGAGAAGCTATGCAACCCCCCTCCCCGTGCCCTTGGCAGGAGCCCCAAGCCCTTTAGTTCTTTCCAAATATCCTTCTTATTTTCTAGGGCTTCAAAAATCTTATTCTGCATGTAAGTCTCCCGCGCGATTTTCATGCGTTGTTCTGCTTCGACCACGAGAGACCAGTACTCCTGCCAAATAATACCGTTTTTTGTGCGCTGAAGTCGTCTGCGTACGGCGTCACGTTTTTTTATTATGTGAGCCAGATCTGTGTCAATCCATGGAGGATTAGCTTTATTTTTTGGTGTAAATTGCTTCAGTGGAGCGAGTTCATCTATTGCCCCCATGAGATTGAGGGAGAGAGAGAGAGAGGGAGTGAGAGAGAAAAAGGGAGAGAGCATATAAGCAAGCCACTGATATACTATCGCTGTGACAATCTCTAACCCCCACTACACTCTTCTACCTACTTCACCACAAAACTGTTGGGAGAGGAAGGTGGAGGAGTGGGGGTTTGTTAAGTCTAGCGATAGTGTAGCAAGTACTACTGATACAGCTAAAATTCGATTTATTATGCCTTTTTTTTGTGTTTTAATTGTCATTTTTCTTGGTAAACTTTGTTTAAATGACATTATCGTAAAAGAGTTGAATACAAAATAGTTGAATTTTTTCGAAATTTACAACTTTACCGTTGAAAATCTTTGCATTCAATATATTTTAATCCAATTGTGACCTACAAATCGATTTCTTATTGTTTTATTGCGCTTTATTCTTTGTTTTTCTCTCCTGTTAAAAAAATGAGATTAAAGTCAATAGAAAAAAAATCTTTTGCTTTTGACGCTAAATCTTAATTCTGGAAAGTGCAATAGAAATATATACAATCTTTAGAATTCAATTCAAATCTATTAGATCTATGTTTATAAAAATATATTGAAAGGAATACATTTTCTTTGATTGTCTATTGATTTGAATAGGTATTTAGTCAATTCAATGTAATTGGTATCAATTGATTTTTATCATTTTATAATATTAATCGAATTTAATATCACAAAATAGAATTAAGATTTAGTGTTATAATATAATACATGACAATTGAGGCATGTCAATTAAGTTTAATACACATTTAACTAATTAAATGTAATTATTTTTTATTCATGTCTATAGATCGAATTTTTTATCTAATATCTAATTATTTTGTATAATTTACATATATTGCAAGCTATTTACATATATCGATACCTAATAACGAATGATCGCAATCGCAGTTCTAATTAGATTTAAAGATTTGAAACTCTCTTATATAGCAATCGTACGGAAATCTCGCCACTTGCGAGCTAACTTTACGAGATGCCTCCTAGCGGTAAAATATATAAACTAGCGCATTTTTTAAATGCAAGAACGATACACGTAAAATATAATAAGCCTTTGCAAGTACTTTTCTTTATCAATGATAGGTTACAAATAAATAGTAACTTAGTTTTTTATCTTATTATTTATTATTAAACAAACTTTATATCCATGTTTTTCGAATATAATACAAACCATCTGATAACATTGTCATATGAGAAGAGCGAGCACGTGTTTTCGTGACGACCGGAAATTTTGCCGCGCGAACAGCTATAAATTAGGACGGTCATTAGACGTGGTAATTAGCGGTCCCGGTGATTCCTTCTTTGGTTCCATACTATTTGCTAACTTACCTGCATATATTTACAACAAACTTGCTTAAATTATACTATACATATTACCAAAAAGTATATCCAGAGTTTTTACTATACTACATAGCATTTTTAATACTACTGTATACCATAAACTCATAAATATATAGTAAATTTTCATAGAAACATACTAAATTTCCTACATATGTCGAGTTTGTCCCCGGCTCAGTAAAAAGTATAGTAATTTTTACTCAAACATTTCTCTCCGTGTATTTGTTAATTAATGCTATGAAAAATTTAGAATTAAAATGTAGCATAAAAAACTATATAATTCTTTTCTATTGATTTTAATAGGGAAGAATGCCAATTTTTAGTTGACAGAGTATTCTTGTGGATCGAGGTATAGTTTCTTTGTAAACTTTTGGAATTTTCACGATATCTTCAAAATGAAAGAAGTTATAGTTAAATCTTTAAAAAACGTTGTGACGTCACTCCGGTCGGCACCTTTGATATTTTAACGGTGTGACGTCACTCAAAGGATTTTTAATACACTATAACTTTTGCAAATTAAGTTTTCTTTTTTAAATTCAAAAAGATATACACAAAAGATATACGTCGGCTTAAATTCTCTATCAAATGCACAATTAGTGCCGATCAAAAAATAAATTTTGTATTCTTTCCTATTGCCTCGTATGGGGCTTATGAGTTTTCACGATCAATTTGAGGCCAATTGAAGAAAGGTGGTTTCATAGAAAATACGTATATTATCAAAAAGTAATGGTACAGTTATAAGTAATAATTTAACTAATTTAAATAAAATAAATAAATATTACACATGTAATTTGTACGATTTGTCGAAAATAGCATGAAACAATTTGCTTATGCTTACGATAAATTAATTCCGTTTGGAGTGAGATTAACCTAATTAATACCTAATATTACTTTCTTAAATATCAACCGAGAGAACCTTTTATAAAAGTATTATTTATAGTAGATTAAGGTAAAGATTCATTGTGTAGACGATAAGTGCAAAAAGTTCAAAGTGTATCATTTTTTATTAATGTTAATTATTCTAATTCATGAAAACTTTCACAGTTTAAATACCAAATTTAAATACCTAATTTATTGTTCTAATAAATTAACATTTGAATTATTTGTAAAAAAAACCCACTGACAATTGATTAGCATGTAGCTTCCTACAATTTCATAAATTGTTGCATGATAATTCGCACATGTACAGAGTTGAATAAAAAGTTTGTTTATCAAGTTCATTTGCGGCTTGTACGGGTAATGTGCATTTAAATCTATTAATTTTTTATACTCATAGAAATTGACTAAAGTCAATTAATAAAAAAGATATTCGCAAACTACACAATTCAATAATAAGTATGTTTATCAAAGTTAATTTAAGTTGATTCCCGCTTAATATGAATAAACTGCATTAAATTATATTGATTTCCTATACGTATAGGAATTGATTAAAATCAATTAATGAGAAAGGTATTTGCAACCTACAGAATTCAATAGAATGTGTCTTTATTAAAGTTTATTGAAGTTGATTCGCGGCTTATACGAATAAACTGTATTTAAATCTATTGATTTCCCATACTCATGGAATTGATTCAAGTCAATTCATAAATAAAGTATTCACAATAACTTACAAAATTCAATAAAATTTTCATTTATCAAACGTGATTAAAGTTAATTCAGGGCTTATACGAATCAGCTGTATTAAAATCTATTCACGTTTGGAATTCATAAAAATGAATTAATGTGGATAGAAGTTTTATAGTCAATTTATACATTGAATGAGATAAATTCAAATAGTATTGGAATATATTAAAATTCATTGAACTGTATTATCTAAATTGTAATTAAATACAATACGAAAAAAAATGAACTATTCTGTTATAGAAGTCGATTTAAATATATAGAAATCAATACTAAATATAGGGATTGAATTAAATTGCAATTAAAGTTTATTAATCACAATTCATTTTCAATTGACTTGTTTTCTGGTAGTCAATTCAATCAATTAAAATAAATTTAATTAAATAAAATTTGAATTTTTTTTTAAATGACTTCAATCGCATATTTTTAGCAGCGACAAGCTTTGTTAAAATGATGTTTTCGTAAAACACGTTAAAAACAAAAAATGTTGTATTTCTTTTTAAATCTACAAGTTTATCATTAAAA
Source organism: Gastracanthus pulcherrimus (assembly GCA_949152435.1). Classification (NCBI taxonomy): domain Eukaryota; kingdom Metazoa; phylum Arthropoda; class Insecta; order Hymenoptera; family Pteromalidae; genus Gastracanthus; species Gastracanthus pulcherrimus. The sequence goes on along the minus strand of OX424575.1, from coordinate 53,638,563 downwards.
ATTGAATAAAAATGTGAAATTCATTCAATATATAGCTAAAATTCAATTTTTCAATATCTTTAAAAGTTCTCCTATATAGAAATATACTCATCGGATATGCCTGAAAATAGATACGTCAGCTTCTCATAATGTGACAAGTAATATCTATAAATTTCAGCCATCTTCTCAGCAGCCTCGTTGACTTATTGCATAAACTTGATTACATACATACATACATCCCATACTCTAGTCTACTTTACTAATGGCCGTGGGTCCGATTGGGGACACCGCTGTACCACTATACATCATACATCCATGCATACATCTACGAGGATGTTTGAAATACGAGGGTAGTTCAATAAGTCTTTAGAATGACCAACAGATGGCGCGCGAATCGCTCCAAATCATCTGTTTTCAGTCAGCACCACTCCCGACTAGATATATGGTGCAGTCACAGTCCACATCTTCTGAGTTTACGTGTTTTTATAACCAATTAAAAATAAAAAATTGCTTGTTAAGAAAAATGGAAAAAAACGAGTTCAGAGCGGTAATTAAACATTTTCATTTAAAGGGTTTAACTCCATATGAGATAAAAAATGAATTGGACTCAGTTCATGGCACATCTGCCCCTGCCTTAGCAACGGTTTATAACTGGGTAAATGAATTTAAGCGTGGTCGTACATCAATAAGTGACGAACCACGTTCAGGAAGGCCCGTAGAAGCAACTACTCCCGAAATCATCAATAAAATCCACGATATGGTGTTGAAGGATAGAAGATTAAAAGTGGGTGAGTTAGCTGAGGCCACAAGGATATCTATAGGTGCAGTTGTTTCAATTCTACATGAAAAATTAGGCATGAAAAAGCTATCGGCAAGATGGGTGCCGCGTTTGCTCTCAGTTGAGAATAAACGCAATAGAGTGGTCGCCTCTGAGGCTCTTTTGGCGCGCATAAGTCAGAATCCTGAGGAATTTTTTCGTCGATTTGTGACTGTGGATGAAACATGGATACACCACTACACTCCTGAGACAAAGGAACAATCCAAACAGTGGATTTCCACAGGCGAATCAGCTCCAAAGAAGGCAAAGACCGTAAAGTCAGCTGGTAAGGTTATGGCTACAGTTTTTTGGGATGCACGTGGAATTATCCGTATTGACTACTTGGAAAAGGGTAAAACAATTACTGGTGAGTATTATGCATCATTATTAGAGCAGCTGAAAGAAGAAATTAAAAAAAAACGACCACATTTGGCGAGAAAAAAATTCTCTTTCATCACGACAACGCCCGAGTTCACACATGCTTCGTTTCAATGGCTAAAATTGAAGAACTAAAATTCGAATTGGTCGAACACCCACCGTATTCACCAGATTTAGCCCCCAGTGACTTTTTCTTATTTCCAAACTTGAAAAAATGGCTCGGTGGACAGAGATTTACGGACAACGAAGACGTCATTGCCTCTGTAAGTGCTTATTTTGAGGAACTTCCGAAAACGCACTTTTCTGAAGGATTAAAAAAACTTAAAAAGCGATTGACCAAGTGTATAGAGCTCCAAGGAGATTATGTTGAAAAATAAAAAAAAATTTACCCAAAAAAAATTGTTTTTATACTTTATTCTAAAGACTTATTGAACTACCCTCGTATGTTCCTATATTCTTGAATAGTGTTATAGCATGTTTTTATGCAATAATTTGTTAGTTTTTAAGATATTACACTTTTTGCGATGACGAAAATATAAGACGTTCCCTTAAAGCGGTCGTGCCTAAAAATAATGAAAGATTATAACCCCGTTAAAATAATCAAAAAATATTGTGAAAGACCGGGATGAAACGAAAATTAACAACATAAAACCGTATCAAAATCATGAAACTTAATATTATCATTATTATATGTAATACAAGAAATAAAATACATTTTAAAATATCCAGATTTACGAAATGATAAAACAACATAAAAGGTATATTAGAAACACAATATCATGTTTAACATAAATTTTCATGATTTATTATTAGCATTAGTATCTGTACTGTAATAAATAAAATACATTTAAAGTTTATATTATATCTTTAATTCATAGAAAGAATAATAAAAACATAACATTATGTTTTTAATACTTACCCTAATAGCACACAACGCTTTTACAACGTTGTACAACCAATTTTCATGCAACGTTGAAACGTTGCTTGAATAGTTGTAGCAACGTGTTAGAAACCTTCTGACAACGTAGTTTATGTGCGCTTTTTATAGCTTCAAATACAACGTTTCGAGAACGTCATTACAATGACATGTTTACAACGTTTGATCAACGTCTTTCTGCCGTTTCCAAAACGTAATGATACTTCAACGCTTAGACGTGGTCACAAATGCAACATTACTACAACGTTATTAAAACGTTTCTCTTACCGTAAATATCAAATTAATAGTCTTTAATATGACGTTAGATAAACGTTGTACTGAAAGCCATTTAGCAACATTACACTAAGTTAACTTTTGTTTTCATAAAATTACCGAAACCGAAAAAATGACATAAAACATACCATCAAACATATTACAAAAACAGGCATCCCGGGTGAACCATGAATGTAAAAAAAATAAAAACTCCCAAAAGTTCTCATTTGCACGCGGGTCTTGTGCGGTCTCTTATGTGAAACTCAGGTGCTGGCCACCTGGCGGTGGCGCATTAACTAGCCATCTCTAATAGCACAGAGGGTCACTGCAATGTGATTATAACGTGGTTCAAATTTGTTATACTAGAATATCGATGATCTAACTGTAGTCAATAATACAAGGCTAATCAGAGTTCAGCTATAGGTATCTGTATACATTATTTAATGAGACGAAGAGGAGATATATTGCTGTTTTCCAGGCAATATAACACTAAGCCAAAACATTCAGTTAAGAAAAACTCACTAGTATATTTATGTGTAAGCGTAAAAATGTTATCCAACATTTTCATCGATACCTCTTTCAAAGTGCTTTAAAATGTTTACTTCTACTGTTAACATAGTATTAAATGTTTCATAAAATCCTTTTGAAATTTCAACTTCTAATCTTATGCACCAAGAAGGATGTTTTTTCGATTTATGATTGACAACATCCTTTATGACTATAATAATGATCATAAATTTCAAAACCGTATAACAGCGTTTTATCGCCTAAAAAGAGCAGTACACGATCTCTTTGTCTCATTAAATAATGTATACAGATACATGTATCTAAACTCTGATTAGCCTTGTCTAATTGACTATTGTCAGATAATCGACATAAAATATTGTAAAAAATATTTAACAACGTTGTAATGACGTTGCAGTAACGCTCTGTACTCCCTGCTAAAAATATGCGATTGATCTCAATTAAAAAAATTCAAATTTTATTCAATTAAATTTATTTTATTTGATTGAATTGACTGCCAGAAAACAAGTCAATTGAAAATGAATTGTGATTAATAAACTTTAATTGCAATTTAGTTCAATCCCTATATTTAGTATTAATTTCTATATATTTAAATCGACTTCTATAACAGAATAGTTCATTTTTTTTCGTATTGTATTTAATTACAATTTAGATAATATAGTTCAATGAATTTTAATATATTCCAATACTATTTCAATTTATCTCATTCAATGTATAAATTTACTATAAAACTTCTATCCACATTAATTTATTTTTATGAATTCCAAACGTGAATAGATTTTAATACAGCTTATTCGTATAAGCCCTGAATTAACTTTAATCACGTTTGATAAATGAAAATTTTATTGAATTTTGTAAGTTATTGTGAATACTTTATTTATGAATTGACTTGAATCAATTCCATGAGTATGGGAAATCAATAGATTTAAATACAGTTTATTCGTATAAGCCGCGAATCAACTTCAATAAACTTTAATAAAGACACATTCTATTGAATTCTGTAGGTTGCAAATACCTTTCTCATTAATTGATTTTAATCAATTCCTATACGTATAGGAAATCAATATAATTTAATGCAGTTTATTCATATTAAGCGGGAATCAACTTAAATTAACTTTGATAAACATACTTATTATTGAATTGTGTAGTTTGCGAATATCTTTTTTATTAATTGACTTTAATCAATTTCTATAAGTATAAAAAATTAATAGATTTAAATGCACTTTACCCGTACAAGCCGCAAATGAACTTGATAAACAAACTTTTTATTCAACTCTGTACATGTGCGAATTATCATGCAACAATTTATGAAATTGTAGGAAGTTACATGCTAATGAATTTTCAGTGGTTTTTTTACAAATAATTCAAATGTTAATTTATTAGAACAATAAATTAATTTTAAATTTAAAATTTAAGATGTCCCCAATTTGGTATTTAAACTGTGAAAGTTTTCATGAATTAAAATAATTAACATTAATAAAAAATGGTACACTTTCAACTTTTTGCACTTATCGTCTACACAATGAATCATTACCTTAATCTACTATAAATAATACTTTTATAAAAGGTTCTCTCGGTTGATATTTAAGAAAGTAATATTAGGTATTAATTAGGTTAATCTCACTCCAAACGGAATTAATTTATCGTAAGCATAAGCAAATTGTTTCATGCTATTTTCGACAAATCGTACAAATTACATGTGTAATATTTATTTATTTTATTTAAATTAGTTAAATTATTACTTATAACTGTACCATTACTTTTTGATAATATACGTATTTTCTATGAAACCACCTTTCTTCAATTGGCCTCATATTGATCGTGAAAACTCATAAGCTCCATACAAGGCAATAGGAAAGAATACAAAATTTATTTTTTGATCGGCACTAATTGTGCATTTGATAGAGAATATAAGCCGACGTATATCTTTTGTGTATATCTTTTTGAAATTAAAAAAGAAAACTTAATTTGCAAAAGTTATAGTGCATTAAAAATCCTTTGAGTGACGTCACACCGTTAAAATATTAAAGGTGCCGACCGGAGTGACGTCACAACGTTTTTTTAAAGATTTAACTATAACTTCTTTCATTTTGAAGATATCGTGAAAATTCCAAAAGTTTACAAAGAAACTACACCTCGTTCTACAAGAATACTCTGTCAACTAAAAATTGACATTCTTCCCTATTAAAATCAATAGAAAAGAATTATATATTTTTTTATGCTACATTTTAATTCTATATTTTTCATAGCATTAAATAACAAATACACGGAGAGAAATGTTTGAGTAAAAATTACTATACTTTTTACTGAGCTGGGGACAAACTCGACATATGTAGGAAATTTACTATGTTTCTATGAAAATTTACTATATATTTATGAGTTTATGGTATACAGCAGTATTAAAAATGCTATGTAGTATAGTAAAAACTCTGGATATACTTTTTGGTAATATGTATAGTATAATTTAAGCAAGTTTGTTGTACATATATGCAGGTAAGTTAGCAAATAGTATGGAAACAAAGAAGGAATCACCGGGACCGCTAATTACCACGTCTAATGACCGTCCTAATTTATAGCTGTTCGCGCGACAAAATTTCCGATCGTCGCGAAAACACGTGCTCGCTCTTCTCATATGACAATGTTATCAGATGGTTTGTATTATATTCGAAAAACATGAATATAATGTTTGTTTAATAATAAATAATAAGATAAAAAACTAAGTTACTATTTATTTATAACCTATCATTCATAAAAAAAAAGTACTTGCAAAGGCTTATTATATTTTACGTGTATCGTTCTTGCATTTAAAAAATGGGCTAGTTTATATATTTTACCGCTAGAAGGCGTCTCGTAAAGTTAGCTCGCAAGTGACGAGATTTCCGTACGATTGCTATATAAGAGAGTTTCAAATCTTTAAATCCTATTAGAACTGCGATTGCGATCATGCGTTATTAGGTATCGATATATGTAAATAGCTTGCGATATATGTAAATTATACAAAACAATTAGATATTAGATAAAAAATTCGATCTATAGACATGAATAAAAAATAATTACATTTAATTAGTTAAATGTCTATTAAACTTAATTGACATTTATCAATTGTCATGTATTATATTATAATGCTAAATCTTAATTCTATTTTGTTATATTAAATTCGATTAATACTATAAAATGATACAAATCAATTCATACCAATTACATTGAATTCACTAAATACCTATTCAAATCAATAGACAATCAAAGAAAATGTATTCCTTTCAATATATTTTTATAAACATAGATCTAATAGATTTGAATTGAATTCTAAAGATTGTATATATTTCTATTGCACTTTTCAGAATTAAGATTTAGCATCAAATGCAATAGATTTTTTTTCTATTAACTTTAATCTCATTTTTTTAACAGGGCTACTAGAAAAGACTTGTTCATGCGCCGTCGCCGGGAGGCGAGCGCCTGAATTTCGCGCTTGCACGACCAAACTGACGTTGTAAGAGTACATAACAGATCGTGCACGACCCGAGAGCAAATGAGAACTTATTGGAGTTTTTATTTTTTTTATATTCATGTTTCGTCCAGGATGCCGGCTTTTTGTAATATGTTTGATGATACAGAACCACAATGTCTGTATTTCGATAATTTTATGAAAACAATAATTATCCTAGTGTATTGTTGCTAAATGGTTCTTATTACAAGGTTGATCTAACGTCATATTAAAGGCCATTATTTTCATATTTACAGTAAGAGAAACATTTTAATAACGTTGAAGTAACGTTGCATACGTGACCACGTCTGAGCGTTCAAATATCATTACGTTTTGGAAACGTTGCAAAGACGTTGATACAGCGTTGTAAATAGGACTTTATAATGACGATCTCCAAACATTGTATTTGAAACTAAAAAAATTTTAAATTTAAAAATTAAAAAAAAAAAAAAAGCGGACATAAACTACGTTTTCACAAGGTTTATAAAACGTTGTTACAACTTTTTTAAGCAACGTTTCAACGTTGCATAAAAAATGTTTTTACAGTGTTGTAAAAAACGTTTTGTGCTATTAGGGTATTATGATTTAATTCAAGCAACCAAAAAATAAGCATCAAAATCAAACACAAAAAACTATGCAAGATGCCCCCTTGATATAATCAAGATAAATGGTGAAAAATCGGGGAGAAAACAAAATTGACAACATAAAACTGTATCAAATTCATAAAACTATAACATAGAAAGCATAATAAAAACATAATATTACGTTTATTAATAATTATTATGATTTAATTAAAACAACCAAAAAATGCATACAAATTAAACACAAAAAACAATTAAAGATTATAACCCCGTTGAAATAATCAAGAATAATAGTGAAAACACCGGAGAAACCATAAGAGACAACATAAAACCGTATCATAATCATACAACTTATGCTAGCCGAAAATTTTCTTTTATGTAGGACAAAATCGTCGAATAAAATAAAAAAATGAAACACAAAAAACTATGAAAGATTTCAACCCCGTTTATATAATCAAGAAAAATGATTCAAACACGGGGTGAAACCAAAATTAACAACATAAAACCGTATTAAAATCATAAAACTTATGTTAGTTGAAATTTTTTTTATGATGGATAGAATCGTCTAATAAAAGCAACAAATTGAAACATAATAAACAATGAAAGATTATAACTCTGTTGAAATAATGAAGAATAATGGTGAAAAAACGGAGAGAAACCAAATTTGACAACATAGAACCGTATCAAAATCATAAAACTTGTGCTAGCTGAAAATTTTTTTTATGTAGGAAAAATTGTCGAATATGATGACGACGAATATAATGAAACACAAAAAACTATGAAACATTATAACCTCGTTGTAATAATCAAGAAAAATGGTGAAAAAACAGGGAGAAATCACAATCAGGAGAGTCAAAATGTGTTAAAACCATAAAAAACATAAAAAGTATGTTAGTTGCACACTTCGTTTTCGAATAAATTAATACATGGATAATAAAAGAACATAAATAACAACGCAAAAACGTTCACATAATTGTGGAATCGTGAAGAAATTAATGAAAACATAAATTCCATGATTTATTTGGATATAATGTAGATGTAGGTATGTATAAATAAACCGAAAACATGTTAAGAAGTAGAGACCTTTGCATCAAACCCTTTGTAATTTCGAGACTCTGCAACACATGGCAAAAGGTTTATAATCTTGTAACTGAATTGGCAATGTAAACATAGAAACTTTTAGCAAGTTTGATACTAAAGTACCAACTTTATCTATAAAATCGAGTACTATTAGTATTTTTAAAGAATTTTCTCTATTTATTTTTTGTGACTGTTTCGATATAACCTCAAAACAATACAGTTCTAATCTCAATGGATTAACATTTTTTTAAATGAAAATTATCACATCACTAGATCAGGCATCCAGTCTAAGTCCTAGCTAAAAAATTAAAATACCTGTACCGATTTTTGGTAAGCAAGGATGGAAATATTAACAATAAGAAATATATTGCAAAACTATTGTTACTGACCCGAGAATCATACGTAACACTACAAATATAAGTTATTTTATTCATTTAATTGGTAGTAAATTGGTCAAATGAGAATCGCCAATTTGAATTTTTTAACTAAACCAAGATAAAATCAAGACAAGATCAAAACGAAACGAGAATATAATGTCTTAACCAAGACCAATGCAAGACGAAGACAAGACCAAGACAAGATCAAGACAAAACCAAGACAATACCAAGACAAGACCAATACAAGGCCAAGACTAAACCAAGACAAGACAAGATGAGACGAAGACGAGAAATACAATTTAGTATTATTCTCGAGACCAAAACAAGACTTCACAGAAATAATTTTCATTGGGGTAACAAATTGAATTAATTTAATTTTTTTGATAATTGTAATAACTATTATTTTATATAAATTATTCACAAACCAGTAGATTAGATAGTTTTTAAAAACGCTTTAAAAAAGGAATTACTATATTATTTGATTTCGAGAAAAATAAGATGATTCAACACGTAGACAGTGAAAACCATTATAAACTTCAGCTTGGTTGATCCACCAATATGTTTACGATATCTCACGATTTGCGTACGAACGAGAAGTCATTGTGCCCCTTCGCAATGTCTATCTATATAAAAAATTGATTCTTTCAAGGTTACTTTAAAATGCCAAATACAGTGTTGCAATGTCATTTAGAATTTATCGAAGTTTTTAAATAAAATATAAAAATATGTACAACAATGCATATATTATAAGTAAGGTAAATTCTTAAATGGAGATTTAAAATATTTAAAAAATTCTACGTATTTAGTTCCTATTTAATTAATAAAATACATATTGATTATAATACAACTTACATATAAGAATATTGAGAATCTGTTAAAGAAATTAATATTCAGATTACTTATAATACGTAAAATATACAGTTTATTAGGGGAGAGCGGGGCTAATACGTACACTTTTACTGTTTGTATTTAATTCTCGCTTATAGGAAAAAAATAGAAAATCCCGCACAGGTAAATCTTCAAATTATGTTTTCCACCAACTACGAGTATTCCAATTTTTTTCAAGTTCAAATTTCATTATTTAATATTGTTAATGTGTCTTTAAAAAAAGTGATTTTGTACACTCGACGGAAACATATTCAAATCGAATATTTTTAAATCGTTCCACCTTATTGATTAATTCCTGTTAATCGGTCAATCTCATTGGAGCATTTTAATAACGTTCGATCCGAATATGTGTCCGACTAGTGTACGAGTTAGCCCCACGCTTGGAATAAAGTCGTACAAACCTAGAGAATAAGTTGTACATGTATTCTAAATGGGAAAATTAAAAAAATTTCAGATTTCGCCACCAAATCAAGTTTATAAAAAAATAAAAAAAAAATTCAATTAAAATTATAAATTTTCCTTTAAAATACATGAACGAACTTAGCCCCGTGGACGATTTACAAGTTAGTTCCAAAATTGAAAATATTTTGACATCTATATAACTAAACCGTAACAAGACACCTTTTAAACTCACAATAAGGCGTCAAAATTTTCCATAGTTAACCTATTTTTGATGAATTCACCAGCTGGGCGATCAATTATTAACTTAGAAGTTTAATTTCAACTTTTGTGCAATATAAATGTTACAGAAAATCGCTTTAAATTTCACAAATGTACGTTAAAGTTCAGAAAATAATACTTCTACATTCAATCTACATTGTAGACTCTGGCTAGACAACGCAACCTTAAACTAAATATTTAATGTGTACAACCTAGCCCCGGTATGAGTTAGCCCCGCTCTCCCCTATTGGGAGTTTGAATTTTCCATACGCCATCTGGTGATTTAAATATGTTAGCCATAGAGAACCATATATACGGGTGACTTTCTGGGAAATCCACTTCAGAAAATATTTTTCTGTTATTTTTGTTTCTTTTAGTATGTAGAATGTATATGTGAATTTTTTCAAATTTTTTGAAACCCTTAGGTTCAAAGTTGATCTAGGCTAAACATGAGTAGATAGTCATGGTTTATTTTTTTAGCAAATTTCAACCTCCATTTATTCAACAAACTTAAATCTCTTTAAAAAATAGCAACAAAGGACTTTTTGGCAAATTTCCTGAATTTTTCATAAAAAATGGTTCCAAAATCTTTTAATGTCCCTTTCGAATAGCTAAACTCCTTTTAAAACTTACAATCCTTAAAAGCGTGGGTTTGATCACTCGAACCATTACACCAAAAATCATGAAGATATATTTTAAAGATATATTTCAAATCATAAAGATTCATAAAAAGTAGAGTCAAACCATGACATTTAGGGGTTTTTGGGGTCGCTGAATCCGAATCCAGGGTCAGTATAGTCCCATAAGGTTATATTTATGGTCAGTTCAAGGTTAGTTCAAGGTCATGGACGTAAAGAGAGTGAAAAAATTAGTTATAAACTGAAATAATGCCAAAGGTAATGTAAACCATAAAGCAAAGAACAATGTATATGCAAGTACAATCGTATCCTTTAAAACTATATCATAGTTTGCTGCTCCTTCATTTACTTTAAATTTGTTAGAAGTATATGCAATTCAATAAAATACCCGTAAAAATATTAAGCCCATTACTCCTTTTTATGGTAACGAACTATTTTATTGTCAAATGATCTACGAAGTGGATTACGCTTCCGCTTCTACGATGTTGATGGTAGATCTCTTTTTAACGACCAACAGTAATCTGCTAACATATTTACGTCCCATCTTCCTTGGTACCTGCGCTCCATTTCCTTGATATCTTGGTGAAATCTCTCTCCCTGCTCTTCGCTGTAATCACCTAGGTTTTCTGGAAATTCATCAACATGCGAATATAAAAAGTGTAATTTTAAATTCATTAGGCAGCCTTGATTTTTGTAACTATTTACTAAATTTAAAACTATTTGTTGGTAATTTGGGCTCTTATGATTTCCAAGAAAGTTTTTAATTACGTCCTTGAAACATAACCATGCTTCTCTCTCTGTATGATTCATTTTTGTAACAAAAATTTCATCATTTATCATCTTACGAATCTGAGGGCCATCGAAAATTCCTTCATTTACTTTAGCATCACTTAATTTGGGAAACTGATTTCGCAGATACTTAAAGCAGCTACCATCTTTGTCTAAAGATTTTACCCATTGTTTCATAAGTCCCAATTGAATGTGCAGAGGTGGTATAAGAATTTTTGATGGATCAACAAGTGGCTTATCTTTTATATTCTTAGAAACCGGTTCGAACTTTTGTCTAAGGGGCCAGACACTCTTTATGTAATGATTCTTTCTATCCCAACTATCCCATTCACATAAATAGCAAGGATATTTTGTGAATCCCGATTGTTGCCCCAGAAGTATTGTTATGATTTTAAGATCCCCACATATTTGCCATTTATGATCATTCTATTTTATTCGGTCTAATATTACTTTCATGTTACAGTACTCTTCATTCAGTATTACCGAATATCCTATGGGAATGGCTGCATAAACATTTGTATTGTGTAACAGAACGGCTTTTAAACCTAGAAGAAAAATCAATCAAAATATTAAAGAGCAGTACAAGAACATGTTTGATTTAGACATGAAAATTGATGAATTTGATTGGGTTCCTAAAATTATATGCGCAATATGTAGGAAAATGCTACAGAAAGACAAAAATGGTAAAACTGAAGTAAAAATGAAAGTGCCTACGATATGGAAGGAACCTTTAAGAAAAGAAGACTGTTATTTTTGTAATACGAATTTGCATGGAGTTAATAGTAAAAACAAGTCGCAAATTAATTACGCTAACGTTGAAAGTGTCACGAAACCTATATATGAATCGTCAATTGATAAAAGAGAAGATCCACTGGGTATGTACGCAAGTGGAAGTATCGATCTTGAGGAAAATTTAGAAAGACATGATGAAGATGAAATCTTAGAAGAAGAAATGGAGGAAGGAGATATTATTGCGGAAGAAGAAATAGCGCCTGATGAAGACAATGACGTTGCTAGTACAAGTGATACAAGTGACGAAGAATACATCCCCTACAATACTAAGAAGGAGAAAGGTCCACTTACACAGGAAAAAGTGAATGATCTCATACGCGATTTGGGCCTACCAAAGGATGGGGCGGAATACTTGGCTTCATGGCTAAAAGAAAATACTAATGAAGCTGGAAAAATTAAAGTTTCTTCCTACCGAGACAGAGATAAGAAATATAGTGGAGATTGTTCATCGATTCGTCAACGAGAAGTTTACAAGCCGTTCTGTTACACAATACAAATGTTTATGCAGCCATTCCCATAGGATATTCGGTAATACTGAATGAAGAGTACTGTAACATGAAAGTAATATTAGACCGAATAAAATACAATGATCATAAATGGCAAATATGTGGGGATCTTAAAATCATAACAATACTTCTGGGGCAACAATCGGGATTCACAAAATATCCTTGCTATTTATGTGAATGGGATAGTAGGGATAGAAAGAATCATTACATAAAGAGTGTCTGGCCCCTTAGACAAAAGTTCGAACCGGGTTCTAAGAATATAAAAGATAAGCCACTTGTTGATCCATCAAAAATTCTTATACCACCTCTGCACATTAAATTGGGACTTATGAAACAATGGGTAAAATCTTTAGACAAAGATGGTAGCTGCTTTAAGTATCTGCGAAATCAGTTTCCCAAATTAAGTGATGCTAAAGTAAATGAAGGAATTTTCGATGGCCCTCAGATTCGTAAGATGATAAATGATGAAATTTTTGTTACGAAAATGAATCATACAGAGAGAGAAGCATGGTTATGTTTCAAGGACGTAATTAAAAACTTTCTTGGAAATCATAAGAGCCCAAATTACCAACAAATAGTTTTAAATTTAGTAAATAGTTACAAAAATCAAGGCTGCCTAATGAATCTAAAATTACACTTTTTATATTCGCATGTTGATGAATTTCCAGAAAACCTAGGTGATTACAGCGAAGAGCAGGGAGAGAGATTTCACCAAGATATCAAGGAAATGGAGCGCAGGTACCAAGGAAGATGGGACGTAAATATGTTAGCAGATTACTGTTGGTCGTTAAAAAGAGATCTACCATCAACATCGGAGAAGCGGAAGCGTAATCCACTTCGTAGATCATTTGACAATAAAATAGTTCGTTACCATAAAAAGGAGTAATGGGCTTAATATTTTTACGGGTATTTTATTGAATTGCATATACTTCTAACAAATTTAAAGTAAATGAAGGAGCAGCAAACTATGATATAGTTTTAAAGGATACGATTGTACTTGCATATACATTGTTCTTTGCTTTATGGTTTACATTACCTTTTGCATTATTTCAGTTTATAACTAATTTTTTCACTCTCTTTACGTCCATGACCTTGTACTAACCTTGAACTGACCATAAATATAACCTTATGGGTTGTAATAAGCCCGGATTCAGATACAGCGCCCCAAAAAAACCCAAGATACCATGGTTTTAGTGTATTTTTCATGTATTTCGATAATTTGACCTTCAACTGACCTTGAGAAAGTTCTGATGGGGTTAAACTGACCCCGGATTCGGATTCAGCGACCCCAAAAACCACAAGATACCATGGTTCTAGTGTATTTTTCATGTATTTCGATAATTTGACCTTCAACTGACCTTGAGAAAGATCTGATGGGGTTAAACTAACCCTGGATTCGGATTCAGCGATCCCAAAAACATATAAGTACCGTGGTCAAGTTTTTGGGACTTACAATTTTTTTTTTGTGGGGCTGTGTTATAGAAATTCTGAGGAATACTCGATCGATATGTTAAAACATTCCACTTATAGAAGTTTATGCGAGTTAGTAGCTGCTGCACAAATATTTGGTTTCACTTTTGAGGTATATCGCAATGGACATCTGTATGAAAGATTCGGTGTAGAAGGAAGTCCCATTAAGAGACTTCGTTTCACATTAGACTTATCAAACGGACATTTTGATGTTTATTTACCTTGCAATGACGCTACAACTGTTCAAAATATTTCTGATAAAATACCGAGTCCCGCAAAGCGTATGGAAATTTCTGATCCAATATCCAGTTCTGCTAAGCGTAATAAGAAACGTCGTGCAAGATTCACAAATAACGTAAGGAAAAATCAACTCAAAAGAGCCGCTAAAAAATATCAGATGAATCATCCGGAAGTTCATAGAGTCGCTGCTTCTTCTTATCAGCAAAATCATCCGGAAGCTCATAGAGCCGCTGCTTCTTCTTACCAGCAAAATCATCCGGAAGCTCATAGAGCTGCTGCTTCTTCTTATCAGCAAAATCATCCGGAAGCTCATAGAGCCGCTGCTTCTTCTTACCAGCAAAATCATCCGGAAGCTCATAGAGCCGCTGCTTCTTCTTATCAACAAAATCATCCGGAAGCTCATAGAGCCGCTGCTTCTTCTTACCAGCAAAATCATCCGGAAGTTCATAGAGCCGCTGCTTCTTCTTACCAGCAAAATCATCCGGAAGTTCATAGAGCCGCTGTTAGTGTTTATGAACAAAGCCGTCCAGGATTACGCTCAGAAAGGCGCTTACTTCCATGGAAGATTAAAGCTTTTTCCGGAATGAAATACGATCCAGAGATATCATATGAAACCGATAAAACTGTATCCATCGGCACTATGAGTCACAAATGCAAACACTGTGGCGCTTTAAAGTATAAAACTGAGCCACCCGGAATGTGCTGCAGTGCCGGCAAAGTGCAACTGCCAACTACTTTGCGTCTTCCAGAACGACTTTTCAGTTTGATCATGGGCTCTCACCCGGACCATGTACATTTTATGGATAGGCTTAGAAAATATACTAGCTGTTTCCAAATGACATCTTTCGGAGCAAAACAAATCAAGGAACATGGATTTATGCCTATTTTCAAAGTACAAGGTCAAGTCTTTCATTTAATTGGTGGTCTACAACCTTTGCCCCAACAAAATCCTCAATTTCTACAGATTTATTTTGTTGGAGAGGATGAAAGAGAGGTACGTATAAGATCTGGTCACATCCCTGACGTACGCCAGGATCTGGTAAAACAACTGCAGACGATGTTGCATCGTTATAACTCCTTCATAAAGGATTTGAAGACTACTATCGAAAAAATACCTCAAAATTGTAAAAACTTCGAAGTTGTAATTCATGCTGATAGGAAACCAGCCAATGCTCATCCTGGCCGATATAATGCTCCAGCAGCAAGTGAAGTTGCATTGGTCATAATTGGGCAGAAGTTTGAAAAAAGGGATATTGTATTACAAAGTCATGATGATAAGTTACAAAAAATAAATGAGGTGCATCGTTCGTATGATGCCTTACAGTATCCTTTACTGTTTTGTCGGGGTGAGGACGGTTACTCTGTAGATGTTTATCAGATCGATCCAAAAACAAATTTACCTCTTAAAAAAACAGTATCCGCAATGAATTTCTATTCATACCGTATCATGATCCGAGAAACAGAGATCAACCATTTACTGTACTGTCGATCTCTCTTTAATCAATTCTTAGTAGATATGTACGCGAAAATTGAAACAGAACGATTAAACTTTATTCGGAACAACCAGGCGCAACTTAGAGTAGACAATTATATGCACCTAAAAGATGCTATTGGAAGACAAGATACCGATGTCGCCGACCTAGGTCAGATGGTAGTGCTTCCATCGTCTTTTACTGGATCACCACGGTATATGCATGAAAAGGCCCAGGATGCTATTACGTACGTCCGCAATTTTGGTCGTCCGGACTTATTTATAACATTTACGTGTAATCCCCGATGGAACGACATTACAGAAGCATTACTACATGGCCAAAAGTCTTACGACCGGCATAATATCATAGCTAGGGTCTTCCACTTGAAAGTGCAATCGCTTATAGCATTATTAACGAAGGGTGAATTATTTGGAGAAATGAAATGTTACATGTATTCTGTTGAATGGCAGAAGCGAGGTTTACCTCACATACATATTTTATTGTGGCTTAAACTACGTTTCACTCCAGATCAGATAGATGATGTTATTAGCGCAGAAATACCAGACCCAGCCGAAGATCCTCTTCTTTATGAAATCGTCAAGGCCAACATGATTCACGGACCTTGCGGTAGCTTAAATAACAGGTCGCCTTGCATGAAAGAAGGTTGTTGCAGCAAAAAATTTCCTAAAGAATTTCTGCATTATTGTTGAAATCAATGGCATCACCATTGATAACCGCTGGGTCGTACCATACAATCCTGTTCTTTCGCGGATTTTTGAAGCTCATATCAATGTGGAATACTGCAACTCTATTAAATCGATAAAGTATGTTTCTAATATATTACCAAAGGCAGTGATCAGGCTGTATTCGCTATAGAAGATAAAAAAGACGAAGTTAAAATTTATGAAAGTGGTCGATATATCAGTAGTTCCGAGGCAGTATGGAGAATCTTGAGGAATATCATAAATCATCCTCCTAAAACTACACTTCTTGCATTTTTTGAATTATGCCAGGTTGATAGTTTTGCAAGAACGCTTCTTTACGTTGAAGTTCCATCTTATTACACATGGAAGAAAAATAAATTTGAAAGAAGAAAACGTGGGGATGATGTCAGTGGCTGGCCTGAAGTAAAGAAAGGTACGGCTCTAGGTAGAGTATATACCATCCACCCTAATAACTCTGAGTGTTATTATCTACGCCTTTTGCTTCACGAAGTTCGAGGTCCAAAATCTTTTTTGGAATTGAAAACTGTTGATGGCATTGTACAACCTACATTTCAGGCAGCGTGTAAAGCCTTAGGTTTATTAGAAGACGAAAAGCACTGGGATGCAACTTTGGAAGAAGCAGAACTTTGCGACTCTCCACTCAGATTGCGAAATTTGTTTGCGGTTATGTTATTATTTTACAAAGATCATCTTTCAGAAGATATTCGGCGTGAAATGGAAGCTCACTTACAAGATGGGATCATCAACTCAATGTTGAGTAAAATTTATAATAAATGCTTAGTTTGTCTGGAAGATAGTTTGTTGTCAATGGGTGGTCAATGTCTGCAGCAATATGGTCTGCCTCAGCCATCTAGAGATGAGTTATCTCTACAAAACAGAGACTATATTCGAGAAATCAGTTACGATACGAATGCTCTGGAACAAATTATAACTGATAGAGAAATTTTACTGAACGATGAACAGTCTCACGTTTACAGAATAATTTTAGAAAGCGTCGAGAAAAGTAGCGGTCAAATATTTTTCCTTGATACTTCTGGAGGAACCGGTAAAACATTCCTCATTAATCTTTTACTTTCGAAAATAAGAAAACACAACCGTATAGCCTTAGCTGTTGCTTCTTCAGGAATTGCAGCTACATTGCTGCAAGGAGGTAAAACGGCTCATTCTACTTTTAAATTACCTTTGAACTTAAATAAACTCCAGACACCAATTTGAAACATTTCAAAACAGTCTAATATGGCACAAGTTTTGAAAGAGTGTAAGTTAATAGTTTGGGATGAATGCACAATGGCCCATAAAGGTGGATTTGAGGCTCTCAATAGAACACTGCAAGATATAAGGGGAAATGATAGATTGATGGGGGGAGTCACTATTCTATTAGCTGGAGATTTCCGGCAAACATTGCCTGTTGTACCTAGAGGTACACGTGCGGATGAAGTGAATTCTTGCATAAAGAAGTAATATTTATGGCCTCATATTCAAAAACTTTCTCTGCACACAAATATGAGAGTTTATTTAAATAATGATGAATCTGCCGGAATTTTCGCAGAAACACTACTCCAAATAGGCAACGGAACTTTCCCATCCGTAGAAGATGAGATTGTTATTCCATCAAATTTATGTACGGTAGTCACCACATTATCAGAACTTATTTCCAAGATATATCCTGATGTGAATAATATAAAAGATAAACCTATAGATTGGTTGTGCGAGCGAGCTATTTTAACGTCAAAAAATGATAAAGCAGCTACCATTAATGAGCTACTCTTGAATGCTTTTGAAGAACAGATTGCTGAATATAAATCATTTGATTCTGTTATTGAAACCGATGATGCTGTCCACTACCCTGTTGAATTTTTAAATAGTTTGATTCCACCCGGGGATCTACCTTATAGATTGAACCTCAAAGTTGGAGCGTCTATAATGTTGCTGAGAAATCTTTGTCCTCCTAAATTGTGTAACCGAACTAGACTACAAATAAAAATTCTTCGTAAAAATGTTATAGAAGCTACAATAATCACTGGAAGTGCTCGCGGGGAATCAGTTCTTATTCCGCGAATACCTCTAATCCCATCAGACTATCCGTTTGAGTTTAAGAGAATACAGTTTCCAATCAAGTTGTGCTTTGCCATGACCATCAACAAATCTCAAGGGCAGTTGTTGAAAATGGCTGGCATCGACTTGATAGAAAACTGTTTCTCTCGCGGACAGTTTTATGTGGGATGTTCTAGGGTAGGCTCCGCCAGTAATCTGGTAATATTAGCTCCAAAAGGCAACGTCGCTAACGTAGTTTACAGAGAAGTTTTAGACTAAGACATTTTTTATTGATTTATTATTACAAATGAAACAGAAAATCATAATTATATGATTGAATGAATTCTATTAACAAATGAATTCCAGACACTCAAATCGCGGGCGAAGCCGCGACGGGAGACGCTAGTAAAGTCATATTTAGCTTCATACAACTTTAAATATGTGGGCTTAAAAAAATCTGAAAAATTTTACGATTATTTTACATTCACGAAAATGGTTGCAAACTTTTTATATGCAAATATATGTCAAGTAAATCAGTTTCTCATCTCGGTTATCACCTTAGATGCCTCGTGGTTCCTGATATAATTTATTAAATTTTCTATGGAGGCCAAGAAACGGCTATTTTCAACAAATTTTACAGAGCCCTCCTCTTATCCATTTGTAACGTTCCAAAAAAGGATTTCTTCGTACTTTTATGAAATTTATGAAAAAAATATTAGACCTCCTCGGCAGCTCAATGGATTACCTCTACAGAGCTGAATGTAAAGATAACATTTTGTATTTTTTAGGTTATATTTGATCACTTGCTATCTTGCGCAATCGACACGATTTTAATTCTTCGACATTTCAAAATTTTCGTCTTGAAAAGACCTTTACGTATACATATATATATTGAAATATGGTCATATTTAGCTCCAAACAACTTTAAACCTATGAGCTTAAAAAAATCTAAAAAAATTTACATGCATTCTACAGACAAAAAGGAAGATTTTTTCTGAAATTAATAAAAATATTTTTGATTTCTCAGAGAGTTATCAATTTATATATTAAAATATAGGTTATTTTCTGAAAAATCGAAAATATACATATGGGTCATTCCAACGAAATTAGCCGAATTGGGTGCGCACCGGCTTTGGCCATACTTGTCGCCGATTTTTTATATGAAAGTACATATCAGAAGAAGCTCTCAAATAATTTTTTATCTTCCAAGGTTTCTTATGCTACCGAGTACAGTATTCTAAATTTTCAAAAATTGCTTAAAAAATTGGCTATATAAAAAAAAAATTACAGGGCTCTCATTTTGATCATTTTAAAATAACGTACTAAAAAAAGTTTTCTTTGGCTTTTTACGAGCTATGCAAAAAAAATATTATATCTCCTTGGCAGCTCAATGGGTCACCTTAACAGAGCTAAATGTAAACCTAAAATCTTATGTTTAATCATTTACACATCTTGCGGTAAAAGTAGATATTCGACATCGCATTTTCTTCGTCTTGAAAAAATATTTAATTTCTTTTTTGAAACGCTTGATTTTGTCGTATATGACTAAAGTTATACCCTTATGAAGTTGGTACTTTTTACAAAATTCTTTATATTGGTAACCCGATATCTCAAAACTATTAATACCATATTTTCTGAAATTTTCAAGAAAAATAGTGTTCAAATAGTAATAAAACATACTAAAGTTTCGATCTGCCCCCAGGCCTTATTTTGGCGCTAAGATATTTTTATCAACCTCGTTTTGATGCTTGAAATACTTATATTTTTGATGATTTTGGTTACAATTCGATGAATTTACGTTAGGTAATTTACGCCATAGGTAATCATACGTAATTTTATATAAAAGCTGACATCAATACCTTTAATTTACGTGGTCGGAGCTCTTCTAACGACGTTCTGGTAAAAAGTTATGCACAATTAAAATTTATAAAAAAAATTTAGGTGGTAAATTGGAGTTTGCAAAATATTGAAGAAACTGCGTCTCGGATTTGCAAAATATTAAACAAACTACGACTCGGATTGGCAATATCTCATTTACTACCTTAATTTTTTTATAAATTTTAATTTTGCATAACTTTTGACGAGAATGTCCTTAGAAGTGCTCCCATGACGCAAATTAAAGGTCTTGATGTCAGTTTTTATATAATATGGCGTACAATTACCTATAACGTAAATTACTTCAAACTGGAACCAAATTCATTTAAAATATACGAATTCAAGCAACAAAACCACAGTTACGTATGAAAAAAGTGGCGAGACTCGGGCGCGAACCTCTGGATCCGGATGCAGATACGCTCGGCACTAGACAGATGCTGCCACCTTAGATTGCAGTTTCTTATTGTCTTCATATGCGCTATTACGTCACGCTCCGTACCACTCCCCACAGCCAACAGAACGGCATCCTCGTCATTCGAGTGATGTAAGAAAGTTGTTTTTTCTTCTATGTATTGGAGATTCATCTTTATATATCTACTAGCTAAATTACTCGCTCGATATTGCTCGCTCGTATAAATTAAAATTAAAATAGCAGAATAATGATAAAATTTTGGTATGCAATATTATTATTGGGATATTATTAATATACTAGAATATAATTATTGTTTATTAGCAACAAATTATTTAATAATATTCAATACAGTGTGCCAAGCGAGTCTATGGCTGAAGATGTCAAACTTGGAAGCATGTTTAAATATAAATAGATGATGATAAACTATTATATATTTTCAGTCAATACGTGAAATCATTGGCTCTGGTGCTTAGTTGCATGCCTGTGGGAATTTGTGAGTAAATCTAAGAGTTATTTAGTTTAATTTTATTATTTTTCGTTTGAAAATAAAATGACTATTTATTAAGATGACTCATGAATGTTGATGTATGAATTTATATATTAGTTGTATAGTTTAACATTAAGTTAACCATCAAATGAACTATCTATGATTGTATATATATCATAATTTTAAGTTGTAACATTTTTAAACATTTTAGTTTAAGGGGTAACACCACTGTCATAGCAAAAACAAGCGTTTTTTTGGGTATTTTTTTTAATGGAAAGAAAGGTTATAAAGAAATGATATTTGGATATATTATTAGTCTAATATTATAGTATATTTAAAAAAAAAATTCAGTAAAAAAAATACAAAATGGCTGATCCATAGCCAATCTCTTGAGGCCTCTTGCATTGGAAGCGCTCCGCGACACGCAGTGTACCAATTGCACATTTCAACCTGGAACAAAAAAAATTCACTGATTCTTGATGTTAATAGCTAGAGAATCACGTAGGGGATTTTGAAAATATTGATTTTTGCAAATATGGCAGTGAACTGAAAATAAATTAAATATTTTCATGAAAAAATAGGCACGTTTTTGTTTATAAAAATTGTTTAAATCAATTTATTAAAAATCCTCTACGTGATTCACTTCGAAATATAATAATTAAGATATGGTTAAAATTTCAAATGGATCGGATGAAACTGTTCATGTTATGCTGCGTGCCCGTTGAGAAAAACTCGTTTCGAGAAAAATCAACTTAAAGTTTCAAAATCAGTTTTGGACGTAAAAAAATGAGGAAATCATTTAAAGAATCATTTTTCTTCGGGATGGGACCTTTTTTACCATATTCTAGAAGGTTCAAAGCACGTTTTAAGCCAATAAAAAAATCGATTTTTTGAAATTGCTACAGGGGTGTAACCCCTTAACGGAACCTCATTTTTTTAAATTATGAATCCCGCTACTACAAAACGAGTTTTAACTTCATTATTATATTTTTAAATTTTATTTTAAAAGTAGTTGTTAAAAAAAAATTAAAACAAAAATAAATAAAATAGATTAATAAAATGAAATATAAAAATAATAATAATTTTTTTAATATATATAATATATGTTTGTGGACTATGATAGTGATAGTCATAATTTTAAACTCTTGATTAAAGAGCGCTTTATTATAGAATCATAAAAGGGAAGAAAAGGCAACACGCATCGGGAGATAGATCGAGGAGCCGGTACGAATCGCCGACTATGAAGTAAAGGGCTAGCCTAGGGTGGGAGATACGCGTGCGTTCAGGGTGGCACTCCGATCGAGTTGAGCGCACTGCGACGCTTGGCCAGCGCGTTATTAATTTCATTTTTGTTACCATCGTTATTACTTCTCGTTATTTATTATTGTAACCATTCAAATATTATTAACTGTTATATATTTGTATTATTATCTTTTGTTCAATATAGTCTATTTAATTTGTTAATCTTAAAAGTCGCGTTGACTCATTTCCCCCACAAACTCGCAGCTCCACGATCGAGTTAGGCCGACAGCAAAAAGCTGTAAACTACACGCGTTGCGGTATTTAGCTTTTTGCGATTCAGGTCGCGAAATTCCGTGCGTCTAGGTAACTCCGCACGAAGCCGAATCCGCCGAAATTTGGCAACTTTGCAGCAGAGATACCAGAGTAGCGGCATCGAGACAGAAGCTCAGCGGTGGTGCGCCGCTGGCTTGCTCCAGGTGGGAGAAGCGGCTAAGAGCACGCACGCGTTGCGTGCGGCACATGCCCTTATAGTCTCTACCAGTCTAGAGTAATTGTTAATTAAACAGTTACTCACTCTGTTATAAATGGCGCCCTTCCGAAAATAATAACGCGATTGTTTAACAAACAAAAAGTATTTAATTAACTAAAAATTTTTTTTGTGATAAATATACCCAAGATAAATATAAAAATAATTTATTTATTACGTGTAAGCAGGCCAAGTACGCGTACGCGAAGCGAGCGGTAATTTAGCACATCGAACAGTGCAAAAGGTGTGCGCGAGGAAGGCGAGCAGAGTGTACCAAACACGGTACACTGAGTATTAAGTTGATTGTTTAACTAATTATTTATATAGCCCAAGGTTCGAACAAAGACGTAGGGCAAATAGTGAGAAAATAGAAAGTCAACTTCTTTGGCAAGAAAGACCAGAGCATAGACACATTCCTGGCGCGAATCGAGGACTGCAACGCACTGAGCAACATAACTGGTGATGAACTCCTTGCAGCGCTGTCTGAACTCTTCGCAGACAATGCAGCGACCTGGTACAGGAATAATAGAACGAAGTGGCTGACTTGGAACGATTTCACCGCTTCAACGAGACTCTGGTATAGTACAAGTCGCCAATACTAACAGAGGACGTAAGGACCGGACGAATTAGTCCGTGATTATCTCACGTGCCTCATCGGCATAATGAATAAATTACCGCCGAGGCTCAAGTACAGCCAAGAATTAGATTGCTGCACCAAAATATGTGGTCAGACTTGCAGAAAATGGTTCGCAGATGCGAGATCAATAGAGTAGAAATGCTGCTAGATACCGCCTAAGATGCTGAGCAAACGTTGGAGCGAGAGAAGAATATACGCTTACCTCCACCCTGAAGCTTCTTTGTTACCACAGATGGCATATAAACCCACTCAAGGAACAAACAAGCAGAAACCGGAGGTATCTGCCATATCGAAAGAAGATGCAAGTCCTTCGACATCTGACATCACAACAATTTTCGCCAAGATGTTAGACAAGAAGTTGAAGCAGTTCCAGCTCCATGTGAACGATAAAGGCGCAACTCCTAGAAACGAAAAGGGGGGAGGGACCAGTGAAAATCCCAAAGCGCCTGACAAAGGGGAAAAGCTGAACTGGTCCCCAACTCGAACGGGATGGGGAGCCAAGAGGTCGAAACCCCCTGGCACCCCGCCAGAGGGAAGTAAACCCAGGTTTGACTCAAGGTTTGACCCCACGCAGCCAATGAAATGCTATGGCTGCGGAGAAATAGGGTTCATGCGGAAGCATTGCCCTAAATGCTCGGGAAACGAGCAGAGGAGTGGCTAGAATGTACCACAGCCACTCCCGACGAGAGAACGGTCCCCGCATCACCCCTTCCCATCATAGCCGAAGCAACGACGGTAGATATGGACGTTCAGACAAAGCCAGACGAATCTTACCTAGAAGGGAAGATCATGCTGGGAAAGCCTCTGAAGGAGCCTACAGTCACCGTAGTAGCTCAGGAAGTCAAAGCCACGGCAACGACAGACAGTTCGGACGTCCGACTGCGGCCAAGCCAGCCATCTCCCGAAGGAGAGGCCGAAACGAAGGTATTCACAGGCTTCGATTCTTTAGAAGAAGAAGACGAACTTGTGAGGCCGTGGGGAATAAAGTATGACCCCGAAGTCGAAACTGGGTGGTGGATGTCGATAGAAGTCACGGACTACAGGCTACGAGCCCTGTACGACCCTGGCGCATCCAGCACGGTCATGGGAGCGGTTTCACTGCAGATCGCCAGCGCACTAGAGAGAGAGAGCTCTCTTTAAAGTGCGCAGGGTATGTAAAATTACCAGATAGTACTTGCCGCCCACTGGTTGGTCACGTTATGCTTCCTATCACGGTGGCGGGCATAACCAGAGAAATAAGAGTAGGCATAGTACCTCACTTGGACGACGCGTGTTACGTAGGTGTCAATTTCGTTAAGGAATTCAGGGCCATGCTCGATCCGGACACGGACACGATGTACTTCAAGGGTATAGGAGCCAAGCTACAATGTGAAGTAGCTAGCTTAGAGGTGGGAATATCCGCATTCTCGTCCGTCAGTGTAGCAGACGCCACGGACAACGAGCGTAAAGAACAGTTAGCAGGTCAAGGAGAGACGTGACGAATTTAAGAACAAAGCCGTTAACGAATACCTTTGGACGCAGGGAGTGTACCATACTACGTCCCCGCCTTACTGTCCGAGAGCGAACTGTCCTGTGGAAAGGGAGAATAAGACCCTGAAAACGATAATAGCGTCGTACGTTCAGGAAAACCATAAGGCCTGGGACGAGCACTTACCAGAGTTGATGTTCGCCATGAATACAGCCAACCATAGTTCAACTGGCTACAGCCCAGCCATGTTGAATTACGGAAGGCAACCTACGCCGCCTGGAACCGCGAAGCGCATCCGCGACGAGAAAGCCAAAGACTCCGTGCAGAAGGAGCTGTTGTAAGCTTGTCACGCGCGAATGGAGAGGCTACATGAACTGCACCGACAGTCGACGCTGCGCTCCAAGACAACGGGACAAACAGGCGAAAGTTTACGACGCCGGACGCAGAGAAGAGACCATCCTGGTCAGCGACATACTATGACGGAAGAACAGAGTGCTCTCCTCGGCAGCTGAGGGCATAACGGCGAAATTGGTACAGAAATATGCGAGTTCATATATCGTGATGGGTATTCTTGGTGCTAATTCGTATCGGCTATTTGGACCGACCGGGCAGGTCGAAGAGCTTGTCCAAGCCGAAGATATGAAACTCTTCATCCCAGGGGAGGATCCATCCGAACCTGGACTGAAAGGAGAGACAAACATGCGAAAAGGGGAAGACCGACCATCGAGGGACTCAGGAGCGACGTGCGAACCGCCATCGCCCGCCAAGAGCGTGCGTGAGGTGACCCCAGCGGGGGTTACGAGCGATGCGGCCCCAGCGAGGGTAATAAGCGATGCGGCGTCGGCCGACGATAGCGTGCGAAGTACAGCCCCAGCGGGGGCAACGCTGCCAGACGACGATAGCGACCAGCGACCGAAGCCAAAGCGCGGTCGCCCACGAAAGGCGGTGTACGTCGTTAAAACAGCGAAAGCCGCATGAAAGCCGAAGAAAGCAACGTGTGAATTTGAACCGACTAAACGTCCACGAGGCCGACCGAAGGGACCTGGCAAGAGTAGCGACCGAAACTCGCCAGTGTCCACTTCATCGCGTCGCACCAAGAGCAAACGCGACTTACCCTACTTGGGCTAACCTCAGAATCGTTTTATTTTCAGATAGAGGCTTCCCAGAAAACTCTGGAACGGCTCAAGCTACAACTTGGGGAGAAGGTGGAGAGCATAGTATTAGCAGCGCTCACTGTCTTCGACAAGCGGATCCGCGAGTTATATATATATATATATATATATATATATATATATATATATATATATATATATATATATATATATATATATATATATATATATATATATATATGTGTGATTAGTTAGATTTATTATTATCATTATTATATTTAATCCAAGACATAAAATAAATTTTACATTTATTTTATGTCTTCAATTCACATTAAATATTTCCCATTTTCGTAAAAACCCAGATATATAAAATGATAAATCAACATGAAAAGCATATTAAAAACCAAATATTATGTTTATTATTAATTATTATGATTGATTATTAACATTATTATCTGTAGAGCAAAAAATTAAATACATATAATATTTATTTTATGTCTTTAATTCACGGTAGACTTTTTCGATTTTAGTAATTTTTCAGATACACGAAATACTTAAACTAGATAAAAGAATGTATTAAAAATATAAAATCTATGCTTACTGAATATTTTCTTTCATGTAGAAAAAGAATGACCACAAAAAAGAAACAAAATGAAACACAAAAAACAATGAAAATTTTTAACTATGTTGAAATAATAGAGAAATGCTTAAAAAAAAGGAGGAAGATCATCCGAAACCAGAATTAGACCAAATAAGAAACGTAAAAATACCATGTTTTTGTATACATATTTAATCTGCAAAAATTTGTATGTACGCAATTCTCGACGAAAAATACTAACCTGTTTAATTAAACCTTATAGGAATATTTGCTGCGAGTTGCAGCTACATTCAATGACTCTAAATGTGCAAGCAACTTTTTGAAGTTAGAAGAATAAGTTTTGAGAGCATAAAAAGCATTGTTAATTATTTTCTTTGAATGGTTATAACTTTGTTTATTATGAAATTCTTTTGTTCCGTCAGGTCCTAAAATGTTCCTGCAGACGTATAGCTTCAAACAGTGTCATACATTTTTTTTCGATTTTTTGTTCAAAAATCTGTGTAAACCCACCTTAAAACATTTAATATTTAATAATTTGGTATTTAATATTCGTAGGAACTTTCCGATTTTCGTAAAAACCCAGATATAAAAAATGATAAACTAACATAATCAGTATATTAAAAACTGTAATAAAATAGAGGCTTAGGTAAAAGGAAAAAACAAAATTAAAAAATAAAGCGGAGTTCGGGAATCGATCCCGCGACCATCCAGACGGCAGGCGTGCACCTTGATTACTAGACTGACTCCGCACTGATCTCTCGCTCTCACACCTGCCTATTATACCAGCGATAGCGAGGACGCCGTACTCTTTAAAGTATATATGTATATCTACATTATATTAATATTCCAAATAATCATGAAATCCAGTTTTTCATTAATTTTTTAGCGGTTCTGTAATTATGTAATCAAGTTTGTGTTGCAATTTATTTTCTTTTATTATTTTGTATTAATTTATTACATAAAGACGTGTGTAACTAACATATTCATTACGTTTTAAACTCTTGTCTGTCCGAATTGTGGTTACTGATGTCTTTCACATATTTTCTTTTAATTATATCTTAATAATTATTTCGAAGGGGTTATATTTTTTTTTGTGTTTCATTTTGTTCTTATTTGTAGTAATTCTTTTCCTGCAAAAAAAAATATTCTGCTAGTATATTTTATGGTTTCAATTGGTTTTTTATTTTGTCTAATTATAGTTTCTAATGTTCTTCCTATATTTTTTTAGTATTTCTTTATTAATTCGACGTGTGTAAAATTTTGTATTGTTTTTGTGTTTTATTTTGTTCTTTTTTGTAGTGATTTTTAGCTTACTAGATCAAAAATGTACTTCTAGCATATTTTAATGTTTTTAATACCTTTCTTATTTTATCTAATTGTGGTTTCTGATATTTTTTCTACAGCTTTTATTAAGCATTTATTTATTATTTCAACGAGGTTAAATTTTTTTATTGATTTTCCGTTTTTCATTTTATTCTTTTTTGTGATCATTCTTTTTCTACGTAAAAGAAAATATTCAGCTAGCATAGATTTTATATTTTTAATACATGCTTTTCATAGTGATTCAGCATTTCGTATATCTGGGTATTTACGGAAATCGGAAATATTTAACGTCAATTAGAGACATAAAATAAAATATATTTTATTTCGTGCATTGGAGGTACTAATAATATTTATACATCATAATAATTAATAAATATAGTAATATTATGTTTTTAATATGTTTTTTATGTTGTCACAGAATTTCGTATATTAGTAAATTTGCAAAAAGCGGATGGGTCTAACGTGAATTAAAGTTATAAAATAAACGTTGAATGTATTTTATATCTTGTTTTAGAGATACTAATGATAAACCTGACGCTATCTAGTAGCCGCGAGCTTTAACAGGTACGTAGCAGAAGGTTGAAGGCCATTATTGAGATTGCTTCCATGCCGCGCACCATGCTTTCTTCTCGTTCGCTGCCATCTTGACATTTTCTCCCGCTTGTTGCCTGCACGTGTTCGCGCTCACTCCCCTACAGATTTTCTCGACTTTTTTATCGTGCGTGAGTGAACAAAAGACTGGTGAAGAGAGAGAGAGAGAAAGAGAGAAAGAGAGAAAGAGAGAGAGAGAGAGAGGGAGAGAGGGAGATAGAGAGAGAGAGGGAGAGAAGCTCCGACAGCTTCTATGTCCACCGAAACCGCACTCTATCTACCTGTTGCCGCGCGCGGGCATGAGATGGCGTCCCATGGCCCTTTCACGCTTTCACGTTCGCGAATTATTCGCGGATCGTTACATCCTCCTCCCAGACGATGCTTACCCCAGTAAGCAACTTCTGCCATTCGCTAACGATGACACAAAAATGAACGAGGTGATGGATATGGTCGGCAGGAAATTAAAGGATATAGTTCAACTTAATCCCTTTTCTTACGCAATTTATTCGGGTCTCACACCACTCTCTTTTCTTTTGTTTCCCTTTTCCTTGCGGGCTCTTCCACCCTCCCATGATGAGAAAGTGAACTGCACCTAAATTCAAGCATGTGGAGTGGAACCACACCCCTGGTTTCCGGCAGATACTGCATTATCTGATTCTTCTGGTACCCGATGGATTCGACATCTGCTGCGGCGTTCCCACCTTCTCTTCTGCAGAGCTGCAGCTGGAGCGTCTTGGCGGACCGGACACTCTGTTGCCTCCGGTCAAGGTACTCGGCTGATGTTGCCGATCGTCTGGAGTTTGCTGGGCCCTGGCTGCTCCGAGCTCCGCTTGGAACCGATGTAGTTCCTCGACGGCTTCGGCTGGAACCCTGGTGCGAGTTTCGATTTCGCGGCGGCCACCGTATCGACTGCTTTCCACCGCAGTCTCTCATTCCGGTCATTCAACCTCACGGGGATACATTCAGAAAGCTCCCTATGCTTCTGAAAAGGGACCATCCATTCCCCCGTGTGGTCAGAGGTATGTTGGAACCTACGTTGGAATTCATCCCATACGTAGATGACCTTCTTCATATCGATCCGGTATCTGGACCACGATTTGCGAGCTGCCACGAAGGCCTTCTCGGTCCTGACCCATTCTTTTTGAATAAGTGACATTGGGTTGGCCTCCCCTAGCACCTCGCATCGTGGTCGAGGTCGCTCGGTCCGTGGTTGGTTCTCGTTCGACTCCGTCTGCGTGGCCATTTCGCGAGTGAGAGGTTTCAGGGCAATGGCTCTCTCCTTCGGTGGGTCCGCCGGAGACTCGTGTGAGCCTCCGGTCCTCGGGACCCCGGGTGAGGCGCATCTACCCTATTCAGCTTTTACCTCCCACTCCTCAATGACAATCGCGTTCTTGGACCTTTCCAGCTGGAGTTTCTCCCCTCTTTTCTGCTTTCGGCGCTCACTTAGGACGTGTAGGGCGGCCGCCACTACTCCGTCCACTTTGTCTCTCAACCGAAGCTGGAAGAGCACCTTAACCACTTGATCGACAATGTCCTCCTTTAGTTCCATCTGGAATCAGAAACTTCGAGTATGGAGTATCGTTCTATGGAAGTGGGTTTCTTCGGATTCGCCGTGGGGATAAAGGCGCTGACAAACTCCGCTTGTTTGGTTTGATATGTCCCTTGGGCCACCCGCATGGTTTCTTAGAGGGTACGCTCGTCTCTATCGGTGTTTTGTTCGAGTGAGGCTCGGATCTTGCGGTCCTCACTACGTATACCGTTTTTCGGGATCGTCTTCACTTTGGTCTAGGTGAATCTCGCGCGACGGCTTCGGATGACGTGTCTCCCGCTGAGGTTGTGGCGCGCGCACTTTCACCAGACGTTGGGGGTCACTCATCTCCTGCGATTCCCTCGGGGGTCTAGATGATTCGGTATCTTCGTTTTCTTGGGTGTCCCTTGATTCATCTGATGGATCTTCGCCGGGTGTGAATGTCTTCAGGTCTTCAACCTGGACAACTTCTTCTACTTGGCCCTTGGGGCTGAAGAGCTTGTACGAGTTGGGTCCGTGGACCGCTAATTACGATAAACGGTCCTGCATACTTAGATGCCAGTTTTGGTGTGATGCCCTAAGCTGCCGAGGACATAACCCTCTTTTTCCGCCATATCTCTCACGATATCTCCCAGCCGAAATACTTCCTCTCGGCACCCAATGTCGTAATATTTCACCTGCCTGACCTGTTCGGCTTTGGAGCGCAGTGCAGATTGTTCCTACGTGGTGCGCAGTCTTGACATGCGTGCATTCCAGACCTGTAGCAATTCTTGCTGTATGCACTCTAACGTGGAGTTTTCTTGCTCCCGCCTTACGGTGTCCGGTGGCGTGGGTTGTCTTCCGTAGTTCAGCAACACTGGACTGAAACCAGTGGAACTATGCTTGACAGTGTTCTTTGCGAATACCAGTTCTGACAAGCTTTCCTTTCCACGGGGTTTGCTCTCAGACAGTATGGTGGGTCGTGGTATGGTAGATTCCTTGTCGCATAGATTATTCATCGACGGCCTTGTTCTTGCATTCTGTGCCATTGTCTAATTCCTTAACCACGGTTCGAGCGTTCACTTTCCGGATGGGGATCCGTTCGACCCATCTGGTGAATAGATCACGGAGTACCAAGATATATTCATACCCTCCTCTACTGCGTGGCAATTGTGCGATGATATCGCCGGCTAGAATTTTCCACGGTCTCTCTACCGATCGTATGCCTATCAGTCCGATGGGCCGTTTCAGAATCACCTTACACTGTTGACATACATGTGTGTCCAGGAGCACTGATTTGCTACTAGGGCGTAAGTTATTTCGCGTTCGAGATGCCCAGCAGTGGGGTTATCGTTAATTTGTGAAAATAGGTGAGTAGTAATACGGTCAACAATACAGTCTATCAGTTACAATTTCTGATCATAAATTTTTAATGTTATAACCTCAAAATCTAAATATATACACGTTTTACATTAATATTTACAAGGGGTTTATCATGTAATGTATTATTATATTACATTAAAATATAATATAATATACTTTTTTTAAGCTAGAAACATAACCTATAAAATGCCTAGTCGTAAAAAAATAAAAAATTTAAAAAAGAAATTTAAGAAAGAGAAGAAGAGGAAACTTAAGATGAAGTATATAGAATATACTGTGGAGAGCCTTACCAAAGCTTTAGATGCTGATACTGCATGAATGTTTATGAGATCTGCGAGTGACAAGTTTAAAGTGCCTTTTTCTACAGTTAGAGCTAAATACAATGGTATCTACGCTATTAGAAAAAACAGTTGCCCTGCTACCATTTTAACAAGTGCCAAAGAAGAAATGTTACTTAATTGGATTGGACTAACTTGGACAGAGTCAAGCTTTTAATGAAGCAGCTTCAAAGAGAGAATCCATTTACAAATGGTAGACCAGACAGGCACTGGTTTGAAGCCTTTTTAAGGCGTCATCCACAGCTTTTCTCTAAGGACACTTCAGAATGTACGTAAAAGGCGAGTTAAAGTGGCAAAGGAGAAGCTACGTTCTTGGTCTAAAGAAGTTGAAGATGAACTCCGATCAAAAAATTTTCTTGATATTGAACTCTCTAGGATATTTAACTGCCATGAATCAGTTTTTTTCTTAAGCCCAAAGGGAAATAAACTTATCACAAATAAGAATTCCAGATGTATATATAACTTAGCTGGTGCAAATGAGAAAGAATGTTTAATGACATTGATCACAGGTACAAAATATATTATTTAATTATCACATAAGTGCCAGTGGATAATAAAAAAAATTATTATAGGTAACGCAGCTGGGCAGATGTTACCACGTACGATCATGTATTCATATAAAAGAATACCAGCGATTATAATTAAGAAAGTGCCGAATGGTTGGAGCGTTGGGAGGTCAGAAAGTGGATGGATGACTGGAATGTCATTTTATGAATAACATAAACCATATGACACAGCCCATATGACACAGCCAATGGATGTCATTGATTTCATTCATTGAGGAAGGCCTCGAAAAAAGCTCTTTCGAATTGAAGAATTGAAAATCATGGTGTCGCTGTAAGTAAATCTGACTTTGCACCAATTTTAAAGGTTGCACTGGAATCAGTCGATAATGAAAAAATGTTATCAAGTGGTTTTGCTAGCTAAGGACTTGCACTATTTTTAGCCGATGCAATCAAATGAAGCAAATTTCTGAATCATGATCAAGCTGTCCAGCAAAAAAGCACAAATACAAATGACTTGACCGATGAAAATAAAGACCATGAATATTCTTTGACATTTATTGAAAAGTCTATAGATATGAGCACACTGCAACTTTTTATAAATGCTGAAGGTAGAGACAAAGAATGGCATGGTGATGAAACGTACAAGGAATTATATTCAGTTTGGCTAAAATGCAGAAAATTATTAAAGCCAAATATAGCAGCAATAACAGTCGACATGGATATTCTAGAAAGTTCTTCCTTACATTATCAAAAGACGTTTATTTTAACATATAATTTATTTTATTTCTTTTTATAATAATCAAATTAGCATTAGCGATTTTAGTTTTATGATTATTTAAATACATTTTACTATTTTTTAGTAGAAATTTTTTTATATTTTTTAATGATATTTATAACGTATACATCTGTCTTATCTGTCTCTGTCATCCAAACCCAGTTCTATGGATCCATGCTATCGGAAAAACGCCATGAGATACTAATGCTTGGACCAGACTACAATGGCGTGACTGAAATTGAGAATAGCGATATATATATATATATATATATATATATATATATATATATATATATATAGTTAAACGCAGACACGTACGCACACATGCACACACATTCATACAGATATTTTCTAAAAATAGTGTATTTTGATACCCAGTATCTGAAAACATGTTCCCAATATGTTTTTAGCAAAAACTTGTTTTATCATCATAAAGCTTCCTTTATTAGGCAGAAAAACAGCAACAAAGGAATTTTTAGCAAATTTCTTTAATTTTTCATAAAAAATGGTTCCAAAATCTTTCAATGCCCCTTTCGATTAATTTTACTCATTTTAAAACTTAAAATCCTTAAAAAAGCGGGTTTGATCACTCAAACCATTGCACCAAAAATCATGAAGATATCTTTTTTCAGTACCTTACTTGATAACGTTTTTGTTTTGATATTTTATTAAAACCTTTAATTTGATTTTCATTAAAGAATGTAAATATTATTTTTAAAATATTAATTCAACGATCATAGATATTAGACTATTTATGAAATATTCTAAATGATAGTTATGAAATATTAATTCAGTGTTCATAGATATAGATATACTACTTCATTCTAAAATTGGACTGCACAGCACAGCACAGCACAACATAGCATGGGATTGCACTTATGTGGACTCTTACTTAGGGACTTTCCACACAGAGGGTAAGTCCCTAATAGTTGCTATCGTGTATTTGATTGTGCAGCTATATCGTGCACATGTACAGTTGTGTGCATGTCGTTTGATGCACGGGGAAGAATAGAGGGACACTACCAACTGCGATATCCAGTTAAATACACAACGCACTAAATGCACCTATTATTAAATAGGTGCAAATAGGACATAAATAGTCCACCAGATGGATGGTGTCACTCAATTAAAACTAAATTTATCAAATTATCAAATATATATTTTTTTATTTCGTAATTAATATACATACATTCGACTGGTTATCTACACTAGTTTCCTGTTTTACACACATACACGCGCACGCACGCACGCACGTAAGCATACACACTCACACCCACGCATATATATTAATGAAAAACTTAATTTCATATTTTGGAATATTAATATAATGTAGATATATATATATATATACTAAAGGGGTGCTCAATTTGTTAATAATAATTAATCATTAAACAAGAGGCTTGTTGGCGTGCGCCACACGCGACGGTGTACGACTAATCGCTGTGCTTACCATTGGATCGGCACGCGGAGACTCGCCTCTGTGGCCTTACCCCGGTGTAGCTGTACAGGTTTTCCCCACGTACGCAGAGTTTCCTCGATGCACAAGTTTTCGCAACCTGAAAGCAGCGCGAAAACGCGTAGGCTAATTTCTCGCAACGCGAATAGCAATTTAACTCCGCTTGTCGGTCTAACTCGATACGGGGAGGAGGCGGGTTCAGGTTTATTAATGACACACTAATTTAACAATAAAAGATAAACTATATTCTGAAATTATACTAAATAAGGAAATTACAACGAAGATGACAATAAAATATTAACAATGAATTAGCAGAAACTATTGTGCGTGGCACGGAAGCGATAGCGATAGCGGCCTTTTTCCCCGACCTTCGTGGCGTTTCGCCACCTACTCTCTCCTGCCGATTGAAGCGTGCAGCTGTGAGAGTTATTCGCGGCTCGTTCAATATATATATATATGGGTCACTCTAATACTTGCCGAACAAATCTTGCGCACTCATGTCAGGGATTTTGCTGGCGATTTTTTATATAAAAGTACTTATCAAAATAAGATCTCAAAAATATTTTTAGAGAGGCCGCAAGATGCCGACCATTTAGTGGCGTAAGTCGTTGACATCTTACAGCCTCCCATTTTGCCACCTAAGTTTCTTCACAATTTTGAATCTATCGTAACTTATCATCCCAATATCCTTCATGATGCTCCGACCACTTAAATTAAAGATTATAATATCAGCTTTCTTTTTACCGTACGAATAATTATACGTAATGTATAATACGTCACGTAAATTACGTCAGACGTCTATAATATGACGTTCACTTTAGGTGAAAAAAGCAAGCTGGAAGAAAAATTCAACTGTGCATTATATAACTGTCAATTTGTTTTCCAGCTTACTTTTTTCATCTAAAGTGAACGTCATATTATTGACGTCTAACGTAATTTACGTGACGTATCATACATTACGAATAATTATACACACGGTAAAAAGAAAGCTGATATTATAAAGATTACTCTTTAATTTAAGTGATCGCATACATGTAATACACATAATATTTAATACAAATAATGTTTATATTATTTTAATTTAAAAACAGGGTGTCCAAAAAGTATGAAAACACCTGAATACTTTTTCAGCTAAAATATTTTTCCAACAGCTCAAGCTCATTGTTATAGTAACTTTCAACGAGGAATTCAATGGTGACCTTGAATTCAACCTTGAGATTGATCTTCAAGGTCATTTCAAGGTCAACTTTGTTTTTTTAAATAGTAACCCCTATTTTTGACACCGGCAATCAAAAGAGCGGGAAATTTTACGTCCAAATATGTGGTCAGGTCGTAGATCAAGGGTGACCTTGAAGTTCAGCTGAAGGTCATTTAAACTTAAACAGGGTTTGGGTCGGATAGACGGGACCGTTCTGTACTTCCTTGGGTCAGGTGTTTCTGAAAAAGTTCAAGGTCACTCTTGGAGCAACTTTCAACGAGGAATCTAATGATAACCTTGAATTCGACCTTGAGATTGACCTTCAAGGACATTTCAAGGTAAACTTTGTTTTTTTTACATTTAGCGTTACCCAGGAACAACGACGTGGACGTAGTAAAATCGGTTCCCATTGGGGTGCTGGATTTACGTGAGTCCCCTTGCTCCTCACGATCGGGGTGCTAGATTTACGTGAGTCCCCTCGCTTTTGACATTTAAAGATTACCATCGATTATCATAATGTCTTTGACGTATAATTTACAAATGCCAATCGCATAAATCTCCATCTTATGAACTTCTAACTCACTAATCTTAAACTTACAAATAAATAATTCTGTTTTTGAACAAATTTACAAAAAAGGAGCGATTTTGAATTTCTATTTTCAAAATTCGCCATGTTATTAAAAAAATGTAGGTATTAAATATTAGTATGCTAGCATCAAACCCACGAATAATAAAAAAAATCAATCAAATAATAGTAACTATACTTGAACAGACATCGAATTCCAAAATTTCCGTCGTACACAAAATTTCTATCAGTCTTGAGTGCAGTAGTTTACAAGTAAAAAAATAGCAGAGCTTTTACGTAAAAATACCAGATTATTATTATATTTTTTTTTTAAACTTTCATCTGCATTGTAAGTTTTGTGTACTTCATTCTAATCGACGTTTGGGTAAGATCTAGTTCAAAGACGTAGTCAAAATGCAACACCTCACTGAAAGAGAAAGAATATCACTTCTCATGATGAGAGGCTAGGGTGGAATGGAGCGATATTTCAGAGCAGTAATGAATCTTTTCAATGTAACTTTTAGGGTTGGTAGAACTCCAATTGCAGTCTCGACCGTCCAAAAAACTGTTAGAAGGTTTAATGATTTCGGAACTGTCAGAGAACTACCTAAATCAGGCAGACTGAGGTCAGCAGTAAATGAAGAGCACTCACTAGATGTTTTATTATCATTCACTGAAGATCCGCATAATTCTATCCGCGGGTTTACTCAAGAGCATGACTTAAGTAAATCGTCTGTACACAACGTACTAAAAAGAGCGAAATTCCATCCATTTATAGTAACACTGGTTCACAAGTTGATTGAAGACGATTTCGATCATCGCGTTGAATTTTGTGAAGACATGATGGCACGCATAGTTGAAAATCCTAACTTTTCATCAAACATAGCCTTCTCAGATGAGGCAACCTTTCAACTTGATGGAACCTTAAATAGACATAATTACAGATATTGGGTAGGTGAAAATCCTCACTGGAAACGAGAAGAAAAATCACAGTATCCGCAAAAATTAAATGTTTAGGCTGGGTTACTTAACAATAGAATTATAGGACCGTTTTTTATTGTCGGTAACTTAAATGCTGAAAAGTACGAAGCTATGCTACGAAATCAAATAGTTCCTGCAATTAGAGAAATAGCCGGAAACAACTTTGAGAACACATGGTTTCAGCAGGACGGAGCAGCACCTCACTATGGAAGAGACGTTCGTGATTACTTAGACGAAGTATTTGTTAATTGGTGGATAGGTCGAAGAGGCACAATTGAATGGCCAGCTAGATCACCCGGTTTGCACGTTTAAATTATTTTTATTAGGGTTACCTAAAAGATCGGGTATACAAAACGAAACCCCAAAATTTAGATGAATTACAGCCAAGGATCATAGATGAATCAGCTCTCATTACCACTGAAATAATCCGAAATGCAATTGATGCTTTCTACCGTCGATTATCTTACTGTCAAGAGGTGAATGGAGAATAATTCGAGCACTTAAAATAAAGATATTGTGCTTATCAATGCTAATAATCAAATGTGAGAGGCAAGGGGACTCAAGTAAATCCAGCACCCCGATCGTGAGAGGCGAGGGGACTCACGTAAATCCAGCACCCCAAAGGTAACAGATTTTATTACGTCCACGTCGTTGTTCCTGGGTAACGCTAAATGTAAAAAAAAACAAAGTTTTCTTTGAAATAACCTTCAAGGTCAAGGTCAAGGTCGAATTCAAGGTCACCATTGTATTCCTCGTAGAAAGTTGCTCCAGGAGTGAGCTTGAACTTTTTCAGAAACACCTGACCCAAGGAAGTACACAGCGGTCCCGTCCATCCGTCCCAAACCTTGTTTAAGTTTAAAAGACCTTCAGCTGAACTTTAAGGTCACCCTTGACCTACGATCTGAGCACATATTTGGACGTAAAATTCCCCGCTCTTTCGATTGCCGGTGTCAAAAATAGCGGTTACTATTTAAAAAAACAAAGTTGACCTTGAAATAACCTTGAATGTCAATCTCAAGGTCGAATTCAAGATCACCATTGAATTTCCCGTTGAAAGTAACTATAAGAATGAGCTTGAGCTGTTGGAAAAATATTTTAGCTGAAAAAGTATTCAGGTGTTTCCATACTTTTTGGACACCCTGTATACATGTTTTCCTTCTCTGTTATATGTTGCATAAATAACGACGGGACGAGATATTAAAATGAAGAGAGATAATGAAAATTAATTGAAGATAGCTAATGAATATTTAAAGATTTATATAAAGTTTTATATATGTATATATCTTGTTACGAATATTGATATTTGTTAACTAATTTTCTCGACAAATAATAATAGAATATTGTATTTGAGTTTTTTTATTTTGTATATTTGCTACTGAATTATAGCTATCGTTATTTCCAATAAATAAAGAAATAAAGGTTATTCGATTTTCTCCGAGGTCGGCCCATGATCCATATACAACAACAAGTTCAACCGTTACGAGGGATTAGTGTACTCACAGTGAATAATTCAGACAATTTGGAATATTACTAGTCCGAGCAAATTTTATTTTATTTTAAGTTGTCCGAGTATAAACTATATTGGAGATACTACAGAAAGTGCCGATAATAGGACAGAGTTCACCCATGGAGAATCACGACCGTTTTGAATCCTCGCTCTTTATCAGTAGAACTTCGTGTGTTCTGCTCTTCGAATCTTTATCCATACTCAACATCATATGTGATACATTGGACAAATTGTTAAAGTTGTGATATAAAATCGAGTGAACAATTTCCCGGTTTATTGTAGTGACTTAACAAAAAAGACAATTATCATAGTTTTATTTTAGTCTATCGTATAGGTTAAGTATTATATAAGTATAGCATATCTATATATACATGTCGACTTAAGTAACAGTTTTATGTCTCTATTGATATTCAAGTGCTCCGAGTATAATCTATACTGGAGATTCTACGTAAAGTGATCCTATGAACAAATAAGTTAAAGTTGTGCTATAAAATCAATCCAAGCAATATACGCCAAAATATCGCCTGAAAGTATCAATTATTATAGTATTATTTCATCTCATCGTAAATTTTAAGTAGTAATCTATATACACATGTCGAAGACTTTAGATTTTAGTAACGGTTTTATGTCGCTAAGCCTCTATTGACATTCGAAGTGCTCCGAAGTCAGCTCTTGATATATAAACATAAAAAATCCTCACCGTTATGGGGGATTAGGGCGCTTACAGTGAAACTCAGACATTTGAAATATTTCGAGTCCGAGAAAATTTTATTTCAAACCTAAGACTAAATAACACTAGATGGCGTGATATCTGTGGCACAAAGCGACACACGCACGGAGATACATCCTATAAGAAACAAGATCTAGAAGAAACTCAGACAGCAAACGTGGATGCATATAGCATCACATGATTCGACCTTGGGTGAAAGTAGAAAATAATGGCCCACAATTGACTCATTCGGGATCATGGCCGGGAGAATCAATTCAGAGCCTCTCTTTTGGACATCGACGAAATCCCCAAGAAGATACAAGATCTAGAAGAAATCCAGACAGAAAACGAGGATGCATATAGCATCACATGGTAGTGGGCAGCATAGAGGAGGACCTCTCTAGCCCGAAATTAGATAAAAAAGAACAAGGCCCTGATCAAAGCCCTCATTTCTAATCGGGAAGCTTAAAAGCGCAGTGCAAATTTTGTTGAGTAGATAAGCTAGGCGGATTCGGCACCAGACGGATACGACGCCAAGGCTGGATGTATAGCTATACCAAGCCAGCTATGGGCCTTCGACGCCAACTGTATAGGTCAGCAGCATAGACCAGCATACCGCCTCTCCGGACGATTACTTGCGGCGAGTGCGTATCAGGCCAGTCAGGATTTTTCTGACTCATCACTAAATACGCACGTAGCTTTTCAGGTCACTTTACCCACACCCAGACCTACTATATAAACCACTATTTTTCGAAATATCTTTCTAAGAAAATTAAAATATCTCTCTTATTTTCATGCATGGAATGAGTATTGGTGGAACACTTTTAAGTGTATTGTTTACATTGAGAAATATTTCTTATCGTACACCACAACTGTATTGCAGTACTTCTTTGTTTACTTACATCTTCTAATTTTATAATTACACCAACATCATTTTCTAACCCTAAATTCATACATATTAATAATATATAAGATAAATGTAGGGTTATGCTTTAACAATCACTAAAATATTGCAATTACTATTTGTAAAAAGGAAAATATATTCAATAATAATAATACAACTCAGAAAATAAAAGAGCTGGAGTCCTAAAATTTATTGTGAAAAAGTTTGTTCCTTAGCCTTCGGTAGGCTCTTTCTTTGATTTAGAGTGTGGAGTCTTACAATGACAGATTACAATAGTTGTAGTATATCACGTTGTGTTATTCATTGTAATAATTGTTATTAATTATATATTTTACTCAAATAAGACGTATTATACTTGAGTGTACTAATGTAAAACTCTAGAAAACATATTTCATCTGCAAAATGTGTTTTCTCCAAATGCAGTATACAAGCCTCTTCGTGCCCAAATCTCACAGCTCATAAACTATAAGAATCCTAAAATTTGATGTGAAAGTTTCATTTATCTTTCGAAAGGAAGATAAAGTAATAAAATTTGTTGTGAAAGTTTCATGTATCTCTGGAAATCACTTTTAGCTTGTAATATCAGATATTTCAAATTCAGGGTATTCATCGATTTGTACCTAAATTTCAGTTTTTTCTTTGATATGTCAAGGAAAGGTTTTGAGTGAAATATTATGCATAGCTATTGTACTCGTATATCAGGTTGTGTGTGTATATGTGTGGTATACACTGTAATAATTGTTATGAATTATTTATGTTACTTAATTTTTTATACACTCATTGAAACCAGTAAAATAAATTTTAGGATACAATAAAATTTTAATGATTTAAGTCGCATTTATTTCTTTGACCGAGAGCCCATTTATTTCCTTTGACATATATATATATATATATATATATATATATATATATATATATATATATATATATATATATATATGTCTCTTTTTTAAAGTAATGAAAAACAAAAAAAAATGTAATTGAGAAGCTTGAATCTCTTATTTACAATTTAACCGAAATATATTATTTTTACAACTATTCAAAGCTATGTCGAAAGAATATTACTGTCCCTATAGTTATAACGCATCTAACCCGCCCACCCTCCCTCCTTCCCCCTTCCCGATGCTATTTTAAGATGTATCACAACTGGCCCTACAGTTTTAGATGGAGTCCGAACCATCAGAACCACGGTACTTTACTATTGGGATTCGAACCCGGGGTCTTCTGTGTAGAAGGTTGAGTCCTAATCCAATGAGTTGCCATGGCTCCGATAAACTTCTCGTATTACTGACCTAATAAAGCATACACTAGTGTGTGAATTTTTTTCACGCATTCGACCTTTGAACCGCAGTTGTCTCAATCGCGCGCGCGAAATTCTGGCTCCCGATCGCTGGCCACAGGTAGCTGGGAATATTGTCGCTGGTACCTGGGTATCTTGTCGCTGGTATCCGATTGCGAGTACCTGGTCGTGTGTATGTGGATATCTCCGAGTATATATCTCCTAGTGAATATCTTGGTACCTGGAGAACTTTCCCGTGCTCTCGCTCTTTTTCTACGACATTCTAAAGTGATTGTACGAGGGTAGTTCAATAAGTCTTTAGAATGACCAACAGATGGCGCGCGAATCGCTCCAAATCATCTGTTTTCAGTCAGCACCACTCCCGACTAGATATATGGTGCAGTCACAGTCCACATCTTCTGAGTTTACGTGTTTTTATAACCAATTGAAAAAAAAAAATTGCTTGTTAAGAAAAATGGAAAAAAACGAGTTCAGAGCGGTAATTAAACATTTTCATTTAAAGGGTTTAACTCCATATGAGATAAAAAATGAATTGGACTCAGTTCATGGCACATCTGCCCCTGCCTTAGCAACGGTTTATAACTGGGTAAATGAATTTAAGCGTGGTCGTACATCAATAAGTGACGAACCACGTTCAGGAAGGCCCGTAGAAGCAACTACTCCCGAAATCATCAATAAAATCCACGATATGGTGTTGAAGGATAGAAGATTAAAAGTGCGTGAGTTAGCTGAGGCCACAAGGATATCTATAGGTGCAGTTGTTTCAATTCTACATGAAAAATTAGGCATGAAAAAGCTATCGGCAAGATGGGTGCCGCGTTTGCTCTCAGCTGAGAATAAACGCAATAGAGTGGTCGCCTCTGAGGCTCTTTTGGCGCGCATAAGTCGGAATCCTGAGGAATTTTTTCGTCGATTTGTGACTGTGGATGAAACATGGATACACCACTACACTCCTGAGACAAAGGAACAATCCAAACAGTGGATTTCCACAGGCGAACCAGCTCC
Source organism: Gastracanthus pulcherrimus (assembly GCA_949152435.1). NCBI lineage: Eukaryota > Metazoa > Arthropoda > Insecta > Hymenoptera > Pteromalidae > Gastracanthus > Gastracanthus pulcherrimus. Next base: position 53,595,534 of record OX424575.1, on the reverse strand, counting down.
AAAGAAGGCAAAGACCGTAAAGTCAGCTGGTAAGGTTATGGCTACAGTTTTTTGGGATGCACGTGGAATTATACTTATTGACAACTTGGAAAAGGGTAAAACAATTACTGGTGAGTATTATGCATCATTATTAGAGCAGCTGAAAGAAGAAATTAAAAAAAAACGACCACATTTGGCGAGAAAAAAATTCTCTTTCATCACGACAACGCCCGAGTTCACACATGCTTCGTTTCAATGGCTAAAATTGAAGAACTAAAATTCGAACTGGTCGAACACCCACCGTATTCACCAGATTTAGCCCCCAGTGACTTTTTCTTATTTCCAAACTTGAAAAAATGGCTCGATGGACAGAGATTTACGGACAACGAAGACGTCATTGCCTCTGTAAGTGCTTATTTTGAGGAACTTCCGAAAACGCACTTTTCTGAAGGATTAAAAAAACTTAAAAAGCGATTGACCAAGTGTATAGAGCTCCAAGGAGATTATGTTGAAAAATAAAAAAAAATTTACCCAAAAAAAATTGTTTTTATACTTTATTCTAAAGACTTATTTAACTACCCTCGTAGTAAGGAAATGAATACAAGCGTGTCTTTCTAATATGTGACAGAGGGCTCTGAGTTAAGTATAAAAGTTGGTCTTGGTTCATGCATAAATATGCTTGTGATTAACTTCAGGACCCATTGGCGGGAAATTTAAATTATCAACAGAGGCAACATAACAGATTGTTTAAATTTTTATATCAACTGCAGAGATGATTTTTCTTTTAATGTGCTTTATCGTTCGTCGGGTGCGTCTAAATATACAGGAAGCTGAGATCTAACAGTGGATTTCCTGGTGGAAAAGAACACTCTGCTCTGATAGTATATACATTCTTTTCTTCTTAGATTATATATATTGAATCTTGCGTACTGGGAAATACAACAAAATCCAGAATACTGGGTAATTACACGAATAAGCAGCTTCAAATGTTCACGACGTCAAATTAATCGTAACGTCACATTGAATATCATTAACGTCATACTGAATATCGTTAACGTCATATTGAATATCGTTAACGTAATCTAATCTACATACATCAGTATATGTAATTTTCTTTACGTAACTTGCTGAGGATGAAGTGAATCTCATTATTGTGTATCCCAAATGGAAGTATAGCCATGACTACTCAGAGGCGATCGACTAATATATTAGGTTCATTCAAGTCGTCAAATCCATAATTATGATCTCCTCTATTTATCCATTTCTCATATGAATCTCCCATATTTGATTGTCCATTAAAACCAAAATTCAATTGTAATTTTGGTGAACAAGTAGCAATCATATGACTACTATCATAAGTGGATGGAATAGATTCATCTACACTGCTGTCAATGACTCGTGGAGAATTACCAGTCAGCGATTCATCGGATTCGTCACAAGTGACATCTGAAGTCTCAGAATTCTGATAAATATTGCAAATCTTATACTCTGAAGTCCCATGATATCTTGCAGTATTGGTACAAGTTCATTTATTAAATTCCAACAGCATATGGTCGAATCCATCTTTCTAATCCCTTCTCCGATTTTTAAATAATCCTTTTTTATTTGATTGTCTGTTGAAAGGTGGTTCATACACTAACTTTGAAGAGCTAGTAATTGTATAATTGATGGTAGAATTGGATGGACAGGAATCAGCTCTACTGTTTCCTGCAGTCAGTTTTTAACCAAAGACTCTGCACACTTTTCAGACTTATCGAGAATATAAACTTCAGAATTTCGATTAAATTTTCGAATGTTAGCCTTTGAAGAAATTTGATTCACTACTATAGAATTGGAGAAAGGTTTTTAGATTTTTATTAATTACCTGAACAGTATGGGTAGATGTAGCATGATTATGCCCATCAGAATAACTGATGAGTTCGATGCCTTTTGTTACAGCACGACTTGACCATCCTTGAAATTTAAAAAATTTACATTTCCAGTATACTATTCCAGACCGATCTCTATCTGTGTAAAAAACGTTACCATCGAGTGGACGTTGGTCTTCACCTTTCGAACTTTTCTGAAATTTTGCTGGAAATTAATGTTTCATGGTTCGAGCGCTACATATATATTTATGAAATGCTAAGATCACTTTCGGGAAACGGTGTGTATACAAGGATGGTAATGTACGAGTGTCGTTCAATAAGTCCTTAGAAAATCCAAGAGATGGTGCTCGTAGTATCGAAAATGAATTTTTCTTAGTGAGCAGCACTACTAACTAGACAGCTGTTAAAGTTTCAGCTGCATCCATCACATAGTTTAATTTCTATTGTCGATTGAAGTAAACAAGTTTCGTTTATTCATAACAATGGAAAAAAGTGAGTTTCGACCGGTGATTAAACATCTATATTTAAAAGGCTTAACACCGACAGAAATCAAAGCTGAGCTGGATGAAGTTCATGGCATATCTGCTCCTGTGCATGCAACTGTTTACAATTGGGTGAATGAGTTTAAACATGGCCGTATATCCACAAAAGATTAACATCGTTCGGGACGCCAAGTGGAAATGACTACCCCTGAAATGATTGACAAAAATCACGATATGATTTTAAGTGATCGACGAATGAAAGTTCACGAAATAATTGAGGCCACAGGCATATCGCAAGGTACAGTCGCTTCAATTTTGAACGAAAAATTGGGTGTGATAAAAATTTCGGCAAGATGCGTGCAGCGTTTGCTTTGCACACTTTTCTAAGGCTATTTTGGCGCTTTTCCGTCGCAATCCTAAGGAGTTTCTGTGCCGATACATAACTTCGGATGAAACATGGACACACTACTACACTCCAGAAACAAAGGAACAGTCAAAACCGTGGATTTTTTAAGGTGAACGAACTCCGAAGAAGGCGAAGACGGTGAAATCGGCCGACAAGGTGATGGCTATGGTCTTTTGGGGTGCACGCGGCATCATCTACATCGATTACTTGGAAAAAGGAAAGACGATAACAGGAGAGTATTATGCGTCATTATTGCGCCGGTAGAGCGAAGAAATCAAGGAAAAACGTCTTTATTTGAAAAAGAAAAAGATCCTCTTTCATAAAGACAATGCATGGGTGCATTCCTGCGGGGTTTCGATGGCAAAAATTATGGAAATAAAGTTCAAATTATTACAACATCCACCGTATTCACCAGATTTGGCCCTTCGTGGCTTTTTTTTATTTCCAAACTTGAAAAAATGGCTCGGTGGACGACGGTTTACGTTGAACGAGGAGGTCATCGCCCAAACAAATGCCTATTTTGAGGAGCTTCCGAAATCCTACTTTTTGGACGGATTAAAAAAATTGGATAAACGCTTGGAAAAATGTATAGAACTAAAAGGAGATTATGTTGAAAATAAATAAAAATTTACCCAAAATTTTCTTATTCTATCTCTTCCTAAAGCCTTATTGAAGTAATATTAACCCTCGTATCTATAGGTCAAATGTCGGTCAGGTGTCGGTTAAATGTCGGTCAAGTGTTGGTCAAGTGTCGGTGAAGTGTCGATCCAGTGTCAGTCAAATGTCAGTCAACTGACAATCAAATGTCGGTCAAGCGTCCATCAAGTGTCGGTCGAATGTCGGCCAAGTGTCGAACAAATGTCGGTCAAGTGTCAGTCAAATGTTGGTCAAGGGTCCATAAAATGTCGGTCAAATGTCGGTCAAGTGACGATCAAGTGTCGGTCAAATGTCGGTCAAGTGTCCAACAAATGTCGGTCAAGTGTTGGTCATGTGTCGGTCAAGTGTCGATCAAGTGTCGGTCAAATGTCGGTCAAGTGTCGATCAAGTGGTGGTCAAATGTCAATCAAGTGTCGGTCAAAGGTCGATCAAGTGTCGGTCAAAGGTCGATCAAGTGTCGGTCAAGTGCCGATTAAGTGTTGGTTGAATGTCGGTCAAGTGTCAATCAAATTTCGGATAAATTGGTTTCTGTGACGCAAATCGCACTACTCTATCGGACATTTTGCGGTTCTATTCTATTTTAAAATATATACGCAGTGTCTCGGAGCTATTCTATGATAGAGTGGATCTCGTTGGCGTGTCTCGGATTTTCGGCCGATTGCTCAGCCAAGAGTAATTGGAGGTGATCGAGGAGTTCATTTGGATCGTCCCAGTATAACACATAATCCATCCTTGTATCTCTTCTAGCAATTTTGTATCGAGGTAGTAATCCACCTTCTGTATCAGAAAATCGTGGTGCGATGATATCAGTAAATTTCTTGCTGTTGTGAGTACGAATGGATTCACCACTTCTATACATTTTCTTCTAAGCATTTGTTATTTCGAGAATCTTGCGATAGTTTTGCTAATTGTTTGTATTCACAACACTTTGATCAGGATGATTTGCAAAGAGCAGGTCAAACAATCCCAAACTTTTCGGATATCGCACATCCTTCACTTTTACGTTATTATCTTCAAAGTATATCAATTACAGAAAACTAGCACCTTCTTTACGCACTCCATAATTTTTATCTAAATTCTCTGTTTGATTCAACATGAGAATATGCTTATTAGTAGATAAATCATCATCTGCATCCGCTGTTCCGAACGAGGTATCGTGAACCACTGTACGATACAAAGTTTCATTGAGCCTTACATCGGACTAACCACTCTTATTTGATATTATACTTCTATCTGATTCGTCACTTTCATCAAGCTTGTCAATCTTTTGAAAGTCGTTTTCAGATAATATACGCTTATATTTTGTAACACTACATTCACTATACACATACACACACACATACACTATTCCGCTGGACGACAGAGAGCAAGCGAGCTCTCCAATGCCCTGAAGCAGCTGAAGAGGACGCACAGCTCCAATCCCATAGATCCTCGCATAGGTGGAAGCTGGCTAGTCTCGGCTGGGGTACACTGAGCATGTCCTGGTGTCTCCTCTCCTTACTCCTGTCCTTTCGAACCAACCTAAGGAAACACACAAGAGATTAGAAATCAAGAATATAAGCAAAATGGTATTAGAATGGTACCCACCTGATTTTATGCCTTGAAAGGCATGAATAGATCGACCTCGGGGGGAGCGGCTGCTTCTCTAGATATGAAGGAGGCCTGCAGCATACATCCTAGAAAACATAAAGATGAGTTAGTCTACAGCAGACATGCACATCAAATTGGAACTCTCTTACCAGGTCTGGAGAGTTTGCAGAGGCAGGGTGGTCCCTCAGGTACAGCAATGTAGCTCAACTCGTAGCCCGCTCCTCCATAACAGCAGCAGCAGCAGCCTCCGAAGCACTCGCCAGACACCTAGAAACAACATAGCATTAGTAAGCGGAGATTACAGTGATAAACAAAACACTAATCTCGACTGATAATAGTGGCAGTGGATAAATGCAGTACGAAGCTAATCTCGACTGATAATAGTGGCAGTGGATAAATGCAGTAGGAAGCTGCAAGTAAATATAACCTCTTCGAGGTCAACCGTATCCACTACTCCTGCTGCAAGTACGCCGTCCTGGGTCTTGCAGCTCTCGTGTTCGTGTCCCTTCGTCGGCACTGTTGCCCAAATACCCCTCCTGCTGCATCCCTCGTCGCACTTCCTCGTCCTGGCCACTCGTCCTTCCTCGTCCTCTCCAACACCGTCTGCAAGCCGTCGACTGCATGCCACATAGCTTTCGCTCCCCTTTCCTCCTTCTCACTTCTCTTTTTTCCTCACCAAAGCATGCGCTGCGCCCTCAATCGGGCTCAGTCCCCACTACCGAAATCCGAGTGCAGCGCCGCGGGAACGAAGCGACAACTCGCGCACTTCGTACTGAGCCACGTTCACAGACGCTTCGGTCTTTTTGTATCAGCTCCGTGCGAATATAAGACCGCTTGTTCCGCTCGCGAATATATATATATATATATATATATATAACCTCGTACCGTGTGTGCCGACCAGCTTGTATCGTCGAAGGAGGCCACACCGGATTTGAATAAAAGAGTAAGTTGCACAGAATATGATTGTGCTCTATTAACAAATGAATTCCAGACACTCAAATCGCGGGCGAAGCCGCGACGGGGGACGCTAGTATAAATATATAATTCAAATAAGAAGTCATATTTAGGCTGGTGCACTGGATGTGTAAGTGTATTATATTGATAATACGTACTTTTCCACAACTTGTAATTTTGTTCAGAAAGTTATTATCAATGAAAAACATTATATTTCTTTATATATTTCCTAAAGAAAATTGAACGACAGCCTTTTTTAGTTTTGTAATATAAGTAGGATCCTTAATAGAGTTGATTTTGTTCCTTTCCCAAAGTTTCAAAAATTTTCTGTGCACTGATTCGCCAGCTTGCTCAGACCATAATCCCAGCCCATCATCATTGTCCAAATATGCAAGGCAGTCTTTTAAGTGCTTCAGAAGTACATGGATTTTTAACGATTCAGAGACTCCAGTGCTCTTAAAAGCTTCCGACAATGCAATCAACTTTTGATCCAAATCAACTCCGGAATTCGTTGTGGAAAAACAAGACTCAACAACCTTGTTCATTTCTGTAAAAGCAAAGATGAAAGGCTCTATTTGACTATTTTTGACTTCCCCAGAAATATCAGGTGCTCGAAGTTTATCTGCTTCCTTCAGTAGTCGTCGGCAAGCATTGCCTTCAAAAACTCTGCCCTGATAATTTTTTTAAATTAAACCCAACTTTGTTGGCCAAAGTTTAGCTTTCTCTTCTCCTAAAAGTAAAACTAGCCCATCCCAAAACAGATGATTGACAAATCCCTGCAGAATATGTAGTTCGGCGATTACACATTTTTGAATCACATAAACATCATCGTTCTTTTCAAAGAGAGGACGGATAAATATGCTATGATATTCGTTAGTCATTTTTTTTATCCTTGCGTAAGGATTCGAATTTTTCATAATCTTTCTTCAAATTTCCATAAGTTTTCAATTTCACAGAGTCATCATCGACCTCTTCAGAACTTGTATCTGTCTCTTTTTGTAAGTTACGTAACTCGTGTAATGTAACGAAACAATAAAGGCAAGGAAAAGTTGATGATGCAGTTTGCTGACCAGTGGCCAGCAGTAAAACTTTAAAATCTGAAACGAATCTGAACGGTATATTGTTAAGTTGAGTTAATGAAACTAAAAGTTCAAGATTTTCATAAGTTTCTTTTATTAGAGGAACTACACACAGCAAAATAAGTCTATTAACACTGGTTAATTTAGCTTTCTTACTAGTACTTGCTTTATTACAATCAGTATCTGCGGCATAATCTTCTGTCAAAATTGACATACAAATTTAAAAAAAACCTTGCTCTCCGTCTGCCATTACTTTTATCTTGGGAATATCAATCTGGTTTCGCTTGTCTATGACTGAGTCGAGTAGCTCTTCAGCATCTGCCTAAATGACAGGCCTATTTTCTTTTTTATCATTTGCAGTGTCGAACTGAAAAATATTATCCTTGTAAATGTCCTCTAACGTTTTAAATTTTTGGGATATATTTTTCTCGTAGGATGTAGGAACGGAGTTTCTCCCTGCGCCACTCCTTAAAAAATTTGTCATTTTTATCATTCGATTGCATGTAGAATCAGTGTTCACTTGATAAGTGTCCAAACTTTCAGCAGTAAAAAAAACTTCCTTACTCGGTTTTGGATTCACAATTACTCTAACTTTGGAGCCAAAAGTATTTAAAGTTATTTTTTCGTTATTTTTATCACTGCTTGACCGTTTCCGCTTTAAAATAGAACTCGCAATTTGATTTTGTTGTCGTTCAGGTAGCTGCTCTACTATTTTCATTACATTTTTACCAGCAACACTATCAGATGTAGAAGCGGTAGCGCATGCATGATATATACCTTTACCTACTTTCTCAAAGCAAGTTTTGCAAATTTCAAATGAACTCCTTAAATCCTTTATACTTTTTTCGGTTTCTCTGATCAGATTCTTTTTTGTGCCATCATACGGAACAATTACACTCATCAGAAGTTCTAGTTTTTTTAGGCAAAATTACATCTTTATAGTTTGGCATACTCTTTAAAGGTCTTTTTTTGAAACATTTTTTCTCGTTCACAAAGTGCAGGACGACAAGAGACGCAAATACTTAATGGAAACTTAGAATTAGATAGATCAAAATCTTCATTTTTGTATTTTTGAATCAGTCCTTTATGAGACTTAGTTATCAAAAAATCTTGTGATCTTTTTCCTTTGAAACTTATTTTTCTACCTCATGCCGCACAAATTTTCATTCTATTCTCCTCATGATTACACTTATGATCCATTTTAGAATGAATGGATTCATAATTCTTTACTGGAAGAGAAGATGCCATATTTATCCGTTAGCCTGCCAATCAAACGTGATCTCTAACACGGAAAATATCAAAAATATCCAAAACGCAACCAAGAAGCATCCAAAATTTGATCGTCTTATATGACAAAATCATCTCTATTATCATAGAAGAACGCACGCAGCCACCTAGCGGTGAGAATCGAAGTTATAAATTTTTATATGTGGAAATTTAGTGTACAAAAATTTATAATTTATGTAATATAAATTTATAACACGATAAAGTTTGGATTTAGCTATATATATGTGTGTGTGTGTATATATATGTATATGTATATATATATATATATATATATATATATATATATACATATATACACACAAAACTAATCTTCACCTCCTTGAAAATTATCTGATGGAATATTCAGCTATCCCCGAACTTTTGGGACACCCTGCATGCATATATGTACACGTGTATATATATATATTTATATATATATATATATATATATATATATATATATATATATACATATATACACACAAAACTAATCTTCACCTCCTTGAAAATTATCTGATGGAATATTCAGCTATCCCCGAACTTTTGGGACACCCTGCATGCATATATGTACACGTGTATATATATATATATATATATATATATATATACTAGGGGGGTACCCCCCTGCTCGCTCCGCTCGCCAACCCCCAAAGCATCATGAAATTTTTTGTTTTTATGAAGGTTTTCTATTTTTCCACACCACCCGGGAGGTTAATAGATCGGCTCCTGTTTTCGAGATATCGTCAATTTACGTATTTTAGCTAAATTATTGATAGAAGCGAATGAGTTCTAGCTTAAGAATGCATGGAACTACCTTATATAATCAACAAGGATATACAAAATATGTACATATCATGTATATTATATATATTTATGATATGTTGTATATATATATATATATATATATATATATATATATATATATATATATATATACGTGTACATATATGCATGCAGGGTGTCCCAAAAGTTCGGGGATAGCTGAATATTCCATCAGATAATTTTCAAGGAGGTGAAGATTAGTTTTGTGTGTATATATGTATATATATATATATATACATATATACACACAAAACTAATCTTCACCTCCTTGAAAATTATCTGATGGAATATTCAGCTATCCCCGAACTTTTGGGACACCCTGCATGCATATATGTACACGTATATATATATATATATATATATATATATATATATATATATATATATACAACATATCATAAATATATATAATATACATGATATGTACATATTTTGTATATCCTTGTTGATTATATAAGGTAGTTCCATGCATTCTTAAGCTAGAACTCATTCGCTTCTATCAATAATTTAGCTAAAATACGTAAATTGACGATATCTCGAAAACAGGAGCCGATCTATTAACCTCCCGGGTGGTGTGGAAAAATAGAAAACCTTCATAAAAACAAAAAATTTCATGATGCTTTGGGGGTTGGCGAGCGGAGCGAGCAGGGGGGTACCCCCCTAGTATATATATATATATATAAATATATATATATACACGTGTACATATATGCATGCAGGGTGTCCCAAAAGTTCGGGGATAGCTGAATATTCCATCAGATAATTTTCAAGGAGGTGAAGATTAGTTTTGTGTGTATATATGTATATATATATATATATATATATATATATATATATATATATATAAATATATATATATATATATATATATATATATATATATATATATATATATACATATACATATATATACACACACACACATATATATAGCTAAATCCAAACTTTATCGTGTTATAAATTTATATTACATAAATTATAAATTTTTGTACACTAAATTTCCATATAAAAATTTATAACTTCGATTCTCACCGCTAGGTGGCTGCGTGCGTTCTTCTATGATAATAGAGATGATTTTGTCATATAAGACGATCAAATTTTGGATGCTTCTTGGTTGCGTTTTGGATATTTTTGATATTTTCCGTGTTAGAGATCACGTTTGATTGGCAGGCTAACGGATAAATATGGCATCTTCTCTTCCAGTAAAGAATTATGAATCCATTCATTCTAAAATGGATCATAAGTGTAATCATGAGGAGAATAGAATGAAAATTTGTGCGGCATGAGGTAGAAAAATAAGTTTCAAAGGAAAAAGATCACAAGATTTTTTGATAACTAAGTCTCATAAAGGACTGATTCAAAAATACAAAAATGAAGATTTTGATCTATCTAATTCTAAGTTTCCATTAAGTATTTGCGTCTCTTGTCGTCCTGCACTTTGTGAACGAGAAAAAATGTTTCAAAAAAAGACCTTTAAAGAGTATGCCAAACTATAAAGATGTAATTTTGCCTAAAAAAACTAGAACTTCTGATGAGTGTAATTGTTCCGTATGATGGCACAAAAAAGAATCTGATCAGAGAAACCGAAAAAAGTATAAAGGATTTAAGGAGTTCATTTGAAATTTGCAAAACTTGCTTTGAGAAAGTAGGTAAAGGTATATATCATGCATGCGCTACCGCTTCTACATCTGATAGTGTTGCTGGTAAAAATGTAATGAAAATAGTAGAGCAGCTACCTGAACGACAACAAAATCAAATTGCGAGTTCTATTTTAAAGCGGAAACGGTCAAGCAGTGATAAAAATAACGAAAAAATAACTTTAAATACTTTTGGCTCCAAAGTTAGAGTAATTGTGAATCCAAAACCGAGTAAGGAAGTTTTTTTTACTGCTGAAAGTTTGGACACTTATCAAGTGAACACTGATTCTACATGCAATCGAATGATAAAAATGACAAATTTTTTAAGGAGTGGCGCAGGGAGAAACTCCGTTCCTACATCCTACGAGAAAAATATATCCCAAAAATTTAAAACGTTAGAGGACATTTACAAGGATAATATTTTTCAGTTCGACACTGCAAATGATAAAAAAGAAAATAGGCCTGTCATTTAGGCAGATGCTGAAGAGCTACTCGACTCAGTCATAGACAAGCGAAACCAGATTGATATTCCCAAGATAAAAGTAATGGCAGACGGAGAGCAAGGTTTTTTTTAAATTTGTATGTCAATTTTGACAGAAGATTATGCCGCAGATACTGATTGTAATAAAGCAAGTACTAGTAAGAAAGCTAAATTAACCAGTGTTAATAGACTTATTTTGCTGTGTGTAGTTCCTCTAATAAAAGAAACTTATGAAAATCTTGAACTTTTAGTTTCATTAACTCAACTTAACAATATACCGTTCAGATTCGTTTCAGATTTTAAAGTTTTACTGCTGGCCACTGGTCAGCAAACTGCATCATCAACTTTTCCTTGCCTTTATTGTTTCGTTACATTACACGAGTTACGTAACTTACAAAAAGAGACAGATACAAGTTCTGAAGAGGTCGATGATGACTCTGTGAAATTGAAAACTTATGGAAATTTGAAGAAAGATTATGAAAAATTCGAATCCTTACGCAAGGATAAAAAAAATGACTAACGAATATCATAGCATATTTATCCGTCCTCTCTTTGAAAAGAACGATGATGTTTATGTGATTCAAAAATGTGTAATCGCCGAACTACATATTCTGCAGGGATTTGTCAATCATCTGTTTTGGGATGGGCTAGTTTTACTTTTAGGAGAAGAGAAAGCTAAACTTTGGCCAACAAAGTTGGGTTTAATTTAAAAAAATTATCAGGGCAGAGTTTTTGAAGGCAATGCTTGCCGACGACTACTGAAGGAAGCAGATAAACTTCGAGCACCTGATATTTCTGGGGAAGTCAAAAATAGTCAAATAGAGCCTTTCATCTTTGCTTTTACAGAAATGAACAAGGTTGTTGAGTCTTGTTTTTCCACAACGAATTCCGGAGTTGATTTGGATCAAAAGTTGATTGCATTGTCGGAAGCTTTTAAGAGCACTGGAGTCTCTGAATCGTTAAAAATCCATGTACTTCTGAAGCACTTAAAAGACTGCCTTGCATATTTGGACAATGATGATGGGCTGGGATTATGGTCTGAGCAAGCTGGCGAATCAGTGCACAGAAAATTTTTGAAACTTTGGGAAAGGAACAAAATCAACTCTATTAAGGATCCTACTTATATTACAAAACTAAAAAAGGCTGTCGTTCAATTTTCTTTAGGAAATATATAAAGAAATATAATGTTTTTCATTGATAATAACTTTCTGAACAAAATTACAAGTTGTGGAAAAGTACGTATTATCAATATAATACACTTACACATCCAGTGCACCAGCCTAAATATGACTTCTTATTTGAATTATATATTTATACTAGCGTCCCCCGTCGCGGCTTCGCCCGCGATTTGAGTGTCTGGAATTCATTTGTTAATAGAATTCATTCAATCATATAATTATGATTTTCTGTTTCATTTGTAATAATAAATCAATAAAAAATGTCTTAGTCTAAAGCTTCTCTGTAAACTACGTTAGCGACGTTGCCTTTTGGAGCTAATATTACCAGATTACTGGCGGAGCCTACCCTAGAACATCCCACATAAAACTGACCGCGAGAGAAACAGTTTTCTATCAAGTCGATGCCAGCCATTTTCAATAACTGCCCTTGAGATTTGTTGATGGTCATGGCAAAGCACAACTTGATTGGAAACTGTATTCTCTTAAACTCAAACGGATAGTCTGATGGGATTAGAGGTATTCGCGGAATAAGAACTGATTCCCCGCGAGCACTTTTAGTGATTATTGTAGCTTCTATAACATTTTTACGACGAGTTTTTATTTGTAGTCTAGTTCCATTACACAATTTAGGAGGACAAAGATTTCTCAGCAACATTATAGGCGCTCCAACTTTGAGGTTCAATCTATAAGGTGGAAACCCGGGTGGAATCAAACTATTTAAAAATTCAACAGGGTAGTGGACAGCATCATCTATTTCAATAATAGAATCAAATGATTTATATTCAGCAATCTGTTCTTCAAAAGCATTCAAGAGTAGCTCATTAATGGTAGCTGCTTTATCACTTTTGGCGTTAAAATAGCTCGCTCGCACAACCAATCTATGGGTTTATCTTTTATATTATTCACATCAGGATATATCTTGGAAATAAGTTCTAATAATGTGGTGACTACCGTACATAAATTTGATGGAATAACAATCTCATCTTCTACGGACGGGAAAGTTCCGTTGCCTATTTGGAGTAGTGTTTCTGCGAAGATTCCGGCAGATTCATCATTATTTAAATAAACTCTCATATTTGTGTGCAGAGAAAGTTTTTGAATATGAGGCCATAAATATGACTTCTTTATGCAAGAATTCACTTCATCCGCACGTGTACCTCTAGATACAACAGGCAATGTTTGCCGGAAATTTCCAGCTAATAGAATAGTGACTCCCCCCATCAATCTATCATTTCCCCTTATATCTTGCAATGTTCTATTGAGAGCCTCAAATCCACCTTTATGGGCCATTGTGCATTCATTCCAAACTATTAACTTACACTCTTTCAAAACTTGTGCCATATTAGACTGTTTTGAAATGTTACAAATTGGTGTCTGGAGTTTATTTAAGTTCAAAGGTAATTTAAAAGTAGAATGAGCCGTTTTACCTCCTTGCAGCAATGTAGCTGCAATTCCTGAAGAAGCAACAGCTAAGGCTATACGGTTGTGTTTTCTTATTTTCGAAAGTAAAAGATTAATGAGGAATGTTTTACCGGTTCCTCCAGAAGCATCAAGGAAAAACATTTGACCGCTACTTTTCTCGACGCTTTCTAAAATTATTCTGAAAACGTGAGACTGTTCATCGTTCAGTAAAATTTCGCTATCAGTTATAATTTATTCCAGAGCATTCGTATCGTAACTGATTTCTCGAATATAGTCTCTGTTTTGTAGAGATAACTCATCTCTAGATGGCTGAGGCAGACCATATTGCTGCAGACATTGACCACCCATTGACAACAAACTATCTTCCAGACAAACTAAGCATTTATTATAAATTTTACTCAACATTGAGTTGATGATCCCATCTTGTAAGTGAGCTTCCATTTCACGCCGAATATCTTCTGAAAGATGATCTTTGTACTTTTCCCAAAGACTTGAAGCATCAGATAAATGACAAAATAATAACATAACCGCAAACAAATTTCGCAATCTGAGTGGAGAGTCACAAAGTACTGCTTCTTCCAAAGTTGCATCCCAGTGCTTTTCGTCTTCTAATAAACCTAAGGCTTTACACGCTGCCTGAAATGTAGGTTGTACAATGCCATCAACAGTTTTCAATTCCAAAAAAGATTTTGGACCTCGAACTTCGTGAAGCAAAAGGCGTAGATAATAACACTCAGAGTTATTAGGGTGGATGGTATATACTCTACCTAGAGCCGTTACTTTCTTTACTTCAGGCCAGCCACTGGCATCATCCCCACGTTTTCTTCTTTCAAATTTATTTTTCTTCCATGTGTAATAAGATGGAACTTCAACGTAAAGAAGCGTTCTTGCAAAACTATCTACCTGGCATAATTCAAAAAATGCAAGAAGTGTAGTTTCAGGAGGATGATTTATGATATTCCTCAAGCGATTAGAATCTTTTTGATCGAAGTAGACGCGTTGACCATTTTCTAAATGAACAGAGAGGTGAAAGACTGTTGGAAATCTTTCATGAATAGGGAAACTTAAGATTCTGCATACTGCCTCGGAACTACTGATATATCGACCACTTTCATAAATTTTAACTTCGTCTTTTTTATCTTCTATAGCGAATACAGCCTGATCACTGCCTTTGGTAATATATTTACAAACATACTTTATCGATTTAACAGAGTTGCAGTATTCCACATTGATATGAGCTTCAAAAATCCGCGAAAGAACAGGATTGTATGGTACGACCCAGCGGTTATCAATGGTGATGCCATTGATTTCAACAATAAAACCACCATCTTCCGGTTTCCTACGTCGATATTTTGGGTATCCATCATCTCCTGTTTGGAGATAAAATATGTATGTGAGGTAAACCTCGCTTATGCCATTCAACAGAATACATGTAACATTTCATTTCTCCAAATAATTCGCCCTTCGTTAATAATGCTATAAGCGATTTCACTTTCAAGTGGAAGACCCTAGCTATGATATCATGCCGGTCGTAAGACTTTTGGCCATGTAGTAATGCTTCTGTAATGTCGCTCCATCGGGGATTACACGTAAATGTTATAAATAAGTCCGGGCGACCAAAATTGCGGACGTACGTCATAGTATCCTGGGCCTTTTCATCCATATACCGTGGTGATCCAGTAAAAGACGATGGAAGCACTACCATCTGACCTAGTACGGCGACATCGGTATCTTGTCTTCCAATAGCATCTTTTAGGTGCATATAATTGTCTACTCTAAGTTGCGCCTGGTTGTTCCGAATAAAGTTTAATCGTTCTGTTTCAATTTTCGCGTACATATCTACTAAGAATTGATTAAAGAGTGATCGACAGTACAGTAAATGGTTGATCTCTGTTTCTCGGATCATGATGCGGTATGAATAGAAATTCATTGCAGATACTGATTTTTTAAGAGGAAAATTTGTTTTTGGATCGATCTGATAAACATCTACAGAGTAACTAAGTAAATTTTTTTCTCTGCGAAAATTTTTTTCTCTGCGAAAATTTTTTTCTCTGCGAAAATTTTTTTCTCTGCGAAAATTTTTTTCTCTGCGAAAATTTTTTTCTCTGCGAAAATTTTTTTCTCTGCGAAAATTTTTTTCTATGCGAAAATTTTTTTCTCTGCGAAAATTTTTTTCTCTGCGAAAATTTTTTTCTCTGCGAAAATTGGGGGTGAAATTCCGAAAAACACAAAAATTGCTTTTTTTCTGATGTTATTCCAGACTTTTTGCCGCGAGAACCGTCTCGAAATCTCCTTTTCCCGCAGAAATATAATAAAAAATCGAAAAAACACATTTTAACCCTTTCCATCCCCTGGGGGTGGAATTTCAAAAAACCGTTTCTTAGTGATCACGTACTATATGGGTAGAAGTTACTCACAAATTTTCAAGTTAATCGGATGAGTGGTTTTGGCTGGGCATTGATGAATCAGTCAGTCAGTCAGTCAGGACAAGTATTTTTATATTTGTATATATAGAAAGAATAGAAGAATAGAAGATAGAGATATGTATATTATATATATATATATATATATATACATCATTCCATTTATTTGATAACCAGGTCTACATGTATATACACAATATATCATACTTATATATAATATACATGATATCTACATATTTTGTATATCTTCGTTGATTATATAATGAAGTTCCATGCATTCTTAAGGTACAACTCATTCGCTTACATCAATAATTTAGCTAAAATACGTAAATTCACGATATCTCGAAAACAGGAGCCGATCGGATTTCGATTCGAACGGATTTGAGATGTACGCAACCCGATTTTATCGTCATTTTGGACAAAACTTATCGCTCCTTCCTGCCCACCGTGACCTAATCTACTTTCGTACACTTTGTATAAAATTTTGTATAAAACTTTTTTTTAATATTGAGATCAAAATCTTGGAAATTGAAACTTGTATAGTATATTATTTGTAGTAAGTATTCGTATTAAAATTCGAAATAAATATTTAGTATAAATATTTTCTATTTACCTCGTATAGTCGAATAAATATTTTGTGTAAAAGTTTAATTTAATACTTGGACCTGGTTAAAGGAATTGTAAAATTTTTGGCTTTCATGGCAATTAATTGTAAATTTAAATTAAAACTTTGATCATTTTGAAATTTTGTTCTTTTTTGTTATTACCTATAATTTTTTTTTATTATTTTGTAATTAGTTGGCAACTCTTGATTACATTTGCAATATTCTTTAATTTTGCAATACATTTTTTTTGTAAACAACGCTAGCTTATAATAATCCACCTTCGCTAAAATAAGTGTACTATATTATTTTGAATTAGTAATATTCCACCTATTGAACACACATCCCTCAGCCCATATAGAACTTAAACAATACCACGACCCTATCAATACCTACCTGATTACAAATTGCCAGTAGTTGAGTTTTACCTTGTGTATCCCTACCGCATGCACGCAGAAATACTTGTATGGAATTTCCGTTTTGTGACCTTGCTTTTGCTTGTTAATTATATTATTTTTTGTTGTTGTTTGATCGCATCTTAAATCCCACTTAACAAAATTTCCCAGTCTTCTTAAATAATAGTAATGTGAGAAGTTGTACGAACAAAAAGATTATCATCGTGTTTGTTGTTAAATATCTTAAATTAATAAAGTTCATCTGGATCTATTTTTGTCTATTTAAAGAAAAACTTCTAGTAATATTTATTGTTTTTTATTTATATCGAAATAATAAGAAAGTAAAATTTTATTTTTCCCTCGTAAAAGAAATTTTCTTTTAGGAAAACAACTCGAATTTTCGTTCTTAGTATTAGTTTTTTTTTTTTTTTGAACCCCTCCACCCAATATCATACTTGATCGGAACCCACCATCTACCTTTTTACCCAATATATTCCTGCTTGCATACCTCACACCCGCTTACGCTTAGAGAATCGCAATACTTCGCTTTTACTTTTGTTTGCTTTACACACTGCTTATTAAAAATTTATTTTTCCTATTGTTGCTTGCCTTCGCTTGATTTAAAAAAAAATTCTTTTCTCATTCTATTTGCTTGAGTTTTTGTTGTTTTTTTTCTGCTTTGTTCCTCTATTCGTTTTTTTTGTTTTTTTTTACCTTTTATAAACAGCATTAAGCTGTGAAATTAGAAAAAACCAACATCTGAGAAATTTGGTAGGATAGCAAACAAAAGTGAGCTAACTCGTAACTTCACGAAACGTACACCCCCCCCCCCCCCCACCCCCCAATACAGCTTAATTACCAGAGATGAACCCGTCAAAGATTAAACAAATCAATTTAGAGAGGACTCGTATAACAGAACTGTTTAATACTTACTCGGATGAATTGATTGCAAATAGTCTACGACGATCAAGGCTCAATACAGAGGGCACACGAGCACAACGGCTTAACCGATTAGTACGATTTGACCTTCGAAGGCTATTCGGTAACCAAGGGGCTACGTGGGACTAAAAAATAGATAATGACACTGAACGAGGGAAAGAATCCCCGTCGTTGGGTACGAAATATATACGCGAAGAAGCTAAGAAAATCTCAGATAGGACGAAAGATAATAGTAGGGGTACCTTCATTGAAACAGCCTTGAATGAGGGCCACGAGGGGTTACCATTAAATAAAGGGTCAAACCTCGTTCATAGTACCCCGAATACTGGGACGGGACATATCCCGCCGGGACCTCAACTACCAGAAACATCTGTAGAACCTATAGGGCGTCAAGGAGCCCATCAACAAACTACTCTCAGCTTCCAAGAATTGTCCATTATTGTCGAATCAGGTGAACCGAAAAACAGTACAGATGATGATGGCACTACACCGACTACACCATCAAATCCGGTAAGAGCAACGGGGGGCGCGGCTATACAAGAACAACAACTAGGGGGCAGAGATTCATTAAGGGAAAACCCAAATCATCCGATAGTCGGTAACAATGTAGATCCGGCCTCGACAATCCACAACCTGCAGGATTTGCAGGCAAATCTAAATCATCCGATAGGCAGTAACAATGTGTATCCGGCTTCGACAAACTACAACTTACAATATTCGCAGGCGAACCTAAATCTCGGGGGGACTCAATTTCCACTTTTACAGGCAGCTGGCATGCAAGAGCATGCCAGAGGAGTAATGGGAAACATTTCGTCGAAATCCCAGCCCATAGCTGCACCATTAAGCAACTCTACGCTATATACTCATAATCTACCAATGAACCTAACATAAGATACATATCCTACTGTACAAACCTCCCAACTTTCACAAATAGTGAACTACCCTACCGTACAAACCCCTCAATATCCACAAATACCGATCAACCCTATCGTCCACCCCTCACAACCTACACAAATACCATCATACCCTACCATCCAAGAGCCCGAACCCCCACAAATATCACCATACCCTACCATCCAAACCTCCCAACCCTCACAAATACCTATCTACCACACCGCCCAAACCTCCCAACCCCCACAAATACCATCATACCCTACCATCCAAGAGCCCGAACCTCCACAGATGCCGACCTACCCGACCATCCAGATTCCGCAACAGTCACAAATACCGAACTACCACACCGCCCAAACCTCCCAACCCCCACAAATACCATCATACCCTACCATCCAAGAGCCCGAACCTCCACAGATGCCGACCTACCCGACCATCCAGATTCCGCAACAGTCACAAATACCGAACTACCACACCGCCCAAACCTCCCAACCCCCACAAATACCATCATACCCTACCATCCAAGAGCCCGAACCTCCACAGATGCCGACCTACCCGACCATCCAGATTCCGCAACAGTCACAAATACCGAACTACGCTACCGTCCAAACCTCCCAACCTACACAGATACCGAACAATCCTACCGTCCAAACCCCCCCCCCCCCCCCAACCTTCACAAGTAAGATTTTGTCTTCTGACGAATAAAAAGTATATCTATCTATCTATCTAAGTACCGACCTACCCTACCGCCCTACCCCTCCCACTTTCAAAAACACCAATATACCCCACTTTTCACATGCACTAACCCGCACAAACAAATACTATCCCTACCGTACAAACATCCCAACCCACACCAATGTACCCACCCCATACCAATCAAACATCTCATCTGCTACACCAACAGACTCAGACTGCCGCCTAAATTTACCAACATTCGTATACACCCACGAACCAGTCAGCACAAAACTCGCAATCACAAACATCAATGTATCATATCCCGCAATCTACACAACCATTAGAATCAGAACCACGCCCTACCGACCAATTTAACCACCAATAACAAGCAGTGAACAATATATCCACCCATCAAACCATACCACCTAATTACTCGCAAATTCCATCGGATTCGAACTCGCAAAATTTAAATTTATTAAGTACTGCACCCATCCCACAAACATGAAACCCCTCACTTCCTCGCCAAGGTGTCCACAATAACGGCTCGGACAGGTTCCAAACATTGCCAAGCAGTACAATATACCCCGATAATTCGTCGTACACAGCGAATGCAGTAACTTCTACAAATAACCCACATTTACCACCTAACCTCGTAGGTTATCCATTAACGAACCCTAACAGTCAAGTCCCAATACCTAGGAATCCATATTGATATTACCCCTTCGTACAGTTTCCCATTGGGCACGGTATTCCCCAAGGAGGATACTCTTACAATACATCGAATACCTTGCCTTACGGTCAAATGCTTCTTGATAATCCTGAGCGAGTACATCCTCAGAACTCGAATAATAATTCCTCGTTCCAGCGTGAAACTAGAGTAGCCAGTCTCATACAAAAGTATAATGTAAGCTTTAATGGAGAACCAAAAGCAGATCTAGGGGAATTCCTCTCCCGAATAAAGGATTGCCGGAGAAGCTGTAACATGTCCGATCGGGACATCTTGAAAATGATTCCCATTATTTTAAAAGACCAAGCTTTGTATTGGGCACGCCCGTTGCTACAAAACTGGCGAACATTGAAGGAATTCAAAAATGCCATAAAACAATAATATGGCAGACCGGATTTCCAATTACAATTAGAAGATGATATTAGGTCAAGATCGCAAGGACCCGAAGAATCAATTGCTACGTTCATCACAAATATCCGAGCATTGATGAATCAATGCATCCCCCCAATGACCCTTATAGCTCAATTCGATAGAACTTATCGCAACCTACATGAGGATTATTTCACCAAGATAAATACATATCAATTCAATACGTTTGAAAAATTACAGGCCTCGGGACAACAAGAAAAGATGCGAAGGGATCGGAAGAAGAAATATAGACTCCCACTACTACCTGAACATTCGTTGTGCCCTCAATTAGCTTATCGACCACCCCCAAAAAAAACCGCATTGCCGCTATCAAAACGGTACAATAATGCAGTGACTCAACAGACGATGAAGACACTAACGAAATTGCAGCTGTCGACAATATCGTAAAAACAAAAACATGCCAATTGGTCGAATTCGCACGGAAACAAGATGTCGAACACACATCAGGCATATCAAAACAAAAAAAAACTGGAATAATGGCAATAATAACAAAACCCCCCTACCGCCTCTCCGAAAACCCCAAAACACGAAACCTACCGTCAATAACAAACCCACCCCACCCCAAAAATTAAGTAAGGAAAATCCAACAACTGGAAAAGTATACCCATGATGGGTTTGCAAAGATACAGGCCATTGGGCAGCAGATGGTCCCAAAAAGACAGGGAACTTCTGCTATAAATGTGGTATTCGTGACGTAACGATACGTACGTGCCCAAGATGTTTGACCAAATGCAGGAAACGATCAAAGAGGGAAACATTAAGGGCCAGGTTAACCTGTAAACTCGGGCAGGCCCAAATACCCACGCCAAAAACAACATAGAAAGCTTCAGGCCTAGTCAACTCAGGTTCTGGAGAGAACATACCGATGCCTATTGGTCCAGTCGGAAGCTATGATAATCGTCTGTACCTCAATATCGATATATCAGGAAAAGTCTTCCCTGCACTCGTGGATAGTGGAGCAGTTGCCTCCTTAATAGGGATAGAAGCGGTGAGACAGATAGGGACTGAAATAATACCCCAGACCGGATACATGATGATGCCAAACGGCGAATTAGAAAAAATCGAAGGTATTACAAAAATTACATTCCTCCTCGAAGGTAAAGAAACACCCGCGGACATCAAAGTATCAAAAACAATGACCTATGACATCATACTGGGCATGGACCTATTGTCACTGCTGAAGATGACGATAGACCACGAACATCGAACTTGGCACACCGACCAAGGAGTAGTGAGAAAATTTCATCCGAAAAATCAGGATCCGGGATCAATCATGGCAACGGCAGCAATCGGAGGGACCTCCGACTTATCGGGAGAACAACAACAAAGTCTAGATAAACTTATATTCGATCTCACCACCCGCTGGAGTAGCTAAGATAAAACCTCATGAAATAATTGTAGAAGATTGTAGTCCGATAAAACAACGTATTCGTAGAATCTCTCCAAAACTTTTAGCCGCTGCCCACGCTGAGGTTGATCGTCTTCTAGCGGAGGGAATTATCGAACCCTCAGAAAGCGCTTGGAGTAGTTGTCCCGTAATTGTACCGAAATCGGATGGTAAAATAAGGTTTTGTATCGACTACCGAGCACTAAATGGCGTTATAAGGAAAAACGCTTACCCCTTACCCCATATGGACATGTTACTAGACAATCTAAGAAACACCAAATTCCTCTCGAAAATAGACTTATGTCACGCGTATCAC
The DNA here is from genome assembly GCA_949152435.1 of Gastracanthus pulcherrimus. Taxonomy (NCBI): domain Eukaryota; kingdom Metazoa; phylum Arthropoda; class Insecta; order Hymenoptera; family Pteromalidae; genus Gastracanthus; species Gastracanthus pulcherrimus. Next base: position 53,572,929 of record OX424575.1, on the reverse strand, counting down.
AAGATCCCTCTTGCAACAAATAGTAAAGAATACACAGCATTTGGATTACCTAGCAAAGGGCTATTCCAGTTCACAAGACTTCCGTATGCCGTCTCGAACGCCCCCGCAAGTTTTCAAACCGCCATGGACGCCCTCTTTGGTCCAGAATGGCAACCCCATGTTTTCGTATACATGGATAATATAATCATAGCCACAAACACGTTCGAAGAGCATCTATATTGGCTAGTAAAAGTGTTGAAAAAACTGCGAGATGTCAATTTAGAAATCAACCGAGAAAAGTCAGAGTTCTGCTGCTCGGAAGTTAAATACCTGGGTTACGTCGTCAACAGGGAAGGACTCCAAACAGACCTAGACAAGATGGCCCCTATTCTAAACTATGCCCCACCTCGAAATCTAAAGCAACTTCGCCAATTCCTCGGTATGGTAGCATTGTATGCTCGCTTTATTCAAAACCTTGCTGAAATAAAAATCGCCCTTACCGAAGAACTGTTGAAGAAAAATGTCCCTTGGACGCGGGGAGAAGATCAACAACAAGCCTTCGAAAAACTGTTGATACTTCTGACCAAAGCCCCAGTCTTAGCCCGACCAGACCCCACCCTACCGTTCTGCCTACAAACAGATAGCAGCAGCAACGCTTTAGGAGCAGTGCCCACCCAAATAATGCACGGAGAAGAGCACCCCATCGCCTACGCCAGTAGGATCTTAGCAAAAGTGGAACGTAACTACACAGTAACAGAACAAGAATGTCTGGCTGTAATATGGGCAGTAGACAAATTTCGAGGATATCTCCTAGGCGAAAAATTTACTGTCATTACCGACCACAGTAGCCTCACTTGGCTGCAGAATTTAAAAGACCCAGCTGGTAAGTTAGCCAGATGGGCTACAGCTCTTCAAGGTTACAATATGGAAATCATACATTGTAAGGGAGCACTCCATAAAGTACCTGATGCGCTATCTCGTTCGTTTCATGAGGTTTGCTGCTTAGCAGCAACGGGATTGCTAGACGCGGATAACTGGTATACCAATCACATAAAAATGGTAAATAATAATCCAGAAAAATATCCAGATTGGAAAATTGTAAACAATTGCTTATACAAGCATCGTCTCAACCCCCTTATCGACCCAATCGTAATCGACTTAGACAGTTGGAAACTCGTAGTTCTCGAACTCGATAAAGAAAGAGAGCTATGTTCAAATGTCATAACACCCCCCAATCAGGTCATTTGGGAGTCGATAAAACTTATCATCGACTGATCCAATCGTATTTCTGGCCGATAATGAAAAGGGATGTTATTCGTTATATAAAAGAGTGCCCTGACTGCCAGATGTATAAAGTCCCACAACAGGCACCAATAGGATTTATGACCCAAAGAAAAATAGAAGAACCTTGGGAAATTGTAGCAGCTGATGTCATGGGTCCATTGCCAACTCGTAATGGGTAATTTCGTTATGTCGTAGTATATCAAGACCTATTCACGAAAAACGTCGAAATCAGACCTCTTAGGAAAGCTTACGCTAAGTGCATAGTAAACGCTTTCGAGGAACTGATAGTATTTCATTGGGGATGTCCTAAATACCTTGTAACCGATAATGAAACGGAATTCTCGAACAAACTTATGACGTCAAAGTTGGATGAACTGGGTATTCTCCAAACGACGATAGCCCCATACCACGCTCAAACAAATCCCATCGAGCGTAGTAATCGTACAATTAAACAGATGATCTCTATCTTCGTAAAACAAGATCATCGTAACTGGGACATCCATTTAAATTAATTCGCATTCGCCGTCAATATTTCAGTCCATGCGTCAACGTTGTTGACTCCAGCATTTCTGAACTTTCGTAGGAACCCACGGCAACCTAAAACCCTTAAACAATTCCTCGAAAATCCTGAAACTCCTAGTCCTCCAAATTCTGTAGCATGGGCAGAGAGAGTAAAACGTCTTGCAGCAATACACGACTTAGTTCGCAAAAACTTGGATAAGGCAAGTGAAAGTCAAGCTCGGTATTATAATAAAAATCATAGAAACATCACTTTTAACATGGGAGACCTATTACTCCGTCGAAACCACATGTTATCCTCGGCAGCAGACAACTTTGCGGCGAAACTAGCCCCAAAGTTCGTGGGTCCGTTAAAAGTAGAAAAAGTCTTGTCGCCTGTCGTGTATCAGTTGCAGGACGTAAATAGTCCAAAAAAAATTGAAAGTGCATATTTCAGACCTGAAACTTTACTCTGTCCCCTCTAAAAAACCTATTCCTTCAACAGATAACAACACCAGTGGCTATACTGCAAGGAATGGGAAAGGGTCGAGGATACAAGCTACCACACCAGGTCATCAGCCGCTCGGGGACAATACCAGAGGAGAGAGTAGGCATCCGCGCTACAATCTCCACCGCCGACCGTCGAGCCATGAGTCCGGGAATCGGAAGAAGAGCCAGCCACCGGCGGCGCCTCCTCCCTGGCGGGGTCGTGGCCGGCCTCGAAAACTACAGCTCGTAGGTCTCACCTCGACCGCTGGGTCGCGGTTTCGTTCCTGGTGGGGGGGGGGGGGGCATCCCAGCCCACGGTTTCGACTAGTACCCTGGTACGGACGGAGGACGAGTCACAACTCCTGTACAACCCCTTCTCGGGGATGTATCGACCCAGGAAACCGATCGATCCCATCGATCGTTCGAAGGGGGCGATATGGAAAGGGTCGTATAAGGACCGGGAACGTCAGGCTGCATGCCCCTTCGATCCGTGCAATACCTTGACGGAGTTCAAGGCCCCGTACATGGCGACTACCCCAGGAATTCGCGCCGCACGACGGGAGGAACGGAACACTCAAGAACTAGTCCAGGTCGAACACTCACCGAACCACCCCCCCCCCCCCCCCCCCGTGTGATCCCCATCCAACCACCCCTCCGATCGTAGACCGGCAAAACCAAAAAGGTCTAAAATTCACCCCATCATTAATGTGGTAAACGACCCGAACGGGGGACAGGAACGCATTACAACGGGGGACTCAATTACCTTCACTAAGACGGCTACTATCCAGTCGAAGTCGGAAAGGGAAGTGATAATTGAGAGAGGGTGGAGCCACAGAGAACGAGTCGGGGTAGAGTCGGTTTACCCTATATATGCGATGGGCTCGATTGATTTCGTGAAGGAAGAGCGACCCAGCCTGATACCACTCGCACCGACCTCGTGCGTCGGGGGGAAGACCATTCTCAGCTTGATGGACTTAAAGATCCAGCCTCCAGCTCCGTGCCAATCGGATGATACTGCCTTCGTCTCTTCGTAAGGGTCCTGCTGAAACTGCAAGAAAGAACGTCATCCATACACGAATTGTAAAAGCCGGAAGGACTATAAGTTCTGCTTCCGATGTGGCCAACCAAATAACGACATACACACTTGCCCACGGTGCACAGGACCACCACCGTCGGACTATTGGAGGTCATCGGACCAACCACGCACGCCGCCGGCTACTCCTCCCCCTCAGGCCGTATCGGGATCGATGACAGCCCCAACCTCGACCTTACCCTCTGCACCGGCTCCCGTACCAACTCCAGCGACCATAGCATCGGGTATTTACGGCTCTACTAATCAGCCAGTGCTCGTAGTAATGCCGTGTGCTACGGTCTACTTTTCGCAACCCCAATAAAAAAAATAAACACCCCTTCCCTACTCCCCACCTACCGATACCAAATCTCCTATTATGGACACACCATTCCCCTATCGCCAATGCCGTACCCCCCTCCACCTCCCGACAATACCGTAAATTTCCTATCGACATCCATCCCGTCCCTGCTATCGTCAATACCGAATACACTCCTAATGCAAATTCCAGTCCATTCCTACCGAATGCGTAAGCTTCCACCTTGATTACCGAAAACTCATAACAGTATCCCGTAATTTCCCTTATTGTAAATATTATTTCCCCTCCTCCTACCGTAAGCAGTACTCCGTTCGATAGTTTTCTTTCACTTGTAGATATTAGAAACCACAGGCTTACAGACCCATCACGACAACCCCATACGATTTCCATAGACGAATAACAATTTGTAAACGCGAGAAATTGTGCATAAATAAAATAGAGTAGTATAAACTAAGTAAGTTATTTAAGAAAGAAAAAGACTGATATATATGATGGCAAATACAGATTTCAACTACCTCGCAAAAGTATTTAAATCGTATATCCACTCATTGGTAAAATCACTTGTAGTAAAATCAGCATCTAACCACGTGCCAGCTACATGCACAAAATTACTGTATCAACATTTTATAGAGGACTCTGTTTCCTTAGAATGTCACACATTAAGCACAATATTATGAAGTGTCCCTTACTAAATTAGAAAAAATTTAAATTTAAGAATTTAGTCTGTAAGAATAACGCTGTATATAAAAATGTTTTTAGCTTCTTTTTATAGATACAACCGTACTAATCCCGACTGATCAATTGTACAGCTATAATGTAAGTAGTCATTAGTAGTTAAAGATGCCTAGTAGCGCCAAATAAATATTCATAGTTCATCAAGAGAACAAGAAGAAATGACAATTAAATGAAGTATTTACGTAAAATTGTACATATGCGTAGGATAAGTATTTAGCTAGCTAGAAAGCCTTAAACACAAGCGATTAGCATAGATTAGGTTAGCATATAAGTTAGTTAGTTGCGTACCGAGTGAGCACATCCCAAGTAAACCGCGAACCGCGTAGCCGCGCTTCGGTTGGTAGGGGGAAGTTTGTAACACCACATTTTGTGTGGGTTACGCAACTTCCAGTCTGTGGAACGTACTGCTCAGTGCAAATCCGATGCATGACAGAACTGGCCTATGTAAACGATAGCACACTACCTACCCATTTCACTCACTATACACACACACACACACACACACACACACACACACACACACACACACATACACTATTCCCCTGGACGACACAGAGCAAGCGAGCTCTCCAATGCCCTGAAGCAGCTGAAGAGGTGGGAGCTGGCTGGTCTCAGCTGGGGTGCGCTGAGCATGTCCTGGTGTCTCCTCTCCTTACTCCTGTCCTTTCGAACCAACCTAAGGAAACACACAAGAGATTAGAAATCAAGAATATAAGCAAAATGGCATTAGAATGATACCCACCTGATTTTATGCCTCAAAAGACATGAATAGATCCACCTTTGGCGGAGCGGCTGCTTCTCTAAATATGAAGGAGGCCTGCAGTATACACCCTAGAAAACATAAAGATGAGTTAGTCTACAACAGACATGCACATCAGACTGGAACTCTCTTACCTGGTTTGGAGGGTTTGCAGAGGCAGAGTGATCTCTCAGGTACAGCAACGTAGCTCAATTCGTAACCCGCTCCTCCATAACAGCAGCAGCAGCAGCCTCCGAAGCACTCGCCAAACACCTAGAAACAACATAGCATTAGTAAAGGGAGATTACAGTGATAAACAAAACACTAATCTCACCTGACAATAGTGGCAGTGGATGAATGCAGTAGGAAGCCGCATGTAAATATAACCTCTTCGAGGTTAACCGTGCCCACTGCTCCTGCTGCAAGTACGCCATCCTGGGCCTTGCAGCTCTCGTCTTCGTGCCACTTCGTCGGCACCGTTGCCCAAATACCACGCCTGCTGCATCCGTCGTCGCACTTCCTCGTCATGGCAACTCCTCCTTCCGCGTCCTCTCCAACACCGTCTGCAAACCGTCGACTGCATGCCACATAGCGTGACGTCACCGCGAGCAGACGCGCCCCTTTCCTCGTTCTCATTTCTCTTTCTTCCTCACCAAAGCATGCGCTGCGCCCTCAATCGGGCTCATTCCGCAGTACCAAAATCCGAGTGTAGCGCCGCGGGAACGAAGCGACAACTCGCTCACTTCGTACTGAGTCACGTTCACAGACACTTCGGTCTTTTTGTATCGGCTCCGTGCGAATATAAAGCCGCTTGTTCCGCTCGCGAATATATATATAACCTCGTACCGAGTGTGCCGACCAGCTTGTATCGTCGAAGGAGGCCACACCGGATTTGAATAAAAGAGTAAGTTGCACAGAATATCATTGTGCTTAGTGTATACCTATATATATAATATATATATTCATAGATAATTTTTTGCAAAGCTAGCGCCGCGTGCGTGTTGAGCATCGCGTCGCCGCCTTTCCACGTGTATTTTGTCGCCGTATATTCGTTGAATTCTTGTCCCTGAGAATTAGCTTCTTCCCCTCTCGATCATTTACCGTTTTCCACCGTACCGCGTGCTCACCGTAGTTAGTTAATTGCATAAGTAATTCTATGTGTCGGTAGAACACTTGTAAAACCGTGCTGCGAATTCGCGCAGCTGGCGCTCAATAACTTGTTTCTAAATTGAATAAACCACAAGTGTTCATAATTTTACCCTAAATTCCTGTGTACGATTTATTTAAAGTCTCGAATAAAACTAATGTTAAAGCCTGCATGTGCGGCGCAATAATCTTGGCTGGATTAGCTAAAATTATTGTCATAATTTTAATTTTTTATTTCAGGTAATGTTACAAGCTTTTCAAGTGGATCGACAATTGGCTTAAACGTTTCTCTCAATGCTCCCTTAGCACTAGCTTTGCCAAGCTTGAACGTATCGAATTTGCGTTTAAGTCAATTTTGTGCTTTAACAAAATTGGCGAAGAATACCTTCCTGTCGACAAAAGTCTACAATGTTGATGCCTTGACAGCTGATTGTACAATGACGATGATGTCGAACTGTACGTGACATATCAAATTCTTTGTACCTAATATCAGCGGTAAGCCAGCGCTCTCTATTGGAGATATTAAGTACACTATTTTCCCACTGCATTGGAACGCCCTTTGTTAGTAATTTCAATTTTCCACCCCTGGTTAACTTTTTTAGCATTTGCAGAGACTAACTTTTATACTTAAGCTGAGCACGCTCTGTCTTATAGAGTATGCGTATGGAGTGGAGGTATTGAAATAAAGGAATACGTGCTCGAGTGGATAACTTATTTCTCTCCGAGTTGCCAGACGTAGTGAAAGCTATCAGTATGGAAAATAAATTTAATACCGCAGAGCAGAAGCGTGTACGTTTTCAAGAAAAATCTACTATTTATTTGATGCGCACAGGGACTGATGTATATTACCCTACACGTTGTGGAGAGTGGGAGAAAATGACACATGATCAAGAGCTCATAAGGTTAAAAATCGATGACCTTAGCACATCTATTATTGTAGTAAATCTTGAAAAATGTTCTATGAAATAAAAAATTGTAATTTGCTTTGTAAAAAAGAAAAAAAAGGTGAGAGGAATATGCGATAGAATAACGAAAACATGCGCCAAAAAGAAAACACAGCAATACAAGAGTATTCACACTGGAAAAAGAAAAGATTAATATAACCTACTTTTGTTCTTTTTCTACTTAACTGAGTGTGTCCTCTATCACTTGTTAGGAGGACACGTTCGTATGCACTTTTTCACTACAATCACTTTAGTATGTGGTAGAAAAAGAGCGAGTCGAGAGCAGGGGCAAGTCCACTAGGTACCAAGATATGCACTAGTAGATACCCACATACACACAGACCAGATCCCCGCAATCAGATATCAGCGACAAGATACCCAGGTAGCAGCAACCAGATACCAAAGTACCAGCGACAAGATTCCCAGCTACCTGTGGCCAGCGATCCGGAGTCAAAATTACGCGCGCGCGATTGAGGCAACTGTGGTTCAAAGGTCGAATGCATGCAAAAAAATTCACACACTAGTGTATGCTTTATTAGGTCAGTAATACGAGAAGCTTATCGAAGCCATGGCAGCTCAGTGGATTAGGACTCAGGCTTCTACACAGAAGGCCTTGGGTTCGAATCCCAATAGTAAAGTACCGCACCGTGGTTCTGATGGTTCGAACTCCATCTAAAACTGTGGGGCCAGTTGTGATGCATCTTAAAATTGGGTGGGGAAGAGGGAAGCAGGGAGCGTGGGCGGGCTAGGTGCATCGTAACTATAGGGACAGTAATATTCTTTCTACATAGCTTTGAATAGTTATAAAGATAATATATTTCGGTTAAATTGTAAATAAAGGATTCAGGCTTTTCAATTATATTTTTTTTTGTTTTTCTTACTTTATAACGGTCGATTTCTCTGAATAGTTTGGTGTAAGCGGCAATAAATATGTGTAAGTCGTTTGGTAGGTGTGTGTGTGAGTCGAAGTGATGCTCGAAATTTCGAGATACGCGAAGCGTGCGTCGCGAGACCCGCGGATAGTGCAATAAGCTGTTCGGCAGTCGAGACGAGCACGTCGTTCCCTCGCCCGAGACACATTTTGCTGAATAATCATTTGGAGTTGACCATACCCAATCGGGGTAAGTGTTGTAGGTAGTGCGAATAATATGTAAACAGTTCGTGCGTATCTGTAAAAAATATAATAATCTTTCAATAGTGGTCGGTATCCGGGTGTTTGATAGTGCTCGGCGTGGTAACGCGGGCTGAGGCGATTTCAGAGGTACAAGTGCGCACGCCATCCCTGATCAGAAAAAGATTCCGTCTTGCACGTGGCCACTGAAAGATTGGAGCAAGAGGTGCCCTCACCAGCGCAAGCCTCCCACGTGTTCGAGCCTAAACTACAGCGAACCAACGAAGCACCTATCGACGTTTACCTACGAACTAAATTTTTTTGCTGTAACGGCGGTTAGCCCTTTGTCGCTCACAAGCGTGATTTATACGTGATTTATCTCACGAGCCGTATCTGACTTTTAGTTAACGAGCGTTCGCGAAATCGTAATTGAGTGTGTTGTGTGCGTGTGCGAGGAATGTGCGTGTAATAATAAAAAAAAATAGTGATCGTCCAGGATTGCGTAATCCGGACTCATTTCCAATAAATTTAATATTCTAAAATATATATATATACATGTGTTGTTAATATTCTACACCTGAGATATCTATATATAATAAACGAATCCATTCAATGGCGCCCAACTAGCTGGCAAATTCAATGTCTGGGAAGTCAATCTGTTAAATTAAAATAAATTTAGTTGTTAATTATTGTTTGTTTATTGTCGTCATTATGGAAACGAGGAAAGCTGCGAAAGCAGTGGAAGCCAACGGCTTTACGACCAATGAAATGAAAGAATTCCGAGAGCTTCGAGAAAGTTTTCAAAAATTGGAAGCGGCAAGAAATTCTGCGCATCATGAGAACGAGGTGCTGCGAGAGAAAATAAAGGCTTACCGATAGCGTAAGTGTACAACAACATCATGTAAATGTAGTTGACCGTACCGAACAAATAATCCAAACCGATGATTTGACTTTAGAGACTCGCTGCGCGAATATTATGACCGAAGAGACTACAATAAATAGATCAAATAATGATATTTCTGGAAATAGTAGTGGTACACCCGCGTCGAATATTTCTGACAATAAATAACAGTTAAACGCGCACTATCAACTAATTAATGGCATTCTCGGACATTTTCAATCTCTGCAGGTTAATTTAAAACTACCTAATTTTAACGGTAGAACTAGTAATCCTTTAGAATTTGGAAAATATGAAAAAATATTTTACACGCAAGGGAATTGAATATAATCAACGATTAATTTTTGTAGATGATGTGGTTAAAGATAGATCAAAAATATGGTTTGATACTTGCATTATTCTATTTAATAGTTATGCACAATTTAAAATTGCATTCATAGATGAGTTTTATTCTAGAGACAAGAATGAGATTGAAAAATGAGAGGGCGAATCGGAGATTTCGAGTACAGGATCGATCGACGAGAGAATATTTTTTTGAGCAAGTGCATGCAGCAAAATATTTTGACTCTCGTATAGAAACTTATGAGATTAATTATACGATAATGAATCAACTGCCTTAGCGCGCTCGAGAATTTCTTTCTACGATTGATTTCGGTGATACAGAAAAGATAGCTCAAACACTCGCGCGACTCGATTCATCTTATACGTCAAAACCGTCCAATATTGCGGCGCCGCAAAGTACACTAAGATCGAACATGCAAAATATTAGATACATTGCTAAAAGTAATAATAGCACTACGAACAGAAAAAATAACAATTTTAGGAATTTCGGGAATAATCAACAACATACGAAGGAGATAACAGAAGCGAATTGGCGTGAACGCGAGAACATAAACAGCGTGCGAAGTCAAGAACATGGCGTAAACACGCGCGAGCAAAATAGATGTGAGAATGCGCGCGCGGATATTGTAAATAGGGCTAATATTCGAACAGTAAATACAGCAGCAGTTCGGAGTTATCAACGAGCTCTATTGGGATGTAGAACAAATGGTCGCGCGGAAGGATAATATTCAATTTCGCGCAATTTTTCCGCGATTTACAGCGCGTATTTTCGATCGTGAAATTTCAATATTGCTAGATAGTGGTAGCGAAGTTACATGTTTATCCAAATCAAGATAGCGTTTCTTATCAGGAGAGACAAAAGATAGAATGGTATGTGCGATTTGTTTTCCTGCGCCAGATACGAAACAGTGCATATGATCTGGTACAATACCCTAAATTATATCAAAATAGCGTAAAGTAATCAGTTTTAAACCATATCTTACTCCGTAAAAATCTTCCATGTTTTCTTCATTTACTACTTCTATGTGTTCCAAGGTGCTCGCCATATCTCTTTTTTGAGAAATCGTTTTTAACATCCGATACCTTACACTCCTATCATAATAATCTCCATAGTGCAAGCACCAGTTACAACCATAATGGCCGTTATACTATTTGATTCCTTGCATAGGTGCCCGTAAACGGAGACGACGTAGCACATAACGTTGTACAATTTTATATTACGGGGTTGATTTTTTATTATACATTCAATACCTTTCGTTGTAAACTTATTCATGAATTGACGAAAGGTTCTAGAAAAGTTGATATTTAGGGTTTCTCCTGGCCAAACCATATTCTACACGTAATTAAGTTATCTAATCTTGCTTGTACTGCTATCTCATTGACCAATAAATATATCAGCCGTATCGAGTACTAAGGGGACTCAAATCTTGGCGCACCTTTGGTATTAAATGTTGTGGTTACGCATCGATGTTTTTCATTACTTGGTAATTTCTTTACGAAATCTCAGTAACTTTTGCCATCATATATATCTGTTGAATTTGAACATTTCGTACTACATCCCCTCCACACCGAACCAGATAGCGGTCCAGGCCTCCTCTCTCAACTCCAGCGAGACGCCAGTCCAGTTCCAGCCACCGTTACAACGAGTTGAATATGTACAACTGTGTTTGCGCAATAAAGCGCTTACCTCTCGGCACGCGAAAATCGACTTCTCTCTCTCTCTCTCTCTCTCTATCTCTCTCTCTCTCTCTCTCTCTCTCTTTCTCTCTCTCCACCTTGCGATAATCCTACCGCTAAATCCAACATTGGTCCAATCGAGCCAGATACACTGAGAGATTCATCCCGGACACCGAGATTTGGGCTACCCGATCGGATTTCACACGCAGAGCTATCCATTCGGAGACGTCGAGATGAACTCCCCACTGAGAGTATCTCGCTGTCATGCGTCATGGAACCGACAGCCGGAGTACCGCGTAAGTATACCGCAGGCCGACCTCGCGACGCTCTCCCTAGTGCCACCCAGGCCTCGTGCGTCACCGTCTAACCTCGTATCCGTCGCGCGCGCATTGTTTGGTACCCTGCATTCTCGATGGCGTGCCCACGCCACGCGCAGCCATCATGGCCGTCGTGGCGCGCTCTCCACTCCAACGGCACCATCTTGGCCAACGCGACGCGCTCCTCGGAGATCTGGCCGCCGCGACGCGCTCTCTGTACCGATGCCAACGACGGCGTTTCAACAATATGCGGTCCATCGTCTTGACCGAGGCAGTGCGCTCCTCGATGCTTAGGCCGACGCAGCGATGTAAACGAGCGAAAAAACCAGGCAGGCCTGTCCCACTCTCTCTCTCTCTCTCTTACTCTCACTCCCTCTCTACCTCCTCTATCTGACGGGATGGAACGACGTGATGGCCCAGCTTTCCTTCTCGCCCCTCTTACAAACGAGCGTCCTCAAGCCTCACCCAAGTGCCGCCATTATCCTCTCCAACTCGGACGCGCCCGTAGCCTGCCGCCGCGCATGCCTGTGTCTCTGTCTGTCTCTCTCTCTCTCTCTCTCTCTCTCTCTCTCTCTCTCTCTCTCTCTCTCTCTCTCTCTCTCTCTCTCTCTCTCTCTCTCTCTCTCTCTCTCTCTCTCTCTCTCTCTCTCTCTCTCTCTCAACGGAACGTAATTGCCTCTGCGCTAAATAAAGTAATGTTTGGAATTGTTTCGGCTGTTTAAGGTAATCGGAGTGGTTTTTTAGTTGGTTTTTAAATGTGCAAATGAAAAATTTACTTCCCGAAAATGTATATATAGCAAAACCACTATCAGTTTCGGAGTCGACTGCTGCTGTAAATACACTGAGAATATTTTGCCTCGGAGAATAGTCAACAATAAGAACGACCATCTGTATATTATTAAGCTGAAATATAACATCTACCGGAGGGGAACTGTTAAAAGAAGACGATACAGGCAAAATAAACATTCTTTAAGGTTAGAATTTCAAACCATCTCTATCTCTCGCCTTGCCGCGCTTTCCCGGGAACGCCGTCGACGCAGCAATTTTCAAAATTGTCCACCAGGGGGCACTGTAATCTGCGTTCTCAGATATCAAGAGTTGGCGACACTGCGCGCGCTGCTTTGGGCGCACAAAAATTCAAATTAAAAATTAGTCAAACACATTTACTTATATCACATAAATATTTTTTTTCGGTGATAAATCGACAGAAACTTCTGAAACATGCCTCCATTGACATCATCATGTATTATATGTACAAAAGTTCATCACAAGGATGCTGTCTTGCGCAGATGTAAAAAAAGTTTGAAAGGTTTTCATGATACCTGCCATAATCATACTATCAAGGGCAATGTGTTCATGTGTCAAGACTGTCATACAAAAGTCAACAAAATTAAAAATAAGAGCAATAATAGTGTTAATAATAGTCAAGAAAACAGATAGTGTTAATAATAGCAAAAATGACAATAGTAATAATCTTCACTCACTGAACAAAATAGTAACCCCTAAATAAAAACAAGACAACAATTCTGAACCAACAGCGCATAATAAAAATAGTATTAACAATAGTAACAACAGATCCGACAATAGTAAAACTGGCAATAAGGAAAACCAATATACAATCAACACAGCACTAACCACAGTAAAGCCAAATGAGGACAAACTCGACAAACAATACAAAATAAAAATAACAACAAGAATAATATTAACAATAATAAAATTGACAAAAAATAATAAGGACTAACGAACACTGAATGATACGGAAACCTCGGCAAAACCACAAGAGGACAATTTTAACATAAGAACACTACGCTCAGAGGAGCACAAGATACCACTTACAGACTCCACTCCTACAGTTACTTATCGTCACAAGACTACCAGCGTCATCGATGAGTATGAAAATGAAAAAAGAACTCGTGATTTGTCCGCTGTAGCGTTCGCGTCCGAACATCATTGTAAGCTTCCATCGAGCATACTTGATTTATTTTCCACGCAATTTGACGTTCTTGTGAATACATTGGATGATTGTAAATCTCTCGCAGTGAGAAAACTCGACGTCATCAATGGAGCCTCAACCTCTGCACCAGCAGTGGAAGGTTTGATTGATGCATTGTCCGCACGAGTTTTGTCACTCGAGGAAAAAATTGATAAGCAGTCTTCCATGCTGGTAGGACTGCAGAACGATCGTCTAATGTTGCTCCAAGAAAACAGATTAATTAAAGACAGCATGCAGAAATCTTGACAAAAATTGAAGTAATGCTAGATGGTTGCCCCAAGAATAGCGAGAACATTGTCAATCCCAGCGAATCGAACGCCTTTACTGAATCGCAGGTAATGGTCTCTCTCAGAGATTTTAATAGGGTCGTATCTCTTGACAAGGCACCCCAGAAGGTCGCGCCTCTACAAGGCCCCAATATCCCCAGCGAGTGCCTGGATAGCGGGTTTCGAACGCAGGAACCACGTCCTTGTACATCAGTGCGCCGTAAAAATAAAAATAACCAGAGTACGTGTAAACGCGTCGCTCCCTCTGCTCAAGGCTTGGAAGGAGTTAGTGGTGGAAATGAGAGCATTGTCACGGGTATTGTCGACTATTCTCGGGCTGAGGCACAACCTGCCGACATTGCTCATATCATTCTCGGCACTGCTGTCCCCTCTCTAACTACAAATGACATTGTTAATGCGAGGCAGAATCCCTCAACGGACACGGTGGTCCTCGGCAAAATTCAACGGAAACGTGTTTGCACTTTGGATTTTCCTTTTGCATATGATTTGAGGCCCTTTCAGGACCACATTTCAAATAGAAACTAAAATCGAGGAACGAGCACTTTTTTTTAATTCAATTTTGAAAATTTTTTATATGTAGTCAATGATGACAAATTTTTTTCATGGGTAATCTAGAAAATTTATTTTTATTATAGCGTTTAACAATTGAATTATACATTAATTACATATGTACAGTACACTTTCTCGCAAATATATACAGAAATAATCACAATTTATGCTGCAATGAAAGCATAATAAGATTAATAAGTATAAGAACATTTCAAATGTGTTGTGAATTATATTCGCAGACTGCTCTTAATAATTTATTTGCATAATCTGGATGTTTTTTTGATACTTTATACTTAGCCCATGTTTTGGAAAAATCATAATACACTGCTTCCATAGCTTGCTCACTATAAAAGTCGAGACCGAGATTATGTTCAACACAAACTTCTTTTACATGAAAAAAAACTGCGTGACCTTCGGTGTTACAGATATACCTAAAGATAGATATGCATCTTTGAACGCAACTATATATTCAACAAATTTCGGATTGAAAGAAACAGTAAATCAAGAGTCAACAACGGTTTTGAACTTTTCAAATACATCCACATATTTCAAACAACCCAGGTTACGGTTGGATCGCAAGAGCCTTTTTTAACAAATTGGAAGCTATCTGTTCTTTAGATTTCAAATCTAGTGAAGTAACACAGCTTGAAATTTTGCGTACTGCAGTAGCTTTTCTACAAATATGACTTTTACCTGCATGTATTTTAGAAAAATATTTTGAGCAGCATTTCATAACTGGAGGTTTTCTTTTTTTTCTTCATTCAGCTGAGACTTACGTTGAGTTCCAAAAACATTATTGGGAATAAATATGTCCTTGCCATTCTTTCTTGCTCGTTCACAAAAAAAAACAATTACACTTTGCACTTGCATTTGATCTTGTATCTTTCTTCAACCTATATTGCGAAAAATCTATTGGCGAGATCTTTTTTTCGTCGAGATTTTTACGGTATAAATTGGACTTGCAAGATGCACACACTACTTTTGGAAGGCACTCATTTTTTTCGTCATAACTTTTAATCAGTTTACATATTTTATCTCTCAAAGCTGATGTTATGTCAATAATTCGTTTACTTTTATCCCAACAAAGTAAGCAAATAACAGAGCGATTTTCCTCATGAGTACACGCGTGATTTTTTATAATAATCGGCGGCATGGTGTTAAATAGACTGCTACAAAAGGACTGACTGAATTATTGTACACTAACATCGTTGGAATTTTCAGATATACAAACACATGCTCGACAACACACTCACGAATATACGCGACACATATATACGCTTTGTTTACAAATGGTTTTGATCTTGACTGAAGGTATATTGCTATACACATTTTCATCCTTACAAGGTACTTATAGAATGTATTAGTGCCCAGTAGTATTCAGTTTCAATTAATTTTTTAAAATACTTTGAAAGTATATGATTTATACTAACTTTTACCGCGATAATATTTTCAACAGAAAAAAAAACATTATTTTAAATTTATATTTATAATGTAACATACACTTCTGATCGCGCGCTAACCGGCTGAACTTTATTTAAATCTATCAGACGCGGTATTAGCGTTGAGCGGGTGCAGCAAGACACCAATTTCCGCTGGTGAATTTGCGTACGTAAGGAAGCGGGAGAGTGAGGCGAGTGAATGTTTAGAATGCACTGATTTTATATACAAAACAATTAAATAACATTTATTGCCTGTCTTAATTATAAATTTAACAATAAAAACTTAACAGTGACTCGATGTATGTGTGTAAAAGTGTGGTGTTGAATGTCCTCTAGGCGACACGCGGTGGCAATTTTAGCGTTGCTTACGCGGTCGTAGAATTGCTCAAGGTAGAGCCGCGGGTAGAGCGGGAGAGAGCGAAATCGCGGCGGCCAAGGAGTTTTGTTCTCCTTGCTCCGCCTGAAAAGTGGAGGAAAGTATTAAGCGGAAGGGAGAAGTCGTGCTCGTCGCAATTCACCCTGCGGCTAGGCTTCCCTCAGTTGTCACGAACTGGTCACGCATAGGACGAGTGACCAGAGGCGCGCTCCAAGAGTCGTTTGGCGCGAGGATTTAAACCTCGGCCTCAACAACTTCTGTACATATTTGCGAGAAAGTGTACTGTAAATATGTAATTAATGTATAATTCAATTGTTAAACACTATAACAAAAATTAATTTTCTAGATTACCCATGAAAAAAAATTTCGTCATTGACTACCTATAAAAAATTTTCAAAATTTTAATTAAAAAAAGTGCTCATTCCTCGATTTTAGTTTCTATTGAAATGTGGTCCTGAAAGAGCCTCAAATCATGTGCAAAAGAAAAATCCAAAGTGCAAATACGTTTCGGTTGAATTGTTCCGAGGACCACCGTGCGGAGGCATGCGGCCATAGGCCAGCGTCTATAACCGTTCGACTGACAAGCGAGGATAAGGTACATGAGGTCATGAAGGCGAAGTCCTCTATTACTCGCTTTACACGGTGGGCAGGAAGGAGTGATAGATTTGACCAAAATGACGATAAAATCGGGTTGCGGGGCGATATTCGGGCATGAATGTACATCTCAAATCCGTTCGAATCGAAATCCGATCGGCTCCTGTTTTCGAGATATCGTCAATTTACGTATTTTAGCTAAATTATTGATAGAAGCGAATGAGTTCTAGCTTAAGAATGCATGGAACTACCTTATATAATCAACAAGGATATACAAAATATGTAGATATCATGTATATTATATATATTTATGATATGTTGTATATATATATATATATATACACGTGTACATATATGCATGCAGGGTGTCCCAAAAGTTCGGGGATAGCTGAATATTCCCTCAGATAATTTTCAAGGAGGTGAAGATTAGTTTTGTGTGTATATATGTATATATATATATATATATATATATATATATATATATATATATATATATATATATATATATACATATACACACATATATATAGCTAAATCCAAACTTTATCGTGTTATAAATTTATATTACATAAATTATAAATTTTTGGGTTACACTAAATTTCCATATAAAAATTTTAACTTCGATTCTCACCGCTAGGTGGCTGCGTGCTTTCTTCTATGATAATAGAGATGATTTTGTCATATAAGACGATCAAATTTTGGATGCTTCTTGGTTGCGTTTTGGATATTTTTGATATTTTCCGTGTTAGAGATCACGTTTGATTGGCAGGCTAACGGATAAATATGGCATCTTCTCTTCCAGTAAAGAATTATGAATCCATTCATTCTAAAATGGATCATAAGTGTAATCATGAGGAGAATAGAATGGAAATTTGTGCGCCATGTGGTATAGTAGAAAAATAAGTTTCAAAGGAAAAAGATCACAAGATTTTTTGATAACTAAGTCTCATGAAGGACTGATTCGAAAATACAAAAATGTTTAATTCGAAGTTTCCATTAAGTATTTGCGTCTCTTGTCGTCTTGCACTTTGTGAACGAGAAAAAAATGTTTCAAAAAAAAGACCTTTACAGAGTATGCCAAACTAAGAAGATGTAATTTTGCCTAAAAAAATATATTGCCTTTTGTATATCCTCGTTGATTATATAATGAAGTTCCATGCATTCTTAAGGTACAACTCATTCGCTTACATCAATAATTTAGCTAAAATACGTAAATTGACGATATCTCGAAAACAGGAGCCGATCGAATTTCGATTCGAACGGATTTGAGATGTTCATTCACGCTCGAATACCGCCCCGCAACCCGATTTTATCGTCAGTTTGGTCAAACCTATCGCTCCTTCCTGCCCACCGTGGTTAACACACGTGACATTCCGGAATCTTGACTGAGCTGGAAAGTTGTACAAACTCTATGTCATACAAACATTTACATTAAAAGGGTAAGCCTGGGTTATAAAGTGAAAAAAAATCATTTTTTTAATTGCATATTTTGATAAAAAATTTCTTGTACAATTTGCTCCTGCAACCCGCTTTACGATATTAAGTTTTGTTACAGAATTATTGCTGAAATTTCAAAGTAGTTTCTTTTTAATTTAGTGAATTTCATGAAAAAAATGCTATTTAAATAAGTTTAATTAATTAATAATTCAAAGAGTCTATATATATACATATATATATATATATATATATATATATATATTCGATAAAACTCGAAGCTGTCAGAGAGTAACACGTACAGTATACCTATATATATATATATATATATATATATATATATATATATAGCGAAATTGACTGAAAAACTATAATCTCTCACTTTTGAAATTTCGCCACCGGGTAAATTTTACATAGGATTTTTGGCGCTACGGTATCGTTTCGATGCCAATGCATTAAGGTACTGCGGAATGTTCCTCTGGAATTGTCTTTCGACCCATCACTGACCAGAACGCCGATATGCTCTGTCTGCAACTTCTGTATGAACTTGTGAACGCTCTTTAATGTTCTTTACTTCGAAATTAACCTCTCCAAATATCTGTGCTATTTTTGTATAAAAATATTGTACATTATTTTTAAATTAAAACTTATATTCACCAGCCTTTTTCAAGGATTTATAATTATTGTGTAATACTGCATAAGTGTATAAGTATGTAAGTGAATAATTACATAAGTATGTATAAGTGTTAAAGTGCATAAGTGTTTTTTTTTTTAAGAAAGTGTAAGAAAAGTTGTTTGTGGTGGGTTGTGTATAAATATTTATATATTTTTTGTGTCAAATCAGTATACAGTGTAAGTGTAATGTCTTCGAGTGATATACCAAGGGATGTTCAAGGTAGAGTGTCCGGTGGCCCTGGTAAACTTACTTGGGGAAGAAGAATAAAAAGATAGAAGATTTTTTATAAAAGAAAAGGAGATGTTCCTCCTCCAAAGTAGTCTAGACATTCAACTTCCAATAGAAAAGTTCAGGTGATTGTAAATGAAGGCAGTGAAATCAGAAATAGAATTGTCGACATTGACATCCTATTTCCTGAGCTGCAAAAAATTGCACATTGCAAGATATGTCATGGAAAACTGAGTTTCTCTGAATCTGATGTACGAGGACTTGGATTTAAAATTGACATTTCTTGTAGAAATTCAAGAATTATCATGGACATACTGAACTTTCAACATTTTATGGATATATGGATTTGCCACAGACAACGTCGCACAGTAATTTTAACAATATCAACGATCAATTGAGTGAAGCCTGTGAAGTGATTGCTGAATGCTCTATAAGTAACGGTGTGATAGAAGAAATGAGTATGTTGCCTTCAGATAGTGCTGGACTTCCTGTATCTGGAGGTGGTTCTTGAAGAAAAAGAGGTTTTTCCTCACTCCAAGATGCTTCTAGTGTAATATGCAATTCTACCAGAAAAGTGCTTGATGTTTCTGTAAAAAATAGTTTTTATAAGAGTTGTTCTTGCTGGGAAGGAAAAGAAGACACACCAGCTTATGAAGAATAAATTGAATCGCATCAAAGTCAGTGTACGTCAAATCATCAAGGCAACGCTGGAATAATGGAGGTAGACGGTATTGTGGAAATTTTTCAGCGTTCTTTTTTTTTTTATTCAGCGCTATCATGAGATCATATCGTTGACGTATCACACATAGTTTTACAAGCAATAGTGTGAAATATATAACAAGAAAATACAAAGCATTCCTACTTTTTTCTTCAGGTGAGTATTGTTTGTATGTGTTTATTGTGTTTCCAAATTTTAAATGCAATTATGTCAAAATAATGTTTTTTATTATTTTTAGGTCTGCCTCGTAGACTTTCTCAACATCCAGCCAGCGATATAAGCTAAAAATTTTAGAGGATATTTCTAATATGCTTCCTCATAATATTAGCGCAGCAGATTAAAAAAAAAGTCTATACAGCAACCTTTAAAAATATATAACCTCAAAATTAATTAAAATATTTAATTATTTAAGGGTTTATATTTTTAATTATTACTACATAGATTCTTTTAATAATCTGCTGCACTTATATTGTGATGAAACATATCAGAAAAATTCTCTAAAATTTTCAGACTATATCGATGGCTGGATGCTGAGAAAGTCTACGAGACGGGATTGAAAATAGAAAAACTGAGTATCGAAAGGAGTCATTTGGTACGAGCCACAGATTCAAGATATTTCAATTTTTAAGCGGTGAATATCTTTGCTTTTTATCTACTTTAGGTAAAAAAATCTTCCAATATTCTAAATCACATCCAAAAAGTTTTGTATAAATAAAACTGCAATTTTCTTTTTTTAGATTTTAACCCAGGCCTGCCCCCTTAATAAGGTTCTAAGTTCTAGTAAGTACCCTGTTTTTAAAAATTTGAAAGTTATTGCAAAAAACCTAGGCTTTAGGTTTGTATGACACAGACGTGATAGATTACTTGATCGGCTAAAAGAAGGCTTGCATGCGCACTCGTTTGTTTCGGCCGCTGACATCAATGCCATTTTAAGGTTCTATGACGGTACTGCTGCTGTTGCAACCATCCCAGTGGCGATCCATGTAGCTACGACTGCAGCTGGTGACACACCGCAGACGGCGCAAAGGAGGTCCTAAGTTTCGGCGATTGACAATACCGTCAATAGCCTTAGAGCGGGAGAAGTTGAGACAATATCTGCGTGAACGCCCGTCTTTTCGGCTTTTTGCTATAGCCGCGTGTTGCTGATGAGCGGGTTGGCATTGAGAACTTTTTCCTAATACGGCAGGATCGTAACTCGGAGGTGGGCTGGCTCTGTATGTGCATAACTGTTTTAAAGCCTCGGTAATTGCAATGTCTAATACTGAGCAGCCAGGGAAGCCGGGGATTCCCGAAAATTTCATTTGCAGTGTACAACAAGGTAGCTCAGCTCCAGTACTTGTTGCGGTCATTTAGCGACCCCCCCCCCCCCCCCCCCAACGTTCCATTCATACAGGGATCAGATTTGGTTGAGCAATTAACATCGTGTACAAATGACTTCAGTCAGAAAATAATTATGGGGGATCTCAATGCCAACTTAATCTCCGAATCTTTCGATTCGAGGTTCGTTCGTAATCTGGCTGGTGACCTTGCTTTGAAAATCGTGGAGCACGGTGCAACCCACAGATGTTTCTCACACATGGATTGACGTCATTCTCGTTGATGATAATGATCGGTCCTGGATTCTGGCAATCGAGATGGATATGGAGGACATAGTGGCATCAGCCTCGGAGAGCATTACCTTTAAGGAGGTGTCCTTCGAGGACGTGGTTTTTGCTGTCTCCCATTCTTCTTCCCAGCCAGTGGGTGAGGATGGCATTCCCCAGAGAGTGATTGCTAGGGCTCTTGTGGCAATAGGTCCATATCTGGCGAATATGTTTAACTCCTCCCTTTCAAGTGGCGTTGTTAGCGCCGCGAATCTCCGTAAAAAATTAAGTATTTAAACTTTGATTATCGTTCGCTTGATAATTAACGAACTGCTGGCGTTCACGGCGGAAAGGAAACGGAGTAAGTTGACACGTGGTTTTTTGTAACAACAGAGATTTATTCTCTTTATAAAAGTAAAATTACAAGTGTACGTGTGACTAGTAGTTAAACAATTATTAAATTAAATGCATAGTGTGTAAAAGTGTGAGTGTGTGTGTATGTAGTAATAATGTGTTTGCTACCGCGAGCTAGAAGCACGTAGTTACTGTTACTTATCTCGAGGCAGCCGGAAGAAGAGAGCGAGCAACCCCGAGCGCTGGAGTTTTGTCCAGCGTCGGGGAGTTGCTGAGGTGAAACGGGGGAGACTCCTTTAACACGGAGAATCCCGGCTCCGCGTTCAAATTAGGCCGAACGGGGAGGTCTCGCGCTACGGTGCGACCTCGCAGTTGCGCGGACTTGCATGCGCGCGCGTGTCAACGTTCAAAAGCGCGCGAAGACTGAAAGAGTTTAAATGGTCCAAACAGGCGTCTTTCCGAGTACTTGGAACAAAGCTCATTTGGTACCTTTAAAGAAATCTGCAGTACCATCCTCGGTCATAGATTTTTGACCTATCGCTCTTTTAAGCTTTCTTTCGAAGGTTCTCGAGAAGATCGTTCACACTCAAATCTCTGAGTTTCTTTGCTCTAAAAACCTCCTTGATCCATTCCAAACGGGTTTCAGGCAACACCATAGCACGCAGACTGCGCTATTAAAAACAATTAAAAAGTTGGTCACTATTCTTCTGTTATTCGATTTCAGCAAAGCCTTTGACACGATCTCTCCAACTCGGTTGCTTCGTAGACTGATTAGAAAGGGGTTTTCCAGGAGTGTCGTTCTGTGAATCAAAAAGTTGTCACAAAATCATTTGGTCAGTCTGATTGGCTAATAACTAATCTTGGTGTTACGCAGGGCTCGAATCTGGGGCCCCTTCTTTTCAGTCTGTACATCAATGAAATCACGGAGACGTTGGATATTGAGCATATCCACCACTTGCTTTATGCAGATGACTTACAGGTTTACATCAGTATAATTCAAAGTCTACATTTACCAGACATTGAGGTGGAGAGGGGCGTATTTATTCCGTTTGTCGACACTGTCAAAAACCTTGGTGTGATCATGGACTCGACGGTTTCCTGGAAACCTCACGTGGTGTATGTCACGAAGCGACTCAACCGAGCACTTTACGGTCTAAAATTCTTCCGTGCATACACTACTGAGGCTCTACGAAAGCAACTTACGAGTGCACTGATTGTTCCTTACTTAGATTATTGTTCGGTCATATATCTTAATGCTTCTAAGGAATTTCAGTGTAAACTGCAGCGTCTCCAAAATTCATGTGTGAGATACATCTGTGGCTTAAGGCGTGATGAACACGTTACTCCTCATAGGTTAAGACTGGGGTGGTTTACTGTACAGCGAGTAGAGTATTTCTACCTGCTTATGCTCTACAGGGCCATAAATATAAAGCAGCCGTCATACC
The DNA here is from genome assembly GCA_949152435.1 of Gastracanthus pulcherrimus. Lineage (NCBI taxonomy): Eukaryota > Metazoa > Arthropoda > Insecta > Hymenoptera > Pteromalidae > Gastracanthus > Gastracanthus pulcherrimus. The sequence continues at coordinate 53,549,706 of OX424575.1, read as the reverse complement.
TTTGTGAATTATTTATTAAAAATGAAGCCAGAACGTCCGGCAGAGGTGAAGGAAGGGACAGTGTTGTCTCTAAATCCCGCACTGACACGGGACTTTACTCCTTCAGTGCGCGACTTTGGAATGCGCTGCCACGCGAAATTAAATATTCACCATCCCTATGTAAATTTAAAAGGGCCTTGCGCAGACGACGGCAAAACGCGCAGCTCTAACTATATGTACTTGTAACTTGTGATCTGTATTGTATAGCGTGCGTTAATTTTAAGTTTAAAACGTGATAGATAAGAATGTGCAATAATATAATATAATGACGTACAATTGTGATGTTTTGTGATATATTGTAATATTATCTTAAGACTGACAAGTTTATTAACTAGTTTATGTAGAATACAATAGAATAAAATAGAATAGAATAGATTTTATTTACACAGAGTCAAAAAATACAGTTCATTTATATTTCTAGATTAATACATTCAGTCTTAAAGACAGTCGTATAAAATACCTACTTAAAGCTCATACCTTTGGTAGTTGTCACAAAAATTGCATCATAAATTGTACATATCATATTCTATCGCGTCAATTAGTATAAATACACCAGTATATACTACAAATAAATGAAAAATACGCCAGTATATAAAGAAAAAGAAAGAGAAAAAAATAAAAGACATTATAATACAGACGCAAAAACATAATCACGAGTTATTATTACCATTATCACAGTTTAATACTATAGAGTTTTATTTAGATGTCTGATCAACACCGACTTAAACGAGCTAAGAGAGGGCAGACATATAATGCTAAATGGCAATGAGTTCCATAGATTTGCTTCCTGAGTACTGAAGGACTTCATACCCACGTCTATCCGTGATCCTGGAACCGACAGTTCCGTAGGGGCCCTATTAGAGGTGCTGGACTAATTTTTTTAAAGAAAGACGCAAGGTACGGTGGTTGCTTCATCGCATAGGCTTTATAAACTAGCACCGCCGTAAAATACGCCCGCCTTTCCTCCACATTCAACCAGTCCAGTTCTCTCCTATAGGGGCTAATATGCTCATCTCTTTTAACACCACATATATATCGTACGCAGGAGTTTTGCAAACGCTGTAAACGAGACTGAAGTTCACCGGACAAATCAAGATAGACGAGAGAGCAATAATCTAAGTGATAAATAACTAGAGCACTTGCGAGCTGCTTGTGTAGTGCCTCGGTGGTGCAGGATCTAAATGACCTCAGTCCATATAGAGCTCTATTAACCTTCCGGCTAACCGCATCCACCTGCGGCTTCCATGTGAGTTTAGAATCCATGACAACACCGAGGTTAGTTACCGTATCAACAATAGGGATGAAGATGTTAGCCTGTACCTCAATGCCTGGCAGGTGTAAATCCTGCAGTCTATTAATATTGTAATCCGATCCGAAAATGATGGCTTTTGTTTTTCCGACATTGAGACACAGGGCGTTCTCAGAGGCCCAAGCCGATACTGCCCGCACCACTGCTGACAAGCGCTTCATACCTTCACAAATACTTTCTCTGGTAACTTGCGTGTATATTTGAAGGCCGTCAGCATAAAGAAGATGCTCGACATCACCTGACAAAGTGCCTTCAGGGCTTCTGAAAACTGTGAAAATATTTTTGAGATCATTAATGTATAAACTGAACAGAAGAGGCCCCAGAACCGAGCCCTGAGGGACGCTGACATTGGTAGTAAGCCAATCTGACTCTCCATTTAACTCAGTAACCACTTTCTAGTTACAACCTGTAATGTAAGACTTGATCCATAGGACTACGGGTCTGAAGAACCCCATTCTGATTAGTTTACGAAGGAGTTTCGCTGGAGATATTTTATCAAATGCTTTACTAAAGTCAAACAGTAGAAGCATGGTAAGCAACTGTTTTTTATCATTAATACCTGCCCGAATATCCTCAGAGAGACTCAGTAGTGCTGTTTACGTGCTATGGTGTTTTCTAAAGCCAGTTTGACGAGGATCAAGAATACTCTTTGATGTTATGAATTCAGAAATCTGGTCGTGTACTATCTTTTCCAGGACCTTGAAAAGGAAAGTCAGCAAGGCAATGGGACGAAAATCCGAGACGGTAGATGGAATTGCTGTCTTCTTTAAAGGCACAAGGAGAGATTTCTTTCAAGCCCCGGGAAAAATACCACTAGACAGAGAGGAGTTAAAGATTGTTGCTAAGTGCTGGCCTATAACCGGAGGAGACTTCGCAATGACGTTTTGAAGTATACCATCTTCCCCCTAAGTCTGCGACGAGAAATGGGCGACTGCTGGGACCACGTCCGGAAAAGTAACTTCACGAAATGCAAAGCCATTATCGCTAGCTTTCGACAATATGTCGTCCAAATCTGCCCCACTCTCAGACTGAGAAATGGAAACTCCCGCGAAGTCCCAGGCCTCGGAGTTCTTTCCAGACATTTTTATTATTATTCGAAGCATAAAAAATCCTATTATGTATGAATGTCTCTAGCGCTTCTTCTAAGCGATGTTCCGCATCTGCAGCGGGAGACTGAAACTCCTGCCATAACCCATTATGTCGAGTACGCTTATAACGCCGACGCACAGCATCACGCTGGTTAAAGAGGTTTCAAAGATCAGCGTCTACCCACGAGGGGAAACCTTTCTTCTTAGGTTTAAATTCTCTTACTGGCGCTAGCTCATCAATTACCTTCATAATGTTTTGGCTAAGGTGTTTTAGTTTGATATCTACGCCATTATCTAAACAACTAATGTGCGACAAATCACAGGAGTCTAGTAGGGATAAAAGCTCCTCTTGCCTAATAGAGTTAAAATCCTTATACATGAAACTGTTTAGAACAGAGGGCTCTGAGGACTGAAAGTCCAATTCAATATCAATGATATTATGCTTGCTTGGAAAAGTCGCCATCATGTTGTTTGTATTCAGCACTATATCATTGTCATCTATGAGGATAACATCGATCCATGTATGCGATTATCCGACGTGGTGCGTCGCGTCATGTTCAACTAGGTTTAGGTTTAATTTACAAGCCAAGTCTCTTACAAAATCCGCTTTGTGTGACGATGATAGCATGTTTGCATTCAGATCACCCATGATTAACCGATGTTTATATCCTGGTGAATGTGTTGTTAATTTCTCTACAAGATCTGAGTTAGTAGTAAAAGAAATACGCAGCAGCCTATAGATAACAGCTACAAAGATGGGGTGGAGTTGCCCTGTTGAACTTCGCGCATTAGAAATTCCGGAATTCCCGGTTTGCCTCCACCTATCATTGTCAAAGACGAGCACAGAAATTTTGCTATAAACGTATTATGTATGTTCAGAGCAACTCTTTCTCCTCGTGTGTTTTTGTCCTGTCTAAGCACCGAATATCCCTCGATCTGAATGCATTCATGATCAACGTCTGACTCGAAGTGCGACTCAGTCGTGCCAAAGAGATAGTAAAAGGGATGAGCAGCACCGAGAAACTGTCTAAACATTTTGATATGTTTGTTGAGCGACGTCGTATTTAGAAAACTCAGTCCTTTGCCTGCCTTCTCTCTTTCTCTCACAACCATCTTCTAGTCATTCGTTATCTGCACAGGATAGGACTTGCTTTCTAAGGGCTGGGGTTGTTTATTCAACTGCAACCCTATGATTCTGAAAATCCTGCTCATCTACAACAGCATCGGCGCTGTCACTATCTTTCTACGATGTAGCTATTGCATGCAAGTCGGCTGCTGTGGTTATCGCATGTGACAATTCACCGTCTCGCTTCTTAACAAAGAAACGACCGCCCCTATGCCAAATATATTTAAAATTTAATCCACGAGCAAAATTTTGAAGACTATTGAATTGAATAAAAGACTCTATGCTAAGAAATTCATTAATAAAAATTCTTCTTTGAATTAGGCTGTTACTCGTTTCCTGATTCAGAAGAGATACGTTTACATGCTTCGTATTAAATGCTGTGAACTTACTTTTTGCCCGCATTATTTCGTCAATTAATTCACGGCGAGAGAGGCAGACAACCCAAGGAGATCTACATCGCTGAACTCTATTTAATTCATGGTTCGCACGAACTTGCCCTTCTGGTAGAAGCAAGCGCATTGATAGAATGTCATATCTCTATAATGGCATGGACAACGTCATCGCGCTGCACATCCGATCCTTCGAAAATATTAGAGATAACTAACTCCCTCGCGGTCTTACCACTGCTCACCTCATTTGACGGAGAACTAAACTTTCTTGGACCAGAATGACTGCTAGTTTTAAGGTTACGGTGCCCAGCTCGACGATTACGGTTTTGAACTCACCACCCATCAGACTCCGCCGGCGGAATAATTCTTGATCACGCAATATCACGCAATGAAACAAATACCTGTGAATCATTCACAGTATATCCTTCATCAATAATAGCAACACATTTGTTTGAATTGCCTGCACAACGACCAGGCTTCAACATTTATCATTTATTTTATGTAATTGTTCTTTGAGAACTCCGTTCTCTTTTAGCAACAGTAGACAATCATTCTGCAGCCCTTCCAGCTTGGATGACTGTGCATCAATTTTCTTCTCAAGTGACTGAACTTACGCTGTCAATTTGTCAACTAACCCCTCTGTTGCTGGTGTAGAGGTAGAAACATTCCCGACAGCTTTGAGTTTAGTTACTAGTGAAGAGTAATGATCCTCCATTGTCCCTAAAAGAAGCTCATGCTGTTTAGAAGAAAGATCAAGCATGGTTGCTGGGAGGTGACAATAATGTAGAGTGGTTGTTACGGTGGTGTTGTTACGAAGCGGTACATTATCTGCAGAGATTTCATCTTGATTTGGACAGGAAGCAGAAGAAGATATTGAAATACTTTCTGTTGCTGGAACACTATCAATGTAGTTACCATAGGTTATAACAACAGTCTTCTCAACATTTAAAGATAATTTGTAATGCTAACCACTTATCAATTTTTATTAAATACTTATTCATAGTTGTTTGCGCTTCACTCCAAGTATTACCATTTGCTATTATTGCAGTGTCATCAACATATGACAATATTGTCTCTAGGGGGATCACTTTCAGGATATCATTAATGTATAGTATAAAAAGTAGAGGTCCTAATATTGTGCCTTGTGGAACACCCGTATTTATTAACATGCTATCACTTTCATTAACATTTATTTTAACTACTTGATATCTATCATTAAGATAACTTGAAAGTAGATCCAACGCCTTTCCTCTTATTCCTAAACAATAAAGTTTATCTAATAATATTTTACGATCTACAGTATCAAAAGCTTTTGCTAAGTCTAGAAACGTTATAAGTATCGGTTTACTTTGATCCAAGTTATTGTATAGTGTATTTGTTATGTAATTGAGAGCATTCTTTGTACCTATTTTTTTCATAAAACCAAATTGGTGTTCAGATATTATATTACTTTTTTTAATAAAATCATAAATTCTGTTATATAAAATTCTTTCAAGAATTTTAGCTACATTTGATATTAATGAAATAGTTTATAATTTGATATATTATGCTTCTCTCCAGACTTGTATATAGGAACAATTTCCGCTTTTTTTAGTGCATCAGGCCATACAGCGCTTTCAATACAAGAATTAATTAAATGCGCTAAAGGTTCAGCAATATTGTTGCAAAGTATTTTTAAAGTTTTGGCATTTATTTTGTCAACTCCTCCATTTTTTAATTTCAAATTATTAATAATACTTGCAACCTCATGCGCACTAGTTGGTTTTAAGAAGATGGAGCTTGCATTCATATCTGGTAATTTTAAATCAACATCCGAATATTTATCAATTTTCTCACTCAATTTTTTACCTATTTCACAAAAATACTTGTTCATATTATTAGCTATTAAACGTTTATCTGTTATTTTCTCACTATCAATTTTAATATAATTAATAGTATCATTAGATTTAATTTTTTTCCCTATTTTTGTGTTTATAATTTCCCACAGTTTTTTGGGATTATTTGTATTATTTTGGATCAGACTTTTATCGTATTTGACTTTTGCATCTGTAATTACCTTATCTAATATTTTGGCATATCTTTTGTACTGAACTTTAAGTTGATCATTCTCACGATCCATCTGCCATAAATTATACAAAAATTCTTTAGTATCACACGATTTTATTATAGCATCTGTAATCCAGTTCTTCCTTTGTTTCTTATTATCTTTCCTCAATTTTATTTTTGCTAATTCAATGCATTTTTTTATTTCGCTTAACAGTGTATCAGTAGCAATATTAGGATCATGTATTGACATAGTTCCATTCCAATTTATTGTCTTGGCAACGTTTCTTAATTTTTTATAGTCTATTATTTTAGTGGGTGCTTTACTTTTAGTCTTCATCTTGTTTATAGCAATAAAAATAGGGTAATGGTCTGTTAAAGAATGTTTTAATTTATATGTAACTGTACTTAGGCTATTAGTTTTAATGAAGATATTATCAATACAAGATCCTTTACAGTTTCCTATAGGTGGCCTTGTAATTCCCACAAAACCCGGAAAATATCCATTTTGTAAGAAGTTACAGAGGAATTCTTGACTAATATTATCAGATTCTAGTAAATCAATATTAAAATCACCTATAACTAAATGATTTTTAGTATTTCTCTTATTATTCAAGAACTTGTTTAAATCTAGAATGAATTCTGCCTTAGGTATGTGATGAGATCTGTATACAGCGGAAAATTCCATACTACTGTTATCATTTAATGTGATATGAGTATTTATTATTTGAATCTTTCCATACTTAATAATTTTAGTTTTCTGTACAATATTCTTATCAACAAAAACCATGACACCATCATTCTTATTTAAGTTACTTTCATTATAATAACTATTATCTCCCTCTAAATCGTGTATTTTATAATTTACTTGTACAAAAGTTTCAGTGCATATAACAATACATGGTCTACTAGTTAGACTTTGTAATAGAATTTTTAACTTATCAAAATTTGCAGACATACTTCTTATATTTACATGCATTATAATATCATTTTTATTGTTAATGATTTTATTTAGACAATTGATATTGTCACATGTTTTTTCCTTTTGAATAGAGTCTTTTTGTATTTTATCAAGAAATTCAAAATCCATATTTAATTATTTAAAACTTAAGTCTTTGTATTTTTTCTTGTGCTATTTCTTATTACTATTTGTTGTTTTTGCTGCTCTTGAACATTTTGTTGTTGTTCTTGTTGCTGTTCTGGCTGCTGTTGTTGCTGCCGTTGTTGATTTTGTTGCTGTTCTCGCTGTTGTTCTTGCTGCTGTTGTTGCTGTTGTTGAGAAAATTTCTCACTTTGCATATTGTTTGCATTCTCTTTTTGTTGGTTATTTATCTTCAGTTGATAATGCTTCGGTATTGTATACACTGTTGGTAATGTAGGTATCACAGGATAATCAGTGTTTCCAATTAATTTTTTAAACTTGTTTTTTATTATTTCGCATAAATTTATATCTGCTGCATTATGACACGTATTAAAAACTGTATTAAATTTATTATTGCTGTAACTGCAGTTTATACATACTAATACTTCATTATCACACTCAATAGTTTTGTGATTTTTGCACACTTTAGGCATGTTATTGTATTATTGCACTTTGTACCATTGTGTCCCAACCTACCACAGTTGAAACATGGTTTTATATTTATCAGGTCAAAAACTCTACAGCTTTGACATCCAATAAAGATTCTGTTCTTGTTATCTCTGATGTTTTTATAAATTTCAGCTGTCACTTCCACTAAAACGCTACTGCGTTTTGTCGTCTTGTTTATATACAAGTGTAACACCTGAGCTTTAGTATTAAAATTTGCGAAATTCCTTATGTTTATATCTTCTTCAATTTCATTCTCATCCATATTCATATTAACTATAAGTTTTGGAACTCGTTTTTGTAGAGGTTTCACAGCACTTGTTATTTCAGCAAAAGATTTATTGCTTCTTTGGTAACTTTTTTGTTTTCCTATAATTTCTTTCAGTAGATCATTTTTTTCAACAAGTTCTCTGTTAAGTTGTTTTAATAGTTCATTTTCTTTTTGCATGATTTCAAGATCAGCTGCACTATCTCTCACTGTTGAGTTCAGTAGGTCTTGTGATTTACACTCTAATTCCTTAAGTATTTCCTTCCTTATTTCTTCTGATTGCCTCGATTTTATTTGTGCAATCATTGCCTTTGTTGATTCACTCAAAACCTCTTCATCAACTTTTGAGGTTATATTTTTGTGTTCTTGGCATATTATTAGCCTTTCACTAATAAAAATTAGACTTTTTTGTTTTGCACAACTTTGGTGGTACGCATCATCACATATAATACAAATAACTGTTGTTACTTCATTCTGTGAGTGACATTTCAGAAACTTTTTACTGGTCTTATCCGGAGGATCTTTCCCTCCCGCCGCCATGTTGGCCCGCATTTATTAACTATTTATTATATTATAAATTGAAACAAGGCGATTATAGTAGACATATTTATTAAGAATTAAATTAAATTATTATAATATTAGAAAAAAATTTTTGATGTTGGAGGGAATCGAACTCTGGATCTTCTGCCCGCCAGTCGGATACCTTGACCGCTCACCTATGGAGACACTTACGTAGTACATTTTCGGAACCTGTATAAGGTTAACAGCTTCCGCACGCATTATATATTTATAATGTTACTGTTCCATTTATTGACATAAAAGTAAAATACTTTTGATCTGAAAAAGAATTTGTTAAGTCAATGTTCTTACTTCTATAATCATTTAAGACACCAAATATTTATGTTCTAGTCTAATGAAGTATTTCGCTATTCATTTAAATAATAACTTATTTATCGAAAAACTAAGACTTGTACCCGTTTCGTGTAAAAGAAAGGAATATTTTAAGCGCTAAAAGATTGCCTATCGTTGCTTTATTTTTGGCAAAATATTTAATTCTAAACAAATGAGGTTATGTTTGTCATTGATTTTGTAATTCAAGGTTTTCTTAAAGGCTAAGCGATCAAACTTTCCTGCTCTTTCTCACCTTTCTCCCTTCCGGTAGGTTTTTAGCAGTATACTCCTTCAAACCGCTGGGATTATTAATTCACATACGCAGATGGATACTGGAGTGATGCTCGCGATTACAAGATGGCGCTCACCTACTCCTCGGATAAGATGGTAATTTGAGGTTATGTAGGCCACTGATTTGCGGAAATTTCCCTCCTGGCTCATAAAAAGCACAAAAATTGATGTGATTCTTTGGCGTAAGCTCGAGAGCCGATTGGAGGGTCCTTTCCGCTGCAAAAATCACTCCTCAGAGTGAGAAAAACTATCAGTATTTTGTATAATGTACGGAGCGACTGTAAGGCGCTGCTGCACAACGAACTTACCGGAGAGTTTTATGTAAAGTATTGTATTTAATTTTTTTGTTTTACATAAAATAAATATTTATCTGTCCATCTATCTCTGCCTCCCTCTCTGTTTCCCTCTGATGCAAACGAGCGTCACCACGCTTCACGAAAGCGCCGCCATTATCGTCTCGAACTCAAGTGCGCGCACGGCTTGCCATCGTTCCCCGGGCACACCCGACGGCTGCACTTTCCCTCTTGCCCCCTCTCTCTCTATCTCTCTCGCTCGCTCTTCGCCCTGACAGTACGGAATAACGCCAATGCCGCACGGCGGCCCTTCGGCGTGCCTTCTGCTCAGTGCCGCTCATCCAGAACGCGCATTGGGCCTGTCCCCCGTCTTGCGCATCGTTCTACTTTTCGACGTTCACTTTCGGGCGCACTGATTGCTTCCGAACCAGCGCGCATCAGGACTCAACCTACCTTGCGAAGGTGGAAGATATCTGCACTACAGCCAATGGCTGGCTTTACCATGCGCGGGCATGCACTGAGGCACAACACTCTACGTAAGAAGTTAAGGCGGCCTTGGACAACATTCCGATTACCGCCCCCAAACTTACGACAGCTTGTGCGGCCCTCGAGTCGCACTACAATCAGTGACGTGTTTTGGCGCAAGATTATTTCAAGGCTTTGCTCTACATTAAGGCTCTCAGGGAGTAATCAGCAGCTCCTTGATGATCTGGCACAGCACTGAAGCCAACTCGCCACACTTTGGACGAGCTGTGATAATCATTCAGGCTCAAATTGATCGGCGCACAAGAGTCAGCCCACGACGGTCGGCAATCGCAACGGCCACACCTGGCGATGCCAATCGAAGCCTAACATCAACTTCACCATCCTGCAGAAATTGATACACGGCAGGCGGATCGGCAACTTATCTGCTTCCTATTCGGCTACTTGGCTACTTCATCTCGACAATCACAGCTCCCCGCCCACGGCGGGCGGCCGGCCCGTCTTATCGATTTTACGCCCTGCGACTTAGCCGACAGTCAGTGGCCACTTAATTCTGATGACTTGCCAGCTCATTTACGACAAGCCGCGCATCGTCCCGATGACTTCACATCCGTGATTTCATTCAGTAATGAAAATGTTCAATGTCGTTTTCCCTCTCCGAGTTTCACACGGTCTCCTCAGATGAACAAGGCAAATGCCAGGGATTATGTGGCTTTGAGTCTATGCGAATGCTCGGAATCACAGGCAACACCTGGACTATTCGGCAATAGTCTAGATCCATAAGTTCAGAAAATATAGAGTGATCTACCGATTCAGCCTATACCAGTCAGACATGGTGGGTGGCACCTTCTTGCTCACCTCCACGGTGGGCGGCGCTTGATCACACCCACGGCGGGGGACACGCAATTGAATACGTTCACGGAACGAGGCGGGCGGGATGTTGAATTTGAACATTTCGCGCCACATCCCCTCCACGCCGTACCAGATAGCGGTCCAGGCGCCCCCTCCCGCAACTCCAGCGGCGGGCCGCATCGCCGCTGGCCCACAGACGCCAGTTCAGTCACCGTTACGACGAGTTGAATATGTACAACTGTATTTACTCAATACAGGGCTTGCCTCTCGGAACACGAGAATTGACTTCTCTCTCTCTCTCTCTCTCTCTCTCTCTCTCTCTCTCTCTCTCTCTCTCTCTCTATCTCTCTCTCTCTCTCTCTCTGGTGAGGCGGTGTGCAGTGTTCGTTCTCGGCGGCTCAGTTTTCCGACCTCTCTTTTAATACGGTACTGTTGTGTTTGATTTTCTATATCATACATTCGTGGGCATCTCAGTACAGGCTTCCTCCTGAAGAAATTGTTTATGGTGCTCCTGCAGTGTTTACACCATCTCTGCAGACACTAGATATCTGTCGGCTATTCGACATATGAAAATCAGCCTTTCAAGCCAGCGGAAAATACAGACACAAGCAGGATTTAGGATTATCGGCTGCTAGGCCTACCTCACAATGGATACACTGATATGTGCCAGCTGCCACAAAGCTCCACGCAATTCCAATGCGCTAATGAAGTGCTCTACGTGCACACGTAAGTGCCATTCTGCGTGTATAAAATCTGTGCAGAAAACGCGTAGTAGCACTACCCTCAAATGTATCCATTGCATTAATATTAATAATAGAGCCAACACGAGCATCAAACAGACGACCTCACATCTCAAAAATAACACCAGCACAGAAGAGAGAGGGAAAAATAGCAGCGGAATGGACGACAACAACAAACCTGTATTACATAATCATACTCGCGCACAGCCGGAGCCGTAGTCGCAGCCGATCATCAAGCAGACAGCTCACCACTACCACTACCAGCAGCTCTACGCTAAAGTTGCCGCTCCCCTCTCATCTGTCCCTCTCCAGCACGGACACCAGCACGGAAGAGAGGTACTGCGCCTTATCGCAATGCCAGCGAGAGCGGGAGGAGAAGAATAGTACGCTGAGCGCTGTACTGACCAGCTGCGTCCGTCTACCACTACACACCTCTACGTCTTCCAACACAGGCGCATGACGGGTTGCAGCTGAGCAAGGGCACCGGCCTACTGGTAGCACGAGTTCTTTGAAGAATTCAATCATTGGCGGGGCCAACAACACCAATTCAACTGACCATGCCGATCTCACCACTAGTCCAGTCGGGGGAGCAAATAGAGTGGGTGTGGCTTGATGTACAGAGGGTTTTTCTTGGAACTGGTTCATAACAATGTGTAGAATAATAATATCGACCTGCTACGTGCGAAATACCACGGGAAGTTTGTTTAAATTAACGATATTTGCAAAATTACTGAAATTGTCTCGAAAAATCGGTTATAACTCGAGAACGAAGCCTCGGACGAAAAAATATCACTCTTTCTTTTTTGTTTATCTTGACATTTTCTACAAGATAAAAGTCTTGCCGAACAAAAAATTTTGAAACTCGCGTTTGCAATTGCAAAAAACCGTGAAAATTCGTTACTTTTTTCATCGGCTCTGTAGTCAAGGTAAATATTATCCAATATCAATAAAAATTTAGGATTGTATAACTGAAGGGTCCTCCTTGATGTATGCGCAACCCGCTCGCTGTGCGACAAATAGTTTTTTGTAGAGAGAAAAGTTAATTAACAAAGTGCGCGAACCTTTGATTTAATGTAACTTCTATAAAAATGATCTCAAATTCCGCCTGCAGCTTTGACACATATTTTGAGACATAAGGAACCACAATACATCAAAAGAATTCGATTTTTTCATTTTTTTGCAACTTTTTTGACGGTTTAAAAATTTTTGGTTAATTAACAAAATGAATTTTGGACTGAATTTCGACCGATCAAAATAATTTTTTTTTACATTAATAGTCCTTCGAAATACGCTTCTTTTAAGCCCCGAAACAGTCAAATATCTCAATTAGGTCCAGAGATATCGACAGTCAAAGTTTATAGCGATTTGCAGCTAAACTATACGTCGTATCGAAGTTTTACAAAACTTAAAGTAAAGGTGAGTAGTGTACTTATTAGTGATATTTGTACCAATATTAAAGTATGTAATTTACCTGTACAAAAACCCGTTTAAAAAACCAAAAATCAGGCGAATTTCGCCGCGGCGGCAGTGTGCGCGGTGGTGGGGGAAGCCCTCAAGTCCCCGCGTCAAAGTGGTTGCCCGCGCTTAAAACTCGCACGCGCTGAAAAATTATCGATATCTCGGCAATGGAAATAGCAAATGAGATGATTTTTTTTTTAAATCGATATAGAAAAGTGTAACAAACTCAAATATCAGCTTATCAATTAAATATATTGATAAACTTCGGCTCAATTGTTAATATTTTACATTATCGACATTTCGTGGCACTTTTTTAGTTAATATTTAATATACAATTTATTTTTGTTGTTAGTAAAACCACATTGTTTGCTTTTAATGTTAAAGTTATAATATTTGGTTGTTTAAAATGTTAATTTAAATATTTATATTTAAAAATTTTTAAACGTATTAAATAAATAGTACTTTTTTTGCAATATAATTGTTAAACTTTTTTGTTTCTTAAGAAGAGTAATGTATATTATATATATAATTTCCTAAGAAACCATAAAACTATATATATATATATATATATATATATATATATATATATATGATATATACATTATATTTATATATATATATTTATTTATAGATAGCTATATAATAGGGTTCAAGATGTATCTTTTATGACAGGGTTATATGGCAGGTAAATTCCCATATAAACCGTTTAAAGGGTGGAGTCGGGTCTTTCCAGGTATATTTTAGGGTTTAAGGGGACCATTCAAAGAAATTTGGCCTGGACAAGAATTGCAAGAGATCTGATTGGCTAAAAATTGGAGGTGTGGCTACATCTAAATTCGAAAAAGTACGTTGCTTCGGTTATATATAGATTTCGAGAGCGTCGTTTTCGGCAGTCTCTCGAAAGTATCTGAGCAGAGAACTTATATTTTCGGTCGTATTGAGCAGTTTCCTTGTTATTTGTTTAATTTTTGAATAGTTACACTGTTCGAAATTGATTTAAGTGCTGTGAACGTCTGGATCCTGTTTTGGTAAGTTAAAAAATTTATATAATAGATTCATTTTGTTCTAAGTAAATTGAATGAAATTTGCTATACTGTCGATTAGCACTTGTAATTTTTCGCAAAATAATTAATTATATATATAGGAAATAGTAAAGATTGTATGTCATATTGTGTAAATTATATAAAATCTTAATATTAGTATTATCATTTTTTTCTATTAATATAATAATATATATTTTTTCAATCTGTTACTGTGCTACTTGAAAATATAGTAATTTTTAGAAAATATTTGTTTACTCAAATATTTTCTTTTAAAATATGAATATATATTAAACAATTTTTAATATGTTACACTTTTTACAGATAAATACAATGGCTGAAGCACAAGAAAATTGCATTATTTGCGATAAACCGTTGGACTGTGGACCTGTTCGAACAATTCAAGGGGAGACAATAAAAAATTTCATCGCTGCAAGTAAACAGAGAGCCGACCAGAAGCATGTTTACTTTCGAAACGAAGAGTCATTGACCCTCCATACTAATTGTCACGCAATGCAATAATAAGTCTATTTTTATTTTTGTCGTTACTTAAAAATTTGTCTTGTGTAACTGTAACAGCCACGGATAAATCAAACAAAATTTCGCGGCAAACTTGTCTCGTTTGTCTACGCTCACGCTCTGCAGTTTTTGTGCATAACGTTTTATTTTCTGGATATCCATCAAAAACTATAGTAGCATTTGAACTAAAATGTTTTTTAACATAATTAATATAATGGTCTATAATAATACTAAACGTTTCCTTTTGTCGCCATACAACCTTGTGTAGCAAAAAGCCTCCATCAATTACATGAGAAATATTTTCATCAAAAGGTTTTTCTTCGAGCGGGATAAAAAAATTATATAATTTTGATTTTTGTGTTTTGCGCATAAGTGCATTATCAAATATAGATAAAGGAAATGGGGCAAGTTCATAGCCAAGAAATTTCTGCAGTTCTTTTTTGCCTTCCATTGCAATAGAAATTCTTTGGAAAATTAAACTCGGATCAATAACTATATTTTCATTTTTTATAACTTTAGTTGAACTTGCAGATTGAATTGACAAAACTCTACTTTTTCTCTGGAATTTAAATTGTTTAAAATTAAGTCCTACAGTACTATTCATAATTTCGATTCCGATTTCAAAAGCCTTATAACAATTTGTAGATTTATCGCCCTTGCATCCTGTACTTATTGAAAAAATATTATCTGAGCTCGCAAATGGCTCGTAAGTAGTTAAAAATTTTAATAATTTATTAATATCCGCAGTATCTCTCGAAATTCTTGATGGTCTGGCATCAACATGCTGTTCAGACGTAGAAAAGCTTACGTTACTAATTTGAAATCGGAATCGAAATTATGAATAGTACTGTAGGACTTAATTTTAAACAATTTAAATTCCAGAGAAAAAGTAGAGTTTTGTCAATTCAATCTGCAAGTTCAACTAAAGTTATAAAAAATGAAAATATAGTTATTGATCCGAGTTTAATTTTCCAAAGAATTTCTATTGCAATGGAAGGCAAAAAAGTACTGCAGAAATTTCTTGGCTATGAACTTGCCCCATTTCCTTTATCTATATTTGATAATGCACTTATGCGCAAAACACAAAAATCAAAATTATATAATTTTTTTATCCCGCTCGAAGAAAAACCTTTTGATGAAAATATTTCTCATGTAATTGATGGAGGCTTTTTGCTACACAAGGTTGTATGGCGACAAAAGGAAACGTTTAGTATTATTATAGACCATTATATTAATTATGTTAAAAAACATTTTAGTTCAAATGCTACTATAGTTTTTGATGGATATCCAGAAAATAAAACGTTATGCACAAAAACTGCAGAGCGTGAGCGTAGACAAACGAGACAAGTTTGCCGCGAAATTTTGTTTGATTTATCCATGGCTGTTACAGTTACACAAGACAAATTTTTAAGTAACGACAAAAATAAAAATAGACTTATTATTGCATTGCGTGACAATTAGTATGGAGGGTCAATGACTCTTCGTTTCGAAAGTAAACATGCTTCTGGTCGGCTCTCTGTTTACTTGCAGCGATGAAATTTTTTATTGTCTCCCCTTGAATTGTTCGAACAGGTCCACAGTCCAACGGTTTATCGCAAATAATGCAATTTTCTTGTGCTTCAGCCATTGTATTTATCTGTAAAAAGTGTAACATATTAAAAATTGTTTAATATATATTCATATTTTAAAAGAAAATATTTGAGTAAACAAATATTTTCTAAAAATTACTATATTTTCAAGTAGCACAGTAACAGATTGAAAAAATATATATTATTATATTAATAGAAAAAAATGATAATACTAATATTAAGATTTTATATAATTTACACAATATGACATACAATCTTTACTATTTCCTATATATATAATTAATTATTTTGCGAAAAATTACAAGTGCTAATCGACAGTATAGCAAATTTCATTCAATTTACTTAGAACAAAATGAATCTATTATATAAATTTTTTAACTTACCAAAACAGGATCCAGACGTTCGCAGCACTTAAATCAATTTCGAACAGTGTAACTATTCAAAAATTAAACAAATAACAAGGAAACTGCTCAATACGACCGAAAATATAAGTTCTCTGCTCAGATACTTTCGAGAGACTGCCGAAAACGACGCTCTCGAAATCTATATATAACCGAAGCAACGTACTTTTTCGAATTTAGATGTAGCCACACCTCCAATTTTTAGCCAATCAGATCTCTTGCAATTCTTGTCCAGGCCAAATTTCTTTGAATGGTCCCCTTGAACCCTAAAATATACCTGGAAAGACCCGACTCCACCCTTTAAACGGTTTATATGGGAATTTACCTGCCATATAACCCTGTCATAAAAGATACATCTTGAACCCTATTATATAGCTATCTATAAATAAATATATATATATAAATATAATGTATATATCATATATATATATATATATATATATATATATATATAGTTTTATGGTTTCTTAGGAAATTATATATATAATATACATTACTCTTCTTAAGAAACAAAAAAGTTTAACAATTATATTGCAAAAAAAGTACTATTTATTTAATACGTTTAAAATTTTTTGAATATAAATATTTAAATTAACATTTTAAACAACCAAATATTATAACTTTAACATTAAAAGCAAACAATGTGGTTTTACTAACAACAAAAATAAATTGTATATTAAATATTAACTAAAAAAGTGCCACGAAATGTCGATAATGTAAAATATTAACAATTGAGCCGAAGTTTATCAATATATTTAATTGATAAGCTGATATTTGAGTTTGTTACACTTTTCTATATCGATTTAAAAAAAAAATCATCACATTTGCTATTTCCATTGCCGAGATATCGATAATTTTTCAGCGCGTGCGAGTTTTAAGCGCGGGCAACCACTTTGACGCGGGGACTTGAGGGCTTCCCCCACCACCGCGCACACTGCCGCCGCGGCGAAATTCGCCTGATCTTTGGTTTTTTAAACGGGTTTTTGTACAGGTAAATTACATACTTTAATATTGGTACAAATATCACTAATAAGTACACTACTCACCTTTACTTTAAGTTTTGTAAAACTTCGATACGACGTATAGTTTAGCTGCAAATCGCTATAAACTTTGACTGTCGATATCTCTGGACCTAATTGAGATATTTGACTGTTTCGGGGCTTAAAAGAAGCGTATTTCGAAGGACTATTAATGTAAAAAAAATTATTTTGATCGGTCGAAATTCAGTCCAAAATTCATTTTGTTAATTAACCAAAAATTTTTAAACCGTCAAAAAAGTTGCAAAAAAATGAAAAAATCGAATTCTTTTGATGTATTGTGGTTCCTTATGTCTCAAAATATGTGTCAAAGCTGCAGGCGGAATTTGAGATCATTTTTATAGAAGTTACATTAAATCAAAGGTTCGCGCACTTTGTTAATTAACTTTTCTCTCTACAAAAAACTATTTGTCGCACAGCGAGCGGGTTGCGCATACATCAAGGAGGACCCTTCAGTTATACAATCCTAAATTTTTATTGATATTGGATAATATTTACCTTGACTACAGAGCCGATGAAAAAAGTAACGAATTTTCACGGTTTTTTGCAATTGCAAACGCGAGTTTCAAAATTTTTTGTTCGGCAAGACTTTTATCTTGTAGAAAATGTCAAGATAAACAAAAAATAAAGAGTGATATTTTTTCGTCCGAGGCTTCGTTCTCGAGTTATAACCGATTTTTCGAGACAATTTCAGTAATTTTGCAAATATCGTTAATTTAAACAAACTTCCCGTGGTATTTCGCACGTAGCAGGTCGATATTATTATTCTACACATTGTTATGAACCAATTCCAAGAAAAACCCTCTGTACATCAAGCCAAAACCACATTCATATCTTTTAGATGCTCCACCGACTGGACTACACAGAAGAGAGTAGAATTAGGTTAGATAAGCTTAGTGACTGTTCCAGCAATATCTCAGTTATTACAATTAAAGTTAGAACTGTAATGTCTGAGGTAAACTCCATAACATCTAAGCTTGCGGCAGATCTCGAAATGGTGAAAGAAATTCCAGCATTGATAATAGGTTTCGACGATCTTAAAAAAAGCTTAAATGTCATAGAGAAAAAAAATGACAGATCTGAACTCCTTGCTGGAGGAGTTTCAGATCAATCAAACCACATTAGAAAAAGAAAATGCGGTACTAACTGAGAAATTGCTGGTCCTAGAAAATACATTAGATAAAATTAATTCAGACAATGCGCAGGGCTCGCTTCGATCGAGCAATTTAGATCATGAGGTACTTCGAGAGACTTACAATCCGAGCCTGCAAAAGCAGGACCATCAGTTTATAAATTTAGCTTTTAGAAAACGCGCTACTTTTCGTAATACGTCAATCTCTAGCAATGGTCCTGCTAATCTAGTCATTAACGAGACTCGTCATAGTGCTGACGCACCGCGTAACACTGCAGCCACTAAATCACATAAGTCTCAAGAGCGAAATACGCGGGCCTCGTCTGGGTTGGGAACGGGGCAGGCGAGTGCAGCAGCATTACTATATCTAATATTTTTGACGAAGATAAAATTCATTATGACAACGTTGCCTATGCTATTCTCGCTACGGTCCTTCCTTCCCTTAGACGGGAAGATATTGTGTGCATTCGCCTACTTCGCTCGACACAGCCAGCGGCATCTCTAGCAGCGGCTAGCACTACAAATCGACGTTCTCCTTGGATTGTCAACCTTTCCAGCAGTGCACTAGTTTCTGCACGCTGGATATCAACATGTCGTTTTTTGAGCGGAACATTACCGATTGCCTAACAAATGGCAAAATATTTATAAATGAATATTTAAATAAAGATCTTTTCTTAAAATTCTATAGTTTGAAATCTGTTACCCAGGGACTAAACTTTAAGTATATGTGGCACGGCAAGTTCATGGTCAAGAGGCGAGATGGTGATATATCCCATTTCTTTTCGACCGCTGCTAATCTACATTCTATCTGGTCATCGTATGAAGAAAATCCTGCGTCTCGATCATTGAGCGAAGCTCAGGAAAAAGCGTCCGCTAGTCAAGTGACAGCGTATCACTCTCCTGCGAAAAATGAACCACCACCAACGACGCTGCTTCTCAATAATGCTGAGAAAAATTCAAAATGACTAGGTTCGACTGCTGGGGTGGCAGGCGGGGGATTGAGAGCTGGATTTGTAAATGTGACTTCTTTGCGTGCGCATCTCGAACAAATCCAGCAATATCTTCGTGAACGTCCCTCCTACCGTCTCTTAGTGGTTTCTGAGTCGCGCCTAAAGCCGGACATTGGTGTTGAAAAGGTTGGCATTGATTGTTTCACCATACTCAGGCAGAACCGCAACGTGAATGGTGGTGGGGTGGCCCTATATGTGCACAATTCGCTTAAGGCTAAGGTTCTCGCTAGATCTAAGACCGCACAGATCGGTACTCCTGACATCCCGGAATATCTTATTTGTAGTTGCTCAGCTCCAATTCTAATTGCGGTAATATACAGGCCGCCTCACATTCCATTTGTTAAAGATGCAGATCTTGTTGAGCAACTAACATCGTGTGATTTTAGTCACAAGATTATCATGGGAGACCTCAATGTGAACCTATTATCAACGTCGACAGATGCGCAATTCGTGAGGAGATTATCAAATGACCTGTCACTTAAAATAATTGAACATGGCCTGACTCATCACACTAATGAGTCTCACGCATGGATTTACATTATACTCGTTGACGATAATGACGAGGTTCTGAGTGTTGGCAATCGAATGGCGACCTTTCCCAGTCACCACAATATTATAGATATAACTATATAAATACGTACAAATACATTTGTCCAGAGAACTGCAGACCAAATTACAGTGACTGCAGAATTCATGCGTGAGATATATTTGTGGCGTCAGAAGGGACGAACACATCACCCCTTTCAGAATGAAGCTGGACTGGTTAAATGTAGAAGAACGTAGAACCTACTTTGCCGCGTTACTACTTTATAGAGCCATAAGGATAGGACACAACCACTTTATCTCAAACAACTTTTTGAAAAGAACCAGGTCAGAACATCCAGTAGAGGTGAAGTAAAAGATATCTCAGTTCCAGGGTCGCGCACTGCCGTTGGCCTTTACTCCGTCAAAGCTCGCGATGCACGCCTTTGGAATACTATCCCCTGTAGCGTTAAGTACTTGCCATCGTTCTGCAAATTTAAAACTGCGATGCGCAGGTACTTACGTGAGCGTAATATAATGATGCAAACCTTGTAGAATTAAACGTCCTGTGCTGTGCAATTGTTATTTATTTATTTATCTTATTTTATTTTGTGATCGGTGTGAGTGTATTTATAAGCATATATAAACGTGTATCTGCGTAAGGAATGTATGATTTTATTATTTTATGATATTTCTGACGAGGATTTTGAAACTATGATAATTTTACCAAGTGTACGAGTGATGAATGAGAGTAATTTTATAAATTTTATTATTGACACGATATGTATTCACGACATTATGTACTACTACTATGAATGTCATATTATGTACCTGACGAAGTGATATTTCTACGACATGTGATATATTTATATAATTGACTGTACACTATATTTTTGTTTACAAACAAAATAAATACATATCTATCTTTGTCTCTCTCTCTCTCTCTCTGTCTCTCTCTCTCTCTCTCTCTTCACCTGGCGATAATCCTCCCACTAAATCCAACAATATCCTTTATATAACCATTTTCATGAATTCTTTCACGAAGTATGTAATCGTCGTGTTCTGCATGTTGATTTAACAGATCTTTAATAGGACTACAAGGATTTATAATTATGAAAAAGTTGGCACATGATGGCACATTAAAATTATTACAATTAACGAAAGATTCTAGATCTTCCAATTGACTAACGTAAATTTTGCAGTTCGAACATATTGCGTGAAATTCTGACGTGTTGTTAGGGTTACAAATTTTATACAATATGTATCTAGATTCCAGTAAAATTGGCTGAACAAACAAGGAATTTATCAAACCTATTAAATTTTAAATAGCTGAAATTGCCAATTTAATTTTCAAAGAATACTTCAATATCATGAGAAGTATTTCTCCAGGAGATTTATTCACAGGCAATGATACAATTTCCAATAAGTACGTATTATTCAAAAGATCATGAAAATCTTTTGGATATCTTAGACCTTCTTTATCATTTCCACCATTATTATTATTATTATTATTGAATATATCCAATACGTCCATTACACCAGAATCATCTGGTTATGTACATTCCCCAGCATTAATAAGAACCTGATAAAAATACAATAAAATACTTTAAAAAATTGATATTGTATTATATATATATGTGTATGCCTACTCGGGAAAAGCAATTTTATCTGAAGGTAGGACTATCGTATTTTTTTGCCAAAATATAAAAAAATGTTTATTTAATCTTTTTAATCTTTGTAATTGTAAGAATGTTTTCAAATCTATTAGGTATCAAAACTTTATGTTTTAACAAAGTTATACGCATTTAAATAAAACAATTTACATTAGATAACATACAAAATTAAATCTTTAAACGAGCTTTTCTTTCAAGTAATTTTCTTAACTTTAAAAAATTGCTTGTGCATGAGGTTTTTATGAATCTTTTTGAAACTTTCAGAAAATGTACCTTAGTATATGTAGAACATAAACTGTTAACTACATTTAATTTTTTTTTCTTATCTCATTTTATCCACCAGTCATTATCAAGAAACGTGATTTTTTAAACATTTTTATAAATCTAAAGAAAACTAAATTATTTTGAGGAAGTAGAAGACGTTTTTTGAAATTTTGTCAACAGTTCATTTTGTTGATCAATCAAGGAAGTAACTCAATTTCTTTCAGAGTCTTTTCTCAAAATGCTATGCGCAAATGACACTTGGAAAACTGGTCAGTTTCGTTTAAAAAAATCGTAATTTATCAAGAACTCTGCAAATAATCGATATCTTGAGCTAAAAATTGATACAACCTACATAAGTTTGTTTTTTAACCATAGTCCTATCTTAAGATTAAAGGAGGATACCCATGGCGGCCCTTGAGGGAACGTATGAAACCCACTCCACCGTTTAAAGCTCATTTTAATATGAATTTAAAAAAAGAGTTGACCTCCTTAAGTGTAAGGAAAGCTGAAAAAATAATATCTATGGATTTGTCCCAATTAAAGACATGTATAAGGTCTAACCGTACTCGGGGATATTTACTTATGCGTTCGAATTTTTCCCACGTTTTCAAATTTTTTATGGTTTTGGTTTTATACGTTCTCCTTCACGGATAAAATATTATAAATCTGCGGGCATCCTCCTTCAAAAATTTGATAAATTATACATAATTAGAATTTGTTTTAAAATATACCTCAAATTTATTTTTTAATTATATTTTAATTTATAATTTTATTATAATTATTAGGAGTAAAGTCTTATTACCTAAATATTTATTCTGGAATATATTTCCATGTAATTAATCTGTTTATCTATGAGTTTTCGAATTACTGATATAATTTAATACACTTTATTGATATATAGAATCCTCCAACATAATTGACGATGCCCATGGATTTATACTATATGATCTGTTGAAAGAGAAGGTATAAAACAAATACCATTGTTCAGAGCTCATTAAAGAATTTTGAAAAAATATTGACCCTCTAAAGTATGGGGAAAGTTGAGAAAATAGTGATAAATAGTCTGAACATTAAGTACAAAATCCCGAGTACGGTTAGACTTCATACATTGCTTTATAGCACATTTCAACACGGATGCGGAAGTAGAGTATTTTATAAAAATGCTTGCAGTTTTAAGTTAAGAGGATATGTTATTATGAGAATACACATTTGTTACTATCAACATTGATCAACTTGAGCAATTATTAAGTAATGCAAAAGTAACTGGCTTCCTAGTAAATTTTAAGCACCATGATTACATACTTAATTAAGGTATAAATTTGATGATGATGTACTATTATTTTTTATTATGTTCAAAATACATATAGTTATGATACGAGTGTGGAAATTTGTATATAAAAATTATTGACGAAAGTTATAGTATATTTAAGCCACGTTTCATAATAAAAATTTAAAAGATCGAAGAATTTTCGCTTAAATAGACTATTATAACTTTGGTCTATAATTTTTATAGTATTTTATAATTTTTATATTTTATATACAATAAAATTAAAAACCGTATGAATTCTGCTGATAGTATCAAATTACTTAACATAATTTGATATTACGAACACTAATGGGTGTGTTAAAAGAAGTAAATATGGCGGACTGCTGTAGAAAAAAGTATATAATAGGACATGTTTTTTTAAATATTTTGATAGATTTTATATATTTATCTATAATTGTACACTCAACGTTAAAAATTGCTGGTCCAATTTATTTGAATTTCTTTGAAATGCTGCAATTTCATTGGATAGAATGCTCGTTTTCTCTAAAATCATGGAGGGTTTAAAAAAATTCAAATCAATTTGGCCAGAATTGTTTAACGCCGAGTGTACCTAAATAATTTATTTTTAATACTAAAAATAATTTGTGGCGCCTCCATGTGTATTCGTTCCGAACGAAACATTAGCACAGAGGAACGGTTGTATATATAACAGACGAGGTCATGGCACCGCATTATTCGCAACTGGATGTGTATATTCTGAATATAGCTAAATATTGTATTTTTCCTCTGTCGCTTTGCTTTTTGTAGAACTTACAAGTTACACAAACTATTTATAAATATTAATTTGCTTATTGGTTCTATTAACGAAAAGAAGGAGTAGTACACAAATAATGGCGGGTGATGAACAAAGCATAAAGTACGCGTACGTACGCTTTAAAGCTGATAAAAGAAAATTATATACTCTCAGCGTCAAATCAATCAAAAATAAAAATAGTGACAACAACCATGCTGTGTTCGAAGATAAACGTGATTTTGATGCTAAAAATTAGTATTATGCACGAAGGGACTGCAATAAGTCGTGCAAGAAAACATACGATTATTTTGCATTTTACAAAGCCAATATCTTAATGCTGGGACGTAAGTATAGATATTTATATAATATGATTATAACATTCCCAATTTTGAAATTTCGTAACAGTAAACAGTAAAATTGAAAGTTAGTAGTAAATTTAAAATTAAATCAAATTTTTATTTATTTTAATTAAATTTTATTGGTGTGATATAGATTCTTTATCGCTACTAATTATATCCAGTTGTGTACGAGTGTATTCTTTTGGTTCAGTAAGCCATACCTATATATATCTACATATACGCATGCGAACTATATTATATATTTTCTTTGATTAATTAAACTTAATTAGTTAAACAAAGCTGTGAATCAATTATTACAGAAAGTGAACAGGAGCGTATTAGAAACGTATTAAATTTCAGAAACGCTTAACGACTTCCAATTCAAGCAGTCTTTCGGAATCTGAAACTGATGATAATGTATATATGGCTATTCTAGTTATAAAACATGTGAGTGTTTGCCTCTATATATATATATACTATAACGGGGTGTTTAATTATCAATAATAATGTATTAATTATTTAATCAGCATCCTTCGGGCATGCGCCACACGCAGCGCGTGTGACGGCCCGCCGCTGTAGCCTGCCCCGGTGTAGCTGTGCAGGTACTTTCCGTGTATACGCCAAATCCGCGAGGATTCGGCTTTGTGCGGAGTTTCCTCGATGCACCGGGTTTTCGCGACCTGCAAGGAGCGCGAAAATGCGGAGACTAATGCTGTCGTATACGCACAGCAATGTCGTCTTATTTCTGGCCTAACTCGGTGCGAGGAGCAGGCGGATCCGGGTTTATTAATGGCACACTGATTTGATAACAATATTAAAATAAACTATATTCTGAAACGGAGAATGGATAACAATGTACAATTACTTTACATATAAAACAAGTCGGTTTAATAATAGGATAAAATTCGCGTAGGTCGAGCGTCGCATGCGTGTTCAACATGGCCGCTGTTGAACACGCCGTCGAATTCGCCGAGGGTTACGAACGCGCGCGTCCCTCCGTTCCGTGAGCTGCGCGGAGCTCCTTTCGTCTCGAGGGCACGGCACGCTATTCGTAGCGCGGCCCTGTGTTCGTTCGCGGTCGCCACGGGATAGCCCGTACCTCTATTACTAGAGTTCGTCGATACGATGCGGTGTACCGCCGACGAGATGATGCAGGCGCGTCACCGGTGGTACGGTGCAGGCAAGTCGCCGACGATGTCGCCCGTATCTACCTGGACGAGTCTCTCCCTCTGGGTTCTCGGCGCTTCGCTACTGCCTTATTCTTCTCTCTCTGCCTCTTCGTCTCTCCCGAAAATAGGCAGATGGTCGGCGTACTCAGTGGCGTCCTAAGATGGCGTCGGAGCGTCTTTCTTCAGCGGCGAGGCATACAGCGTGAGAAGTCGAGCGGTAGTGTGTTCCTCTTGGCCGCCGCACACTGGGCCCTATAGACATTTGTTGTTTCAAAATTCGCTACAGACCATGGTTTTCGTCCAATCACAATAATTTTTTTTAAATTGAAGTTTATTAAAATTCTAAAAGACCCATAAGGCCAGATTTTTTAAAAAATGTTATAATAATTAATTAAAAATCTAAGTTAAACAATAAACCCATAAACCTTAAGGCATGAATGGCCATAAGCAAATGGGCGACTACTGAAGGAAGCTATATATATTTGTAAGTGGTTTTTGGGGTCGCTGATTATGAATCTGGCATTAGTTTTGCAAAATTTATTTGTTTAAACAATTTGTTTAAACAATTTATTGCAAAATTATCTTTTTATTCAAAACGACTTTAGTTTTGAATTTTACGGGCATAATTACTATAACCAATCATGTTCAAAGCATAAACAATTTTTTTTGGAAATTTACTACTCCAAGGTGGGCAATTTGCAATTATAGAAAATTAAAAAAAAACTGCTAAGTTATATGTATATTTGTATGATTGGTTCTACATGCCTGCATCTGTGCATAAAATTCTCCTCCATGGTGCGAACATTATAAATCACTTTCTCATTCCAATCGGCATTTTATACGAAGAAGCTCAAGAATCACGGAATAAAGATTTAAAATACTATCGTCAATTTAATACTCGAAAATGTGGTAGAATCTACACGAATATAGATCTATTGCATAAATTATTAATATCTTCTGATCCTTATATATCTAGTTTAAGGCACAAGGCAAAAAATATAAAGCTTGATGTTGATGATGCTGTTAAGAACTTATTAATTTTAACTTGAAATGAACTGATACAATTTTAAAATTGCTCAGCTTAAGGTATTTGGGTTTGAGGTTAAAGGTTTCCTGTTAACACTTTTTTTTAAATTTTCTATAATTGCAAATTGCCCACCTTGGAGTAGTGAATTTCCAAAAAAAATTGTTTATGCTTTGAACATGATTGGTTATAGTAATTATGCCCGTAAATTTCAAAACTAAAGTCGTTTTGAATAAAAAGATAATTTTGCAATAAATTGTTTAAACAAATTGTTTAAACAAATCAATTTTGCAAAACTAATGCCAGATTCATACTCAGGGACCCCAAGAACCATTTACAAATATATATAGCTTCCTTCAGTAGTCGCCCATTTGCTTATGGCCATTAATGCCTTAAGTTAATGGGTTTATTGTTTAACTTAGATTTTTAATTAATTATTATAACATTTTTTAAAAAATCTGGCCTTACGGATCTTTTAGAATTTTAATAAACTTCAATTTAAAAAAAAATTATTGTGATTGGTTGAAAACCATGGTCTGTAGAGAATTTTGAAACAACAAATGTCTATAGACACTTTTTTTTTAATTTTCTATGATTGCAAATTGCCCACCTTGGAGTAGTGAACTTCCAAAAAAAATTGTTTATGCTTTGAACATGATTGGTTATAGTAATTATGCCAGTAAAATTCAAAACTAAAGTCGTTTTGAATAAAAAGATAATTTTGCAATAAATTGTTTAAACAAATTGTTTAAACAAATCAATTTTGCTAAACTAATGCCAGATTCATAATCAGCGACCCCAAAAAGCACTTACAAATATATATAGCTTCCTTCAGTAGTCGCCCATTTGCTTATGGCGATTCATGCCTTAAGGTTTATGGGTTTATTGTTTAACTTAGATTTTTAATTAATTATTATAACATTTTTTAAAAAATCTGGCCTTATGGGTCTTTTAGAATTTTAATAAACTTCAATTTAAAAAAAAAATTATTGTGATTGGTCAAAAACCATGGTCTGTAGAGAATTTTGAAACAACAAACGTCTATAGGGCTCAGTGTGCGCCGTGGCCCCCCCGCTCCTTCTCGCTCTCGTCTTCCCACCTGTTGCCGCGCGCGGGCATGAGATGGCGTCTCATGCCCCTTTCGCGTCCTCCCGTTCACGAATATACGCGGCTTGTTACAATACGTATATATATATATCACCTCGGGCTGCTCGGGTGCCTTGACTAGGCCTGCAACGCCCTCACGGTAATTGCCTACTTTCCGCCCTTTGCTAGTAAATGTGCTAGTCTTTGTAAGGTGATTTCTTATATATTGTACATACCTAAAACTTTGAATTAAAATCCTTACAGCTATATGTAAAATGCTTTATCTAGCTTAATGCCGGATGTTTAGGGCTGCCGAGACAAGGACTGCACGATCATTAATCGCCTTCCGCCCGTGGTGCACACGATATTTTTTGTAACACATGTACGATTTTCACGTTTTATTCCCTCAAAACCGGGCCTAAAGTAGCAGTTTTCCGACCAGCGGGCGTAAAGCACTCATTTTACGCCCTATGACGTAAATTAACTGCTTTACGCCCGTTGGTCATTTTACTTTACACCCGTTGGTTTAGCTAATAGAGATAAGAATAAAACTGATCTAAACTTGGTGTATGAAAATCAATACATGCGTTACAAAAATATGGTGTCTACCTTGGGCGTGAATTGGGCCATTTTTTATCTCGTGTGTTTGCAGTACTCGGTCAAAAAAGGCCCACATCTCGCCCTTGGTACACAATATACAATTTTGTCCTATCTCGACTAAAAGGATGATTTTTCTTTCGCATATGAAGCGGGCAGACAGTGACTTGCTTTTCTGCCTGAGCGTTTTATTTTACGCCCTTTTTATGTGCACAAAAAGGCATACTTTCAGTGCAGGTAGGACAAAACAGTATATTACACAACTAGGGGCGAAAATGGGTTCTTTCTACGCGAGGATAATGATTGAGTACGAGTGGACTAACACGAGTGCTCAAAATGATCATCCGAGTCTGAAAAACCCTTTTGCCCCAAGTTGCGTACTGTATTTTTTCTAATAAGTGCATGTAAGGTTCTTCTTCCCGCATGTAGAGCGGATGGGGCACTGAGTTTTTCGAGTCGACCACTACATAGTAGGATTATAAAAATCAAACTAACATACATGTACACACACGCACATGCACGCGAACGCACATGCACACGCATGCGCACACGCATGCACGCGTACAAACACGCACACGTTTCCACGCGTACAAGCACACGCACACGATCGCGCACGCGCGCGTATGCACATACACAAGATACTCAGAACATACGAATGCCTACAAATATGAGAATTATGAGTGTTTCAGCGGAGCGGGAGGGAAGTACTTTCCCTCCCGCCTCCCGCTAAAACAGGGAGGGAAAGTACTTTCGCTCCCACTTTATTAGACGCTCGGATAGATCAATTTTGCACCCACTTTTCATGCATGAAAAAGGGCCTATACCATGGACGTGCTAGAAAAACAGTATTTTTTACATTTTTAAACATACATGTGTTATCTTATTTTTTCATATTTGAATTCGTATAAATTACTTTTAAATTTGTTAATTTCAATAAGTCATGTTATAATAGGCGGTGCGTGTAAAGTTAATAGTTACAGGAAGAAAAGCAGCTTCTTAAAATAATCTAAAGCAAGTACGGGAAGTTTATAAAAGAAAGAGGAATGTTATACAAAGTGACTCAGATAGCGATCAAGAAAATGTGGCATCACCAAAACAACAACGATTAACAGAAGAAAAAGATGTAGAAGAACAGGATTCGACTGCAAGTACTTCAGATAATAGTGCTGATAGCAATGTATCATCAGTAAAACAACAACAATCAACAACAGAAAAAGCTGTAGAAGGGAGTGATTCGACTTCGATAGATTCAAACAATCATGCTAAAATCAATGTATCGACTCTAAAAAAAACAGTTGTTAAAAAAACAAAGTTTAACAGAAGAGGAAAGTGTGGTACAGAGTCATTCAACTTTAGAAACAATAATTCATGATGCAAACAATAATAAGGATGGGCTAGAAAATGTTGTCACTCATAATACTCAGGTCCAAATTCACTGTGAACCATATCAACAAGAATAGCTTCATTCAAATTCAGACTACATACAAAATGTAGAAAAACAGATTGCTTATTTGTAAAGACAAAATATAACATTAGGGCATAAACTGTGACTATACATTAGTGATGGATAACTCATTTTATGAATGAACTAATAATATAAGAATATATATTATAAGAATAAATTTCATAAAAAAATAGTTAGGTTTGACCATGACTTGAATTCCGGATTTAATGAGAATTTTTCATCGTTAAGAACTTACGGGAAACATTCCGTATAGATGACAAAAACCCAGGTGATGTTCGTAGATTTTTCACAAAGAAGCTATTTATTCAAATCAATCAAAACTTTTTTGTATGTATTTATGTACCCTTGAAGACGTAAAAACGGCTATTTATAATGCATTTTTATCGATACATATGGGACGAATCACGTCAACTCTCCTAGCGCGGCGCGCGAGCGCTTAAGACTGTTGTTTTCAACTCGCGTTTGCGGTATGAAAAAAAATATATAAAAAATATCCAATAAACTATTTCGATGTATTTTTTCCTCAGCTTTCCAATGGTGTGGTCAGATTTTCCAAAATATTCCATTTTCCTTAAAAAAAACACAAAACGTGTTATATCTCGATAAGGCTATTTTTAATATTTTTTTTAATACTTTTTATCGAAAGCTGAGGTTTTTTTACATAAAAAAAGTTCTTTTGCCCAGACTGCCCGATTATATTTCAGTGAGTAATAGAACGCCGAAAAGTTGAAGTACCGCACGCAGCGGCAAGGCGCGTGGCTTCGCGCTCGACGGTGACCGCTGGATTCGGTCCTCCTTTTCATATTTTGCTACCTTATAATTTCTTTTAAAGCTGTTAGTTAAATTTAGTTATTTTCTTGTTTTTATTAATCGATTTTTTGTTACTTTGGCTTTCGAAGAGGCTTTCTTTGTCTTTAGCTTCGTGGCTTTCTTTGTCTTTGTTGCGGGTTTGGATACATTATTTTCTTTTTTCTTAGTGTCTTTCTTTGGAAAGATTTGATATTTAGAACTTAAAGACGTTTTCTGTAGTTTGAATGTATTTTGATTTAATGGAATAAAAGCATGATACTGTAAAGTCCCTGGTATAGATTTAGCATTATCTAATCTTGGTTTGAGTTCTAAAATAGTTTTTTCATAATCATCTTTATTGCTATAAAATACTTTGGTTTCTTTGCAATAATTTTTAGCCCATTTGTAAAGACTTTTTGCTGTTAAAATTCTATTTTTGAATGAAAGTTGTAGACATGCACCTTTGCCGTGCGCGGTAGCATAAAAGTGCCATTCCGCTGAGATTTCGAAATCTTTTTCATGAAACAGAAGATTTTGCATATTATTCTTATTTTTAAAATGTTGACTTGATCCATCCGTTAAATAATAAATTTTTGTAACTACGAAATTAGATTTCAGATAAAGTATGACAATTTTTTGATATCCATAAACCGCAACAGTATCATGGTTTAGATTATCAGAAATTACAGCAATGCTTACATGTTTAAGATCACTATTTTCTTTGTAATAAATTACAACTGTAAAAATAGTTGCCTGGTTATTATTCCAATTGAAAGATTGCATAGAATTCTGTACTACAAATGCATACTGTGACTGTTTCTTAGCAAAAACATCGTGAGTCTTCAATTTCATTAATTTGTCGCCCAGCGTGTTGAGAAAGTCATAAACGTTCTCACTTTTTGAAGTTATCGTACACCGATCTGTTTGAAACCACGATTCAAATTGAATTTCAAAAACATTATTTTTATCAAAACATTCAAGCAATGTTCTCGTAATGCAGACGTATTAGGACAATTTAGACAGTCACCCAAGAAACACTAATCACGTGCATTTTTACAAACGATTGCCTGAATACAGTCATGATAATTTGTAAGATATAGTTTACTATTTTTCGTTAAGCACTCTAGCTCAGCAGCTTCTAGCATGAGCTTAACGTTTTCATGATGTACACATACATATACATTGTGTATACCACTGCTTCCAGCTAAAACACAGTGTACTGGTCTCAATTGTATGAATTTTGTTAACCCAATTTTAACGTGTTCGTATTCTTTTTGAAATAAATAATAGATTTCGATCAAATTGCCAAGAAGTAATCTTTTCTGAACGTGTTCTCGTTTGCCGTTGTCCTGCTTTACGGATATGCAATCTTTCAAGCCTGGCATAATTCGACTTATGTCATCCTTTTCATAAAAACTTTTAACTAAATTTGTAGTTTCCACCGAAAGTACTTTGCCGCGATTTTTTTCAGGAACTGAGAAAACTCCTTTTTCAGCTACTAACTCTTTTGCTTCTCGAGCTTCCCATTCAGTACAACCAAACTCTCTGATTAAATCATTACGAGACCAAAAATCGGGAGCAAGAGTGAGTAGCTGAATTCTATCTTGCTTCGATATAGTATTAGAAAATTTTCTTTTAATTTGTTCGAGAACCGTTACGCCAGGTTTATGATATTCATCACAACAATTTATGTTAGCTTTTTTTGTATCCGAAATAGGTAAATCTGCTTTACGTTTGTAAATTTGCCTACGACATGTACCACATATTTTCGCTTCTTCGTGTACAAACGGAAATATACTTCTAAAAGTTGAAGGAAAGTCAAACAGATCTTTAGACGTAGGGTGATTCTCTCGAGAGAAAGGATTTATGCATTTCATTTTCCAGGTTGAACCCATTGTAGTTGCTACAATAAACCGGAGAAATACGTAACCAATAGATTTATGATTTATTCATAAAAAAATCTAAATTTAAAAAAAAACATTGTCGTATATATGAATTTCTTGTGACAATTCATTTATAGATTAAAGTTTTTTATGTTTAAGCCACCTACCGACTGAAAAAAGAACTAGTTTTACAAGTAAGCATGATGTGGCGGTGACGGCGGCCACGCCGCGCCAAGTCGCGCGCGGTACTTCTACTTTTCGGCGTTCTATTACTCACTGAAATATAATCGGGCACTCTGTGCAAAAGAACTTTTCTTATGTAAAAAAACCTCAGCTTTCGATTAAAAGTATTAAAAAAAATATTAAAAATAGACTTTTCGAGATATAACACGTTTTGTGTTTTTTTTTAAGGAAAATGGAAAATTTTGGAAATTCTGACCGACCATTGGAAAGCTGAGGAAAAAATATATCGAAATAGTTTATTGGATATTTTTTATATATTTTTTTTCATACCGCAAACGCGAGTTGAAAACAACAGTATTAAGCGCTCGCGCGCCGCGCTAGGAGAGTTGACGTGATTCGCCCCATATATAGGCTGACAGTTTAGTATCCATTAAAGTGGTATTAAACAAAAAAGTAAAAATGGAGGTACTAAACCTTAAATAACCATAAAATAGCATAAAATAAAATATTGGCAGAATTTATAAAAAAAAATACTATTAATAATTCTTAAGATTTTACAGATTTAGCAAAAAAAATTTCAAGTTGATTGGTTGAAAAGATGGGAGGTCTCTAAGACCGGTTTAATTAGATTTGGATCAAAAAATTCTAAAAAAATTCCTACAGTGTCTACCAAAAATAAAAAGTCAATTCCACCCTAAACGAACCACCCCCAGCTCCCCTATTCACCCCCATTCACCCCACCACCCCTTCAAAAAATGAAAACTTCACCGCTTGTATACAGCGTTTTTGGAAAGATTTGACACTGTCAAACTTGTATTTGCTTAATAAAGTACACTATAACCTCTCTATGAGTTCATAGAAGTAGTTACCTTCACTCTTATTCACCATTTTTAGCCGTTTTACCACCCCCCCCCCCCCCCTAAGGAGGATGGAGGGGGTGGTTTTATTAATTATTTATGTGTAGGGTATGTAAATACAAAATATGTAAGCTTGATCACCAGACTTGACTAGCGTATCCTGGGGTTTTTGGAATCGCAGATTCCGAATCCGAGGTCCGTTTTCCAAATATTTGTATTTTTTCCAAAATTGTTAATTTTTTCCAAAATTGTTAATTGTTTCCAAAATTGTTAATTTTTTCCAAAATTGTTAATTTTTTCCAAAATTGTTAATTTTTTCCAAAATCGTTAATTTTATCCAAAATCGTTAATTTTTTCCAAAATTGTTAATTTTTTCCAAAATTGTTAATTATTTCCAAAATTGTTAATTTTTTCCAAAATTGTTAATTTTTTCCAAAATTGTTAATTTTTTCCAAAACTGTTAATTTTTTCCAAAATTGTTAATTTTTTCCAAAATTGTTAATTTTTTCAAATTTTTTAATTTTTTCAAATTTATTAATTTTTTCAAATTTTTTAATTTTATCAAATTTATTAATTTTTTCAAAACTTTGATTTATTTCCAAAATGTGGAATATTTATGAAAATTATGAATTACTTTCAAAATTTTGAGTTAAAATTTTGGAAAATATAAAATTATGACATTATTTTCAGATATTTCAGGAGCCGGAGGGAATAGTATTCCCTCCCGCTCCGACAAAGACGCTCAAAAAGCCTAGATTTCCATTCGTTTTGCCAGCATGGAAAAGAGTCTTTTTCACACACGTGTTGAGAAAAGTACTTTCCCTCCCTCTCCGCTGAAACACTCATAATTCTCTTAAAATGCAGGAAAAAGGGCCTTACATGCACTTATTAGAAAAAATACGGTTTTGCAACTTTGGGCAAAAGGGTTTTTTCAGATTCGGATGATGAATTTTAGTACTTGTGTAGTCTCGGGCGCCTTCGACTACCACTCGTGCTCAATCATCATCCTCGTGTAGGATAAACCTGGGCCGTATTAGCCATTGCTGCGCCCCGACGATCAGTATATACAAGCAAAAAAAAAGGTCCTAAGGAACCGACGTCCAGTAATTGACCAAAGTCAACTTAACTTTCTGAATGTTACGATCCTTTCCGGACTTTGCCAAACACGTTAATTGTATTTTGCTACACTTGATCATTTAAATAACGTAAGTATAAGTTCTATTATAATATATATATATAGTGATTCCAGTGATGGGCCTAGAAATATTCAGAGAGTCCAAACGCTACGTTCAAGTCGTTAAACTAGTTAGTTTTGTCGAGTCCTGCGGCAACTTCAAGTCGTTGATAAGGAGCATTGCTAACTAACTAAGTAGTGATTCACTCATTACTTATGCTATGTCGGAATCGCCCGATCCTTTCCGTAATCAAAGTGGCTAATATATACAATGTTTATTCTATTTATACATATAAATGTTTATAATATTTAATATAAATCTTTCCCTTATATTAATCTGCACTGTGATATATTCAATTTATATTGAATTTTTTATTTCTAATTTCGATAACTCAATTGGCAAAAAAAGAATATTACGTCAATGCAAGGGCAATGTAATGTAATATAGTAAATCCCATAAAATGGCAGCGAAATATTTTCCTCAACGGTTCAAATATTAAAACTTATTAATTTAGGTCATATTTGGGAAGCTCATTTTTCTAAATTACTCGAAGTATACACTATAGGTATAAGTATAATAATAAATTCGTAAGCTCTAAATTCAACTACTCCGAGCAGAGTATATTGTAATAAAAAGTTTTCATAATAAAATCGTAAACTCTAAACCCTAAACTCTAAACCCAACTATCCCAAGCTGAGCATTTTGCAATTAAAAAATGTTAATAATTAAACTATAAACCCTAATTCCTAACCCTAACTACCCCAAACTGAGCATTTTGCAATTAAAATTTTTTTAATAATTAAACCATAAATTCTAAATCCTACACCCTAAACCCAACTACTCTGAGCTGAGCATTTTGCGAATAAATAATTTTAATAATAAAATCGTAAGCCATAAGCTCTAAAGCCAAATATCCCAAAACCCGTTTACGGGGATAGTCTGGGAGCTTTGTTTCAAAAAATCGATTTTCCAAAAAGTGCAGATTCTTGTAGTAAATATTTATAGAAATGTTGTGGAAACTATTATTTAATCAGAAAAATCGAGAACAGGTCAAAAAATGCAAATCAGTGCAAGGATATCGAATGCGCTAAACGTACATTTTTCGCGTTTTTTGGTCCTGAAGTGTAGCCAAGAAGCTTCTAAAGAACACAGGGTGGCCCTTCAAAACGCTAGGTTGGAAGCGCAGGACACCTATGAGAAAACTGAAGATCCAATATATGGAGCAGGCATCACCGATTAACGGTAAGAGGTCATTTTCATTAAAAAAAAGCATGATATTTTCGGTGTATTTTAGAAAAAAAACTTTAAACGCGTTTTTCTCGAAACAACGTTTTTTAACCTTGCTAACATGATTCAGAAAAAATTATTAGGCCGATCAGGCTGAAATTTGGATATGTTATTCTACACATGTATACCTTCAGTTTCCTCTACAATTATGTTAATTGGTTAATAATTAACCCTTTAGTTAAACAATTAACGTTAAAAAAATTAACAATTTTGCAAGTTGGACATTTTGTATTTTTTTCGGATTTGAAAAATCCTAAAGGACACGATAGCGACGAGTGCTCAAAATGATCATCCGGGTCTGAAAAACCCTTTTGCTCCAAGTTGCGTACTGTATTTTTTCTAATAAGTTACGATAGCGACTACTATACATTTCACTAATAACCCCGATTTTTTTGTTTCAGATGCTTCAAAGTTGAGTTATCGTGTCAGCCAGTTTTTAACGGGGTTAACTTTAGACGGCCGTACCAGCGCTCTATATAAAAAAAAAAAATTGTCTGTTAATCTTAGTAACCTTATATTTAAGTGTAAATAAAACTGATTAAATACATTTAATTGTACTATAAAAAAAAATTTTTTGAGTAAAACCCTAAAAGATCTCAGACTACCCCATTAACCCAAGTCGAGTAATTTGCAATTAAGGAATTTTCATAATAAAATTATAAACCTTAAACTATCCCGCAACTTATTAATAATAATTGTGATTGAGTAAGTGTAGTTCTTAAAAACGATTTCGTAGAAAATAACTTACTTAAAATAACTTAATAGAATGAATTGAAAAAATTTTTAATTCTTATTTATTGATAAAGAAAGGGCCTATGGCGTATCGTTGTTTCTATGATAATATTTAAACAATTATTTAGAAAATAAACGAACTTTAAGTTTCACTTTATAAAGAACCGTATTTGATAACTGGAACGTAAACCTCGTAGCGATTAAAGAAGAATTTTTTTATACTGTATTTTCTCACAAATTATGATCGCATTTTCTGAGTCGATAAGAAAATACCCTTACCTTACTTTAGATGTATGTATGTTATAGTAAGACAGATATTCAAACTTTCGAAAATTGATCCGTTAGTCAGTTTTGTTCAGAAACATCAGTGGATTTCTCCGAACTTTTGTGTGTTCTTATTTTTTGTATTATAACTGATGTGGCGGTTTTATTGCTCATGCGATTATTATTGCACTCACTTCTAAAACGTTATAACACCTCTCTGGGCGAAAGCCACATATTCATATGTATTACTAAACATTCTGTATTATAGCAACCATCGAGAAGGGAAAGCAGCTGACGCGAGAGTAAGTAACAGAGAGGATGGTGTGAGAGATAGAAAGAGAGGGAGAGAGTTAAGCGACCGATCGCGAGAGCCGCAACGCGAGAGATTAGGCTAGGTAATGGCCGGCTTGAGACACGCACGAAGAGTTCCGCTTTGCTTCTTGAACCGACGGCACGTCTCGCGTGAAGACGCTGAACCTAGGCGAACGAAGTGTATACGCGACGACGAATACTGCTCTCTTACCTCCGCTGACTTGCGCCACGCGACAGCGCTAATTGTATTTATGTGTTCTGTTACTAAATCGGTGTTAAGTTCGACTGAAACTTCCGGCGTGTCTTTACTTGAAACTCTCCTCTCCTGAGGACTGCCACGGTCTCCACGGGCGCACATTCGGTGTACATGCTGCAGCTAGCCAAGTCTTCATATTTCAAATAAAAGCACGGCCAACGCCATGCAAGTTGATTAGCAAACGCGAGTGGAGTTTCGGCCTTGCACTTGCGGACCGATTGTACGTACAGCCTTACGCTGTACACAGTCCGCGCGGTCCGCACGGAAACTTATAACAAAAAGCTATCACACTGAATATAACAAACTTAAACAATAGTGTAATGAAACACAAATAATTCTATACTATAAGTTAAAATGAGTAGACGCAGTATAAAACGAAAATTTTCAGAATCAGGTCAAGTAAGTAAAAGTCTTTTGTTTTTGAATAAACATATACACGGCAAATAGATACTATTATTTATATTCTTTAGAAACAGTCAACTGTGAAAATAAAGAAAGAAAAAACTGAGAATGATTTTCTTGGTTTTGAAAAAATGTCTGAGGAACAGAAAAAACAGTTGCTTGAGAATATATCGTTATACAGGATAATAATAAATAATTTAAGTGTAAACAGTGCTGAAAGAAAAAGAACAAAAATAATTTCTGATATAAAAGTTAGTGTTCGGGACGAGAATAAACTAAGGATTTTGTTAAACTAATTTATACACCATTTATGATAAAGTCTGTTATTTATTAAATACAACATTCGCCTTACTAGAATAACGCGCTTTGTAACTACCGATCTGTATAAAGGCCAGAGTGCATCTGGTCTCTGCGTCATTCTTTTTCGAGTGACAATGAGCCGCTATACGCGCCGCCGAAAGTCGCCGCTGACGACCGCCGAAAACATACATAAGAAACTTGAGAATGTCATCGCATTTGAACTATACAGAAAGTTTTAGAGATCTTTTGCATAGGAACTTATTACACAGTTACGTTTTATTATTACTAATGGATTCTATCCGTAACAGTAAGGTTTTCAGTACCATATTTTAAAAAATCACAAAATGCTCCAAGAAAATTAAAACATTGTGCCTATGATGATGCATCCTACTCGATCAACTATGATAAAAACGAGGTATTTCATTGTTTTTATAACTCTTAGTAATTTGTTGCAACCTAAAAATTACAAGTAAAATCTGAGTTTAGTTGATTATAGAGGCATTTCATGTCAGATAATGAAGACTTCCTTGGATTAGAATCTACTTCTGAAGAAAATAGCAAAAATTCAAAAACTATTAAGGATTTGATAGATAAGTTGAGTATTGGTTTATCAAAAGAAGGTGACTATGAAAATCTTTATACCGACAATGAAAGCGACAATTCTTCTTTAGATGAAAGTGCTAAAAATAGTGATGATGATTATATACCCAGTGGTAGCGATTCAGAATCAGATGATGAAAAAAATTACGCTGAAAATGAATTTGTTGAATCTGATGATGAAAATGAAGATTTGTTTGAGGATGAAAATACACCACCTTTATATTGGAGTAGTGTTACAAATACTGGTGAGCACAATTTGTCAGGTGACCGAATACAGCAAAATTTTGTAAACTCTACTCCAAAAAATATTTATGACTGTTTGATCTTGAAACTATTCTATCAATGTAATGAAAAAATATTCAAAAAATCGTCTCAGTTTGACAAGTATTAAAGATACTAACAAGGAAGAAATGAGAAACTTTTTTGTAATTATAATTCTAATGGGGAGTGTACTCCCCATTACTTAAGTATTACTGGAGTAAAGGAGACCTATATGGAGTAGATCTCATAAAGAACAGTATGTGAAGGGATAGATTTTTCATGCTCCTTAGTTTCATTCATTTTGCTGATAACAAGGATATAAATTGTAAAATTAATAAATTACATAAAGTACAAAAACTAGTAGACATGTTTAATGCAAACAGTAAAAGCCTCCTAAATCCAGGGAGTGAGCTGGTCACAGACGAAACCATGTTACCGTGGCAAAGTCGACTATCTTTCAAGCAATATATCAAGAATAAAAGACACAAATATGGAGTGAAATTGTTCAAACTGTGCACACAAAGTGGTTACACTGTACAAATAAAAATTTACTGTGGTGAAAATTCAGAAAATTCGAGTCAATTATTAAGCCATACTGAAAAAGTTGTGTATGAACTGATGGAAGATTATTTGAATGAAGAAAGAATATTGTATGCTGATAACATTTATAATAGTATTTCTTTAGCCGAAAATGTATTAAGTGATAAAACTTATCTGTATTAAATATTCAGACAATACAGGAAAATAACGAAATAAAAAAAAGGAAATATTATTGGTCTTCAAATTCCCAGCAGGTAAAATTTCAAGTGGAAAGATAAGCGTGATGTTTTAATGATTAGCACATTAAAAAATCATGAATCATGTTTATCTGATTCTGTAAAACAAAAGAAGAATCAAGCAGTTGTACGGAAGCCACTTTGTGTGCTGGACTACAATAGAGTCAAAAAGGGTGTTTATATTTCGGATCAACTGTCAGGGTATTACAGTTCTCTGAGACGAGGGCTCAAATGGTTCCGGAAGGTATCATTAGCATTTATCACTGGCACTACTATTTTAATGCCTGGCTCATCCATCGACAAAGTAGTGAGAATCCATTGGGCTTATTGAAATTTCGAGAGAACCTGGCCAGAGATTTATTAATTTGTGATAATGAGCCCGATGATAAAATATATGTGAAACGTATAGTCCGATCGGCCCGAATGATCCGCGATTGGCGAATTCGCGTTATACGATAGTTAGAACGATAGCGGATTGCAGCTGAGCGAGAGGGAGAGGAGAAGCCCCGGCACCGATCCAGAAATAGTCACGTTAAGCTCACTTTGCGCTGGAGCTTTCCTATTTCCGGCAGAATGCTGCAGAAGAGCTTGATCACATCGAGGAATATGACTGAAAGAGCAAAAAGCATCCATTTAGAAAGATGCAATATGTCGAGCTTGATGCTAGAGTAGCAGAAGTAAAAAACAACAGGTTGAATGGCAAAGTGTCGAGGTATTCACTGCCCATGTTGTCGGTATTGATCACTGCCGACGAGAGTAGCGACGATTTGAAGCTTTTGCAGGAGGTGCCCAAGAGTCCCAAGACTTCGAGGACATCCTGGTGGCCCTGGACGTCTGCTGCTGCTGATGCTGCTGCTGTTACGTGAGCTGCTGACGTTGACCGTTCGAGCTGTTTACGGTTGTTAATAATCTCGGTTAGGAGCTAATCCCGGTGAACTCACATAAAATTGATAAACTTTGATGTGATTGCATATTAATATTAATGTATGTAGGTACATCGAAATTTTATTTTTCAAGTGTAGGTTGGATTAGGCTGAAGTAGAAAGCTTTTACACGTGGAAACACTAGAAAGTCAAGCAATGATAAATAAGGATTTGATCAGAATTAAGAAGTTGCACTGTAACTACCCTGTCGAACAAATAATATATTTAAACAATGCGTTTATGAAGAAAAAAAATACCCCAATAATCGTGTAGCACAAATTCATACCAAATTCACAGCAAATTTACAGCAAATTTACATCAAATTTACAACAAACGGCAAAACTGAACGCAGTTTTGCATTAAATTGACTCCAATCTGCTTCTGTCTTTGTTGGTTGGTTATTGGAATAATTAATACATTTTAATTAATTAATTAAATAATGATATCATGTTGTACATGTCTTTTAAAAAGTGCATATTTACTTTACATCGAGCGTTATTGTTTATTTCAATTAGCGCATATTTAAAAAAAAATTTAATAGTTTATATAAACAAATTAAAGGCAAATTATAGTATGACAAAATATGTCACATAAACTAATACAGTATATTAATTTTTAATTGAAATTAAAAATTAATAAAACATAGCATAAATTGTATTTCAATACGATATTAAGATATACAGCCATACAAAATTAAATATAACAAAAATACTGTAACATACTTATATTTATATTAAAACTTTACTGTTTTTGATCACATATCAAGTTATAGTACAAAATACTGTAGAAATCTTGTTAGATATAATTCATTGCAATCTAAGATTCTGGAATGCAAAATCAGTCCTTTACTTGACATGATTCAGCGTCTTTTCTTTTTCTCTTGCTTTCTTGGTCTATGAGGTCTTCTAGGAGTGACTTGTGGACTATTTTCAGAGCACTCTATATCACTAGGATCATCCTAAAAAATTAAAAAACTTTTAATAAAGTAAGAATGCAATTTAATTTGCACATAAATCAATTTTCAATTATTCAATTTGTTTGAGATGTTTTATAATTAAAAAAAGTTTTTGATATATCGATTAACCTTACAAAGACTAGCCTATTTCAAATTCCCTGCACAAGGATTAGCACTTTTCATGAGTTTCTCCACAAAGACTAACACATTTCATAATTTCTCCATGAAGCTAGCACTATTTCTATAGAATATACAAATTAGGGTTGTTCCGATAACCTCTCAAAGAGTCGGGTCGATTTTTTTATCGGGTTCTGGTCGGGTACTAAAAATGATTAGTGTACCCGAGAAAATTGAGATACCGTAATAAATAAACGTTGGTGGTAAACACAAAAGACGTGCTAGTCTTTGTTAGACCCATATAGATTAAGGAAATTTATAAAAATT
Organism: Gastracanthus pulcherrimus; assembly: GCA_949152435.1. NCBI lineage: Eukaryota > Metazoa > Arthropoda > Insecta > Hymenoptera > Pteromalidae > Gastracanthus > Gastracanthus pulcherrimus. The sequence goes on along the minus strand of OX424575.1, from coordinate 53,507,523 downwards.
TAATTATTTAAACAGGTTCAGTGCAGTATGAGCCATATATGAGCAATTAGCTCAAAGAACGACATAAGTTGACTTAGGTCATTTTTACAAATTTGGTTGCAGTACATAGATATTGATCCTAAAAGTTTATCTGTAAAGTATTATCGGTTTTGAACAGTTTTGACACTTCAATGAACGTTTTTAGCTGCGCGCCTGCTGTACTTTCATGTCGCGGAGTCACCGGCGCGCCACGCCGCTAGCCTCCACGATAGAGTTGATATCGATGCACGTCTCGATACGCGTTGTTGTTCGCACTGTCTGGGTGTACCCAACCGTGGATCTATACGATACACAGGGCACGTATACGGTACACGGTAAATGTTAAGTGAAAGAAGTTCACACCGTGGACGGAATACACGGTACTCCAATCAACGAATACAGACTTGTACAGAAGCGCGGTCCTGTAGTTGTGCCGGGTCTCGCTTCCTTATACACATAGATCCTATACTACAATCTTGGAATTCCACAGGACTCGGTCCTGCACGCAAAAAAATATTCTGTGTAATCCACATGATCTCCAGTGAAATTCACAAACGCTTGGAGATTCCACGGGATAGAGTTTGATTCCCACATGAATGAAAGTGACGCTTGTATAAATTGCATAATTGCTTCAGTCACACCTCATTACGTAGTAATATTTCACTATAATAGGCAACTATAAATTAAATAACAGGGATTCGGTGATACCAAATGATGGTTAAATAATGAGGGACTTATTCAGAATAACTGGAAGTATCACGCACGAAAGTCGAGAAAAATTAGGGATAATTAGACAATATTTGAAAATTTTAATAATTGTTGCAAATTTTGATAATCTTTAACTATTCTTATAATTTTTATAATTTTCACAAATTTTTATAATATTCGAAAATTTGGATGAATCTTCAAAATTTCGTTAATTTATGTAAATCTTGAAAGTGTTTGAAAATTTTAATAATTTTTGAAAAATTTTGATAATTTGTGTAATTTTGATAATTTTAGAAAGTTTCGATAATTTTTAAAAATATTGATAATTTGTGTCAGTTTTGGTAATTTTTGAAAATTTTGAAAATTTTTGATGATTGTGATAATGTTTGATGATTTTGATAATTCTTGACAATTTAGATAATTTTTGACAATTTTGATAATTCTTGGCAATTTAGATAATTTTTGAAAATTTTGATAATTTGTTATAATATTGATAATTTTTTAAAATACTGATAATATTTGAAAATTATGCCAATTTTTGGTCATTTAAATAAGTTTTGAAAATTTTGATAATGATCGTAAATTTATATCATTTTTATAATTTTCCAAATTTTATATAATTTTAATATTTAAAAATTTTTATATTATTAGAATATTTTGATAAATCTTGAAATTTACGTTAATTTATGTAAACTTTGATAATTTTTAAAAATGTTGATAATATATAAAAATTATGATAATTTTTAAAAATGTTGATAATATATAAAAATTATGATAATTTTTAAAAATGTTGATAATATATAAAAATTATGATAATTTTTGCAGATTTTGATATTTTTTGACAATTTCGATAATTTTTGAAAATTTTGATAATTGGTGAAGATTATGATACTTTTTGTTACTTTTTATATTATTTGTAAATTTGGATAAATCTGGAAAATTTTGATAATTGGTGAAAATTTCGATAATTCTTAACAATTTTTATAATTTGTATAATGTTCACATATTTTTATAACATTTGAAAATTTTGATCAAACTTGAAAAGTTTGTAAATTTATGTAAATTATGAAAATATTTGAAAATTTTGATAATTATTGAAAAATTTTGATAATTTGTGTCAATTTTGATAATTTTTGAAAATTACGATAATATTTGAAAATTTAGATAACTTTTAAATATTTTGATAATTTTTGAAAATTTTGATAACTTTTTAAAATTTTGATAATTTTTTAAAATTTTGATAATTTTTTAAAATTTTGATAATTTTTTAAAATTTGATAATTTTTTAAAATTTGATAATTTTTTAAAATTTTGATAATTTTTAACCATTTATATAATTTTTATAAGAGGATGTCGGTTGGCTCGAGAGAGTGAGCACGCGCGCGTGAGCAGTCCGTTGGAAAAGTAGGCAAGTGTGAGTCAAAGGCGAGAATTGAGAAGAAAATGTGAATGGAACGGAAAGAGTGCATAGGAAAGGATCAGAGAAAGTTTTATCTCCGGAAAAGAAAGAGGGTAACACGAGGAACACAGAAAAAGAAACATTGGGAAGAAAGCTAGTTTAGGTCGAGTAAGTGGGAAGCATGGCTGATATGGTGGGAGACAGCGGCTGGGAGGAGAACGAAGAAAAAGCGATGACAAAGGAAAAATCAGAGAAAAGGCGCAGAGGGAGGCCAAGGAAAGAGGAAAAGGTGGGAAAACAAGAGGCAGTCAAGATGAAAAATTTTCTGCAAAAAGGAAAGATTTCAGGGTTTGAGGTACAGTTTGGCAAATGTAGAAAACTGGATCAGTCGTTGATAAAGCAGAGAACGCGGCTAACGGGTACTGACGATATGGCAGGGACCGACGGCATCTAGAAGGCAGGGGAAATGGGGAAGGAGACAGAACGGAAAAACAGAGCGCGGCTCTGGCGGCAGGCAGCGGGACGACGAAGGAGTCGACGGACAGCGAGTCAACAGCGGAGACGACGGCGGCGGGCGAAGGTGACGGAGAGGAGCAGAAGACGAGCGCGACAGCGCAAATAACGAGATAGGAAGGAGTGAGTTGGGGTGAAAGGATGGATGATTTAGAGAGTAGACTGGAACAGGTTAGGATAGAGAAAATGGAGCTAGAAAGGGAAGTAGAAGTGCTAAAAGAACAATATAGTAAGAGCAGATTGGAAAAAGTTGCACTCACAAAAAAGATAGCAGATCTTAGCATAGAAGCGGAAAAAGACAGGGAGAAAATTAGTCAGATAGAAGGGAACATGCGGGAAATGTGGGAAAGCATAAAAAGGGACAGAGAAGAGAGGAATGCGTATGGAGATAGGTTAGGTTATAGTGAAGCGAGCGATGGTATGAATGAGGTCAACAATAACACTGTAAATAGCGAGCGGGAGAGAATGAGCGATAGGGGAACGAGCACAGCGAACGCAGGAAAGGCAGAGCGGGGTATTTGCGCATTTGAGGGAGAGAACGGCGAGAACGAGGCGGAGGAAGAAGGGGATGGAGAGATAGTGGTAGAACGGGAATATTTGAAAAAATTACCCGGTAAATTAGGAGAGGACGAATATGAATGGGAAATAGCAGAAAGGAAGAGCAGAAGGAGAAACATCTTTATGCGGGGTATAAGAACAGTAGGAGGGAAGATAAAGGAGGAGATAAAGAAAGTAATAAAAAATAAGCTGGATATAGAAATATACGTTAAGAAAATAAGGGCAATAGGAAGGGGATTGGTGGTGGCACTAGACTCAATGGGAAATAAAATTGAAATCATGAGGAAGAAGAAAGGGCTGAAAGGGATAAATCTCTGGATTGAGAACGACTACAAGGAGAGAGAAAGAAATACAGAATTGGCTAGAATCGATAGTAAGAGAAGAAAGCAGAAATGGGTTAAAGGCAAAGACAGGATATCAGAAAATCATGGTGCAGGGAAAGTGGTACGAATGGAATGAAAAAGAGGCAAGAAGAGTAGAAATAGGAAAATAGTTTTTTGGGAGGAGAAATAAAGATAAAGGGATTATAAAAATGATTTCGTGGAATGTATCCGGAGTAAGAAAAATGTTAGATAAAGGGGAATATTTGGATAATTTTTAGATAATTGCATTGCAGAAAACGTGGTTAGAAAAAAGTAAAGAGAAGGAATGGTTCGGTAAATTGAGGATAAAGAAAAATGTAAAAATAGATAATGTAGAGGAGTGGAGTTGCGGGTTAATTGTAAAAGATATAAAAATAAAGGTAGAGAGGAGTTTAAGCATGCCAATTGCATATTTTTTTTTTTTTTTTTAAGTGGCATTTCGAACTTGAAAGTTTATTGCCTCATCTACGCAAGCCTTCCACGTTTCCCTATTTTGTGCGAATCCCATCCATATCGCGCCCTCCCGCCCAATTTCAGTTACGTCTGCTTTTACGTTATCCTCCCATCTGCGTCTAGGTCTACCTTGAGATCGCGTTGCTTTCGGTTCTCCTTTCATTATGCGCGCCGCCGTACGATCATCGCCCATTCTTGCCACGTGCCCTGCCCATCTTAGTCTCCGTGATTTTATTATTCTGTTAATATTTGGTGACTCGTACAAATTATGTAGCTCGTCATTGTGCAGTTTCCTCCACTCCCCAGTTTCCTCATCTTTCTTTGGCCCGTATATTTTCCGCAGAACCTTATTTTCAAATACCCTAAAACCATTTTCTTCCGCTTTAGTGAGCGCCCAGGTTCGCACCCGTACAAGATTACCGGCATTATTATAGTCCTATATATCCTTATTTTGACATTTTTCGACAGTAGCTTTGACTTAAGTAATCTATTCACAGCGTAGAAGCAGGCATTACCCGAATGAAGTCTCTTATTAATCTAAGCTTTAATTTCGTTTCGATCATTTATAGTTGTACCTAAATATCTGAATTCGCTAACCTTTTCAAAAGTGAAATTTCCTACTCTGAGATCCCCCTCTCCTTCGCGAATGCCCAGTTTATCCATGATCATATATTTCGTTTTCGATTCGCTCACTTCTAACCCCGCGTCTTTAGCCGCATTTATAAGGATTTCCGCGTTTCTCGCCACCGTTTCACCATTATCTCCCACTATATCCAAGTCATCCGCATAGCCTAAAATCTGCGTTGTTCCGTTGAGTGTTGAGTGACCGTCACCTTGCTTCAAACCGTCGCGTATAATGAACGATTCGGATACATTACCGCCGACTCGGACATTTCCAGTGCTTTCGTTCAGACATATTTGAATTAATTTTACGAGTTTTTTTGGTACGCCAAGGCGCACTAGGATTTCATTCATTTTGCTTCGTTTGAAAGAGTCGTACGCTTTCTTAAAGTCCACAAATAGCTGGTGTATAGTTTCGCAATATTCCCACTTTTTCTCTAATAATTGTCTTATTAATTGGACGACTACGCCCAGGACCCGCTTAGGGTAACGGCGTTGCAACAAGTGCCAATTGCATATATAAATGGAAATATAGATACAGCGACAAAAAAAATTAAAAACATAGCGAAAGAATTAATAAAAGAAGGAGAGAAGACTTCAATGCGAGGATAGGAAATTAGCAAATAAATAAAGACGGGGAAAGAGAAAGATCCAGAAACTCGAGCGACGAGATCGTAAATGCGGAAGGTAGAAAATTATTAAAGTGCTATGAAGAATTAGGAGTGACTATAAAGAATGGGAGCATAGAGGGGGACTGGGGAGGGAAACAAACCTTTGTAGGGAGTGATAATCACTCAGTGCTTGACCTCCAATTAGAGAGAGAAAACGAGGAGGGAAGTGTGATAGTGAAAATGGAAATTAAAGAAAGGATAGAATCTGATCATTTACCAGAAAGGTTAACGAGAAAGAGGGATAACAGGTCAGGGAGAAGAGAAGATTATGAGATATTCGAGCACAAAAGAGAGTTTGGGAAGATTTAAAAAAATGGGACGAAACAAAAGAAGAAAGAGATAAATATAGGCTAAGAGAGGAAAGGAGGTTCCTAAAAGAGTTTGCTAAAAAGAAATAAGAGAAAGAAAGGGAAGAGAGATGGAGAAAATTAGAGAAGAGCAAGGGGATGACTGATTTTTGGGAAGCGATAGGCCAGTTTAGACCAAGAAGGAAGAAAAAGGTAACAGAGATCAAAAAGAAGCATTGGGTTGATCATTTTAAAAGACTGCTAGGGACTGAAGAGCAAGAAAAGACGGAGGGAACTAAAGAGGATACAGGGGGAGAGAAAGATAAAGACCCAATAGACGGGAAAAAAGATTTAGAGGCTTTGAACAGGGATATTAGTGTGGAGGAGATGATGAGGGTCATAGGGAAGATGAAAAAGAACAAGGCAGCAGGAGAGGATGGTCTGATACAGAATTTTTTAAAAATTTACCAATAAGATGGACAAGCGAACTAACAGGGATTTTAAATGAGATATTTAGTGAAGGAAAGATAGTCAAGGGATGGGAGATAGCGAGAATTTTCCCGATATACAAAGGCAGGTATGAGGGCGAAGTTAAGAACTACAGGGGGGTAGCTCTCTTGAATGTGGGATATAAGTTGATAACAAGTATAATGGCAGAGAGATTGAAGAATTGGATGGAAGAAAAGAATACAATTGGGGAAAGCCAAGCGGGTTTTAGAAAGGGGAGAGGAACTAGGGACCATATCTTTGTGCTAAACAGTCTAATAAATAATAAAACAAAGAACAAAGGGGGGAAGTATATGTGAGATTCGTAGATTTCAGGACCGTCTATAACACGGTGGACAGAGAAATTTTAATAGAAAAAATGAAAAAGAAGGAGATTGAGGGGAGATTTTTAAATATGGTTGAAGCAATATATAGAAAAACGGAGAATTAGATTATTACGGAGGAAGGGATATCTGAGAGGTTCGAAACAAGGAAAGGGCTAAAGCAAGATTGACCATTGAGCCCACCGCTGTTTAATTTGTATTTAGAAGATTTGGAGAAACAGTGGGAAAAGAAAAAGGAGGGAGGCTCAGAAATTGGGGGGGGGGGGGATTAAAATACATGCTTTAAAGTTCGCAGATGACGTGGCAATGATATCGGATACGGAGGAGGGACTACAGGGAATGTTTAATGATTTGAAGAGGTATAGCGATAGAAACGGGATGAGGGTAAACACTCAAAAAACAAAGGTATTGATTTGCAAAAAGGGAGGGGAGAAGAAAGAAGAAAGAGAGATGGAAATATAAGGGAAAGTAAATAGGGGTGGTTAAAGAATGTAAGTACCTGGGGTTCTAGTTTAATTCAAAAAATAAAAGACGGCGGGTAACGGGTCACCGGCAAAGTCCCTGGGTGAAGGCGTTCAAGCCGTCATGGCAGGCACAAAGAAATATCTTAAATTGCAGGGATTAAGAACCCCAGTATCAGCGATTGGTCAGGGTGAGCAAGCGGGCCCGCAATCGTCGTCATCATGCTATCGCAGCTCTACATCGGTGGGAGACTTGGCCTTTTTAGAGTTTAATGCTACAAGTTCAACAATAACCCCATGTCATCAGCGATTAGATAACTTTTACATCGTTTGTGCGAAATATGTTATCAAGGATCAGGGAAGGAACTTGAATAAAGAATTTATGGTACGTTACGAAAAATGTTTCAATATAGATACAAGTGGGATGAACAATTCTTGGACTCCAACGAAAGTATGCGTCACTTGCTCAATGCGAATCGCAGGAAAGAAAAATCAAATATATGCATCGTCTATGATCTGGCGAAACCAGTCAATCATGATACTCATTGTTATTTCTGCTTGACCAATACATATGGGTACAATAAAAAAAATAATTTTGGAATATCCTATGCATCTGTTCAATCTATAACTTATGCTGTTTTAGTTAGTATTGGACAGGACGAAAGTCAACATCCGAGATCTATAGAGGAAGTTTCTGAAATAGAAAATTATGATGCAGATACAAGAATGTCATTTCAAGAATTTGAAGATCAGCAATGTGTCGAATTAAATGATTCGCAAGAATTTGAAGGTTGTCAACGCGAGAATGCACACGGTTTTAATCAAGATGAGTTAAGTGACTTAGTTCGGGACACAGGTCTCTCAAAAGAGATTTCCGAACTCTTAGCTTCAAGATTAAAAGAAAAGAATTGTTTAGTACCAGGTACTAAAGTGAGTTTTTATCGTGATCGAGATCGTCCATTTCGGAAATTTTTCTCAAAAGCAAAGGGTTTGGTTTATTGTAATGATGTTGCAGGACTGATAAATCAATATGGATGTATCGAATATACAGCTAGTGACTGGCGACTATTTATCGATTCATCGGTCAGAAGTTTGAAAACTGTCTTACTTCACGATGGGAACAAATATGCCCCTATATCGGTTGGCTACTTAGTAATCTTAAAAGAGGAGTACAATAATCTCCATTTTCTACTTGAAAAATTGAAGTACCATACTCATAAGTGGCAAATAGCTGGGGATTTTAAAATAACCAGTATTTTATTAGGTCAACAAAGCGGAAACACTAAGTATCCATCTTTTCTTTCTGAGTGGGACAGTCGTGCCCGAGATCCACATTATACAAAAAAAGTTTGGCCACTCAGGCAGGAATTAATTGTAGGATCTAAGAATATTGTTAAAGAAAGTATCATTCCTAGTCATAAAGTCATCCTTCCTCCTTTACATATCAAACTTGGCTTAGTTAAACAGCTATATATCAAAGCAATGAAGGTATTAGAAAGTGATGCTTTTATGTATCTATTCGAGAAATTTTCCAATATTTCTGAAGCGAAAATCAATGAAGGTGTTTTTGATGGTCCTCAAATAAGGGAACTGATGAAAGATGATGAATTTTAAATGAGAATGACAACTAATAGAGAGAGAGCAGCTTGGAATAGTTTAAAATAAATTCAAAAAAAATTTTTTGGGATATAACAAAAATCCTAATTATAAGAATATTGTTGACAATCTATTGGAAAACTACCGAAAGATGGGATGTTTAATGAATTTAAAGATCCATTTTTTGCATTCACACATTGATTAGTTGCCAGAAAATCTGGGGGACTTCAGTGAGGAGCAGGGTGAGAGATTTCACCAAGATTTGAAAGAGTTTGAGAAAAGATATCAAGGTGTTTGGGATGTGAACATGATGTCAGACTATTCCTGGTCCTTAAAAAGAGATACATCAAATGTGCATAAAAGAAAATCTCTTCGTAGACCTTTTTCGAACAAAAGAACACGTTATTCATGAATAAAATCTGCTGGACATATAACAACAGCGTAAGGGTTAAGTTACGTGAATTTAAAATTTATATAAGACGTGTTCATTTAATCACAAAAAAATCTACGAAGACACGTTTTTATGTACATTGGATGTGTCTATTTTCAAAGATAATCAATAGTCTGATGTGTTCACATACCACACACCTCTATGTCTTTTTTCAGTCCTTCAAATCTTACTGAAATCTCTCGCTCTGCTCCTAACTCAGATTTTCAGGGAATTAACGTGTGAATGAAGGAAATAAATTTTTAAACTCATTAATAATCCCATCTTTCTCTGTTAATTCACAAATTTTTGGAATTAATTTCTTTGTAACAAATCTAAGCTGCTCTCTTATTGTCATTCTCATTTCAAATTCAGCATCCTTCATTAGTTCCCTGTTTTGAGAACCACCAAAAAAAACCTTCATTGATTATTGCTTTAAAAATATTGCAAAATTTATCGAATATATACATAAAAACATCACTCTCCAATACCCTCATTGTTTGAAAAGCTATTTAAATAAATCGAGTTTGATATGTAAAGGTGAAAGGATGACATAATGACTAGAATTGAGAGCCTCTTTAACAATATTCATAGATCCTAGAGTTAAATCTTGTCTGAGTGGCCAAACTTTTTTTACTAAATGTTGATCTCGTGCATGACTGGTACACATACAAAAAAACTAAATACTTTGTGCCACTTTGTTGACCTAATAAAATACTGGTTATTTTTAAATCTCAATTTAATTGCCATAAATATATATCGTATTTTAATTTTTCAAACCGAAAATGGAAACTATTGTATTCCTTTTTAAAGAATACTGAATGGCCAACCGGTAGAGTATACACGTGTCCATTCTTAAGCAAGACAGCTTTAAAAGTCTTGGCCGATGAATCGATAAATAGTCGCCAGTCATTAGCTATTTCATTCAATACATTCATATTCAGTTATGAGTCCTGCAACAGAATTACAAGGAACCAAACCGTTTGCTTTTGAGAAAAATTTCCGAAATGGACGATCTCGATCACGATAAAAACTGACTTTAGTACTTGGAACTAAACAATTCTTTTCTTCTAATCTTGAAGCTAAGAGTTCGGAAATCTCTTTCGAAAGATCTGCGTCCCGAACGAAGTCTCTTAGCTCATCTTGATTAAAACGGTGAGCATTCTCGCGATGACCACCTTCAAATTCTTGCAATTCATTCAATTCGACGCATTGCTGATCTTTAAATTCTAGAAATGACATTCTTATCTATGTGATGAGTTTCTATTTTAGAGACTTCGTCAATAGACATCTAATGTTTTCTTTCATCCTATCCAGTAATAACTAAAACAATTTTAGTTACAGATTGAACAGACGCATAGGATATTGCAGAATCATTCTTTTTAATGTACCCAAATATATTGGTCAAGCAGAAACAGCAATCCGTGATTTAATCTGTAGACTCTTACCAGATCGTAGGCAAAGCAAATGTTTATTTCTTCTTACATGTGATTCGCAAAAAGCAAGAAATACATAATATTTTAGAAATTCAAGAATTGTTTATTTTACTAGCATCTATATTAAAACAGACCCATTTCTTCTTAATATCAGCCTAGAAGTTCGAAACAAGGATTTGACGTCCAAATGTCCTTCAAATGACCTCTAAGGGTCACTTTGACGAAAAGGTCGAAACGTATCTGGACGTAAAATTTTCCGTTCTTTCAGAATCCGGGGTCACAAAAATCATATCAATCGATGTAAAGGGTTTGACCTTCATTTGACCTTGAACCAGACGTTCTGGGGTCATATGGACACCGGCATCGAGATCAGCGACCCCAAAAACATGCAGGTCAATTAGATCAGAAATGCTTCGCCCCGATTTCATATTGTGGTCCTATGTAATTATCAAAATCTTCAAAAATTATCAAAATCTTCAAAAATTATCAAAATCTTCAAAAATTATCAAAATCTTCAAAAATTATCAAAATCTTCAAAAATTATCAAAATATTCAAAATTTTCAAAAATTACCTAAATTGACACAAATTATCAATATTTTCAAAAATTATCACAATTTTCTAAAATTATCAAAATGTTCTAAAATTATCAAACTTTTAAAAATTTATCTCAATTTTCAAAACTTATCAAAATTTTCAAATAATATAAAAATTACCAAAATTCTAAAGATTTTCAAAAATTATCAAAATTTAAATTTAATTTAAAGATTAATTGATATCAGAAATGCTCCGTCCCGATTTCATAATGTGGTCCTGTTTTATAAAAATTTTCAACTATTATCAATTTTTTCAAAAATTATCAATTCTTTAAAAAACTATCAAAAATTATCAAAATTTTCAAAAATTTATAAAAAGTGTCAAAAAGTATCAAAATTTTCAAAATTTATCGCAATTTTCAAAAATTATCTACATTTTCAAAATTTATTAAACCATTCAAAAATCATCAAAAAATTAAAGAATAATTTATTGGTATTTTTTAAAACCTGACTCTGCAGAAAATATTGTGTTTTAATTTATTTTATGTAAATTAGTGGGTTTGCAACTTAAGAAAATTGTTTTAAAATATTTTTGTCTCGTAAATGCACTTAAGCGTGTAGAGGCCATTTTCTGTGTTGAAATAACACGGTTAAGTGTGTGGTATTGTAAATACGCGCATTTAGTGAGTACTACTACATGCATTTTCTGTGTTTTGCGTTTAGCACGTTTGAAATGAGTAATAGTACGTATATAGGCGTGTTATGCTACACACATTATCTGTGTTATATTCTTAACACGCTAGAGACGTGTTTTGTAATACGTTTAAGTATTTGTATACAAATTTAATAAAAATACTTAACAATATAGATAACAAATCATAATCAAATCCTACATTTAATAAAATATTTACTATTTACTTTATAAAAAAACTTGAAGTAGTTATTTCAAATATGCATTATAATGATACATTTAATATAAGATCAGAAATGATATAATTCGGCACTCATTAATCTGGTTATTTTTTTTAAGGCATAATTAAAATCTATTCAAAAATATTAATGTATGCATCAATATTATTGTTGAGTTACAGTAGTTACAGTAGTTCTTTTACTGGAAAACAATAATTAAATTCTTATTATAAAAAATATAAACTAATCGACATAACTTGAAAATACGTTAAGTTTAAATTTGAAGACGCGTGGTTGTCACGAAATTGTTTTCAGGGAGGACGATATTGTCTCTCTCTCTCTCTCTCTCTCTCTCTCTCTCTCTATATATATATATATATATATATATATATATATATATATAGAGAGAGAGAGAGAGAGAGAGAGAGAGAGAGAGAGAGAGAGAGACAATATCGTCCTCCCTGAAAACAATTTCGTGACAACCACGCGTCTTCAAATTTAAACTTAACGTATTTTCAAGTTATGTCGATTAGTTTATATTTTTTATAATAAGAATTTAATTATTGTTTTCCAGTAAAAGAACTACTGTAACTACTGTAACTCAACAATAATATTGATGCATACATTAATATTTTTGAATAGATTTTAATTATGCCTTAAAAAAAATAACCAGATTAATGAGTGCCGAATTATATAATTTCTGATCTTATATTAAATGTATCGTTATAATGCATATTTGAAATATATATATATATATATATATATATATATATATATATATATATATATATATATCCCTCTCTTTCCTTTTAGATGTCACAGTTGAGAAAAAACAATAGCGTGCAGTCCTAGTCTGTCTTTTCGATAGAATGCATCGAATCTTACTTCTTCACTTGTGTTCTCATAATCTTTTGGGTTATTATATTTAAATATAATCAAAAATATAATATTTAGTGTAATAAATAAAACGTTGGCAATAATTTATCATAACGATTCAAGAAGAATGTTTAGTATCTATTTGCGTGTAGTTATGAATGTACCTATGTAAAATTATTGTTTAACATTCTTGTACATTGATATATTATTATTTTTAAAAAACAAAAATTTTACTTCCGAGTGTACTTATGGGGTAATATTTTTTTATAGATATTGAGTTCCACGAACATCTATATCCTAATGAAGAACCAGACCTAAAAGCTGCTATTTTTGGGCAACAATGCCAGTCTAACCAAATTTTTAAGAATATTAAATATAGTTTAGAAGATTTTTGATATAAAAATAGTGAATATGCCATTGTATGATGCAACTAACCAAATATATAGTAATTATTATGATATTTCAAATAAATATAAGACATTTTGATAAATATAATATTGAATAATAATTTTGAATGTATAATAATACTCGTTATAAATGCGTAGAACGTTGAACATTACACGTTAGAAACGTATAATTAGAAGCTTCTACGCATTTTAAGCGTGTTACAGTAACACGTTTGAGCGTGTAGCATTACACGGAAAGATATTGGTTAAACATACTTACTAGTTACAAAAGGTTGACTTTATTTAGTAAAATATCTTTAATTATTCTATTTCATTTAAGAGTAAATAGGTCAAGACTTGCAGCCAAGCCTCGAGCCCGCATGCGCGGGCGCTGCAGAGTGGTCCAGAAACCCAAAAAAATTATCAACATTTCCGCTTTAAACAAAAAAAAATTAGCTATACACAAATTGTTCACAAAAATACATTCGATCGAACTGACCGCCACGTTTTTTGCTTCCTTACAGAGAAAGCTTTGTGATAGTAAAAAAAAAAGTTTTGCTAAAAACATGCTAGAAACATGCTTTGAGATATAAGGAATCAAAATACACTATTTTTAGAAAATGTCCGTATGGATGTGTGTGTGAGTGTGTGTGTATGTGTGTTTTCGATTTTTGGCTTTCAGTTTTTCGGATTTTTTGGTAAGGTAAATGTACCAGTACTTGTCCACTTTGTAGCAGCCGAACTTATTTCTTAAATTAGAGCACTAAAATTAATACGGCCAATAAAAAGTTATATATTCATCTGGAAGGAAATTTAATTTTCTATCAAATTAAATTGAAAAAAGAGACATTTTAATCAATAATGATAGGGAAATAAACATAAATGTTCAGTGGTACAATGTACTGACTTGGACCAGCAAAACAAACATGTCCAAGTGTCTCAAAATACTGGTACCAGTAGCTGGCCACTGCTTTAACCAAACATTTTTTCTTTAAGTAAGACCAAACTAATATTGCGCAGATTAATTTTGTAAGGTCCAATGAGGAAATAAATAACTTACAATAATTTTGTTACGAAAGCATATTATTATTTCTTAATAATTATTATAAAATACATAATATTTTTGAACTTAACTCATACATTAATACAAAAATAGTACTTACCATTACCGGACTAGTAAGTTAACTTTTGACATATTCTGTTTAAATAAATAATATACAATGCATATCATACAAAAAGTTATCTAAATAAAAAGTTTCAAAAAGGGTTGAGAATGTATTTATATTTCAAGGAAACATATTTGAACGTTGACAAACCATCATTAAAGTACAATATTACTTTTTAGGAAGATCTGTGACGGGTAATTATACATACCCTGTCACATGCTCTCTCCCACACACACACAGATATGTACTAACCCTTTTCAGATGTTACAGGTGTCAACGCTGTAAAGGGAGAGAGAGGATTGCGAGCCGCATAGAGAGAAAGAGAGAGAGTATAAGTAGGGGGCGCGCAGGGGCGCGAGCCACGATAGTTTTTCGGTAGAAGGCAGAGACGCTTCGACGGTTCGCAGGGACGGACGCGGGTTGCGAGAATTCATTCGGTGCGCGAGAAAAAGCAGCGGAAAGCGAGGGATACAACTGCGACGACCGCCCAGCACACCTTCGAGCCGGCTACAGCTGTTCCCAGGGATTGTTTGGGGATAACTACCTATCGTGCGACGGCCGCTGCCAAATGCACGGATCAGGGTGAGTCAGCGGTTATCTCTCTCTCTCTCTCTCTCTTCCCTGGGTATTCTTTCTCTCTCTCTCTCTATTTCGCGACACGCCTGCGAGGACGCACACTCCGTGTGAAGTGCGTGATTGTTCTCCTATCCCCTCAATTGAATATATATATATTTTCTGTAATTTACATGCTGCGTTGTCTCTGGCTTTCCCTTTCCCCCACCTGTTCATGCTCTTATCATAGATATTAATATGTACCGCGGGTTTTACGGACTAAAACCCCGTTACATATAATTGGCGCCCTCCGGAAAAACTCACAGAGTTGTGGGGATTAAGTGAAAAACTAGCGATAAAGTGTATAGTGCGGTTCGCGTGGCGTATATTGTGAACGCGCGCGTCGAAAAATATTTGAGTCAGCCGTATATACAGACTTTGCGCGGAGAGTATATTGCCGCTGGAATGCGAGCACTCACGCGCAAAAGGTAAACAAACCGCGGCGAACCCTGGAAAATTCTGAGTACGGGTCAGGCCGGAATTAAATAATATTTCGGCATTTTAGTGAATTCGAACGGCTGCTCGATTTATGCGGTCAACGTGTTTAATATACGAGGAGAAAATAACTTGTTGCTAGATAGATTTTTATAGGTAAGGGAACGTATACGAATATAATTTAGTGTAAAAGCGTCTCTCGCAAGTGGACAAATGTGTTTGTCAAAGAGTTTGTATAACAATTATTAGAAATAAAATATAATGATTAAAAATTTTCTTAATTAACGGTAAATAACAAATACATTTTTTTTGTTGGTGTTGTGATGAGATATTGCTATTTTAGTAAAAATAAAGCGTGAATTTTAATAAAATCACTGGGTATTTAAATTAATACAATTTCATATATTTAAAGCGAACTCGCATAATCAATAATACAAACACTTATTTCGTGACGTAAATAAATGTAATCTTATTGCTGAAAATTTCCTAGGATTTAAAGTGTGTAAGAATAAAATAAATATTAAAAATTTTATTTCGGAATTTGAGTAGTAGTATTACTCAGTATTGTGTTGGAAGTATAGTTACATTTATATTCGGCTTTTCGAATTAAACAGTTTGTTTAGAAAATTAATCACTTGTTCACAAAATTAATTTATGGTTAAATAAATAATTTGGTAAATAAAATAACACTTTTAACCATTTGCTCGTTTAATAGCTCGTTTAATTGACTTGCTCGGTTATTAATTAGCTTAGTTAAAACCGTATATTCGATTTACGGGAAAAATAGAAGCGGGTAGTGCGCGCGCTTATATTATAATAGCGTGTACTTAAAATTATACGATAAAATAAAATTATATCCACTGTTTGGATTGTTCCTTTGTCTCAGGAGTGTAGTGGTGTATCCATGTTTCATCCACAGTCACAAATCGACGAAAAAATTCCTCAGGATTCCGACTTATGCGCGCCAAAAGAGCCTCAGAGGCGACCACTCTATTGCGTTTATTCTCAGCTGAGAGCAAACGCGGCACCCATCTTGCCGATAGCTTTTTCATGCCTAATTTTTCATGTAGAATTGAAACAACTGCACCTATAGATATCCTTGTGGCCTCAGCTCACTCACGCACTTTTAATCTTCTATCCTTCAACACCATATCGTGGATTTTATTGATAATTTCGGGAGTAGTTGCTTCTACGGGCCTTCCTGAACGTGGTTCGTCACTTATTGATGTACGACCACGCTTAAATTCATTTACCCAGTTATAAACCGTTGCTAAGGCAGGGGCAGATGTGCCATGAACTGAGTCCAATTCATTTTTTATCTCATATGGAGTTAAACCCTTTAAATGAAAATGTTTAATTACCGCTCTGAACTCGTTTTTTTCCATTTTTCTTAACAAGCAATTTTTTTTTTTCAATTGGTTATAAAAACACGTAAACTCAGAAGATGTGGACTGTGACTGCACCATATATCTAGTCGGGAGTGGTGCTGACTGAAAACAGATGATTTGGAGCGATTCGCGCGCCATCTGTTGGTCATTCTAAAGACTTATTGAACTACCCTCGTACATACGTAGTGTCGATATTGAGCGTATATACAGTGACTGTACTGTATAGAATATAGATAGTTGTATAGGTGCGAGTCTATGTAGTTGCAGAGTAGTATATGTAATTGAACTGCGACTAAACCGCCGAATAATTGCGTGGCCATAGTATGCGTATCGCTTAATTAATTGATTAAAAATATTATTGTGATTTTTCTTTTTTTTACATATAAACAATGGTTTATTAACTTAATTAATGATGGTAATTGTCGTTAAATTTTTTTTTTTGATAAATAAAAGTGAGAGTTAATTGACTACTTAATTAACTAAATAGTTGATTGCTCACTGACTTCGTATCTTTGGCATAATTGTTTGTTTAATAAACAATTGTTATTTTAATTAAGGATCATTATTATTATTTGGTTATTTTGGGAAAATAGTATTATTGTTTAATCAATTAGTTAAATAATTATTAAATTATTTAATCATTGGAAAATTTTTCTTTGTTTTTTTTATTATTTTTTTTAGCAGGAAATATTACATTCGTTTTTTCGCGATGTTAAGGAAAAATATAATTAAAATTCTTTCTTTACTACAAACTACACAAGATACTTAATTCGAATTCAGGTAGATTAATTTAGTATTCTTTCAGCGTTATTGATTATTATATTTAAATAAATATTTATCATTAATAATTACTAAATAATATTTACTAGAGAAGTGATTTGCGCAAAATAATACGCTGAAAGAAACACCTAGTGTGTGCGATTAACACCGTCTGTTGAAAACAATTACGGGTACAACAGATATTATTAAATATTCGAATTAATAACTTGTACTGGAAATTACAACGTAGTTAAATTTAAAAATATTGGGTTTCTTGAAATAAAATAGATAAAAACACAAGAAAATGGCGAAACAATACGACCTCACCTTCGATGAAACGGTAGGAACCGAGATCCAAGCGTGGATTTTACGTTTAGAGGGACAAAGATTAGATATTTTTTTAAATAGGCTAGAATTCAAAAGCGATGGCACACAATTTGCGAAAAGCGATAGATTATATAGACGCTTGCGGGGCGACTACACAGCAGCCGACTTCGTTGGTAGCTTATACAGCATAGATACAGAAGAGCTGAAAACTCGCCGAGAAGAGAAGCTCGACGAAGTATTACAGGATGCGAAGTTCAGTAATGAGACACAATCCGAAATTCTACATAGGCAGCAATATTGGGCAAGTCACAGAGTAGAAACGGATTTATCAAATGACTTCGCTCCCATAGCAACCAGCTCCACCCAAATGAGTTCTTTGAACATGTCTTTGACGACATGCCAAAGAAATGGACTCTGTAACACTGGTGTGGTACATAATAATGCAGGACAATAGCGACGGTAGTTACGACGACGCCGAACCACACGCCACCAGCTGACGAAACCACAGCACCTGTGTATGAACGGCCTGTTCAAGCACTCATTCCACCACCACCACCGCCACCAATGCCACTAGCATTCTGGGGAGGCCAACAGACTAGTACTGCGGTGCCGCCAAGTATGATAGCAGTAACAAGTACTACAACTACAACGACAACTGCTACAGCAACCGGCTTAGGGGAAATGAGTAACCCGAATACAGTATATTCAACGGGTACAAGACAAACTGCGAACGCGCAAGAGTCAAATATGGTACTGGTGACGTTATCGAACGGCACGTCATACCCCGTTCCAAGAGCAGTGGCACTCGAAATGGCAACCACGTCAGTAGTTGTCCAAGAATACAGTAACCAAGTGAAAGAGTTACAAGAAAATGTTGCTGAACTGATTACGAGCACAAGGTTGCGTTTTGAAACCTTGCAAAGCAACGAAGCAGCAAATACTTATCAAGGGCAAGGAGCAAGGCCCAAAAACAACAGGAGTGTCGCTTTTCGGGACACATTCGACCTACGTTATGACGATGACTACCAGTCGAATTATTACCCAAGGGCACAAGCAGGAGGAGCTGCAAGAAGTGGGGGATCGCGACTTAACGCTAACACCCCAAGTTTTACCTCAATGCTGCAACAGACCAGACAGAGAGAGGACCAGCGATGGCTCGCCTGCACGATCAGACTCTCCCAACCCGGCAAGAGTCTGGGGGGAGGGGAATGTCTCAGTATCCTGAGACAATGCGGCAATCGCAAAATAGCACATTTGCTGGTCACCGTGTTAATGAGATCGGAAAAACAGTTCGATTCTGGAACATTAAGTTTTCTGGCGAAAAAGACGGTCGCAGTATCGAAGAATTTCTGCTACGCGTCAATGAGTGCCGCACACTGGCCCGCATAGAGGACGAGGATCTCCTAAATGCCATGACGGAGTTGCTGAAGGGAGCAGCTCTCCAATGGTGTCGCCAATCCCGGAGAAATTGGCATACATGGCAAGATTTTTGCGAGGCAGCACGACGCTGTTACGGCGTGGATAGCCGTTATTAGCAGCGGTTACTGACAGAAGCGACGGCGCGCACTCAAGGATTCGCAGAACCAGTCACCGATTATATATTCTCTCTCCTATCTTACATTGATAAATTTGAAGTGCCTTGGAATGAAGAAAGGAAACTGCAACTAATTTATCAAAATATGTCACCAGAGTTGCAGGCGATTGTGAGTAAGGAGCAGATCACGGATCTTGACACTTTGATTCGGTTGGCGCGGCAGGCAGAAGCTGTCGTGGAGGTACGGCGTAGTTGGAAAGAGCCACCTCTAGCGGATAAATGCTTGTTGCCGGAATTGGCATATAAAGGGCCACGCGCACCGACGAATTATTATAAAATGAGTCTGGCTGCTATTGCGGAAGGTTTGCCTACAGACTTGTCTCATAAGGTAGATAAGCTGGTCGAGGAGAAATTGAGTGCGAAGCGTAACGCTCCCAGTCTGGCAGCGATATCGCAAAGTTCGCCTCAAGAGATGTCGGCTTTAATCGAGAAGTTGCTCAATGAAAAGCTGAAACAGCTGACTCTGACTGGCCCCATGAAAGCTCCATCGCCAACTGCAGAGGAAGCAGCGGCGCAAAAATCGGTTCCTCCAAGATATAAAGGGCCGTATTATAAAAGGGGCAGCAGTCCAAAGCGAAGAAGTCCTACACGCCAGCCGGCCAGTGACAAGAATAAGGGAAAAACTCCTGGGCCACGTTCCCATCTTGTATGCTGGGGCTGTAGCTGGCCAGGATACACTACACGGACGTGTCCTGAGTGTGCGGAAAAAGAGTAGGGGGGTGCGTAGATCAGGTCCATACGACCCCTGCAGCCAACTTAAGGACCTCACCGACTCACTCCAATGAGACCAGCGAAGCACAAGCGCAAGCTGAGCCAGTTCTCCCACCGATCGCGACGGCGGCAGAACCTATAGTAGCTCACGACGCGAATGGCGCTTCTGAGGAATCAGCTCCTTACATCGAGAGAGACTACTCTCGATGGTGGATGCAAGTGGGGATTGGTGGATTCCGAGTGCGTGCACTGCATGATGGAGGTGCTGCACGCACATGTATTGGACCATTTGGCCTACAGATTGCTGCAGCGTGCAATAACAAGATTGCACCTAGTAAAGGACCAGGCGTACGGATGGCTAATGGACAGATCTCACCGGTGATCGGATATGTCGATTTACCATTCGATATAGGTGAGGTACGACGCCATTTAGAGGTCGTTATTCTACCCGAGTTACCAGAAGGATGTCTTCTCGGCGTGGATTTTAAGCGAGCGTTCAACGCACACATCCTACCTCGGGAAAATAAAATAAAGGTAGAAGGGATTGAGGAACTTCTCCCTCTTGAGGTAGCGGCAATTGGAGTAGATGAGCGAATTCCGATCTCCTCTGTTGGACTTGCCGACGTTTCTGATGCGCAGCGCTCTCAATTGCAAGAGATGTTGGATCGAGTATTGCCAAAGGGCAAAGTGCCCTTAGGTCGCACCAATCTAATGCAACATAAGATTGATGTTGGTTCTGCGCGACCTATTAGGCAAAGATACTATCCCGTCTCCAAGAAACTTGAAGAAGAAATGCATGCACAAGTGCACCAGATGCTGGAAGCAGGGGTCATTCGTAGATCCCATAGCGAATGGTCGAGCCCAGTGGTAATGGTTCGTAAGTCAAACGGCTCTTATCGCTTTTGCGTCGACTATAGGAAGTTGAACGGGGTCACCAAGGTGCCTGTGTATCCGCTTCCTTACATGGATTCTATCCTGCGAAAGCTACAGAAAGCACGCTATATTTCCAGCATTGACCTAAGCAGTGCATATCATCAAGTGCCGTTAGAGGAAGGATCACGACACTTGACTGCGTTTACAGTGCCCGGCCTAGGCCTGTTCGAGTTCTGTTCTCTCCCGTATGACGTATCTGGCGGACCCGCAACGTTCCAAGAATTGAGTGACAAAATTTTCGATCCCGAGCTGGAGCCACACGCATATTCATATATGGATGATATGATTATAGCGACAGAAACTTTTGAAGAGCACTTAATATGGCTTGAGCATGTTCTCCGCAGAATTATTGATGCGGGCCTCACCATCAATTTTGATAAAAGCGAGTTTTGCCGCAGAGAAGTTAGATTTCTGGGGGTTCTTGTGAATCGAGAGGGATTCCGGCCGGATCCAGAGAAGATCGCCCCAATTTTGGAGTATCCAGCTCCGAAAAATCTTAAACAGCTTCGACGGTTCCTAGGAATGGCGTCGTGGTATCGGAAATTTCTGAATGAGTTCGCCACGATTGCGGACCCGCTTACCCATCTGACTAGATCAAATGTCAAGTACGTATGGGGTGATGAGCAGCAGATGGCGTTTGAACAGATTAAAGCGCTTATCGCATCTGCTCCTGTGTTGCATAGTCCCTCGTTCGACCATCAGTTCGTCATACAAACTGATGCCAGCTCCACGGGTTTGGGCGCGGTGCTCACACAAATTATTGATGGGGCGGAACACGTGTTATGCTTTGCTGGCCGCACGTTGACATCAGCTGAGAGGAACTACTCACCAACCGAGCGAGAATGTCCAGCAGTGCTGTGGGCCATAAGGAAGTTCCGATCTTATGTAGAAGGTTATCACTTCAAGGTCATTACAGACCATCTAAGTCTGAAATGGTTACGAGGTATTCAGAACCCCACAGGACGCTTGGCACGCTGGGCTCTCGAAATGCTTGCCTATGACTTCGAGGTTGAGTATAGGAAAGGCATCGACAACTGGGTGCCAGACGCATTATCTCGCATGTACGAGGATGAGTCTGAGGTAACAGTTTCGTCAGTCAGTTGCCCGGACGAGGATACTAGTGATTCCTGGTATCTGGCAAGGAAAGCGAAAGTTCGCGCCAGTCCTACTGAGCATCCATATTGGAAAATAGTTGGCAACAGACTATATTATTATCGATCTGATCCTTCGATCGAAGATCTCTTAGAGGACCAGGATGCTTGGAAGCTAGTCCTCCCCAAAGAAAAGCGGATGCAAGCCCTACATGAAGGACATGACGAGCCGACAGCTGGACACCTGGGACGCGCCAAAACATATGAGCGTATCGCATTGCTGTATTATTGGCCGTCAATTTACAAGGATATAGCAAATTACGTGCGTTACTGCGCAGTGTGCCAGCAATGCAAAGCTGTCCAGTTAGCACCCGCTGGACTTATGGGCCGGCGTATCGTAACAAGGCCGTGGGAAGTAGTAGCCGGAGATATTATGGGCTCCAACTCTCGTACACCGCGCGGTCATGAATATCTGCTAGTGTTCATGGACCTTTTCACGCGCTGGGTGGAGTGTATCCCCATTCGCAAAGCAAATGCAAAAACGATTAAGACGGAACTCAGAGAAAAAATCTTCCTACGCTTCGGAGTGCCGGAGACGTTCCACTCTGATAATGGAACGGAATTTAAAAACAAGATAGTGGACCGATTCTTAGAAGAACATGGAGTGGTCCACACGACAATACCACCATATCATGCGCAAGCAAATCCCGTAGAGCGAGTAAACCGCACCTTCAAGACCATGATCACGTCATATATAGAGTCGAACCATAGTACTTGGGATCTACACATTCCCGAGCTAGTGTTTGCCTATAATACGGCTGTGCAAGAGTCTACGGAATTGTCACCTGCTTTTCTGAATTTCGGACGCAACCCTGTGCCTCCAAGTACGCTACGACGACAAGAGGAACTCGCCGCAGCGAATGAAGCAGAGGCAGCTGCGTTAGAGAATTGGAGTGAGCGCATGAATAAACTTCAGGAAGTGCAAGATTTAGCAGCGAAAAATTCAGCGAGGGCGCAAGAACGCCAGGCTAAATATTATAATCGCAAGCGACGAGATGTGCAATACGCTGTAGGCCAGAAAGTATTGCGGCGTAATCGCATTCTTTCGTGTGCGCCACAAGGAATTACTGCTAAATGGGCCCCCAGGTATACTGGGCCCTACATTTCTGAGAAACAAGGGCATAATACCTACCAGTTGGCTGACAAAAACGGAAATAAGGTGGACCAAATCTTCGTGAAAGATTTGAGGCCATACTATAACGACGACACCATGCCTTCCGACTCCGAGGACGAAGCAGTAGAAGATACTTCGAAGGACAGCGAGGGACCAAGCAACCTCGAGCTTCAGCCAGACAAGTCGCGAGCGAACAATACGCCTATAATAGTAGAGAAAAAGCGTGGTAGGCTGCGTCAAACGAGTTTAGTTGTTCAGCGTAAGGCAGGGATGGTTAGTAATAAAATAGGGGCGCAACCGACTACCGTACGCGAAGTAAGCGTTGATCGCGACGCAGCGCCTGCGGAGATCAATCCCAAGAGAGGTCGAGGGAGACCAAATGGGTCCACAAAATCCCTTGAGCCTAGTTGTGACGCTTCTCCTCGACGCACTCGATCCAGAACGGTGAAAATACAAAATTAGATAGACCGCGATTCTGCCACCAGTGTGGCTTGAGAGGTGTCAACCGCGGCCGCGAGTGCCCAAACCGGAGCACCCACCCCGATTTCGTTCCGCGTCGGTAAAACGCGAGATGAAAGGCGAGGAGGATATGCGAATCCCCATGGAAATCCTCCCGCCCCTTAAATAAAGAGAGAGAAAAGGATACCTTCTGTTTTTTATTTATAATACCTTTTTGTTACAGTCAATTGACTAATACTATACACATTTTTTTTGTTGACTATTGCACTATTATATTATTTCGAATTTTGACTTTCTAATACTTTTTTCTTGTGGAGAGAGCGGTAGATGTCGAGCTGACACACCTCCGGCTAGCAGCGTCTGGGGGAGGGGTGTGTGACGGGTAATTATACATACCCTGTCACATGCTCTCTCCCACACACACACAGATATGTACTAACCCTTTTCAGATGTTACAGGTGTCAACGCTGTAAAGGGAGAGAGAGGATTGCGAGCCGCATAGAGAGAAAGAGAGAGAGTATAAGTAGGGGGCGCGCAGGGGCGCGAGCCACGATAGTTTTTCGGTAGAAGGCAGAGACGCTTCGACGGTTCGCAGGGACGGACGCGGGTTGCGAGAATTCATTCGGTGCGCGAGAAAAAGCAGCGGAAAGCGAGGGATACAACTGCGACGACCGCCCAGCACACCTTCGAGCCGGCTACAGCTGTTCCCAGGGATTGTCTGGGGATAACTACCTATCGTGCGACGGCCGCTGCCAAGTGCACGGATCAGGGTGAGTCAGCGGTTATCTCTCTCTCTCTCTCTTCCCTGGGTATTCTTTCTCTCTCTCTCTCTCTATTTCGCGACACGCCTGCGAGGACGCACACTCCGTGTGAAGTGCGTGATTGTTCTCCTATCCCCTCAATTGAATATATATATATTTTCTATAATTTACATGCTGCGTTGTCTCTGGCTTTCCCTTTCCCCCACCTGTTCATGCTCTTATCATAGATATCAATATGTACCGCGGGTTTTACGGACTAAAACCCCGTTACAGATCATATGTGTATAACAGTTGGAGGTTAGATATGCGAATAGTATTATTCAAGTTATGATAACAAATAAGACTCCAAATATATAAAATATAAGTTATACTTATTGTTATAAAAAAAAAATGTTTACATTACTTGTTTGCTCCAAAAAGTCCCTTAGTCGAAAAAACAACCGCGATGTAGCAAATTCTCAAACAAGTATATGCCAACAACTAGGACCGAGATTTGTTGCGTAATCTGAGTGATTGATCAGTAGATGGCCACCGGCCAACTACTGAGACGGGAATTTTCAAGATATTTTTCGAGTACCAATACATGAACACATCAAATTTTAATATAAAATATATATAAATCTTATATTTTTTATTTTTTATGTATTTCTAATATAATAAGAATAATGTAGGAACCTTAAGATACATAAAAAAATGTTTTATTAAATTTTTGTCGCCTTACTAGTAAACGAACTTTTCTTAGTCACTACTTAAGAAAAGCATGCATGCCCGCACGGACTGACAATCGCAAAATTAAGATCTTATTTTTTAATTTTAAATCAATTATTGAACCTCGGGTTCTTTTTGTATTGGCAATTTATTATGTACACAACAATATTCGATGATAATTCACGTTTTATTCTATGCCAAAAGCTTAAATATTAAGATATTTCTTGTCAGTGGCTAAGTTCTCGGCAGCGGCCAACTACTGGTACTTTTACCTTACGTTAAAAATAATATTATCGATCCAGTTAAAATGCATTTGATAGAGCATAAAATTACCTATATTTTACCACCCGTAATTTTGTATAAGGCATTCCTTTCTTTTGTTATACATGGAAACGTAATTTTTGGTTTAAACGGTGATTTCTCTCAAATATATGATAGAAAATGTTCGAATAAATTGAGATGATTACATTTTAATTTCTTTATACATAAAACAAAATCATTTTAAAAAAATCGATTTTGTATGGCAAACGATAACTTGAGTAAAACGGTATTATTCCTTCTCCAAATTTTAAAACTCTCAGCTAAGTTCTTTCCCCAGATCATAAGGACTTTTATTTTTCGAGATATTCAAGGTTATATTTTTTTCAAGAAATTTTTGATTGCTTATTTCTTGGATATTACGCGGTAATGTTGACCAACCAAAGCTTATTTTTTATGTTTTATGATGAATTTGAAATCAAGAAGAATTTTTAAGATTTATCGATCGTTTTTGTTTTATAACTTTTTTCATTATTATATTAATATTTTTTCAAAAAAATGTTTTTTTTTTTCTTTTTTAAAAGAATAATTATTTTCTTCTTGAGTATTATGCGGTAATTTTGGCCATTCAAAAATCATTATTTACATTCTTTTATGAAGATTTAAAATCAAGAAGGATTTTTAAGATTATTGATTCATTTTTTTTATAACGTTTTTTTCATTTTAATGATATTCCTTTTTTTCGAAAAATTTTGAATAGCTATTTGCTTGAGTATTATGCGGTAATTTTTAATAAAAATGATTTATAGTTGGACCTATTTTGCTTTCTCAAAAAGCTTTGTAACGATGATTTGAAAACCAAGATTTTGATGAATTTAGATGTTTTTGAGGTCGCTGAATCAGAATATGTAAGTTTCTCAAACTGTCTGTCTGTATGTATGAATGTGTGTATGTGTGTGTTTATCTATGTATGTGGTCAAATTTTGTGGTCACCATAACTATTGAAGGCCACCGTATTTCGGGCTGAAATTTTGCATGTATATCAGATATGACCCAACACAGAACTAATGAGATTTTTACGCTAAATGGTCAAAACTTACTGCTAATTTTAAAAAATATTGAATTTTAAAAAAATTAAAAAAAACAAAGAGTTTTTTGTATTGTTAGACACATTAGAAACGTAAAAAATATGCATAAATTCGTAAAGTAGACGTAATTTCCTTTCGATTGGTGTATTTTACAATGTCCTTAAAGTTTATTTTGTTAAATACTTAAGATTTTAAATAATTAA
Organism: Gastracanthus pulcherrimus; assembly: GCA_949152435.1. Classification (NCBI taxonomy): domain Eukaryota; kingdom Metazoa; phylum Arthropoda; class Insecta; order Hymenoptera; family Pteromalidae; genus Gastracanthus; species Gastracanthus pulcherrimus. The sequence goes on along the minus strand of OX424575.1, from coordinate 53,480,811 downwards.
AATTTGTAAAAATTTGAAAGAAATTATTTTTGTCATTTTAAATGTTTAATATGTGAAAAGATGCATATATCCGTAAAGCTCACGTGATTTCCTTCAAATTAGTGTATCTTACAGTCACTTTAAAGCGGTTTTTATTAAAGAAAAGCGTTTTATATACACATATATCTATATATATATATATATATATATATATATATATATATATATATATATATATATATATATATATATATATATATATATATATATATATATATATCTATTATCTATATATATATATATATATATATATATATATATATATATATATATATATATATATATATATATATATGTGTATATAAAACGCTTTTCTTTAATAAAAATAGCTTTAAAGTGACTGTATATATATATATATATATGTATGTATATATGTATATAAAACGCTTTTCTTTAATAAAAACCGCTTTAAAGTGACTGTAAAATACACTAATTGGAAGAAAATCACGTGAGTTTTACTGATCAATAAGTGCGTATATATATATATATATATATATATATATATATATATATATATATATATATATAACAATTCTTTTAAGATATTTTTGTGAACGAAACACGATTTTCAATTTTGAATATGCATCTTATATGATCATAATTTTTGGTCACCATAACTTATAACGCATTTGTCATTTTTATTGAAATGTAGGTTTATTAGAATTAACTCAGCAAAGTACTGATTACATTTCTGAGCCAATAATTCACTACTTTTAGTTACCTCAAGAGCGTAGCATCATTCGGAAATGTTGAGTAGAAAAGTGTATATGCTGCGGCAGGTTGGTGGGTTGTTGTTTATTAACATTTATTTACAATTATAATGCAAATAAACATTTACTTGTACTATAAATATACGTTTAATAACACTGATAGAGAAACCGGGGTTAATAATATACAGGGCTAACTTGGAAAATACGAATATCTGGAGCACAAGTAATGATTTAGAGTTGTCGCTTGGATATATTCAGACATATATAAAATTAAACATTTAATAACTGTTAAGTAATGAAATTGACTTACCTTTTTTAACAATCATTTATAGATTATTCGACAGTTTTCAGTAAAAATTTTAAATCGCTATAAGTTCAACATTTTTGTTTTCTATTTATACAATAATTTAATTCATGAAAAACTACGAGTTGCCTCCGCCTTGTTTGAGGCTAAGTAATATTTTGAGTGCCAAAAACCACCTATAATCGCTTAGCCTTTAAGAAAACCTTGAATTACAAAATCAATGACAAACATAACCTCATTTGTTTAGAATTAAATATTTTGCCAAAAATAAAGCAACGATAGGCAATCTTTTAGCGCTTAAAATATTCCTTTCTTTTACACGAAACGGGTACAAGTCTTAGTTTTTCGATAAATAAGTTATTATTTAAATGAATAGCGAAATACTTCATTAGACTAGAACATAAATATTTGGCGTCTTAAATGACTATAGAAATAAGAACATTGACTTAACAAATTCTTTTTCAGATCAAAAGTATTTTACTTTTATGTAAATAAATGGAACAGTAACATTATAAATATATAATGTGTACGGAAGCTGTTAACCTTATACAGGTTCCGAAAATGTACTACGTAAGTGTCTCCATAGGTGAGCGGTCAAGGTATCCGACTGGCGTGCAGAACATCCAGAGTTCGATTCCCTCCAACATCAAAAATTTTTTTCTAATATTATAATAATTTAATTTAATTCTTAATAAATATGTCTACTATAATCGCCTTGTTTCAATTTATAATATAATAAATAGTTAATTAATGCGGGCCAACATGGCGGCGGGAGGGAAAGATCCTCCGGATAAGACCAGTAAAAAGTTTCTGAAATGTCACTCACAGAATGAAGTAACAACAGTTATTTGTATTATATGTGATGATGCTTACCACCAAAGTTGTGCAAAACAAAAAAGTCTAATTTTTATTAGTGAAAGGCTAATAATATGCCAAGAACACAAAAACATAACCACAAAAGTTGATGAAGAGGTTTTGAGTGAATCAACAAAGGCAATGATTGCACAAATAAAATCGAGGCAATCAGAAGAAATAAGGAAGGAAATACTTAAGGAATTAGAGTGTAAATCACAAGACCTACTGAACTCAACAGTGAGAGATAGTGCAGCTGATCTTGAAATCATGCAAAAAGAAAATGAACTATTAAAACAACTTAACAGAGAACTTGTTGAAAAAAATGATCTACTATAAGAAATTATAGGAAAACAAAAAAGTTACCAAAGAAGCAATAAATCTTTTGCTGAAATAACAAGTGCTGTGAAACCTCTACAAAAACGAGATCCAAATCTTATAGTTAAAACCTTAAATAATGCAAGACAAACAGATGTTAAAAAAAGTATAGTAAAATGTTTAATAGATGAGAAAAGCATTCAAACAAAATAAATATACAGCAAAAATAAAGATGAAATTGTTATTAAATGTATGAATAATGACTGTGTTGAAAATGCTGAAAGTTTATTAAAGAACAGCCTAGATGGAGATTGTGAAGTGAAAATAGAACAATTAAATAATCCAAAAATTAAAATAGTTGGAATTGATAACAATATGAATATGGATGAGAATGAAATTGAAGAAGATATAAACATAAGGAATTTCGCAAATTTTAATACTAAAGCTCAGGTGTTACACTTGTATACAAACAAGACGACAAAACTCAGTAGCGTTTTAGTGGAAGTGACAGCTGAAATTTATAAAAACATCAGAGATAACAAGAACAGAATCTTTATTGGATGTCAAAGCTGTAGAGTTTTTGACCTGATAAATATAAAGCCATGTTTCAACTGTTGTAGGCGGGACACAATGGTACAAAGTGCAATAATACAATAACATGCCTAAAGTGTGCAAAAAATCACAAAACTATTGAGTGTGATAATGAAGTATTAGTATGTATAAACTGCAGTTACAGCAATAATAAATTTAATACAGTTTTTAATACGTGTCATAATGCAGCAGATATAAATTTATACGAAATAATAAAAAATAAGATTAAAAAATTAATTGGAAACACTGATTATCCTGTGATACCTACACTACCAACAGTGTATACAATACCGAAGCATTATCAACTGAAGATAAATACCCAACAAAAAGAGAATGCAAACAATATGCAAAGTGAGAAATTTTCTCAACAACAGCAACAACAGCAGCAAGAACAACAACAAAACCAACAACGGCAGCAACAACAGCAGCAAGAACAGCAACAAGAACAACATCAAAATGTTCAACAGCAGCAAAAACAACAAATAGTAACAAGAAATAGCACAAGAAAAAATACAAAGACTTAAGTTTTAAATAATTAAATATGGATTTTGAATTTCTTGATAAAATACAAAAAGACTCTATTCAAAAGGAAAAAACACGTGACAATAGGGAAAAAATTAAATCTAATGATACTATTAATTATATTAAAGTTGATAGTGAGAAAATAACAGATAAACGTTTAATAGCTAATAATATGAACAAGTATTTTTGTGAAATAGGTAAAAAATTGAGTGAGAAAATTGATAAATATTCGGATGCTGATTTAAAATTACCAGATATGAATGCAAGCTCCATCTTCTTAAAACCAACTAGTGCGCATGAGGTTGCAAGTATTATTAATAATTTGAAATTAAAAAATGGAGGAGTTGACAAAATAAATGCCAAAACTTTAAAAATACTTTGCAACAATATTGCTGAACCTTTAGCGCATTTAATTAATTCTTGTATTGAAAACGCTATATGGCCTGATGCACTAAAAAAAGCGGAAATTGTTCCTATATACAAGTCTGGAGAGAAGCATAATATATCAAATTATAGACCTATTTCATTAATATCAAATGTAGTTAAAATTCTTGAAAGAATTTTATATAACAGAATTTATGATTTTATTAAAAAAAGTAATATAATATCTGAACACCAATTTGGTTTTATGAAAAAAATAGGTACAAACAATACTCTCAATTACATAACAAATACACTATACAATAACTTGGATCAAAGTAAACCGATACTTATAACGTTTCTAGACTTAGCAAAAGCTTTTGATACTGTAGATCATAAAATATTATTAAATAAACTTTATTGTTTAGGAATAAGAGGAAAGGCGTTGGATCTACTTTCAAGTTATCTTAATGATAGATATCAAGTAGTTAAAATAAATGTTAATGAAAGTGATAGCATGTTAATAAATACGGGTGTTCCACAAGGCACAATATTAGGACCTCTACTTTTTATACTATACATTAATAATATCCTGAAAGTGATCCCGCTAGAGACAATATTGTCATATGCTGATGACACTGCAATAATAGCAAATGGTAATACTTGGAGTAAAGCGCAAACAACTATGAATAAGTACTTAATAAAAATTGATAAGTGGTTAGCATTAAACAAATTATCTTTAAATGTTGAGAAGACTGTTGTTATGACCTATGGTAACTACATTGATAGTGTTCCACCTCAAATAGATATTAAGATTAAGGATAGAAATATAACTAGAGTAGAAAAGTGCAAATATTTGGGAATAGTATTTGACTACAATCTGAAGTAGGATAAACACGTTCAATATATAATACAAAAAACGAAATATCTAGTCTATATTTTCTATAAAATTGCCAAATCAATGCTAACAGAAATATTAAGAATGATATATTATGCATTTTTTCATAGTATAATAAGTTATGGAATATTAGCTTGGGGTGGATCTTATAGAAATAATAGAGATTTATTGCAAAAATTACAGAAAAAAATTTTGAAAGTTATCAATAAGAACAATTTTGTTGAAGATAATCCTATGAACTTGGAACAACTATTTACTTTTGAGGCGTTAAAATATCATTATACAGACCTAAAAAGCCAATATCTTGCATCAACTAGTATAACTAGGAGAAAAAACTTAACTATACCTAAAAATAGCAAAAGGGTTAGCGACAAAAATAGTTTTAAAAAAGCAATTACAACTTTTAACAATTTACAAAATGAGTTTAAAACTTTATATATAACTAAAAATTCTCATAAAAAGTTGCTAAAAGATTGGATAAGATTTAATTAAGAAGTGCTGTGATACAAAATTACTGTTTTGTATATATTTTATCGCTTTATATAAAAATACGAAAATTGTTAAGAAACTAAAATTTTATATGCTTAGTTTTTAAATCAGTTTTAGTTTTAAGTTAGTATTGAGTATATATATATATATTTTTTTTTTATTTAATATTTTATATAATTTTTTTTATTTAATATTTTGTATAATTTTTTTTGTGTTATCTCTTAACCAGACCTGCGTATAAGTAACTAAGTTTACCTCTGCAGGTTTTTGCAGTTTGTATATAAACTGTATATCTTTCTGGTTTTCAATAAATAATAACAATAAATAATAAATAAGCGTGGGGGCGTAAATTCAACTTTTCCCAAACAGTGAAAATCTACTGATTAGGCAGTGAAAATTTCAGTGTTGAATCAGTGAATCTCTCTGTTGAAGCCGTAATCAATTCAGTGATAAAATCAGTGAATTTGCCACTAATTGAGTCAGTGAGCTGTTCTTCACTAATTGAATCAGTGTCGTCTATTCACTGTTTCGCAGTACTTGGCACTATTTGAAACAGTGGCTATTAACTTACAATCAGTATTGAAACATAGTAAGATCCTATGAAATTATATACTGAGAGAAAGGATTCCTTGCGGCAAAGAATATTTCTTAACTGTTAAGTTTTGTGGATTTGAATACGGTCAAATGAATATTTCTTTACAGTTAAACGCACGTCTTAATAGTTAAAAATTGAGTACTTGAGTCGCGTGTCACCGGTTGACCGCTTGCCTTTAAGGTTAACGGAATTTTTCACGCTTCGTTGAAATACGTTCGTGCCTGCCACGATGATGCGTATGCCTACAGGACCGGCGTGAAGCTGGCCCCCGGGCGAACTTACATAGTTGCTTTAAATAGTTTTCTAATTGCTCTAATTGCTTCCACTAGTCTTTTAATTTGCCCAATTTGTCTTTAAAAGATTTTCAACAGTAAAGTGGTGAAAATGTAGTGCCCCAGCCCCCGGAGAGATATGCGATTTTCTCGGTAAATATTTGACGTACGGTGATGATTCAGTGCTCAAATTGAAGCTACTGATTTGCCCTAATTGATTATCAAATTGTTTTTACAATAAATTAATTGTTATCATCCAAAATTAATAATTATTGTCTGCGCATGCGCAGATGCGCAGTTGGGCGGCTCGAGCAAGTACGCGCGCGTAGATTGAAACAATACAAACGATAATAGCAACGTAAACTTTTTTTGTTTAAAAACAAAGCATTAATAAATCACATAATATTTTTATTTACCCAATGTACCCTTAAAATATATTTAATAGCAAAGTTATTAAAATATAGCAAGCTAATCCTCCTAAAAGTGATTTCATTTTCTCTGGAAATGTGCCACGTAACATAGTAATTCTGTACGTATATCAAGACGGTAAATTGTATCAAACTACTTATATATTTATATTTTGCAATAATGTATTGCAATTACAGATAAATAATTATTATTACTACAGCACATGTGTATAAGTATATACTTTGGTGCTGGAACACGGGACAACGGAATGCGAACCATGCATGTATTTTACTTTTGCTCTCTTTTGCTATATCGATACATCTCGTCAATCGATTTAAATGTCCGTTGGTTTTCCGTCAGCTGTTTATTCTCGTCAGATATTTTGGCAAATATAAGATATCAATTTTATCGAGGACATAGTCTGGCGATTATACCCCTTGGAAGAAAAAAAAATATAAATTTTATATCTACAGTTTATTAGAAAGTGAGTTTAGTGCATATTATTGTGTTTGATCATTTTCCATATATAAAAATGTACATGAATACTATAGTTTTCAAGAATAAATAAAATAAAAATGCTTTACATTTTATTATTTACAGATAACGATTAAAAAGTTGTGTTAAGAAATCTTTATGCCTGTACGCAATTTATGTTTCTATTAATCAGAATTTGAGATGGAGTCAGCAAAGAAAAAATTAGTAAATGATAATGTAAGTACAGTTATTTAATTCTATTTGTTTTAAAAGTGAACTAAATATTTATTCACTTTGTTATTAAATATTCAATGTTTGTAATATTTATATGTATATGTGCAGAATATAGTTATATTTTTTATTGTTCAATTCAGGAACTTGACAACAAAATCAAGAAGATAATCAAGAGAAAATACAGGAGAGAAATAAAAAATATATACTAAAATAGATAAAGCTTTAGCTAAATTCTTTTTGGTTGCAACATTCCATTCGTAACTGTTGAATCTACGCTCTTCAAGAATTTACTGACTATGTTGTTGAATCGTGATTATAAACTGTCATGCAGACAATATTTATCATCAACATTATCGGATAATATTCATTAGCTTATGTTATAAGAATGAAAGGAGTATCTACAAAATAAAGAAAATGTTATGTTGATTGATGGGTGGAAAAATTCTGCTACAAATAAGACAAAAGTTGTAGTGACGATTCACAATGATGATGAAGGAAAGCAACACTTTGTAGAATCGTACGATTTAACAGCAGATAGTGAGACAGCTGAAAGTTTGACAAAAGTGATTGATAAAGCTAAAAAGTTTGTTCAAGAAAAATACAATGCAAGTATGTACGCAATAGTTTCTGACAATGCATTAAATATGATGTGTATGGGTAAACCAAGTGATCTTTGGCATGTGACATGCAACAGTCAAAGTGGCAACTTATTGGCAAATCTCTCGTTGATAAAGAATTTGTAAATAAAGTTAATAATTTGTTAAAAGAATTTAAAAACCCTGGTGTTCAACAGGAGCTTCTAAAATTGGAAGGAAAAAGAGTAGTTTTAAGTAGTGAGACTAGATGGTGCAGTTACAGGGACTTATTTAAAAATAACTTAAATAATTTAAATATAATGAGAAGAATTGCAGCCAATAAGAAGTTCAATTTAAAAGATTAGACTGTGCTATTTCTGAATGATGAAATATACGAGGAAAAATTGTGAATGAGTATAAGTTTATTGGACCTAGTGTGCGTACTTGTGAACAAATGTCAAAGCGCAGATTACACTTTAGCAGATGTAACAGAGTCTTTAGCAGATGTAACAGAATGGTTAACTTTGCAATTACCCGCTACGGAGGACAAGCATGTGATTTTATCAACGAGGAGACAAATATAGAAGGCAGAAAAGAATTCGCAATGTTTAGTGATAAATCTGATATTTTTTCAAAATTATGTAGAAAAGGAACAGTAAAACCAAATGTACTTTGGACAGTTGCTGAAGCAAAAGCACCAAATTTATCTAAAATAGCTCTAAATATAATGAAAATTCCAGCGTCATCAGCACAATTAGAGAGACTTTTTTTCAACTGGGCTTATGTTCATTTAACTTACGAATGTGGAATATTAATATCACGATTTACCATTTCTTAATCTATTTTCTGAATAATTGTAAAAATGACATTGATATGATTAATGAATAAAAATGAAGTATAGTAGCATTACGTAAGTATATTATAGTATTTTCAAGAAATGATTGACTTAAATATTTAAAACCTATAATAGACTAGAAATGCTTTCCTTTGATATACTAATCCAGTCAATAGAATACATATTTTTTAATAAACTGTTATTTTAACCGAGAATCCTAAAATACAAACTATTAAAGCTTAATGCATTTTGCAAGATGTATAATTATTCATATGATTTTTCATTTCTGTGAGAATCAAACCTAATCTGACAGGATTAACTTTATGCTTTTTCTCATGATTAATCATGTAATTAATATTTTTAATCGTTTAATTAATTACTATTCATACGATTTATTATATAAATTTTCATAAAACTAATGTATCAATAAAGATAACTTTGGGACTTATTATCATAATAGAAACAAATTAATATATAAAAATTTATTTTAGTGTATTTAAAAAAAATTATTTTAAATTATATATATTTACAAAAAATTCATATATAAAATGCAGATAATGAATCGTACGTATGTCGCCCTATATAACTAATCATATTTTTAATCTTAAAAAAATTATAATAAATCATAAGCATTAACCCTGTAAGGACGTCCGTTGCACTAATGCAAAATGAACTTTTTTCTTTCGTGAACAATTATCACGCGATAAACTTGAAACTCAACAAAATAAGTGAGAGGATCAGATGAAAGTTAATTATATAACCTTCGTTAGGCGCATAAAAGGTATCTGAGTATCTTATAGTTAATAAAAAATGAAAATATTGTAAAAAATATTTTTTGTAACACATGCACGATTTTTGCGCTTTTCTGGACTTAAAAAGCGAGCCTAAAGTACTTGTTTTCTGAGCAGCAGGCAAAAAAGTGGGTTTCTTTGCCTGCTAGTAGCACGAAAAAGGGGCTTTTTTTGTCCACTGATGATTTATTTACTTATTTGTACTTTTTGAGACATTTCCGCAAAAATCCATTCACGTTTCACGAAAAATATGGTGTGCACCAATAGTCCTAGGGCCAGAACATGGTGTCTCCAACTGGAACCACTTTTACTTTATGTATTTTGACCTCCTGAAAATGGTCCATATAATGACTAATTAACAATTTTTATTAAAAATTTTAAAATATTGTTTTATCGTACTGGAAAAAATTTATTTACATTCCTTAGGCAATTCTAAGAAAAAAATATTCTTACAAGTTTTTTACTAGGACCTATAGATTTCGAGTAAAAAATCATTGAAGATTCGAAAAATGCGATCTTTACCAGTTTCAATCGTTTATTACAGCAAAGACACTTGAATATTTTTTAATGATCCAGTAGGGCTTAATTATATTGTAATAAGTATTTACAATATTTTCGACGATATTGGTGTGTTTTGGACGTCGATTGAGTCATTTTTGTCACACGGGTATAGTGTGACAAAAATGACATTACCCATTACAATCTAATAGCATATGACTTAATGAGTAATTTATGCCCTTGATCATCAAAAAATATTCAAGTGTCTTGCTATAATAAACGATTGAAAATTGTAAAACTCGCATTTTTCGAAACTTCAACGATGTATTATTCGAAATCTATGCGTTCTACAAAAAAACTTATAAAAATCTTTTCTTCTTAGAATTGCCTAAAAAAACAATCTTTCCATCCTCACCTGCTCTATCTATTCCGGCTTCATTAATAACGCCTACACTGTAGCCCTTCTTCTTGACATCAAGAGTGCCTTCGACGGTGTCGACCCTGGCATTCTCGCTCACATTATTCGCGACTTAGGCCTTCCGTGGCAAATCTGCAAATTTTTTTATAACATTACCTCTTCCAGGTCCATTCATTTTAACGTTGGCGGCGAGATCCAGGGCCCCTTCGAGTCACTCCAAGGCTGCTGCTGCAGCCCTACAGGTTACAACATCTACACGCACAACTCCCCGAACACATCGACCCTAACTGTAATTACCTCCTTCTTGCCGATGACGTCACTCTCTACGTCACCTCCCCTAACCTCGAATTCTGCCTTTCCGTTTTACAAAACAGCCTTAACAAGATAGCCTCCTTCTTTTTCTCCCTAGGTTTCCCCATTGCCCCCGAAAAATCTAAACTCGCTATCTTCACACGGAAACAAACTGATACATCCAACGGTTCCCTCATCTTTCGCGACCAAACCATTAAACCCTCACCCCACGTCAAACTCCTAGGGGTCATTATTGACTCGAAGCTCACCTGGTCCCCTCATCTCAACTCCCTCCTCAAAAGATGTACTCCTCACATCAACCTCACCCGTTCCCTCTGCGGCACCTGGTGGGGCGGGCATCCTCAATCTCTCCTCCAAATATACAAAGTCTTCGTCCTAGGTTCCTTCGACTACGGCTCTATTACACTCCTTCCGCGCGAGAAATCTCTCCGCGATAAACTAGGGGTGGCGCAGCGCAGAGCCCTCAGAGCCTGTCTGGGTCTCCGTCGTTCCACCCCTAACCGTACAGTATACGCAGAATCTTACGAACTTCCTCTTTCTTTTCGTCCTAAAAAACTAGCCTACAGATTCATCCTTCGCGCCTTCGCCATTCGAAATAACCCTACGCTAGAATCAATCGACTCTCTTTTCACCGCTCTCAACAATCGCAACACCCTCAATCTCCTCGAGCTCCCCGTCCTTCGCGCTTACGCCCGCCTCAGAAGGTACCGCAGCCTAATCCACTCCTCTGACGTCCTTCCATGCTACACATATTCTCTCCACTCTCAAATCTTTTCTCCTGACGTCACATTGGACGAGGGCCGCGCTATCAAGCGCTCCCGCAATCCAGTCGACGAATTTAGGCTCTCTTTTCACAACCTCTTCTCCTCCTTTGTCGCCTTCTACACTGATGGCTCCAAGACCAACATTGGCTCCTATGTCGGCTTGGCTATCCACTCCCCTGATCTTAATCTCAACCTTTGCTTCAGGATCTCTTCTCACGCCTCCATCGCCACGGCCGAAGCCCTCGCTATTCAATTAACTCTCGAATACATCGAACAACACAATATCTCTAACTGCTTCATCCTCACAGACTCCCTGAGCACCCTCCAAGCCATTTCCAGCCTCCACGACTATGTCCCCTCTCCCTTCTCCTGTATATTTAAAATCAAACTTCTTCTCAAACGCCTATCTCTCTCTAACTATACCATCCGCCTAGCTTGGATTCCCAGCCACATAGGAATTCCCGGCAACGAAAGGGCTGATTTCCTTGCCAAGCAAGCCTCTAGTACCGGTATCACTCTTGACTTTCCCCTCCCATACTCAGACTATTACCCCCTCGTTCACTCACTTTCAAACTCCGAATTTAATAACTACCTCGACTTTCATCGCCCTAATACTGGCTGCTACTATTTCTCCAACTACCGTCGTGCCTCTCCAAAACCCTGGTTTCACTCCATGCTCTTAAACCGTACCTCCATCACCACTTTCTGCCGTATGCGCAGTAACTATTACAGTCTCGCTCTTAGCCTCTTCAGTAAAAATCTCGTTACCTCGTCCCTCTGCCCTTGCGGTGAAGACGACGCGGACCTCAATCATCTCTTCTGGGCTTGTCCACACTTTAATTCCCAACGCTCTCGCCTTTCCCGCTCCCTCGCCAAACTCAAACTTTTCCCCCCATTCATTACCTCCTCCTTTCTGTACGAACCTCGCTCTGACATAATCGAAATCTTTCTTCGCTTCTTATCTGACAGTGACCTCCACATATAACTCCCGCCTTGCTACCTTCTCCGTCTCTTCGGCTTGCCCCCCTGTTAACACTCCGCATGCTCTTCTTACTATTCCTGTTTTCATGGCACATCTCCCTCATAGGAGATCGGGGCTTGTCCCCAGTCTCTCCCTGTTGCCTTCCCCCTGGCCCAGGGTCTCCCCCGGACCCGAGGGGAGGGCCTTGGAGATACTTTTTTTTTGTTTCAGGTCGCGGGCTTCCCGAAATTCGGATCACATTCATCATTTCAAATCTCCCGCCTTTTTCTACGCATGCGTCGCATGCCACCGCTTGTTGATGGCCGTACAGACATCTGGCGACACTAACCACAAATAGAATAGAATAGAATTCGCATCCCTGAGCCTTAACTTCCCCCCTTCAGTAATTAAATCGTTCGCCCTTTCGTGTGCTCACCGTCGTTAGTATTTAATGTTTAGATAATTCTATGTGCTGACTGAGCACTTGCAACTCGTACTGCTCCGTTAAGTAGCTGGTGCTCAACACCGTTTGTAAAACAATTGAATAAACCGCAAGTGTTCACTTTCAGCTGATTCTCGATAAGCGCAAAATATCCTGCTACTTCCGGTCGTAACCTTATGATGTCTTGTCTTTCGATCGTTCTGATCCATACATCTGGCTGTTGCTTTGCTCAAAGCACTAAGAAATCTCGTGATAGACGCACCATCAACGATTTTCCTCAACTTGGCATAGAGATTTTCTACTTAGATTATATAAACTATCAGATAATTTTCCGTAAATTATCCGTAAATTATACGTGCGGTCGGATAAATTGCCGTAGATTATTTTTTGAAAAATAACCACGTACCTTGATAACTCTAGAGAGTTGTCAAGATACCCGTAAAAACTACCGGCAGAGTATTTCACACTTTTTCTACCTGACTTAAAATTTGCTATAAATTATCCGTAAATTATCCGTTAAGTTGGATAATTTACCCTGGATTTTTTTTAAATAATCACTTAACTTGCTAATTTTAGGGAAAGTTGGCTCAGTACCTCATAAAAACTACAAACCGAGTATCTGATGATTTTTCTACTTCGCTTAAAAATTGCCGTAAATTCACCGTGAAGTCAGATAAATAATCATATCCATTGTTAAGTTGAAAGAAAGCAGATTACCTCTACAAAAACTACTATCAGAGTATTCTGATTGTATATTAAGCTGGCGTATCCACCTCATTAATTCTCTACCTACCTATATTGATATTTATTAAGCTAGTGGAGCCACCCCCGACAACTGCACAACTATTGCATAAATCGAAACGATTTATACGTACGTATATATGTATGTATGTATGTTTGTATGTATGTATGTATGTACGTATGTATGTATGTATGTATGTATGCCTCAGGGGGTGGGTGGTATCGGAGTAACACTCACTGTGGGATTGGCGGTCTCGGGGTTTCCCGAGCGCACATAATGCCGTGACACCTGCTCCCAGCCCGAGGGTGCGGCAGATGTGATATCACAAACACCAGTGACGATTGGGAGAGATACCGGGTGGCGAACCCGAATGCCTGAAGTGGGTATGAGAATAAAAATAATCTAAGTCGGTACCGTTTGAATCTTCCTCAAAAATGCATCATACATTAGGTTCCTTAACGTTAAAAATACCCAGAAGAAATTTGTTGGCCCACCCCAAAGAGCACCCTTAAATAGAGGTTGAAGTGGAGGTGAGAATGAAAAAAATGTAAGCCGGCGGAGTTTGAATATAATAATCTCTAAAATACTTTAAGTATTTGGTTCTTTGTCATAGAAAATGTCTAGGAAAAAAAAATTTTGCCACAGCCCGAAGTGAGGAGCACTTTAAATAGAGGTTGAAGTGGCGGAGAGAACGAAAAACAATCTCTGTCGGCGGCGTTTGAATATTACCCTAAAATTCTTATTGCATTTGGTTCTTTATCATAGAAAATGTCCAAGAAAAAAATTTGTACACAATCCGAAGTGCGGAGCACCCCCCAAATTGGTGTTAAAATGTGGGTAACAACGAGAAAATATCTAAGTCGACGGCGTTTGAACCTTCTCTGAATTTGTGTAGTTGGTTTTGTACTGGGCGATTTTTAACTATTAAAACAGAACTTTACTGAAAATTATATTAAAATTGGAATTTGAATCAAGTTGCTAATGTGCTAACTTGACGAAAATAAAAAAAACAACTTCGAACAACTATATATCAGTTCCAGTTGAACACTTTTTAATGTGGCTTCTGCATAATACGAGGTCTGTCCCAAAAGTATCCGACCTACCTCGATTTCTCGGCGCTTGATTTATTCTTCGTCATCCGGGGGGTGGCATCCTTCAAAGTAGTCCCCATTTGATTGAACAAGACGCTCATATCGATGTTTCCACTTATTAAAGCACTCTTGAAAGTCAGCCTTCGGAATCGCCTTTAGTGCATTCGTCGCATTAGTTTCAACAGTCTGTTTATTGTCGAATCGATGTCCTTTAAGCGGCATTTTCAATCGAGGAAACAGCCAAAAGTCGCAGGGAGCTATATCAGGACTGTATGGAGGCTGGCGGAGCTGCGCAACACTGTGTTTCAATAAATACTGCTGCACATGGTTTGATGCGTGCGCTGGAGCATTGTCGTGATGAAGAAGCCAGTCACCGGTTTCCCAAAGTTGCGGTCGTTTTCTCCTGATTGCATTACGTAATCTTTTCAAAACTTCAACGTAGTACTCTTTATTGATTGTCTGGCCTGTAGGAGCATATTCGTGGTGCACAACGCCCTCATAATCGAAAAAAACAATCAACATTGACTTGATGAACGAGGATCACTGTCAACAGATGTGCGGCCACTTTTGAACCACCTATACCACTATTTTATTTGTGTTTTGCCCATACACTCATCTTTAAAGGCCTTTTGCAACATTTCAATAGTTTCCGCACAACTTTTACCGAGATTAAAGCAAAATTTTATGCAAATTCGCTGTTCAGTTCGTTCTGCCATTTTTAGCAATAAGCAAATTGCGACGAACGCAAAAAAGTCGTTGTAAACAAATACACGCTGCGCGGGAATTAAAGCGTTTCATCGGTATCTCAGGCTACTGACGAGAAGGTTAGGAGTTGCTGGTGACGTTCGTACCCTCCAGAGATCGTCTGAGTCTCTCCGCACGAAGATATGAACGTAGGTCGGATACTTTTGGGACAGACCTCGTATATAGCACACTGACTGGTCATTCAAATTAACATTTTTTTAGCACTTTCCTGAATTATTGTATTACGAGAAAATATATAATATAATTAGAACTTATCAACACTTTTCAGCAATCGAATGAGGGCTCAAATAAAAGATTTCATCGAACTCTATAATTATAAAATGATCCCAAAGGTGGGCTGCTGCATTTTACTGGGGCATTAGCGGTTCAGAAAAAGCTAACCATTCGAATTTGGGACGAAAACGCTTTACTTATATGTAGAAATCTAATTTTAACTTTTAAAGCGGGTGTGTGACCCTTGGAATTACGGTTCTAGATTATGTAGGCAATGTGCTCTGTAACTTTTCATAAAAAGTATGCAGGAGTGGGTAAAAGTTTAGAGGCCTGCCTTGTTTAACACATTGACTCGTGGAAATCTTTGTCAACACATTTGTATACCTATTTTCTCTAAATTTCGAAATTATGTAGTATATCTAAATATATTGAGAAATATATATACGAGGGTAGTTCAATAAGTCTTTAGAATGACCAACAGATGGCGCGCGAATCGCTCCAAATCATCTGTTTTCAGTCAGCACCACTCCCGACTAGATATATGGTGCAGTCACAGTCCACATCTTCTGAGTTTACGTGTTTTTATAACCAATTGAAAAAAAAAAATTGCTTGTTAAGAAAAATGGAAAAAAACGAGTTCAGAGCGGTAATTAAACATTTTCATTTAAAGGGTTTAACTCCATATGAGATAAAAAATGAATTGGACTCAGTTCATGGCACATCTGCCCCTGCCTTAGCAACGGTTTATAACTGGGTAAATGAATTTAAGCGTGGTCGTACATCAATAAGTGACGAACCACGTTCAGGAAGGCCCGTAGAAGCAACTACTCCCGAAATTATCAATAAAATCCACGATATGGTGTTGAAGGATAGAAGATTAAAAGTGCGTGAGTGAGCTGAGGCCACAAGGATATCTATAGGTGCAGTTGTTTCAATTCTACATGAAAAATTAGGCATGAAAAAGCTATCGGCAAGATGGGTGCCGCGTTTGCTCTCAGCTGAGAATAAACGCAATAGAGTGGTCGCCTCTGAGGCTCTTTTGGCGCGCATAAGTCGGAATCCTGAGGAATTTTTTCGTCGATTTGTGACTGTGGATGAAACATGGATACACCACTACACTCCTGAGACAAAGGAACAATCCAAACAGTGGATTTCCACAGGCGAACCAGCTCCAAAGAAGGCAAAGACCGTAAAGTCAGCTGGTAAGGTTATGGCTACAGTTTTTTGGGATGCACGTGGAATTATACTTATTGACTACTTGGAAAAGGGTAAAACAATTACTGGTGAGTATTATGCATCATTATTAGAGCAGCTGAAAGAAGAAATTAAAAAAAACGACCACATTTGGCGAGAAAAAAAATTCTCTTTCATCACGACAACGCCCGAGTTCACACATGCTTCGTTTCAATGGCTAAAATTGAAGAACTAAAATTCGAATTGGTCGAACACCCACCGTATTCACCAGATTTAGCCCCCAGTGACTTTTTCTTATTTCCAAACTTGAAAAAATGGCTCGGTGGACAGAGATTTACGGACAACGAAGACGTCATTGCCTCTGTAAGTGCTTATTTTGAGGAACTTCCGAAAACGCACTTTTCTGAAGGATTAAAAAAACTTAAAAAGCGATTGACCAAGTGTATAGAGCTCCAAGGAGATTATGTTGAAAAATAAAAAAAATTTACCCAAAAAAAATTGTTTTTATACTTTATTCTAAAGACTTATTGAACTACCCTCGTACATATAACGCACCATATTTGACCAAAATCCTTAGCGGTAGTTTTTTTCTAAACCGTTAACCACTTGTAAAATGGTGAAAATGTAGCAATCCCTGTTTGGAGTCATTTTATAATTATAGATTTCGATGAAATTTTTTATTTGAGTCCTCATTCGATTGATGAAAAGCATTCCAAGTGGGGGAATTCGATAAGGACGATTTTGGGGGTTGATTCTGGTACTTTAAGCATGGTCCTTAAAATACTATCAAGGAAGTACTTTCCCCAAAGGACGGTAGCTCGATTCGATAGCTTTTTAAGTCAATTTTTATTTGCCGTCTCGTTCGTGAAAAACAAATTATGCCAACGTACCCTAGCAGCTATTTGACCAAAATCCTGAGGATTTTATCGGCTTTCGATAGTATTTTTGTATAGAGCACCTCAAGGTGCTGTTTCGATGTAAATCATCTGGATATAATAATCAAGCTTGATTCCCTCACCTGAAAAGGACCATTTAAGCAATTATAGGGTATTTTTTTAGGTTAGGGACAAATGATAACCGACTGGAGTTAAACGGACATCGGATTCTGATTAAGCGATGCCGAAAACGTATAGATATGATGGTCAGGCTTTATTTTTGATCATGACAAATAAATAATAACTGGTATATTTCACATTACCATGCAATAATATGAATAAATTGAAGAAAAAAACAAAATTTTCGGGATAAACCGACGTGTTGAATCCTCCATGTTGAATTACGTAATAAAACATATGCTAATAGGAAGTATGGGCATTTATATCACGGAATCCTGAGATACAAGATTCACCGATTCACAAAGTAAAATTTAAAATTTGCATTTTTTTTTTGATCATGACAAATAAATAATAACTGGTATATTTCACATTACCATGCAATAATATGAATAAATTGAAGAAAAAAACAAAATTTTCGGGATAAACCGACGTGTTGAATCCTCCATGTTGAATTACGTAATAAAACATATGCTAATAGGAAGTATGGGCATTTATATCACGGAATCCTGAGATACAAGATTCACCGATTCACAAAGTAAAATTTAAAATTTGCATTTTTTTTAATCTATCCGCCATATTTGAAAAGTACATAAAAATTAAAAGAACTAAGGTTGGATTCGGAAAGAGCATGCGATTTTACGTAGGAATACTGAGTTGCGTTTCATTCCATTGCTGTTTTATTCATTTTCTAACGTGCTGAAGAGAAAGTAAATTTTAGAGCATTTTGGATTAGTCCCTCAACCCTTAATTCGTAAACCTTTTAACCATAAATCCTTAGACCTTCAACTCTTTAACTATAAAACCTTTAACTATAAACCCAACTCTAAAATCTACAACCTTCAAACCCTAAACCCTACAACCTTAAACCATTAGCCGTGAAGCTCTCAACCTTTGAACCCAAAACTCTTGAAGCCCAAGACTTGAAACCATAAACTTTTTAATACTCCATCCTACAATCCTTCAACCCTGAGCCGATAAACACTACACCCTTAATTCCTTAACTATTTATCATTAAAACAGAAATTCCTTGAACCTGAAAAACCCTGTAAACCCCTTAAACTTAAGCACTTTCATATTTCTTATCTCTTAAAACTTCATGTCTAAGCCATTAATTAATGTTCCTAATTTTTCAGTCTTTAAATCTAAACTTTAAATACACCTAAACTCTTAAACCAATGAACCTAAGCCCTTATAAATTCTAATGCCTTAAACTATAACCTAAAGCTTTAAAATCCTTGATCAAAAACTTAAGATTTTTATCAGAGCCTTTAATCCCTAAACCCCAAAGTCTTTAATCAAGAAGCTTTAAACATTTGAACTCTAAATAAACCCTTGATCCCTAAAACTTGAAACCGTAAGCTCATGAACTCTAAAAGCTTGAACGCTGAACGTATGAACCTTAAGCCCTAAACCCTAATTCACTTAACCTTTAATCCCTTCATTCTTAAACCATACATTTTTAAATCCTAAACCCTTATACCACGAATCCTCGGCCTATAAATTTAACCTGTAAATCGTTGAGTATTGAACCCTAAAGTCGAAAGCCTTTAGCCTTAATAGCTATAGGACTTCCCAGCTTAGTTTATTAGGGTTTGAGGGATAAAGGTTTAAGGGATTAGTATTCAAAGATTAGGGTTAAAGGGGTTTTGGATTCAGAGTGAATGTTATATAGGGGTTAAGGCTTTAATGTTTCGTGTTTCAGGGATTAAGGGTTTATAGTTTAAGAATATAGGGTTCAAGAATTTTGGGTTTAAGAGTATTAAGGGTTGAAGAGTTAAAGATATAGGGTCCAAGAATTCAGGATATAAAGAAATTTCAGTGTTAGAGCTTAAAATGCATATTTTGAGGCTTTAGGAAGTAAGAGTTTAGAGTTCTACAGTTTAGTGTTTCAAAGTTTACAGTTTAAGGGTTTATGGTTTAAGGGTGTAGAGTTTCGGAGTTTTTGATTTAATGGTTAAGAGTTTGAGGCTTAGAAAGTTTAGGGTTTAAGAATCTATGGTTCAATGTGGGCTTGAGTGTTTAAAGATTAAAAAATTAGAGTTTCTGAATTAGATAGCTTAGGGTTTAATAATTTACGTCTGAAGGGTTTAGAGTTGAAGAGTTTAAGGGCTTAGGATTTTAGAGTTAACCGTTTCAGAGTATACAGTTAACGGTATCAGAGTTTAGAGTTACACAATTTAGGGTTTAAGGGTTTAGGGTTTAAGAGTATTTGGTTCATACGCTTTTAGATTGCAGTATATTGGATCTAAAAGCTTGGGTTGTAAGACTTTTATGTTTGAAGATTTAGGATTTAAGGATTAAAGGTTTTGTAATTAAAGGTCGACGGTTTCAGGGTCTAGATTTCAATGCTCTATGGGTTTTGGGTTTGAGGGTTAAAAAGTTTCAGAGGTTTGGGTTTAGGCTTTATGGTGTATATGGCGAGGGTTTAAAGGTTTACTAATTATGGGTTAGATTTTAAAGGTTTAAGTTTTATGCATTTTAAATTTAAGAATTTATTCTTTAAGAGTTTATGATTTAAGGATTTGGTGTTCAAGGATTTATAGTTTATGTATTTTGGGTCGAAGAGTTTTAGGCCTTACGATTTAAGAAGTCAACCCTGGGTTAAACGATCAAAAAATACAAATTTCTTTATTTATTCGTGAAAATTGTTCTATTCATGCAATCATACTAAATTTTTATCTGCAAGTTCTCTGTAATACCTTGATTTTGAGAGGTTTTAAGCCTTAATATTTCGATTTTATTTCTCACAAATCTATTGTCATGTCGATACCTTACTTATTTGAGGAGCTCTGCGTAGTGCACGATTTTGAGCGCCTGAGTAAACGAAATAATTTTTTCCAGGGCTCATTTTACTCCTTTTGACATATAATAAAACTTAAGTGAACACAAATCGTATATTTTCACGTGACATCTATGTTCTTATGCAACATTAAATGATTTGTAAATTCTCCAAAGATTTCTTATTCCTCAGGTGATATTTCCGACGACTCTTAATTTCTTATGTGATCTCCGGCGATTCTTCAATTCTTAAGTAAATTCATGAGTCTGAAGTTTGAAACTTTTTTCGAGAACGAAGGCGAAACATTTGTTTTCGTTATCACATCACATATGGGTATAAATGGGTGCATTATGACTAGAAAAGACAAACTATTTTGATCCCTTATTTCATTCCCAATCCATCAACCCTTTTAAATAGGAGTTTGAAAGAGGTTGGAAACATAAAATAAATTCTAACTCATCAGAGTTTCATTTTATCTGCGATTTTTTTGTGGGATCACTACTGAAAATGATCACGTGATTTATCACGTGATAATTACGTGATATTATGAAACAAAAAATCACATATTAAAATGAGAGAGAATTAATTTATTAATCTTTTTGAGGTCTCATATAAAAAATTGGAAAGTACTTTTTTGTCCATTAGTGAACTATACACCTATAAAAAATTACAACTACATCGCTTATCTGCCAGATTTATGACAGGAATCGGAATGAGCCTTGAAATAAGCACAGCTAAATCGAAAAGAAAATTCGCGTGGTAAAAAATTATTCAGTGCTATCGAGGTCCTTGATTATTTCCCATGGCGTAGTAGATAAATCTACATTGTTCTCGATTAATTTACACCCGGGGGTAACCAAGACTTTAGATTCCCATCGAAATTTTTTATGGAATATCTTATGGAAGCTTACAGTTTCTGACTCTAGGTTGACTCTTGCAAATAAAAGGTAAATAAACGAGGAATGTGTTTATAGATATCATTTTCGAGAAAGGCGTGTATATCTCATGGGGTTCTTGGACACGAGGTCCAGACGTTTCGTACCGTGAAAGATAATCAAGTCTGATTTTAACAGACGACAACAAAACGTATGGTCATTTCTTAGATTAGACCTAGTGCCAGCTGGACTACATTTAAATAAAAGTGCATATCCAAGTATACGATTAGTGTGTCTTTGTAGTCGTAGTCATTCTCTTCGAGTAAGGCGTGTTAATCACTCGGGCTCTGGGACAAGAAGTTCGGGTTTTACGTACCGATAAAAATTAAGTCTACACTCATGGAGGCTTTCAATATCTACGCGAACATTTTCTTTTAATAATGTAAATATTGCCGTAAAATCGAAAATCAAAGATAGAAGAAATCGACCCTCTTAAATAAAACATACAGAATTAAATAAAATACGTTATTATGAATATTTTAAACGCTGACAAATTAGAATTTATTTTGTTTCCAATCCAACCCCCTTTCAACTCCTGCCATGGGGGTAGCGGACATACAATTTTACCGTAACTATTTTAAATGTATGTTTCGGGGTAAAAAGCATATTCCACAAAATATTCGCAGATAAAATGAAAACCTGAAGAGTAAGACTTTTTTTACTGTTTCTAACCCCCTTTCAATCTCCGCCACGGGGATAGTAGTCATAGAATTTGGCCGTCATTTTTATTTATTATTATATTTCGAGGTAATAGGCATATTCCACAAAAAAATTTCACAGATAAGAATTCTTTTTCTTTTTCCATCCCTCTTCCAACCCCTATTTAAAATAGTTGATGACTTGGGGATGAAATAATGTCTCAAAATAGTTTGTTGGTCTTTTCTAGGCATAATGCACCGATTTATACCCATATGTAACGAGTAATTGAAATAAATTTTTTTTTTCTTATTCGGTCTCAAAAAACTTTCCAAACTTCGGACTCATCGTAAATTCAAACAAGAATTTTAACTTCTCTCGTGATTTCTTAAGCGCGTACATACACCTTAAGTTTGAAATAATAATTATTATTTTTGGGGCTTGATAATGAAAATTTTAATGTAAATGTATACTAATTAAATAAATTTACCCTTTTCCTACGCATATATAGTACTGTTAACTGGAGAAAAGGGCCCAAACATCGATTGGACGCCCAGAGGTCGAACGTATAATTTTTCCATGAAAAATTCACTGTATAGTCCAGTGGTCGTAAAGTATAGCATCTCACTTTAAGCGAATGTCATTTTTTCAAGTTTTTTCACTTTGTTTTGATATTGGCTATCTGCAGAACCAAAATCTCATGGATTGAAAACGTAAACCTACTATAAATACTTATTTAAATGCAGAACATAATTCAATTTTTATTATTTATATGCATAAAAATAAATGTAGCACTAGAAAAGGGTCTTATAATCTGTATTTCTTCAAGAATTTGGTTCTGCAGGTAGCCAGTATCAAAACAGAGTGAAAAAAACTTGAAAAATTGACATTGGCTTAAAGTGAGATGCTATACTTTACGACCACTGGACTGTATTAGTGAATTTTTCATGGAAATTTAGACGCTCGACTTGTGGGCTTGCAATCGATATTTGGACGATTTTATCCGGTGAAACGGTACATTATAAGCGTAGGAAAAGGGTAAATTTTTTTAATTAGTATAAATTTACAAAACGTGTATGCACCCCCTTAAGCAATTCCTGATATCTCGTGAGAATTTGAGAGTTGCTGGAGATTTCACATGAGAAATAAGAAATCGTTTCAGAATTTAAAAATCACATATGAAATCAGATATCACGTAAAAAATCACATCAAAACTTAATACTAGGATGAGAAATCGTCAAATAAATTACTTGCAAATTCAGATGTCGCGTGATAGGTTACATGAGAACATAGAAGATGCGTGAAAACATACGAGTCACGTGAGAAATCACGTGATAAATTGGAACTTACGTGAGAAATTGTTTCATAATCTCACGCGATTTATCACGTGACTTTTTAAATAGGAGGTCTTGAATTTTGGAAAAAGTAGACTATAACCATCTGAAAGAAACATTTTGGACACGATATTTCGACCTGCCAGTTTTCTGCCTAATGCTTTTCACTTTAAAAATATTGAATTTCTAAAAGGAAGCACAGAAAAATTCCAAATTTTTTGAGAAAATTCGACTATAACTTTAAAAGGTTGAATTTTGAGTAGATTCTATATGCGGGATCTGAGAAAGCGACCTCAAAAACATAAAATATAATCATTAAAGAATTTCTTTAACATTCCTTTGATCGTTAGATCCAGCGTTAAAAAGTATACAAAGAAAGTGTCCATTCCGGCGTTAAAGGGTTAATGAATTGTAGGAATTATTTCAGGGTAAAATAATTCTAGAACCGGAGAATGTAAGGATGGGACCATGAATAGTATATTGAGTACCAAGCCCGATATGTGGGACTTTTTAGACGAAGTGCGAGTCTTCAGCTCGCAGTAAGCACTCGCCTCCGGTTCTTGCTAACTCGCCTACCATTTGGAACAAGCAGGCGTAAAACGACCAGCGTGCGTAAAGTAACTACTTTACTAAAATCGTGCATGTGTACTAAGGGCGTAAATTGGCCTTTCTTAGACCGAGTATGAAGTGGGCAGTACGAGTCGAAGGCGAGTGCGATTTGTGAGCCGAAGACGAGTACTGCAAACACACGAGGTCAAAAATCCCTCTGGCCCTTGTAGTTCTGGGGCCAGACCATGATTTCGTGACCAACTGATGTCTCCAACTAGAACCACTTTTACTTTATGTATGTTGGTCTCCTGAATCCAAATATCGAGGGTAGAATGCTAAAAAATGGTCCGTTATTTGTTAATTAACCCCCCTGCGCAGGCGTTATCATGTCAGAAATACCTTCCAAATCCAGTAATTTTTCAAAGCAAGTCTAAAACGTAGAGGGGAATGATTTTAAGGTTTTTGGGGTCGCTGATTACGAATCTGCAGTCAGAATTACGAAATTCAAAATGACGAATCCAATATGGCTGCTACATACTAAATTCTTGTATATTACGATTTTTTTAAAGAAAATAACCATACATGGGTTTTTGGGGTCGCTAATTACGAATCTACAGTCAGAATTTCGAAATTCAAAATGGCGGATCCAATAAGGCTGCTACATACGAAATTCCTGTATATTACGATTGTTTTTAAAGAAAATAACCATACATGGGTTTTGGGGTGTCGCTAATTACAAATTTGCAGTCAGAATTTCGAAATTCAGAATGGTGAATCCAATATGGCCGCCACATAAGCAATTTTTGTATAATACGAGCGTTTAAAAAAAAATAACCATACATGGGTTTTTGGGACTTGTGCAACTTTTCTCAGCAAAAAACGAACGTGTCACAAAACAGATTTTGAGATTTTACGATTTTTTCAACGAAACCCATGTTTTAATATGTATAAAGGTTTTTGGGTTATAGGGCTGTAAATGTGAAAAGGCTGAACATGAAGATACGGGGGCGAAGCGAGCGACTCCTATGAGTCTAAAAGAACGTAATTTTCCTAACTTAATACCAGGTAGTTTGGGTAAGGAAAAACCTACGAGAAGATGTATTGTATGTTGCCACAAAAGCACTGATAAAGTAAAGAAAATGAGGAAGGAGAGTCCTTATTATTGCCCGAATTGTGAAGTAGTTTTGTGCGTTAGTCCTTGCTTTGAAATATACCATACACGAGAAGATTTTTAATTTTGACTATGATTTAACCAACAGTTTACACTATATAAAAGTGGTTCCAGTTGGAGACATCATGGTCTGGCCCTAGGACTTTTGGTGCACACCATATTTTTCGTGACACGTGAATGGATTTTTGCGGTAATGTCTCAAAAAGTACAAATAAGTAAATAAATCATCAGTGGACAGAAAAAGCCCCTCTTTTCGTGCTACTAGCAGGCAAAGAAACCCACTTTTTTGTCTGCTGGTCAGAAAACAAGCACTTTCGGCTCGCTTTTTAAGCCCAGAAAAGCACGAAAATCGTGCATGTGTTTAAAAATATATTTTTTACAATATTTTAATTTTTTATTAACTATAAGATACTCAGATACCTTCTATGTGCCTTACGAAGGTTATATAATTAACTTTCATCTGATCCTCTCACTTATTTTGTTGAGTTTCAAGTTTATCGCGTGATAATTGTTCACGAACGAAAAAAGTTCATTTTGCATTAGTGCAACGGACGTCCTTACAGGGTTAATGCTTATGATTTATTATAACTTTTTTAAGATTAAAAATATGATTAGTTATATAGGTCGACATACGTACGATTCATTATCTGCATTTTATATGTGAATTTTTTGTAAATATTAGAAATATTAAGAATACGAAGAATAAATCAAGCGCCGAGAAATCGAGGTAGGTCGGATACTTTTGGGACAGACCTCGTATAAGTAGTTTGATACAATTTACCGTCTTGATATACATACAGAATTACTATGTTACGTGGCACATTTCCAGAGAAAATGAAATCACTTTTAGGAGGATTAGCTTGCTATATTTTAATAACTTTGCCATTAAATATATTTTAAGGGTACATTGGGTAAATAAAAATATTATGTGAGTAGTAGGGGTAGAAGATACCGCAGGGGGCTTGGCCTAAGTTGGTGTAAGAGTTCTATTTTGTGCATAGCGCGAGAGCGGTGGCTGAGGTCCTACTCGGAGGCTGTTGGAGAGCCGCCGTGGGGGTAGAAGATACCGCACTGGAAGATGGTGTGGGTGAGTTGGCGAGTTTTTTTATGTACAGTTCGGGGACGGGATGATCGTGGCGGAGTTCCCGGTCGGGGCTGGTGGAGAATCAGCGGTGAAGAGAGAGAGAGAGAGGGAGGCGGCAGATCAGAGAGTGTGTCAGCTTGTAGTGGAGACGAGAGAGTCGGTATATGCATAGCGCGGGGACTGGAGAGAAAGAGAGAGAGAGTCGACGTATGATAGAGGTATAGTTTTAGCGTGTAGTAGAGATAGAGAGAGAGGTCCGTGAGTTGAAGGGATGGAAGTGGGTACGCTAAATGAGAGAGAGAGAGAGAGAGAGAGAGAGAGAGAGAGAGAGAGAGAGAGAGAGCGAGCGAGAGAGAGAGAGAGTACAAGATATATGTATAATTTGATATGTATATAAAAACATAAACCAGAGGAAAGATTTTTTTTAAATTATGATTAATACATAGGGATAATGTTATGATGAAGGTATTATTAAGGTCAAAACATAAGAGATTGATTTGAAATATTTATTCATTCATTTTTTAAGTACATTATTTTTTAAACATATTACTTTTTATATAATTAAGAGTTGCGTATTTCCTGAATAATATAACCAGTTTGAAAAGATGTAAATTCTAAGTATACAATTTGAAAATAATGTTCTAAAAATACAGCACATTCTGAAGTATTAAATTTACTTTTTACATTAGTTTTAAACTCGTTATTTTGGTACAAAAACACGTTTACAAAATCGTAGCCTTTTTGAGTACACTAAAAAAAAAATTTGGTTAATTCAAAACAAAATTTTTTGATTCAAACAAATAATTTAATCGTATTCTCCCTTAAACATATTTATTTGAATTAACAAAACAATTTTATTAGACGCAAATAAATATTTGGTTGAATAGTTAAAATATTTATTTAATTAAATAAAATTATTACTTAAAAAAAACAAAACATTTCTTTACTTGTATACGTTATGTTATTAGTTTAAATAAATCTTTACTTCAATCAAGTAACTATTACGTTGATTCAAATAAATATTTAATTATTGTTATCAATTGATTTTATTGATTTAAAAAAAAAGTTTATTGCATTAAAGGAATGTTTATAGAGTATTAATAATTCATTTTATTAATTGAAATAATTAATTTATTAAGATTAATTAATTTAAAAGATTATTGAGTTGCTTCAAATAAAAGTTTGATTATTGTAATAAATCCGTTTAATTCATATAAACAAATATTTGTTCAGTTTGAAGAAAAATATTAATAATTCGAATAAATATTTGGTTATTTTTAAAAACGCGTTTTATTGATTTAAACAAATAATATTTTTAATCAAATAAATATTGTACGAATTTTATGTATTTGCTTCATTGAAATAATCAAGTATTTTTTTATTTCAAACAAATATTTAATTAATAGTATTAATCTACTCTTTTGATTCACATAAATGACTTTTTGAATCAAATAAATATGTAATTGTATCAAGTAAATATTTCATAGTCAAAATTTAATAATTCGTTGAAGTCATTAAATATTATCTTGATTCAAATAATTATTTTATTATTTGTAACAATCACACATTAGGTTGCAAAAAAAGATTGTATTAAATGAATAACACCCTGGTAGAAATTTATCCCGTCCACTTTATAGATCTATGTAGAATAATCTCGCGCTGTGTAGATCTATGTAGGCAAACTAGATAGTTACTATAAAGGCGTGTAACGGTCATCCCTTCTAGTTTCCCATATTATTTGCCCCGATAAAACTAGATAAGCAAAATTATGACAATAACATCCATTCAGGTTTATGTTTTAAGAAACAGAAGCATAATCTATTATGATTATTATGTATTATTTTGATTTAAAGGTATTTACATGTTATTGTTCACCTATTACCATTGTAAGTAAATGTAAATAACCTCTAAAGTGTAAGGTTATCAAATTTTAGATGCATCGAGTTTTTGTATTTAAGAACTCAATAATAATATTATGTTACACATATATATTAAACAATCGAAATAAGAAAACAATCTGAATATCCAAATAACTATATGAAGTATTAGTGCATATATTTATTTTGTTTATGTAATATTAGTTTCCTTACATTTGATTATGTTCCATCCTAAATATAGGCTTGATTTCAAAACCTGTATGGTTTATGTAAAGAAAACTATTTTCACGCACATTTATTATCAACTGATTAATTTTCTATTTTTAAAGAAAATAATGTATTTGAGTTATTATATGTATGTTCTATTTTTGTATTTCCTACTGTGATTAATTTATAATCAAACACTTTCATTTGACATCTATGGCCAGTTAAAACATAGTAATTTGTTACTTATAAAAAAAATTATCGTCTACATGTGTTCGACTAATGTGTTTGTCTTTAAAAATGTTGTCACGGATGAGCAGTTTATGTATTATAAGAACTCACATATGGATACAGAATTATTTGCAAATCTGAAATTAAAATTCTAGTTTTTAAATAAAGCATGTCAAAAAGTACATATTTGTACATATGATATTATTATTATTTATTTATTACTTTTCAAGAAACAATTACATCAATCAATAACATTATTTTGTGATTACTGTTTTTCATATGCAAGGAACATTATTTCTAAATTTTCATTTCTTAGGTTAGATATGCTTTCTGACTACTTTTATATGTAAATAGTATGAATAGAACTATAGATCTTATTATTATAATTGAAAACTTGCATGTTAAACTTTTTTTAACATTAATTTTTACAATAAAAGTTCTGTTCAATAAATAATATATAACCTCACAGATTCTATATGTACATATTATTATTGAGAAAACTATGTAGATCTGTGTGGATTTATCGAGTTTTGTACAGTCTAGTACTATCTAGTTTGCCTATAAAGGCCGTTATAGCAAATGTGGGCGCCACGATAAGATTTCTACCAGGGCATATTTAATTGTTTTAAATAAATATTTTTTCATCAAAAAATGTTTTTTATGTCTGAAACAATTAAGTATTTATTTGATTTAAATAAATATTTAATTAACTTTATTAATCGTTTTTATAGTTTCAATAAAATACACTTTTAAACCAAATAAAGGTGTAATTGTCTCAAAGAAACTTTTTCATTATTATTATTTTTTAGATTGATTAACAATTCAATATTAGTTTTATTCAAGCAAATATTCAATTGCTCTTATTAAACGGTTTTATCGTTTCAAATAAAGATCTTTTTGAATCAAATACAGATATAATTGTTAAAAAGATATCTTTCATTGAAAAAGCTAAATGATTCCGGAGGTGTTTTATGGTGCCTATAAATGAAGCCAATAATACATAGTTTGATTCAATGGATCCCTAGTTTTTTAAGATAAGACTTTACTTCAATTAGTGGAAATATCATTTTTCATTAAATAATCCATAATTGAAGTAAAATAGTTAGTATCTTAAGAACAAGGGCCCCTTAGATCGAACCACGGATATTGGGTTACATTTTTAGGTACCAGATAATACCTCTGAAAATCTGATCAAAAGCCGAGTATTGCAGGTTGATGGTTTGTTTGTAAATATGTATAAATGACTTTTATAATTCGCGGTTATTGGTTAGATAATTTTCTTAAACAAATCAGATCATAAATTGTTAATTTGTATCAACAACTATATAAAAATTCATTTAACAATTTTCATGCACCATGTTTTGTAAAATAAATGTTGATAGTATAGGTTATAAAAGAAAATTGTTATTTCTATTTATTGCTATATAAATCTTTTTACTACTTTATTATATTAGAAAGGCATATTTATACGGCTTATTACTTTGTGTTATTTTTGCTATTATACCGTTATGCGAATTACAGTTACATTGTTATACAAATATTTTTTGAAACGGGTGGTAATAATCTTATGCACACTTATATCTTGAGAATAAAAATTAATATATGTATAAACCTTTTGTTAATATAACGTTATGTTAATTATAAATATATTTTTGTAACATATTCACGGAAAACGCGCTTTTCATGGCTCTTAAGCGGGACTCCCGATAAAAATGTTTTTTTAATATGTACGAATTAAAACATTGTATACAATAGACTATAGTCTCTATACGTTTCTATTGTCGAAGAAAGTCAACATTTAGCTTTATACGGTAAGCGAACAAATAATTATAATATTTTATAAGATGAACATAAACCAAAACCGTAAGAAAATATAACTTATAATGCGATATATCTAGTTTAGATACCGTGCTAAGTTTGAGATATATTGCTGATCATATGTTCTGAATGAGATTAACAATAAAACTTGTGTTTAAATTAATCAATGATTTATTCTTAATATTATTATTAGTCGCAATTTTTTAAGTACATATTGTAAAAATTGATACTAATATAAGTCCCTTTATCACAATAAAAATAGATTATACATTATTTCATTAAAACAGTAAATGCGTACTTTTGATATATGTACTTACTTTTCACCTTTATTAATTAAAGGTGGACAACAAATGATAATTTTTAATATTATGAAACAAAAAATTTTAAGAAAATTTAGTTTTGAATAATAAAATTTTAAAAATATCATAACTTTTATATGGGTATTAATGATTAGTTTTTTATTATTTAATATGCACTCAATACAGCCAAAAATTCCACAATATTATATTTCTATAAACATGCACATAGTACAACACAAATTGAGTATTTAGCATTTATTTATTAAGAACACATTAAGATGCCACCAGCATTAAATATAGCACACTAAATGATCATGTAATACAATATTTTTTAGCAATTTGATGAAATATTTTAATATAATATATAATATAAATTTTTATTTTTCATTCAATTTTCAAGGGGACTTATACATGGAAAAATTAAAAAATAAACCATACCAAAAGAGTTACGCCAATTGTTTATACTTATCAAATGAATGCACTTATGAACAAATGGATGTAACTCTTTGGGTTTTGAATACTTTTCAATTTTTCCATGGGTAAGTCTCTCTGAAATTATTAAAGAAACAAAATTAAACACTCAAAATTAAAATTGATAGAAAAATAAAAAATCGCCCTGTGATTCAAGAACAAAAGTCACAAATTCTGTTAAAAAATTCGTTTCTTTAAGTGATAATTCCTTTTTACATATTATATTCTCTTAATATTTAAGTAAAATATTAAAAAAAATGTTATGTTGAATGGTCATTTAGTATGCTATATCTAATGAAGGTGCTACCTGAAAATATAAAATATTGAGTATTAAAACTGATATTTTCAATTAAAACAACTAAATATTTCAATAGTATAATAAAAATTTATTCAAACCAAGTAAAGATTTACACGTCTGATATAAATATTTATATTTATGAATTTAAAATATTTATTATAAAACATGTATTTAAATAATCAAAGTATAAATATTAATATTTATGATTTGATTTGTTTAAGAAAATTATCTAACCAATAACCGCGAATTATAAAAGGCATTTATACATATTTACAAACAAACCATCAACCTGCAATACTCGGCTTTTGATCAGATTTTCAGAGGTATTATCTGGTACCTAAAAATGTAACCCAATATCCGTGGTTCGATCTAAAGGGGCCCTTGTTCTTAAGATACTAACTATATTACTTCAATTATGGATTATTTAATGAAAAATGATATTTCCACTAATTGAAGTAAAGTCTTATCTTAAAAAACTAGGGATCCATTGAATCAAACTATGTATTATTGGCTTCATTTATAGGCACCATAAAACACCTCCGGAATCATTTAGCTTTTTCAATGAAAGATATCTTTTTAACAATTATATCTGTATTTGATTCAAAAAGATCTTTATTTGAAACGATAAAACCATTTAATAAGAGCAATTGAATATTTGCTTGAATAAAACTAATATTGAATAGTTAATCAATCTAAAAAATAATAATAATGAAAAAGTTTCTTTGAGACAATTACACCTTTATTTGGTTTAAAAGTGTATTTTATTGAAACTATAAAAACGATTAATAAAGCTAATTAAATATTTATTTAAATCAAATAAATACTTAATTGTTTCAGACATAAAAAACATTTTTTGATGAAAAAATATTTATTTAAAACAATTAAATATGTTATTCATTTAATACAATCTTTTTTTGCAACCTAATGTGTGATTGTTACAAATAATAAAATAATTATTTGAATCAAGATAATATTTAATGACTTCAACGAATTATTAAATTTTGACTATGAAATATTTACTTGATACAATTACATATTTATTTGATTCAAAAAGTCATTTATGTGAATCAAAAGAGTAGATTGATACTATTAATTAAATATTTGTTTGAAATAAAAAAATACTTGATTATTTCAATGAAGCAAATACATAAAATTCGTACAATATTTATTTGATTAAAAATATTATTTGTTTAAATCAATAAAACGCGTTTTTAAAAATAACCAAATATTTATTCGAATTATTAATATTTTTCTTCAAACTGAACAAATATTTGTTTATATGAATTAAACGGATTTATTACAATAATCAAACTTTTATTTGAAGCAACTCAATAATCTTTTAAATTAATTAATCTTAATAAATTAATTATTTCAATTAATAAAATGAATTATTAATACTCTATAAACATTCCTTTAATGCAATAAACTTTTTTTTTAAATCAATAAAATCAATTGATAACAATAATTAAATATTTATTTGAATCAACGTAATAGTTACTTGATTGAAGTAAAGATTTATTTAAACTAATAACATAACGTATACAAGTAAAGAAATGTTTTGTTTTTTTTAAGTAATAATTTTATTTAATTAAATAAATATTTTAACTATTCAACCAAATATTTATTTGCGTCTAATAAAATTGTTTTGTTAATTCAAATAAATATGTTTGAGGGAGAATACGATTAAATTATTTGTTTGAATCAAAAAATTTTGTTTTGAATTAACCAATTTTTTTTTAGTGTACTCAAAAAGGCTACGATTTTGTAAACGTGTTTTTGTACCAAAATAACGAGTTTAAAACTAATGTAAAAAGTAAATTTAATACTTCAGAATGTGCTATATTTTTAGAACATTATTTTCAAATTGTATACTTAGAATTTACATCTTTTCAAACTGGTTATATTATTCAAGAAATACGCAACTCTTAATTATATAAAAAGTGATATGTTTAACCCTTAGCGGCCACACCTCAGCCAGGCCACATAGCGGCCACATGGGGTAAATCGTTACCCCGCGCTGAAAAACCTAGTTGTACAAGACATATGGGTGTTTTAACAGTTGTAACCGATTGTTTCATGTTTGTTGAAGTGTTCTTCAATATTTCTAATGATTTTTATCGGTCAATTTATAGGTGGCGTTCTAAAAACTGGTCAAATGTTTTAAATGTTTTAGACCTCCAATTCCACTTTTTCTGAGCCTGGGGTAACTAGTTTTCCCGTGTGGCCGCTAAGGGTTAAAAAATAATGTACTTAAAAAATGAATGAATAAATATTTCAAATCAATCTCTTATGTTTTGACCTTAATAATACCTTCATCATAACATTATCCCTATGTATTAATCATAATTTTAAAAAAATCTTTCCCCTGGTTTATGTTTTTATATACATATTATACATATATGTTGTACTCTCTCTCTCTCTCTCTCTCTCTCTCTCTCATTTAGCATACCCACTTCCCTCCCTTCAACTCACGGCCCTTTCTGTCTATCTCTACTCACGCTGACACTATACCTCTATCATAGGTCGACTCTCTCTCTGTCTTTCTCTCCAGCCCCCGCGCTGTGAATATACCGACTCTCTCGCTCTCCACTACAAGCTGACACACTTCACCGCTGATTCTACACCAGCCCCGACCAGGAACTCCGCCACGATCATCCCGTCCCCGAACTGTACATAAAAAAACTCGCCCAATAACCCACACCATCTTCCAGTGCGGTATCTTCTACCACCACGGCGGCTTTCCAACAGTCTCCGAGTAGAACCTCAGCCACCGCTCCCGCGCTATGCCCAAAATAGAACTCTTACACCAACTTAGGCCACGCCCCCTGCGGTATCTTCTACCCCTACTACTTATGTGATTTATTAATGCTTTGTTTTTAAACAAAAAAAAGTTCACGTTGCTATTATCGTTTGTATTGTTTCAATCTACGCGCGCGTACTTGCTCGAGCCGCCCAACTGCATCTGCGAATGCGCAGACAATAATTATTAATTTTGGATGATAACAATTAATTTATTGTAAAAACAATTTGATAATCAATTAGGGCAAATCAATAGCTTCAATTTGAGCACTGAATCATCACCGTACGTCAAATATTTACCGAGAAAATCGCATATCTCTCCGGGGGCTGGGGCACTACATTTTCACCACTTTACTGTTGAAAATCTTTTAAGGGGGGGCCGTACTGCTCTGTTTGATCGACAGATCAGCCAATTCACCGTTTTACGCTATTCTTCTCTTCTACTCAAAGAAATCCCTTGAAATTTGAGCTGGATACTCAAAATTCACTAAGGAATAGTGCTCTGGTGAGACAATTGCGGAAAATGAGAAAAATTATAAAATTTATAACACGAATTTTCGCCACGCCAAATCAGTGGCGCTACCATCGACCTTCCAAGTTAAATGTTAGATCGTAGTATAAAAACTATACACTGTTCCCCTAATATCTTACCAGAGCACTATTCCTAAGTATATTTCTTGAATATTCACAAAATTTCAGACGATTTCATGCAGTACGAAAGAAAAATAGTGTGAAACGGATTTTCAGGTGATACTAGCTCTCGATACACGCCATTTTGTAAATTAAGATACTGGAGTTTAGCTCCGCTGAAAACCGGTAGATGGGGACATATGTTTTTTCTGCTGTAAAATCACGGTCTCAGCGCAATCTAATTTTCGGCCGGCCGGTCGTCTGCTCAGGTGTTGGAGAGAGAGGTAAACGAAATACGGGGTGGCAGTGTACGGATGTAATTGTAACGGAGATCCGCTTCGAATATGGTGATGAGGAGGATTGTTCTTTTCTAGAAGAAAATGTTTTTCTGTGCAGTAGTGCGAGACTTCGTTGGCCTGTTGCTGCTATAGCGGTTTGCATCCTATTGACATGTAAACAAAAACAGTGTGTGTGCGTGGTGTCGTGCGTGCCTTTCTGGGCCTCTGGGACAGCTGGTGGTGGTAATGAAAATCCTAGACAAGGCTCCTATAGATGCTGGCTTCGGTACTTCTGGTGTCCTCTGTTCCCTTACACGATGCTCGGAGCTGCTGGCTGTGCCTGCTCAATTCTTGACAAGGCTGTTGTTAGTGGTAACTTTAGCTATCGAGCCCTCAGTGAAGCCAACGAATATAGACGTGAAGCTGTTGCTACCATGTCGCAGGCACATACGAAACCATCATAGACCCCATTGCAGTTCTGCGTATCACTGCACGCATCTCGCAGATGCTTTTCGTGCCAGCTGCATCTGTCAAGACCAAGTTGACGCTTCTGCCTACAACACATGCATCATTTCAAGGCCCCGCTGGTGTCCTGTGTGCCCTTGTACCCCTCTCGGAACTGTTGGTAGCACTAGTTGTTCCTGCACAACCCTCAAGAATGCAGTTTTTGGTGCTTGGCTGTACATGCCCAACCTTCGACAATACTGATTTCAGTATTGGATTTGTCCATCAAGCCCTTGTCGAAGTTCCTCTACAGCTATGTGGCAGATGTACACAAGGCTCCATAGCTTCACTGATGTTCTGCATACCCTTGTATGCCTCTCAGAGCTGATGATGATGCTGACTGTGCTTGTTCCATTCTTGACAACACTCCTATTAGTGTGAATTTTGTGTATCCAGCCATCTTCGCAGTTCTTGCAGCTGTGTGACAGACACACACACAAGGTTCGAAGGTTCTGCTGGTGTCTTGTGTTCCCTTGCACGCTACTTAGAGCTGGTGGTCGGGCTGGCTGTATTTGCTCAACACTTGGTGACGCTACTATTAGTGACGGCTTTTGGCTATCCAAGCATCCTCGAAGCTGCTATTGTGTGTAAGGAGTAATGTCTGAGGCCCTAGTCGAGTCCTGCGTGCATATGCATG
Source organism: Gastracanthus pulcherrimus (assembly GCA_949152435.1). NCBI lineage: Eukaryota > Metazoa > Arthropoda > Insecta > Hymenoptera > Pteromalidae > Gastracanthus > Gastracanthus pulcherrimus. The sequence continues at coordinate 53,444,555 of OX424575.1, read as the reverse complement.
CTTCTTGGAGCTACTGACAGTACTGGCTGTGCTTGCCCAGCACTCAATGACTCTGCTGTTGAAGCTGGCTTTGGTTATTTAGCTCTCATTGAAGCTCCTGTTATGTGACAGATACTCGTAGCATTACTTTAACTACAGTCTACTGTTAATATCTAGGTAGGACCAGTTAAATAGTACGTAAGCTGATTATTTCATTGTGTGATCCCAGTGTTTTTCTAGGTATGCCCAATAAAAGATGTATTTTTGCCACTGGGAAGTGAGACAGAGTCCATGCTGAAATACTGCATCAAAGTGTCCACAGCAAGTCTGCAGGTTTTAACAAGGTATGAGAGTTCTAATTAACTACTCTATTTTTCTTTTTTTCTAATTTACGTGTACTTTTCCTAGGGCATATGCAGTGGGACTCATGAGCGCTAGGAATATACACATTTGAGCCTGAACAGACCTGTATGTCCAATTTATTTCTCTGAATTAGGTAAGAAAAACTCCAACTGTTTTTTATATGTGGCAAGGTACTAATGTTCTACTAAATATTATTTTTAGGTTTGTCCATTAGAATTGAAATGCAAGAGCACAAAATAGATCCCACTGCACAAAATAGATGTCGTAGCTGTAAACCTTGGAATCACTAAAAGGTCTGTAACGCTGACTGATTTGTTCTAGATGTTGATACATCAGTGCTACAGATAGTCAGCTAGTATGAACATTACAAACACCTGAGGATATCCAATGTGAGTTTTTTACCTTTGGATTGCAGTTCAGGGTCTTGTTAAATTCTGCGTAATGGCAGGGCACCTGAGCAATCTGTAAAACTTGCAGCATATAAAGGGATTTTACAGTCCGCGAAAATCGGGAAAACCGGGAATTCTCTTGGAATTCCATTTTATATTTGGGAATCAGGGAAAACTCCTGGAATTTTTGCTCGGATCATGGAAATTTCGAGGCTCCTTATTTATGCAGCAGTGCATAAATACATTTTTTTTCGTAAAATGCGAGAAAAATGCATTTGAATATTCAGTTCTGCATTAGAAGCAATGCTAATTATTTTCTTTGAATGGTTATAACTTTGTTGATTTCTACCTGGTCCCAAAATGTTCTTACAAATGTCGAGCTTCAAAATGTGTCATAAAATTTTATATATTTTTTTTCTTTTAATAAAAAATCAGTGTTGTAATTATAATTGTTGTCCTAAAGCCTAAATTCAATTATCATAAACTGAGCATTTTGACATAATAAAACTTTAAATGCTCAAACCATAAATCATATGTCATAAACCCAACTGACAACATTTTGAAATACTTGTAGTTAAGCCTAGGGTTTATGGTTTAGGGTATTGGATTTATGGTTATATTTAAAAAGAAATGTTTAATCCAAAATACTCAGCTTGGGGTAGTTGTGTTTATTTAACCATTTTCCCCTGGAAAACCAGGAAAGATCCTGGAATTTCCTAATGAAGGATTTGTAGACATCCTGAACAGAATGAAGGTTATATTATATGATGAGTATTTTTATTTGAAAATATACTTCGACTACAACATTGTTTTCCTCTTACAGTTCATTATCTTGTACATATAATTGAAATTAGCACTAGTTCAGCCCTGGTACATCACTTTCTCTCCTACATGTATTTTCTGTAGGTTTTTTCTCCAAGGCATGGTCCATACAAATATATAGTTATGGTGATTATTGTTTAAAATAATAGTTTCTATGGCTATGACCACTAAAATGTATAAAACGCAAGCAACTACCTACTCTTTTTACATTATATTTAAAAAATTGAATTAAAATTAAATAAAATCATCTGATCTTTTCTGTAATTTATAACCTATTTAGCTCTGTGCTGAAATTTTTTTACATGCTTATCATCATAGCCATGTAGACTCTTGATTGAAACAATATTATTGGTGAATAAATTTGTATGGACCATCTTTTACACAGAAGACGTACGGCAAACTCATGTTAAAGTGAAAGTTATTCATTTAGGGGGGAGGTAGCCAATTACAGTTTGTTTGAAGCTCATATTGGGAACTAAAAATGTATTTAGTTCAGTTTCTATTTGGTTTAAATTCTTGAATCATCTGAATCAAAAATTTAAATTTAGTTTACATAAAACATTTTGAAACGATATGTTTTATTTGTCATTTATTAAGGGGGAAAAGGATGTAAATAACTGCAAAAAGGATAAATTAGTAGTGTTTATATGTACAGAATTAAGATAATTTTTAAAAATGAGTTTTATATTTGAAAATACACTTCTATTAAAATTTTGTTTGTCTCTTACAACTCTTTATCTTGTACATAGTTCAAATTAGCACTAGTTCAGCCTCGATATATTAATTTCTCTCCTGCATGAGTTTTCCGTAGATATTCTCTGCAAGCAATAGTTCGTACAAGTATATTTATGGGGATCATTGGTTAAATTAATAATGTTTATGGTTATGACCAGTATAATTTATATAAAGTTAGCAACTACTTAAATTTTTATTATGTTAGATAACATTTTTAGCTTTCTGCCTAAATGTTTTTACATGTTAATTAATGGTCACAACCAAGAAGACCCTTAATAGAAACAATATTGGGGCCTGCGGCGGCTCAGTCGGTAGAGTGTCGGATTCCCACGCCGGTGACCCGGGTTCGAATCCTAGTCTCTGCCGATTGATACAAGCACCTCTGTAAAAATTACATGTGCTTTGTTTACAAACACACCGCAGACCCCCGTCGTCGATTAGCACCACATGGAAGCACAAACATGGCGACGTTAAATAATAATAAAAAAAAAAAAAAAAGAAACAATATTATCGATGGATAAACTTGTATGGGCCACCTCTTACAGAGAAAACGTATACGTTTTGCATTGAATTTTACATTATTCTAATTTAATTGCTCATAAAAGTTAAAAACTTTAGTTGTCCGGCATTCTCAATCTACTAAGGAACACCGGATAACTGAGATAATTGAAAAAAAAATAAATAAAAATGAATGAGAATACTGAAAAATACGAAATTGTCGGTAACTATGTAACTGTATATAAGCTCCGACCTCCCCTTAAGCCCTGCTAATTTAATAAATAAGGCATTCTAAATAGTGATGTATTATGACGTATAGGATCAAGAGTTTGAGGTTTTACAACGATAAAATTTAAGATATTATTAAGTATTGATAGCAAAATATGTATCATTATGATTGCTTTTAAGCATAAAAAGTTTTCTTGACACGAATAAAAAAAAATTACTTTGGGTTTAACCCAGGCCTCTCCTCTTAAGGAGGCCGGATAATTTCGCAAAAGTTCGTTTCTTTCCGGAACCAGCTGAACTTTTTAACGTAGAATTTTATCCTCATATCATAACTTATTCTGATATCCAAAACAAGAGAGTCTGTTTTCTATGAAAAGGTCAGTGGAAAAAGCGCTTAATTTTGGACTTACTGAGTCTCTATGATTTCATTCTCCTTAACTTGAAAACTAAAAACTTTGTACTTTATTTTTTTTTACATTTTATTAAAAAACTCGAGTAAAAAAGATATATATATATATATCTTTTTTACTCGAGTATATATATATATATATATATATAATCTTTATTATATAAAAATTTGACAATTTTTCGAGTTGATGGCACTCTTATAAAAGCACGGTATATATATATATTGTCAAATTTTTAGAAAAAATCATTTAAAAAAAAGGCATTTATATCTATCAGTAATGCTCCTATGTGGTCCTAAACAATATTAAAACAATGATTTTTTCTAAAAATTTAACCATTTTTCCAGTTGATGACACCCTTATAAAAGTACGGTGGCACCAAGCAGGGACATGACACATGTAAAATAGATTAGGTAAATACTAGAGAGAAATACCATTGATCGTATTCTCTCTCTCTCTCTCTCTCTCTCTCTCTCTCTCTCTCTCTCTCTCTCTCACGCTCTCCATGCATGCAACTATTGGCAACTATGCAGCATTTGTGATCGCAGGCGCTTTTTTCGACATTCGGCCGGCCGTCTGCTATTAGGTGTTGGTGAAATTGGAGGAAGTTCGACAAGTAAGTACAGAATACTGATTATTATAAAGATCTGCGACGGGTACGTTTACGAGGACGAGTGTTGCTGTCCAGAAGAAGGAGTACTTTTAGTACAACAGTGCAGCAGTGCAAGGTTGCGTAGAGGTTATGTTACCCTGCTGCAGCTATTATGGTACTGAAGAAAGCCTTCTTCCTGCCTATATTGTTCAACTGCTGATATCTATAGGTGAGACCAGTTTACTAGGACGTAGGTTGATTGTTTCATTCAGTGATCCAAGTGTTTTTCTAGATGGATCCGATGAAAGATATATTGGTGCTACTGGGAGCTGAGGCAGAAGCTATAGGTTGAAATGCTACGTCGGAGAGTCCATAGGAATTCCATATTCTAAAACTCGACAACGTTACTATTGGTACTGGCATTAGCTATCCAGATCTCATCAAAGCTGATGCTGTTATGTGTAAGCTACCTGCAGCCGTCTAAGGCGATGCAGGAGTCCTGCATGTTACTGCATGCCCCTTGCAGCTACTTTTAGTGCTGGCTATGTCTGTTCAAATGTCATTGAAGCTGCTGCTGCTGTATGGCAGACACACATAGCAATAGCATTACAAGGCTCTGCTGGTATCCTCCGTGACCTCGCATGCCTCTCAGAGCTGCTGCTGGTGCTGGCTGTGCCTGCACAATCCCCAACAAAACTGCTGTCAGTGTTAACTTCGTCTATCCAGTAATCATCGAAGCTGCTGCTGCTGTATGGCAGACACACACAGCGTTCTAAGGCCCTGCTGATGTCTCGCATGCCCTTGCACACCTCTTGTAGCTGCTGAAGGTACTAGCTGTCTCTGCCCAATCCTTGACATGCACAGTCCTCGAAGGCCCTGCTGGAGTCTTGTGTGCCACTTCACGCCTTGCAACTGCTTTGATGCTGGTTGTGTCTGCCCAGATCTCGTTGAAGCTGCTGTTGCTGTACCCGTTCCAGCCTAAGAGGACCTGCATCTGCTCCTTATTGCTCTCAATCAGGGAAGAGAAACTCCAAGTATCTTTTCATATTCATCAAGATACTAAATATTCTGTTGAATTGTAATTTCAGGTTTACTGGTGAAAAGCGTGCAAGATAGTTATTCCATGTTGTGCCTTGGCCAGCAGCAACTCTGGTGGTAGTGCTGCTGCTCTTACGACACAGTAATGTAGATGGAGTTGGAGTTGATGGAATCTACGGAGTTCACGTGGGCTGGAAAGTGAGTGAAGGAAGAAACCTGGGCCAGCACCCAGCTGTGCGTATGTTTGTGTGTGTGCTGTACACCTCAAGGAAAAGGCAACGTTCGAGGACTTTTTAAGCTCATAATCAGTAATATACATTTATTTTACCTAAAACATTTTGAAATAATAATATGTTTTATTCGTCATTTATTAAGAGAGTGAAAGGGTGTGTACATCAGTAAAAAGGAAAAAAATTAGTCTTATTTATATGTAAAAGAATTAAGATAATTTTAAAAAATGAGTTTTTTATTTGTAAATATACTTGTACTAAAATATTTTTTACTTACAGCTCTATATCTTCTATATAATTCAAATTAGTAGTGGTGCAGACCCCATATCTACACCACTTTCACTTATACATGTGTTTTCTATAGGTTTTCCCTCCAAGAAATGGTCTGTATAAGTACATTTGTGGGGATTATTATTTCAAATAATAGTTTTGATGGCTATGGCCACTATAATTTATAGAAAGCAAGGCACTATACCTAATCTTTTGACACTTTTTAATGAAATCATCTGTTTTTTGCAGTAATAAAGTTCCTTAATTGAAACAATAATATTGATGGCTAAACTTGTATGGACCATTTCTTACAGAGAAAACATACGGCAAACTCATGTTAGAGTAAAAGTGGTACATTTAGGCTCAAGCACGGCTAATTTGTGTCATGTGCAAGATATAGAGCTCTAACCGTAGTCAAATATTTTATTAGAAGTGTATTTTGAAATTTAAAACTCATTTACTAAAATTACTTCGGTTTATATCACACATAAACACTAGTTATTTTTCTCTTTTTTTCAGGAATTGACACGCTTTTACCCCATTATTAGAAGGGTCGAATAATTCATTTTGTTAGCATGAAGGTAGACAATTACAGTATTTCTAAGCTTATAAAGAACTAAATTTGTTTAGTACTGTTTCTGTTTGGTTTAAATTGTTGAATCTTCTTAATCAATAATATAAATTAAGTTTTCCTAAAATATTTTTTTCAAACAATTATACGTTTTATTTGTCATTAATTAAGATAATATAAGGATGTGTATGCCTGCAAAAGGGGAAAATTAGTAGGTTTTTTTGTACAGGTGTAACAGAATTAAGATTTTATTAAAAAATTAGTTTTTATTTGAAAATATAAAACATTGTCTCTCTTACAGCTCTTTATCTGGTACATATTATTCAATTTACACTATTTCAGCACCGATACATCACTTTTACTCTTACATGTGTCTTCCATGGGTTTTCTTTCCAAGGAATTGTCCATTCAAATATATTTATGGGGATTATTGTTTAAAATAATAAGTAGTTTTTATGGCTATGAGCCAGCAACTACCTATTTTTTTATACACTATTAAAAAATTGAATTAAAATGTAATAAAATCATCTGATTTTTTTTAGTAATTTATAACCTTTTTAGCTCTGCGCTTAAATTTGTTTACATGGTAATTGTCTCAGCCATGTAGACCCTTAATTGAAACAATATTATCGATGAATAAACTTGCATGGACCATTTCTTACAGAGAAAAGTTACGGCAAACTCATGTTAGAGTAAAAGTGGTACATTTAGGCTCAAGGACTGCTAATTTGAGTCATGTGCAAGATATAGAGCTTTAAAAGAAGTCAAATATTTTATTGGAAGTATATTTTCAAATATAAAAATCATTTTCTAAAAAAAAAATACGTTGGTTTATATCACGCATAAACACTAATCATTTTTCTATTTTTTGCAGGCATAGACTCCCTTTTACCCCCTTAATATTATCTAAAATAGGCTGATGGAAAAATATGTGGTAACCGGAGAGTACCGAAAAGTTTGGAAGCAATGTAGTAGAAGGCCAGCAAACATTAAGCACGTTGAGCAGGACTAACAAAGCACTACACTATGCATGACTTTGGTAGAGGGAAGCGCTAGGTTGTGAAAACACAACATGCGACTAATGGTGCGCTCACGCAAGACCGAGTTTCTAGCAGAATGGACGTCCAGGGTGCGCTGAGTGTAACACTGTCCCTCCGTGCAGCGCTTTGCGATCCTGCATGTACTTTTATTTTGTTACGACAACCTGTGGTACTTCTCCGCTTCATAACTCCGGTGTCTCCGGTCTCCACATTTTATTCATGCGGAAAACTTCCTTATAACTGTTATTATCATCGAATTTCAAAAGGGTCTTTAACAATAAATAAATAATAGAGAACTTTCAGTTTAAAGCTCGATCCAGAGGGCGGTTTTTATATAAACATACATATAAAAATGCATAAAGTATTACTAAGGCATTTAAAAAATATGTACATAAACATAAAATTACATTTTAAAAGTATGTACATAAAAAATAAAATATTTGTCAGAATATTACATGTATAAAATAAAATGTACATAATAATAAAAATGTGTAACATTAAAAATGCATTTAAAAGATATGTACATAAAAATAAAAATGCATTTAAACAGTATGTATATAAAAAATAAAATATTCATCAGAATATTACATGTATAAAATAAAATGTATATAAAAATAAATATGCGTAAGATATTACAAATGCATTTAAAAAATATGTACAATAAAAAACAAAATATCAGGTAGAATATTATATAGATGTACATAAAAATATAAGTGCGCATAAAAATATGTATATAAAAAAACACTATATTCATCAGAATATTATATAAATATGTAAAAAATACATATAATATTACATATGCCTTTAGAAACTATGTACATAAAAACACAAAATATTCATCAGAATATGTACATAAATATGTATTTAAAAATTTAATAAATACATATAAAATTTTAAATAAATTTGATTATAGCTAAATTATATATGTATATAAAAAATTTAATATCTTGAAATGAGCACAAATGCATATAAATATTTGAAAATGAATATCTGACCGTCAGATGGCACTTCGAATCAATTCCACAAAAATTTGTATGCGCACGTCTATCGGTAAAGAAGGCTTTTATTCGTGTTGGCATTTTTTCATTTTGGCCGCTACCCCACGAGTGGCGCTGGGTACCCGTCAGTGTTCGTCGCTGACTACGGCCCCCCCTTAAAGGCAAATTGAGCAAATTAAAAGATTAGTGGGAGCAATTAGAGCAATTAGAAAACTATTTAAAGCAACTATGTAAGTTCGCCCGGGGGCCAGCTTCACGCCGGTGCCTACAGGTACGCACATATGTAGGTGTTGGTGCACGAGCTCACTAGTATACTCGTGCGCGCTGCCTCTTACCGTCATGGGTGTGCGTGTCGCACAAACACGAACGATTACAGTTGATTCCCTTTCCTTTCTATCTGTTTCCCCCTTCTCCACGGTTTTTATGAGGGTAAATATAGGTAAAAAAATTCTAACTTGGCCTAATAAAAGTCTTACGGTTTTCTACTTTACACATATCCTCATTATGATAGAATACACTAACAAAAAAAATTACAACCCCTAAATCGTCACGGAAGCCCTCCAAATAGGGGTCGGAAGGGGGTGAAAATAAGTAAAAAAAGTCAAACTTGGCCTAATAAAAGTCTTACGGTTTTCTACTTTACACATATCCTCATTATGATAGAATATATTTATAAAAAAATTACAACCCCTATCTCGTTCCGGAAGCCCTTCAAATAGGCGTTGGAAGTCGGTCAATATAGGTAAAAAAATTCTAACTTGGCCTAATAAAAGTCGTACTGTTTTCTAGTTTACACATATCCTCATCATGATAGAATACACTTATTAAAAAAATGTCAACCCATAACTCGTCATGGAAGCCTTTCAATCAGGGGTTGAAGGGCTTCCGGGACGAGTTAAGGGTTGTAATTTTTTTGTAAGTGTATTCTATCCTAATAAGGGTATGTATGAAGTAGAAAACCGTAAGACTTTTATAAGGCCAAGTTAGAATTTCTTCACCTATATTTACCCCCTTCCGACCCCTATTTGAAGGCCTTCCTGGACGAGTTAGCGGTTGACATTTGTTTTATATGTATATTCTATCATAATGAGGATATATGTAAAGTAGAAAACCGTAAGACTTTTATTAGGCCAAGCTAGAATTTTTTATCTATAGTTACCCCCTTCCGACCCCTATTAGAACGACTTCCGGGACGAGTTAGGGGTTGACATTTTTTTATAAGTGTATTCTACCATAATGAGGATATATGTAAAGTAGAAAACCGTAAGACTTTTATTAGGCCAAGTTAGTATTTTTTTACTTATATTTACCAACTTCCAACCCCTCTTTCAAGGAATTTCGGGTCGAATTAGGGGTTAGAAATTTTTTTGAAGCCGTTTTAGTTCATATTTTGCATGTATCTATCAGAATAAAATACTAAATCAAAAAAAAATTTTCATAATTTTCGTCTGATTCTGACGTTTGAAAGTTCAAGTACATTTTTTAGTTGCCAATGTGTAACTGTTGGTTACTGATCACAGCAATTATATCGCTTATAGCAGTATTAATAATATGCCACACAGTAACTAGCCGTTCTTTTGATATGGTAGGTCAAACTTTGCTCATCACTTTTATCAGCTGATTTTGTAATTTTTTATGGTTTTATGACTATTGTAAATATTGTATATTTTTTAAAGCCTTGATAAGGAGTCTATTAAAAGGGATTCGAAACGTAGGCGAAATAAATAAATTGGTTAACTCGCAGCGAATTATTGAGTCCATTTTTACAACTATATTACTTATTTTTTTTAGATAAATTTAAACATATTTTATAAAATATAGAATTAAAAAGATGATCCTTTTAACTTAAAGGTTAATAAGTAATATAAACTTATTAAAATAAAAGGCTGCATATTTCTTAATGTACTACAAGGTTTTGCATGTCAGAATTATAGAATTAAGGTTTTGAAGAATTTGTTGTGTTTAAAAAACATATCTTTAGCTTACCAATGAAATGATATGAAAAAAGATTGATCAAAGTTATATAGTGCATTAAAGCTAAAATTCTTTGATTTTTAAAATTTTATCATAAGACATGGTTTTAAAACACTATAACTTTAGTCAATCTTTTTCAAATTCCCTCATTGGTTAGCAAAGAGTATGTATTCAGAATAATAAATAAGACCTTACGAACCCCAATTCGATCTTTTTGATTCTCAAAACATTGCGGTGCATCATGAAATATAAAGGTTTCCATTATGTCTATTCATGCTTGGTGCTTGACGATCTTTAAATTTAAAATAAAATATTTTTTAATTTTGTTAAAATATATTTTGAGTAATCTAAAAAATAAGTAATATAATATAATAGATGTATGATTTATTTATATCTCATAATTTAATAATATATAACATGGAATTTTATCATAAAATCGTTTGTTTATTATGTCTATAAACCAGTATATTTTCAAGTTTGATAAACATAGCTGAAACATAATATACCGAACATATTATCGTATATGGGGCGAATCACGTCAACTCTCCTAGCGCGGCGCGCGAACGCTTAATACTGTTGTTTTCAACTCGCGTTTGCGGTATGAAAAAAAATATATAAAAAATATCCAATAAACTATTTCGATGTATTTTCTCCTCAGCTTTCCAATGTTGTGGTCAGATTTTCCAAAATTTTCAATTTTCCTTAAAAAAAACACAAAACGTGTTATATCTCGAAAAGTCTATTTTTAATATTTTTTTTAATACTTTTAATCGAAAGCTGAGGTTCTTTTACATAAAAAAAGTTCTTTTGCCCAGAGTGCCCGATTATATTTCAGTGAGTAATAGAACGCCAAAAGTTGAAGTACCGCGCGCAGCGGCAAGGCGCGTGACTTCGCGCTCGACGGTGGCCGCTGGATTCGGTCCTTCTTTTCATATTTTGCTACCTTATAATTTCTTTTAAACCTGTTAGTTAAATTTAGTTATTTTTTTGTTTTTATTAATCGTTTTTTTGTTACTTTGGCTTTCGAAGAGGCTTTCAAAGTCTTTAGCTTCGTGGCTTTCTTTGTCTTTGTTGCGGGTTTGGATATATTATTTTCTTTTTTCTTAGTGTCTTTCTTTGAAAAGATTTGATATTTAGAACTTGAAGACGTTTTCTGTAGTTCGAATGTGTTTTGATTCAATGGAATAAAAGCATGATACTGTAAAGTTCCTGGTATATATTTAGCATTATCTAATCTTGGTTTGAGTTCTAAAACAGTTTTTTCATAATCATCTTTATTGCTATAAAATACTTTGGTTTCTTTGCAATAATTTTTAGCCCATTCGTAAAGACTTTTTGCTGTTAAAATTCTATTTTTGGATGAAAGTTGTAGACTAGCACGTTTTGCACCTCTTTTTAAGTTCGCACCGATACTATCACATGCACCTTTGCCGTGCGCGGTAGCATAAAAGTGCCATTCCGCTGAGATTTCGAAATCTTTTTCATGAAACAGAAGATTTTGCATATTATTCTTATTTTTAAAATGTTGACTTGCTTCATCCGTTAAATAATAAATTTTTTTAACTACGAAATTAGATTTCAGATAAAGTATGACAATTTTTTGATATTCATAAACCGCAACAGTATCATGGTTTAAATTATCAGAAATTACAGCAATGCTTACATGTTTAAGATCACTATTTTCTTTGTAATAAATTACAACTGTAAAAATAGTTGCCTGGTTATTATTCCAATGGAAAGATTGTGTAGAATTCTGTACTACAAATGCATAGTTATACGCAAAATCAAAACAGACAATAAACTCCCCTTCTTGAAGATTTTCTTTCAACTTATTCACATACTGTGCTGTTTCTTAGCAAAAAAATCGTGAGTCTTCAATTTCATTAATTTGTCGCCCAGCGTGTTGAGAAAGTCATAAACGTTCTCACTTTTTGAAGTTATCGTACACCGATCTGTTTGAAACCACGATTCAAATTGAATTTCAAAAACATTATTTTTATCAAAACATTCAAGCAATGTTCTCGTAATGCAGACGTATTAGGACAATTTAGACAGTCACCCAAGAAACACTAATCACGTGCATTTTTACAAACGATTGCCTGAATACAGTCATGATAATTTGTAAGATATAGTTTACTATTTTTCGTTAAGCACTCTAGCTCAGCAGCTTCTAGCATGAGCTTAACGTTTTCATGATGTACACAAAAGTACACATATACATTGTGTATACCACTGCTTCCAGCTAAAACACAGTGTACTGGTCTCAATTGTATGAATTTTGTTAACCCAATTTTAACGTGTTCGTATTCTTTTTGAAATAAATAATAGATTTCGATCAAATTGCCAAGAAGTAATCTTTTCTGAACGTGTTCTCGTTTGCCGTTGTCCTGCTTTACGGATATGCAATCTTTCAAGCCTGGCATAATTCGACTTATGTCATCCTTTTCATAAAAACTTTTAACTAAATTTGTAGTTTCCACCGAAAGTACTTTGCCGCGTTTTTTTTTTCAGGAACTGAGAAAACTCCTTTTTCAGCTACTAACTCTTTTGCTTCTCGAGCTTCCCATTCAGTACAACCAAACTCTCTGATTAAATCATTACGAGACCAAAAATCGGGAGCAAGAGTAAGTAGCTGAATTCTATCTTGCTTCGATATAGTATTAGAAAATTTTCTTTTAATTTGTTCGAGAACCGTTACGCCAGGTTTATGATATTCATCACAACAATTTATGTTAGCTTTTTTTGTATCCGAAATAGGTAAATCTGCTTTACGTTTGTAAATTTGCCTACGACATGTACCACATATTTTCGCTTCTTCGGGTACAAACGGAAATATACTTCTAAAAGTTGAAGGAAAGTCAAACAGATCTTTAGACGTAGGGTGATTCTCTCGAGAGAAAGGATTTATGCATTTCATTTTCCAGGTTGAACCCATTGTAGTTGCTACAATAAACCGGAGAAATACGTAACCAATAGATTTATGATTTAATCATAAAAAAATCTAAATTTAAAAAAAAAACATCGTTGTATATATGAATTTCTTGTGACAATTCATTTATAGATTAAAGTTTTTTATGTTTAAGCCACCTACCGACTGAAAAAAGAACTAGTTTTACAAGTAAGCATGATGTGGCGGTGACGGCGGCCGCGCCGCGCCAAGTCGCGCGCAGTACTTCTACTTTTCGGCGTTCTATTACTCAATGAAATATAATCGGGCACTCTGTGTAAAAGAACTTTTCTTATGTAAAAAAACCTCAGCTTTCGATTAAAAGTATTAAAAAAAAAATTAAAAATAGACTTTTCGAGATATAACACGTTTTGTGTTTTTTTTAAGGAAAATGGAAAATTTTGGAAAATCTGACCACATCATTGGAAAGCTGAGGAAAAAATACATCAAAATAGTTTATTGGATATTTTTTATATATTTTTTTTCATACCGCAAACGCGAATTGAAAACAACAGTATTCAGCGCTCGCGCGCCGCGATAGGAGAGTTGACGTGATTCGCCCCTATATCTTATATCAGGATGTCTTTGGTCAGCGATTCTAAAATCTATTTTTATTTATAAAATCAAATAAAATCTATACGTATAAAAGATTGAATTATTGTTTTTTTTTTCATTGCCAAAAATGCGTAAGCCACAAAAACGAATCATTTTTTAAAATCACTTATTTAAATTTTTTTTTACTATTTAACATATACTACTTTAAAAATTCCATCATCAAAATAGTATACAATAGTAAATTATGTACCTAGGGCGCAAAGTGGGCTTTTTTAGACCGAGTGTGGATATTGCAGTACGAGTCAAAAGCGAGTGCGATTGCGAGCCGAAGACGAGTACTGCAACCACACGCCATATGTTTTGTAACGCATGTATTGATTTTTGCGTTTTTCTAGCATATTAAGCGGGGCTAAATATATATATATATATATATATATATATATATATATATATATATATATATATATATACATATATATATATAATAGAAATTTTCCTAAAAATTTTAGCGGGCGCAAAAGTTACTTTTGCGCCCGCCGGTCTCAAAAATTGTCCTTTAGGCCCGCTTAATAGGTACAGAAAAACGCGAAAATCGTGCTTGTGTTACAAAAATTATAATTCTTCTATGATCTATTATAGATATATACAGATTTAATATTGCAAAAATAAATTATGTTACAATTAAATAATTTTTAAAAAATCACAAAATAATAATATTTTTAATATAACATTATCTTTCCAGTTTTTGGATTTGTTCGTGCAATATAATGTGTAAAGTTAGCTATAACTGTAGAATAGTAAATTTCACATATAATAATACTTAGTATCTACTAAAAAAAGCCAAACGATAAAGCTTAGAGATGGGTGATATACAGGATGAAAAAGTATTGTGTAAATTGAATAATCTCTAATATCTCAGTTAATAATCATAATCTGTTATGAACCAAGTCGGCTCAAAAATATTCAGTCAGTAACCTGATACCTAACAAGTATTCACTGAATTTTTCAAGGCATCAAGTATTATTCAAGTTATCGTTGTCCAAACAAAATTCATTTTTTTGACATTTTATTTTCTTTCTCAGAAAGCAAACCGTCTTATTACCTGAAGATTTACAAGAATATACCTGTATATAAAACAAGAATTCAGTAAAAATTTCACTGACTTTTATAGTATAGTTTTCGATTAATAAATGTTGAAAAAGTACATATTGTCCCACACTGTAACAACTGATAAACGACTTATATTAAATCGTCTTCGGTCCTAAATTGAAGGATTTTATGAGTACTTTATTATGTAAAAATATCGCATTCCAAAATCCGATATTATAAAATTCTTGAATTTTTAAAAATGCCCCAATTTCGCCCGGACTATATGTATTTATTATATTCATAAATAAAATTTAAGCAACAATTATAGTATTGCAAAATTTATTATTGTCAACTAAAAAAAATGCAAAAACTAATGTATTACTTTTAAAAAGTTTTTTAGAGAGATTTCACAACTTTTAAGAGACTGAAAGAGTCAGCATGCAGGGGCCAAGTCTAAGGAACTGCTCCGGCAAAGCAAATATCATCAGTTCGACTCTCCCCTGTAAGCTTTATTTCGCAAATTGAAAATAATTGTTCTTTTAGATTATTTTTTATGAGGGAATCATTCAAGAGACTCCATACTTGGATATCACATCCCGGGTAAATTGGCTACATGTAAGATCATATATACTTGCATATGATCATATGAGGCGTTGGATGCAAAAACAATTTAACCCGGGTTAAGTTTTGGGTAAAGAAAGACGTTTTAAGTTTATATATTGTTCTGTATTAATATATAAATAATACCAATCGGTTTTTCTTATTTAGTTTATTAGTCCTACTATTAGAGCATATAGTTACACGTCTTAGAACATTTGTTTATCAATATAAATTATTTAAATAACTAAAAGAAGCTTATCCAAGTTAAGATGTTTTTGCATAGAATGGGTATTTTTTGCGTAGAACGGGTATTTTTCGCTTCAATCGAGCTAATTTTCATCAAATAAATCTCAGAACATATCTTTTTTCATTAAAATAATGTTCATACATAAATTACTGCATCCAAAATTTATTATAAATATATTTTTAAATTTATAAGTATATTTCAATTTAATTTTGAGCTTTAAACTTATTTAAACTTATATATATATATATATATATATATATATATATATATATATATATATATATATATATATATAATATATAATATACATATATATATTATATAATATATATATTCCTTTTTATCTGTTATTTCACCACCCTGAACAGTCATTTTCGATACTTAAAATAATATTTTCAAGCCGCTATCGGTTATGCTCCGTTAGAAATTGTAAGAGTGAAACTTCCATCTTGAATCGTACAATTAAAGGTAAACATCGCGCGTGGCTCGTGCACGAAAATTCCGTACGGTCCTCATTGAGAATATCTCAGTATTCAACTCGAAGTTTTTGTCATTCCGTTGTTACTAACAATAATTAGTGTAAAATTATGTTTTTTTGGCAATATCTCGAAAAGTACTGGACATAGAGCAACATTTATTTCTACTAATTTTTTCATTCAATTAATGCGCACATATTATCATTCTTATGCTTTTTTTATAAAACTAATATATTATCCATAACTGATGAAACAAACTATTCCCCTGCATGTTTTACCGTTTACAAGTATTGTATATTAAATATTTATGTTTATTTTTTAGTTTCCTCGGGTTATTTTATGCAATTTTATTCTCTTACCGTGTTATTATGCAAATATCCAAGCGTTATGAATATGGCACCAGTATATTTATTTTTATTGGCAATAAACAATTAAAATGATTGATTTTATTAAATATCTCGACAAATTTTTTATTCACTAATGCGCTCATATTTTCATTCTTATGCTTTTTTGGGAAAACCAATATTTTAACCAGAAATGATGGAACTAACTATTCCCCTGCATATTTTACCTTTTACAAGCTTTGTGTATTAAATATTTTTGTTTATTTTTCAGTTTCCTCGTGTTTTCTTTATACAATTTTATTCTCTTACAGTATTATTATACAAAACTCCAAGTGTTATGAATATGGCACCAGTACATTTATTTTTATTGGCAATAAACAATTAAAATGATTGATTTTATTAAATATCTCGACAAATTTTTTATTCTATTAATGCGCTCATATTTTCATTCTTATGCTTTTTTGGGAAAACCAATATTTTTAACCAGAAATGATGGAACTAACTATTCCCCTGCATATTTTACATTTTACAAGCTTTGTGTATTAAATATTTTTGTTTATTTTTCAGTTTCCTCGTGATTTCTTTATACAATTTTATTCTCTTACAGTATTATTATACAAAACTCCAAGTGTTACGAACTTACGAATATGTCACCAGTAGATTTATTGTTATTAGCAATAAACAATTAAAATTCTTAATTTTATTAAATATCTTGACAAATATTGCATAATTAACTTGTTATGTCATAAATTTTTAATACACAAAGCTTGTAAACGGTGAAATATGCAGGAGAATAGTTTGTTTCATTATATATGGATAATATATTGGTTTTACGAAAGAAGCATAAGAATGATAATATGTGCGCATTAATTGAATGAAAAAATTAGTAGAAATAAATGTTGCTCTATGTCCAGTATTTTTCGAGAATTTTCCAAAAATACACTATTTTATACTAATTATTGTTAATAATAAAGGAATGATCAAAATCTCGAGTTGAACACTGATATATTCTTAATGAGGACACTGAAATGAACAAATTAACGTTAAAAAATCGCGAGGAAGTAAAAAGAAAACACGGAGACCGCTATGTGGCGACTGGTGAGAGGCGCAGCAGCTACGGTCTCCGGCATATAGGTAGATACGGCAGAAGGCCCGGGCCGTCGTGAGAGATTTCCATATATTCTACTATACGTTCTAAAAAACTTGGTTGATCACTATATTTATAAATAAAGGGTCGTAGAATACGAATATGTATGTTTCACCAAAAACAACTTAACCCGGGTTAAGTTGTTTTTGCATCCAACGCCTCATATAAGAAAATTATATATGTAGATATGTGAATATATATCATATATGTAAATATTATTCCATGTGTGCACAGGGATCATTTTTTAATAAAAATTCTAACTAAATTCGCAGTCAAAATTACCGTGAATGACTATAAACCTGAGACACTAACTTTCTAGCAGTTTTTATAAATATTTCCGATAAATTTTACCGCACTGAATGGTAAAATTTTCCGGCCGTATAGAGTAAAAATTCCCTATACGAATCTTAGAGAAAACTAATAGAAATGTGGAACATAAACACAATGAAATTGATGGTAAAATTTGTGTGAAATATGTTTTCAAAATGTGGATTTTCTTCCAATATTGTTATAGCAGTATCATTAATACTTAAATAAGTAAATACTTAAATTTGTACACGCTCAGTTGTTTCGTTTATCATACACATATGCACGCACGCATGTACGCACGCACGCACACATGCACGCACGCACGCACACACACAGACACACACACATACATTCGCACTCACGCACACACGCACGCATGCACGCACACACACACACATCCATACAGACATTTTCTAAAAATAGTGTATTTTGATTCACAGTATCTCATAACATGTTTGATCGCGCGCTAACCGGCTGAACTTTATTTAAAACTATCAGGCGCGGTATTAGCGTTGAGCGGGTGCAACGAGACACCAATTTCCGCTGGTAAATTTGCGTACGTAAGGAAGCGGGAGAGTGAGGCGAGTGAATGTATAGAATACACTGATTTTATATACAAAACAATTAAATAGCATTTATTGCTTGTCTTAATTATAAATTTAACAATAAAAACTTAACAATGACTCGATGTATGTGTGTAAAAGTGTGGTGTTAAATGTCCTCTAGGCGACACGCGGTGGCAATTTTAGCGTTGCTTACGCGGTTGTAGAAATGCTCAAGGTAGAGCCGCGGGTAGAGCGGAAGAGAGCGAAATCGCGGCGGCCAAGGAGTTTTGTTCTCCTTGCTCCGCCTCAAAGGGGAGGAAAGTATTATGCGGAAGGGAGAAGTCGTGCTCGTCGCAATTCACCCTGCGGCTGGCTTCCCGCAGAGTTGTCACGAACTGGTCACGCATAGAACGAGTGACCAGAGGCGCGATCCAAGAGTCGTTTGGCGCGAGGATTTAAACCTCGGCCTCAACATACCGCCCGCCGCGTTGTAAAGCTACAACAAAGCCAGTAGGTGATGGAGAAAAAAAAAAGAAAAATGCAAAAAATAAAAGAAAATCCTGAAAGGGAAGCGACTTGATTAAAATAGGTGAATTAATAAGAAAAATTAAAAAAAAAAGAAATTCAAATAAAGAATGGAAAAAGAAGAATGATTTCTGTGTAGTCCTCTTCGTGTGGGAGATCTTGCGTGTAGTCAAGGTATATACTAAGGCGCTGCGGCGCCGCCCGCCGTGGAAGCATCTGGGGGTACAGGAGTCGAAGCGGCTGAGGGCGGGTCTAGGCCTGCAGGTTGGTCGAGCTCCTGCTCTACCGGGAGGCGGATCACCTTCACCAAAGGCCGGCGGAGGGTCGTGGTGGCCGTCCTCAGAGTAAGCACTCGAGTCAGCCCATCTGCTCCCGGGTGGAGGCGCTCAACACGTGCCAGGGGCCACTTCGTAGGTGGCAGTAGTTCGTCCGTGAGGAGAACAAGATCTCCTTCACAGACCGTCGCGTTCGGTGTGAGCCACTTGGAGCGCTGTTGTAGCTGGCGGAGAACCTCAGCCTGCCAGCGCTTCCAGAAGTGGTTCCTCATGTGCAGCGTCAGTTGATACCTCGGTACACCTGCAACAGACTGCTGTGGATCGAAGGGCTCGGGCAGGGCCGATGGGGCCGAGCCAATCAGAAAGTGGCCTGGCGTAAGTGCTGAGACGTCCATCGGGTCGCTGCTGAGGGGGCAGAGTGGCCTCGAGTTGAGGCAAGCCTCTATCTGCGCGGCCAAGGTGGAGAACTTCTCGAAGGTGAGCGTGGAATCGCCCAACACCCGTCGAAGATGGTGCTTAAAGGCCTTGACTGCGGCCTCCCAAAGGCCGCCGAAGTGAGGCACTCGAGGTGGAATAAACTTCCAGCTGACCCCGTCTGCTGCGATCGCATCCGCAATCTCCCGGCTGGTCTGGGACGTGGCGTCGAATAGCCGCTGGAGCTCTGCACTGGCACCCTGAAAGGTGGTGCCGTTGTCGCTGAAGAGAACACTGCAGAGTCCTCGCCGCGACACGAACCGTCGAAAGGCAGCTAAAAAGGATTGTGAGGTGTAGTCCGATACTACATCCACGTGCACAGCCCTTGTAACCATACAAATAAAAATAGATACGTAGCCTCTATAGGCCTTGTGTCCTCGGCCCTTCGTTTCCTTAACTGAAAGGGTCCGGCGTAGTCCAATCCTGTGCTGGCGAAGGGCCTCGCTGGGGTTACTCTCGTGGCAGGTAGCGGGGCCATCTGTTGCATCTGCAGTTGGCCTTGAAATTTGGTGCAACGAATGCACTGTCGTGTGAGTCGCCTGATCCGATTTCGAGCGTGCACGATCCAGACGGTACGTAATAGGAGGCTCATGACCAGCTGGGGTCCTCCGTGCATCGTTCGAAGATGAGCATCTCGGATCAGAAGCTCGGCCAGATGGCTCTCACCCGGGATGATGATGGGATGTTTCTCGTTTTCCCCGAGAAACGTGTTTTGCAGGCGTCCTCCGACCCGCATCAGGCCCTCAGTATCCAAGAAGGGCAGGAATCGGAGGAGGGTGCTTGTAGTAGGCAGAGGGCGACCCACGCGCAGGCAGGTTGTATCGACCTCGTACCAATCTCTCTGAACGGCGAGAATAACAGCGCACCGTGCGCGCTGGAGCTCCTCAGCATTCAAAAACGATACCGCTCGATCTCGATTTTTGAGTGTGAGATTACATTTCCACCTGAAAATATAGGCGATTACTCGCAATACCTTAGACCAGATTGAGAATCTCGTTAATAGGGCTTCCATCGGCTTGTCCTGAGCACGTTCGAGTGGTGTGGCGAAGACAAGACAGTCCTTCTTCTCGTCGATTATGGTTACGTGGTGCTGCTCAGCAGGCTTCCACTTTTCCCAGCGGGTAGTGAGCCAAGCAGGGCCCTTCCACCAGAGGGTCTGCTGAGGTAGTTGCAAGGGCATCATGCCTCGCATAGCGAGGTCCGCTGGATTCTCCGAGGTCCTCACGTGTCCCCACGACGCAGTTGGCACCAAGGTCAGGACGTCACTGGCTCGGTTGGCCACAAAGGTCCTCCATCTTGACGGGTGGCTACTCAGCCAAGCCAAGACGACCTGGGAGTCTGACCAGCAATAAACTCCATCAGGTAGCGATGACAGCAGCGACAAGATGTTGTTGAGCAGGCGAGCCAGCAGTAGGGCTCCGCACAGCTCCAGCCGTGGGACGCTGATTGTTTTGATCGGGGCGACCTTCGACTTGGCGATGAGCAGCGTAGAGCGCGAGCCTTCGCCCTCCACCTCGGTGACCAGGTACACCGCAGCGGCGTAAGCGTGAGTCGAGGCATCTGCGAAGCCATGCAGATACCATTTTGAAGATGCTCGTGTTCCGAGCCAGCGAGGGATGCGCAGATTCTCCAGACTCGAGAGTTGATCCCTTAAGGTGATCCAGGAGCTGAGCGCATCGTTTGGAACGGCTTGGTCCCAATCACAGCCGGTTATCCAGAACCTCTGGATGAGGATTTTCCCAACTATGATGACCGGAGCCAGCCAGCCGAGGGGGTCGAATAGCCGTGCTATCTCCGAGAGCATCACTCTTTTGCTGATTGTAGAAGCCTCAGGACGCAACGTGACTCTGTAACAAAAAAAATCTTTCTTCGTGTTCCACTGGAGTCCTAAGGTGGCTACGACGTCGTCCTCAGAGAATGAGCGTACTGCACTTGCACTGGTGGAGAGATTCTCAAGTAGTGACGTCTCGTTGGCTGACCATTTGTCCAGCTCCATCCCTGCAGCCTTCAGCGTGGTGATAAGCTCGTTCCGTGCAAGGAGAGCTTCCTGCAGGGTGTCCGCCCCCGCCAATGTATCATCCATATAGACGTGATTCTCCAGAATCTCTGCTGCCCTGGGGGATGCATAACGTTCATCCGAAGCCAGCTGCTTCAAAGTGCGGATGGCCTGGTATGGGGCGCAAGCTGTGCCGTATACCACAGTGCGCATACGGTATTCTGAGAGCTCCTGCTGCGGTGTGTCTCGCCACACAATCCGGAGCCAGTCTCTGTCTCTCTCGTCTATAGAGAACTGGCGGAACATCTTGATGACATCGGCTGAAAAAACAACAAAAAAAATCTCCAGCGTGTCAAGACATCGATAATTTCTGCTTGCAACTTGGGCCCAGTATGCAAGCAATCGTTGAGAGAGACCTCATTGGAGGAAGGCTGGGAGGCGTTGAAGACAACACTGATTTTCCCAGAGCCATCTTGCTTGATCACAGCATGGTGTGGCATGTAGTATTTGCTGCTGCCATTCTTCTCTGTTTCTGGGACCTTCTCCATGTGACCCAAGGACAGCATCTCTCAAATAAATTTGGTGTAGGCTTGCTTGAGTGCAGGCTTACTCTGCAGGCGTCGCTCCGTCTGCAAAAATCTTACCTGCGCTGTCTTCTAGGAGTCTCCTAGTGCTGGAGTGTGAAGAAATGGGAGGTGGAGCACATACCTTCCATCGGTGTCTCTCCGCTGAGTCTCTCTGAAGTGCTTCTCGCAGGCTTCTTCTTCCGGAGAGAGTCTAGACTTCGTAAGGACCTCCTCAATGTCCCAGATGCGTCGAAGTTCCTCACTCGTTGGAGAAGTGAGCGTGTGGAGGCTGTGCACAGTGGTAGCACTTACTTCACAGCCTTGCGAAGCCACTGGACCTGTCACTATCCATCCCATGACAGTCTCTTGAGCTGCTGGCTTAAGGTTTGCTCCTAGTCGAACACCGTCCAGTAGGAGCGATGGGTAGACATCGCCTCCCAGGATACAGTCGACACGAGCAGGCTCGAAGAAAGCAGGATCAGCAAGCTCCAGTCCTTCAAGATGAGGCCATATCTTCTGACAGCATCTCTCCTTAGGCAAAAGTTTAGTTAGATTGCCCAGAAGCATGGCTGAAAAGCTTAAAGAAAAGCTAGGCTTCTTCGGAGAGCGTAGAATGGCCTCAGTGGTGAAGTTTGAGGTTAGGTTGACCTATCCACCAACACCAATCACTGACACAGAGCTTTTCCTTTTACTCAAAGAGAGCACTTGAGCGACTCTCTCTGTAATAAATGAGCCCTCCGAGGCTTGGTCTATCAATGCTCTGATTTTCACTGAAGCTCCAGTGAAAGACTCGAGAATGACCCAGGCGATGGGCATCAAGGTAGTCTTACTCTTGACCGCTGGCGAACTTGCATCCTTGCACTGAGTCACAGCACTTACTTGAGTGGTGTAGCTTGAAGTTGAGGACGAGCCTGGTAAGGACGCCTCTGGATCCTCGTTTCTGCCTCCACCAGCTGGCTTCTCAATGTGCAGAAGGGTGTGATGCTTGGCTCCGCAATCTGATACTGAACAGCGACCCTTTGAAGTACACTTAGATGCTGCGTGCTTTCTCGATAAGCAGTTGAAGCATAGATTTGCAGCTCTCACATGCTCCAACTTCTTCGCCCTGTCCGCCCTCAGGAACACTGGACAGTAGCTGACGAAATGCTCGCCTTTGCACAGACTGCACCCGCCTCTTGAGCGTTGATTCTGGTTGGTTGGAGCTGTGGACGAAGAAATGTGAAAGGCAGACACAATTTGATGACTTTTATTTGGCGGCTTCTTCACTACAGTAGTCTTATTATTTGCACTATGGCCACTTTTTGCAGTCTCTAGGGAACGGGCACGGTTTTCGAGGAAGTCTATCAGCTGTGTATAGCTGGGGAAGCCAGGAGTTGACTCCAAAGACTTTTCCCAGTCTTCTCTGGTCGAGGTGTCCAGCCTGGATGCCACAATCTCTATAAACCAGTCGTCCCACTGGTCTACGGGTCTCCCTAGGAAACGAAGTGCTCGAATTGCCTCGTCCACTTCATCCAGGATGCGAGTTATCTCGCTAGAGGACCGCTGCGAGATAGGAGGCAGGCTCAGCACCCTCGACAACTGGGCGGACAGTCTCACCCTCAGATTGTCGTAGCGCTTGGTTAGGCTTGCCCAAGCAACCTCAAAATTGGAGCCAACCATCTCCATGTTGTTGAGTCGTTTGGCTGCTGGGCCTTCCACGCACGACAACAGGTACTGCAGCTTGGTAACGTTGGAGAGTGTGGGCACATTTACCACCATGGCACTAAAGCGCTCCTTGAAGGTCTCCCAATCAAGCTGGTTTCCGCTGAATTTAGGCAGCGGAAGCTTGGGAAGCGAGGATGTGGCCAAGGCGCCACTCCAGCTTGGCTGCGTCGTAGCAGGTTTGACCTCTGGTGGTGGTTGCAAGGCTGCGATCCTGCTGTCCAGCTCTGCCTTGGCCAGGATGTAGGTCTCTTCATAGACTGCAAAGAGGTTATCTGCCCAGTAGGTGTCCGCACCTTCCTTTTCCGTCGGAGCCAACATCTCACCATGACGATTGAGAACCTTGGACCAGTAGCTTTCCAATAGGGCTTCTCTCCCCTTCAGTACTGATAGCGTAAGAGTCTGTGGAGCACTTCTGTCAGTGTTGGAGATAAAGTTGCATATCAGCTGCCCTTCCGACATCTGCTTCAGAAGCTTCTTATCTCCCATGATTGCAGACTGAAAGGACAGGAAAAAAATAAGTACTAATTTATAAAATGCAGAGCAACCCAAGCAGGTAAAGTAGACTCTGGCCACTAGTGTAAACAAGCTAGTAGTCTAAGTAGAAAAGTCGACTCTGACAACTAGTGTAAACAAGCTAGTAGTCTAAGCAGGAAAGAAGACAGCAACAGCAAAGCAACAGTAATAATTAAATGTAGCGTAGCAGGTAGATAGAGCTGAGGGCTTTAATTAGCATGTGATACTTATGGTCTGTTGGCTGTAATTCCTGTAATTGCAGTGCGATGTCGACTTGAATTGACAGTATTCCTCCTGCTGAGAAGACCGCGTTGAGGTTATAGCTGCAGCAAGCTCCGTGCAGACGACGCGTGCGACACTGCTATAGCCTCGCGACGTGCAGCGTCGATTTGTCCAGCAAGCAGCGTGGATTTGTCCAGCAAGCGCGCCTCTCGTGGAACGGAGTCGTACTACGGCAGCGTGTAGTAGACTCGATGCTTCGGCAATGCAGTACTCTGCCCTGTACTGTCGCCAAGGAGCTGTTGCTAAGCTTGCTAGCGAGCACACGTATACAGCTTGCTGTGTGCGACAGAGAAAACGAGAAGCAGCGGGAGAGAGAGAGAGAGGGGGGGGACAGAGGTAGAGACTCTGGTCTTCTTCCGCTCTCGCGGCGCTGTCGTCTCTGAGCCTATGCCGAGATTCAAATCACTCGACCTTGACCTTGGTTTTTCGTTGCGAAAATTCTTCGCGAATTTTCGAACGGTTTTCCACAGGTCAAGATGAATGTTTAAATAGATATTTTAAGTAATATCTATTTACTGACTTATAAAATGTCACTTTTTGATTAGCACACCCGGAAAGTCACTTTCGTCGCACAGATTCGGGAGTCTTTCGGCGCGGAATTCAAGTCCGAATCGGGTAGCACTTTTGTACAAATCACTGCACTTTATCACTCGCGTACTTCCACTTCTGTACGCAATTCGGTTTTCGAAGGACCAAATAATCGCGCGCTAACCGGCTGAACTTTATTTAAAACTATCAGGCGCGGTATTAGCGTTGAGCGGGTGCAGCGAGACACCAATTTCCGCTGGTAAATTTGCGTACGTAAGGAAGCGGGAGAGTGAGGCGAGTGAATGTGTAGAATGCACTGATTTTATATACAAAACAATTAAATAGCGTTTATTGCTTGTCTTAATTATAAATTTAACAATAAAAACTTAACAATGACTCGATGTATGTGTGTAAAAGTGTGGTGTTGAATGTCCTCTAGGCGACACGCGGTGGCAATTTTAGCGTTGCTTACGCGGTCGTAGAAATGCTCAAGGTAGAGCCGCGGGTAGAGCGGGAGAGAGCGAAATCGCGGCGGCCAAGGAGTTTTGTTCTCCTTGCTCCGCCTCAAAGGGGAGGAAAGTATTATGCGGAAGGGAGAAGTCGTGCTCGTCACAATTCACTCTGCGGCTAGGCTTCCCGCAGAGTTGTCACGAACTGGTCACGCATAGAACGAGTGACCAGAGGCGCGCTCCAAGAGTCGTTTGGCGCGAGGATTTAAACCTCGGCCTCAACAATGTTTCTAACACGTTTCTAGCTAAATTTTTTTTTTATCATCACAAAACTTTCTCTATGAGGAAGCAAAATAAATAATAATAACAGACGATTTTAAAGGATAAGGATTTATGTTTTGTTATTTGATTGACTGTTGGATAAGAACGCAAAAATGATAACTATTTGAATTTCAAAAGTTCTTACATTGATTTATATTTAACTAAATCTTTAATATACTAGTTATTGAAAAATAATGATAAATATAGCTTTATTTTATAATAAGTTAATACAAATTTACTAAAATATAGTATATTTATAAAAGTAAATAATAGTAAAAAAGTATAGATTATTTTTTTAAACTGAAAATAAATTGGATTTAATACTTTTGTCTACACTATGTAATTCTTTAGATAAATATTAACCATTATCATAATATTTCTACCTATTACGGAAGAACTTTCAATGATTATCACCTTAATCAATCTCTAATTTGTTAATAAGAATTCTTAAATAAATTGATAAAAAAATAACTGTACAATATTTTCTGTAGGTGTGTTAGAGAGAGATTTGATTTGATTTATTGATGCGCCGCGGGGTATCACCCCATCCATCCGTTGTTCAATACATAGTACATAACAATTTTCTAAATTAAATTTAAACATAGTATTATATACATCGAAGTACATTATCAAGTAACAATTTGTAAAACCATTGAGCAATTATGGTATAATGACGCTTAAAATAAATACACAAATACTGTGATAACTTCAAATAATACGTAATATATAATATAGTAGTCGCATTGTTAATTAACGAACTAAGAAGTAATCAGCTAAATTAAAGTCTAGGATGAATACTAGTACTTGCTTCCCATTCTGATCGATCTCTTCTAAGAAGCTGGTTAAACATGAAGGTTTTGAAGGAATTTGTAAGACTGCGATTGAATTCAAAATGTGGGAGAGAGTTAAGTAAACGAGAGGATTGAATGAGGAAGGAATTACGTCTAGCTTCTGTTTTTGGTTTAGCATAGAGGAGTCGCTCAGGTAGGTGCCGCGTGGAGCGTCGAACGTCGTTTGTGTCCAGCAAAGAGAAATACGTCGATAGGTATGTTGGTTTTTTTTTTCTCCTTTCTGGCCAATCGGACTTGTTGACTAGTTGTCGGTCCGATATGTACCCAATACAAATGGCTTTTTCTTCTTTTAAATAAAATATAACTGTGATCAAGTTTGAACTGTTCTTCAAACTTGATCATTCAAACAATTAAAAGCCTTTCCTGCTTCGACTCTCCAGGCATATCTGGTCTTGGTGATGTCTCGATGAGCCCAAGCACGAAGAATTGAGAATGTTAAGGTTGGAAAGTAGAGAGGTACAGAGTAAGTTTGTGGCCTGTAGAGCAGTGATGAAAGGTATGAAATGGATAACGGGTGAATGTTGAAAGAAAGGAACTAGGAAGCGAAAGGTATGTTGGATTTTCATGGGAGATGACGTTGTAGGCGAGCGTACCTACAAAATACTCACGTTGTCTATGGGCTGATAGCCATCCGAGCTCAAGTCTATGCGGTGTGACGTGACCACGAAATGGGATATTTCCGCAGACGAATCTAACGCACGCGTTAAGAGCCCTTTGAATTTTGGCTGATTGAGTTGTATCAAAATCGTGCCAGACCACGCAAGCATAATCAAAATGTGGAAACACTAGTGATTCGACAAGGTTCTTCCTGAGATCTCGAGACAACGCCCTGCGATGTAATTGTAGTGAGTATAGGGTTCCATAAACACGACTAGCAACCTGTTTAACATGCTTATCCCAATTTAGAGTCGGAGTAAACCACACACCCAAATTAAGAGCCTCAGTGACGTACGGGATAGGGTGGCCGTTAATAGTGATTTTTTAACAGTGTTCGAGGTCGATACGAGAAATAAATTGGGTACTTTCCAAAATCATAGCTTTAGTCTTAGTAAGATTGAGTTTCAGGCCGTTCTCCCTGGCCCAATCTGCCACTGCTTGTGCGTCCCGAGATGTATTGGCTAATCCAATTTTAAATTTATTGTTAGCGAAGATCATATGTCTGGATTGAGACAGTGCCTGAGGTAAATCTGTGATGAAGATTTTGAAGAACAATGGGCCGAGTACAGAGCCTTGGGGGACGCCACCGAGGGTTGCCAACCAATTTTACGTCGTGCCACCTTGATCGACTACAGATTGGATACACATTTAAAAGGAGGATATCGTGAGGAATGGTGTCAAACGCCTTTGATAAATCGAGAAGAACTAGGAAAGTTATTTTCTGTTCTTCAACTGCAAGTCGTACGTCCTCCAACACGCCTAAGAGGACCGTCAAGGAGGTTTTCAGATTCGAGGTAGGCACTGAGTTTGGCATGTACAAGCCGTTCAAGTAGTTTAGATCATTCAGATAGTTTGGCGATGGATCTCGTGTCTGAGGGAGATAGGGGTGATTTTACCTTTGAGAGAGGCATTAAGAGAGCCGTCTTCCAGTGAGCTGGATAGGAAGCCTGAGACAGTGATCTATTGAAAATATTTTTCAGTGATTGGAGAATAACTTGATAGATGGCTTTTAATAGACCCACAGTAATCCCGTCTATGCCTACCGCTTTGAAGTTAGTGCTCTGTAATGCTCTTAAAAGTTCTGTATTTAGAACAGTGGAAAAGTCGAAAGGATTGTTACTCAGATCCACAATATGTTCAGTTAACGCTGCGTCTAGATGAAGGGTATTGAGTGGCGCTGAAACGGACGAGATGGAGGCGTAATGCCTATTAAGTGCGTCTGGAGTAAAGAAGGAGAAGGATGAGGACAGGGACGCGCTCTTAAGCCCGAACTTACGTAGCTCCTTCCATTTCGCACGCGAGTTTGGTGCCAACTCAAGCCTGCTAGCATACTATGTATTTTTTGCAGTATCAAGTCGGTTTGACACTACACTTCGCAAGACCGAGAACTTGTTGTGGTCGCTTAGCAAACCTGACTGTTTAGCAGTTTTAATTGCGCTATCACGCTTCCTCATAAGATCACGTAATTCAAGTGAAACCCAGGGTTTCTTCTTGGAGCTAAGTGTGATGACATGGAGGGGGGCTAATTTATTAACTGCCTCATTTAATGTTCTGCTTCCAATTCAACTGTAGAATCTAAGATATCAGGCTTCAAAAACGTCTCTGTAACTGCTATAATGTCATGATGTGAAGATGTAACGTGGGCTTTAACTAAGTTGAAGTGGGAGTTTGTGGCCAGCCTGTTAACATTAAAATGACAAATGGAGAGTTCATTTGCACTCAAATCTTTCACCGGACCTACGCATCGCTATTGTTACGTAGGAATGTACGGCTGCAGAAGGCTCAGATCAAGTTCAGAATGTATAGGTATTGGTATAGAGTCGTGGGTCTGGCTCATAAGAACTGTAACGTTAGATACCCGGGGTCGAGCATAATTTAAGTTTTTCGCTGCGGTACATGCTTTACGAAAGAGCGTATAAACTGGTTTTCGAAGATAAGCCCCGACGTACAGTTTCGCATTGCCGCCTGTACCAAAAATATCGAAACATTTTAGTTGTGCTAGGTTGCTACTTTTATTTACGACAATGTCACGAGCTGTTGGAGAGACTATTTGTACAATAATTGTGCAAAAAATAATCCCTTTAGGAACTGCTGGCTCAGTCGCATTTAATACGGATTCCGATTCGGCTATTTCCATGTGAGTAGGCGAGTTATCAGTCGTCGCTTCGTCACCTACGGTTTGCTTCGGCTTAAGGCCAGGTTACTCCAAAAAACGTGATTTTTTTCAATAAATTTTATTCATAGTACAAAACATGTTGAGTAATCAATTTTTTTACATATGAAAGCACATATATTAAATTTCCAATTAATTTAATATATGTGCTTTCATATGTAAAAAAAATTGATTATTCAACATGTTTTGTACTATGAAACGTTTTTTGGAGTAACCTGGCCTTAATGACTCTTGCATCGACAATGAATTTAACACAATCGGCTGCCTGAATAGCTTCTAACACTCTAACTGCGGAATCGGTTCGACTGCAAAAAATCTCGACTCGTAAAGTGACGTGAGTAAGATGCAACTGAATGATATTTACGGAACACAAAAGAAGCTGTTTGTTACTACTCACCAGTCAAGAGAGAGAGAGAGAGAGAGAGAGAGTGAGAGAGAGAGATTTTTATTATAATTTATTATACTCTCTCTCTCTCTCTCTCCTCTCACTCTACTCTCTCTCTACTCTCTCTCTACTCTCTCTCTCTCTCTCTCTCTCTCTCTCTCTCTCTCTCTCTTTCTCTCTGGTACACGGAGTGAACTTAACCACGCTGGCTTTCGCTTTATACAATTACAAGCGACGCCGACCTCACCACTGAGCCAGAGATTTGCATTTTTTGCACGCCAAAAACACGGACTTCGCCGTCTCTTCCGCCGCCATGCTGACCGGTCATCGTCGCTGCTGCTGACTATCATCCTGACCGTCGCCACCCAGCCATAGCCGCCTAAACAGCCTCACAGAGCCAATTGCTACATTGCGCCTATCACCACACACACCTGTTCATCGCATCTGTTCTCGATCGGCGAGTGACGTGTTCAGTGACTGTGCAAGTACCAGCACACATAAACTGAGTACAAAACTGCGGCCCTAGCCATAAGTGTATGTGTGTGCGAAATTGTGCTAAATCCCTACATATTCGTACGCGCATTCATCTCCGTGCATACTAATTGCGTGTCATAGTGCATTGTTTATGCGTATTACAGTTGCAGCTAGAATCATTCGTGGTAAACCTGTCAATTGTCCAACGTGCGCATGCCCCGCGGCCATCGTGACTTGCGTTGCGTGGTGCGATCTCGCGCGAGTCGGTAATTAGAATTTCGCACGTGGTACTTTAAATTTCCACGAACAGGTGGCGTTATACTAATTACTTCTTATGTACCGACTCTTAGTGACGTATCGCAACTACGAGTCACAGCTCTGTTTCGTTCCGTGAGCGAGTTCATTGTGCCATTCTGCGCTAACAATTCGTGCCTGCAATGAGCAGATCATGCAAAAATCCGCGTGCAGCAAGTGCAATGCGCCACTAAATCGCCGCGATATCGCGTTACAGTGCAGCTTCTGCAAGACACTCTACCACAAAGACTGCTGTGCTCTAGAGTGGTATACAGCCCCAAACATCATATTTTGTTGCGCGTCGGGCCGATCAGCTGTTTTTACTACACCTTTGCAACCACTACTCCCCCCGCAACCACTACTCCCCCCGCAACCACTACTCCCCCTTCCTCTCTCTAATCCAGGTTCCCTCAAGCGCTCAGCCATCTCCCCTCCCTCGCCATCCAACACGTCGCGTAGCAAACAGCACCGCACTACGACTTTTCTCACGCCAGCTGCTTCAAACAAAAATACTCCCACAGCGTCGTTTGATTCAGCCACAGTCGTTCACAGCACCCACAAATATGTCCGATCCAGATGCTCCTGCATATTTTCGTACCTTTTTAAACGAATTCCGGAAAGCTAACTCCGAGAACAAGACAGCACTTGAAAACAATGCCGCTGAAATTAAAAATCTTGCGACCCGCGTCAGTGCCCTAGAGAGCAAATTTCGAGAAGTAGACGTTAAGCACACTACCGAACTCAATGTTTTAAGGTCCGAGATCGCCGCCGTTTCTCAGAAATGCACTCTGGAAGACCCGTGCGAAATACGAATTTCTGGTATCCCCGTTATTGCCGATGCCCAACCACCTCAACTAGCCGAAAAAGTACTCTCCGCAATTGGGTTCGCCAACCTCATGTTCCACTCACTCGAGATGAGACCGTGGCCCGGCAAGGCACATCTAGAGCAGCCCGGCAGTTCGGCTAACGATTTAGGCGGCGTTTCCGCGCCTCCTCCCGCTCAAGCCTTCGTAATTAAGTTTACGTCACCAACCATACGAGATGCAGTTCTAAAGAAAGCGAGCAGCCTAAAAAATACAGACGCGCAAACCATCTTCGGAGTCGGCGGCAAAGGCAAAGTCTACATAAGCCCTGTGTGGCCCAAGCCCGTACATATACTTTATAGTAAAGCGCTTACTGCGTCCAAGGCTCTCCGCTACGACCGACCAATCGTGAAAAACTTGATCGTTTGCATGCGACAAACACGAAACTCACCTCTCATCCCTGTTTATGACGAGGCCACATTAATGCTAACAGACTGAACACTCCAGCTCACTTCGCCCTTATAGAGCAGCATTGTTCCGCTCGTGCATACGACATACTCGCCGTGACTGAAACCTTTTAGGTAGAAAATGAACCGGATGCTCACCTAGCGATCGACAAGATTAACCTCTTTAGAGTGGACCGCGATGGGAAAGCAGGTGGAGGCGTCGGACTATATGTGCATGATAATTACAAAGTAAAAATATTAGCGCGATATAATCCTATATACGATAATACGCCCGAATTTCTTATATGTGAATTAATAAACACTTCTATAAAAATACTTGTAGCTGTTGTTTATCGGCGCCCCTCTGCAGCATATCCTATGCACTTCTTCAATTGTCTCTCCACCTACCTCCCACATTACACAAACGTTATCGTCACAGGCGACTTTAACATCAACATGGCCGTCCCAAACGCCGCTTCCAACCACCTAAGCGCCCTTATAGAATCGCACTCCCTTTCTCTAGTCCCGTCCGAACCCACCCATCACACCAATCGCTCCCACACATGGCTTGACCTATTCGTGGTCAAGGACCTCTCTTCAGTCCAATCACTGACCAAATCTGAGGCTCCTTTTATTGCAGGCCACGACTTCATCGAAATTGACATTTGCTGCACCAAACCTCCAACCTTCACTAAGGTTATACGCACGAGAAACCTAAAAAACATCGACCACGAAACACTAATTTCCTTACTACGTACCAACCTCGCGCGCGTCTCCCGCTCACCCCCCTTCGCTTCAAACACATTTCTCGCCACGTCACCCTCTTCCTGCCTCATCCTCGGACCCAATTCACATAACATCAGCGAATCCGAGCGGAACCTAACTACCGCTCTCGTTGCAACTTATGACGCCGTCGTACCACTTCGCTCGATAACAATTTCGTCGAAGCATAAACCATGGATCTCACCTACTATACGAGCTCGAATGAAACAACGCGACCGCGCCTATAAGATTTCTCGCACCACCGGCCAACAACCCGACCGTACAAGGTTCGAAACTTTACGTACAGAGGTTAGTAACGCTCTCGACACCGCGAAAAATAAGTTCTTAGAAACGAAACTCGTCAACTCGCCTGACTCTAAATCGAAGTGGCGCGAGCTGCGACACATGGGGATGTCGGCGTCGAATTTGCCATCCCCATTCCTATACTTCGACCCCGTGACCTTAAACAGGCACTATGCCTCCACCGTGAGTCACTCTCTCCCCTTATCAGAGACCGATTATCAAAAGGTCAGGGACACTCTCTTTAATACTAACATTTCCACTCACTTCGACTTCTCTCCGGTTACACAAAATGAGGTTAAGAATGCGTTACTCAACTCATCGTCTAAAGGCTCAGGCCTTGATGGAATGTCAGTGGAAATGCTAAAGGCTCTACTACCCGAATTACTGGGCCCCCTCACCTACCTTTGCAACTCGTCTCTCAACAGCGCCTAGTTTCCGTCTTTTTGGAAGAAGGCACTCTTAGTACCACTCTCCAAGACTAAAACCCCCAGCTCACCCTCTGACACACGGCCGATCGCTCAGCTGCCAGAACTTTCGAAAGTCCTAGAGCGCGTCGTGCACAAACAGCTTCTCGGGTACCTCGAGGTCAACAGACTTCTTGATCCACGGCAAGCAGGGTACAGGTCGGGTCATAGCACCCAGACAGCACTTCTAGGCGTACTTGATGACGTCAGACACGCGATAGACAAACGCATGCTCACTATACTAGTGCTATTCGACTTCTCCAAGGCGTTCGATTTCATACCGCATGCCTTGCTTCTGGCTAAACTACGAGCATTAAACGCGTCGGATCGGGTCCTGCGATGGTTTTTTAACTACCTTGCAGATCGCCTTCAAGCAGTCATCGATGATGGCGGCTCCATCTCGGAATGGCTTAGTGCTGCTTCCGGCGTCCCGCAGGGCAGTGTACTTGGTGCGCTTCTTTTTGCGATATTTATAAATGGCTTAGGCTCGCCAAGTACATGATTTTTGCAGACGACACGCAACTGTACCTTCATTGCTACCCGTCTGATCTCTTAGAAGCCCTTGGCTCTTTGAACCGCGGTGCTCAAGCAGTGGCTCAGTGGGCGAGAGACAACGGTCTCAAACTTAACCTCGCCAAGACTAAGGTAATGATACTCGGCAGCCAAGCCTACATCAACACTATAAATTTAGCCCACATTCCTAAATTATCCGTGGACGGTCATTTGCTGGAATACGTGTCTCAAACACGCAACCTCGGGGTCTGGATCACGCTCACCCTCGATTGGCAACTGCACGCTAGACACGTCACTAGGAAAGTCTATGGCGTTCTTTACGTGCTTAAATTTTACAGACGCGCCCTTTCAAAGCACATAAAAAAGCACCTTGTAGAAAGCCTGATTTTTCCGAGTTTTGACTACGCGTGCGTTGTCTACAGCGTCCTTGACGCAACTCGCCGTCTCAAGTTGCAACGCACTCAGAACGCATGCGTCCGGTTCGTAGTAGGCAACATCCCTCGGCGAGCTCACGTCATCCCTTTTCGGCTCGAACTAGGTTGGCTTTCGGCACAGCGCCGCCGTGAATACTTCAGCGGCTCGCTCGCCTACTCGGTAATTTCTAACGAAAGACCTGAGTATCTGGCTACGCATTTCACCCGACTGGACGTTGACCTCTCCCTCTGCCGCTCTGAGAGGAACCCACCGCAAGTACTCCTTTACCCTGCTCTACGTACTGAAGCTTTTAAGCAATCTTTCTGCATTCAAGCATCAGTCTTGCTAAATTCGCTCTCAGTGATTGTCTTTTCATCACACCTATTGGGTTCTTTCAGATCGTCGCTCAAGAATGCTCTCTTAGAGCGTGACGTCATGGACTGAGAAGAGCGTGTCTGCGCCGAAGGCCTGCCTTCCGCCCCCGAGCGACTCCGCACACGCGAACCAATATTATGCGCACGTCGTTAATTCTACATTGCTTAATTCTACACTGTGAATGTACATATAAGTTTAGTAGTCTAAGATAAGATAAGTTAACTAACAAGCCGCTGCGTAAATAAGAGAGCACCGTTATTTATGTACCTCTACCTATCAGCATTTTTATTAATAATTAAGCACTTCGATTGTAACTGTATAATTAACTGTAAAATATAAACCTGTAATTCAGCTAGCACCAGACGGGGTTCTACCACAAGGTGTCAAATAAAGTCAAATCAAATCAATCTCTCTCTCTCTCTCTCTCTCTCTCTCTCTCTCTCTCTCTCTCTCTCTCTCTCTCTCTCTCTCTCTACTCATCGAGAGATTTACAGCCAATTTATATAATCATAACTATCAGATGATTCTAAGATTATATGTTCGTTGATTGCCCTTAGTCTTAGCTGTTGCATCTTATTAAATACATATCTTGTCATTTTGTTAAAATTGAGATTATAGCAACACTCTCTCAAAGGGCACGCATACTGTCTCACACACTCATACTAATAAATACACGCACACTAGTAAAGTATCTCAAATCTATATAAATAGAGTTTTGTCGGGTACATAATGAATGAATATCACAGGTATATACACATGCGATTTAAGATCGTCTATTGCTGTTGATAGAATTAGAAACTGTTTATTAAACAGATCGAGCATGGTATACTACAATAATTTATAGCACCCAATGCCTGAGATGATATATCGTGAGCTTGTTTTTTCGCTGCGTTAGACTTTAACAATACAGTAGTGGGGGTGGATGCGGTAAGTGTGCTCCTCTCACCGACATTATTTAACAATTTACTATTGTTATTAGGACTCTCCATAATCGATTTATCCGTAGTGTCTGTACTACTTAGTACAACATTATTGTTAGAAGAGTTAGGTGTTTTGCTCTTATTACTGATTTTATTCGCTGTACTAATTTTACAGCCTTGGCAGATATGCCTGTCTCTCTAATGCCATCATACTGTAACATACATCATGGTATGATTTTAGGCAAACATAACAACTACGTATAATAGCATTTATTCTTGTAATCTTCTTACATTTAGAGCAAGACGCGATAGCCATCATATGAAAGACACGTAATAAGTTTGAGTAGTCAGTCAAAGACCGAAAAATCAGTAGAGCAAATCTACGTTTAGTCAGAAATGGTCAACGTGTAGTCAAATTTTGAATTATTTTGCAATAACTAATTAACCACTTGATTTGAAATTGATACTTAAATGTATTTCTCGTGCACAGACGATAGCGCAGCTTTTTTAAAAAAAAAAAAAGGATTGTTGAAAAAAAATAAAAAAAATAACAATCTTCCTACTAAATTGATTTTGAAAATTCGCGCTTATGTGCTGAGTTGGATAGTCCAGTCATCTATTGAGTAGATGAAGATCTAGCTGTCGATGTTGTCGATCAAACGAGAACTAGGTGCTGTCCTCTGGTGGTGAAAAATGAAAAAGCATTGATGCCTTCTAGTGGATGCGGCAGAAAAAAGCTGGAGAATCTACTGTGTTCGCAAGACATCCGTCTTGTGCGATATGGTATGACGACGCCCTCCAGATCCTTACTCAGTGTTGGTGTTTAAAGGTTTTGCAGTTCGTCCTGACAAAATCAGGATATATCGCCATTAAAGGGCTTGGATTCATCGCGTGAGTAATATTCCACGGAATAAGTCCTTGATATTTCTCTCAGTGTACATCGTATTTTTCTTAATAAGTGTGTGAATATGGCCTTTTTCATAGGGAATAGGGAAATGGGAATTACGAGTTATCCACTAAGAAATTCAGGAGCGGGACGTAATCAACATTACCTTCCGCTCAGGTAGAAATGCTCAAAATGCCCAATTTTCCATCCGCTTTGCAAGTATGGTGTTACGAATAGAATCCGTTAGCAAATGCAAAAGGTTTTCAAAATGTTGTTAAATGTATAGACGCGATAACATTCTCGGATGTCTTTGCGACGGCGACTGTTGGCGGCTCGAGAGCGGCTCATTCGAGCTCAGAATGAATGACACATACGTCAGATTGATTCTGGCCTTCGTACGGTTTAGTTGCTACTAAGGGCTGTATAATATAGGCAAATAAATAGTGAATTTCATTGTATTATGTTATTATATTAATTATTTATATTCAATTGCTTATATTTATATTGTTCCGAACACATGGAAAAGGGCCTTTTTCATGCACGTGTTGAGAAATAGTATATTATGCAACTAGAGGGGAAATGAGCCATTTCTAGCGAGGTTGAGATGAGTTTAGCACGAGTCGGAGTCAAAGGCGCCCGAGACGGAGACATGTGCTAAAATTCTCACCCGAGCTAGAAATTGCCCTCTCCCCCTTGTTACACACCCTACTTTTTATGACAAGTGCATGTAAGGCCCCTATTTATTCATATAAGGCGAATGGGGAGTTGCACATTTTGAGTCGTGTGTCATTCCATACTCAAAATAATAGAACTTCTCAAAATTTCCACAATTTCAAGTCTTAAAAATTTATAAATTTTCAAAAATTCCGAATTGAATGGACGAATTGATGAATTTATTACTCCATAGGTTCAAAAATTTTCAAAACATTTTCAAAATTGTTAAAGTTTATAAAATTTTAGAAAAATTTGAAAAATTTGGAAAAATTTGAAAATTTTGGAAAAATTTGAAAATTTTGGAAAATTTTGGAAAATTTTGGAAAATTTTGGAAAATTTTGGAAAAATTTTGAAAATTTTGGAAAAATTTTGAAAATTTTGGAAAATTTTTGAAAATTTTAGAAAATTTTTGTAAATTTTTGAAAAATTTTGTAAATTTTTGAAAAATTTTGAAAATTTTGAAAAAATTTAAAAATTATAGATACATTTGAAAATTTTGAAAAAGATAGGACATTTAAAAAATCTTTAAAATTTGCCAAAATTTGCCAAAATTTCCAAAATTTTCAATATTTTGACTATTTTAATAATTTTGAAAAATTTTTGAAAAGGTTTGAACCTGTGGAGTAATTTAATCTATTATTCACCTACAAACAGTGGAGTAATGAATACATTACTCCACAGTTTTGTCAAACACGCTCGAAATGGACATCTTGCCATTCGTTTTAGATGCCTAAAGAAGGATCTATTTATTACATGCACGTGTTAAGAAAAATATATTGTCTAATTTAACACTTAACAGACGGCTAGATTATAAACCTCCTAAATTGAAAGGTACTATAGTTTCCCTAGCGGAAAAATAATAGAAAACTATGAAAAACAATAAAAAACTATGAAAAACTATAAAAAATTATGAAAAACTAGGAAAAATCTCAAATTTGGACATCTCAAAGAGTCTTATAGTTTTTCATAGTTTTTCGTAGTTTTTCATATAGGTTTTCGTTTTTTTTTATATTTTATCATAGTATTTCATAAAACAATATATAACAATTATATAACAATGTATAACCGACTTTTAGACATAATATATATATATATATATATATATATATATATATATATATATATATATATATATATATATATATATATATATATATATATATATATATATATATATATATATATATATATATATATATATATATATATATATATATATATATATATATATATATATATATATATATATATATATATATATATATATATATATATATATATATATATATATATATATATATATATATATATATTATGTATTATAGATATAATAATATATAATTTATTTAAAAATAATTTATTTTTTATTTAAAAATTGTCTTCGAGTTTGTTCTAATAAGACAGTGCAAGGAAAGTAAAGGTAAGGACTTAGTTTATTATGTAAAAATAACTAGCTTACTTTTTAACTGTTTTAATAATTTTATTAAATACTTTTATTACTGAACAACAAAATTTAATTTTCTGACTTTAAAAATTTATGATTTAAAATTAACGCATTTTTTTCAACTACAAAGTTTTGATTATTTATCAAAACATACATTTATACAGAATCAAAAGTATATTATCAATGAACAGTTTTAATTATGATCTTAAATGTTCAGTTAAAAATTGGAAAGAAACAGTAATAATAGATACTATTAATT
Organism: Gastracanthus pulcherrimus; assembly: GCA_949152435.1. NCBI lineage: Eukaryota > Metazoa > Arthropoda > Insecta > Hymenoptera > Pteromalidae > Gastracanthus > Gastracanthus pulcherrimus. The sequence continues at coordinate 53,405,391 of OX424575.1, read as the reverse complement.
TAATCCAAAATATTCTTTTAGAAAGAGAAAATCATGTAATAATTAATTGATGAACATGGAATTCATTGAACTATTGTACTACATTTAAGGCATCCTTGTGGGATTGTAAAAACATAATTTGATCCACCAGACTGAATTTAAACGCAGTGGCCTAATATATCGTTTGGATTGCATAAATATTATAATTGTTCAGTATTCACATAATATATTTGTATGTAAGGAATCTTTAGTATGGATAAAATTCGCAAGTCATCTATTGTTTCTAATTTGATAAAAAATATTAACACTTTTTTTCCTGATTCAACGTTAATGCTACAAATATCTTTTATGATTGTTTCATAGCCTACAGTAGTTTTAATTAAGGAATCATCTATCTTTAAAGAATACGTGTATTGGTTAGTAGTAATAATATCGCTTCCCATTAATTATAACTTTCTCGTATCTTATATAATGGTTATTATAGCCTGAGCACTGCTGTTCTTGATGATTTAAAGTACAATTCTTTCCAGATCCTATCAAAACTACGTCATCCATATTAGTAAAATATGTCACTCTATTCGCAAAGTTTTCAACAAATTCGTGCTCTCTGTTGCCTATAGGAAATAATTTACTAAAATTAGGTATAGATTTGTAGAATATATACCTTTTTGACATCTGAACAGCTATTGAGTAGGACTCTTTTTCATATTCAACAAAAAGCGATTCTCGCTTTCAAAAGAAAAGGCATCATGAGCCCATAGAGATCCTAAATTTCGTACACCATTGACAATAATAATAACAAGTGGACGTTATATGTCATTTGATCCTTTCCAAAATAACTTTGCAAAAGAGTGATGAATTGAATCAATAAATTATTCACATGATCCAATTCCCTGGTAGAAACGTAAAGGAGTTCTTAGCTATTGTTTAAGTAATTTTATATGGAATTAGTTAATATATCCTTAAGGAATTACCTAAAAACGTAAAGGACTTCTTAGCTATTGTTTAAGTAATTTTATATGGATTAGTTAATATATCCTTAAGGAATTAGCTAAAAACCCCGGTACCTGGCGACGTTTTTTCGTTACGGACTAGTTAAAAACTCGTTAATTTAAAAAATATATTCAGAAGTAATTTAATAATGAATCGATTAAGATTAGTTATCAGAGTAACTATTTGATAATAAGTGTTTAATTATAAATGATTAAAATGTATGTACATTCAGCTTTCAAATCTATCCCCACTTGTAAATAAATATCCCGGGTTATGGTGAAGTAAAACGTTTTCGCGCTTTTACGAACAACAATTCTACACAAAATATATATAAGTTTGTTCGTTTCGTCTGATGAACGTTTACTTTGAAACGTTCAATTCTAAGTCGCGCGATGTTTAAATAATCTGATTTTTAATTAAATAAATACACTTCCTCTCTGCGTTATTGGGCTTGAGACCGACATGTAGATTCACAGCCGCATTAAAAATGTGTGCTTGAAGTAAAATATACTAACTCTCTAAACTGTCTCTATGGAGTACAAAATCGTTATGACGTTGTATAATAATTGTAGAATTACAATTTACTCAATAATGCTTGAAATGCCTGCTTTCATTCTGTTTTATTGCACTGCTTTCATTCTGTTTTGTTGACTCTTCATCAGATGATTCACAAGAGTCTTTATTTTCACTTTGAAAACTATACAAAATACTCTCGGATTCTGTTATTAATTCATGCTCAGATGATGAGACAACTGGATTTTTTATTGATTCACTGTATTCTTTGGCTAATTTTTCCAAATGTTGTTCTTTTTTATTGGCACTGTATTTTCTTTTTCTGTTGCTTTCCATGTCTACACTGTAAGTATTTATAAACGAACAAAACCATAAATCAAAAGAGGATGTCCACGAACAAATTTTCAAACCATAAAAGTGTGACCTATCTGACCTGTATAGTTATTTACAACACAAAAAAACATGAAAAAGAGAAAAATCACACCCTCGGAAAAAAGGTAAAAAGATCAAAATAATGCATTTCAGTAGTTCAACTCAGTAAAAAAATAAATAATTAGTCTGACATTTTCACTTTTTAAGGGTACTTTTAACCACTTTTCTGAGGGTTTTTGGGACAATTTTTTTTAGTTTCATGTTTTTTTGTACTCTTAACATCTATATTAGTTAGTTATATGACACTATTAATAGTTATAGTCCGTTGATCGTTACATCATTTTTAGGTTATTAAATGATTTATATTTTTTGAAAATATTGCGTTTGCTAACAATTATAGTTAACAAATTACTCAATTGCTTTAAAAAATTAACAATATAAATAAATTAGGGTTTTTAACACAAAAAACAATCACGTGTAATTCAATGATGAGACTCCGAAATAAATTGCAACTCCGATTTAAATATGCGACGCGGTGTAACAGTCTGCTGTATTATCCATTTACTTGTTGGGTACACACGACACACATACGTACGTATTTACTTGTGTGAGAATTAAATTGGAGTATGCATATTCTGCAATTTTTTATCTGTATAATTTAGATCTCTTAGCGAATCCTAAGCTTGATTTTATCCTTAATATTAGTTAAGATTAGCTAACGAGATTAGCTAATCGTTGATATCTTAAGTAATTCGACTCGTTAATTTTCTACCAGGGTTGTTTCAGTGAAATAGATTTTTGTAACAATATTTGTATACTCATTTACTACCAGTATTGATAAGTGCTTTAAATATTTATTTGGAAGCAAGTCTCGCAAACAAAGTAATGAGTACAATATCCATGATCGCCATTCGGATGCTTTCCAGTCGTTTCTCTGACTCAACGAACTTGGTGTTTTCGTGAAGATGCTTGGAGTTTTTATCGAATGAAGTCGTTCTTCTATGATCGACAATTTATCTGGAAATCCAACATGAAAAGGGGCTATAGGTGTGAAACTCGGCAGCCGGCAGAATTAAATAACATTTTTTGTTATCCGAGTGTTCTGTTTTACGATTCTTTTAAAGTTCTTTTAAAGTAGAAAAGTACAGAATTTTCGAGTAAACCTTTTCAAGTTCTAAATATAGTTACAAATTAGACAGAAATTTGCCAAATTCTCATTATAGCTAGTACACATGTATTTAATCATCAATTAGTATGTTTTTGTTTTGTACAAATGTTCATATGTTATTATTAATTTTAGATTCGAAAGAGGAAATTGAACCAATGAAGCTGAAACGAACAACGGTGCCAAAATTGAGAAGTTCTGATCTCGATATAGCAAGTAGAAAAAAAACTAAGGTCATGGAAAATGTAATTAAAGTCAAGCGAAAAAAAAAGTTATATAATAAAAAATTAATTTTTATACATTTTTAATCGTTTAAAAGTTAATCTTTATTTTTATTTTTTGCGATGATAGATTTATAATTTTCTTTTAATATCTAAATATTATTTTGAAAAATTTACTATTAAAAATGTATAGTATTGCTTCAACATACCAACATACTAACTCTTTTCTAACATAAATACAATATTAATTAATATCACAAATTTTATTTAAAATATATATTTAAATTTTAAAATTATTTTAGTAAACTACAATCAAACGGAACAAAGCTCTCGCAGAGAATAATGCCAGTATTATTAAAGCTCATACATATTTGATGTAAACAACCAAATATTGATAAACAATATTGCTATTTCATCTGAAGAGGAGGTAACATTATTTTATTTAAAAATAATAAAAAATTATTTTAATTGTTTTTTCAATTGTAATAATAAAACTTTCTTTTATTAAAATCTTTCTTTTCACATTAAGCTTTAAATTCTAATAAATCAAAACTCTAAATCAATTTTCTTTTATTTAAAAATATTATAAGATCTAAGAATATAAAAATTATTTTTATTATTTGTTATTATTTTATCATCAATATACTCTTAAATTTTAGGAAATATCCGAACTTTTAGATCAATTGAAAAAGGTACAAGAAGATATTGCTGAAGAAACAAAATTAAAAGAGCCATTGAAATGGCTAACACATATAAAATATAAAAGTAACATAGCATTACGACAACAAACTTTTAGTATAAGTTTGAAGATTTTACTAGATGACTCACTTTTTAATATGCTTTTATTAACTCATTACATTTCTAGTTGTATAGATAGAAGCATGTATTTAAATATTTTTATACTCTCCGTTTAAAAACAGTACATAATAAAACAACTTTCTTTTAAGTGAAAATACTCCATCTATGTCAAGCAATAATAATACTAATCAAATAAGTGATAATTCTGAATTCTGACGGTGAAAGTGTTGTTAAAATAATAAGTAAATTTCAACTTAAGAGCCAAATTTTTGTAAAACAATCAGCTTTAGATGGATACAAAGAATTGTCAAAACGGTGTGTTCGAAAACAAAAAGACGTTGCAAACTGCTTTAGCACTATTGCTCAAAGAAAATTTAATTAAAATTATTATATAAATAAGGAAGAGCTACGCAGTGCTACTTTCATTTAGTGATTTGTGCCCAATGAATGTTTTTCAATAAGCATATTATCGTATACATGGTATACCAGGGTGTCTTTGGTATCGATGAGTCATTTATTCTAGAATCTATATTTATCTATATAATAAAATGAATTCTATACCTATAAAAGACTGAATTATTGTTTTTTTCCTTTTATTGCGAATAAAAACGCATAAGACACAAAACCGCGTCATTTTTTAAAATCACTCATTTAAAAATGTTACTACTTTAACAGAAAACAAAAATTATGGTGTTTAAGAACAAATGAAAGAATAGTACAAATATTTAGGCTTCTTGTTAACGTCAACAAACTCGTACGGCTTGCATATTAGTAAAATGCCAAAGAAAGTACAAAAATCAATTAACGCGGTATGGGAGGTATGGAAAAGGGCAAAAATAGAAAGTCTAAACAGAAGATTATATTTACTAGGAACCATAATAAGATCAAAAGTAAAAAGAGCAATGAAATAAAGCGGAGTCTAGAAAAAGGAATTAGGGTTAAATTGGACCAAGAAATACAAAGGGATTGGGTGAAAATAGAAAACTCCAAATACTGTCCAAATTATAAAGAATGGAAAAGAGTGGGAGAATAGAGCGTCAAATGGGTTTATCAAGGTACAATCAGTGCCGTACTATGGCCTACATCAACTACGCCATGCTGTAGGGCGCTGGCCCTAGGGGAGGGCGCAAGGTTCCAGGACTAAAGAAACACAAAGGTCTCGGCTACGCTCAAGCGAAAAACGTCACATGAGGCAAATAATCTACTTCCGCACCCGTGTCGAAATGTACTATTAATAATAAAATCGTAAACACTTATAAACTCAACACCTAAATAACCTAAACTGGGAAATTGGCAGTAAGCAAATTTATATAATAGAATTGTTAACCATAAACCCTAAACCCAGCTACTCCATTCTGAGCATTTTGTAATTAAAAAATTTTAGTAATTTTCAATAAAAAAAATTTAATATTTAAACCATAAACCCTAACAAATTTTAATAATTAAACCATAAATTCTAAATCCTACACCATAAACCCAACTACCCCGAGCTGAGCATATTGCTAATAAATAATTTGAATAATAAAATCATAAACCCTAAACTCTAAACCCAAATATCCCAAAACCCGTTTAACCCAAGTCGAGGAATTAGTATTGAGAATAGCTGAGTTCAGCGCATTTCTCTCGGCGAGTGTACAGCCGCACATTTCCATGCGCGACTGTATTATACGGGAGTCGAGCGCGACTCGAGCAACTTCGGCAGCTCTCGTGCACCGAAGCGCGTTGCGTCGGCAACCATCTTGGTTCGTCAGTCTAGAGTCCTATGTCTCGAGGAGAGCTCGCTCGCGGCGTAGCTGATTTTGTATTCAATAAAGAAACACGTTTATATTAATTGGAACAAATTAAATAGTATTCCTCAGCCCGTTCACACCATCCTGCTCTAACAGGTTATGGGCCCAGTTAACGGTTAACTGTGGAAAATTGTGTGAACGCTGTGCGAATTATTCGGCGAGTCTCACGTGGCGCGGAACGGAAGCCGGCCATCGTTCGAGTGTCGGAAAAGCGTGTGGAAGCAGTGCAAGTCAGTGAATCGATTCCGCGATGTCTGTCGGCATCTCAGTAAAGAGCGTAAAGCCTTTCGATGGAACAAATTTCCAGGGCTAGAAAGCTCAAGTGAACGCGTTATTTGTAATGAACGATGTTCTCGATATGGTCGACGGCACGAGAGGAGAGCCTGCCGAGGGAGCGGCACAAACAGCCGCGTTGAAGAAAAATGTGAAAGACGAAGCAACGGCGAGATTTATAATCTTGTCGAATCTCGACGACGATCAACAAGTGTGTGTGCTCTCATGTATTTCTGCGAAAGAAATGTGGGACAAAATGTGTTTGATTTACGAACAAAAGACTGCGAAGAATAAGCTGGGTCTGCTGCAAAGGTTTCACGCTTATCGGATGAGCGAAGCGGACACGGCGGTTCAGCACGTGGCCAGAGTGACGAACATGGCGAGTCAACTCAGGGACGTCGGAGAAAACGTATCGGACGCCACAGTGATGGCGAAGATCCTCGCGAGTCTGACCACGAGGTTCAGCACGCTGCAGGTCGCGTGGGATAGCGTCGACCCTGCACGATCGACTCTCGATAATCTGCAGGAAAGGCTGATTAGAGAGGATACGAGGCTCAACGGCGACGAAGAAGCGTCGGAAGCATTGACTGCGACGGCCAAGAATCGACGTGCGCGAGGAACGAAGAGTGCTGGAAACAAAAAGACTGAAAATAAAAAGGAAACAAAGGAAGTACAGTGTTATAAGTGTCAAGAGATGGGACATATCGCGAGTCGGTGTCGAAACAAGCGGAAGCCACGTGACGACGGTGAAAAATCTCGCGATTGTGCGTTCGTAGTAGAAACAAAGAAAAGTTCGGTCGCGTCGGTTTCAAAAAGTGCGGGAAACGCGCGTGTGCTCTGGACGCAAAATCACGTAATGGCGGCCGACCAAAGCGAGGTCTGGCTGATCGACAGCGGTGCATCGAGGCACCTAACCTACCGACGTGACTGGCTTACCGACTACAAGACTGACCGCACTGGTGCTACGATATCACTTGGTGATAATCAGATCTGCAGCGTCGCTGGTGAAGGGACGGTACTAATTAAAAAGTTTATCGACGGTGTCTGGTACGACGCGCGAATCGAGAAAGTGTTGCACGTTCCGAAACTGCGTAAAAATCTATTCTCGGTCGGAGTGTGTATGAAGAAAGGATTCGGCGTACAATTCAAAAACAATCGCGTCAAAGTGGTGCACGATGTAAGGATGTGTATCGCATGTTCTTCAAGGTCGCGAAACAAGGGAGCGCCGAAGAAGCGAACATAGCCACAACAAATTTAACAGTGTGGCATGAGCAATTGGGACACGTCGGAAAGCGCGTGATTCGCGAATTAGCGGAAAAAGGACTCATGAGTGCAGTGTCGATTACGGACAAAAATGACGTTTTCTGTGAACCGTGTAAAATGGGAAAATCGCACAGACTGTCGTTTAACAAGAAACTGGAGCGCGATTATTAAACCGGGCGAAAAAATGTACTCGGATGTCTGCGGGCCGATGTCAACGAACTCGGTCGGAGGATCGAGGTACTTTTTGACCTTCAAGGATGAAGCGACCGGCTACAGACACGTGTATTTCATGAAGAAGAAATCCGAGGTGTACGAGAAATTCAAGATCTTCGAGAAGATGATCGAGAACAAGTTCGGTCGAAAAATGAAAACGCTTCGCTCGGATAATGGTCGGGAATTCTGCAATAAGGAAATGGACGAATATCTCGAAGAGTGCGGAATTCAGCGAGAGACGACGGCGCCGTACAATCCGGAGCAAAACGGCAAAGCGGAGCGCGACAATCAGACGACAGTCGAAAGTGCGCGAACGATGATAATCGCGAAAAGTCTACCGCTGAGTTTATGGGCGGAAGCGGTGAATTGTGCGGTATACGTTCTCAACTGAACCGTGTAGACGAGTGGTGCAGTAACGCCGTACGAAGCATGGGCTGGAAAAGCTCCGAATTTGAAACATCTTCTAATTTTTGGCTCAGATGCGTACGTGCACATTCCCAAACAATTCACTCGAAAACTCGATGCACGGGCGAGCAAGAAGATTTTCGTTGGTTATACGGAAGAATCGACGAATTACCGGGTATACGATCCGGAAACGAAAAAGGGCAGCGTAGCTTGAAATGTCGTGTTCAGCGAGAAAGTCGGCGCACCGTCTGCGGAAGCAGACGAGAAGGAAGAAGAAAACGAGACTTTTCTTTCGAGACTGGAAGCCGAAATCGAGCAAGAGCACGAGGAACAAGAAAACGAGAACGGGAACGTGATCAACGACGAAGGAGACAACAGCGACATCGGCGAACGAGGTGAAGAAGACGACAACGTCGAAGGAAACGAACGAGAGAACGAGCGAGTCCGGGAAGGCCAAAGAGTTCTACGAGATCGTTCGACAATTCAAACTCCGAACAGGTATCGGCACAACGCAAATGTGGCCGAGTACATCGTAACGTTGACGTACGAAGAGGCGACGAATAGCACTGAAGCCGCGCAGTGGGCGGGTGCTATTCAAAACGAATTTAAAGCGCACGAGGAGAACAGTACGTGGAAACTCGTGAAAAGGACGCCGGAAATGAGACTAATCGACTCGAAATGGGTGTTTCGAGTGAAGAAGGATGCTGACGGGAAGTCGCATCGATTCAAGGCACGATTGTGTGCCAGGGGCTTCCTGCAACGAGACGCTTAAGTTAATAATTCGACGACTAAGCGAAACGTTTAAAATAACGGTCGAGGATTCGAATATCTTTGCAAATTGAACGCGATAGAAAACGGAAGAAGTTAAAGATTCATCAGAGCGCGTACACGCGAAAGATAATCGAAAAATTCGGGATGGCGGACGCGAAAACGGCAAGTGTACCGGCGGATCCGCTCGCAGCACGCTCTCCAGCCGAGGAGAATGACGGAAAAACGAGTAATGTACCGTATCGCGAAGCAGTCGGATCACTAGTCTTTCTAGCGGCCGTATCGAGGCCTGACATCGCGTTAGCAGTAAACTCAGTAAGCAAATACTTGAGCAAACATAATGCCACGCATTGGCGAGCGGTAAAGCGAATATTCGCATATCTTCACGGTATCGAGTACGCAAACGGCGGTAGCACAGTAGAGTTGATCGGTTTCTCGGACGCTGACTACGCCGGAGATATCGAGACACGAAGATCCACGACAGGCTACGTTTTCTGTCTTGCGAACGGGGCCGTCACGTGGTCGTCGCAGCGGCAAGGGCTCGTGACGTTAAGCACGACGGAAGCTGAATACGTGGCTGCATCGACAGCAGCGCGAGAAGTAGTCTGGATAAGAAAGTTGTTATCGGACATCGGATGTCCCTGCGATAAGGAAACAACTTTATACGTTGATAACCAAGGCGCGATTCAACTAGTCAGGAATCCAGTATTTCATAAGAGAACGAAGCATATAGATGTCCATTTTCATTTCATCCGCGAGAAAGTCAACGAAAAAGAGATTGTTGTTGAGTACGTTCCGTCCGAGAATCAACGCGCGGATATATTCACGAAGGTGCTGCCGCGAGACCGTTTCAAAGATCTATGTTACAAGCTAAACATGACAACGATTCACGAGAAACGCTCGAACGGCGGTAGTATTGAGAATAGCTGAGTTCAGCGCATTTCTCTCGGCGAGTGTACAGCCGCACATTTCCATGCGCGACTGTATTATACGGGAGTCGAGCACGACTTGAGCAACTTCGGCAGCTCTCGTGCACCGAAGCGCGTTGCGTCGGCAACCATCTTGGTTCGTCAGTCTCGAGTCCTATGTCTCGAGGAGAGCTCGCTCGCGGCGTAGCTGATTTTGTATTCAATAAAGAAACACGTTTATATTAATTGGAACAAATTAAATAATATTCCTCAGCCCGTTCACACCATCCTGCTCTAAAAATTAGCAATTAAGGAATTTTCATAATAAAATCGTAAACCCTAAACCCAACTACCCCGAGCTGAGCATATTGCCATAAAAACATTATAATAATAAAATTGTAAGCCCTAAACTCTAAACCCAAATAACCCAAGCTGACCAATTTACAATAATAAAAATTTAAATAAATTTAAATATATAAATACATAGATAATAATAAATAATAATATGTAATATACAGGTATATTTGACGCTTTTTCGTGAAGTGAAATTCACTGAATTAAGAGTTTATGGTTAACAATTCTATTATTTAAATTTGTTGACACCAAATTGCTCAGCTTGGGTTATTTGGGTTTAGAGTTTAGGGCTTACGATTTTATTATTATAACGTTTTTATTGAAAAATGCGCAGCTCGGCGTAGTTGGGGTTAGAGTTTACAATTTTATTATGAAAATTGTTAATTACTCGGCTTGGGTTAATTGGGTTTAGGGTTTAAGGTTAACAATTCTATTATTTAAATTTGTTTACTGCAAATTGCTCAGCTTGGATTATTTGGGTTTAAATTTTAGGGCTTAAGATTTTATTATTATAATGTTTTTATTGCAAAATGTTTTAAAAAGATGGCGTTGGGAGGGAAGAAGCCACCTGATAAGACTGAGTTTTATTTCTCTTGTTGTAAAAAGAAATCGTCGACAGTTATTTGCGAGGAAATATACCATTACAGTTGTTTGACACAGAAATGCAATAACTACAAATTCATTAGTGATAAGATAATAATATGTCCAGAACATAGCCAGTTCAACATAACCTCCAAAATTGAAGAGATAAACCTGAGTGTTCCAGCGAGATTGTTAATTGCACAAATTAAGCTTAAAATTTCAGAAGAAATAAGGAATGAATTAAGTGAAATTTCAAATAAAACAGAAGTATTACATAATTCAACGATTTTTGAAGAAGAAAATGAGTCTGTATTGCTGAAAACTGAAAACTCACTATTGAAACAATTGGTTAGTGAATTAAAAGAAAAAAATGATTTACTAAGAGAAAAACTTAATAACAACCAATTAGGAAGTGAAACCAATAAATACCTGTATGCAGATGTCACAAGTTTGCCCAAAAGGCAACAAAAAAAAGTTTCTAAAATAAAAGTCACAAAAATCAATAACAAAAAAAAAGAGCAATAACAAGATTGATATCAAGAAGAGTGTAATTGAAGTTTTGACAAAGGAAAAGAAAATACAAACTAAAAACATATATTTAAATAAAAAAGATGAATTGATAATTAGCTGTTCAAATAATGATAGTGCAGAGTTAACAGAATCAGTATTAAAAAGAGAGTTAGAAAGTGTACTTAATATCAATAGAGAGGAACTGAATAAACCTAAGATAAAAATCGTTGAAATTGATAACTGTGATAATATGGAAATAGAAGATATTGAAAATGATATAAACATGATAAATTTCAGCAGTTTTACTAGTAAAGATCAAGTATTACACATGTATACAAATAATACCAACACGAGTACCGTTTTAATGGAAGTTCCTGCAGAGATATATAGTTATATCAAAGAAAACAATAGCAAAGTTTTTGTAGGTTATCAAAATTGCAAAGCATACGATTTGATAAACATTAGACCTTGCAATAACTGGGGCAGAAATGATCACAGTGGAAATAACTGTACAAATGATCCTATGTGCCTTAAATGCTCAGAAATGCACAATACTAGTGAGTGTACAAGTAATATCGTTAAGTGCCTGAATTGTGACCATAGTAATAAAAATTACAATACAAATTATGTAATTAACCATTATGCCAATGACTATGATCTATGTAATATTCTGAAGAAAAAAATTAAAACATATATAGACTCGACCGATTACCCTACGAAACCTTCTTTACCAGCGCTAAATATAGATTACCAGCCGAAAAAGATAATGAAGAGGACACAAGTACCGACAGATGTAATTCCATCAACTAGTTATAAAAATCAGCTACAGCTCCAGCAAGAACAGCAGAAACAAAAATCAAGACAAGTTACTCATTCTCAAATATCAACATCACAGACAGAGAAAACGGTAAAAAAAAATACAGGGTAATAATAGTTGAAATGGATAATTTTGACTTTTTAGATAAGATACAAAAAGAGTTAATACACAAAGAAAAAACATGTGATAATATTTTTAATTTTAACAAAGTTATTAATAATAAAAAGATATAATAATGCATATTAATATCAGGAGTATGAATGCCAATTTTGATAAATTTAAGATATTATTTGAGAGTCTGATTAATAAGCTTTCTATTATTATATGTACAGAAGCTTTTGAACAAGTCAATTACAATTTATACGAATTAAAAGGTTCCAACTATGAATACAAGAGTTACTATAATGATAGTAGGATAAATAGAAATGGTGGAGTTATTGTTTTTATTGATAAAAGTGTGATACAAAAAACTGAAATTGTTGAATCTGGTAGGATTAAAATTATAAATACACAAGTTACGCTTAATAATGATAGTAAGCTGGAGATTTCTGCTATGTACATATCACATGGTATACCCAAGTCTGAATTAATTTTAGAGCTAAATAGATACCTAATCAAAAAGAAAAATATTAGAAATCATTTAGTAATAGGTGATTTTAATATAGACATATTACAACGTGATAACATGAGCCAAGAATTCCTATGTAATTTCTATGATAAAGGATATTTGCCAGGCTTTATTGACATTACAAAACCGCCTACTACTATATGTAAAGGATCCTGTATCGACAATATTTTCATTAAAACTAGTAGCTTAAATACAGTAACGTACAAACTGAGGCACTCTTTAACAGATCATTATCCTATTTTTATTGCTATAGATAAGATTAAAACTGAAATAAATAAACCAATAGAAACAGTAGACTATAAAAAATTAATAAACATTGCGAGGACAAAAAACTTGAATGAAAGTTTTACTATACATGATCCTAATTTAGCTACTGATATTCTGCTATTGAAAATAAAACAATGCATAGAATTGGCAACAAAAAAAATAGTAAATATATACAGAAAGGAAGAAAAAAATGGATTACAGATGCTATAATACAGTCATGTCAAACCAAAGAATTTTTATATAACTTATGGCAATTGGATCTCAAAAATGATCATCTTCGTTTGCAATATAAAAACTATGCTAAAATATTAGACAAAGTAATTATAGATGCTAAAATGAAATATGAAAAAAGTCTAGTCCAATATAATTCTAATAACCAAAAAATCTTATGGGAAATTATAAATACAAAAATAGGTAAAAAAAACTAAATCTAAGGAAGCTTTAAGTTTTATAAAAGTATATAATAATAAGATTACTGACAAAATTGAAATAACTAAAAATATGAATAAATATTTCTGTGAAACAGGTAGAAAATTGAGTGAAAAAATTGTTAAACCCATAAATGAGGAGATTAAACTACCTGAAATGAATGCGAATTCCATTTTTCTCAATCCAACAAATGTAAGTGAAGTAACAGATATAATCAATAATTTAAAATTGAAAAAGGGTGGTGTTGACAAAATTCATGCTAAAATCTTGAAACTGATATGCAATCATATTGCTGAACCTTTAACGAATATTTTTAATACATGTATTGAGAAAGCCATTTGGCCTGATGCTCTGAAAAGGGCTGATGTACCGTTGTATAAATCAGGTGAAAAGCATAATATGTCTAATTATAGACGTATTTCTCTAATTTCTAATGTAGCGAAATTTTTTTAGAGAATTATCTACAATAGAATTTACGATTTTGTAGAAAAGCATAATATTATATCTGAACATCAATTTGGTTTTAGGAAGAAAATGGGTACTAGAAATGCTTTAAATTATATAACCAATAATTTAGATAAAAGTAAACCAATAATTGTAACATTCCTTGATTTGGCAAAAGCGTTTGACACCGTAGATCACAAAATTCTACTAGACAAACTCTATTGTATTGGTATTAGAGGGCAGGCGCTAGATTTGCTTTTAAGTTATCTCAATAACAGATATCAAGCAGTGGTTATAGATGGTAATGAAAGTGATAAATTATTAATAAGCACGGGTGTTCCTCAAGATACAATCCTGGGTCCTCTGCTTTTCATTTTGTATATAAATGATATCTTGAAGGAAATCCCCCTGGAAGAAATATTATCATACGCGGATGATACTGCTATAATTGCTACTGGTGATAATTGGATAGAAGCTCAAGATAATATGAACAAGTCTCCAAACATAATCAATAAGTGGTTAGCTTTAAATAAATTATCATTGACTGTAGACAAGACTGTTTTTATTACTTATGGCAATTATAGTGATAGTGTACCAAATAAATTAGCAGTTAAAATTAATGATAAAAATATAACAAGAGTCGAATACTATAAATATTTGGGTATAGTTTTTGACTTTAATTTAAGATGGGATAAACACATTCAGTACATGTAAATAAAACAAAATATCTTCCCCATTAGCCAAGCTTGCCGTGGCAAAATCGCGGCAATAGTTGCTGTGCAATGTTTGTTAACAAACTGCTTCCAACTTGCTCTCAAGAAATGACGAATATCAAGGATTGATGTCAATGTGCCGTAAAAATGACTGCAAATGCTTGCCTCCAAATTGCTCCCATATACGGACGCAGATTTACTTACATTTTATGTATAACTGTTCCTGCAAGTTTTGTACATCAATTTGCTTTCAACTTGTTTTCAATATTATTAAAATATTATATTATTTTATATTCAATAAAAATACTCATATATGCGACAGCGCGAGAGAAATGGGGAGGAAATTAATAACAGCATAATGATGAAAATTTGTGTAATATAAAAATCAAGAAATATGATGATAATATGATGGCAATTTATTCCCATGATACGCCTGCACATCATGAGCAATAGTTGCTGTAATTTTGACTTCACTTTGCCCTCATAATTTACTTCAATACTTGATACAAAATTTCCAGCATATACGGACGCACTTTTACGTCAAATTTAAGGAAATCGATAGCAAAACGTGTATGTCAAATTGCTAACAATTTGCAAAACATCTGGCTAATGGGGTTGTTTATATTTTTTACAAAATTGTGAAAATAATGTCAACAGATACATTAAGAATGATTTATTATGCTTTCTTCCATAGTCTAATAAGCTATGGAATATTAGCTTGGGGAGGAGTTTATAAGAATAATCGAATTTTAGTACAAAATCTACAGAAAAAAATTATTAATATCATTAACAAACAAAATTTTATAGTTCAAGATAACCCTTTAAACCTAGAACAAATATATACTTTCGAAGCTATAAAGTATCATTATTCAGTTCTCAAAATGCAATATACGAACTCAACTAGTGTAACAAGGAAAAAAAATTTAATTTTACCAAATAATAAAAAGAAAGTTGGAGATAAAAATTGTTATAAAAAGGCTATAGTAACTTTCAACAGTTTGCCTAACGAATTAAAAAATCTGAGTATAGATAATGTGTCACATAAGAACATCATGAAAAAGTGGATTAAATTAAACTGTTAATGTTACTATTTCGTTATATTATTTTATAGTTTGAACACAAATCATTTAAATAGAAATAATACTATTATGTTAAAACCAAATTTTTATGTAGTTGTTAGTTTAAGTAGATTTTAAGTTTAGTTTTAAGTTATATTATGTAATTTTTCTTATATTTTCTTTATTGTTTCTTTTTTGTAATGCCAGGCCTGTGCACAGATAATGTGTTTATCTCTTCAGGATTTTACAGGGCATACCATAACTCTGTAAATTTTTTTCTGGTTTTTAAATAAAATAAAATAAAATAAATAAAATTGTTTAATTGCAAATTTCTCAGCTTGGGTTAATTGGGTTTGAGGTTAAACATTCTATTTTTTTAAATTTATTTACAGCGCATTGCTCAGCTTGGGTTTAGAGTTCAGGGCTTACGATTTTCTTATTAAAATTATTTATTTGCAAAATGGTCAGCTCGAGGTAGTTGAGTTTACGGATTACGATTTAGAATATATGGTTTAATTATTAACAAACATTTAATTGCAAAATGCTCAGCTTGGAGTAGTTGGGTTTAGGGTTTACGGTTTATGATTAACTTATTAAAATTTTAATTGTAAAATGCTCAGTTCGGGGTAGTTGGGTTTAAGGTATACGATTTCATAATGAAAATTGTTTAATTACAAAATTCTCAGCTTTGGTTAATTGCGTTTAGGGTTTGAGGTTAAGGTTAAACATTCTATTATTTAAATATGTTTACTGCACATTGGTCTGTTTGGGACTCGACGCACAGAACTTGAAGCGAGCGGTTGTATATTTTCTCACTCTACCGCTCTGCCTATCCTTTCGCCTTCCTTCGCTGTTCGATTTGATTTCTGTGAGCCGAGTCCACGATTCTCACCACGATTTGCTCGATTTTCTTTTCATTTTCGTGAATCAACTTCAAACTCATCCTATCATAGGATTTCGTTTTTTTTAAATCATACTTTTGATAAGTATTTTATTGTATCACATTGTTCCTTCATACCCAGACCAGTGTTATTTTTGCAAAAGTTCGGTGAATTAGTGTAGGGATTTTCGAAGTGAATTTTTCGAAACCTTCGAGGAGACCGGCGGACTTACGTCGACAGTTCTCCTACCTTTCGACCTTTACTCGAAGGAGGCTCACCTCTGAGGGGTCATATCAGGCTTGCGTCCCATATAGTTGTGGAAATCTAGTGACGTTCTTCTGGCAGGAGAACTCAAGGGAAGTAAAAAAAAATTTTCTATATCTTTACTTACACCTTTTATAAGTGTCCTTTGAACTTTTACTTTTTTACATTCTCAGACTAACGCTTTGTATGCTTATAAGTAGCACAAATAATTTGTCATTTGTTATTATTTTATTATATCATTTTATTATTTTACCATGCTCTCCCCCATGGTTTAAATATTATAATTCAAATTCAACATTTAAATTTAATAAACCAATTTTTCTAGTTCAATATTTTCTAAAATCTCTGATTATTGTCTCTATTAATTTTGCAATAGACTATTCTCATTTAGTAATTTTGATAGATGTTCATTTTTCGTTTTAATTATCCTGATTATATGTATGAAAAGTTTAAAATTAATTCACATAATTCTCATTAATTTTCTAGACATCTTTTACGTCCTCGTAATCGTTATGTATATATACCCCGAATATAATTCCTAACACCGCTCAGTGTTATTGTTATTCGACTTGTCTCCAGATTTGACCCTACACAGCTACCAACTAGCCCAAAGTATTTGTTTTGTTTTCGCCTTCATCGACAAATCCGTCTGTCGATACGTACTTTCTTGTATATGCAACATTTCACACATCATCTTGTTGACAAAACTTGCTAGATTTTCAATTTCAATTCCCGTACATTGTATACGTATTCGCAATAATTTCTTGTATAACTGTCGGTCATATTGTCGATCATCTCAAATCTATTATGGTAATTTCAAATCGGGGTCCAAATTATTGTGTTGCTCGAATTCATTTGAGATTGGCGTGCGATGTCTCGCTGAATCTCGACAACACATACAATCTTGTAATCTCGTTTTCTTATTCCCATCATCAATGTATGAACAATTCCATATATTAGGTTATTCAGTGGATCAAGTCATCTTATCTACACTTATACCGTCATCTGTAGCATTTATTCGTCTTCGAATCTCTTTTTGGGTAATGGTGATTTTTTGACTCATCAAGAAGCAAATTTGTTGCTCTTTGAGAGTCAAAAAACACCTCGCTTTTTATACCCCAAGAAAGGGGTTAACTCTATACTTTTCATTTTATTTCATCTGTAAATATCATTTTATTCAAATTCAATTCTTGCACCGTACCTGACCGACCAGGTCGGTCAGATACATGATCCCTTTTATTTATCACACATTTTCACGTTCACACCTTGTCTTCCTAGTTTTCACCAAAAGAGGCCAGGATGGTAGTAGGGACATACTGGCGTCAGCAATATACCCATAGGATATAAAAAAATGGTCTGTTTGGGTTATTTGGGTTTAAAGTTTAGGGCTTACACTTATATTATTAAAATTTTTTAATTGCAGAGTACTCAGCTTGGGGTAGTTGGGTTTAGGGTGTAAGGATAACGATTTTATTATGAAAATTGTCTAATTGCAAATTTCTCAGCTTGGGTTAATTTGGTTTAAGGTTTAAGGTTACCTATTCTATTATTTATAAATTTGTTTACTGCACATTGCTCAGTATGGGTTATTTGGGTTTAAATTTTATGGCTTATGATTATATTATTAAAATTATTTATTTGCAAAAGGCTCAGCTCGGGGTAGTTGGGTTTAGAACGTATGCTTTAATTATTAAAATTTTTTAATTGCAAAATCGCTTGGGGTTGTTGGGTTTAGGGTTTAGGTTTATGATTTTATTATGAGAATTCTTTATTGAAAATTACTCAGTTTCGGCTTAGGGTTTAAGGTTAACAATTCTATATTATATAAATTTTTTAATTGTAAAATGCTCAGCTTGGGGTCGTTGGGTTTAGGGTTTAAAGTTTACGATTTTATTATGAAACCTTTTTATTACAAAATGCTCTGCTCGGGGTAGTTGGGTTAAGGGTTTAGTGCTTAAGATTTTATTATTATACTTATAGTTATAGTGTGTACTTCGATTAATTTAGAAAAATGAGCTTCCCAAATATGACCTAAATTAATAAGTTTTAATATGTGAAGCGTTGGGGAAAATATTTGCTGCCATTTTATGGGATTTACTATATTACATTACATTGCCCTTGCATTGACATAATATTCTTTTTTTTTCAATTGAATTATCGATATTAGAAATAAAAAATTCGAAATAAATTGAATATATCGCGGTGCAGATTAATATATTAAATATTATAACATTTATATGTATAAATAGCATAAACATTGTTTACATGAGACCACTTTGATTACCTTGCTTTATTGTTATAGTGATATTTTTCTACTTGTTGAGTAGTTTTTTGAATACTTGCAATTCGGGAACAAACGGAAAGGATCAGACGATTTTAACATAGCATAAATAATGAATGAATCACTATATATATTATAATATAACTTACAATTATGTTATTTAAATGATCAAGTGTAGCAAAATACAAATTACATTGTCGGCAAAGTCCGGAAAGGTTCGTAACATTCAGAAAGTTAAGTTGGCTTTGTAAATTGGTCAATTACGGGTCGTCGGTTCCTGAGGACCTTCTTTTTTTCTTTGCTTGTATATACTGACCGTCCATCCAGGGGCGCCAGGCAGCGGCTGCCGTAGGGACGCAGCAATGGCTAATACGGCCCTGGGTACAATGGGCTAAGATAAGATATAGAAATGTAGGCAGAGTAGGAAATAAGAGGTATAATGATTCATGTTGCAGAATATGCAGGGAAGGCCAAGAGAACACGGAACATATATGGGTATGTGAGGCTACAAGAAGGGAAATAAAGAAAGAATCGGTGTTAAAAGTAGAAAAACGAAAACTAAACGGTAGGGAATCGGAGATAACTCGGAAATTAAAGGAAATATTAATGGGGGAACCAGTAGAAGGACTATGCCAGTACGCATACGAGTTCGAAAAAGTCACTAGGTTGAGAACAGAGACTATAGTTAGACAATCAGATAAACTGTATAGACCAAGTGATAGACTTTGTAATATCTAAGTAACCAAGGAACTCAGAAGTACATTTAAGAGAATAACAAATTAAACCAAACTGCGAAGGGAATATATGTAAATTAAAAGATGAAAGTTTTGTATTAATAAATATAAGTTAAGAAGATATAAAAAGGCAAATGTATGCGAACAAGATAAGATGGGTGATATGTAAAAAGATGTAAAAATCTGTACATGGAAATAAATAAATTATTATTACTATTATTACTAGTTTATGAATTCCACCATCAAAATAGTATAAAAATTATAATTTTTCTATACTATATTATAGATAGATACAGAAGGGCCTGCGTAGCTCAGTTGGTTAAGGCACACGCCTTAGCTAGCGGAGATACGCTCGCCTGAGCGGCCTGGGTTCGATTCCCGGAGGGAGCAGATTGAGGATTTTTTCTCACTGTCCCGAAAGGGTATACAGGTTGGAAAGTAAAAAATAAAAAAAATAAAATAATAGATAGATAGAGATTCAATATTGCAAAAATAAAGTAGTATGTCATTCTTAAATCATTCTTTAAAAATCACAAAATAATAATATTATTAATATAACATTATCTTTGGGTATTTTCGTGCAATATAATGCGTAAAGTTAACTAGTAGTGTGAAAAAGTATTGTTTAAATTGAATAATCTCTAATATCTCAGAAGATTATGAACCAAATCGGCTCAAAAATATTTGGCAAATAACCTAACACCTAACAAATATACTTTGAAATTTTCAAGGTGTTTCATAAAATATTACTAAAGTTATCGTTGTCTAAAAAAATGCATTTTTTTGATATTTTATTTTTTTCTCAGAAAACAAACCGTCTTATTGTCTAAAAATGTACAGGAATATACCTGTATATGAAACAAGTATTCAGTAACAATTTCACTGACATTTATCGTATAGTTTTTGAGTAATAAGTGTTGAATTTTTAAATAATAAATTTTTAATATTTATTATTTTATATCATAATTTTTTAAAGTCAGAAAATTTAATTTTGTTGTTAAACAATAAAAGTCTTTAATAAAATTTTAAAAAAGTTAAAAGCCAAGCTAGTTATTATTACATAATAAACTAAGTTCTTACTTTTACTTTTCTTGCACTGTCTTATTAAAATAAACTCAAAGACAATTTTTAAATAAAATATATAGTATTATATCTATGATACATAATATATTTCTTATGTCTAAAAGTCGGTTTAAGAGTTAAAATATGTATGTAATTAAATATTAATATGTTATACATTGTTTTATGAAAAACTGTGATAAAATATAAGAATACACGAAAAACTATGAAAATATATGAAAAACTATGTAAATTTATGAAGAACTATGAAAAACTATGAAATTCTGAGATGTCCAAATTTTATCTTTTCGAGATCAGACCTTTTTCCTAGTTTTTAATAACTTTTTATAGTTTTTCATTGTTTTTCATAGTTTTCTATTGTTTTCATAAAATATTTCCGCCAGGGTTTGTTATTCAGAAGCATGTCAAATTGATATTTAAACCAACAAAAGCTATAGTTGCTGACAAGTAATACAAAAGCCATTTGTAAATTTTAAATATTTTAAAAATAACGCTACTATTTCGTGCAAATATTAGTTAGGTCTACAAAAACTGCCTGCAGTTTGTGTCATTAAGGCTAAGAAGAAGGATCTTTTATATTTAATTGGTTTACTTGAACCTTTTGCAATCATACGTTTGAAACCTTCAAAAATGTAGGAAAAAGGAACTCAAACTTGGAATCTGACTTGGAATTCAACCGTCATATTATTATTTCTATTTTCTTATTAAAAACTAAGTATTCAATAAACTACTTTAGAATCATATATATATTTTATATTCAAAAATAATTATTATCTGTTGATACGCTAAATATCTAGAATGAATTCTTTACTAATTTTTCTATTATATCCCAAAATAAAAAAAAAAGTTTTACTTACTATTATTACCACATTTTGTCTCGCATTTTAATGGTTATAAAAGATTTTTTACTAGTTTGCCGAAAAAACGACCTAAGTCATTTGGTACAAATAATATATTTACAAATTGTTTAAATTGTCCTTTTAATTTGATGGTCTTAAATCATTGCTGAATAGTATATCTTTGAAATGAACGCAAAAAGTTTCAAACAGTTACATTTTACAATTCACAAAAGAATGCAATTCTTTGAATAGCTTATTCTCAAAACAGCCAAATCTAATTTGGATCGTTCTTTAAGTGAATGGCTCATATGAGGCGTTGGATACAAAAACAAGTTAACCCAGGTTAAGTATAAGAAAAAAAAAAGACGTTTAAAGTTTATATATTGTTGTATATTAATATATAAATAAAACCAATTGGCTTTTTTTGTTTAGTTTATTAACCCAGGTTAAGTTGTTTTTGCATCCAAGGCCTCATATGTTACAAATTATTGCAATTTTTTCGGAAATTTTGTGCAACTGCAGACGTAAAAATTAACTCACAAGGGGGGACTATGGAGTTTGGGTCACAGATTTTGATGAAATTTTAGGGATTGTTTTCTGATCCCTAAAAATCAAGCCCAATACTCATGGTTTTATCATATGAGCCTTCGTACGGTAGATACGGCATGTTTCATTAACATTAATAGTATAGCTATATATATATCTGATTATAAAGACCTATCTTAGATATAAAGACCCATTGGATAAAACTACGACTTCATTTTTAGGTTCCAAAAGTCGATCCCAGGTTTCATCAAAATCCAAGATCCAAACTCTGTGGTCTGCCCTTATCAATCTGCTAATAAAGAACATTTATTGTCTTTTTACTTTTACATTTTGTATGCTGGATTTGAGAGTAAATTTTCATAAAATTTAAAAAAACATTTTAGTACCTTTAGGGCAGCTATGCCATCGGAAGAACTTGCATGATAAACTACTATTGCTAATAAACAAGCAACTTGGAAGATTGCTCCAATATATAATCCATACCTAATAAGTAGTTGAAAAAAAGTTTCTTCTGGTGGCAATAATAGTCGTTTCAATTGTGGATCATAGTCTACCATATCTAAAATATTAAAGTTTATATTAATAATGTGTTGTAGTAATTATTTTTATATAACAATGATGGATATGTTAAAAATGTAATTATGTGAATGTGAAAAATTGTTTTGTTATTCTTGTAATTGACAAGTATTAATGAAAAGGTAAAATGACGTATTTAATAGTTCATTAAATATTTACAGACTTCTGTGTGTTTTTGCTATGTAGATTAATGTAATTGAGCAATAAATTAAATAATTAAATAATTGAAGGAAATTGAAAATCAATGAGAGCAAATGAAGATGAAAGTGTTGGCAAGTATTCTGTCAGTATAAACTAAAAAAATAATAAACACGTTTTTAAATATAAGCTTGCTTGTAAAGTACTTGTGTTATTGTTAGAAGAAACGAGTTGGTAAATAAGACGTAAGATTAAGGTAACTTACTGAATGTCAATGGTAGTTCTTTGACTTGTCATTTAAAATGCAAGTATCTGTGTGATTAGCGATGGAGAGTTTCTGAGTTTGTCCTGATGAAGAGCGGATAAGCTGACATATTCGAATTATCAATGCGTAGACCTGAAAGCAGTGCTCTAGAGCTGAGCAGCATAGATGTGTGCAAGCATTTATAAAATCAATAATCATTAAAGAAGTACTTGATCGCAATTCGCACTTTCGCAGGCCGCTGCAGTATCCATTGTCCACTTTAGTGCGAGTTACGAGTTGAGAGTTGCGAGTTTGCGAGTTGCGAGTTGCGAGATGGATTTGAGGCTGTGTCTCCAATAGAAACTAGTGAGAGTCCACATAAGCGCCTTCTCGTACTGTGCTGTGCTATGCTGTCCAATTTTAGAACGGAGAAAACTGTGCAGATATCTATGTTTTCTGCTAGGACATAGCCTGGGATCGTTAGGGTGACTCTCCAATAGGTGTCATCGTGCAGTTGGCCGTGTCGCTGTGTCGTGCACATGTGTCGCTGTGTGCATGTCGTTGTGTGCACGGAATAGAAGAGAGGGGGACGCTGCCAACTGCAAAATTCACTTTTCGTTGCTCCGAAACGAAGAGTAACATAACCATAATATGTCTGGCTCATACGTCAACCGCATATAAGTTGGCAGCGTCCCGTCCCCTCTCTTCTTTCCCGTGCACACAACGAGATGCACACAGCGACACATGTGCACGACACAGCGACAAGACCAATTGCACGATGACACCTATTGGAGAGTCACCCTAATACCTGCGAAAGGAAAACCAATTTGTTTCCGTGTAATTAGTGAAAATATTTTTATTAAAATTAAAATATAAATAAGACAGAGTAATTGGTGTTTAACATTACAAGGCCAGAAAAACTGCAAAGTATTGTTAATATGTTAAAGCTACAACAAATTTCATTAACTTTACTAGCTAGTGAATGTGGAGGTTTTAAAACTAAAGAAGAAAGGAATTAGAAGGTGGTGGGTAAAGCGATATTTGTATCATCATATCACAAATTAATATAAATATAAGGGAAATGCATGCACATGTGCACGGTTGGTAGACTACATCTCCAGATAGTGAGGGATTTTCTAGGGATTTTTGCTCCTCCTACATATTTTTTCTTACATTATAGGGTTTTTAGTCTGCCAACCGTGCACATTGGCATGTACATGTGCCGTGTGCATGCACACATGCATGCATCTTTCTATTGGAAACACAGCCTGAATGCGTGCTTGCAAATTGACGGCAACATGCTGACACGCTGTGGCGCAGAAATTAAAATTATCGTGGCAGCATTCTGATGGCATACGGACAGCACGGCGTGAGATGGGGACATATCGAACAGCAATAAGTTCGATTATCGGGATTGGAGAAAAATAATGATAAGCATATAATACAATATTACGGCGTGCGCTAACCTAAATTGAAATTTCCCGACAATAATATATATATTAAAAAAAGTTTATTATAAGAAACTATAAAAACCATTTAGAGGGATCTAATTCTTGACAAATGTAAGTTGTAAAAGTTTGCATCAAATTAGATTGTGTCAAAATATTTTTGCCGTCTTAAATGGACAATGATTATTAACAGAATTTAACTCAGGTTTGACCCCTTTATGCTTTGATTTTTCTCTTTCAATAGACTATTATTAATTAATTTTAACTGTTTAATTTTGTGTTTTTAATAATTTTCAGATTCTAAAGATGTACCTACAGTAAGCAAACATCTTGCGAGTGCATACACTAAATTTTCAGGTGAGTTATTCAATATTATAGTTTTCTTTAATCTTCAACTTTATTCAATTCTTTAAGTGATTATATTTTACAATAATTTTCAGATTTTCTACAAGAATAATTATTATTCAAGGTGCACGTATAGCGAAGAAAAATCAATAGGATGGCATTGGTATTTTTACGTAGGGAATCATTCAGGAAACTCGCAGGGGACTTGCAGGATTTCTTGTAGCAATCCCTGCACGTACTATTTACCTGCAGGAATTCCAGCAGAATTTCCTTAATGAATCTTTCTAGAATGGGAAATTATTTATGAACGAGAATGTAAAATTGTTAAAATCTTTAAAATAATTTAAGAATAGTGCCTTAATAAATGTATAGTCAGTACTATCTATAATATAAGTTTGAAACATTCAAAATTTAATTAAGTTTGTTTATTACAAAATTAAAAAAATGATACTCGAAGCTTTATATTTCCCTGCGAATTTTGGTGTTATCAATTACCGGATGGTACGACCTATTAAGGCACATTTCCTAAATGATTTTAGATTTCAAATACTAGAACATAAATAAATACACATTCTAGAAAAATTCCTTCAGGAAGTCCTTCACGAATTCCTGCAGTAAAACTGTACGAAAACCCAGCCGGATTTTTTCTTAAGAGAATTGACATTGACATGTACAATAGTTATTATTATTGTTATATTTATTATAAATTGTAATAATGTAATAAAGAATAAATTTATATTGACATAATTTCAATTTTTATTTTTATTTAAAAAGTTAATAATATATATAATAATATTTGGAGGTTATAAGCACCTGCAAAAGCGCACGCAAAATTCGATCGTGCAGGCATATTGCCGGCACGATTGAATTTTGCGTGCGCTTCTGCAGGTGCTTATAACCTCCAAATATATTATGTATATTAATTTTTAAAATAAAAATAAAAAATTTGAAATTATATATAAATTTACTCTTTATTAAATTTCAATTACAATAAATATTACAATTTATAATAAATATAACAATAATATTGTAATAACTATTATATACTGCATGCCAATGTATCTTGAATGCTCGTGAGCGTTGATAAATACCCTTACGAAAAAAGCCCTTAGGAATCCCTGTAGGATTTCCTGAAGTAATTTTTCTAGAGTGGAATATTATTTATATTCTAGAATATGAAATTGTTAAAATCACTACAATAATTTAGGAAGTTTGCCTTTATAGGTATAGCACCATCCGGATGATAACACTAAAACTCAGGGACTAAGCTTGAAAAAACGAAAATTTAATTAACTTGATTACAAAATTAAAAAAATTAAAGTTCGAAGCTTTAGTCCCTAAGTTTGGTCTTATCGTCCGGATGGAACTATACATATAAAGGCACATTTCCTAAATTATTTTAGTGATTTTAATAATTTCATATTCTAGAACATAAATAATATCCGATTCTAGAAATATTCCTTAAGAAAATCCTGCAGGAAAACAGTACGAAAATATTGCGGGGATTCCTGCAAGGAATCCTGCAGATCCCCTGCCGATCAATTTCTTGCATGATTCTCTGCTAGAATTCCTGCAGGCTTTTTACGTAATGATACTGATGCCATCCTGTTGATTTGTCTTCATTATAGCTCCACCTTAAATAATTATTTTTGTAGAAAATCTGCAAATTATTATAAAATTTAATCACTTGAAAAATTGAATAAAGTTGTAGATTAATGAAATCTAATATTGAATAACTCACCTGGAAATTTGATGTATGCACTCGCAAGATTTTTGCTTACAGCTATAGGTACATGCAGCTTTAGAATCTGAAAATCATTAAAAACATAAAGTTAAACAGTTAAAAAACAATTAATAAATACAGTCTACTGAAAGAGTAAAAACAAAGCATTAAGGGATCAAACCTGAGTTAAATTCTGTTAAAAATCATTGTCCATTTTATACACGGCAAAAATATTTTGACACAATCTACGTTGATGAAAGCTTACTTGTGCTTACTACTTTACAACTTACTTATAGTATATTATGACACTGTTGTGGGAGATGGTTTTCTACCTTGCTCGAGGGTTTTCGCACGAGCGAAGCGAGTGAGAAAATCGAGCAAGGTAGAAAAACACCTCCCACAACAGTCTCATACGATATTTTATAGCACAACAACCTCAAAATCGACAATAAAGTTGGCATTTTGAGGTTAGTCTGCTATAAAGTATATTATATGTTATTTTGCCAAGAATTAGATCCGTCCAAGTGGTTTTTATAGTCCCTTATAATAAACTAATTTATGTAATATATATATATTTATTCGGAAATTCCAATTTAGGTTAGCGCACGCCATATATATCTATATTATTTTTCTCCAATCCAATTAATCGAGCTATTATTGCCGTTCGATATGTCCCCAATCGCACGCCATGCTGTCCGTATGCCGTCAAAATGCTGCCACGATAATCTGAATTTCTGCGCCACAGCGTGTCGGCATGTTGCCGTCAATTTGCAATCACGCATACTGCCGCAAAAAAAAAACAAAAATGGTGACCACGCATGACCACACGCTGACGGCAGAAAGCCGTCACGCGTGCCGGCACGCCATGAGCACACCGTGCCCGGCATGTGCTGTTATCTGGGCAGGGCCGTTTAAAGTCACTCCGGATCTTCGGAGCAAATTTAGCCCTTGCAGTGGAGCATTGAGAGTATAGACCGTATAGATGCATTTCAACGTTTGAATTCAAATCGGGACAGCAAAACAGCGATGGAATACGAACTGGAGAGGACAGACCATATTTTTGTCCTCCATCTGGACACACCCTCACAGCAGAGTACGGGATTGAGCTTATATGGACTCTCACCAAAGGTCTTGGTATACTCGTGTGCACAGCGCAACGCAACGTGGGCGCCAATGTAAAAAGATCGGGTGCGTAAAATGCTCGTACACTGGCTGTCTTTACAACCACGCACATAACTGCGCACTTGCGGGTACACCAATGATGACAATGAAAACTTACCATAATAGTCACTAAGCAAAACTAGTGCCTGACTGCCTGCACCCAGCGAAATATTCCTATGTTTATTTCGATGAGATTTTTAAATCTAACAGATCCCACGTGAAAAGTCCCACATGGTTACCACATGGAAATCATATGGATTCCACATGATTCCCACATGGTTCTCATATGGTATCTTATGGGAACCACGTAGGAAGCACGTGAGCTTTTGGAAAGATTTCCCAGTGGGATCCCAGTTGAAAACACATGGTTCCCATATGAATTTTACATGGTTCCCACATGATCAACTAAGAAATATAAATATTTAATCAAATAAGCTAGATGATATTTACGTGGAAACCATGAAGTAACCACGTGGTCCCTGTGAGTGCTCCACGAGGTTCCCATATGAGTTTCACGTGGGTCTACAGATATTGTAAATATGCACTTATAAAAAAAAAGTGTTACCATGCGGATAAGAACACCTAAACTGGGGAACTAAGCTAAGGAAATCCTATTTTTAAAAATTCTATTTAAAAAGAAAAATATTACCTTTAGTAGACTATATGGGTATCATGTGGGAACCATATAAAATATATATGGAAACCATGTATTTTCAACTGGGATCCCACTGGAAAATTGTTCCAAAAGCCCACGTGGTCCCTACGTGGTGCCCATAAGATACCATATGGGAACCATGTCGGAATCTTGTGGAATCCCTATGATTTCTATGTGGTAACCCTGTGGGACTTTTCACGTGGGGTAACTTCAGCCCTAAATTGTACTTAAAATAAGTTATTACATTCGAAATGTAATTGAAATTAAAATTGGTAATCGTTTTATTTATTATTATATTTGCATATTCAGCACGTAATTTGTAACGTATGTTTATTTAGAAATTAAGATTTCACTTTTATGTAGGTATATATTGATATATAAGTATAGTGCAGTGGATTTTACGATTACAAATTATTTACAAATTATTAGAATAAAATGTTAAAATATATGAGTTTTAAAAAAATAACGTAATAAACAATAAACGTAATACAATGATATTTTTTATTTACTAATTTACCCACTTCTATTCAACAAAGTTAACTATATTTAAACTTTAATTGTCTTTAATCATTGTGAATTATTTTTAATTTGCTAGTTTACAAATAGCAGCCGGGATTTAGTTAAGGATTGTGGTTACGTTTGATCGATTCAAAACTCAAAATAAACAAGAATATTTCTCTGCAGGGAGGCACAGTGACAGTAATGACTTTATGGTAAGTTTTCATTGACATAATAGGTGCGCCCTCGAGTGCGCACTTGGGTGCGCACCTAAGAGCGACGTTGTAGACACGGCCATTGCGTTCAAACTTTTGTATGCTCGCGGTTCAAGCCTTTTGTATGGGCGTCCGCATTGCATTGCGTTGCGCACACGAGTATACCAAGACCTTAAGACGCGAAATCGGTTACGCGCTCGCAGGCTCGCACCACACGGCTTATACTAATGGAAACAATCATGGTGTTTTGGGTGATATCAACCAACATTGTTTACGTTGGAAATAACTGTTAAAATGTAACGTGAATAATGTAGTTTATGCTTTTATAATCAGATTTTCTTCTAAATACAGCAAAGGTATAGAAAAAATTATTTACAGAAGTGTACGTGATAAGCCTCGGGTTTATAAAACATTGTTTTTCTTGTGACAATAAACAAATGATGTATCATATTTATATATCTTAATAAGAGTTTATTTTTATAATATGATGATCTTGTAAATACATGACATATTTTGCTTTATTTTATGCTTGTAATTATAAGAATATACCTAGTTATAGTATGTATAATTTCATATAAGAAATTAAAAATTACATTACTAAAGATGTAATGAATGCTCTATACCTTCATATGAGTACGAGGAAAAATGTTAATTAAATTAAATTAAATAATATATTCATATTCGTTTGAAAAAATTGTTTTGTTTATATTAAATTAAAAATATGCAGCTAGCAAATATGACAAGTAAGTAAAGTAAATGCATAAAATAATAATATATAATTATAGCAGATTTTTATGTGATTTTTAAAAGCAACTTTTTCTTCAATTTTACTAAAGTAGATATAAAAATACATTCGATTATAATTAATGCATTTACAAGATAATCAGATTATACAATAAACTCTTATTAAGATGTATTAATTATTAATAAATGTTTTTATTATCGTATAAGAAAAACTTGTTAAAAACTGTTTTTATTATTTTATGCTGCATATAGAAGATAATCTGATTATAAAAACATAAACGACATCATTAAAGTTATATTATTATATTTCAACAGTTATTTCCAACGAAAACAATGTTGATATTACTCAAATTACCATGGTTGTTTCTATGAGCAAAGGCCGCGCGGCGCACGCACGCAAGCGCACCCGACTCTATAGACGCAGCCTAGACTTGAGCTCAGCAGCAGCAGCAGCAGCAGCAGATCTGCAGCCTGGAGCTACCAAGTGCCAATTTTAGTGTTATTAGTGAAGCCACGATCGAGTACCTATACCTACTGTTGGAGGGAAATCGCGAGATAAACCGGGCAAAAAGAAGACTCGTTCTGAGAGCTGACTGCTAGCTGGATTCGTAATTCGTACGTCGTAATGGTCGTAATGGTCGTCAGTCGTCAGTTCGTATTTGGCGGGCCGCCGACAGCGCCGGAAATCGACTCGGCTGCTGGCTATACTCGCAGCGGCTGCAGTCGCCGACTCGCGTATCGCGTATCGCGTTGCTTGGAACTTGGGAAGTTGGGAGTCCGTGGACGTGAACCTTTGTTTTGTCAAGAAACGACAAGTATGGCTGCCATCTTAACTCTCCGATGGATGTTTTCCGCAGAGTTGGCGGATTCGTGTGTTTACAACGCTGTTCGCAGAAGCTAATTCGCAGGGAGAAGCCGGCCCAAGGCCTCTCGCGATCTAACGCTCATCCTGAAGACAGTTATTCGAGCTGCGCTAGCGCCAGCTCCACGGAATTATGCTTGTGTTTACATCCGAGTTCTCCCAGTGCTTCTGTCTTCCTGTCATTTTGAGGTAAGCATATAGCTATAAAACACTCTAGCCCTCTTTTCCAGTGCTAGCCAGTGCCACTTTACGTCCGTCGGTCCGTGTCCCTGCTTTTTCTTCTCGGCCCTCGTCCTCTGGCCCCTTGGGCTTACCCTTCGTCTACTGCTGCTGCTGCTGCTGCTGCTGCTGCTGCTGCTGCTGCTGCTGCTGCTGCTGCTGCTGCTGCTGCTGCTGCTGCTGCTGCTAATGATGATTATGATGATGATGATGATGATGATGATGATGATGATGATGCTAATGCTGCTGCTGCCGCCTCGTCCTCGGGCAGCGGTCGTCCGCGCCTCAAACTTACAGTGCCCTGCCTGCTTCCCGGCCGACATAACCAAACGAGAGCCTCTGCCGCGGGGACAACGAACTCGCGGACTTGCCTGCCTTGTGCACCCACTCCTCTGTATTCACATTTACATCTACATTCACATTAACAATTGGGTTATGCTGCTTGTTTCTAAGAAAGCATCCACTGCACTGATCAATTTACTTTTACATCTATGGCAAACTTTTCATGTCTACCTCTTGCTTTTTATAAACGTACTCTCCCACTCTCTATTTTCAAAGTTACAACGTTTAGAATCGCAACATGTTCCATAGAGCTTATCTGCTTGCTAGAATGATTAATTTTCAAGTGGAAAGTATTCAAGTACATAAATGAGCTCTGAAAAGCAAATACACCGCATCAACCATACGACTGCTCATCAATTTCATACCGGAGCAGGAAGATCAATGCTTGCTATTGCTCTCGACTAACTTCAGCGTCGAGCACTGCCTGCTACCAGTGGTATTTTCTGACAAAAAAGCTGCACTACGCAACCAGAACATCCTTCGATCAAGCATTCCCAGTGTCAACATCCTCTACCAGCTGGATGAGAGTCTGATTTGAGACAAAAGAAATTAAATTCAAGCTCCCAATAAACATGAGAAGCAAAAATTGTCAACACACAACATTTACGAACAAGATAGAGACAGAGCGACGAAACGAGCGCAGTGCCATTACCCACAGCGCAGGTTAATTTTTCTGGGACGATTCGGTACTCTTAGTACCAGGGCAAGGCGATGAGCATCTTCTTCTCTCTCTAACCTCACCAGCGTTGGGCCTGTAGTTCATATTGAATGTATGTGCTCTATATATATATAGAGAGAGAGAGAGAGAGAGAGAGAGAGAGAGAGAGAGAGCAGACGTCGGTATATTACGTCGTCAGTCCGTGCCGTCCGTGGTCTCCCAAGTGTGTTGGTAGAAAAATGCGCAGCCAGGCGGCGCTCTCGGCGGCTGCGACGGCCATCTTGTTCGCGCTCTGTCTCTGTCTGCAGTGTTGCCCTCCGCGCCCCCGCAGAGAGTGTGCCCTGGTCTACCATAATATGTCGTCCTCCGCCCCCCCCACCGACCCGGCTCCTCCCTAAACGCTCTTCCGCCCATGTCTACGTATTATTTCTTCTCTCTTCTCTCTCCGCCCCGCCCCATTCCTCTGATTTCTGATTCTGTGGTTCTATATCCGTGCCTGTGGAGTGTGGGTGCACGCATACCTAGTATATGCACAGAGCACTTACGCAAACAGACTGATGATCCAGTATAGGTTGGGAGCGCAGGCGCGTCGTCGACAATCGCAGCGCACTATCAGCAGCGGCTCTCGCTAATCTTCTCAAAAGCATCGATTTTTTTTATGTTTGCCGCCGCACCACTCTGCGGCTGCGGATACGCTTGCACTCTACGTATCTAGACTCTAGCTATATGGATTCATTTGCACTCTGGCACTAGGCGCTACCCGAAAAATAGAGCCGCGCAATTAGGTATTAGGGAAAGCGGGCGCGGTCAGTGTCCCCCTTTTCTTTCATCGACTCGCGGCATCCATTATTTACCGACAATTTTGACAGCTTTCCTTTTCAATATTCCAATTAAGATTCTCCAGCTGACAAACTTTACTTATTTTTTTACAAACTTTAGTACAAAAACAAAATAGTACGTCTGCAAGCTTGAATGCATGTTGAGCGCACTAAGATAAGTAGGAGAGACTGTGGGATAATGGGCCACTAAAATGCAATGTCTCATAGAAGGTATAAAAAGCATAATTTTAAATAAACAGAT
Source organism: Gastracanthus pulcherrimus (assembly GCA_949152435.1). Classification (NCBI taxonomy): domain Eukaryota; kingdom Metazoa; phylum Arthropoda; class Insecta; order Hymenoptera; family Pteromalidae; genus Gastracanthus; species Gastracanthus pulcherrimus. Next base: position 53,372,395 of record OX424575.1, on the reverse strand, counting down.
AGTATTTAGTTAACTATCCAATTAAAGAATATTGGGAGTTTAAAGTTGCAATGCGACTCTAGTGGGCATCAAATGAACAATGTCAATGGCCGCTCAGAATATATATTTTACATTGGATATATATGAGAGATTTATTTCTAAATTAAAATCAAAGTGTTTTATATGATAATAAGTGTTATTGCTACAACTGGAGACTGTATGCTATTTATTTATTTATTTATTTATTTAACCAGAGTAATACATCGTAATACATGTTGTAGTTAATCTCCAGATATATTAATTATATCTGGAGTAACCCACATCCTATAGAGGTAGTCAGAGCTACCTGTACATAGGTCCGGTGTGTATAATAACTTAATAATTAACTTACAATCTAAGTAAAACTAAAGACTAACTTAAAACCTAAGTGTCCAAGTACATATTTGTCTTGGATAAAGTAACAGTGACTTGTTGATGTTTATAATATATTCGTACATATCCATTTTTTTAATTTTTTCTTATTATAAATCTTTGATATGTCTAGTATTTTAAGATTTATATTAATTGTTGGTAAGCAGTTATAAACTTGTATTGCTCTAATGTGATTACTCTTATCACTTACAGCTTTTGAACATTTTGGTGGTATAATAAGTTTGTTTCTGGTTTTGCTTTTAGACGTTAAGTATAAATTCTTGAGTTCATTATAATGATACGATACACATTCATAAGCAAAAATTTGTTTTAAATTTAATGGGTTGTCCTGATTGAAACTATTTTTATTAACAATTTTTAGGATTCTATTCTGAGTCTTTTGAAGTAACTCCAGATTGTTTCTGTATGCACCACCCCAAGCTATATGTCCATAAGTAATTATACTATGAAAAAATGCATAGTATATTATCTTAAGTGTATCAGATTGCATGTATTTTGACATTTTGTAAAGTATAAATAATATATATTTTGTTTTCTTTATTATATATTCAATATTTCTGTCCCATTTTAGATTGTAATCAAATACAATACCTAGATATTTACAATATTCTACCCTACAAATTTTAGTACCCTGTATTTTTATGTTCATATCTTTAGGAACACTATCACAGTAATTGCCAAATGTTATGTAGGTTGTTTTATTTAAATTTAAAGATAGTTTGTTCAGAGCTAACCAATTAGCTATATCATCCAAGTACTTATTCATTTTATTTTCAACTTTTTCCCAGGTATCATCAGATGCTATAATTGCTGTATCATCAGCATATGAGATAGTGCTGTCAGTTCTATTTATTAATAAATCATTAACGTAAATTATGAATAGAAGTGGTCCTAGTATAGTACCCTGGGGAACACCTGTGTCTATTGTTTCATATTGACTTTCTGTTATTCCAATTCTAACTTTTTGTCTCCTATTGCTTAGATAATTCCTTATTAGTTTATGTGCTTTACCTCTTATACCATAATTATATAATTTATCTAATAAGATAGAATGGTTTACAGTATCAAACGCCTTAGCTAAGTCTAGGAATGTGATTGCTATTGGTTTGCTTTTGTCTAAATTGCTATATATTTCTTTCGTTATATAACTAAGAGCATCTTTAGTACCTTTATTTTTTACAAATCCATATTGATTGTGAGTTAATAGTTTAAATTTATCAAAAAATTCTTGTAATCTTACAAAAACAATTTTTTCTAGAACTTTTGCTATATTTGAGATTAAGGATATGGGCCTATAATTTGATATTTCCATTTTGTTTCCAGCTTTAAAGATAGGTACTACCTCAGCTGTTTTCAATGATTCAGGCCATATTGATTTTTCTAGACATATATTAAATATATGAGTTAATGCATTTACGATTAGATTTGATAGTATTTTCAAAGCTTTTGTTGGGATTTTATCAACACCGCCATTTTTTATTTTCATATTTTCAATTATTTGTAAAATTTCAAAATTATTAGTTGGTTTTATAAAAAATAGAGTTGCAATTCATGGGTGCAATTTTATTACTTAAATTCATTCCTATTTTGCAAAAATATGAGTTCATTTGATTGGCAATTTTTGTAGGGTCATCTATTATTTCATCGTTATTCATTATTATTTTATTAATTGTATTATTATTTTGCGATTTAGTACCCAGTTTACTTTTTATATGTTTCCATAGTTGTTTGGAATTATTGCTACTTTTTATTATTAAATTTCTTTCATGCTTAGTTTTAGCTTCTTTAATAATTTTATCAAGACTCTTTGTGTAATTCCTATATTCTAATTTTATTCTTTCGTTATTAGGTTCATTACGCATTTTGACATATAATTGTCCTTCTCTTTCACATGAGATCATAATAGCTTTAGTGATCCAATCCTTTCTTGGTTTATTCTTATTATTTTTTCCATTTTTGAACACATATTTAGATTTTTCTAAACAGTCTTGTATTTCAGTTATTAAAGTTGTTGTAGCTTCTTCAGGATCATGCATTGATTCAATTATATTCCAATTTTTCATAGCAGCTACTCTGCGTAGTTTAATGTAATCATACTTATAGCAAATATTTTCTTTATTTAATGTTTGTGAATTGTTTATTTTTATAAATAATGGATAATGATCAGTAAATGGTATTAAAAGTTTGAAGGATTTGGTGTCTAGAGATTTGGTTTTTATATATATGTTATCAATGCATGTGCCTTCTCCACTATTATCATTTGGTCTAGTTGTATATATAAACCCAGGGTAAAAACCTTTTTCAAGCATATTATTTAAAAGTTCCTGACTGTTATGATCTTCTTTCATAATGTCAATGTTAAAATCACCAATAATTAAATGATTTTTTATATTTTTTTTGCCGTTCATATATGATTTTAAGGGGACGCCGGATATCTCTGTCCTTGTCTAATTGAGTTTTCATTCATAATTTTAAGAGAAATCATATTTTTCTTTAAATAATAGTTGTCCCCGCTTCGTTTTATAGTAATCTACATATATGTCCAAGCTGGGTTCATATGATTGTTTTGTTTTCGAGAAAACTTTGACACACTAAAAGGGCCAACTACGTGTAGATTAACCTTTACATACTAAGTTTGTCAAAGTTTTCTCGAAAACAAAACAATCATATGAAACCAGCTTGGACATATAATTAGGTTACTGTAAAACAAATTGGGGACAGCTATTATTTTGTCATTAAACAATTAACTTTGTAAATAAATAACGAAATACGTGTGTAAGGAGACGTCGGATACCGACAGTAGATTCCTACTATCCTACACACGTATTTCGTTATTTATTTACAAAGTTAATTGTTTAATGACAAAATAATAGCTGTCCCCAATTTGTTTTACAATAACCTAATTATATGTCCAAGCTGGTTTCATATGATTGTTTTGTTTTCGAGAAAACTTTGACAAACTTAGTATGTAAAGGTTAATCTCCATGTAGTTGGCCCTTTTAGTGTGTCAAAGTTTTCTCGAAAACAAAACAATCATATGAACCCAGCTTAGACATATATGTAGATTACTATAAAACGAAGCGGGGACAACTATTATTTAAAGAAAAATATGATTTCTCTTAAAATTATGAATGAAAACTCAATTAGACAAGGACAGAGATATCCGGCGTCCCCTTAAGTTGGAAATGAGTTCAGTACATGATAGATTATGACATCTATATAATGTTGATATTTCAAGAGAAATACCTCTATTTAGTGTTATTCTTGTATTTAATATTTTCAATTTACCAATTTCAATTGTTTCGGTTATTTCTGTTACGCAATCTTTTATATATACAACTACTCCATCATTTTGATTTATTTTGCTATTATTATAATATAAATTATAACCTTGTATAGCAAAATATTGACAGTTATGTAAGCACCATGTTTCTGAGCATACAATTATATAAGGTTTGATCCTCAAGCTCTTAATAAAAATTTCTAATTTTGTATAGTTAGCATTTAGACTTCTAATATTAACATACAGTATAAGGCTGCCTTTTATATTCAAATTTTTATTAAGAGTTTTTAGATCAAGATATGATATTTCCTCTTGAATTACTTCTTTTTGGAATTCTTCTATGAGATTTAGATATTGCTCCATTATTTACTTTTATTTCTGCTTGTGCTTGGGCTTGTTAATGATAGTATACTAGCGCTGAGTGGTGCATTCTTGCTGAGCGTTGCATTTTTGCTGAGTATTGCACTCTTCATTCTTGGTTTAGTTGAGTTCATTGTCGTAGTGTTTTTTTTGTAATTTTCTACATTACCCATGTATCTTGGTATAGTAGGATTCATAGGATAATCTGTCATACTTATGTATCTATTAAGTTTTTTCTTAAATATTGTACATTTTTCCGTATCATTAACTACATGGTTAACCTCTAAATTTGTTTTATATTTAGTATTGCTATAAAAACAATTGATACATACTTTATTGGACAGGTTATCACATTGTGAAGATATGTGTGTTCCAGGATTATGCCCAAATCTTCCACACTTATTGCAGGGCTTGATATTTATTAAATCCCAGACTCTGCAACTTTGATAACCAATAAAAATTTTATTTTGGTTGTCTCTTATACGTTTGTATAAATCTCTTGGTACTTCTATTATTAGGCTTAACTTGTTAGTAGTCGTAATTTCATTTATGTGTAATATCTTACATTTGTCTTGATATTCACTAAAATTTCTTCGATTTATATCATTTTCGAGTTCATCTTGGTTCATTTGTGTGGGATCCACTCCAACTATTTTCATCTTTGGCGATTCAATTTTTTCATACACAACATTATAATTATATTGAAAAAAGATAATAAAATTCTCTGGAACTATGGTAAAATGTCTTAATGTCAATATTTTTGGATTAATCAATGCGTGGTGGGCGCGACTTCTAAAATTCAGGCATTTTGCCTATTCTTTTTGCTCAGAAATATATTTTAAAATCTTTCAATACTCCGCTGAACCATTGTGCTACATTTATGAGTCTTCATAATGTTTAGAATTGAAGCGATAATCATTATTTTATAAGGATAAACTTTTATTTTACTAGAAACTTACGACTCCCATATAAATCCCATGTAAAATGTATATTTCGACCAGCCATGTGGGCTAGTCGACAGTGGCGCCACTTTCCCATGGTCATACTTTTCTTTGCCAATAAACCTATGTTTACATATATATTGAAGATTTTATTTCAATAGTAAAGTGCACTTATAAAATTAATTCGAAAATCACGATTTCATATGTATTGGGGTATAACGAGCCACCCTATTTGGTTGTAACGAAATAGTATATAAATTATTGGTATTTTTCAATTATGAGCATGGAAATATCTTAAAAGAGCTGTACAATGTTTTGTTATGCTTAATGAATTTTAATATTAGATCTAAGGTACTTTACAACCACTGATAATTAAAGAAAAAATAAATAAGCTATGCGAAAAAAAGTTTTTTTATATTCACAGTTGTAAAAACTTTTTGTACTGTCAAAACTTTTCTGCTTTTAGAAAAATTGCCCATACAGAGAACATTATCTCACACTACCATCACAAGAAGATTGCCATGCTAAACAAAACATTTTATCTCTCTACATAGGAGTTATCACTAGTACCCTGTTATACCCTGTGGTCCATTATACCTCAGTCTCCGCTATATAGTAAATCCAACTAAGTTTTAACTAAATTTATAGTGGGAATTTTTGATACAACTAATTTTTCTTGATAAGCTGACTATTCCTCTTAGCAGGGAATATAACTTATAATAAAATAATATTGACTAAGCTTGCAGTTAACCTCCTTGTCCGATAGTTCATCTTTTTTACAAAATACATTGAAAGAGTATCTAAATCTAGTTCATAAAAATTAAGATTCTAACCTTACATTTGAGAGTAGAACTCCTGACTATTTTCATTTTGTAGCACAAACTATTTTAATAAAAGCAACAATAAAAATAGTTATAATAACTAAAGGCTTGCTTACAAAGTGAGAATAGTCAGTTTTACTACATCACTTCTCTCAGTGGCGACAAGGGCGACAAACTGCAGGAATGAGAAAAACTAGCGATTCAACTCATAATTTTCTCCCTCATTATTATAAAAGAGCCATCGTTAAATTACATAAGGTTTTTAGGGGTAGGTGGAGGATCGTCATTTTCTTACGTTAGCATGGGGGTGTTTAAGGTATTCTTACATAGGATTTTTTAAATTACTTGTTTTTTATTCGTTTAAAAATTATAAAGAAAGGTTTTTATTCTTATTCATTAATTATTCAAAGTCATGTTTATTAACCGATTTTAACTATTTTAATTTCAAACGTTAAATACAAATCTTTTAGTTGTAATAACATAATATAGCATTATAAGGTAGATGTACCAGTAACTGGACACTTAGCAACACGAGGACAGTCTATCTAAAGTATAAAGCCTTAAAATCAAATTTAGACCTAAAAATTTTTGAAAGATATTACTATTATCTCTCAATTAACAGAGGAAAAACAATATTTCTCACTACATTAAGTAAATTATAAATAATAACTTTACTGTATTCGATGTACCAGTACATGGCCACCCAAAATCGACCTGTCTCAGTGTCCAACTTTTGATGTCCTAGTAACTGGCCATGACTTTTATAACTTTATAAAAAAATCTCAATTGGGAAAAATCATCTTACAAAGCAAAGGTATTAAACGTTACTAAAAATGCGATACAGAACGAAATATTTGGAAACATTTAATAATACAAATTTGCATAAAATAGTTATTTAAGGCTCCGGAAGTTAAAAAATAAAGACTTTGTTTGTAGATAAATTATTTATTTTTCTTATCTATTATTAAATAAATAATTTATTATGTAAATAGTTTAATAGTTTTAAAATCTTAATCTACTAAATAATTTATTTTTGTCACACTTGCATGAAATCACGTTTTTTTATGCCTATATAGGAGGACTAAAGTGTTTGTTTATCGACCGGCAGGCGATAAAAGATGAGCGAGAAAAAATTACATTACTCTCGCTAATACTACTAACTCTAAACATGTGGTATCATCCGAATGCTACCACTTGTTTAGGGGCCATGGAAATAATTAATACCTATTTTAAACAAATCTAACAATCCTAATGTCCAGATAAGAGGCTGTTGGAGCTAAAATCGTGTTTTTTTTAGTGATTACTTTTAAAGTATAGATTGCAGGAAAAATCAAGAACTGAGCCGTGTAGTGCTCTTTAGTCACATGGATGCTACCACATGTTTAGGGGGCATGGACATAATTAATACCTATTTTGAACAAATCAAGCTATCATAAAGTCCAGATAAGAGGCTGTTGGAGCTAAAATCGTGTTTTTTTTAGTGATTACTTTTAAAGTATAGATTGCAGGAAAAAATGAAGAGCAGAGCCGCATAGTGTTCTTTATAATAAAGCTTTTGCATGCAAGATAAAGTAGATCTGATGAGTTATTTTTCTGATCAATTGCAAATACGATAGGGTGCTTACACATTGAAAGCTAACCTCAAAATTTTAATCATACCAAACTTTTACTAATAACTTTTTATAATGTTGTTTTACACTAAGAATCGGAGTTGAGGCGTGTAGTGCTTACTATAATGAACCGATCTGTACAAAATAAAGTCAGTCGATCGGAATTGTAGTTTATACAAATAATTGGAAATACAAAATAGGTCAGACAGTCAAAGAGGGAGCGGGCCTCTGATATCCTCTGTATCATCCGAATGATGCCACATGTTTATTTAGAAGGGCTTGCACCATGTCACAAAACAGCTATATTTAGTTTCGCTTCATAAGCATAACATAGCGCGTAATCCAAACATGTGTTACAAAAAATATACTATAAATATACTATTTTACTATTTTTAGATTAAGTATACTTACAATTGTATACTTACAGCAAATTCAGGTAACGAAATTCGGAGCATTTGCCAGAGATTATAGCAACATCTCTACGTAATATTCTGTGGCCAAGTACTAGGACAAACGAACATGCACGCTAAATAGCGACTTGAATGGTAACTGGCCAGGCGGTCAGTTATCGGGCAAACGCGATTTTCATGTACATTCACCAGTACATAGCCAAGTTAATATTTATTGAAAAAACAAATAAATATCTAATTTTGCCTTTTATATCTATTGTAGATGCTCTTAAGATTCTATAATCATCTTTACTTAAGTAAAAATACCTTTTATTAACTTAATATCGTCTTAACAAGTATGCCATTTTTCTTAGCCTTAGCGTAAGAAATCTGTTGAGATTCATGGTGCAGGTAACTACAATATTTCAGTCAATTTTTTTAATGCCTAAAATACAAAACTACGTAGCGAAATTTTTTATACAAGAAACTAAATAGTTAAATAACAGTAATTAGTAGATATACATTACTAATTTATCTATAAAGCTTGTTAAAAAATAAAGTAGCCTTTAGTGGCCAGGTACTGGACAGTGGCCAGTCACTGGTACATCTATCTTCATTACTCTATGTTTATTTCTATTATTATTGATATTATTCTTATCATTTTTGTCCGTAATATGCGTTTTGTCAGAAAAGTTGACAGACAAAATGTCAGTGGATGAAAATCGATAAACATAAATAAACTAACTTTTTTTATATTTAAGCATTACTAATGCTTATTGTTAATCATTAATTTATGATTAGTACTTACAAGGAAGGACCACGGAGTCTGGGTCACTGATTTTGATGAAACTTTAGGGATCGTTTTCTGATTATTACATTAAAATATAAATAGGAATAGAATTAACTGTAAAAAACAAGATTGTTACGTATATTGACGATTTGAAGTACAGCGAGTGACATTTGGTAAAATAAGTGACAGCCAGTAATATTAATTTAACTATAAAAAACGATTCCAATGATTTATCGACCTTATAGGTAGTCACTTACATTTTTTTATTAATAATATAATCATCTAAACAAATAAACAGTTATGTTATTTGATTATTACATGTTTATACCTGTTTAAACTAAAAAGAATGATTGTTAATATTAAAAAAATATTACATAAGATACAGGGGAGGGGGGGTTAACAAAAAATCTTACAATTTCTTACTATGAGGCTTAATGCATTATGCTGTATATATTATTATGATGTACCAATGTACATAAACATGGAAAGTACAGAAATGGAATTTTGTGGCCACACTTTTAAAGCCATTTATTTTTCGGCTTTTTCGGCCATAAGAATAGTATTGTGTTTCTATAGGGGAGAGTCGGGTAGCCCAGGACATCACCATTTTGAGAATCCTGTACTGTCTAGAGCAATAATTCTCTATTTTTCTAATGTAAAATTATCTTAAAGTAAAAGTCTATAAGTTTGAAGTTATGTTTTTCAGTTGTGTGAGAACAAATCAATTTTATTATTTTGCGTTCACGAAACATTCCAAAACATAAAATACCACTGATATTGATATTGAATATTTTGAAAATTAAGTTAAATACTGTATCGGCATTTTATGTAAAAGAAATCTAGAGCAACTTGTTCTATTATTCAATTTGTATCTCCTAAAAATATAATATATATAATACACTCATTTGAAAAGTTTAAATGACAGAAAAACATTATTGATTATTAGGTGGCCCGAGCTACCCACCATTTCTCATCGCATAACCTACATTTTTAAGCATTTCTTTTTCTACCCTTAAAATGAACTTATCTTTTAAATTTATTGTTAATTAGGTTATATTATTAATTTATTATTAATTTATATTCATACTCGCATGGGTCTTAACCTTTTATTGTATTACTTTGAATAATATACAACTATTTATTTACATTAAAGCTTAGGTAGCTCAGTCTCCCCTATATGTTTATTAAATGGGTTATTCTTATATAAATTATCTAAACGTCACTTAGTATTTATGTTTACATAGGATAATAAAATGTGATCACACATGGAACCGAACCATTTTAGATATAATTGTACATGGTCTATGGTAATAAATACATGTTTTCAACGAATCACGTTTTTAAAAATTATATATTAATACACGTTATACTTTTAGTATGACAAGGGGAACATAAATGTTACACAGATCATTTTCTTTGTTTTTTTAGTCAACAACATAAAAAGTCAACAAATATTACATTTTAAATTGATGATTTACAACAAGGTGCAACTATTAAATTATTAACTTTTCTTGAATTAGAAGATTTTAAGAATTCGTGGACACCTATTGAAATTGCTATAACACTCTTTCAATACAAGGCACACAAATAAGTTCCAACTCAGAGCTGTAGTTTAGGGTTAATTTATTTAAACAGTTTTGCAATCAGAATGATAATTCCTTTCTCTGGACATATAAATCAATTTAGGCATTTTTTCAACTTTGTTTGCTCTGGATCATTGTATAAAAGCCAAATATGATGTTCATGTCATGTTAATAATGTGTAAAAATAAAAAATAAATTACTTGGGATATATTCTGTAGTTTTCCATAATAAGCACTTAACTACAATGTTTCAAAATTGAGTTTACATCGAATTTGACATGTTCTTCTGACAATTTTTTGTTATAAAGTCATACAAGTTTTCGCAATCCACATATACGCTAATGCCAGCCAAGTGCATAACCATTTAACTGCACTTTGAAATATTTTATGCCCGGAATAACCAATTAACTGCATCATTGACTGGAATATCCACTTAACTGAACCATTGACGGAAATATAACTAAACTTAAATCCAGGAGAAAAAAAAGTGTTGAATTAAGTGATCTACACCTGATGTTTCGACATGATATATTATCTGATATATATATCACCTGATTTTAATTATTGTATGAAATATTAATCTGATTAATCAACTAAAAAATCCGCTGCCAATTCATTGGCACTTAGCTTTCTCAAACTAAATTAATTGTTTTAATATAAAATTTTATGTTTTAATAAATTAATTTTAAATTCCCTTGTAAAAAGTTAGCTAGAATGGCTGGTTAGCTTATTAATTATTAGCCAGATTAATAAGCTATAAATAAGTCAAATTATAGTAAATATCTGGCTAGAATCTGCGTAAGACTATGCTTTAAGGGGACGCCGGATATCTCTGTCCTTGTCTAATTGCGTTTTCATTCATAATTTTAAGAGAAATCATTTTTTTGAAATAATAATAGTTGTCCCCGCTTCGTTTTATAGTAATCTAAATATATGTCCAACCTGGGTTCATATGATTGTTTTATTTTCGAGAAAACTTTGACACACTATGAGGGCCAACTACGTGGAGATTAACCTTTACATACTAAGTTTGTCAAAGTTTTCTCGAAAACAAAACAATCGTATGAAACCAGCTTGGGCATATAATTAGGTTACTGTAAAACAAATTGGGGACAGCTATTATTTTCTCATTAAACAATTTACTTTGTAAATAAATAACAAAATACATGTGTGGGATAGTAGGAAACTACTGTCGGTATCCGACGTCTCCTTAAGCAAGAACGTATTTTGTTTACAAATCTAACCTATTTATATTTTGTTTTGAAAAGTTATTAGTTTTTAAAAATATACATTATTATACTTTATTGAATGTTGAATATAGTACGCCGCCAAAATAAATATTTTTATCAACAAATAACAACTTTCGAGATTATAGAAATATGTATATGCAATACTAAAAGTATTTTATAACTAATAATTTCCTTTCCGACAATTAGTCATCACAGCTTAGTCAACAAAAATTTTGTGATTGATGTCGAAAATAAAATTTTGTAATAAAACTTCATTGTAAAACTACAAATATTTGTTTATCAATTCTCCAAATTTCATCATTACTTACATTATTCTATTTTTATTGTTATTTTTAAAATAACAATAATTATATGACTACATGCATTCTATTATTTATAACATAAATTTCTCTAATAAAGACACTTAAATTTTACTCGGGGCTTTGGTACTGTTTGTGTAAATAATACTTTTTAAATACACACGTTGTTATGTAAACGAATAACCTAACCTCCATTACTACTAGACATTTAAGGTACATTTTTAACTTTAATTTAGTAAAATACTTAATGTAGTATGATTAGAATTGCGTATTACTTAGATTATTATAAAACTGTTATTATTTCCATTATTAATTAATACATAAATTACCTAGTTTATCAATTTTGTATTAACTAGAATATTAAGCAGAATCTAGCTATAAATTAGCTAAAAAGTATGTCGTTTTGAACTGTTTTCTAGCTAATTTCTTAACCAGAATTAAAGCAGATTTAGAAAATCTAGCTAATATCTGACTAGAAACCAGCTTAGATTTCTATCAGGGTTACTATATCTCTAATTAGGAACTCAAACAGTTAATTCAACTAACTAGCCATAATCTTAGTTTTATTATACATTTATATTTTTAATTTACATCTATATATAAATGAAATCTGTTTTAAGCAGTTTTCGATATACACCTGTACCATTATTTTTTTAAATGAATAATTTTAATTTTAAACATTTCACCTTGAACTTGAATTCAACAACGTTTAAAATCACATAATCACATAATCTTCAAATACCTTTTCAATCAATATTTCAAAATATCAATGGAAAAGTTATAAAAAAGCAGAAATATCACTGTCTATAAGTACTTTTATAGTCTTTCAAATGTAAAATGAAGCGATTAACGAGCTACCTTTCGCTCAGTGGGTAAGACGCTTTTCTACCGATACAAGACGCTCAATCTGTCAAGGGTTCGATTCCCGGTGAAAATTCTCGAGAATTTTTTCTTTAAGTTTTTCATCTGGAAAAGATCTCCGACTACGCATTGTGCTTTAATGTTGGACGTATGTGCCCATATAGCTTCATGAAAAGGGTCTGAGGTGCTAGTAAACAGGTGATGGGTTTCGCTCTACCAGCATCGCACAATTCAACAAACAAGTATATAAAATACAAATGTAAAGTACAAAATCACATATGCATTGTGGCATATAGGAATCCGAAAAAAGAGGGAACACATGGCCATTAAATACAAAGCCAGCAAGAATTAAACGAATATATTATTTCTAAAATACAACAAAATTTACATTATCGATTTCAGAATATCGTAAAATAAAGAAATCGTAAAACAAAATTGAATTGATGAATCTCAAAATTTCTTTTTAATTCAGACTCTTCATTAACAAACGAAAAATATGAGCCCTGGATTGCAAAAAATGACCACGCCCTTCTCGAGATATAAACAATTAAATATAATTTAGAAAAACATAACCTAAAATAACTCGGAATGTAATGGTCGTTATAATGTGGACATCTAACAGTCTCAAGAGATAGTAAAAAGATACGTACCTTTCTGGAATTTTTCCGAAGGAATGACGTTTTAATTAAGTTATCCTTCACCACAAAACGATTTTTTTCTCGAAAAAAGTAAAGTATAGAAGCTTGAAAATTTCACAAAATATCCTTATCCATATTCCTAATAACCTAAAATTTTTTCAAAAATTTTCCATGTTATATTTTCCAGATATAACCTTTCAAACAAAACGTGACGTTTTCGTGTATAACAGAAAAAAGAAAACAGTTTATTTAAAATCTCGGGTCGGAAAAGGTAGGTAATTTTATACTCTTTCAAGTGCAAAAGAAAATGAATTGATGATATTATTTCAAACATACTAAAAAACCCGAAAAACTAAAACTCAAAAATCGCAAAACCGCTAAAAACCAAAAAAACATCGAAAAACAATACAATTTTTGTACAGTTCGCTTTAAAAAAAACAAAAGCATTGAGCCTTGAAACTTTTATTTTGACCGTGAATGTTCAGTAATCTTCATCCCCATCCGTCCACACTCACATACACACACGCACGCACGCACGCACGCACACATATATCTATATATTATAAAGACATTACGCCGCTGCCGAATAGAGTCCAGGATTCCAGAATTCCAGGATAGAGTCCGGGAACCTCGGATTCCAGAATACAATCTAGGAATCCCGGATTCCAGGATAGAGTTCAGGAATCTCGGATTCCAGGATTTTAATTCCGGTCTGGACCGAGTGTTCCCCCTCATCCAGGAGTTTGGGATTTTTACTTCCGGCGTGGAGCAGAAATGCTCCCCCTCATCCACGATTCCAGGATTTTTACTTCAAGTCTGAACCTGGAGTGTTCCCCCTCATCCAAGACTTTGGAATTTTTACTTCCAGTCTGGACTCTCCTCATCCCGGATTTAGGTATTTTTACTTTTGGTCTGGACCGGTAGTGATTGAGTTTAAAAGAACGCATTTAGCTCTTTAACGTTGAAAAATATCAATGAGACCCATGAATATACGGCAATCGAACAGAAAGAAAGATCTAGAAAAGAGTTACTTTTAAGTACTCAAAAAACTTTTTTTTAATTTTCAGTGCTACGAACTTAACTTACGCACTTTTGATATTATACATTGTAACATTTGTAGGGATTACCGGGTACAAAAAGAAAACACAACGTATTAATGTAGAACGTTGTCAGGTGCATTTATTATACGACTAATTGACGATGGATAATGACGGGGGGCATGACGATCCACTCCACGTGAGTGAAAACCCCAAAAAGCTCTCGTGTCGGGTCTACAGGCACATTATAATTATATGTCCTCGACGCAAGCGGCCGCGCCGCCGCAAATACATGCATGTGGTAAGCGCCTTCTCAGCGTTCGTTCATTCACTCATATACTAATATTCATGCATACATCCGAAATCGCACTGAACCCAGCAACAGTGAATCCGCGCCGACTGCTTATCAAAAGTGGCGCACATGAGCAATATCTTATTACGCGGCCAAAGTCAATCGACGGTTGGTTTTCTGTTGAATTCGGCCGACAGGTTAGCTTCCGCAATTTCGACGACGGTTACGCATTCGTAGAATGCACGTGCAATAACAATATTCTCCACAAATTATTATTTTATAAAAATTTTAGTTGCTTGTAGAGTGGATCAGGCCTTCTGGGAATACCACTATTGAGAATGTACAATTAAATAAATTTTAAATAAATATATATTAAATAAATATATATTTATATATATATATATATATATATATATATATATATATATATATATATATATATATATATATATATATATATATATATATATATATATATATGTATGTATGTATAATGTACGAAACACTGATTGTCTTCAAATTAATATTTCTATTACCGATCAGGCTTCAAAGTGTTCCTAGCGATGAAATATACAACGAACCCATTTGAATTTTTTTGTGGTTCTTTTGAACAATACCAACAAATTTGTGGTGCAGTTTTAGAAATGAATATGTTTTAGAAATAATATGATCATTTATACATTAAAATTAATGAAAAGAATACTGAGTAAATGGGCTTTTTTAAATGTCGTACGTTCTAACACGTGTAACTTTTGTTATCATTCTTCTAAAGCAATTCCACGCCACAAATCTCTTTATTACGTATATTATAATTGAAATATCCAAATGAAATTGTCACCATTCAATCCTTTATCGTCTGGACTATTTTGAAAATCTTCATTTTTTTACCATTTTTAACGAATTTTGAGGTATATCTCAGCTTTTAAGGAGACTTTTCAGCTCTTTCTGGGCTCTTTTTCTTATATTCTATATATAATCTATGCTGCTAAATTTCCAAAAGGTTTAGTGATAATGACCCGAGAATAGATTCTCGAGGGTCGCATCCTTAAACGGTGATATCTAGGAAATATAAGATGGAAAATATTTGAAAAAATTTGAGGCGATTAAGAATACTTTTATATTCCGAGTTATTTTACGTTATGTTTGTTTTCTTTTTAATTTTTTTTATCGTTTATATCTCAAGAACGGCGCGATCATTTTTTGCAAACTAGGGTTCACTTTATTCGTTTTTTAATTACCTATCTTCTCCGACGCAAAATTTTCTATAAGCTATCTCTCTTTTTCTTTTATACTCTAAAAGTACTCTTGAGGTTATATATATTTTTTAATTTTGATTGTTTATATCTCCAGATTGTCGCGGCTATTTTTTATTAAACAAACGATGTTCTATTTTTTTTTATGAAGATACGAAATCCGAAAAAATATTAAAGATACATTGATTCGTTTTATTTATAACGATTTTTTTATTTTACCGATATTTTTAAAGCAATAATACAATTTATAATTATAAGCTTATACTTTTTGTAATTTATCTTTTGACAAACAATCAATCATAAAAAACACCTTTTTTGAGTTATTAATTAGAAATGGATATGGCAATTTAAAACCAATTTAAATACTAATTGATTTTTCACATTTTTCCACAAGAATTAATAGTTTTTGATTGATAAATCTATTTCTACCAGGGATAGTATTAACAATAATAATAGTAGTAGTGGTAGTAAGAGTCTTAAATATATAAATACTCAATTTGCAATAAATTAAGTAAATTAAAATGAATGCGCTGCCTATGTGGAAAATTTAAAGTCACTAGACACATACCGCACTTCGCGCGGATCTTTTTCTTTTTTTCTTAGGTGTCAAGTGAACCCTAAACTCTGAATCCAACTAACTCAGGCACAGCAATGTTTAGTTACAAAAACGTTGAAAAAATTATTATGATTATTATTATTATTATTTTTATTATTATTATTATTATTATTATTATTATTATTATTATTATTATTAGTATTAATATTATTGCGTTTCCCGGCGTGGGAACGTTCGTGTAGCTCGCAAGCATTTTCCCAGTGTGCTGGCGTTTCTCTAGCTCGCAAGCGTTTTCCTAGTGTGTGAGCGTAGCCTCAGCGTTTCCCTCTCGCGCGAGTGAACCCCGAGAGATCCCTAGCATGCGAGCAAACCCCGAGAGATCTCTAGCGCACATCAAAGCGGCTGACGCACAGAGCAGTACGCTGTCATTGTGCCCTCTGTGTCGAGGAGAGGGGGCCCGCGATATCGAGAGCGGTCTACCTCGGCTCGTCTCGGGCACTGGATGGAACACGGGGATGCAAGCAAACTCGCGTCGATCGTGTCTCACTTCTCGTGTTCCCTCTGTGTCCCGAAAGCACTTGAATCGCGATCGACCATAACCTTAACAGAGTCGAGTTCGCCCATGTTCAAGGGTGAGCCGGAGGGCGCGAGCGACCTTTACAAATGTTCAAACAAACACACTGTTTATGAGTGTGCGAATAAAATACTTGCATCCACCCCTGGCCATGGGTATCACGAAAGCACCCTTGAAGGTAACCCTATGCGTCAGTCTTGCCAATGGAGCACGCGTATTTCGGAATTTTTACTCGCACGCCTCGAATTACGCTCACGCGACAGTGCGGACGGGCATGTACAAGAGCTAGCGCACGCACATGGCCCCTAGGACGCGAGAACATTTACCGAATACGCCTGTTCCGATGGCAAAACTGGCGCGCGGGGTTCATCTCCCAGGTTACACACGCGATATTCGTGTGCCAATGTGCATGCGAGCATTGCACTCGCGCTCGCGCTACTGTGAATACACTGTTATTAATGATTAGCCAGATTAATAAGCTATCAATAAGCTAAATTATAGCTGATATCTGACTAGAATTCTCTTAAGACTATGCTTTAAGGTGAAGCTAAAGCCACCTATCACCGACAGATACGAGGAACCACTTTTCGCATTTAATTTTCAATTTTTTGCAAATATCTTTATGAAACGTTATTGTCCTAATCAAAAACAACAACTTACCATTGAGATATTTTCTCAAAATTGAAAATTGAATGAAATAAGTGGTTCCCCGTATTTGCCGGTGACAGGGGGTTTATCATCACCTTAAGCAAGTACGTATTTTGTTTGCAAATCAAACATATTTATATTTTGTTTCTAAAATTTATTAGTTTTTAAAAATATACATTATTGTACTTTATTGAATGTTTAATATAGTATGCCGCCAAAATAAATATTTTTATCAACAAAT
This sequence comes from Gastracanthus pulcherrimus, assembly GCA_949152435.1. Classification (NCBI taxonomy): domain Eukaryota; kingdom Metazoa; phylum Arthropoda; class Insecta; order Hymenoptera; family Pteromalidae; genus Gastracanthus; species Gastracanthus pulcherrimus. The sequence continues at coordinate 53,354,559 of OX424575.1, read as the reverse complement.
AACAACTTATGAGCTTATAGAAATATGCATATGCAATACTAAAAGTATTTGATAACTAATAATTTCCTTTCCGAAAATTAATCAATCAAAAGTTAGTCAACAAAACTTTGTGATTGATTTCGAACATAAAATTTTGTAATAAAAGTTCATTGTAAAACTACAAATATTTGTTTGCCAATTCTCCAAATTTCTTCAATTCTTATATTATTCTGTTTTTATTGTTGTTTTTAAAATAACAATAATTATATGACTACATGTATTCCAATATTTATAACATAAATTTCTTTAATAAAGACATTTTAATTTTACTTGGGGCTTTGGTACTTTTTGTGTAAATAATACTTTGTAAATATGTACACGCGTCATTATGTAAACAAATAACCTTACCTCCATTACTACTAGACATTTAAGGAACATTTTTAACTTTAATTTAGTAAAATACTTAATGTAATATGATTATAGAAATGCCTATTACTTCGATTTTTATGAAACTGTTATTATTTCCATTATTAATTAATACATCCCTGGTAGAAATTTATCCCGTCCACTTTATAGATCTATGTGGAATAATCTCGCGCTGTGTAGATCTATGTAAGCAAACTAGATAGCTACTATAAAGGCGTGTAACGGTCGTCCCTTCTAGTTTCCCATATTATTTGCCCCGATAAAACTAGATAAGCAAAATTATGACAATAACAACCACTTAAAGGTTATGTTTTAAGAAACAGACGCATAATCTATTGAACTTATTATGTATTATTTTGATTTAAAGGTATTTACATGTTATTGTTCACCTATTACCAATGTAAGTAAATGTAAATAACCTCTAAAGTGTAAGGTTATCAAATTTTAGATGCATCGAGTTTTTGTATTTAAGAACTCAATAACAATATTATGTTACACATATATATTAAACAATCAAAAGAAAATAATCTGAATATCTAAATAACTATATGAAGTGTTAGTGCAAATATTTATTTTCTTTGTGTAAAATTGGTTTCCTTATATTTGATTATGTTCCATCCTAAATACATGCTTGGTTTCAAAACCTGTATGGTTTATGTAAGGAAAACTATTTTCACATACATTTATTATCAACTGATTAATTTTCTATTTTTAAAAAGAAATAATGTATTTGAGTTATTATATATATGTTCTATTTTTGTATTTCCTACTGTGATTAATTTATAATCAAACACTTTCATTTGACATCTATGGCCAGTTAAAACATAGTAATTTGTTACTTATAAAGAAAATTATCGTCTACATGTGTTCGACTAATGTGTTTGTCTTTGAAAATGTTGTCACGGACGAGCAGTTTATGTATTATAAAAACTCACATACGGATACAAAATTATTTGCAATTCTGAAATTAAAATTCTAGTATTTAAATAAAGCATCTCATAAAGTACATATTTGTACATATGATATTATTATTTATATATTACTTTTCAAGAAACAACTACATCAATCAATAACGTTATTTTGTAATCACTGTTTTTCATATGCAAGGAAAATTATTTCTAAAATTTCATTTTTTAGGTTACATATGCTTTCTGACTACTTTTATATGTAAATAGTATGAATAGAACTGTAGATCTTATTATTATAATTAAAAACTTGCATGTTAAACTTTCTTTAACATTAATTTTTACAATAAAAGTTCTGTTCAATAAATAATATATAACCTCACAGATTTTATACGTACATATTATTATTGAGAAAACTATGTAGATCTGTGTGGATTTATCGAGTTTTGTACAGTCTAGTACTATCTAGTTTGCCTATAAAGGCCATTATAGCGAATGTGGGCGCCACGATAAGATTTCTACCAGGGATAAATTACTTATTTTATCAATTTTATATTAACTATAATATCAAGCAGAATCTAGCTAGAAATTAGCTACAGAGCATGTTGTTTTTAACTGATTTCTAGCTAATTCCTTAATCAGAATTAAAGCAGATTTAGAAAATCTAGCTAATATCTGGCTAGAAACCAGCTTAGATTTCTACCAGACGAAGGTCACAATGGTAAAGTTCGCTCTGACCTCCCCTAAGTCATGAATAAAGTTCTATATGCAACACGAGAGTATAGTCGATCATTTCCTCAGGTGATTATTGCTCTCGCTTCGCTTGGGCGGTAAATCCAACCGCGGGAATAATCTACGACTTTGCCCCTTGTTGCATAGTGTACTATTATTACATTTATTTATTAGTTTAAGGCAATTTAAGATTGCTATGATGCAAAATAATATGTTCGTTTCGTCACAAAAATGATATTTTAACGCTCGCATTACTCACCTTTTCACGCTTTGTAGAATTTCAGCGTTTTCGTATTTTTTAAGTAAACATCTTTTTAATAAGTTCGGCTCCCCACGTTTTTCATTAAGTCATTATAAATGACGGATTTCGTACTTTTATACATTAGTTTTTTAGTTCGATTAGAAGTGTTTGTGAAGAAATATCTTAATATTACTGCTCAGAGTCATGTCGATTTCCATAAGACGTGTGTAAAATAGATGATTTTCAAGTAATTTTGTCTCCAAAAGTTATTCGACAACCTAGTCTAAAATATTTCGAGGGAATACATTTCATGTTCATAAATAACATATAAGTTTTATTTGATTCTAAAGAACTTTCATTCGCGTTCGACCCACCTTAAATATTAGAACTTACGGTTTTGTTGTTTGAATTTTTTATTGCAAAATTGAGAATGCTCAGCTTGGGTTAGTTGGATTTAGGGAATAGGGTTTGTGATTTATAATAATTTTGTAGCTACTAAATTTATTAAATTTCAACTTAAAATCAATTTGGTTACATTGTTAGATGTTCAAAGTTTATTCGTAATTTTTACCATGATAGCATTGAAAACCATAATATTATGAGTGATAACCACTCTGTGTGAAGGATTAACCTTTACATGCTAAGTTTGGCAAAGTTTTCTCGAAAACAAAACAATCATATGAAACCAGCTTGGACATATATTTAGATTAGTATAAAACAAATCGGGGACAACTGTTATTTTTTCAAAAAAATGATTTCTATTAAAATTATGAATGAACACTCAATTAGACAAGGACAGAGATATCCGGCGTTCCCTTTTATTTTTATTGCAAATTGCTCATTTTGAATTATTTTGGGTAATTAGAGAAATTCAGTAATTTTTTAAATAGGACTCATAATTCTCATAGAACAGAAAAAATGATAAATATAGGTTTGTTCTATAAACAAAGTTAAACGTAGATGTTATGAAGGCGGTAAATCCCGTAAGCCGTAACAGTTAAAATTTATTCGAGAAAGTATTTTCTCAATTTTGCTTTCTTAAAGAGAAAGCTTTGTAACGATGAAAATTTTCGGATAAGAGATTTTGATAAATCTCGATGTTTCTGAGGGTTCTGAGTCAGAAAGATATGTTTTTAAAGAATGTGTGTGTGTGTGTGTGCGTGTGTGTGTGTGTGTATGTGTGATCTGATAGAAACTTGGAGCGAAATGGATAATATTTAGGACGTTTATTGATAAAATAATCTCTTTTTATAAAAATGTTTAAAAAGAAAAAAAAATTTTGGCTGTTTTTAAGAAGGCTCCTGCGCGTAATGTCTCGAACTCGGACATCTCATTTTTTAAAGTTTAGAATACGCTCAATCTAACGGTGCCCTTATTTATACTGCTTATCGGCCAAAAACTCAAGAAATTTGAGCTCAAAGTTGGCAATTTTAACATGGACTCTTATGGCAGACAAAGTTGAATCAGTTAATTACGAATGAAATCTGATTTGTCCAGTAATGTCATTATATCAGTTTTGTAGGAAAAAATCTCCTCTTTCCAATGACATTATTTAAAATATCGGTTATCGAACTAAAAAAAGAGATATTAGCGAAAGCTTGAATAAATTCGGGTTATATCCGGCAGCTGTAGGGAAGTCAGCTGAGCGGCCATCTTGGCCTCCGGCGTGCAGTAGAAGCGCACGCAATTTGAGATTCCAATTTCAAACAAAAACATTCAATAAAGAATAAATCGTCATAATTGTATTTTTTATTTTAATTAATTCAGTCTATGGGTAAATAAAATACTCTGGAAATTATAGTTTTTAGTTTTTTAATTATTTTAAATATAAATTAGCAATAAAAATTTAACTATGGGCCCACGTAAAACTCTAGCATCCCAAACTTTTTTAGGTTCCGTCATTTTCACATAATACACTAAATAATATCTACTAGAATTACTTATCAACTAGAACTTTTTACATGCAGCACGCACGATGCACGACACGACGCTATAGTAATATATATAGATATAGCTATATACCACCCATCGGCGCGCATGCGCGGAAGACGAACCTGTCCTTCTCGCATATGTTATTCACTACCGAATCCAAAATAGTATCTGTATCAATATTTATTGAATTGTTAATTTTTATGTTATTAAAAGTTTGCTGCATTTATATACATTATAAATACATTTAAGATTTTTAAGTATAAATATATGCATAAAAGTTATCATCAAATTTTCGATTCAATTTGACTAGTGTGGTAGACGCAGGAGCCTCCTTAATGAAGATATATAAAAACGAGACAAAAATTCTTAAAGTGAGCGTGATTTCATTTCGATTTATGTCTTTTAAAACTATTCTTAGCTATTGTTAAAAAATAACTGTGAATTTATATGTGTGTATGTATGTGTGAAACCAAAATTTGTGTCCACCATAACTCTTGCAGGAAAGCAAGTTACGAACTGAAACTTTGCAGACATAGTAGGTACGTTTGAACTTAGATCTCATAGAAACTTGGAGCTAAATGGATAATTTAGGACGTTTATTGATAAAATAATCCCTTTTTATAAAAATGTTGAAAATTAAAAAAAAAAATTTGTTGGTAGTTTTTATTGAAGATATAAAAATGATAGACACAAATTCTCTAAGTGCGTCTGATTTCCTTTCGATTTATGTCTTTTAAAACTATTCTGAAGCTATTTTTTAAGAAATAAACGTGAATTTAAAGATTTTTTAAAAGGTAGCTAGATTATATCAAATTAAAAATGATTTTCCTCAGCAGTTTGTATTGAAGATATATTATATCTTCAATACAAGGAATTTGAAGAATGTATAATTTTTTTCTACAGTAGTTATTTTAGCAAATCGAAAATTTTGTTAGCACCTTTTAATAACATAATTAATTAATATATTTAATGCTATTTTTCACTATAAAATTCTATAAGTCGATTTATTGGGACCTTTTTGAGAAAGCATTCTGCTAATGCAGTTAGCAGCGGTTTTTTTCTTTCATGAATTTGGAATCAAAATTTACATATTTCACTTATGTGTCGACGCTCCCCACGAAGACTAACACATTTCAGATTTCTCAAAATATCCTAGTTCTTGTTAGGGGCCTCCTATGAAAAATAGCAACTTATAGATTCTCTGACAAAAACTATCACTATTCTCAGATGTTGTAAAAAGTGATAGTATTTACAGTCCGCCTCGCACAAAAAATCTAAAAAAAGATAGGTTTTAGACGAATAAGAGGCCCTTTCAAAGACCTTGCTGTTTTTCAGAAATCTGAAAGTTGATAATCTTTGGAAGGATCGCCGGCATGTGCTTGCATGAAAGACTGGAGTGTAACGGGTCATTAGCCATAATTGGTAAATTATAAAAGGGAGGACATTTTTTGTTTCGTGTCGTAATCTAGTTACGGTCATAGTGTGAGTTTTAAGAATTTTTTTTTAATAGTGCTGGAAAACTGACATATTCCGTGACGGTTTTGCGTACGGTAAATGGTCAATAACACACCGCAAGCGTTATTCCCATAACACACTCAACAGCGTTATAGGAAATAATACTCGTAGTGTTTTTTGACCATTTAGCGTACAAAAATCGCCCACGCAATATATGTCATATTTCCAGCACTTATAATACAAAATAATGTGTGAAACTCGTGCGATGTAGTGTCCAATAGCATCATTTGGGCGACATGTCAAGGCGCCGCGTACGCTATTTATTGGCCACTATACCGCAAGCGTTACACAATGTACTATTACAACGCAGAGAAGATTTAAATTGAGAAAAACAGGTTATGTGAAAAACGACACAAACTTTTCAAATCGCCAACCGAATACGTTTTCGATTTATCTTAAAAATCAGACAATGTTCCTTTTTTAGGATATGTTTCAAGCTTTATTTTGCTTTTCATAACTTTTTATTTCATTAAGATTACAAAAAGTTATAATACGCAACGTAAATTATTGCAAATGGAACATAACTAGCCACTATTGTTGGTGTATAATGAGTCACTATGTTTAGTACATAAAAACATGTTATTTAATTGTAAAAGAATAAAATATCGTTGAGAGCTCCAAAAGAAAGAGGTTGTGACGGACTCAGCCGTTTTGATTAGAAAAAATTAATTGTTTGTGTATACGCGGTTCGCATTCTGACCCGAGAAAGTGCTCCAAAAGTAAGTTATGTTTCGCTCTCGTTTTGCAGTTTTGAATATCCCGAGATCTTCTCCCTTCTGTATTCACGGAGCCGCCTAGTTAGGGGCTTCGTCAATGCAGTTTTCCTATGTTTTGATTTTTATCTCGGTCCGGCAAGAGCGCGCGGTGGCGCTTTAGCGAGGCGAGAGGCAAAACCCTTGAAAAAACGTCTCTAGTTCTTTTAAGGAAAAACCCCGAAGAGTCGACACTCGAGTGGCACGCTGACCGCTCAAGAGTGCGCTCTCCTTAGTGGGACTTGGGTGGTGCGTTGGCCTCCTCGATAGGTACCAAGGAGGGTTCGGCGCTTCCAAGAGGGTATAGGGTTTTTAGGAAATACAAATAATTACGTGGTTTAATTTGAGTTTATTGGACCTTCGATAATGTTACAAGGTGTTAGTTGGAGAGGGAGAGAGTAGTTATGGGGGACTAGTGATCGTAGGCCTCACCGCGTTAGCTCCAGCCACGAGCACCGTGTCCACTTTTCCCGTTTGTCAAGGGAGCGTTAGTCTGGCTAGACAGACGTCCCCGGAGTTTCCAGGAAGAGTGCTCCCGAGCCCCCCGCTCGTGGGTCTTTATATACTCGCGCTGCGCGCCGCGCGTCGCGAACGCTGCTCTTCGTTCCCACTACTCTCTCCTTAATCTCTCCCCTCTTTTCCGCTCATGATTCGCATGCTCCGCGCGATTATAATGTACGACTTGCCGATTTCGTATTTTCCAGTCCTCTCGTTTGACACGTTACCCGACTTTTGTATCTAACATGATTTTATAAACAATATAAACATTGTTAACCTTTTACCTATAATTAAATTGTAAAATTCCCGGCTGTCACAAGGTTGACATGTTTATTAAGTAAAAAAAACATGATTTAAATGATTGCAATAATTTTAGAACCGTAAAACTGACAAAAAATCTCATGCATAGTGAATGTCAAGTTTCTCTTTATTTATGAGTCGTTGTAAAGTATCTCGATCTAATATCGACATTGATTATGCATAAACAAACATAGCACTTCTCTCTTAAAGTATTTTTATACCCATAATTTAATAACAAGAGTGTTCAATTATGCTGACCTGTTATACCCCGAATAGGGGCCATTATACAAAAACTAGTTTTTAAATCGCTATTTATTAATAGTAATTTATAAGTACACTTTACTATTAGAAAAAAACATTAAATACTGATATAAATATAGGATAGCATTCTTCAAATGGTGTGTAACTAAATACTATTTTAGTTTTTCTCTAATTATACTTTTTATAATTTCTATGGGTCATTGCATTTTAGTGTCCTGCTTTTCTCCAGTCTTCCCTACTGTTGTGAAATGTAAATTAAACTATCTTTCGAAAACTATTTTTCGTAATTACTCAAATACTTTTTGAGGAATTTAAAAACAATTCTTATTCGAGAGGGTGGGGCCCCTCAGATTGTGGGGCCCGGGACTAAAGCCCCACCCCCTCTCACACACACACACACACACACTTTAATCCGCCTCTGTGTGTATTTGCATGAAACCTATTTTATCGTGTACTTTGAAATTACCAGAAATCACTAAAACACGTTCCCGTGAAATCATAAATGAAATCGCAGTAAAATTACATGAAATGTGTAAACACTGAAGCACTTTTTTGACTGGATAACCCCTCAAGTAATATACTCGCCGTATTCGAGGACAATATGCATATACACATCAAAAGTCTCGAAGCTCACAATCCAGACTTGATTATTGGACTTCGTCGCCGAGAGTCCCGGGTAATATACGCGCCATACTCGAGGACTATGTACACGTAGACATGAAATGACCCAAAGCGCAAACCTACTCATGATTTTTATAGGTGCTAAAAGGTCAATGTAAACATCAAAAGCCCCGAAGCGCACTATCTAGACAATATTTTTCTCCTTGCGTAACACCTGGACCCCTTCTCCGAGAGGCACGAATGGTATAAATGTATCACTCAAAGGGAATGTTCACGTAAACATCAAAAGCTCCAAAGCGCACTATCTAGACTTCATTTATCTCCGTGCGTAACACCTGGATCTCATCTCCGAAAGCACCTGGTAGTGTACACGCCTCACTCGAAGAGAATGTCCACGTAATCATAAAAAGCCATGAACGCACTATCTAGACTTCATTTTACTCTGTGCGTAACGCCTGGAAATCTGCTCTGTGAGGTCCGGGTCGTATACACGCTTTATACGAAGAGAATGTCCACGGAGACATCAAAAGCCTCAGAGCGCACAATCTAGACTTGACTAATTTTGTCCAAAGAAATGTATTACATACTTCAAAACAGTCCGTTCATATGACAAATTCCACTTTGAAATTTTCATTTTCACTAATGTAATCAAAAGTTACAGCCAAAATAGCTATGGGTGTCCGTCCTAGGGTATTCTTCTTTATACATTGGCATCGCTTGCACATGGACAATAAAAATAACGCTAAATTAAATATTGTCGAACGCCCAAGTGAATGGCTGGTATGAAAGAAGGGAGAGAGACGCGAGAAGTGTTGTCTGACCCGCGTAAAAGAAATTACTTTTAGGAAAAATTCGGCATAAGTTTTGTTCGGAAAAAGTTTGGCCTGAACTTTAGCAATGAAACAATCCCGAACTTATGCCGAACTTGGAGAAAAGCGAAATAATTATGAAAAATAATAAAAAAAAATAAATAAAAAAATTCATCCGCGATTTGAACTGGCGGACTTTTGGTTTGTAAGCTTGCTCTCTACCAAATGAGCTATCATTTTCTTGTTTCTGTCATCAATTAACGAATAAACTATGTAGGTTAAAATATTGGAGTCTAACTATATGTGCAGGCTATAACCAGTGATGCGACGTGACTGTCACAATAGTCATAAGATAGTCCCGTGACGGTCATATGATATTCAAAATATGACGAAAATTTGTGACTGTAAGTGCAATTTACGCGAACTTTCGCACATGCCGTTGCATAATTGAAGGGCCGGATGCAATAACGGTACCATCACTTTTCAGGTGCCATTTAACTCTAATAATAATGCTTAGATAAAGATGTTGATAAAATGAGCGAATTTGACAACACTATATTTCTTACTTCGTTATCCGAGCATTATTATTTGAGATAAAAACATGAAAAAAAGTGCTAATACCGTTATTAATACTTACTATAAACATAATTTTCGAGATTTGTTTAAAAAAATTCTGCAAATACGCAAATGCATAGTAAATGTCATTATATGATATCATTCGTATAAGCTTCAAACAATTGTTCGTAACTAACCAATCATATATTAAGGGAATATTCTTATGTTTTGATGATTAAGATGAATCTCAGCTTCGGGGCAGATTTCGGATCGTAGACTTATCTAGAACCAAAAATTCTTAATCTGTATGAGTCTCGTTATATCCCGTAGTTCAAACGACATTTCATGTAAAAATTAAACAATATGGCATCCGCTCAAAATTTTTAGCTGTTTTAGAGCTGTTTTCTTTTAAGAATTAAGTTATCAAACTTGTATGAAATGTTCATTCGAAAGACGTTATTCTGCTACGAGCTAAAGCCAATGGTTTGCAGATGATCCTCAAAAAATTTCGGACTGATTGGTTGAATACGTTTTTTTTTACATACAGATAAAAAAAGTCCTTTCGAGAAAAACGCGTTTAAAGCTTTCGATGCTTATACTATCACGCTGCGATGTGCTCACATTGATAGGCCCATAACTATCGAAAATTATCAAATTTCGTTACGTAACTTTTTCAGGATATTCTCTAACATTCTAACAACTATTCTTAAAATAAATTTGAGTTTTTTAAGCCGACACATAAGAATACCCTCTTAATCGTAATTTTGTACTTAACATTGAGGTCATGTAATTATTATAAGATAATTTAAATAATAACTTTTATTGACTTTTTAAAACGGTTGATGTAAGATCATCATCTTCACGTCATTAAAAAAGAAGTTTCAAATAGTTTTGTAACAAATTTTTAGTATCGAATATAGACCACAAAACAACCTCAAAAACGATGTGTCTACTAACAACTCGCAAGATACGTCTGTTCTAATCGCAATTCGCGAGATACATATTTTCTAATTGTAACTCGTAAGAGAAGTCTTTTCTCTTGAAACTCATCGAAGACTTGTTGTTTTAAAACAAGACAGCACTTATAAATTGTAACTACTTTTTTAATATGACAAAATAAAATAATTATTTTTTCAACTTTTGTCATGTCATGTCAGGTAACCTAGAAAAAATTTACCGTCATTTTGAGTTTAAAATTTTGGAATGGTTACGTCACAAGCATGACGGGTCATAATGACGGTCATGTTCTCGGTAATATGACTATTTTCAAAATGACGGTCATTTCGCATCACTGCCTATAACCTACATTTGATCCATTGACAGAAACAAAACGGTAGCTCAGTTGGTTGAGTGCAAGCAGCGTTGGGCTCATTTGGATTTCAGATGACAAAATCCTTAGGTCCTGATGATAAAATTTGATATTGTTGTCAGCTAAGTTTAGCTCGTTAACGTGAAATGCCGCGGGGTGTTCTCAAACCCATTCGACCTGCAGAAGATGCAAGAAAATAAAAACGAATGAAATTCAACAGGTTAGATAATCGGGCGGAGTCGGATGGGTTTGAGAACACCCCGAAGCATTTCGCGCCAACGATCTGAACTTAGCTGACCACAATTTTATCACTAGCCCGTGTAAAAAAATAAGTCTGAGAATAGTCTGACGAAAGTCTTGAAAAAGTCTGGCAACGTGGCCAAAGCCAAACTTTTGGCAAAAGTTGTCAAACAAAAGCATCACGTCTTATCAAATTGGCAGTAACCTAAATTTTTGTCTCTTTTTTCACAAATATTTATATTTTGAACAAGATTGCAATATTTAAAATAAATTTTCTCCTATTTTATCTGAAAGTATGTATTTTCACTATTCCAGCCGATATTAACAACGAGTGTACAATTCTAATTATTCATTTGTTAAAAGTTAGTTTTCTTGACATAATTCCAACAAAAATCTGACATAATGGCTTAAGCTAGACTTCTGCCAGACTTTTGCAAGCCTTTCGCTGGACTTATAATGCCAGACTAGTGTCAGACTAATTTTTTACACGGAGATTCTGTTATCTGAAATCCAAATGAGTCCAACGCTGTGCAAGCCTACAAACCTGAAAGTCTGCCGGTTCAAACCCCGGCCGAAATTCTTTATTTTTTATTTAATTTTTTTTAACGGTTAGCCGTCAGCAGCTTTGAATCAGCTAATCAATAACCAATGAGCGTTTTTATTTTTCGTAATTGGCTAACTATACGAAGCCTCGTATATGCGCACACTTAATATTTTGCGGACGAATTTTAAAGGGAGGCACTACTGAAATTTTCTTTTTGCGGTTTTTATTTTTCATCTTTGTATCTACAAAACATTATGTTAAATCCATGCAGGACGTTTCTTAAAGTCATATATGGAGCGTACAAAAGATGTCAACTAAAACTATTAAAATATTAAAAACTGTAGGAGAAGATGGATTTTTAACGTGAAATTTATTTTCATTAAAAGCATTCTTTACAATTCTATCTTCTGCAGTTTTCAATATTTTCAGTTGAAACTTGTTTTACGTGTTTCTTAGATGATTTCAAAAAGGTTTTGTTAATCGAAAGATATAAAATAAAAAATGCTAAAACACCAATTTTCAGTAGTGCCTCCCCTTAATGCTGCCCTAAAATATGATGTATATACCGGCGTAAAAAAAACTTAAGATCATAAAGTGATCGCAAAATGACATGTCCTAAAAATGGAACTTTTTAAGATAATTTAAGACAACAAATATTTTAAAAACGGAAACCAATTTTAAGATAATTTTGAGAATATCTCATATGACGTGTTTGAGCCAGATTTGAGATTAAATTTTATTTATGTTTAAGACAAATTTAAGATTATTTAAGATGCATGACATTTTAAATGAACGTTTTCGAGGCGATTTTAAGATATAATTTAAGATGATTTGGAGACGTAATTAAGAGAATATTTGCAACTCTTTTAAAATGGTTTTGGAACGTGTTATAATTATTTTTCTTTACAACAATGAATATGATTTTGGAAAACAATAATTTGTTTAACATTTTTATTTTTATTGACATATTTTCGTTAAAAAAAGATACATATAATATACATTTTTTTAATTCAGTTCAAGAAATGTGCCATTTATAAATATATAACATTCAAAACACATAGTATGATGCAAAAACAACGCTAATTGAAGTCGTCATAATCGCCAAGATTATCGGCAGGATGAAAAAGTGTTCTATTGAACATTGGATACCGTTATGGTTTTCCGTTAGCGGGCACATCAAATATTAGGACTGCGAAACAGGAACGTACTTATTGCAAAATCATAAATAAACACGAGATATTAGTTTATATTTCAGACTTGTAAGTTTATATTTTAAATGTATAAGTACTATTTATTTATAAACGACTATATAATGATTGATAGATTCTGTATGTATTTACAAAGGTACTTTGATAACATACCTACCAAATCAAGTAGAATAAACTGGTCCAGAAAATTCTTGATAAGAAACTAGAAACCCACAGGCAGCGGCGGCATTGTAATCAGGTTTTGGTACAGATCAACCTAAAACAATACGTACAAAACTCACAAAGAAATACATTGATATATACGAAAATAAAATTATACTTATTAAATAATTAATAACTAATAATAATAATACTTAATAATAATTAATAATTAATACTTATTAATAATTAATACTTATTACTAATTACTTACTTAATAATGTTTTTAATTATCAAGACAAAAACATTTTGATTTGAGTAATTAAAAGAAGAGGTTACATTACAAATACGGTTATGGTAATGTTTACTAATGATTATTACTACGTTCTTTTGTGATTAAGTATTTTGCATGTGAAAAAATCCAAACATTTTTGTACTTATCTAATGTGATGCACCGTTTATATAAATGCTAGAAACTGCCAGAGATTTTTCAAAACGTCAAAGATTTAGAGGAGATCGATTTCTATGTTTTCGCTACAAAATGAATGGTGATTTTATGAAGTTGCTTTTTTCGAAAAACGATAAAACTTTCAAGGCTAAGTTCAAATCGTGTTAGTTTCAAACGTCGACGTTTCGACTTCACAAACTAAAAATTTCTACAAGTCTTCCACAAGCATAAAATAACGATTTCAATCTAAAAACTTTATTATAACATAAGCGGAGCATCACATGTAGATTAGTATAAAAAACTTTTGACTGTTTTCTAAATAAAAAATATTTAAACACAAAAAATCAAAGTAATCATCAATAGTAAACCTTAGCATAACCAAGTTTATAATGTAACCTTTTTTTTAATTGCTCAAATCAAAATGATTAATGTACCTTGATAATTAAAAATATTTATTATTTAATAAATATAATTTTATTTTCATATACATCAATGTACATCTTTGCGCGTTTTGTATGTATTGTGGATTCCTAGCTTCTTAGCAAGAATTTTGGGTTGTTTTATGTGCGCTGAAGCAAATCTTCGGAAACATAGACCGGAGACACCGGTGTAGGGCAATAGGGAGCGGCAAGGCAGCGCTGTGTTTCTTGGCTAGTTTATTCTACTTGATTTGGTAGGTTGTTATCAAAGTTCCTTTGTAACTACATACAAAATCTATCGAATCATATTGTACTCGTTAATAAATAAATGGATCATTTACATTTAAAATATAAACTTACAAGTTTGAAATTTGAACTAATATCTCGTGTTTATTTATGATTTTGCAGTAAGTACAGGCCTGTTTAGCAGTTCTTATATTTGATGTGCGCAATCACGAACAGCCATAACACTATCCAATGCCCAATACAACACTGTTCCATCCTGCTGATAATCGGTGCGATTATGACGACTTCACTCAGCGTTGATTTGCACCGCACTTTCCGTGTGATAAATGTTTTTAAATAAAAAACACGTATATAAATAATCTGGTTTCGAGTCCATGCACTTGAAATTTTTGTAACTAAAAAACAAGAAAAATGTAATGTTTTTTAAATAGCGCATTTGTTGAACTGAATTAAAAATATATGTATTATTACATGTATCTTTTTTTAAACAAAAATATGTGAATAAAAATAATAATGCTTATCATAAATTCTGTTTTCAAAAACCATATAAATTGTTGTAAAGAAAAATAATTATAACACGTTACAAAATCATCTTAAATAAATCGCAAATATTTTCTTAATTACGTCTCTAAATCATCTTAAAATTATGTCTTAAAATAGCCTCGAAAACGTTCATTTAAAATGGCATGTATCTTAAATAATCTCAAATTTGTCTTAAAAATAAATAAAATTTAATCTCAAATCTGGCTGAAATGATCTTAAAATAGCTTTCAGTTTTTAAAATATTTGTTGTCTTAAATTATCTTAAAAGTGCTATTTTTGGGTCATGTCATTTTGCGATCACTTTATGATCTTAAGTTTTTTTACGCGAGCACTTATAATCGCAATGATAATTTATTGAAAACTGCAATTTATTGATGATACATTATTATATTACGCATCCCTATATTACTTAATACGTGCAAAATAGCTGATAAAAGCAATCGATAGTATCACTTCAATATAAATGGTATAATGTGTGATAAGAGCACTACTTATGAAGATAATTATTGTTGATAATAATTTTAAAAGGTTTTCATTGCAAATATAATTAACTTGAATTATGCAACTTTACTTAGGCAGAGATTGATTAAACATTTCTGTAATATCTGTAATAAACCATAATTTTTAACCACATTATCAATTTGTGGCTAAAATATAAATTTTTCGTAAATATATAAATTAAAGAATAATAATTTTCCTAATATATAATAATAAAGATCTTTTATTAAAATAATTTTTTCGTGCGAGTTGTATTTTTCCTGATATACGAAAAAAAACGATTTTTTAAAGAAAATTGTTAGTAAAAAACTGACACTCTATGAGCTTTGATAACAGGATATTCTTATTCTATAATGTCAAAAGTATGTAGTTCAATTAAAAAATCTTTTCGACTCTAAAGAAAAATACTGAATCGCTATGGACGCCTGAGCTAAACCTACCTATTGCATATCCGCGTGCGAGTGATCGGCCTTTTTATCGTCCCTTACCTACACTTTAAATTTTTTTCCATCTGTCTGATGTGTTAGCCTTCTATTTAGCGCTGCTACTGCTGCGGCGATGCTTTCATTATTCACCCGAGCTTTAGCTTATTCAGTTACGCTCCGAGCAACAACTATTGGGACTCTCGTTTTATAATAACGCACTTATTTCGCTGTCAGCTGAGCTTTAGATATCGCATCAGCTTGCACGACTTTCACTCTCTTTCAATATACACTGAGAGAAAAGATTCTTTTTGGCAAATGAATCGTGTACTTGCGGAATCGAATTCTCACGTACTTGCCGCAAATGTTGAATTCTTAATAGTTAAGAACTCAAACTTGGGAAAAATCTGCACGAGTAAGATAAACATGCTGAGTACGAAAGGTTATTTGACGATTTTCGAGCATATAATGATGTTTTTCAAGGATTCTAATATAAAAAGTTCCTATACGTATACATAATCGTGGCAGGCGAAAACTTATACTACGAGTAACATGTAACGGTCATATAAACATCTTAGAAATATGAAAAATTCAGTTAACCTTAAGAGGAGGCCGTATCTTCTGTCCTTGACCTTTGTTAATTGAAAAACTAAAAGTTGGCCCCAATTGGTATTAAAGTAGGGAATATTTTGAGACCTTAAAAAGTATCTAACATTACTTCCTTTTCGAGAAAATTTCGGAACGGAAAAGCTAACCTCAATTTTCGTATTCCGAAGTTTTCTCGCAAAGGAAATAATGTTAGATACTTCTTAAGGTCTCAAAATATTCTTTATTTTAATACCAATTGGGGTCAACTTTAAATTTTCAATTGACAAACTACAATTTGAATAAATAGCAAAAACGTCATTAGACAAGAACAGTAGATACAAACTTCTCTTAAAGTCAAGCGGTCAGCCGTTGAAAAGCGACTCAAGTACTCAGTTCTTAACTATTATGACGATGCGTTTAATGTTAAGAAATATTCATTTGACCGTATTCAAAACCACAAAACTTAACAATTAAGAAATATTCTTTGTCGCAAAGAATCCTTTCTCTCAATGTACGCTTACATCGGAGTAGGTATTTATAGGAACGAGGCAATTCAAATTCAGATTCTCCTATCTTTTAAATCATTTTTTTAACATGAAAGAAATAACTTGTCGAGTTATTATAATCTACTTATGCTTTCGCGAAAATAGCCGCGGAATTGACGTGCTCATAAAAGTCTGTTACCCCAATGTCGAGAGTCGCAAGTGACGCGAGTATAAGCAGCACTAGCAGCACGCTGCAGGTTATCAGTTTGATAAAATAGGTAAGCCCGTCTTTAGCATTTCCGCAGTCGTTTGTTCTTATTGTTCCAACACGGAAAAAACTATCTCGTAGTATTTACACGACATCAATTTGGGTACATCACATGCTGATTCATGTGAATCTTACAGACTCAGCTTGTAGAAATCCCAATCCACGCTTGTAGGCTATTCGCGCCCAAACAACCTAACGTCTCAGGATAAAATTTATCATTTCACCGCGCGCATTTGCGCAAGGAGCATTTTTAAGGACAAAAATGCAGTGCTGAGAAGAACGACTTTAAAGATGGCAAATTGCATATAAGCCAATGTAATTAAATGCTATAAAAATATTCATAAAACTTATAGGATGCATGGAACACTTTTTTGAAGAAAAATAAAAGTAGATTTTTTGACACCCTCTAGTGTACGCTAGCCTTAACGAGTTAAAGTACATTATCTAAAGTATAAAAGTATTTGTAAAAAGTGCTTAAAGTACCTTTGAGTACTCCAGTACTTGGTCAAAATTACTTCAAGTACTTTTGGCTAACAACTTAAGTAATTTAAGTAAAATATTTAAGTCTGATACTTAAACCTCAGATATGTATTTGTACTTTTCCTTATGTTTTTAAAAGTAAAAAGTACGATTTTGGCCATCACTTGAGTATATACTTGCTTGACTGTAGAAACAGCCGGCAATTATTTTCCTGAAGGGTCGAAAACAATTTGGCACTTGTTGCGGAAACCGCGCGCGCGTAGGCGCCTTTTTTAGCTTATTGATTTCTTTGGCGCTTTATGCAATAATCCAACTCTGTATGACGCCTCGTGCGCCGGCCGATGGGATACCTGCTTGAGGAGAAAGAGAAGCTCTCAATGGCCGGCGCACGCTGCATCGTACATGCAACGTATGGAGTCGGATCATTGTATAACGCGCCTTTGAAATGAAAATAAAGCAGCAGCATTGACTGCGAGGCGCGCGCGCACACACATGAGACGAAACCCCGACGAACGCCACTGCGCAATACAACCCCGTCCCCAATCTTTTATCAGATGAAAATTATTAATGTTTTATACACCGCATAAAGAAGCCGGCATTTCAATTAGGTTTGTTCATTATTTTAAATGTGAAATTTATTCCAGAATATATTAAAATCGAGCTCAAGAAAATATAATAAACTGCAACTATAGAATTCTCCCTATATATCGATTTAGTATTTTATTCTGATAGATACCTGCGAAATATGAACTAAAACGGCTTTAAAAAAATTTCTAACCCCTAATTTGACTCGAAATTCCTTGAAACAGGGGTTGGAAGGTGGTAAACTTAGGTAAAAAAAATTCTAACTTGGCCTAATAAAAGTCTCACGGTTTTCTGCTTTACACATATCCTCATTATGATAGAATACACATATAAAAAAATGTCAACCCCTAAATCGTCCCGAAGGCCCTTCAAATAGTGGTTGGAAGTGGGTTAATATAGGTAAAAAAAATTCTAACTCGGCCTAATAAAAGTTTTACGGTTTTCTACTTCATACATACTCTCAATGTAATAGAATACACTTATAAAAAAAATATCAACCCCTAACTCGTCCCGGAAGCCCTTCAAATAGGGGTTGGAAGTGGGTGAATATAGGTAAAAAAATTTTCTTAATCTGTACCTATATTTACCCCCTTCCAACCCCTATTTGAAGGGTTTCCGGGAAGAGTTAGGGGTTGACTTTTTTTGTAAGTGTATTCTATCCTAATGAAGGTATGTATGAAGTAGAAAACCGTAAGACTTTTATTAGGCCAAGTTAGAATTTTTGTACCTACATTCACCCCCTTCGAACCTCTATTTGAAGGGCTTCCGGGACGAGTTAGGGGTTGATAGTTTTTTTAAAAGTGTATTCTATTACATTGAGAGTATGTATGAAGTAGAAAACCGTAAAACTTTTATTAGGCCGAGTTAGAATTTCTTTACCTATATTTCCCCCCTTCTGACCCCTATATGAAGTTCTTCTGGGATGAGTTAGGGGTTGACATTTCTTTTTGTAAGTGTATTCTATCCTAATGAAGGTATGTATGAAGTAGAAAACCGTAAGACTTTTATTAGGCCAAGTTAGAATTTTTGTACCTACATTCACCCCCTTCGAACCTCTATTTGAAGGGCTTCCGGGACGAGTTAGGGGTTGATAGTTTTTTTAAAAGTGTATTCTTTTACAATGAGGGTATGTATGACGTAGAAATCCGTAAGACTTTTATTAGGACAAGTTAGAATTTTTTTACCTATATTCACCCACTTCCAACCCCTATTTGAAGGGTTTCCGGGACGAGTTAGGGGTTAAAAGTTTTATTAGAAGTGTGTTCTATTACAATGATGGTATGTATGAAGTAGAAAACCGTAAAACGTTTATTAGGACAAGTTAAAATTTTTTTACCTATATTCACCCACTTCCAACCCCTATTTGAAGGGTTTCCGGGAAGAGTCAGGGGTTGACATTTTTTTTGTAAGTGTATTCTATCCTAATGAGGGTATGTATGAAGTAGAAAACCGTAAGACTTTTATTAGGCCAAGATAGAATTTTTCTTACCTATATTTACCCCCTTATGACCCCTATTAGAAGGGTTTCCGGGACGAGTTAGAGGTTGACATTATTTTGTAAGTGTACTCTAGTCTAATGAGGGTATGTATGAAGTAGAAAACCGTAAAACCGTGACATTTCTTTTTGTAAGTGTATTCTATCCTAATGAGGGTATGTATGAAGTAGTAAACCGTAAGATTTTTATTATGCCAAGTTAGAATTTTTGTACCTACATTCACCCCCTTCGGTCCCCTATTTGAAGGGCTTCCGGGACGAGTTAGGGGTTGATAGTTTTTTTAAAAGTGTATTCTATTACATTGAGAGTATGTATGAAGTAGAAAACCGTAAAACTTTTATTAGGCCGAGTTTCTTTACCTATATTTCCCCCCTTCTGACCCCTATATGAAGTTCTTCTGGGATGAGTTAGGGGTTGACATTTATTTTTGTAAGTGTATTCTATCCTAACGGTTTTCTACTTTACACATATCCTCATTACGATAGAATACACTATAAACAAAATGCCAACCCCTAAATCGTCCCGAAGGCCCTTCAAATAGTGGTTGGAAGTGGGTTAATATAGGTAAAAAAAATTCTAACTCGGCCTAATAAAAGTTTTACGGTTTTCTACTTCATACATACTCTCAATGTAATAGAATACACTTATAAAAAAAATATCAACCCCTAACTCGTCCCGGAAGCCCTTCAAATAGGGGTTGGAAGTGGGTGAATATAGGTAAAAAAATTTTCTTAATCTGTACCTATATTTACCCCCTTCCAACCCCTATTTGAAGGGTTTCCGGGAAGAGTTAGGGGTTGACTTTTTTTGTAAGTGTATTCTATCCTAATGAAGGTATGTATGAAGTAGAAAACCGTAAGACTTTTATTAGGCCAAGTTAGAATTTTTGTACCTACATTCACCCCCTTCGAACCTCTATTTGAAGGGCTTCCGGGACGAGTTAGGGGTTGATAGTTTTTTTAAAAGTGTATTCTATTACATTGAGAGTATGTATGAAGTAGAAAACCGTAAAACTTTTATTAGGCCGAGTTAGAATTTCTTTACCTATATTTCCCCCCTTCTGACCCCTATATGAAGTTCTTCTGGGATGAGTTAGGGGTTGACATTTCTTTTTGTAAGTGTATTCTATCCTAATGAAGGTATGTATGAAGTAGAAAACCGTAAGACTTTTATTAGGCCAAGTTAGAATTTTTGTACCTACATTCACCCCCTTCGAACCTCTATTTGAAGGGCTTCCGGGACGAGTTAGGGGTTGATAGTTTTTTTAAAAGTGTATTCTTTTACAATGAGGGTATGTATGACGTAGAAATCCGTAAGACTTTTATTAGGACAAGTTAGAATTTTTTTACCTATATTCACCCACTTCCAACCCCTATTTGAAGGGTTTCCGGGACGAGTTAGGGGTTAAAAGTTTTATTAGAAGTGTGTTCTATTACAATGATGGTATGTATGAAGTAGAAAACCGTAAAACGTTTATTAGGACAAGTTAAAATTTTTTTACCTATATTCACCCACTTCCAACCCCTATTTGAAGGGTTTCCGGGAAGAGTCAGGGGTTGACATTTTTTTTGTAAGTGTATTCTATCCTAATGAGGGTATGTATGAAGTAGAAAACCGTAAGACTTTTATTAGGCCAAGATAGAATTTTTCTTACCTATATTTACCCCCTTATGACCCCTATTAGAAGGGTTTCCGGGACGAGTTAGAGGTTGACATTATTTTGTAAGTGTACTCTAGTCTAATGAGGGTATGTATGAAGTAGAAAACCGTAAAACCGTGACATTTCTTTTTGTAAGTGTATTCTATCCTAATGAGGGTATGTATGAAGTAGTAAACCGTAAGATTTTTATTATGCCAAGTTAGAATTTTTGTACCTACATTCACCCCCTTCGGTCCCCTATTTGAAGGGCTTCCGGGACGAGTTAGGGGTTGATAGTTTTTTTAAAAGTGTATTCTATTACATTGAGAGTATGTATGAAGTAGAAAACCGTAAAACTTTTATTAGGCCGAGTTTCTTTACCTATATTTCCCCCCTTCTGACCCCTATATGAAGTTCTTCTGGGATGAGTTAGGGGTTGACATTTATTTTTGTAAGTGTATTCTATCCTAACGGTTTTCTACTTTACACATATCCTCATTACGATAGAATACACTATAAACAAAATGCCAACCCCTAAATCGTCCCGAAGGCCCTTCAAATAGTGGTTGGAAGTGGGTTAATATAGGTAAAAAAAATTCTAACTCGGCCTAATAAAAGTTTTACGGTTTTCTACTTCATACATACTCTCAATGTAATAGAATACACTTATAAAAAAAATATCAACCCCTAACTCGTCCCGGAAGCCCTTCAAATAGGGGTTGGAAGTGGGTGAATATAGGTAAAAAAATTTTCTTAATCTGTACCTATATTTACCCCCTTCCAACCCCTATTTGAAGGGTTTCCGGGAAGAGTTAGGGGTTGACTTTTTTTGTAAGTGTATTCTATCCTAATGAAGGTATGTATGAAGTAGAAAACCGTAAGACTTTTATTAGGCCAAGTTAGAATTTTTCTACCTACATTCACCCCCTTCGAACCTCTATTTGAAGGGCTTCCGGGACGAGTTAGGGGTTGATAGTTTTTTTAAAAGTGTATTCTATTACATTGAGAGTATGTATGAAGTAGAAAACCGTAAAACTTTTATTAGGCCGAGTTAGAATTTCTTTACCTATATTTCCCCCCTTCTGACCCCTATATGAAGTTCTTCTGGGATGAGTTAGGGGTTGACATTTCTTTTTGTAAGTGTATTCTATCCTAATGAAGGTATGTATGAAGTAGAAAACCGTAAGACTTTTATTAGGCCAAGTTAGAATTTTTGTACCTACATTCACCCCCTTCGAACCTCTATTTGAAGGGCTTCCGGGACGAGTTAGGGGTTGATAGTTTTTTTAAAAGTGTATTCTTTTACAATGAGGGTATGTATGACGTAGAAATCCGTAAGACTTTTATTAGGACAAGTTAGAATTTTTTTACCTATATTCACCCACTTCCAACCCCTATTTGAAGGGTTTCCGGGACGAGTTAGGGGTTAAAAGTTTTATTAGAAGTGTGTTCTATTACAATGATGGTATGTATGAAGTAGAAAACCGTAAAACGTTTATTAGGACAAGTTAAAATTTTTTTACCTATATTCACCCACTTCCAACCCCTATTTGAAGGGTTTCCGGGAAGAGTCAGGGGTTGACATTTTTTTTGTAAGTGTATTCTATCCTAATGAGGGTATGTATGAAGTAGAAAACCGTAAGACTTTTATTAGGCCAAGATAGAATTTTTTTACCTATATTTACCCCCTTATGACCGCTATTAGAAAGGTTTCCGGGACGAGTTAGAGGTTGACATTATTTTGTAAGTGTACTCTATTCTAATGAGGGTATGTATGAAGTAGAAAACCGTAAAACTTTTATTAGGACAAGTTAGAATTTTTTTACCTATATTCACCCACTTCCAACCCCTATTTGAAGGCTTTTCGGGAATAGTTAGGAGTTGACATTTTTGTTATAAGTGTATTCTATCCTAATGAGGGTATGTATGAAGCAGAAAACCGTAAGACTTTTATTAGGCCAAGTTAGAATTTTTTTACCTATATTCACCCACTTCCAACCCCTGTTTGACGGGCTTCCGGGACGAGTTAGGGGTTGACAGTTTTTTTATAAGTGTATTCTATTACAATGAGGGTATGTATGAAGTAGAAAACCGTAAGACTTTTATTATGCCGAGTTAGAATTTTGTTTACCTATATTTACCCCCTTCTAACCCCTATATGAAGTGCTGCTGGGACGAGTTAGGGGTTGACATTTCTTTTTGTAAGTGTATTCTATCCTAATGAGGGTATGTATGAAGTAGTAAACCGTAAGATTTTTATTAGGAAAAGTTAGAATTTTTTTACCTATATTCACCCACTTCCAACCCTTATTTGAAGGGTTTCCGGGAAGAGTCAGGGATTGACATTTCTTTTGTAAGTGTATTCTATCCTAATGAGGGTATGTATGACGTAGAAATCCGTAAGACTTTTATTAGGACAAGTTAGAATTTTTTTACCTATATTCACCCACTTCCAACCCCTATTTGAAGGGCTTCCGGGACGAGTTAGGGGTTAACATTTTTATTATAAGTGTATTCTATTACAATGAGGGTATGTATGAAGTAGAAAACCGTAAGACTTTTATTAGGCCAAGTTAGAATTTTTTTACCTACATTTACCTCCTTCTGACCCCTATTTGAAGGGCTTCCAGGACGAGTTAAGGGTTGTAATTTCTGTTGTTAGTGTATTCTATCCTAATAAGGGTATGTATGAAGTAGAAAACCGTAAGACTTTTATTAGGACAAGTTAGAACTTTTTTACCTATATTCACCCACTTCCAAACCCCTAGTTGAAGGGCTTCCGGGACGAGTTAGGGGTTAACATTTTTATTATAAGTGTATTTATTACAATGAGGGTATGTATGAAGTAGAAAACCGTAAGACTTTTATTAGGCCAAGATAGAATTTCTTTACCTATATTTACCACCTTCCAACCCCTATTTGAAGGGTTTCCGGGAAGAGTCAGGGGTTGACATTTTTTTTGTAAGTGTATTCTATCCTAATGAGGGTATGTATGAAGTAGAAAACCGTAAAACTTTTATTAGGCCAAGTTAGAATTTTTGTACCTATATTCACCCCCTCCGAACCCCTATTTGAAGGGCTTCCGGGAAGAGTCAGGGGTTGACATTTTTTATTAAGTGTATTCTATCCTAATGAGGGTATGTATGAAGTAGAAAACCGTAAGACTTTTATTAGGCCAAGATAGAATTTTTTTACCTATATTCACCCACTTCCAACCCCTATTTGAAGGCTTTTCGGGAATAGTTAGGAGTTGACATTTTTGTTATAAGTGTATTCTATCCTAAAGAGGGTATGTATGAAGCAGAAAACCGTAAGACTTTTATTAGGCCAAGTTAGAATTTTTTTACCTATATTCACCCCCTTCCAACCCCTTTTTGAAGGGCTTCCAGGACGAGTTAAGGGTTGTAATTTCTGTTGTTAGTGTATTCTATCCTAATAAGGGTATGTATGAAGTAGAAAACCGTAAAACTTTTATTAGGACAAGTTAGAATTTTTTTACCTATATTCACCCACTTCCAACACCTATTTGAAGGCTTTTCCGGAATAGTTAGGAGTTGACATTTTTGTTATAAGTGTATTCTATCCTAATGAGGGTATGTATGAAGCAGAAAACCGTAAGACTTTTATTAGGCCAAGTTAGAATTTTTTTACCTACATTTACCTCCTTCTGACCCCTATTTGAAGGGCTTCCAGGACGAGTTAAGGGTTGTAATTTCTGTTGTTAGTGTATTCTATCCTAATCAGGGTATGTATGAAGTAGAAAACCGTAAGACTTTTATTAGGACAAGTTAGAACTTTTTTACCTATATTCACCCACTTCCAACCCCTATTTGAAGGGCTTCCGGGACGAATTAGGGGTTAACATTTTTATTATAAGTGTATTTATTACAATGAGGGTATGTATGAAGTAGAAAACCGTAAGACTTTTATTAGGCCAAGATAGAATTTCTTTACCTATATTCACCCACTTCCAACCCCTATTTGAAGGGTTTCCGGGAAGAGTCAGGGGTTGACATTTTTTTTGTAAGTGTATTCTCTCCTAATGAGGGTATGTATGAAGTAGAAAACCGTAAAACTTTTATTAGGCCAAGTTAGAATTTTTGTACCTATATTCACCCCCTCCGAACCCCTATTTGAAGGGCTTCCGGGAAGAGTCAGGGGTTGACATTTTTTATTAAGTGTATTCTATCCTAATGAGGGTATGTATTAAGTAGAAAACCGTAAGACTTTTATTAGGCCAAGATAGAATTTTTTTACCTATATTTACCCCCTTATGACCCCTATTTGAAGGGTTTCCGGGAAGAGTCAGGGGTTGACATTTTTTTTGTAAGTGTATTCTATCCTAATGAGGGTATGTATGAAGTAGAAAACCGTAAAACTTTTATTAGGCCAAGTTAGAATTTTTGTACCTATATTCACCCCCTCCGAACCCCTATTTGAAGGGCTTCCGGGAAGAGTCAGGGGTTGACATTTTTTATTAAGTG
Source organism: Gastracanthus pulcherrimus (assembly GCA_949152435.1). Lineage (NCBI taxonomy): Eukaryota > Metazoa > Arthropoda > Insecta > Hymenoptera > Pteromalidae > Gastracanthus > Gastracanthus pulcherrimus. The sequence continues at coordinate 53,328,993 of OX424575.1, read as the reverse complement.
TATTCTATCCTAATGAGGGTATGTATGAAGTAGAAAACCGTAAGACTTTTATTAGGCCAAGATAGAATTTTTTTACCTATATTCACCCACTTCCAACCCCTATTTGAAGGCTTTTCGGGAATAGTTAGGAGTTGACATTTTTGTTATAAGTGTATTCTATCCTAAAGAGGGTATGTATGAAGCAGAAAACCGTAAGACTTTTATTAGGCCAAGTTAGAATTTTTTTACCTATATTCACCCCCTTCCAACCCCTTTTTGAAGGGCTTCCAGGACGAGCTAAGGGTTGTAATTTCTGTTGTTAGTGTATTCTATCCTAATAAGGGTATGTATGAAGTAGAAAACCGTAAGACTTTTATTAGGACAAGTTAGAACTTTTTTACCTATATTCACCCACTTCCAACCCCTATTTGAAGGGCTTCCGGGACGAGTTAGGGGTTAACATTTTTATTATAAGTGTATTTATTACAATGAGGGTATGTATGAAGTAGAAAACCGTAAGACTTTTATTAGGCCAAGATAGAATTTCTTTACCTATATTCACCCACTTCCAACCCCTATTTGAAGGGTTTCCGGGAAGAGTCAGGGGTTGACATTTTTTTTGTAAGTGTATTCTCTCCTAATGAGGGTATGTATGAAGTAGAAAACCGTAAAACTTTTATTAGGCCAAGTTAGAATTTTTGTACCTATATTCACCCCCTCCGAACCCCTATTTGAAGGGCTTCCGGGAAGAGTCAAGGGTTGACATTTTTTATTAAGTGTATTCTATCCTAATGAGGGTATGTATTAAGTAGAAAACCGTAAGACTTTTATTAGGCCAAGATAGAATTTTTTTACCTATATTTACCCCCTTATGACCCCTATTTGAAGGGTTTCCGGGACGAGTTAGAGGTTGACATTATTTTGTAAGTGTACTCTATTCTAATGAGGGTATGTATGAAGTAGAAAACCGTAAAACTTTTATTAGGACAAGTTAGAATTTTTTTACCTATATTCACCCACTTCCAACCCCTATTTGAAGGCTTTTCGGGAATAGTTAGGAGTTGACATTTTTGTTATAAGTGTATTCTATCCTAATGAGGGTATGTATGAAGTAGAAAACCGTAAGACTTTTATTAGGCCAAGTTAGAATTTTTTTACCTACATTTACCTCCTTCTGACCCCTATTTGAAGGGCTTCCAGGACGAGTTAAGGGTTGTAATTTCTGTTGTTAGTATATTCTATCCTAATAAGGGTATGTATGAAGTAGAAAACCGTAAGACTTTTATTAGGACAAGTTAGAACTTTTTTACCTATATTCACCCCCTTCGAACTCCTATTTGAAGGGCTTCCGGGACGAGTTAGGGGTTGACAGTTTTTTTAAAAGTGTATTCTATTACATTGAGGGTATGTATGAAGTAGAAAACCGTAAAACTTTTATTAGGCCGAGTTAGAATTTCTTTACCTACATTTCCCCCTTCCAACCCCTATTTGAATGGTTTCCGGGAAGAGTTAGGGGTTGACTTTTTTTGTAAGTGTATTCTATCCTAATGAGGGTATGCATGAAGTAGAAAACCGTAAGACTTTTATTAGGACAAGTTAGAATTTTTTTACCTATATTCACCCACTTCCAACCCCTGTTTGACGGGCTTCCGGGACGAGTTAGGGGTTGACAGTTTTTTTATAAGTGTATTCTATTACAATGAGGGTATGTATGAAGTAGAAAACCGTAAGACTTTTATTATGCCGAGTTAGAATTTCTTTACCTATATTTACCCCCTTCTGACCCCTATATGAAGTGCTGCTGGGACGAGTTAGGGATTGACATTTCTTTTTGTAAGTGTATTCTATCCTAATGAGGGTATGTATGAAGTAGTAAACCGTAAGATTTTTATTAGGAAAAGTTAGAATTTTTTTACCTATATTCACCCACTTCCAACCCCTATTTGAAGGGTTTCCGGGACGAGTTAGAGGTTGACATTATTTTGTAAGTGTACTCTATTCTAATGAGGGTATGTATGAAGTATAAAACCGTAAGACTTTTATTAGGACAAGTTAGAATTTTTTTACCTATATTCACCCACTTCCAACCCCTATTTGAAGGGTTTTCGGGAATAGTTAGGAGTTGACATTTTTGTTATAAGTGTATTCTATCCTAATGAGGGTATGTATGAAGTAGAAAACCGTAAGACTTTTATTAGGCCAAGTTAGAATTTTTTTACCTATATTCACCCACTTCCAACCCCTATTTGAAGGGTTTCCGGGACGAGTTAGAGGTTGACATTATTTTGTAAGTGTACTCTATTCTAATGAGGGTATGTATGAAGTATAAAACCGTAAGACTTTTATTAGGACAAGTTAGAATTTTTTTACCTATATTCACCCACTTCCAACCCCTATTTGAAGGGCTTCCGGGACGAGTTAGGGGTTAACATTTTTATTATAAGTGTATTTATTACAATGATGGTATGTATGAAGTAGAAAACCGTAAGACTTTTATTAGGACAAGTTAAAATTTTTTTACCTATTTTCACCCACTTCCAACCCCAATTGAAGGGTTTCCGGGAAGAGTCAGGGGTTGACATTTTTTTTTGTAAGTGTATTCTATCCTAATGAGGGTATGTATGAAGTAGAAAACCGTAAAACTTTTATTAGGCCAAGATAGAATTTTTTTTACCTATATTTACCCCCTTATGACCCCTATATGAAGTGCTGCTGGGACGAGTTAGGGGTTGACATTTCTTTTTGTAAGTGTATTCTATCCTAATGAGGGTATGTATGAAGTAGTAAACCGTAAGATTTTTATTAGGAAAAGTTAGAATTTTTTTACCTATATTCACCCACTTCCAACCCCTGTTTGACGGGCTTCCGGGACGAGTTAGGGGTTGACAGTTTTTTTATAAGTGTATTCTATTACAATGAGGGTATGTATGAAGTAGAAAACCGTAAGACTTTTATTATGCCGAGTTAGAATTTCTTTACCTATATTTACCCCCTTCTGACCCCTATATGAAGTGCTGCTGGGACGAGTTAGGGGTTGACATTTCTTTTTGTAAGTGTATTCTATCCTAATGAGGGTATGTATGAAGTAGTAAACCGTAAGATTTTTATTAGGAAAAGTTAGAATTTTTTTACCTATATTCACCCACTTCCAACCCTTATTTGAAGGGTTTCCGGGAAGAGTCAGGGATTGACATTTCTTTTGTAAGTGTATTCTATCCTAATGAGGGTATGTATGACGTAGAAATCCGTAAGACTTTTATTAGGACAAGTTAGAATTTTTTTACCTATATTCACCCACTTCCAACCCCTATTTGAAGGGCTTCCGGGACGAGTTAGGGGTTAACATTTTTATTATAAGTGTATTCTATTACAATGAGGGTATGTATGAAGTAGAAAACCGTAAGACTTTTATTAGGCCAAGATAGAATTTTTTTTACCTATATTTACCCCCTTATGACCCCAGTTAGAAGGGTTTCCGGGACGAGTTAGAGGTTGACATTATTTTGTAAGTGTACTCTATTCTAATGAGGGTATGTATGAAGTAGAAAACCGTAAAACTTTTATTAGGACAAGTTAGAATTTTTTTACCTATATTCACCTACTTCCAACCCCTATTTGAAGGCTTTTCGGGAATAGTTAGGAGTTGACATTTTTGTTATAAGTGTATTCTATCCTAATGAGGGTATGTATGAAGCAGAAAACCGTAAGACTTTTATTAGGCCAAGTTAGAATTTTTTTACCTACATTTACCTCCTTCTGACCCCTATTTGAAGGGCTTCCAGGACGAGTTAAGGGTTGTAATTTCTGTTGTTAGTGTATTCTATCCTAATAAGGGTATGTATGAAGTAGAAAACCGTAAGACTTTTATTAGGACAAGTTAGAACTTTTTTACCTATATTCACCCACTTCCAACCCCTATTTGAAGGGCTTCCGGGACGAGTTAGGGGTTAACATTTTTATTATAAGTGTATTTATTACACTGAGGGTATGTATGAAGTAGAAAACCGTAAGACTTTTATTAGGCCGAGTAAGAATTTCTTTACCTATATTTCCCCCCTTCTGACCCCTATATGAAGTTCTTCTGGGATGAGTTAGGGGTTGACATTTCTTTTTGTAAGTGTATTCTATCCTAATGAGGGTATGTATGAAGTAGTAAACCGTAAGATTTTTATTATGCCAAGTTAGAATTTTTGTACCTACATTCACCCCCTTCGGTCCCCTATTTGAAGGGCTTCCGGGACGAGTTAGGGGTTGACATTTTTGTTATAAGTGTATTCTATCCTAATGAGGGTATATATGAAGCAGAAAACCGTAAGACTTTTATTAGGCCAAGTTAGAATTTTTTTACCTACATTTACCTCCTTCTGACCCCTATTTGAAGGGCTTCCAGGACGAGTTAAGGGTTGTAATTTCTGTTGTTAGTGTATTCTATCCTAATAAGGGTATGTATGAAGTAGAAAACCGTAAGACTTTTATTAGGACAAGTTAGAACTTTTTTACCTATATTCACCCACTTCCAACCCCTATTTGAAGGGCTTCCGGGACGAGTTAGGGGTTAACATTTTTATTATAAGTGTATTTATTACAATGAGGGTATGTATGAAGTAGAAAACCGTAAGACTTTTATTAGGCCAAGATAGAATTTCTTTACCTATATTTACCACCTTCCAACCCCTATTTGAAGGGCTTCCGGGACGAGTTAGGGGTTAAAAGTTTTATTAGAAGTGTGTTCTATTACAATGATGGTATGTATGAAGTAGAAAACCGTAAGACTTTTATTAGGACAAGTTAAAATTTTTTTACCTATATTCACCCACTTCCAACCCCTATTTGAAGGGTTTCCGGGAAGAGTCAGGGGTTGACATTTTTTTTGTAAGTGTATTCTATCCTAATGAGGGTATGTATGAAGTAGAAAACCGTAAAACTTTTATTAGGCCGAGTTAGAATTTTTGTACCTATATTCACCCCCTCCGAACCCCTATTTGAAGGGCTTCCGGGAAGAGTCAGGGTTTGACATTTTTTATTAAGTGTATTCTATCCTAATGAGGGTATGTATGAAGTAGAAAACCGTAAGACTTTTATTAGGCTAAGATAGAATTTTTTTACCTATATTTACCCCCTTATGACCCCTATTTGAAGGCTTACGGGACGATTTAGGGGTTGACATCTTTTTTATTAAGTGTATTGTATCCTAATGAGGGTATGTATGAAGTAGAAAACCGTAAGACTTTTATTAGGCCAAGATAGAATTTTTTTACCTATATTTACCCCCTTATGACCCCTATTTGAAGGCTTACGGGACGATTTAGGGGTTGACATCTTTTTTATAAGTGTATTCGATCTTAATGAGGGTATGTATGAAGTAGAAAACCGTAAGACTTTTATTAGGCCAAGTTAGAATTTTTTTACCTATATTCACCCACTTCCAACTCCTATTAGAAGGGTTTCCGGGACGAGTTAGAGGTTGACATTATTTTGTAAGTGTACTCTATTCTAATGAGGGTATGTATGAAGTAGAAAACCGTAAGACTTTTATTAGGACAAGTTAAAATTTTTTTACCTATATTCACCCACTTCCAACCCCTATTTGAAGGGTTTCCGGGAAGAGTCAGGGGTTGACATTTTTTTTGTAAGTGTATTCTATCCTAATGAGGGTATGTATGAAGTAGAAAACCGTAAAACTTTTATTAGGCCAAGTTAGAATTTTTTTACCTATATTCACCCACTTCCAACCCCTATTTGAAGGGTTTTCGGGAATAGTTAGGAGTTGACATTTTTGTTATAAGTGTATTCTATCCTAATGAGGGTATGTATGAAGTAGAAAACCGTAAGACTTTTATTAGGCCAAGTTAGAATTTTTTTACCTACATTTACCTCCTTCTGACCCCTATTTGAAGGGCTTCCAGGACGAGTTAAGGGTTGTAATTTCTGTTGTTAGTGTATTCTATCCTAATAAGGGTATGTATGAAGTAGAAAACCGTAAGACTTTTATTAGGACAAGTTAAAATTTTGTTACCTATATTCACCCACTTCCAACCCCAATTGAAGGGTTTCCGGGAAGAGTCAGGGGTTGACATTTTTTTTTGTAAATGTATTCTATCCTAATGAGGGTATGTATGAAGTAGAAAACCGTAAAACTTTTATTAGGCCAAGACAGAATTTTTTTACCTATATTTACCCCCTTATGACCCCTATTTGAAGGCTTACGGGACGAGTTAGGGGTTAACATTTTTATTATAAGTGTATTCTATTACAATGAGGGTATGTATGAAGTAGAAAACCGTAAGACTTTTATTAGGCCAAGATAGAATTTTTTTTACCTATATTTACCCCCTTATGACCCCTATTAGAAGGGTTTCCGGGACGAGTTAGAGGTTGACATTATTTTGTAAGTGTACTCTATTCTAATGAGGGTATGTATGAAGTAGAAAACCGTAAAACTTTTATTAGGACAAGTTAGAATTTTTTTACCTATATTCACCCACTTCCAACCCCTATTTGAAGGCTTTTCGGGAATAGTTAGGAGTTGACATTTTTGTTATAAGTGTATTCTATCCTAATGAGGGTATGTATGAAGCAGAAAACCGTAAGACTTTTATTAGGCCAAGTTAGAATTTTTTTACCTACATTTACCTCCTTCTGACCCCTATTTGAAGGGCTTCCAGGACGAGTTAAGGGTTGTAATTTCTGTTGTTAGTGTATTCTATCCTAATAAGGGTATGTATGAAGTAGAAAACCGTAAGACTTTTATTAGGACAAGTTAGAACTTTTTTACCTATATTCACCCACTTCCAACTCCTATTAGAAGGGTTTCCGGGACGAGTTAGAGGTTGACATTATTTTGTAAGTGTACTCTATTCTAATGAGGGTATGTATGAAGTAGAAAACCGTAAGACTTTTATTAGGACAAGTTAAAATTTTTTTACCTATATTCACCCACTTCCAACCCCTATTTGAAGGGTTTCCGGGAAGAGTCAGGGGTTGACATTTTTTTTGTAAGTGTATTCTATCCTAATGTGGGTATGTATGAAGTAGAAAACCGTAAAACTTTTATTAGGCCAAGTTAGAATTTTTGTACCTATATTCACCCACTTCCAACCCCTATTTGAAGGGTTTCCGGGAAGAGTCAGGGGTTGACATTTTTTTTGTAAGTGTATTCTATCCTAATGAGGGTATGTATGAAGTAGAAAACCGTAAAACTTTTATTAGGCCAAGTTAGAATTTTTGTACCTATATTCACCCCCTCCGAACCCTTATTTGAAGGGCTTCCGGGAAGAGTCAGGGGTTGACATTTTTTATTAAGTGTATTCTATCCTAATGAGGGTATGTATGAAGTAGAAAACCGTAAGACTTTTATTAGGCCAAGATAGAATTTTTTTGCCTATATTTACCCCCTTATGACCCCTATTTGAAGGCTTACGGGACGATTTAGGGGTTGACATCTTTTTTATTAAGTGTATTGTATCCTAATGAGGGTATGTATGAAGTAGAAAACCGTAAGACTTTTATTAGGCCAAGATAGAATTTTTTTACCTATATTTACCCCCTTATGACCCCTATTTGAAGGCTTACGGGACGATTTAGGGGTTGACATCTTTTTTATAAGTGTATTCGATCTTAATGAGGGTATGTATGAAGTAGAAAACCGTAAGACTTTTATTAGGCCAAGTTAGAATTTTTTTACCTATATTCACCCACTTCCAACTCCTATTAGAAGGGTTTCCGGGACGAGTTAGAGGTTGACATTATTTTGTAAGTGTACTCTATTCTAATGAGGGTATGTATGAAGTAGAAAACCGTAAGACTTTTATTAGGACAAGTTAAAATTTTTTTACCTATATTCACCCACTTCCAACCCCTATTTGAAGGGTTTCCGGGAAGAGTCAGGGGTTGACATTTTTTTTGTAAGTGTATTCTATCCTAATGTGGGTATGTATGAAGTAGAAAACCGTAAAACTTTTATTAGGCCAAGTTAGAATTTTTGTACCTATATTCACCCCCTCCGAACCCCTATTTGAAGGGCTTCCGGGAAGAGTCAGGGGTTGACATTTTTTATTAAGTGTATTCTATCCTAATGAGGGTATGTATGAAGTAGAAACCCGTAAGACTTTTATTAGGCCAAGTTAGAATTTTTGTAGCTACATTCACCCCCTTCGAACCCCTATTTGAAGGGCTTCCGAGACGAGTTAGGGGTTAACATGTTCTGCATGTATCTGTCAGAATAAAATGCTAAATCAAAAAAAAAATTTCATCATTTTCGTCTCATTCTGACGTTCCAAACTTCAAGTACCTGGCTTACTAAAAAGTCAACGATGAAGGTAGGCAAAAGGAAGGTCTAAGTTATTAGATTTCAAGAACTGCAGAATAGCAAGGGTTAATTGAACACAAATGTGGAGCGCACGATATGCGCGTTTCCGATTTACGGGATAGGATAACGTTCCATCGACTGTACTCATCAACTGCCATGAATTAAGAGTGCATTCACAGTGGAACATTTTACGAGTGAAATGCTCGCATATACGTTGGCCCTTGAGCAACGCGAGTATATCGTGGAGATGAAAGTAGTCTTGCCAGGGGAGCACGTGTACTTCATGCTCTACAAGGTTTTACGTGCATACGCTATACCTTCTTTGCAGCATCCAGGGTTGTCCATTAACTTAAGTTTCATGCGAGTAGCGCTTTCGGGCCATCGCGGGAGTACACGAGAAGGACGCGTTTCCAATGAGGCCGCGCTGACACTTTGTTTTACCGACAAGCGCCATGGCGGCAATTGCACCACTCTTGAGCTCGGAACTCTTGCCCGAGGGCCGCCTGCCGGCTCACCGCCCGTTTCCCGAGTATACACGGGAAGCCCGCGGGCACACCGAGCGTTACCCGTGTATACACAAAAGCCCGAGAGCTGCCTCGGGCAGACCAAGTGTTGCTCGTGTATACATGGCAATCTCTTCACGTCCTCTCCACGTCGCAGAGCCAGATTTGCCGAGTCCATCGACGACGACATCTTCTTGCCCACACGTGAACAACAAAAAACACTGACACTTGAAAAACATACAAACACTGCCCTTCTCGCCACGCGCGTACTGCGACGGCCGAACGCTCGCAGCACGAACCGGCAGCACGCATCATTTGTCCCGCTCGCGCATACCCACGTAAGCCGGCGACCTAACCTAAGCCAGATCTAGCTCGCGGCCGACTCACGGATCGCGAAAATCACTGACCTTTTTTGTATTAGGGCTTCCCGTGTATACACGGGAAACGCGCGGTGAGCCGGCAGGCGGCCATCGAGCAAGAGTTTCGAGCTCAAGAGTTGTGGAATTGCCGCCATGGCACTCGTCGGTAAAGCAGAGTGTCAGCGCTTCCTCATTGGAAACGCGGCCTTCTCGTGTACACCCGCGATGGCCCGAAAGCGCTACTCGCAAGAAGCTTAAGTTAATGAACAACCCTGCACGTAACACCTTGTAGAGCATGAAGTACACGTGCTCCCCTGGCAAGACTAGGTTCATCTCCACGATATACTCGCGTTGCTCAAGGGCCAACGTATATGCATGTATATAAAGCTAGCGTATCCAAGTCGTAACGTCACCCTCTAACCATATGCATATTTTGTAGCTAATTTGTAGCGAATTTGTAGCTAATTTGTAGCTAATTTGTTACGCCGAAATTGATTTTGTAGCTCGTTCCTATTTTGAAATGCAATGGATACGCTAGCTTAAGCCTAAAGCTAGCGTAGCCACTCCGATAACTTTTCACCCTTGCAACCAATCGAAGCGATTCGAACGGCATATTTTATACCTAATTTGTACTTTTCAGATGGTCAAAATCAAAACATCCTAAAATCAACCCCCAACCCCTAATTTCAACCCCCTTCGTATCAGCAATAGCCAAAATAAAGAATAAAGCATATAGCGTTAAACAAACTGGTGGATATTTTGTAGCTAATTTGTTACCCCGAAATTTATTTTGTAGCTCGTTCCTATTTTGAGATACAATGGGTACGCTAGCTTAAGCCTAAAGCTAGCGTAGCCACTCCGGTAACTTTTCACCCTTGCAACCAATCGAAGCGATTCGAACGGCATAATTTGTACCTAATTTGTACCTTTAAGATGGTCAAAACCAAAACACCCTAGATTCAACCCCCAACCCCTAATTTCAACTCCCTACGTATCAGCAATAGCCAAAATAAAGAATAAAGCATATAGCATTAAACAAACTGGTGGATCTTTTGTAGCGAATTTGTAGCTACGAGATTGTCCATTGCTGAATACCCTAAAATCATCCCCAATCCCTAGTTTCAACCCCCTTCGTATCAGCAATAGCCAAAATAAAGAATAAAGCATATAGCGTTAAACAAACTAGTGGATATTTTGTAGTTAATTTGTTGCTTCGAGATAGGAGAATTTTTAAGGTAAAAAGTAACATTCTTAGACACGTCCACTTCAAGGAAGAGCCTTATATGTACATCATCACAAAAAGTGTAAAGCTAGGCACGACCGTTCTAACGGAGATCCCTATATTTTCGTCATCGCAAAAATTGTAATAAGGTGGGTGTGGGTAATGTGACCATGCAGGTAATGTGGCCACATACACGAGATCTCCCTGTATGCGTTATTCTGGGGCGCCGTAACTTCCATAGTATATATATTGTGACAATAGATGTTGAAAGGTACGGTGACCCTGCTGCTAGCGCCCTCTTAAAATAAGATAGGGTCATGTTTACGTGCAAAAGCATTAAAACCCAGGTTTTTTAGCAGTGCATGCATGTAAAGAAACCACTTTTGTCAGCGTCATATGAGCGAAAAAAATCATAATTAGGATTCTTTCAACCATCTTTAAGCAACAAATTAGCAACAAAATATTACAGTAATGATTTAATGTCAAACACTCGGTTTAGCGCAAATAATGTTTTTATGTGCTTAAGGGAATAGAGGTTATTTCTACATACAAGGAGTTGTTACTTGACGTATATTAAGCTAGCAGAACAAGGTCACAACGCGCATTTCTAACCATGTCCATAATTTGTTGCTAATGTAGCTAATGTATTTAGCTAGCAGATCATCTTCTGTAACTTTGAAACTGTTGGCTCTAAGAAAATAATTCAAGCGGCATATTTTGTTGCTAATTTGTTGCTTTAAGATAGCCAACCCAGAAATACCAAAATATCAACCCCCAGTTGTTAAAAACCCCCCCCATATTCTTAAACCGACAGAAAATGCGAATTACGTTAAATCGATCGAGCAGTCTTCAATGAGTAGGTGGATATTTTGTTGCTAATTTGTTGCTACAAGATGTTAATACCAGGAACACCCAAATATCAACCTTTAATTGGTTCAAACTATTCATAGAAAAGACGAATAGCATGAAAATGTAAATGCATTATCTACGCTGAATGTGCTTATTATTTGCAATAAATTGTATGGCAAGTTTCAATCGTATTATCCAATTAATATTTTTGTAGGAGATAAGATCACCATAGTCAAAAGACAACTAAGAAACTGAATTTTCTAAGCTGAATTCTAAGCGTAACGTTTGCTTGTACTGAGTTAGTATTGACCCAAAATTAAACGGGACTATCGTGGACTGATCCTCTATCTAATGTAAAAATAATTTTTCAATCGATCCAACAGTTCCGGAGTAATCAGTGCACACACTTATACGAATAAGTATAAAAACACACTGGAATCATCGATGAATAAAAAACAGTCTTTGGTTTAAATTGGCTTTGAACTAGTACAGTACATTTCACAGCCTTGTGGAACCACCGAAAAGTGATTCTCTATGCAATGCAAAAAGAAATTTTAAAATTGGGCCAATATTCCCTGAGTTATCGATGAACATGTATTTAATTAAAACACATAGATCTTCCTTCTTTCTGAAGTCGGTTAAAAATTACGATCAAGCCTGGTAAAATTTGCCTAGATTCACGGTAAATTCACGATTCTGAATAGTAAAACTTATAATGAATAATGTTAATATTTACCGTTCATCTGGGTAAGTATTCCTCTAAAGCCAGGATTTCCCATGTATAATTTTAGATAATTCTACGAGATTAATCTATAATTTTGTAGTTACACTTTTTAAAATAAATCTAGTCGACATAAAAAACATATTAAAAAATAATTTTTTTTATAAAATTATTTCCTGCGAAAAGGGAATACCAATTCCCTCTGCAGAATTTGCGGCATTATAGTGTGTTATTGTGTAAATAATTTTTACTCTGTATCGAATTTAGCAAATGTTATATGCAACTCTGGAATAAATAAATAAAATTTAAAAAATAAATTTGCTTGGTTCAATTTAAGGTCTTGCTAAATCCTCCTATTACTGGCAGATATGTAGAAACACTTTTTCATTTAATTAGGCATATGAGGCGCACTACGTGCGCCACAATTTTATGTCAGTGACCACTCCGACCACACGAATTACAGAAAATAGATATTATTATATGTTTTGTACACAATATATGTATATTTATACGCAATTCTTATAATATAAACTATAACTTAAGTTTTAAGTAATATGCTTAAGAGAAAAGATTGAATGATGTTTTCATAGCCAAATATGAATCAATGGGTCCTCACTTCAAAAATAAAAATGATTTTTAATTGTAAACTAATGTAAGAAATCAGGGGTCTGCGGTGGCTCAGTCGGTAGAGTGTCGGATTCCTACGCCGGGTTCGAATCCTAGTCTCTTCCGATCGACACAAGCACCTCTGTAAAAATTGCATGTGCTTTGCTTACAATCACACCGTAGACCCCCATCGTCGATTAGCACCATATGGCAGCGCAAATATGGCGACGTTAAAAAAAATGTAAAAAATCATATGAAATTTTAACACATTCTCTCAGTTGATTTGTTTTCTAAAGTACATTTAATAACAAATTATATTATACGTAAATCTATAAAAAAAAACATTTGTAGTTATCAAACCCCAAAACTGTGAAAGTTGAAATCGCTTTAAATCAGAATTCCGATAATTTTCTATGTAGATAACGAACAATGGCATTACATTTTCATATTTTGTATTTTAAGGGTATCCCTATATAGATGGGCAAAAATAAACTGAAACTTTGCGAATTTTTTTTGAAAAAACTACAAGATTTTTATTTGAAAATTTTTTGGTTTATTATTCAAACATTAAATATGCATTTCTTATTTTTTTTATTACATTATTTTGTTTATGCTAGTGATAAAAAAATGATGAACCATGAACTTTTTTTCTTCCTACAATTTTGTGTGCAGACTTGTCGTCGTCGTATCTCTCTGAAACATAAAAAAAAAAGTTTTTTGTTATTATTAGGTCTAAATCTCGTCGACTAACCTAAATTAAAAGTATAAAAAAATTCCATAGCAAAATGGTGGACTTTTGAAAAAAAACTAATTTTTTTTATTATTATTGCAAAATTGTGGTTAAATAAATTTTTATTTAAAAAACAAGTAGGTTCGTCGACTAGATTATGAAATTACCTTCAAAATGGCATTTTTTTTTTGTGATAAGTTGAAAACTCGCCGAGAAACTGTGCACACAAAATTGTAGGAAGAAAAAAAAGTTCATGGTTCATCATTTTTTTATCACTAACATAAACAAAATAATGTAATAAAAAAAATAAGAAATGCATATTTAATGTTTGAATAATAAACCAAAAAATTTTCAAATAAAAATCTTGTATAGTTTTTTCAAAAAAAATTCGCAAAGTTTCAGTTTATTTTTGCCCATCTATATAGGGATACCCCCTTAAAGAAATCCTCATTTTATAGCAGAGATGTCTGGATAGTAAAGTAGGTGGATAGAAGAATATTTGGATAAATGAATTCATGGATAGTGGGGTGCGTGGAAAGTGGGATGCGTGGTATCACGGTCAGTGTGTGTATATATAAGAAGTAAAAAATTAATGTGTCTCTCTTCATACTCTCACACTCTCTCATATTATATATTACTCTCTTTTTTCTCTCTCATATTCACTTTCGCACTTAGTTACTCTATCATTCTCGCGTTCTCTCACTCAATCATATAAGGATTGTCTCATTCACACATCATTCGCATACGCACTCACTTGCTACCTTCATCTCGTCCTAACACATGCACTCACTCTGTCATACATAGTCTTCCAAACCAAGCACAAAAACTACACATGCATTCACATATATATGTATTGAGACATGTATAATATATGTAAGTACCTTCTAAACTAATTTAATTACTTTACCCCCTCCCCCGATAATCTCCCTTTTACCCCCTTTTTCTCATAATAAGTATACATTTACGATTTATTGCGTTACACGATTCTTTCGATAGTCGTACAAATCAAGCATAATAATTACACATACAAACACATGATTATGTATTCAAACATGTGTACTATACAGAAGTGCTGCCTACTTTAATTTTAACACCTCACCCTCCTCCCCTCCATAATTGCCATCTCTTTTCTCATTTTGTACTTTTCCGATTTATTGCGTTACAAAAAGCAATCACTTTTTTATATAGGATTCTTAATTTTGAAAAATTATCTCTCTGGAAGGTTGTTATTGTTTTTGTGGAGACAACAACATTTCAGAGAGATATTTACTAAAAATTAAAAATTAAATGAAACTAGTGGGTCCTCGTAATGGTCCGTGACGGGTGGCTTTAGCATCACCTTAAATTATTTTGTTCGCATAAATTAAAACCCTATTGCACTAAAGTTCAAGTTGAAAAGTCTTACACACCCATTTGAGTTGGAATCTTATTGCATATAGGCCCAAGTTCTTCGTTAAAAAATCTATGCTAAAAGCCCCATTTTTAATAAAACATACTTTTTATAGAAGTATTTATTTATCTGTCAGTGAAGTAAAATTATAAAACTACATACAATTTACTTCATTCCAGCTTAATAAATTTCTATATTCCATATTTAACCATATTTAAATAAACACGAAACTTCGAAAAATGTCTTTCCCTAACGCGTCAGTAACCATGAATTTTACTTTAAGGTAACTCTCCGGATTTATCGATTTCGGATATGGGGTAGATTCACCAACTAAGGGTTAAATTTTGAGTATTTGTGGTAGTGATATCTTGTAGCAAAAAATTAATAACAAAATATCCACCTAATTATTCAAGGCTGCTCCATCGATTTAACGTAATTCGCATTTTCTGCCGGTTTGGGGATATGGGGGTGGTTTTTAAGAAATAGGGGTTGATATTTGAGTGTTTCTGGTAGTGATATCTTGAAGAACCAAAATTAGTAACAAAATATCCACCTATTCATTGAAGACTGCTCGATCGATTTAACGTAATTCGCATTTTCTGTCGGTTTTGGGATATGGGGGTGGTTTTTAACAACTAGGTGCTGATATTTTGGTATTACTGGTTTGGCTATCTTAAAGCAACAAATTAGCAACAAATTAGCAACAAAATATGCCGCTTGAATTATTTTCTTACAGCCAACAGTTTCAAAGTTACGGAAGATGGTCTGCTAGCTTAATACTTAACTAAGCAGACCTCGCGTTTCTCGGAAAAGGAATTAGTAACAAAATTTGAAAATAGCGTAATAAAATAGCAACAAATTAGCAACAAATTATGGACTTGGTTAGAAATGCGCGTTGTGACCTTGGTCTGCTAGCTTACTATACGTTGATGCTTGGGTGTTTCCTATCGTGCTATCTTAAAACTACAAGTTTGCAGAAATATATTCAAGTACTTATTTAAGATTACGGACCAAGAATAGTGTTATTGCAAGGGTGAAAAGTTACCGGAGTGGCTACGCTAGCTTTAGGCTTAACCTAGCGTATCCATTGTATCTCAAAGTAGGAACGAGCTACAAAATCTATTTCGGCGTAACAAATTAGCTACAAATAAGCAACAAAATATCCACCAGTTTGTTTAACGCTATATGCTTTATACTTTATTTTGGCTATTACTGATACGAAGGGGGTTGTAATTAGGGGTTGGGGATGATTTTAGGATATTCAGGAATGGACAATTTCGTAGCTACGAATTAGCTACAAAATATCCACCAGTTTGTTTAACGCTATAGGCTTTATTCTTTATTTTGGTTATTTCTGATGCGAAGGGGGTTGAAATTAGGGGTTGGGGGTTGATTTTAGGGTGTTTTGGTTTTGACCATCTTAAAGGTACAAATTTGGTACAAAATATGCGGTTCGAATCGCTTCGATTGGTTGCAAGGGAGAAAAGATACCGGAGTGGCCACGCTAGCTTTAGGCTTAAGCTAGCGTATCCATTGTATCTCAAAGTAGGAACGAGCTACAAAATCTATTTCGGCGTAACAAATTAGCTACAAATTAGCTACAAATAGCTACAAAATATCCACCAGTTTGTTTAACGCTATATACTTTATACTTTCTTTTGGCTATTGCAGATACGAAGGGGGTTGAAAGTAGGGGTTGGGGATGAATTTAGAGTATTCTGGAATGAACAATCTCGTAGATACAAATTCGGTACAAAATATCCACCAGTTTGTTTAACGCTATATGTTTTATTCTTTATTTTGGATATAGCTGATACGAAGGCGGTTGAAATTAGGGGTTGGGAATGATTTTAGGGTGTTCAGAAATGGACAATCTCGTAGCTACAAATTAGCTACAAAATATCCACCAGTTTATTTAACGCTACACGCTTTATTCTTTATTTTGGCTATTGCTGATACGAAGGGGGTTGAAATTAGGGGTTGGGGATGATTTTAGGGTGTTCAGGAATGGACAATCTCGTAGCTACAAATTAGCTACAAAATATCCACCAGTTTGTTTAACGCTATATGCATTATTCTTTATTTTGGCTATTGCTGATACGAAGGGGGTTGAAATCAGGGGTTGGGGATGATTTTAGGGTGTTCAGGAATGGACAATCTCGTAGCTACAAATTAGCTACAAAATATCCACCAGTTTGTTTAACGCTATATGCATTATTCTTTATTTTGGCTATTGCTGATACGAAGGGGGTTGAAATTAGGGGTTGGGGATGATTATAGGGTATTCAGGAATGGACAATCTCGTAGCTACAAATGAGGTACAAAGTATCCACCAGTTTGTTTAACGCTATAGGCTTTCTTCTTTATTTTGGCTATTGCTGATACGAAGGGGGTTGAAATTAGGGGTTGGGGATGATTTTAGGATATTCAGGAATGGACAATTTCGTAGCTACAAATTAGCTACAAAATATCCACCAGTTTGTTTAACGCTATAGGCTTTATTCTTTATTTTGGCTATTTCTGATGCGAAGGGGTTTGAAATTAGGGGTTGGGGGTTGATTTTAGGGTGTTTTGGTTTTGACCATCTTAAAGGTACAAATTAGGTACAAAATATGCGGTTCGAATCGCTTCGATTGGTTGCAAGGGAGAAAAGTTACCGGAGGTCTACGCTAGCTTTAGGCTTAAGCTAGCGTATCCATTGTATCTCAAAGTAGGAACGAGCTACAAAATCTATTTCGGCGTAACAAATTAGGTACAAATTAGCTACAAAATAGCTACAAAATATCCACCAGTTTGTTTAACGCTATATACTTTATACTTTCTTTTGGCTATTGCAGATACGAAGGGGGTTGAAAGTAGGGGTTGGGGATGAATTTAGAGTATTCTGGAATGAACAATCTCGTAGATACAAATTAGGTACAAAATATCCACCAGTTTGTTTAACGCTATATGCTTTATTCTTTATTTTGGCTATAGCTGATACGAAGGAGGTTGAAATTAGGGGTTGGGGATGATTTTAGGCTGTTCAGAAATGGACAATCTCGTAGCTACAAATTAGCTACAAAATATCCACCAGTTTATTTAACGCTACATGCTTTATTCTTTATTTTGGCTATTGCTGATACGATGGGGGTTGAAATTAGGGGTTGGGGATGATTTTAGGGTGTTCAGGAATGGACAATCTCGTAGCTACAAATTAGCTACAAAATATCCACCAGTTTGTTTAACGCTATATGCATTATTCTTTATTTTGGCTCTAGCTGATACGAAGGGGGTTGAAATTAGGGGTTGGGGATGATTTTAGGGTGTTCAGAAATGGACAATCTCGTAGCTACAAATTAGCTACAAAATATCCACCAGTTTATTTAACGCTACATGCTTTATTCTTCATTTTGGCTATTGCTGATACGAAGGGGGTTGAAATTAGGGGTTGGGGATGATTTTAGGGTGTTCAGAAATGGACAATCTCGTAGCTACAAATTAGCTACAAAATATCCACCAGTTTGTTTAACGCTATAGGCTTTATTCTTTATTTTGGCTATTTCTGATGCGAAGGGGTTTGAAATTAGGGGTTGGGGGTTGATTTTAGGGTGTTTTGGTTTTGACCATCTTAAAGGTACAAATTAGGTACAAAATATGCGGTTCGAATCGCTTCGATTGGTTGCAAGGGAGAAAAGTTACCGGAGGTCTACGCTAGCTTTAGGCTTAAGCTAGCGTATCCATTGTATCTCAAAGTAGGAACGAGCTACAAAATCTATTTCGGCGTAACAAATTAGGTACAAATTAGCTACAAAATAGCTACAAAATATCCACCAGTTTGTTTAACGCTATATACTTTATACTTTCTTTTGGCTATTGCAGATACGAAGGGGGTTGAAAGTAGGGGTTGGGGATGAATTTAGAGTATTCTGGAATGAACAATCTCGTAGATACAAATTAGGTACAAAATATCCACCAGTTTGTTTAACGCTATATGCTTTATTCTTTATTTTGGCTATAGCTGATACGAAGGGGGTTGAAATTAGGGGTTGGGGATGATTTTAGGGTGTTCAGAAATGGACAATCTCGTAGCTACAAATTAGCTACAAAATATCCACCAGTTTATTTAACGCTATAGGCTTTATTCTTTATTTTGTCTATTTCTGATGCGAAGGGGTTTGAAATTAGGGGTTGGGGGTTGATTTTAGGGTGTTTTGGTTTTGACCATCTTAAAGGTACAAATTAGGTACAAAATATGCGGTTCGAATCGCTTCGATTGGTTGCAAGGGAGAAAAGTTACCGGAGGTCTACGCTACCTTTAGGCTTAAGCTAGCGTATTCATTGTATCTCAAAATAGGAAGGAGCTACAAAATCAATTTCGGCATAACTAATTAGCTACAAATTAGCTACAAAATATGTATATGGTTAGAGGGTGGCGTTACAACTTGGATACGCTAGCTTTATATACATCGTATATGCGAGCATTTCACGCGTGAAAAGTTCCACTGTAAATTCATTCACAGCTGAAACAAGAAAAGTTGCGCGCTCGCTTACGATTAGATGAGATTGATGGTGTTATATATAGCGACGCGGATATTCGCTCTGCACATAAACTTTGTGAAGTCACAAGAAAAAAAATTCACTTTTATGAGGTAGACAAAAGATAAATTTGTAGTTGACAATCTTAACAATCAATTACAACAAATATAAATTTTTTAAAAGCAATTGCTTCGTTATAATTAAACGAAAAGTGGGGCAATTGAAAGTGCCCGGTTTGCCCCACCGTCGCAGATGGGACACGGCCGGCATAACAGCAGTAATTGAGGTGTATCAAAACGCAATGCAAAATGCATCAATAACATGATCTTGTTTGTGTTGATGAAACTATAGTTTAATGATTTTAGAATTTTATAAAAAGAAGTCAATATAGATTCGAGTTATAAGAACAACTTTTTTCATAAATTTGCGAATTGCATTTGTCCGTCGGTCCAAGAACTACTTATTTGTTTTTTAATTTAATTTTTTACCTCAGGTAAAGTTTATGACGATTTCAAATACTCAAAATCAAAATCAAAAGTAAATACAACGATTAGACTATTTTACTTAGAGATTAGAAATATAGACGTATATTAAGTTAGTAGACCAAGGTCACAACGCATATTTCTAAACAAGTGCATGATTTGTTGCTAGTATGTTACGTTATTTTCAGATTTTGTTACTAATACCTTTTCCGAGAAATGCGAGATCTGCTAAGTTAAGTATGCCCTCGACTCCGACGTGTACTGAATACCTCACCCTCGCTAGAAATAGATCATTTTCTCCCCTTATAGCCCAATATACTATTTTATATCAAAAATAGCTAAAAAGAAACGCTGATTCGAGCGTTGCAAAAATTATGCATATTTTCTTCTTTTTTCGGCCATAAGAAATCGATTGTCATGTAATTTCCGGTAAAAAAATATTTCTTATATTGCTGAGGTGGTACCCAATCTTTTTTAGAATTTTTCCTTTATAATAAAAAAATTATTGCAATATTTCTTGAAAAAGGTTCTAATCCCCGTCAGTTCGAATTTTTCGTGAACACTTAAAAAAAAATGTCTTTCCGGATTTTTCGGTGTCTGAGATAGGGGCTACAATCCGCTATCTAGGTATGTAATTGCAAAAAAAGGAAAAAAGTAAAAAAGGTTGAGCAATATAGTGTCCCAATGCAGTGATCGGGTTAATTACAGAATGATAACCGGATTGACTTTTGCCGATGAGCTCGCAGTCTCATCAAAACTTTAATAATTTAATTTTTATGTGACAAGTCATTGTTCCAAAGAAAATGTTTAAATTCATGCGCATTCAAGTTTTAACCCAATTCATAAAGGTTCAAGTCCATTAAAGTTCTTTGAGTTTTTAAAATCACCCAAAAGAGCTTCTATTTTAACCATTCTGATCGAACTAACCCATGTAGAGATTGAGCAAGGGATCTTGCTGGGGCGTGATCAAACTTCCCTAAGTCTCATCGGAATCCGGTCGGGAGATCTTCTCGGATCCCGGCCGGGGAGTGTCCCACTTTATGTCATGTCCGAACTTGATGTTGGATTCCGATTGGATTTCCAAATGTAATTCCCACCAAAGAAAACAAATTTTCATCGATTTCTTTTTTAATCCTGCATACTTATACCATTTGAAGGACAATTATTATTATTTACAACATATTTAAATTTAAATTATAGATATATTATTATCTCAAATAGAAATAGAAATAGAAATTATTAATAAAATTAAAATTTTTTTGGATGAAGCTGATTTCGATCGCGTGACCTCTGGATTGCGGAGCTGTTGCCTTAATCACCACTCGACTGTATAGACCTGTGCTCTTATGTAACTTCAAAACATATATTTATGTTGCTTCATCGTTCAAATTGATTTAATTATTATTTATTATTATTGTATAACATATTAGTAACCTTATTTAATGAAAAAGTTCTTATAAATGAAAATAGAAAAAAATTTCAATTGGAAAAATAGAAATCCCGGCCGATACGATTCCTAACTTTTTTTTTTATTTATTTATTTAGTTCCATGTATTGATTATACAATCATTTTACATTTTCTCTCCACTTAGAGTTTTTTTATTTCCTGTCGCACTTACAATAATATCTTATATACTAGACTTAAATTGTATTTACGAACTTATTTATAAGCTATTTTAAATATATTCTTATACAATTTCGTCTCCATCTATGCCTCTCTTTATACAATATAATATTCATTTTCTTAGCTCTATTTACCCCTCTTTCTTGTCCCCCCTTTTTTCAAATCAGTACCTTCGTTTTTTGCGTGTTTACTCTCATCCCGTTTTTATCGCTATACCTCTCCAAATCATTAAACATTTCCTGTAGCCCCTCCTCCGCATTCGATATCATTGCCACATCGTCCGCGAACTTTAAACCATATATTTTAACCCCCCCAATTACTGAACCCCCCTCTTTTTTCTTTTTCCACTGTTCCTCCAAATCTTTTAAATACAAATTAAACAGCGGTGGGCTCAATGGGCATCCCTGTCTTAACCCTTTCCTCGTTTCGAACCTCTCAATTATCCCATCCTCCGTAATAAACTCATTCTCCATTTTTCTTTTCATCTACGAATCCCACATACAATGTCCCGCCTTGTTTTTTTTGTTTTATTATTTATTAGACTGTTTAATACAAAGATATGGTCCCTAGTTCCTTTTCCCTTTCTAAAACCCGCTTGACTTTTCCCAATTATATTGTTTTCTTCCAACCAACTCTTGCATCTCTCTGCCATTATACTTGTTAGCACCTTATATCCCACATCCAGAAGAGCCACCCCCATGTAGTTCTTAACTTCGCTCTCATCCCCCCTCCCCTTATGTATTGGGAAAATTCTCGCTAATTCCCACCCCCCACTGTCTTTCCTTCACTAAATATCTCATTTAAAATTCCTGTTAACTCGCTTGTCCATCTTACTGGTAAATTTTTTAAAAATTCTGCTACTCGTATCAGACTATCCTCCCCTGCTGCCTTGTTCTTTTTCATCTTCCCTATGACCCTCATCATCTCCTACACACTAATATCCCTGTTCAGTCCCTCTAAATCTTTTTCCCCATCTTTTGGTTCCTTATCTTTCTCTCCCCTTCTATCCTCTTTAGTTCCATCCGTCTTCTTCTGTTCTTCCGTCCCTAGCAAACTTTTAAAATGATCAACCCACTCCTGCTTCTTGATCTCTGTTACCTTTTTCTTCCCTCTTGGTCTAAACTGTCCTATCGCTTCCCCAAAAACAGTCATCCTCTTCTCTAATTTTCTCCATCTCTCTTCCCTTTCTTCCTCCTTTTTCATTTTAACAATCTCTTTTAAGTACCTCCTTTCCTCCCTTAGCCTATATTTATATATTTCTTCTTTTGTTTTGACCTATTTTTTAAGGTTTTCCAAACCCTCTTTTTCTGCTCGAATATCTCCCAATCTTCTTCTCTCCCGGCCCTGTTACCCCTCTTTCTGGTTAAACCTATCTCTCTACTTGTTTCCCAAATCGTATTAAACAGTCTTTCCCATCTCTTTTGTATCTCCCCTTCCCCCACACTAATCCTTTCCGCCCGACATTTCTTCCCTGTATTTCATTCCCCTCCCCTCTGCCCAACTCAACCTCTCTACTTCCATTTTACCTCCTCATCCTCGCTTCTACTATCATCCTCCCCTTTTCTTATTTCTATTTCGACCGGTAAATGATCAGATTCTATCCTCTCTCTTATTACCATTTTCTCTATTACACTACCCTCCTCATTTTCTCTCTCTAATGGGAGGGCAAGCACTGAGTGGTTATCACTCCCTACAAATGTTTGTTTCTCTCCCCAGTCCCCCTCTATGCTCCCATTCTTTATATTCAATACAATTCCTCGCAACTATTCAATAATTTTCTACCTTCCGCATTTACGATCTCGTCGCTCGAGTTTCTGGATCTGTTCCTTTATTTTTATACCTTTTATAATTAACTCGTAGCTCCACTCCTCTACACTATCTATTTTTACATTTTTCTTTATACCTACTAATCCCCCCCATAATACCCCCCCCCCCCCTTTAGCCCTTCCTTTCTTTTTTCCCTAACCGCCTCCTTCGCTTCCCAGATATACTTTTTGTTCAATTTACCGAACCATTCCTTCTCTTTGCTTTTTTCTAACTACGTTTCTTGCCATGCAATTATCTCAAAACTATCCAAATATTCCCCTATGTCTAACATTTTCCTTACTCCGGCTATATTCCACGAAATCATTTTTATTATCCCTTTATTTTTATTGGAAATGGGTGTTAAATAAATGATAAAACACCATGTTCATTTCAAATAAAATAACTTTCGTTTATTGAAACTCGCACAAGGAAGGAATAACGTCAGTTATGTGCGACTGCTCTAGCTACACTGAGAAAACCATGGGCATTAATAACTCCCACTTGTGGTGCAAAATCTTCACCACTGAGAGACATTGGATGTTTACGCTCACGCGTGGCAGCTACAGTCGCTCACAGTGGTGGGAAATCTTCCCCACGAAATAACAACGCATGTTTACGGCCACGCGTGGCAGTGAAAGTCGCTCGCTGTGGTGTTAAATTCGTTCCACAACTGGCGATTGTGGTGCGAATTGCACACCACGGTGAGCGACTTTTGCTGCCACGTGTGGCCGTAAACAAACATCACCAGTTGTGGGGCTAATTTCACACCACGCGTAATGTATAATAAGCAATCTGGAACCGTGAGGGTTATTTTCAACCATGGTTTTATCAGTGTAGATGCTCTAGTACGACTAAAAACACTTGACAAAATTGCATAAGAGAATATCGGGGCTGACGCATATAGTTCCCCACTCTTTTCTATATCTCGCATTTCAGTTTATATCTTTGGGACATTTCTTAGTAAGTCGATTCATTTTTGTACAAGCATGTAGTAATGTATAACTACAGTTACACACATACGTATGCTAAGGCATAGCGATATTCCAACAATTTTTATTTTTATTTCTCCTCCCGAAAAAACTTTTCTTTTCCATTCCATTCGTACTACTTTCCCTGCACCTTGATTTTCTGGTATCCTATCTGTGTCTCTAACCCATTTCTTCACTTACTATCGATTCTCACCAACTCTGTATTTCTTTCTCTCTCTCCGTGTAGTCATCGTCTATCCAAATATTTATCCCATTTAGCCCTTTTATCTTCCTCGTCATTACAATTTTATTTCCCTTTGACTTTAGTGCCACCACCAACCTCCCTCCTATTACCCTTATTTTCTTAATGTATATTTCTATATCCAGCTTATTTTTTATTGCCTTCTTTATTTCCTCTTTTATCTTCCCTCCTACTGTTCTTATACCCCGCATAAAGAAGTTTTGCCTCCTGCTCTTCCTTTCCGCTATTTCCCATTTATATTCATCCTCCCCTAAATTATCTATGAATGTACATCTCAAATCCGTTCGAATCGAAATCCGATCGGCTCCTGTTTTCGAGATATCGTCAATTTACGTATTTCAGCTAAATTATTGAAGTAAGCGAATGAGTTGTACCTTAAGGCCAGGTTACTCCAAAAAACGTGATTTTTTTCAATAAATTTTATACATAGTACAAAACATGTTGAGTAATCAATTTTTTTACATATAAAAGCACATATATTAAATTACTTGAAAAAAATTTTTTTTTGTTCAAAATGGCGGTTTTGAAAATGGCTGCTATATATATATATATATATATATATATATATATATATATATATATATATATATATATATATATATATATATAATAAATAAGAAGTCATATTTAGGCTGGTACATTGGATGTGTAAGTGTATTATATTGATACTCGTAATACGTACTTTTCCACAACTTGTAATTTTATTCAGAAAGTTATTATCAACGAAAAAAATCATATTTCTTTATATATTTCCTGAAGAAAATTGAACGACAGCCTTTTTTAGTTTTGTAATTTAAGTAGGATCCTGAATAGAGTTGCTTTTGTTCCTTTCCCAAAGTTTCAAAAATTTTCTGTGCACTGATTCGCCAGTCTGCTCAGACCATAATCCTAACCCATCATCATTGTCCAAATATGCAAGGCAGTCTTTTAAGTGCTTCAGAAGTACATGGATTTTTAACGATTCAGAGACTCCAGTGCTCTTAAAAGCTTCCGACAATGCAATCAAATTTTGATCCATATCAACTCCGGAATTCGTTGTGGAAAAACAAGACTCAACAACCTTGTTCATTTCTGTAAAAGCAAAGATGAAAGGCTCTATTTGACTATTTTCGACTTCCCCAGAAATATCAGGTGCTCGAAGTTTATCTGCTTCCTTCAGTAGTCGTCGGCAAGCATTGCCTTCAAAAACTCTGCCCTGATAATGTTTTGAAATTAAACAACTTTGTTGGCCAAAGTTTAGCTTTCTCTTCTCCAAAAAGTAAAACTAGCCCATCCCAAAACAGATGATTGACAAATCCCTGCAGAATATGTAGTTCGGGGATTACACATTTTTGAATCACATAAACATCATCGTTCTATTCAAAGAGAGGATGGTTAACTGTGCTATGACATTCCTTAGCCCTTTTTTTATCCTTGCGTAAGGATTCGAATTTTTCATAATCTTTCTTCAAATCTCCATAAGTTTTAAATTTCACAGATTCATCATCGACCTCTTCAGAACTTGTATCTGTCTCTTTTTGTAAGTTACGTAACTCGTCTAATGTAACGAAACAATAAGGGCAAGGATAAGTTGATGATACAGTTTGCTGACCAGTGGCCAGCAGTAAAACTTCAAAATCTGAAACGAATCTGAACGGTATATTGTTAAGTTGAGTTAATGAAACTAAAAGTTCAAGATTTTCATAAGTTTCTTTTATTAGAGGAACTACACACAGCAAAATAAGTCTATTAACACTGGTTAATTTAGCTTTCTTACTAGTACTTGCTTCATTACAATCAATATCTGCGGCATAATCTTCTGTCAAAATTGACATACAAATTTTAAAAAACCTTGCCCTCCGCCTGCCATTACTTTTATCTTGGGAATACCAATCTGATTTCGCTATGACTGAGTCGAGTAGCTCTTCAGCATCTGCCCAAATGACAGGCCTATTTTCTTTTTTATCATTTGCAGTGTAGAACTGAAAAATATTATCCTTGTAAATGTCCTCTAACGTTTTAAATTTTTGGGATATGTTTTTCTCGTAGGATGTAGGAATGTAGTTTCTCCCTGCGCCACTCCTTAAAAAATTTGTCATTTTTTTCATTTGATTACATGTAGAATCAGTGTTCACTTGATAATTGTCCAAACTTTCAGCAGTAAAAAAATTCCTTACTCGGTTTTGGATTCACAGTTACTCTAACTTTGGAGCCAAAAGTATTTAAAGTTATTTTTTCATTATTTTTATCACTGCTTGACCGTTTCCGCTTTAAAATAGAACTTGCAATTTGATTTTGTTGTCGTTCAGGTAGCTGCTCTACTATTTTCATTACATTTTTACCAGCAGCACTATCAGATGTAGAAGCAGTAGCGCATGCATGATATATACCTTTACCTACTTTCTGAAAGCAAGTTTTGAAAATTTTAAATGAACACCTTGAATCCTTTATACTTTTTTCGGTTTCTCTGACCAGATTCTTCTTTGTGCCATCAAGACTGTTCGATTCATCAATACAAATGGAAACATTCAGTACGTTTCCTTTACCTTTTTTTACATTTGATGATGATATCGTAGAGCGAGCTGTTATGCACAAGTAACAATTACACTCATCAGAAGTTCTAGTTTTTTTAGGCAAAATTACATCTTCATAGTTTGGCATACTCTATAAAGGTCTTTTTTTTAAACTTTTTTTCTTGTTCACAAAGTGCAAGACGACAAGAGACGCAAATACTTAATGGAAACTTCGAATTAGATAGATCAAAATCTTCATTTATGTATTTTCGAATCAGTCCTTCATGAGACTTAGTTATCAAAAAATCTTGTGATCTTTTTCCTTTGAAACTTATTTTTCTACCACATGGCGCACAAATTTTCATTCTATTCTCCTCATGATTACACTTATGATCCATTTTAGAATGAATAGATTCATAATTCTTGACTGGAAGAGAATATGCCATATTTATCCGTTAGCCTACCACTCAAACGTGATCTCTAACACGGAAAATATCAAAACTATCCAAAACGCAACCAAGAAGCATCCAAAATCTGATCGTCTTATATGACAAAATCATCTTTATTATCATAGAAGAAAGCACGCAGCCACCTAGCGGTGAGAATCGAAGTTATAAATTTTTATATGGAAATTTAGTGTAACCCAAAAATTTATAATTTATGTAATATAAATTTATAACACGATAAAGTTTGGATTTAGCTATATATATGTGTGTGTGTGTGTGTGTATATATATATATATATATATATACATATATACACACAAAACTAATCTTCACCTCCTTGAAAATTATCTGAGGGAATATTCAGCTATCCCCGAACTTTTGGGACACCCTGCATGCACATATGTACGTGTGTGTGTGTATATATATATATATATATATATATATATATATATATATATATATATATATATATATATATATATATATATATATATATATATATATATATACACACAACATATAAATATATATAATATACATGATATCTACATATTTTTTATATCCTTGTTGATTATATAAGGTAGTTCCATGCATTCTTAAGCTAGAACTCATTCGCTTCTATCAATAATTTAGCTAAAATACGTATATTGACGATACCTCGAAAACAGGAGCCGATCGGATTTCGATTCGAACGGATTTGAGATGTACATTCATGCCCGAATACCGCCCCGCAACCCGATTTTATCGTCATTTTGGTCAAACCTATCGCTCCTTCCTGCCCACCGTGCGCCGTCTCCGCCGTTGACTCGCTGGTCGTCGACTCCGTTGTTGTCTCGATGTCTGCCGTCAGAGCCGCGCTCTGGTCTTCCTTTTTGTCTCCTTCTCCGCTTCCCCCGGGCCTTGTGTCTGCCGTCGGTCAATGAAATATCTTCTGTACCCGTTGGACGCGTTCTCTGCTTTATCGGCGAGTGTTCCAGTTTACTACCTTTGCCAAACTGTACCTCAAACTCGGCAATCTTTCCTTTTTCCAGAAAATTTTTCATTTCGGCTATCTCTTGTTTTCCCCCTTTTTCCTCTTTCCTTGGCCTCCCTCTGCGCCTTTTCTCTTTTTCTTCCTTTGCCATCGAGTCTTCTTCGTGCTCCTCCCCGCCGCTGCCCCCCGCCATATCAGCCATGCTTCCCGCTTACTCGTCCTAACCTATCTTTTTTCCCGATGCTTCTTTTTCTGCCTTCCTCGTGATTCCCTCTTTCTTTTCCGAATATACTTACTTTTCTTCTCAATTCTCTCCTTTGACGCACCTTTGCCCACCTTTCCAACGGACTGTTCACGCGCTCACTCTCTCGAGCCGACCGCCATCCCAATTCCTAACTTACCAACGCAATATTTCTTATTCGTAAAATATAAGTATGTAAATATTTTATTGAAAAAATAGTTTGCCTTTTCTAATTATTTATATCGATAACTAGTAAATTAATTTAAGGGGGTTTGAAAAAGAATAGAAGATCCGTACTTTGCCGACTTTGTTTTTATTTTTTAAATGACTTTTTAAATATTCTTTTGAAAAAAACTTTACGTTACGTCCATCGTTTATTAATAATCAATAACCGAAAAACTTTGCAAGCAATTCCATTAATTTTATTACTTTGAACTTTTCGATCTTAATACCGAATACAGGTGTTTAATTCAATAACAAAAGTTCAAAGCACTTAATTAAATTAATGAAAGTGCTTGAACAAATTTTTGGTTATTTTGTATAATTACATATTACATTGTTTAATATTAAATAATTTATACATGATATTATCACAATGTAATATAAAACAAAAAAACATACAAAAATTAAAATTTCAATTTAATACTTTTATAATTGAAGAGTATAAGAGACACTCTTCAGGTTGTTAATAATTATTAATTACTGTCAGTACGAATATTATTTGTCTTCAAAGATGCTGTTGGAAACCGTTCTGATATTAAGAGGATGTAAAAGGGTTTCATGCATGCTGCTTACCACAGAAAATATTTAAAACTATTTTCTGGTTGCAAATAATAACCGAAACTTTTGGAATTTCAAGTTTTATCTCGAATAATTGTTATAAAAGAGAAGTGGATGGTAGATAGATAGAAACTTTATTTTTGCATAAACGAAAAATTATACTTTTTCAGACTGATAATAACAGATTTAATAATATACTTGTGGGTTGTAATTATTATTTTTCATATTAGGTAGTTCACTTATTTGAAAAATATTTTTTTTAACCTGTGAACACGCCCCTTTGTGACACGACATTTTTTCAACGATTTATTTGAAGCGAAAAAAGAAATGTTTTTCATATTGGGACTTTTATGTAATCTTTAAAAATGTAATTTATAGTTTCAAAAAAACCAAAACAAAATTTAAAAAAAAATGTTTCGTTAATAATGCAAAAAAACTATTAACCAAGTCAAAGAAACATTAAACAAATATTTGTTATTGATAAACAAATTACTAGATATATTAATAATGCTGGCTAATATAATTATTATTTTATTATCATTATTATTATTATTATATTATTATTATTAATATTATTTTTATTAATCACTAATTGTACTATAAACGTAACAGAAGTATTAGAAAAATGGCTTTTATTTTAATATAAATAATAATATTAATTTAATAAGTATGTATAATAAAGGCCAGTTTTTCCGACACTTTCGAACAAACTAGTTAGATTCCGATATGTTATCCCTAAAACTATTTTCAGCTTGTAGTTTAGCTAACCTAAAAATAAAAAAAGGACGGACCTTAAATTATCATATAGGATTCCGGTCGGGATCTGGCATGTATTCCCCATGTATGGAGAATCCAAGTAAACCTGACCAGAATCCAGCCTACACCCGGGATAACGTGGGGATATTTCTGCACGGGAAAAAGAGTTTTTTCTTCTTTCAGTCATTAGAATAAATTATTTCGATCCAAAAAATAAAAAGAGTACTCTATAAAGCCTCTGATTACAAATACAAATTTTCTACTTTTGTCTATTTTTCATCGGCAGTCATTTTGATCTACTTACATAAAATCTGACTGAACAAAACTACTTTATTTTGTTTTAATTAAATAGACCATTAGATCCTCTTTTAAGTAATTTCTTTTCTTTTAAGTGAGCTAGAGATAGACTCATTTAAAGTTAGTAATTTCTTCAAATTCACTAATTTAGCACAGGCGCCAGTAGTTTATATTATACCTATAGGTGATCAAATTTCATAAAAAACAATTTCTTAATACGATCATTTTCTATACGTAGATTTTAACGTTATTTTCACACAGAGTATGTATACCTATATAAAGTATATATACATAAAAGCCTTTTGTAGTTCAGCAAAAGTGTAATTTATACATGTAATTTGTAATTTCTGCAATAAAGTATTTATTAAATATTATGTATCTGGCGGTGTATGAGCGAAGCGAGCAGGCGGAGCTCCCTAGTACATATAAAATTAAATATTGTTTGGATATGATTGTAAATGGGGTGTCAGTAGTCGCAGTGTAAGTAGTTGAGTCCGGCGACTATTCAGGGTATCAGTAATAGCTCATGAGAATATTACTATTAATTTCATAAAATTATAATTAAAAACCGGCGTTATTGAAATTGCATCCTCATTTGTATTATCAACATGTAATATGCAATAATAAATAAATAAAAACATATATATCTTTGGGTATATGGAAAAAAAACTTAAGTCCACTTTTCATGTTTTTTAGATATTAAGGTTTAAAGTTTCTAATTTATATTTAAAATAATGTTAGAAAATTCATAAATAGTTAATAGTCATTTATTTTTACATTTTCTTGATTTTTGCAGTTTTATCTGAAAATATACTATGTAAGGATACCAAAATCGCTCAAAACTCAATTTTCAAAAAAAAAGTGGACTTAAGTTGTTTTTCCGGTTTGCCACAGATATATTGTTGCTCAGTAAATCTTATAAACTATGTAGGAATGTCACAGTTGATTCTTGGGGGTGCCAGTAGGGACATCCACCCTATTATATGTAAAAACTTAAAAATGATTGTTGCTTTAGGAAAACTAAAATAGAATTGGTAATGTTTTCCCATAATCAATAAATATCGAATTAAAATCGATTGATAATTATTAATGATTTGTAATCGATTAAGGATGGATAATTAATCGATAATTAATCGTTTACTACTCGGTAATTAATTGATTAATAATCGATCATTAATCAAATAATCAAAACTGCGATTTATAGATTGTGTAATATTTTAAAATCGATTAATCGAATAAACGATTTTTTATCGATTAATCGTCATTGATGCCCAGCCCTACCGCCAGCCCCTGAAAACGCCGGAAAATAGGAATTACGTTAAACCGATCGAGCAGCCTTAAATAAATACATGTATATTTTGTTGCTAATTTGTTGGTAAGTTTTTGCTTAATATAGCATTGCCAGAAATACCCAAAAATCAACCCCTAGTATGGAAAAATTACCCATATCCCTTGAGATACCCAAATGTGAACCCCTAGTCCGTAAAAGCCACCCCTATCCTCTGAAAACGCCAGAATACACGAATTACGTTAAAAAGAGCAGGCATCCTGAAAATAATATGTGCATATTTCGTTGCATAGTGTTGCTAATTTGTTACGCTATTTTCGGCTTTTGTTGCTAATCTCTTTTCCGAGAAACGCGAGATTTATTAGGTTAGATATTAGCTATCAGTCCATCTGCCGTAACTTTCAAACTACTAAAATAGTGTAACAAATTAGCAACAAATTATGTACTTCGTTAGGAATGTGCATTGTGACCTTGGTCTGCTAGATTAATATACGTGAAATACAGCTGATTGGCGCTTATCACTGACGCAGTGGCTGCGTACGCCTTGCGTACCCCGCTTAACAACATTTACTTATTCTTAAGAAGGTCCGAGCGGCATACTAGTCAAAATAGCAACTTAAGAAAAAAAAGTTATTTAATAGAGAATTTATGAAAATGTATCCTGTTAGCAAATAAAACATTTAGACAAACTTTGAATATTCATATTTATATAAAATGCATATTTATCTTATTTCTATCTGACTAGTTCACTATAGACATTGATTTGACTCTAACCTCTAAGGTGTTTCTCTGTTTTGAGTACTTTTTTGCGTTATTCTATAAATATCTCTCTAAAACACTAGGCAACCCTATTGTTTTATTGCATGTATTGGGATGTTGAATAAGTTCTCGCTGTTTTCCAACAGATGGCGTTACTAGTGCTGCGTGCATATAGTTGAAGGTGGTAACACATCTATATAGAAGTACTATAAGCAAGCTTGAAATTCAGTATATGTCATTTCGCTGAAGTGTAAACAACTTTTTTTTCATACTGTTAAACATGTCAAATTTCGTGCCAAAAAAGGAGTATTTGCAGTTAATTTTACTGCAC
Organism: Gastracanthus pulcherrimus; assembly: GCA_949152435.1. Classification (NCBI taxonomy): domain Eukaryota; kingdom Metazoa; phylum Arthropoda; class Insecta; order Hymenoptera; family Pteromalidae; genus Gastracanthus; species Gastracanthus pulcherrimus. The sequence goes on along the minus strand of OX424575.1, from coordinate 53,296,303 downwards.
TACTTTCTTAAAAAAATCTGCAGCTGAAGCACATAGAATTCTTGTTGAAACAGAGATTGGTTTAGACGCTTCAAAAATAATGATTTTGATGTTGAAGATAAAGAACGCTCTGGTGCACCGAGAAAGTTTGAAGACGAAGAATTGGAGACATTACTTTGTGAAGACTCATGTCAGACGCCAGCTGGACTTGCAGAATCATTAGGAGTTAATCACACAACAGTTAGCAAGGACATTGGGTGCCGTACGAGTTGAAGCCAAGAGACGTCGAACGGCGTCTTTTCACATGTGAACAGCTGCTTCAACGGCAGAAAAAGAAAGATTTCTCGAATCGTATTCTGACGGGCGATGAAAAATGGATACACTACGATAACCCTAAGCGTAGAAAATTGTGGGTTAAACCCGGCCATGCATCAACATCGTCTGCAAAGCCGAATATCCATGGTTTCAAGCTTCTGCTCTGCATTTGGTGGGATCAGCCGGGTGTAGTTTATTATGAGCTGCTCAAACCAGATGAAACTATCGCAGGAGATCGCTATCGACTACAATTGATGCATTTGAGCCAAGCACTGAAGGAAAAACGGTCGATATACACGGAGAGACACAACAAAGTGATTTTGCAGCATGACAACGCTCGGCCGCATGTTGCAAAACCGGTGAAAACCTACTTGGAAACGCTTAAATGGGAAGTCCTACCCCACCCGTCGTATTCACCAGACATTGCCCCTTCTGATTATCACTTGTTCCGATCGATGGCACAGACCTGGCTGAGCAGCACTTTCATTCTTATGAAGATGCCAAAAAATGGGTCGACTCTTGGATAGCCTCAAAAGATGTCTCGTTTTACCGACGTGGAATTCAAATGTTACCAGAATGATGGGAAAAAGTAGTGGCTAGCGATGGACAATACTTTGGGTGACATGTTTTTTAACTATTTATTTTAAAGAAAGCATTAATATTCATGAAGAAACAGCGAGAACTTATTCAACATCCCAATACATAAATTTTGAAAGCTAAGGATTAATTTGATACTTTAATATTCTACTAAAGTAGCCTACAAAAATGCATGAATTTTTCATTTCAAATGCGAAACATGCATTTTTTGTATACTAAACGGGCGAACTTTAGAATTAAATATCTTTTCGACATGCCAGGCAACCTATACTGAAAATTTGTCTGTGGACTCAAATAATCTTTATTAACAATTAACCAAAAAGATTTGGGTCTTAAAGTTTAAAATTACTTTTCGCTCATACCTCAATAATTTTACCCATTTTTTAATCAATATCCGTATCTACGCACGTATAGACTGAGGACAAATTGGGATATTAATGTTAATATATATGGGTCATTCCTGTACTTTTTCACAAAACAGAGTTGGGGGGGGGGGGGGGGTCAGCCATATGGGTCACCGATTTTTTATATGAAAATAGGTACCAAAAGAAGCACAAAAAAGAATTTGAGCCTTTAATGTCCCCCGTACGGCCTATTAGAGTATTTTGAAATTTCGAAAATGACTAAAAACGACTTTTTTAAAAAAATTATACAGAGCTCTTATTATTATCAAATACAATTTACCAAAATACGATTTCGTCGTTTTATTACAAGCTTTAAGAAAAAAAATATTATACCTCCTTGGCAGCTCAATGGATCACCCTTGCGGAGCTGAATATAAACCTAAAATTTTATGTTTTTCTGGTTATGTTCGATTGCTTGCCATTTTATGAAATCTATACAGAATTGTGTTTACCAGGTCTCTGATTCTTTGTCTTTAAAAGATATTTTATTCCTTATTTTGTAGGTTCAAAACGGTTTCGAATAACCAAAGTTCCAGCCTTTGGAATGTAGGTACTTTTTTGGAAATCGTCAAGTTGGCAGCCCTGTAACTTTTTCTATTATAACCTTTTGAGCTCTGACTTTTAGGGAACATAGTTTAAACATCCTGCAAAACAACGCACTTGGTTTCGTTTTGTATATTTGGGGTCTAGCACGTCTACGAATTTTTTTTTTAGCTTGCTTTTTCAACCTAAAGTAAACGTCATGCTATTGAAGTCTGACATAATTTACGTAACGTATTATACATTACGGATAAGTCTGTGTATGACCAAAAAATAGCTGACATTGAGGACAAAATTTAGGTGACCAGATGGGAGACCGCAACTTGTCAGCAACTTAGGAGCATAAATCGCATTTGGTCACCTAAATCTTTTCGTAATTTTTCATCGAAATATCCTCAAAGATGCTCCGTTCACTCAATTTAAAGGTCTCAATGTCAGCAATATTTTGTACATACACAGATTTTTCCGTTATGTATAGTACGTCACGTAAATTACGTCAGACTTATGAATGACGCAATTTAAAAAAAAAATTAAAAATTTCGTTAAAAAATAGTCGGAAATTTGTTTATAACTAAATAACTATGCAATATATCGAAAAAGTCGATGTTCTCTAGAAAATCGGTGAAAATTTGTTCGAGTTACGAGTATGAGTCCGCCCGACATGAAAAACGTGGTTTCGAGAAAAATACGTTTAAAGTTTGAAGTAGTAAAATATCTTGATAAATTTTATATACCTCTAATCTGCGATGTCTGCGCCATGTAATTGGCCTTCTACATTGATGTCTTGCTCCTCTGTTTTTTCTGTGCGGTCTCAAGCTGATCCGTGCCTATTTTCCACCTTCAGATAGTGAATTCTCTGCAAGCTTGATGCGCTGCGCGTCTGCCTCAAGGCACAGATTGTAGCTGGTGGGCCAATTTTCATGATTGAAGATAGGCCATCATTGTCTACATATCCAAAACAATTTTTTCCACTCGATATTGATTTCGGAACCAAGGCCCACGCAGTTGAATTAGAACTTTCATTGCTATTTTGCGTATAACCACCGATGCAGCGCATGAGAAGATCGTCACTGCTGAGCTCCTCGTATACTGGCTATATAGCTTCATATACCTCATCACAAATAGCTGGTTTATGTTTATGAATATCCAAGGTACCTGTAGCCTTCACTTCTTGCCATGAACACTAAGAATTCTCTACGGTAGCCCGCGGAGCGCTCGGAGTAGACTCAGAGGGGCGTCAGTAGAACTCAAAATTAGGGTACGTAGAGATTTTTCCCGCCCATAATATTTTGGCACATCATTTTTAAGATGATAATAGACCTTTAAACGAAAAAAATTTTTCGATTTTTTTAAAATTATAGAGTGGTCTAAACCCAAATGACGTAAATTATTAATGTTTCAATATCCCGTATAAAAATTGCCGACACTAGAAAAATGCCAGTACTGGTTTGATCGTAAAAGCAATACTGGCCCAGTACCCACATGACAATACTGGCGTGTCAATACTGGGTCGACATTGCACCAGTACCGTATCTTTAACAACATGTTAATATCGTCTAGTCGATACTGGATTAGTATCGATAAGTCCAGTACTGGTTTGCCGATAGTATACCAATACTGAACCAGTATCGGCAAACTCAGTACTGTCGAGTCTATGCTGAACCAGAACTCTTTTACATTTATTGATCGGTATATTTTATTTCAGCTATGTTTATCAAACTTGAAAATATACTGGTATATAGACATACCCGTGCAGAAAATGAGCAAGGAATCTGGCCGGGATCTGGTCAGTTTTCCCTAAGTTTGACTGGGATCCGATCGGGAGATCTCTTTGGATCTCGACCGCGGAGTGTCCCACTTTTCATTAGGATTTTGGTCAGTATTCCAAGTTGGATTCTGACCATAATTTCCAATCCTAATCCCATCGAAGAAATTTTTTTTTTCTTTTCTCTTGTTAACCCTAACATCTAATAATTATTACTTTTGACAAATTTAAATTTATATTATAGATATATTACCTGAAATAGAAATTATTAATAAATTAAAAATTTTTTGGATGACGCGGGATTCGTACCTGAGATCTCTGTGTTTCCGAGCTGATGCCTTACCCATTCGACCGTATAGACCTGTGCTATACACAACTTCAAAACATACATTTATGTTACTTAATCGTTGAAATAGATTTAATTATTATTTACAGATATAGATATTGTATAATTCTTTTTAACAACATTTTTTAGATAATTATTTCAAAAATTTTCTTTGGAAAAATATAAATGCCGGTCATTATAATTTCTAACTTACTGACGCAATGTTTTTCTATTCGTACAGTTTGTAAATATTTTATTGAACATTTTAATGTCATAAATAGGTAATATGTAGAAAAAAATCATTCAAAAATTAAAATTTTAATTCATTACTTTTGAAACTACAGAGTGTATGAGAAACTCGAAAAGTAGTTAATAATTATTAATTAACGACAATAAAATATTTTTTCAACTATGTATTATGTTACTTATGATATTTCGGAAGCTCTATCAGAGTTTTTTTCTAAAAGTCGTAATACTTCGTTATAGAAATCTACGTTACCGGTTACTTTTATTTTACTATTGGCATTTAAATAAACTATTTTGAAAAAGGCTGTGGTAGATATTACAACTATCACTTACATTAAAGTTTATTTCTTACATGAAATATCGTATAGTACAATATAGACCTTATATTTGTTTAGTAAAAACTTATTTTTAACATAAAGAAACATTAATATAATTATATTTTAATTTAAAAAATAAATAGCGTAAATTTAAAAAATCAAAATTATAGACTTTGTCAATTGGGTTGTCTCATTAAAATTTTAACTAATTCTATTCATATCTACCAGATCTAAATACATGTAAAATTTCTAAACAAATGCCGATAAAGTAGGTTTCTTTCAACGGGTTTTGCCTCTTCTCAAAATATTGTTACGAAAATGTTTACCTCAACGTAAGCTTTGTAATTTTAATAATTTTTGTATTATTATTGTTTTTATTATTTTATTTTAGTAAGAATACAAATTTTAGATCTAAGTAATTAAATGGCAGATGATAGAATATACGGGTTAGATTCAGATATGTTTTTCCTAACTTTTACCGGCTTGTAAACGAGTTTAGCTGTTATATACTAAAAATAAAAAGCACGGACCTTAATTCTATAGTTATGTCTTATGTCCTTATGCTATTAGCGTGTAAACCACATATGCGCCCGACACAGTGCTCGTGCGCATGCACTACTATACCTATACTGGGCATCATGGGCATATATTTTATGTGTAAAATCGGAGTTAGAACTTAGAATGCATGCAATACTGCAACTTCGTTTATATCTCGCATTATTATTATTATTATTATTATTATATGAACTGAGTTTGGGCTCAGTAGGAGCCCCAGACGCATGGTTTCCCTTGGCGTCCCTCCTTGTCATGTCAGTTACCACCTTGATGTTACCGCCTTCCAGAAAGCCGGCCACCGCCGGCCAGCGCCTCCGCCTGTGATTCCGGAACCGACAGGACCAGGAGTTGTTTATCCCCTTCTCGCCTGGCTCCTTCCTCCACAGTCGGGGCACTGATTACGCGCCATGTGCTCGTTTTAAGGGTTGGATTGAACCCGTCCAGGATCTTCAGGATCGTCTCTGGCTTCTCAATTGGCATTGGAAATCATGCGACGGCTTTTACCTGGCCCTGGAGGAGCTCAATCCCTCCCACTTTCAGTTTGCGGCCCTCCCAGGGTAAGTCCAAAGTGGGTAAGTTTTCAATTAACCACTTCTTCGCCTCTGGGTTGCTAGCCACTATGATGAAAGACCCTTCTTTGCAGAATGAGCTGTCAAATTTAGGCCAATTCTGGGGTGGCGATTCCAAATACCCTTTCCTGACCGCCCCCCGGAACTGTGTGAACATCTCCGGGGTGAGCGGGCTTTCTGGATATTTTTCGTCCACCACCACGATTGTCAACGGGTTGGCCCTCTGAGCATCCGTCAAGAACCCTCCCCCGTCCAACCAACTCCTCCTGGGGGGAGCCGGGTGGGCGGCTGAGGGCTCCCGATCAGTCGCCCCCTTAGGTTTTTTCTTTTGGCGGGAAGCCGATGGCGGTGTGTCCGTGGACTCCGGCCGCCTCTTCGGCGTCCCCCCAACATTACCCGTAGTTGCAGGGCCACCAGAATTGGCGGCCTCATGGGCCAACTTTTCTCTTCTGAGCCTCTTCCTGGCGGCCCCACATAGTCTTTTGTGGGACCGTCCAGAACTGCCCTCTTTAGGATTGAATTGGACCAGGGGGCTCTGGGTCACCAACTCTCCGGCTGTTACAGCCTGAGATGCGGCCTCTGCTCCTCCCTGGTCTATGACTGACGACGGATTCGAGGAATAATGGGGCAATGTGGCTTCAAGACCCTCATCGACCTCCATATTGCAGTCTTCCGTTCCCCCAGCCATCTTTTCTATCATTTTTCTATTTTTTTTGTTTTTATCACTGTTACAATACATTTTTGGTCCCACGAGTGGTGAGGAATGACGGTCCACCCCCGCAGAGCCTCGTACGGGGGTAAGGCTGCTGACTCGGGGAGGTCGCCCGGTGTCCCCGAGGCTCCGTTTGCGACACCATCCTAACCCCGGTGCCAAGAGAGCCAATACGGGCACGGAAGCTCACACCACCTGGCTTAGGGTGGTGATAGTAAACCCAAAAAACGGGCCTCACCAAACCCGAAATTGGAGGGTTGTTCCTTCGTTCCTCGGGGTCAGCTGAGCTTCTCTACTCCGTCAAACAGGCACCAGGGTGGTTTCCTGGCTCCTCTTCAGTGGACCAGAGAGCCCCGTCCTGCACTCTCTTAATTTGAAATAGTGAACTTGTCACTATTTTAGCTAGTTAAAATAATTCCACTTACGAAACAGTGAAAATTTGGTAGTTAATACATAAGTTAAAAGCCGGCAAGGTAGGGATCGAGTTGGTATTTCATAACCTAATTTCAGTTGACATTATTTTTATTTCATGAATATTAAATATTATTTTTATTATGTAATAACAAAATAATTAATTAATTAATGAATAAAAATGGTGCAATTAATGTCTTAATTAGAATTCTGAACCATATTCCCTGTGTAAGAAATTGGACAAATGCCTAAAATTATTAATTTTTCAAAACAAAAATTATAATTAAATTCAACTTTAATCTTTTTTGTAATGTGCATACTAATGAATTTATTCATATTATCGGTAGTACATTTTTAATCAATATATTTACATCAGTTATATTCGCAGCACCTTATATGAGTTATAAAATTTACTCTATGTAGGCAATCTACGTAGGCAAGTGGTGAAGACGTTGGACTGTAAACCTTGTGGACCAGAGTTCGATCCCCATCGGAGAAGTTTTTTTCGCATTTTTAATTTATTTCTTATTTTAATATATACAAATATTCAAATGATAATACATAATCAATATCTAATAAACCTTATAAATAATTATATATACGCGTTTAAATAACAGCCTTCTTTTTTTAATTTACTGAATATGATTAAATTTCACTGATTCAAGCAGTGAAAATTTATTTCACTATTTCAAATAGTGAATATTCACTGTTTTTTAGTTGCTGAGTTATCACTATTCAAAATAGTGAATATTCACTGTTCTACAGTGAATTTTCACTATTTCATAATAAGAGAGCAGAGAGATCCCAGGTGAGGTTCGACCTCGCCTAGGGCAAGGTCTTGCTGGCTCGGGCCTTCCGAGAACGGCTTTACGACTCTCGTCGACCCTCGCCCGCGCCACCCCGCCCGTCGAGGTACTCAATTCTCAACCCGCCGCACTCGAGACCCGTTTATAGAGTCCAGTGAATTAGGAAGAGGACCGTCCCCCCATCCTTTCATTCCCCGCAGGTCCGAGCTTTAGCTCCCTTGGCCCACGAGTTAAGCCTCTCTACCGTCCCCTAAGGGCACCCGACAAGGTCCCACAACCCCTAAGAGAGGATATCTCGCATTAGTAAACTAAATTTTATATTGTAAATTCGATTAAACCCATAAAAAACATTGTGCGAATTTAAATTTTTATACATGTATTTGAGGTTATAAATGTATCTTTATCCGTATTATGGTCAACTTATGGTGTAATTGTTGGCTACAAATTGACCACGAAAGTTGGTCAATAGATAGCGAACAGGCCGTAAATGATGGTCAATTTTCTACCAGGGCAATTATAAAATAGAGACAAAATCAATTAAGATGAACATTTTTTATTTTAAATATTATAATTTGATTGTACATTATTGAAACAAATCGCAGTATAACCATTATATTTAACTATTTATTAATATAAATGAACACAAAGTTCTATCACAGAACAACAAACTAAAAGTTGTAATAAATATTAGGAAACTATAAATTATTAATCCAAATTAAAATATTATAATTATAATAAATGTTAAGACACTTAATATTTATTATAATTTAAGTATCTTACTTTTATTTCGATTGAAATATATCTAACACATCGGTTTCGCTTTCAGTTATGTCTTTATATAAATTTTCAGAGTTGAAGCGCTTTAGCATCGCATTAGTTGGAATAAACTGTGCGCAGTCAATTTGGGAAGTGCAACCAACGTGTAAAATCGCTTCAAACATTAACACAGCTAATTTATTTCTAAGTTTATCTTTTACGATATTCACAATCGAAAACACTCTTTCTACTGCTGTGTTAGAAATAGGTAAGCTTAATAGCGCAAATGCCAAGTTACATACGAGGTCTGTCCCAAAAGTATCCGACCTACCTCGATTTCTCGGCGCTTGATTTATTCTTCGTCATCCGGGGGGTGGCATCCTTCAAAATAGTCCCTATTTGATTGAACAAGACGCTCATATCGATGTTTCCACTTATTAAAGCACTCTTAAAAGTCAGACTGCGGAATCGCCTTTAGTGCATTCGTCGCATTCACAGTGTTCCTCAAGCATGCAAAAGTGGTCCAAAAATGGATCCAAAAACAGCTAATGCAGAAATTTTCTATATTGTTTTTAGATGAAAAAAATTTAAAATTGAAAATCCTAAGTGATCGGTTTCTCAAGTTATGGACGCTTTTGTGTTACGCTATGCGCATTCATGAATAGCCAAGTAGAGCAATTTGAGTACACACGTATAATTCTTTTAGTAATTCCGTGTAAAAAAATTGAGTATGTATTGATGATTATTTATTGTTGATATCATTACTGCTAAAAATTTTTTGATTGAAAAATTGAATGAAATCATTTAAAAATCATAATTTCCAGAACAAGTTTACTGAAACCACTTTTAGCGTAACCCATGATCAACGACGAGGACGTAGTGGTTAACTGATCACTTTTGTTGTTTTTTTGTTGTTTTTTTGTTTTTGTGTTTTTTTGTTTTTTTGTTTTTTTTTGTTTTTTTTGTTTTTTTGTTTTTTTTTGTTTTTTTTTGTTTTTTTTTGTTTTTTTTTGTTTTTTTTTGTCCGTTTTTTATTTTTTTTATAGGTATGGCGATGAGAATTCTACGACAGCTTTCAGTAAATTTGGTAAATAAGTCTCACGATAATAACCATTTACTTTATAACGTTCCCAAAACTTCAAGAAATCACGATGAATCGACTCACCACTCTGCTCTGACCAAAAACCCAAGCCGTTATTTCTTTCAATGAACTGAAAACCTTCTTGTACATGTGAAAGAATTACGTGAATTTTCAGTGTTTCTGAAAGTTTTTCAAGACTTTCTAAAGCTTCTTTCAGTTCTTTAATATAATTATCAAGTGAAGGTCCTAAGAATTTATCTTAGGACCTTCTATATATATAGGATATACTAAATTATCTTCTTTTAACTGTTCTAAAATCGCAGTTGTAATTGCATCTGCTGTTCTGTTTTTTCATACTTACGTATCTAATAACTAAGCATAATAACTTTTCTTTGTCGCTTGCAGTAGATTCATCGACGATTAGCGAATAAAAAGAATTTCCGATATCTTGTAATAAATCATCGACAATGCACTACATTTTGTCCTATGAAGCTGAATTTCTTGTAAAATGGGTGATTCTTTATCTAAACTTTTGATCAGAATAGAAAAATGATCAATGGCTCTAATGGAGCTTGAGCTCGGCAATTTTTCTGCTCTCAGTCAATCGAGGCTTCGCAAATTGATCAATTTTTGGCAGTGTCATGACCTCTTTTTCTCGATCAAAGGCCGCCTTGTGTTTGCCAGTATTACCGTGGTCTAATAAACTTTTGCGCTGAGAACCTAAAAATGCTCGGCAAACTTTGCAATAAGCTTCTTTATTTTCCGCATTTTGTGGAGCCTTTGTCAGTCAGCCTACGTTAAAAAATTATACATTTGTCACTTTTCACACTAATAGGGTACTCGGCCCAATTACTGTGCCATGAAGCCAACTCGATTAATTATTAATTAACTATAAAATTATATTGTCTTGTTCACTATTACTATAAACTGATATCGGTTCTTTGATCGTGTCTATATCTAAAATAAATATTATTTTGCCAAAAAGATTATATTTTATCAAAATTTTTGAAAATTAAAAAAATAAGTTTTGTATGCATTATTGTCTATCAATGCCTATCGTCAGATTACTGAGTCCCCGATTACGGAGCTTTGTTTACAATTCTGTGCGCCGAATTCTGTGTGTGTTTCAAAACTAACCTTTAGAACACTTCATTTTTATAAGTTTTTATTAGATTATTTATTATTCTGTAGGTAATTAGTAAAATAAGAAAAGTAATATTTAGGATAAGCGTTTATATTTGAAGACTATTTAGTAGCTATAACAACAACATCTGGCAGCGAAAGCATGGTTAGGATGGTGAAAATGCCCATGTGATAGAGCACAGTAATATAAACATGCTTACAAATCACGCGGCATTACGAGATTTACTGTTAATAAATAAAATATGACCCATACATGCTTTTTTTATATTATTTAATTAAGCTTAATCACTTTATGATATGTGTATAAACTTTACATGATGCAAAAACCCTTGATTGTAATACAATAATTCTAAAAAGTAAGCAACAAGCTTAACCTTCCCGCTAATTATTATTGTAATATAATTTAAATACATATTATTTTTTATGTATTGTAAACATTAAGAAATAAACTTAAATTTAAAATATATTGTATTTCTTTGCAGTTAAAATGTTTTCTTTCTAATCTATTACAAAATAAAAGCACAGTAATCGGGCCGTGCTCAGTAATCGAGCCAAGTACCCTACTGAAGTTAATTCCTAAACACTTAACTATTATTACTAACTATTACTTTACTATTTACCTTTAAAACAACTTTCGTTCTCCCATTCCTTTCGATAATGTTGCTTATAATATGGACTGCTGCTTGATACTGTTTTAGTAGTCGATTTAGGCGTTGATTTCGGCATTTTTTATCGTCAAACAAAGCAGACGTGAACAGGCATAAAAGTCAACGATTTTACATTTTACTTTTCTATAAACTTGTAAGTTTTCACTTATAATTTGATGTTAAACAATTTCGATTACAACCTAAAGCAAAGAAAACACATAACACGTGACTCTTGTTATGACAGCGCTGCTCGTACTCGAAAGAGCGAGACAGAACAATGTGAACTTGTTTTGTACTTCATCGCTGCTGTGTATTGTGACAAGTAAATGGCCTATATAAGCGCGCGGATTTTGATTTCAAATTGTCTCATTTTTATAAGTTTAAGATGTATTTATTATTCATATTTTTTGTTTGCAACTTGTTGTCCGTGGGGTAGGTGTGTTTAGGGGCATTGGATTTAACGTTTACGTTTTTTTTAATAACTCGCTATGTGCGAGGTAAGTGGGTTTATGATTTTTTATTTAAATATCTAAAAGGATTTCTAAAGGGTTTTATAAAGTTACTAGACGTATTTTAGAGGGATACCGAGAGCCGCCTAGAGGGGAATTTTGGAACAGTTTGGTAACACTGGCTAAAACTCGGGACAACCTGGAGATATTCCTGCACGGGTAATAAAGAAACTATTTTCATAATACAATTCCTTTATTCTTAAACAATATTTTCAAGGAATCTAACCCTCGATCTAACCACCTTTAAATTATATGTTACATATTATTAAATTATGAGATAAAAATAAATCATACATCTATTATATTATATTACTTATTTTTTATTTAATCAAAATCTATTTTATCAAAATTAAAAAATATTATATTTTAAATTTAAAGATCGTTAAATGCCATACATGAATAGACATAATGGAAACCTTTATATTTCACGATGCACCGCAATGTTTTGAGAATCGAAAAGATCGAATTGGGGTTCTTAAGCTTTTATTTATTATTCTAAATACATACTCTTAGTTAACCAATGAAGATTTTTAAAAATATTGACTAATGTTATAGTGTTTTAAAACCATATCTTATGATCAAATTTTAAAAATCAAAGAATTTTAGCTTTAATGCACTATAGCTTTGGTCAGTCTCTTTTCATATCATTTCATTGGTAGGCTAAAGATATGTTTTTTAAACACAACAAATTCTTCAAAACCTTAATCCTATAATTCTGACATGCAAAACCTTGTGGTATATTCAGAAGTATGCAGCTTTTTATTTTAATAACTTTATATTACTTATTAACCTTTAAGTTTAAAGAAGCATCTTCTTAATTCTATATTTTATAAAATATATTTAAATTTATCTAAAAAAAAAAGTAATATAGTTATTATAATGTAACGTATATATTGATTTAGCAACTATAATGTAACATTTATTTTTACCTAAAATTATATTAAGAATTAATTTTCAAGTTTAAATGTGGTAAGGTTCTCTTAATACATATTTTTTTTTTTAAGTGGCATTTCGAACTCATAAGTTCATCGCCTCATCTACGCAAGCCTTCCACGTTTCCCTATTTTGTGCCAATCCTATCCATTTCGCGCCCTCCCGCCCAATTTCACTTACGTCTGCTTTTACGTTATCCTCCCATCTGCGTCTAGGTCTACCTAGAGGTCGCGTTGCTTTCGGTTTTCCTTTCATTATGCGCACTGCCGTACGATCATCGCCCATTCTTGCCACGTGCCCTGCCCATCTTAGTCTCCGTGATTTTATTATTCTGTTAATATTTGGTGACGCGTACAAATTATGTAGCTCGTCATTGTGCAGTTTCCTCCACTCCCCAGTTTCCTCATCTTTCTTTGGCCCGTATATTTTCCGCAGAACCTTATTTTCAAATACCCTAAAACGATTTTCTTCCGCTTTAGTGAGCGCCCAGGTTTCACACCCGTACAAGATTACCGACATTATTATAGTCCTATATATTCTTATTTTGACATTTTTCGACAGTAGCTATGACTTAAGTAATCTATTCACAGCGTAGAAGCAGGCATTACCCGAATGAAGTCTTTTATTAATCTCGGCTTTAATTTCGTTTCGATCATTTATAGTTGTACCTAAATATCTGAATTCGCTAACCTTTTCAAAAGTGATATTTCCGACTCTGAGATCCCCCTCTCCTTCGCGAATGCCCAGTTTCTCCATGATCATATATTTCGTTTTCGATTCACTCACTTCTAACCCCGTATCTTTAGCCGCATTTATAAGGATTTCCGCGTTTCTCGCAACCGTTTCACCATTATCTCCCACTATATCCAAGTCATCCGCATAGCCTAAAATCTGCGTTGTTCCGTTGAGTGTTGCGCCTAGCTCGCTAGCCTGCATTTTTCGAACAACATACTCTAGCGTCAAGTTAAAGAGTACCGTTGAAAGCCCGTCACCTTGCTTCAAACCGTCGCGTATCATGAACGATTCGGATACATTACCGCCTACTCGGACCTTTGCAGTGCTTCCGATCAGACATATTTGAATTAATTTTACGAGTTTTTTGGTACGCCAAGGAGCACTAGGATTTCATACATTTTGCTTCGTTTGACAGAGTCGTACGCTTTCTTAAAGTCTACAAATAGCTGGTGTATAGTTTCGCAATATTCCCACTTTTTCTCTAATAATTGTCTTATGGTAAACATTTGATCGCTCGTCGACCTGTTGCGCCGGAATCCACACTGATAATCTCCTATTATATCTTCCGCGAATGGTGTGAGTCTGGCCTGTATTACGTTTGACAGAACTTTGTAACAGGTAGCTAAAAGTGAGATTCCCCGGTAGGTATTGCAGTCTGTTTTATCTCCCGTTTTAAAGATCGGTATGATGATGGATTCTTTCCAATTTTCTGGTATTGTTTCATTTCTCCAAATAGCACATACAGGATCAAAAATTTTATATGTAAACGCAGTGCCCCCAAATTTAAAGGGTTATATCCCCCTTATGCTCTAAAAAACAAGGCTTTGTTAATTATTTTTTTTAAAGGACATTTGATATTAAAGGTATACAAATAATATAACATTGGATTAAGCAACTCTTGAAGAAGAGAAAAATTTTTTTTATTGACTTTCTTATACAAAATGGCGGCTGTGCAGTGATTACCGTGAACCGCTTTTTCAAAAAGATCTTCCGCGAATTTCTATTATCTAAATGAGTTTTGCTAGTGAAGTACACATGATTATATTTTTAGAATTTTTTTTCGCGAAATGGCGATTGTTTTAACAAAAAATCGTGTTATCGACAAAAATCGACTTAAATTGTTTATAACTTTTTTTCTTGTTAATTAATCGCTAAGATCGCGTGTACTTCACTAGATAATCAAATAATGAAGCTACTGGTAAAATTTTAAATCAATCGGATGTAAACTTTTTGAGTTCTACTACTTGCCGATTTTGAAAACATGGTTTCGAGAAAAACGCGTTTGAAGTTTCAAAATGCTATAAATCTTAAGAATCGCAAAAATATAGTCCATAATAATTTTTTTACCTTCAGTCTGCTATCCCTGCACCATATAATTGTCCTTCCAGGGCCTTCATTTCCTCTACTTCTTTTTTTTTTGCCTGGTGTAATGCTGCGCCTGGCCTCTTTCACGATATCGGACATACGATGCTCAGTGGTTTTGACGCGATTGGCGTCCGTTTCCACGCAAAACTCGTACATGTTTGGTCCAACAGTCAACCCAAGAGCATCGTAAACGGCAAACAGACCCGAGAAGCCGTCATTGAAGATAATAACGGCTACGTCAGTAGCAATGTCAACTATAGTTTTACCGCTTGACACCGCCTTTGGAGCAATTGACCACACTACAGCATTAAACGACTCGTTATTGTTCTGAGTATACGCACCCAAACAGCGAGACAGAAGGTTGTCGGAGATGAGTTCATTATAAATGGGTTTTATTGCGTTAAAAACATCCTCATGCATTGGACTCTTGTGCTCGTACGTTCCAAGTGTACCAAGCGCTGTACTGCGCTGCCAAGAACACCAAGAGTCTATTCCGACGGGACACTTCTCGTGTTGTGTATTCTCCTTCGTCGACATTTTATGAAGTAACGTTGCCCAAATTTCATTCCGCATTTTTTCGACTGAATCGTAGTTTCTCCTAATAGCAAGTCCGTAATAAATAGAAAGTTCATCAATTAACTTTCCCGTCAACTTTCCTCGGCCGGCAAGACCTTTCGTTGTTTTTTTCAAATTGCGCAGACGCGTTCCCATGCGCTTCTGAACGTGTTCGACACATTCTTTTTTTTCGACGATGAAATCTTTATAAGGTTTTGAGTCGACTATACCTTTATATGTTTTTGAATCGCCGTCGCCGATATATTTCAAATATTTTATATTATGAAGTTTTTCTGAGCGTTTGAACATTTCTATAACTGCATCGATCTCCATTTTCCCGGCACTACCTTCATGGTTGGCATCACAGTTCTGTTTGTGTGAAGGGTATACCTCTTCGTATTCAGCAGTACCTTCTTTTTTTTGCCAATATTCACACACTTTACAGTACTTAGATTTTACACACACATCCAATACCTTGCCAGTGTACCAACCAATCAAAGTCACCGATGCGAACAAAGACGTAAACCCTCTCTTTCGCCAAGATCCGTCGCCTGACACCGTGAGACCTTCTTTTTTACCTCGTTCGATAAAAATTTCTTTTTCTTTAATCGCTGATTTTTTCATAGATATAATTCGAACAGATGAAGTAGCAGTGGCGATATTAAATATGATCTTACTGTAAGTTGTTTGAAAAACAGGCTTTGCAAGATCCATCATAGAGCAGAACTTTTTTATACCGTTGATGCCTATGCCTATGATGCGCATAGCTAAAATAATACGGCAGTTGATCTCATAAGCACGACCATTTATTACAGGACAGCTGTTAATATCAGCATCACCACAGTTCGAACAAGACACAATAATTTTGAAGCCTAGTCCACGCTTGTTCGACTCTAAAAACCGTACGTCACCATTATATTTTTTGCATACTACTAATTCAGAAAGAGCAGTAAATACAGCGAAAAAATTAACCAGTAGCCGAAATTATTATTAACATCGCGATCACGGTCTAAATCAGTAGTTTTCAATTTCTTAGCCGAGGTACTAACGTGCTCCGAATCGCCTTCGAACGAATGGCGGTTAGGCGGGCGTCGATTACTAATTTTACTCCGTTTTGTACTTGTACTTCTTGTTTTACTGCCTTTGCGGCCACTGTACACCTTTTCACTCATAATTAAGTACTTGTAAATATAATTCACAGTTAAAAAGTAAAGCAAAACTCAAAATAACAACGTAAACAACGAGAACGGCTGATCGACTAAACACAGGGCAAGTGTGAGTAAACACGTGCTGTAAAGACGCTGTAACCATCGTAATGTCATGTAGCGACCTCTATAATTCAAATTTAAAACACGATATTGATCGTAGGTAACTTCTACTAATTTCCAAAGCCGCGAAATTCAAAAAAGCGAGCATCGCTAAATTAAGCGAAAATTGTGATTTTGGAGCATCAAAGCTGTTTGGAAAAAATTTATTTAACCCTTAGCGGCCACACCTCAGCCAGGCCACATAGCGGCCACATGGGATAACTCATTAACCCACGCTGAAAAACCTAGTTGTACAAGACATATGGGTGTTTTAACACTTGTAACCGATTGTTTCATGTTTGTTGAAGTGTTCTTCAATATTTCTAATGATTTTTATCGGTCAATTTATAGATGGCGTTCTAGAAACTGGTCAAATGTTTTAAATGTTTTAGACCTCCAATTTCACTTTTTCTGAGCCTGGGGTAACTAGTTACGCCGTGTGGCCGATAAGGGTTCAAAAAAATTTGAGTTTAAATCGGTACTTGGGCGTTGTAGGTTTTGATTCTAGGATTGTTTTGTCAAGATTTAAGCCAATAAAAAAATGCAAAAAAAACAATAACCCCTTAAGTAGTTCAGCTGGTATAGAATCGTTTCCTGCGGCCTTATTGTTTTTTAGCTTTTTAATCGCGGCCTCCTCTTTTTTGTAGGTCGTTTCGTCCATATGGAGTTCAGCAGTGTGGATTTCGTCTCCCATTTCCTCGGAGTTTTCATGCACGTTTAATAACTTATCGAAAATAGGCTTTCCATAATTTCAATAGTTCATTTTCGCTTGTCACGAGGTCCCCGTCCTTATCTTTCATTAACTGCGATCTACTCTGAAAACCCTTCATAATAGCGTTTATTCCTTTGTACATTTCGCGCGGATTATTTTCCCTGCTATTAGTTTCTATTTTTCTAATTTCATTTTTCTGATACTCGCGCTTCTTGTTTCTGTAAATCACACCCACTTGCTTTCTTATTTCATGGTATTCTTCTACGGCCCTACCGCTTTCATTGTGTACGCTATCTAATTTAGCCTTCTTGCGCCTTTCAAACCAGAGTTCGCACTCTTCGTCAAACCATGGTTTGCTCTTCGGCCTTTTTTTCTTACCCAGTACTTCGTTCGCGGCCCCTTTTATAGTTTTTTCGATAGCCCCCCATAATCTGTTCGGATCGTCATCTACTCCCGTCTGAGCATCCGTTTCCTCGAGCACCTGAAATCGGTTGCTAACTTCTACTTAATACTTGATTCGCTCTACCCCCGCTTCGTAGTTTTCCAATATCAAAGGTTTCTACTTTGTTCGCTCGCTTACTATTTTGACCGGCTACTAATCTGGCTCTTAATTTGGCCACTACTATCTAGATAATGATCCGAGTCGCAATCCGCCCCCCCTATAAGTCCTTACGTCGAGTACATTGGTGTGGCGCCTCTTATCAATTAGAAAATGATCGATTTGATTATGCGTGGCCCCGTCCGGCGATGTCCACGTTGCCTTGTGTATATCCTTGTGCTTGAAGCACGTGGTCTTGACTATAAGATCTTTTGCGGCCGCGAAATTTATGACCCTAATACCGTTATCGTTGCTGGTTTCGTGCAGACTTTCTTTGCCTATAGTGGGCCTAAACATTTCCTCTCTCCCCATTTTAGCATTGAAATCCCCCACTACTATTTTGGTGTTGTAAGACGCGAATTGGTCGATTAATTGCTCTAAAGTTTCATAATAAAGATCTTTGACTTCTTCCTCTTTGTCCTCCGTAGGACAGTGGACGTTAATAACCATGTAATTATACCACGCTCCTTCGATGATGATATACGAGAGTCGGTCATTCACGAAATTGAAACTTTTAACGGAATGTATGATTTTTTTGTTAACAAGAAATCCGGTGCCTAGGGAATGCCCGCTCGCGCCCCCCATATAAAAAGGTGAAGTTATCGGATCCTAGCATCGCGTTATCTTTCCATCGGGTTTCTTGTATTGCTACCAAATCTAAATTGTACCTCTTAGTTTCATTTATGATTTCCCGGAACGCGCCCACTCTGTGTATTTTGGCTCATTTTTTGTTTGAAATGTTTGGTAAAAGAGATAGATTACAGAGTAAGGTAGAAGAAGAAAGTAAGATAGGAGATTTTGTATAGTGTTTGTAGTTGTTGTGGTGCTTGCGTAATGTTTCGAGATGAATGCGTTCGCCAGTGCGGGCTCATCACACCCACGCCTGGGCATATCGGCTGTCCGCGACTGCTTATTCAGTTTATTCGCAGCTAACCTCTTTCTCACGGGGTTGTTCCTCTATCCGCAATCTGAGGACGCGCTGTGTAGTGATGATAGGCACCCACCCGTCCGCTCTGGACGACTACGCCCAGGACCCGTTTAGGGTAACGGCGTTGCAACAGCTCTTAATACATATAGGTATTTATATTAAGATTAATGTAATAATTCAGATAGAAAAAATTTATTCTTAATATTAAATATTATACATTTTTCTTACAATTTTATTTATTTCTATTTTTTTAATTATCTCTATGATTTTAAGAATCAATTTGTAAGAATCAGACAATCAGCGAAACAGTCTACAATTAGTAATATAATATGATATAGTAATATGTTAGCTCGAATAGAGCAAAAATTCGCTCACAGACTGATAAAGCTTCATTAATGAACTTACTTTTTATTTGAAAGATGCGGTGTATGGTTTTGATCGTTTATCGACATAAAAAAGAATGTAGTACTGGGCCGGTAGTGGTCTATCAGTACTGGACTCGCCGATACCGGTCCAATACATAACTATCAGTTGCAGAAACATAAATATATTGTTATTTATGGCCGTACGTCGTTTTATTTGATACTTAACGTTTAAAAACTACTTGTATATGATATAAGGCATATTTAGTGTTCAATCTACCGAAGTTTTAAGATGTCGAAAATCAGCAGCATTTAATGTGTCATCAATTAAGATGAAATATGTTTCCCGCA
The DNA here is from genome assembly GCA_949152435.1 of Gastracanthus pulcherrimus. Lineage (NCBI taxonomy): Eukaryota > Metazoa > Arthropoda > Insecta > Hymenoptera > Pteromalidae > Gastracanthus > Gastracanthus pulcherrimus. The sequence continues at coordinate 53,276,780 of OX424575.1, read as the reverse complement.
AGTGACGGGATTTTCTTTCGTTTGATATATAAGGACAATAATAAGAAAATATTATTTTAAGAAATAATTTATAATGTTTTATCCCATGGAAGAATTTACTCTCGGCAGAATACTGTTCGAGTATTAGTTGCCGACACTACCAGTACTTGCAAACGTTAGAGGTCCAGCACTGAGATGTAGCGGGGATGATATGAATGGGCCAGTACAACACTTTTCTTCTTGATATATTCAAAATTATACCATGAATATAATATTTTATACGCATGCGAGGCACTTCACTCAAAGTTTAGTATAATAATCATAACTACAGATTACTATCGCGCGGTCGAAAATTTCACGCAACGTTAGTAATCGTACATTAAATTAATATTTTGTTAAAAACTAGCCTAAAAAGTAGGTTAAGTTACGCTTGACGATATCGCGATGTTTTGTTTTCTTTCAATATCGGCAAAAAGTATTGCACCGACTCTGAGACGTTTTTCGGGCCAACGTCGATTCATTTTACTGGCCCATTCTTATCAAAACGATATAATCCCTTTATTGGTTCAGCACCGAAAAATAATTTACTGGCATACAATATTCAGCCAGAATCGGCCCGAACTATCACTGCTGGCAAATTCTTTCATAGGAAGTTATTGTTCATATATAAATGTCAAAATTTCATGTGAAAAGACATATCTCCTTTATTTGAAAATTCCAATCTAAATATAATGTACTTAGAATTCTATCCAATAAGAATAATTATCATCGCATATATCACCATTAGAACTAAATTGCATTTATAATTAAACATTCACTTAACCTACGCAGAGATAACGCACACATCCCTCCATACTCTCACACATAAACAAATTCTAGTCGCAACTTACGTAGTCCGATTTATACACGCACGTATCGAAATATATATACATTTATTAGCGTAGAGCTACCGCTCTCAGTCTTCAAGTTGCTATTTATTTACATAAATAGCTGTAGTCAGTATTAATCATAAAAGATTATCGTTCAATAACATACACACACGGAATTAATTGTTAACGGATTTTTCAAAGTGCAAATTTAATATATATCGCGATTCGGCTCGCACTAAGCGCCTTATTTCTATTACTCTCTCTTTTTCGCATCACCGTACTTAGCTGGGATTGTATTGACGTAGCTCGGAGATGGTGTGTTGCAACGATGACCAGACGATGTAACAGTGAGATGCAGTCTTCGTCTCGATAATGTCGCCAAACGCAGGAAGACCCAAGTACGATCTGCCGCACTAGTCCGCGCAGTATTCTACTGGCTATTATATTCACCGTCCGGCACCGCGACTGCGTAATTCCAAACCACATCGATTTATTATTTAATTTTATTTTTACAATAATACGCACTTACTTACCCCTTTCGGGATGCTTATAATTCGTGAGGAGAGCTGAGCGCTGAGTTCTAACGAGCGAGCACAGTCGCGCCTAGCTTGAACCGTCGAATCCCTTATTTTCCGCGCACGGACACATATACACACTCTAAATGTCTTCTTGCGAGCTCCCGCGACATATTACATACGATTTTGAGCTCGCAACCGACGCTTCTCGAACCTTATTATTATACATATATATATATATATATATATATATATATATATATATATATATATATATATATATATATATATATATATATATATATATACACAGACACTCCAAACTCTCCTCTATCCTTCTCTACTACATTATAATGTCCCTTACAAATTCTGATTTTTGGGTTTCCTTTCAGCTTTACGAATCTAGATTAACTAATATGTTTACGAAATCTCCACAGCGTAAAATGAAGTATGTTAGTAATTAGTAATATATAAAAGTCAAAAATGTGAATAAAATATACCCCCTCCTCGTTCTCCTCCTACGCACTTTGAAATGTTTCCACGAATCTATAATGAGCAAAATAATGCAGTGCTGGTCTCTACTACTGGCCCAGTATTGACAAAAAGAAATCCAAAATTTTTTTTGTGATTTTTGTTATTTTTATGATACTGTTTGACAGTATTGGGCCAGCATCGGGCCGATTATTAACCAGTATCGGCGCGATGTTGGCCCGTTTGTATAGCCGTACTTATGCCGATATCGAATTGGTGTTATCATCCCGATATCGGGGCGGTACTGGACCAGTAGTAGAGACACTACTGCGCCAGTATCGGGGTACTGGCACCCGGTACTGGCCCGATTGTAAATTTTTATACGGGTATACGCACGTTCAGGGCATCATTAGATTCGTGTTGAGCTTCAATCCTAAGACCGTCTAAAGCTTATCGTTCGTTAACCCTTTGCGCCCGAAATCAGTATAGACTATCTGTATTCGCCAAGAGCACGGCAACTTATAGATCTAAATCTTGGGAAAAATATTGATCCCTCAACTTCCGGCCTGTTCACGCCTCTATAAATAAAAGCGTCGTATGTGACATGAGAGGATGCGCGAGAGGGTAGAACTCTACGTGCTGGAGCGTCTGAGGTTGCGGCGTGGGTGGTCAAGAGTAGAGTTATATTATGCAGTTCGGCCGTGTTCCGCGCTTAGTGTCTCGCAAAATCGTACCGACCTCAGGCAACGTTCACTTCTCGACGACGACAAACCCGGCTGCTTATGCTTGGCTGTAGCGTGCTTTCCGTCGGGATTTCCATTTGTCGAAAATTGTCCAATCTATATATTCTCTTGCCTTTTTGTCATATTTTGACTAGTTACACAATGCGAGTATTTGACCTTTCAAACTTTAAAATTCAAAGGAATATCATTTTTCAATATATTTTAGATGTAAATTGTTGATAAAAAAATATTAGCTATATGAAATAATGTTATAAGTTATGGACAATGGAAAATATATTTTAATTAAGAAATTATGAAGATTAGTCAATCGCAATTTCTTCCCTCGTTACAGTCGTTCAGCCTATGCACACTGCGTCGATATCGTCGTCGCCGTCGTCCGATAACCCCTGTATAACCAGACCTATATACGATATTGCGCACTGCAAATATAAAAAGATAAATAAGAATTTGACTTGTAAAGTTAAAATTAAAATCGACGAACGGTTAAAAAACTTTATGACTGTTGCAATATTATGCTTTGTTCTCTTTTCTATAAAGTAAAATAAATATATGGAACCTTGAGCATTAAGCAGGCAAAGAAACAAGAAAGTCTATTGTGAGTTGTGCGAGCGGTGCGTCCGCGCGGAAAATACGAAGGAAGGAAGGAATGAAGTTCCCGGGGAAGCAAACACGCGTGCGTGTGGAGTCGCGCGCGCGCGCATACAGTTCTCTCCCCCAGGTCCGCGCGGCCTTAACGTCAGAGGAGTCGACTGGCTGGCTACGCGTCACGAATGACCCCCCGTATAAAATTTTACAAACGGGTCAGTATCGGACCAGTACTGGATGCCAGTACCCCAATACTGGCACAGTATCGACTCTACTACCAATTCGATATCGGTATAAGTACAGCTATACAAACGGGCCAACACCACGCCGATACTGGGTAATAAACGGCTCGATGCTGGCCCAGTACTGGCAAATACTATCATAAGAGTAATAAAAATCACAAATAAAAATTTTGGATTTCTTTTTGTCAGTACCGGGCCAGTACTGAACCTGTACTGCATTATTTTGATTATTGTACTCGTGGAAACACTTCAAAGCGTGGGAGGGGGGGGGGAGGGGAGGGTGAATATTTTATTAATATTTTTGGCTTCTATATATTACTAATTACTAATATATTTATTTTTACGCTGAGGAGATTTCATAAAACTATTATTTAATCTAGATTCGTTAAGTTGATATAAATGAAACCTGAAAATCAGAATTATTTCTTAAAATAAGAATTTCTTATGGCTTTTATATATATCAAACGACAGAAAATCTCAACACTTGCGGGAAACATATTTTATATTAATTGATGACGCACTGAATTTTGATAATGTTCAGACATCTTAAAACTTCGGTATATTGATCACTAAATATGTCTTATATCATATACAAGTAGTTTTAAAACGACAAGTATGAAATAACACGATGTACGGCCATAAGCAACAATATTTTTAGGTTTTTGCGACTGGTGGCGCCGACTAACGTTATAAATTAGAATTAATATACAACCAGTACTGGGCCAATATCGGGCCGGTATCGATGAGTCCAGTACCGATAGACCACTACTGGCCCAGTACCAGCCCAGTACAGTATTCTCTTTTATGTTGAAAAACGATCAAAACAATACACCGCATCTATAAAATAAAGAGTAAGTTCATTAATAAAGCTTTATCAGTACGTGAGCGACTTTTAGCTCTACCCGCGTTAACATACTTGTCGGTGCTCTCATATTGGATAGCTGTATAATAAATGAGTATCCACATAAGTACTGCCCTATGCTGTTCTGAACTGTGCTCTATATTACTACTTGTAGACTGCTTCGCTGAATTAGTTGTAATATAAATACCTATGTGTATTAAGAAAACCTTACCACATTTAAACTTGAAAATTAATTGTTAATATAACTTTAGGTAAAAATAAATGTCAAATTATAGTTACTATATCACTATATAATAACTATATTACTTTTTTTTTAGATAAATTTAAATATATTTTATAAAATATCGAATTAAAAAGATGCTCCTTTAAACTTAAAGGTTAATAAGTACGAGTATCGTTCAATAAGTCCTTAGAAAATCCAAGAGATGGCGCTTGTAGTATCGAAAATGAATTTTTCTTAGTGAGCAGCACTACTAACTAGACAGTTAAGGTTTCAGCTCTATCCATCACATAGTTTCATTTTTATTGTCAATTAAAGTAAACAACTTTCGTATATTCATAACGATGGATAAAAGTGAGTTTCGAGCGGTGATTAAATATCTATATTTAAAAGGCTTAACACCGAAAGAAATCAAAGCTGAGTTGGATGATGTTCATGGCACATTTGCTCCTGTGTTTGCAACTGTTTACAATTGGGTAAATGAGTTTAAACGTAGCCGTACATCCACAAAAGTTGAACATAGTTCGGGACGCCCAATGGAAGTGACTACCCCCAAAATGATTGACAAAATCCACGATATGATTGAAGTCGCTTCAATTTTGCACGAAAAATTGGGTGTGAAAAAAATCTCGGCAAGATGGGTGCCGCGTTTGCTCACAGTGGAGGTCGAGTCGAGGTGGAGTCGCAATCCTGAGGAGTTTCTGCGTCGGTACATAACTATAGATGAAACATGGATACACTACTACACTCCAGAGATAAAGGAACAGTCAAAACCGTGGATATTTGAAGGTGAACGGGCTCCAAAGAATGCGAAGACGGTGAAATCGGATGGCAAGATAATGGCTATGGTCTTTTGGGATACACGCAGCATCATCTACATCGATTACTTGGAAAAAGGAAAGACTATAACAGGAGAGTATTATGCGTCGTTATTGCATCGGTTGAGCGAAGAAATCAAAGAAAAACGTCCTCATTTGAAAAAGAAAAAAATCCTCTTTCATCAAGACAATGCACGGGTGCACACCTGCATAGTTTCGATGGCCAAAATTATGGAAATAAAGTTCGAATTATTACAACATTCACCGTATTCATCAGATTTGGCCCCCAGTGACTTTTTCTTATTTCCAAACTTGAAAAAGTGGTTTGGCGGACGACGGTTTACGTCGAACGAAGAGGTTATCGCCCAAACAAATGCCTATTTTGAGGAGCTTCCGAAATCCTACATTTTGGACGGCTTAAAAGATTTGGAGAAACGCTTGGAAAAATGTATAGAGCTAAAAGGAGATTATGTTGAAAATAAGAAAAAATTTTCTTTCTATCATATTCTAAGGACTTATTGAACAACCCTCATAATATAAACTTATGAAAATAAAAGGCTGCATATTTCTTAATGTACCACAAGTATTATAGGATTAAGGTTTTGAAGAATTTGTTGTCTTTAAAAAACATATCTTTAGCTTACCAATGAAATGATAGGAAAAGAGATTAACCAAAGTTATAGTGCATTAAAGCTAAAATTCTTCGATTTTTTAAATTTTATCCTAAGATATGGTTTTAAAACACTATAACTGTAGTCAATCTTTTTCAAATTCCATCATTGGTTAGCTAAAAGTATGTATTTAGAATAACAAATAAGACCTTAAGAACCGCAATTCGATCTTTTTGATTCTCAAAACATTGTGGTGCATCATGAAATATAAAGGTTTCCATTATGTATATTCATGTATGGCACTTACCGATCTTTAAATGGAAAATAAAATATTTTTTAATTTTGATAAAATATATTTTGATTAATCTAAAGACTAAGTAATATAATATGATTTATTTATTATTTTTATCTCACCATTTAATAATATATAACATATAATTTAAAGGTGGTTAGATCGAGGGTTCGATTCCTTGAAAATATTTAAGAATAAAGGAATATTATTATGAAAATTGTTTCTTTATTATGTGTATATACCAGTATATTTTCAAATTTGATAAACATAGCTGAAATAAAATATACCGAACAATAAATGTAAAAGAGTTCTGGTTCAGCATAGACTCGCCAGTACTGAGTTTGCCGATACTGTTTCAGTATTGGTGTACTATCGCAAGCCAGTACTGGACCTATCGATATTAATCCAGTATCGACTAGACGATATTAACATGTTGTTAAAGATACGGTACTGGTGCAATGTCGGCCCAGTATTGACATGCCAGTACTGTCATGTGGGTACTGGGCCAGTATTGCTTTTACGGTCGAACCAGTACTGGCATTTTTCCGGTATCAGCAATTTTTATACGGGTATTTATATATGTGGAAGTAGTGTACATTATGAAAATAAATTTTATTTTATCAACAATTCTAATGTTTCTAACAGAATTATTGCCAATCGAAAATAGTTACTAAAAATGCAAAACCTTCTTCGGTAGTCATACAATTTTTCGGTATTCATTATTTTTAAGGTCCCATTTTGTTCCTTAAATGTTTTTTTATAAATCGACCAAAACAAAATTTTTAAATAATTTTTTTTGCTAAGACAATACTTATTGTTTAATTAGATTGCACGAGTTCATATAAGTTTATTGTAAACTATAAGCTTTTTCTTAACAACAAAAAATTATTTCAAAATTTTGTTTTTATCGATTTATAAAAAATTATTTAAGGAACAAAATAAGACATTAAAAATAAAAATTGCATGAATCCCGACAAAAGTTTTTGCATTTTTAGTGACCTCTTTCTCGATTGACAATAATTATGCTTGAAATATCCAAATTGTTGATACAAATTATTTTTAATTTCATAATGGATACTACTTCCATGTATATAAATATTGACACTAATGAGTTTTAACTACATAAAAGAAGAAATTGGTCGATTTAAAGCACCCAAACCTCCTTAAAAGCCTAACCTAGCGGCGTTAACCAGTCAGAGAAATGCTTAAGTGATTGCAGAATTCAAGCGATTTCACTGCGATTTCATTTCGATTTCCTGAGAACAATTTCTGGCGATCTTTAGTAAATTTACCAACCTTAATGATATTAGTTTTATGTAAAACTTATAATTTTATATGAAAGAAAATTAAATTATTGTAATAATTAGAAATACAAAAAATGAAACAATGTAAATCATTTAAATTAATTTCATTAAAATAAGAAAAAATATATTAATCATTTTCGATAAAAATTCTGCGACCCTATGCATTGCTTGTGAATCCAGATATTGAACATAGACATATCTTACAGCATGTAAAGGAAATAAGAATTTAGTAAAATTAATTGATTTTAACAATTTTGCATTTAACAATCGGATTCGTAAAACTTTGTTTAATTTATGTGTACCATTGAAAAGACCTATTTTTTTATACATTTTCAAATAAAAAACCTATTACTCCACGACAACTTGTTTTCGAAAAAACTTGAAAAATAACTGTTAAATACTATTTTTAATATAATTAAAAATGCAATGTTAAATTTTAATTTTACTCTATTAACAATATTAGTTATTATTAATTATAAAGGTTTGCTTAAACGAATACAAGATTTTGAAAATATTATGCTTTAAGGAACAATGGATTTGAATCATTTTAAAGTTTCAAAATCTTGTAGATTTCCAATCAAAAGGTGCAAATCCCTTGGTTTGTTCCTAGAAATATAATGTTGTAAAAATCTTGTATTCGTAAACACATAATAACCCTTCTACAAGTGCAAACACTAACAAAATTACTTGTTATTTTTCGGCGATCGTGCCTTATAAGCTACGCTTTTTGCATGCCTTACATCACTCGTGATACAAGGCGCGGAGACATTTCATATTTATATGGCTCAAAAAACGATAAATTGACTTTTAAAGGTTAAATTTAATTGAAAAAAGTTAATGTAAAAGTTAACTAGCTAATGTTATAGAGATAAAAATTAATAAGTTGAGTTAACTACTAAAAAATCCTAAAATTATCTTGTATTACGTTAACTGTTTAACTTAACTTTTAACTTTTCAACTAGTTACTCCCCAACTCTGGTAAAATGGCATACGATTAAACATAACCTAAAAAACCGCTGCTAACTGCTTTAGCACAATGCTTTCTCAAACAGAATTAATGCACAATCTTTTATTGAATATTTACATTGATACAAGTGATTTAATGAGCAATCAACAATGCTATTATGTCAAGCTAGATAAATGATGAATTGTTGACTCAAAAACTTAATCAGTTGTATGCGAAGTCATTTCTAATCATACTACAAAATTATAATGAAAAATACAAATGCGTTCAAAAGTAATGGTGACCACAAAATGCGATCACATATTTAAAATCGTATGTTGTTCACAAAAAGAATTTAAAGTATTTTTTAGATATATAAATAGTAAGGAATTTATGCATTGTTTATGAAGAAGTGCACATTTATTACTTAGCTAATTTATAAATGTATAAATTTACTATTAATTTATTTCAATTTTGGAAAATTTTCAAGTACAAAATTACATTTTATTAACTAAAACAACTTTAAAGTAATTGTAAAGTACACCAATTGAAAGAAAATTCCGTGAGATTTAATCAAACGCAAAAAGTTACAAAAATATTTTTTGCTAATTTCACAAATTTTAAACATTAGAATTTAAAAATTGTAATGCTTCAACTAAAACAAACTTTTAAGTCATTGTAAAATACGTCAATAGAAAGAAAATTGCATAAACTTTACGAATATATGTATCTTCATCACATATCAAACAGATGAAATAATAAAATAATTCTTTTACAATTTTCAAAAATTATAAAATTTAAAATTGTAATTCTTTAATAGACACAAACTTTAATATTATAAAATACACCACTTGATAGGAAATTACATTAACTTTACGAATTTATGCATATTTTTGACGTGCCTAACGCATAAATAACAAACATTTTTTTTAGTTTTTCGATAATTTAAAAAAAATTTTAAGAAATACAGTAAGTTTTGAATATTTAGCTCCCAAATCAAATCAGTGCTATGTTGAGTTATATTTATATTTTATATATTATATAACCTTATATTTTCGTCATCGCAAAAAGTGTAATAACTTGGAAATGAACAAATTGTTGTATAAAAACATGTTTTTGGATAAAAGGAACCCATTTCGAGCATACCCTAAAATGTATGTACGGATATGGGTATGTATGTAATCAAGTTTATCAATTATCTCAACGAGGTCTTAGCCATAGCGGTTAAAATTTATGGGAAATACTTGTCTTATCATTGGAAGCTGACGGTCCTATTTTCAGTTAAATCCGATTTGTATATTCCAAATAGGACCATTTTTATAGATATTATTTGAATATTAGAAAATCGATCTTTAGCTGTATCTTGAATAAATTTCATTTTTTCACAAAATTTTCTACAGTAAAGTTGTAGATCTCGAAAAAACACTTTTGCAAAAAAACTTTTTTGCATTTAACACTTTTTGGAAAAATGTTACTAAAACCGAGTTCACTGAGGAAAAACAAAAAATAAAGTGCAAAAAGGCATTTATTTTTACTTTTTAATATGTCAAACCAACAGGGATCAATAAATATGATAGGCGAGCGCGAAGCGCGAGCGTCGGCGTTCGTGCCTTATAAGCTACGCTTTTTGCATTCCTTGCATCACTCGTGATACAAGGCGCGGAGACATTTCAAAGCGAGCTTGCAGGCCGCAGACCTCGTGGCCAGCTAGTTTATCTACTTTTTATCTTGATTTTTTTTTAGATATTTTATTGTTAGATACAGTATCTAGATTCTATTGTATCTAGATACTGTATCTAAAAAGAATGTATGTAAACAAATCCAGATGTGTATCTATACTTTCATGTCAAAAAGTACGATTAAAAGTATCTGGACCCAAAAGTATCTAGATACACAAGTATCTAGACATTGTATCTAAAAAATGTATCTTAAAAAAATCCAGATAGAAAGTATCTAATAAAATGATTCTAGATACCTGTATATCTAGATACAGAAGTATCTAGATATTGTATCTGAAAACAAGTATCTTTACACAAGTGTGCAGATATTTTATTAAAGATATTTTGTATATCTAGATACGTATCTAGATACATATATCTTAGCCCATGACTAGATGTAGGCGTATACTCTCTCAGAGCCCTCGCGATTCAAGCCTTTGGAACTCCATCCCCCGCAGTGTCAAGTACCTGTCATCGCTGTGGAAGTTCAAGTCAGCGATGAACAGGTACTGCGTACTCATAATAATATAACATTGCAAAGTCTGTAAGAAGTGTGTGTGTATTTATAAGCTTGAATGATCCAATGATTGTATGAGTGAATGAATTAGTATGATATATTATTACAAATGACGTGATAGATAAATATTGTGCAAATTTGTTATTATAATACTGATGATCATTATGTGATATTTTATATTAATGATACTGACTGAAATGTATAAATAATGTATTGGATATGAGGTAAAAGAATGAAATAAACTCAGAATTTTTCAATTTACTTTCGACTTTATTCTGAGTAGCACAAGCAAAGATGCACGTCTGATCTCTAGCAAATACGGTCGGAGACTGACATCCAGAGCAGCCAGCGAGTTATAGAAAACACATAGAAACCCAGCATACGTAAACACAAAACAATGGTTCCTTTTTACATGCACGTACACTATGATTGGCCCCAAGTGCCTAGGCCCTCCACAAGAATCTGAGGCGACCAGGCAACGTGTTGAGGCGCCCCGCTGCGAAGTGTCGCAGCCTCGGTCACAGTGCGCAACCCGATACAGCCATAATAGAGTTTATTTATCTTACGTGGTATGCTTAAGTATTCCGCGTATATTAGATTTGGTTTTGTTGCAATTTCAACATAATGTAAACTTATGTATAGTTTTAAAGCAAAAATAAAATTTTCTCTCTCTCTCTCTCTCTCTGTCTCTCTCTCTCGCTCTCTCGCTCACTCTCTCTCACTCTCTCTTGCTCTCTCTCGCTCTCTTACTCACTCTCTCTCTTTCTCTCTCTCTCTCTCTCTTTCTCTCTCTCTCTCTTTTTCTCTCTCTCTCTCTCTTTCTCTCTCTCTCTCTCTCTAAAATGTAAAAGCAATATAATTAAGGCTGTAGTTTCTTGCTTGATTTGCAAAAGACATTTCCACACAGGCTGTGCACGCGACTATTTAAAATCTAAATGTGCACGACCGTGTTGTGTAGGAAATATAATTTTGCCACCCTTTCTACGGACCAACGACACATTTCCCATGAGTGGCCTTGGTGATGACCTTTTGGACTCTGTTGAAATTAATATCTCAGATTCTCCTACTCCTGCAAACTCAGTGTCCATCTTACCGGGAAATATTTCATCTCAATTAGTCCATCTGATCAAATGTCAAAAATGATGGCTCATATCTTATCAAAAGGCCAGAAATTATCCTCGGTAAATTCACAGTTAGAAATTCACAGTTAGAAATTATCTTCGGATGTGAAAAACTATGCCGAATTACTCTCACACCACTCAGCAGACACCGAAACGCTTTCCGGGCAAGCTAAAACTCTTCAGGCTAAGGATAATGATATTTATAGATAAATTTAGAATATAAAACCGCTGCCAATTCAATGACACTTAGCTTCCTCCAACTACATTAATTGTTTCAATATGAAATTCTTTGCTCTTATAAATTATTGTTATATTGCTATATCTTACCGAAATATAACCGTTTAAATCATTTTATCATTTTAATTATTATTATCATTATCATTATCATTATCATCATCATCATCATCATCATCATCATCATCATCACCATCATCATCATCATCATCATCATCATCATCATCATCATCATCATCATCATCATCATCATCATTGTGGACCAAAAAATAACATAACGACTCCTAAGTCTCCAGATTAATAAACGTCAAGTAAATCCGATTTATATTAAAACTTAAATTCACCATTTTGAATTTAGTATTTTTGTTAGAAAATGCATAATCAATCCAATGTATAGCAACCATACCCCAAAAATACCCAATTATCAATTTTCAATCAAATACAATTGATTTTAAAAAAAATTATTAAATCATAAAAATGAAAATAAATAATAAAACAAATCGAATTGATGAGTCTTAAGAAAATATAGTATAGCCAAAAATTGTATACTCTTTCAAAGGCATTTACACTGAATCGATAATATTACTTCTACATACCAAAATAATTTACCTCATCAATATCCGAATATCGTAAAATAGAAAAATCATTATAAACCAAAATCGAGTCGATAAATCTTAAAATTTCTTTGTAATTCCGAATCCTTATTAAGAAACAAAAAAATGAGCCCTGGTTGACAAAAAACTACAGCACCGTTCTCGAGATATGAGCGATCAAAAATTTTTTTGAAAAAAGACATAACCTTAAATATCATGAGAAACAAAAGTCCTCATGATCTGGGCAAATAATTTAGCCAAGATATTACTAAAAGCTACCTTTCTGGACATTTTCAGGCAAATTAAAGCCGTTTTACTCAAATAAACGGACGACAAAAAAATTTTTTCACAAAATGATTTTTTTCTCAGAAAAAGAAAAAGAAAGAATTTGAAAATTTTACAGCATATTCTGCGTCATATTCCTAATCACCTCAAAATATTTCAAACCTTTTCCTTCATATTTTTCACAGATAATGCTGTTTAAGTAAAAAACAACATTTCCGTGTATAACAAACCGGGAAATGACTTTTTTTTAATTTCGGGTCGGAAAAGATAGACAATTTTATGCTCTTTAAAATGCATTAAAAATGATTAGATAATATTATTTTAAACATACAAAAAAAAACGAAAAACTAAAACTCAAAAATCGAAAAACCACTATAAAAACTAAGCAACATTGAAAAATCAAAAAAAAATTTTTAGTCGCTTTACTTAAAAAAAAAAATCCAATGAGCTCTGAATCAGGTAATTTAACCGTGGATTATTCGAGATACAAACGGATACATAAATACATACACACACACACGCATCCATATGGACATTTTCTAAAAATAGTGTATTTTAACTTCTTATGTCTCAAAACATGTTTCTAACGTGTTTTAAGCAAAATTTTTTCTTTTTACTATTATAAAGCTTCCTTCAGGAGGAAGCAAAAAGTACTGATGCCTATGGTGCTCCTTCCGCTGAAATACTTGTTAGTGGGATTCCAAATACCCTTTCGGATATGTCATATACCGTATTAGTTAATCGTATTTTAACCCATTTAAATATTCTTACTTAACCCTTTGTGGCCCACATTTTTTTGTTCAATATTTTAAGCTGAAATTTGTTACTCGGGGGTTTTTGGGGTCGCTGATTACGAATTTGAATTTTTGTTAATTAGTATTATAGAGAAACGTCTTAGTTAATAGAAGAATGTAAAATCATTTATATACACTTATAAATACATTTTTATACATAAAAATCTTAGACTAAAGAGGTGGCTGTTATAATAGCCACTAAGCCACAAAGGGTTAAGGGAAAATGGGAGCGAACTTTACCATTGTGACCTCCATCTCGCGCCGTATTTTTCGTTATACGTCTAAAATTTACATAGTAACATCAAAATCGAGGGCATGGTGCGTTTCTTACACATAAGAATTATACACGTAATTATTGTACACAATTTAGCATTGGTCAAATTATATATAGATATATTTGACCAATGCTAAATTGTGCACAATAATTACGTGTACAATTCTTATGTGTAAGAAACGCACTATGCCAAATCGTGGACAACAATGTCTTTGAGTATTAATAGCTTCAAAAGTATTTTATTATGAAATATTATTATAATTGACCAATTGGAAACGGTACAAATGACGGTCATCTTACCGTCATCGGAGGCTTCACCTCGCGTCGTATTTTTCGTTATACGTCGAGAATTCATAAAAAATCGTACATAGCGACCTTGATAATTATTTATTATTATATAAAGAATAGTGAACAATGACATTTTTATACTACAAATGCCTACAAATTTTTATTGTTGTGATGCAAGTTTTGGAGGTTAGGTAAAATTTCTACCAACTAGAATAGCTCCGACATCCCCTTAATGACTTCTTCCAAATTTCGGGATAAGTTGAGCTATTTATTGATAGATTAAACAGTGTATTTAAAAATGGCATAAGAATACTTGTGAAATTTTTAAAATACCTGAGAGAGAGACCATTGTAACTTCAACCCTTTGATTTACTTATGTACGGTAGTACGGCTACAAAAATGTTGGTATGTGTATCCAGAGTATGTAAAAGAAATTTCAGACCCTAAAAATGCGTTTTTTTTTTAATATTTTGATATTTTGCCAACATTGTTTGATTTTTAATTCAAAAACTAGGGACTTTTGAGAAAAAAGTGTAGGAACATTTTTTGGTCAAAATAAGGTAAGAAATATAAAAAAAAATTATTAGACCCTATTGTGATATTTATTGTTATATTAAGATTCTAGAAAATCGTCATAATTTTTTTCAAAATAAAACATCTTAAAAATTAGTTTTTCGTATTTCCATTAATTCTAGACTAGTTAGAATATGGTCTCAACCTGAATATAATTTTTGCAGAATTTTTAAATAGCGCATTTTTTTAGGTATTTCCATTGTGTGAATGTAATAAAAAGTCACCATTTAATAACTCTGCAGGAATTATATTTAGCTTGAGATCATTTTGCACAAGGTCTAGAATGAAAGCTGACATGAAATATTAAATTTTAAGATTCTTTGCTTTGAGAAAGGTGATGGCGGTCTGCTAGAATTTTAATATTACATCACAATGCATGGGTTTATAAAGAACAAATACCGAAAAAGAGTGCGCAAATCAAAAATTCTGCAAAAATTACATTAAACTTGAGACTATATTGCAACTAGTCTAGAATTAAAGAAAATACGAAAAACTAAATTTTAAGATGTTTTATTTTGAAAAAAATTATGGCGATTTTCTAGAATCTTAATATCACAATATATCACAATGCATTAGATCACAAAATATCACCATAGGGTCTAATTTTTTTTTATATTTCTTACCTTATTTTGATCAAAAAATGTTCCTACACTTTTTTTTCAAAAGTCCCTAGTTTTTGAGTTAAAAATCAAACAATGTTGGCAAAATATCAAAATATTAAAAAAAACGCATTTTTCAACCTTTAATTGCTATTGACATATAACACCTTACGGTCTGAAATTTCTTTTACATACTCTGGGTACATATACCAACATTTTTGTAGAGTTTCAGACATTTTTATTTGTCGACTTGCTCACTTGACATGGAAACCACTCATATATATATATATATATATATATATATATATATATATATATATATATATATATATATATATATATATATATATATATATATATATATATATATATATATATATATATATATAAACACTCATATATATATATATATATATATATATATATATATATATATATATATATATATATATATATATATATATATATATATATATATATATATATATATATATATATATATATAAACACTCATATATCTATATACATAAAAGAACTTGTCCTGAGTGACTGATTCATCAACGCCCAGACCAAACCACTGGACCGATTGGCTTGAAAATTTGTGGGTACGTTCCACTCACATAGTAGGTGCTCACTAAGGAACGGTTTTTTAAAATTTCACCCCCAGGCGGTGGAAAGGGTTAAAATGTGATTTTTAGTTTTTTTACTGTAATTCTTCAGTGAAAAAAGATTTTGAGACGGTTTTTGAGAACGTATAATATTTTAAATTATTGTTCATATATAAATGCCAAAATTTCATGTGAAAAGAAATATCTCCTTTATTTGAAAATTCCATACTAAATATAATGTACTTAGAATTCTATCCATTAAGAATAATTATCATCGCAAATATCACCATTAGAACTAAATTTCATTTATAATTAAATATTCACTTAATCTACGCAGAGAGAACGCACATATCCGTCCATACTCCATACTCTCACACATAAACAAATTCTAGTCGCAACTTACATAATCCGATTTATACACGCACGTATCGAAATATATATACATTTATTAGCGTAGAGCTATCGCTCTCAGTCTTCACGTTGCTATTAATTTACATAAATAGCCGTAGTCAGTATTAATCATAAAAGATTATCGTTCAATAACATACACACACGGAATTAATCGTTAACGGATTATTCAAAGCACAAATTTAATATATATCGCGGTTCGGCTCGCACGAGCGCCTTATTTCTATTACTCTCTCTCTCTCTCTCTTTTTCGCATCACCGTACTTAGCTGGGGTTGTATTGACGTCGCTCGGAGATGGTGGTTGCAACGATGACCAGACGATGGAACAGTGATGCGGCCTTCATCTCGATAATGTTGCCAAACGACTGCGTAATCCCAAACCACATCGAGTTATTATTTAATTTTATTTTTACAATAATACGCGCTTACTTACCCCTTTCGGGATGCTTATACTTCGTGAGGAGAGAGAGAGCACTACGATATTCACGTTTTGCTTGACGAGCGGGCTCTTCTGCTTCGTAAGCCGCCTCGCTGAGTTCTAACGAGCGAGCACAGTCGCGCCTAGCTCGAACCGCCGAATCCCTTATTTTCCGCACGGACACACATACACACTCTAAATGTCTTCTTGCGAGCTCCCGTGACATATTACATACGATTTTGAGCTCGCAACCAAAGCTTCTCGAAACT
This sequence comes from Gastracanthus pulcherrimus, assembly GCA_949152435.1. NCBI lineage: Eukaryota > Metazoa > Arthropoda > Insecta > Hymenoptera > Pteromalidae > Gastracanthus > Gastracanthus pulcherrimus. The sequence continues at coordinate 53,259,626 of OX424575.1, read as the reverse complement.
TATTATTATACATACACATATCTACATATACAGACACTCCAAACTCTCCTCTATCCTTCTCTACTACATTATAATGTCCCTTACAAACGATTTCTGGGTTTTATGAAATTCCACCACCGGGGGGGAAAGGGTTAAGATGTGTTTTTTCTTTCTTTTACTATGTTCTCCAATTAAAGTAGATTCGTACATGTCTCATATACATAGTAAAGTATATAGTACCGATAAAGTGCCGCTAGATGGCTACGCTGAGCCTTACCCGTAAGTGAAACAATCGAGTCTGGAGTATATATAAAGGCGATAGAGCCTTAAGGGGACGCTGGATATTTCTGTCCTTGTCTAATTGAGTTTTCATTCATAATTTTAAGACAAATCATTTTTTTGAAAAACTGGGAGTTGTCCCCCCTTCGTTTTATAGTAATCTAAGTATATCTCCAAGCTGGTTTCATATGATTGTATTGTTTTCGAGAAAAGTTTGATACGCTATGAGGGCCAACTACATGGAGATTAACCTTTACATATAGAGTATCAAAGTTTTCTCGAAAACAAAACAATCATATGAAACCAGCTTAGACATATAATTAGGTTACTGTAAAACAAAATGGGGACAGCTATTATTTTGTCATTAAACAATTTACTTTGTAAATAAATAGCGAAATACGTGTGTAGGATAGTAGGAATCTACTGTCGGTATCCGACGTCTCCTTAAGGGGACGCCGGATATCTCTGTCCTTGTCTAATTGAGTTTTCATTCATAATTTTAAGAGAAATCATATTTTTCTTTAAATAATAGTTGTCCCCGCTTCGTTTTATAGTAATCTACATATATGTCCAAGCTGGGTTCATATGATTGTTTTGTTTTCGAGAAAACTTTGACACACTAAAAGGGCCAACTACGTGGAGATTAACCTTTACATACTAAGTTTGTCAAAGTTTTCTCGAAAACAAAACAATCATATGAAACCAGCTTGGACATATTATTAGGTTACTGTAAAACAAATTGGGGACAGCTATTATTTTGTCATTAAACAATTAACTTTGTAAATAAATAACGAAATACGTGTGTAGGATAGTAGGAATCTACTGTCGGTATCCGACGTCTCCTTAAGAAGGCATTAGGAGTCTGAGAGCCCTAGCCAATCGTGAGTAATATCACTGTGTTTCTGCATTATTTTCGATAGTTTGCGTTGGTTTTTTGAGTATTTTACGATGAGTGTAGAAATATCTTCTATATACATATAAGAACATGACCTAACTGACTGACTAACTGATTCATCAACGCTCAGCCAAAACCACTGGACCGATCAACTTGAAAATGTGTGGGTATTTTCCTACTAAATAATAGGTGCTGACTAAGAAAGGGTTTTTTGAAATTCCACCCCTAAGGGGTGAAAAGGGTATGAAATGTGTTTTTATGGTTTTTTACTATATTTCTGGAAGGAAATAAGATTTTAAATTGATTCTTGCGGCAAAATATCAGAAATACGATTATGTAACAACCAATTTCTGGGTTTGCCGAAATTCCAGCCCTAAGGGGTGAAAAAGGGTGAAATGTGTTCTAATATTTTTGTACTGTATTTCTTTAATTTATCCAACGAAACAAGATTTGATTGAAGACAAAAGATTAAGTTGATTCATGCGCGAATTTTTTGAAAAAGTATAAATTTCTTCAGGTTAATTTTCAACTAAATATAATTAAGAAGCAAAATAAATATTTATAAATCAATCTATATCTATAAAAGAATATGTCCAATACACCTACTCACTGGCTCACTCACTCACTCACTCACTCACTCATCAACGTCCAGACCAAATCACTGGATCTTTAGACTTGACATTTTTGTGGTATATATCTCTTATGGTGTAGGGGTGAGATAAGAACGGATTTTACCCCCATCCACCTCTAAGAGGGTGAAATAGAGGTAAACGTGTTTTAACGTTTTTATCGACATCTTCGGAATATCGAAAGTTATGAATTCGATTTTTATCCCCAAAGGTTGCCTATGAAACTACCTAAATATCAATTTATGGATTTATGGTTATCCAAAAGGAGTAAAATCCTTTCTTATCTAAACCATAACACATATATATTTTATTATATTATAAAATTTCAAGTCTCCAAGTCAAATAAGAAATATTATTTACTGGTGAGTTCCACGCATTATTAGCACGGGCGAAGCCGTGACGGGGGATGCTAGTATGTACATATGTGAAAACATGGTCATTTTTAGCCCTGAAAAACTTTAAACCTATCAGCTTAAAAAAATCTGAAAAAATTTACATGCGTTCTACATACTAAAAAAAATATTTTTTCAGAAATTAAAAAAAAAATTTTTTTTTTTTTTTTTTTTTTTTAACGTCGCCATGTTTGTGCTTCCATGTGGTGCTAATCGACGACGGGGGTCTGTGGTGTGTTTGTAAACAAAGCACATGTAATTTTTACAGAGGTGCTTGTATCAATCGGCAGAGACTAGGATTCGAACCCGGGTCACCGGCGTGGGAATCCGACACTCTACCGACTGAGCCGCCGCAGGCCCCAAAAAAAAATATTATTTTGTTTTGATATTCTAACGAATTACCCATATATTTACGTATATTCTAAATTTTTCAGAAAATAACCTATATTTATATATATGGGTCAATCCATACCAAAACGCACACGGCTCTGCCCAAAAATGGTAAAGACTTAGAAAAACTTGTGTAGGGTCAAAATTTAGGGTTTTTTATGTAGAATCAATAGCTATGTGGCGCTTTTCAAAATTTTCAAAATGGCGGTCCCAAAAACCCGATTTTCTGACTAGTTTTCCGAAAATTTTCCGATTAATCGTTCATAAAAATATAGATAAAAAACGAAAATTGTGAGTAAAGGTCATTTTATATGTTTTCGGGTACGCTGAATCCGAATCCGCTGACCGTTTAACCTTATCACTCCAGGATTTGCTCTAACCTCAAAAAATACCTTAAAAACGCTCAAACAGGCATGATTATGGCTAGATAAAGGTTCGTGACGATGCATTTGTTCGTTTCAAGGGTCGCGTATTTCAAATCCAAGGTCCGTTCAGCTCGTTCAGTCCAAAATTTGCCCCTAGCATCAAAATATTTTTCAAAAACGCTCAAATAGGCATGATTACGGCCAGATTAAGGATCGTGACCATAAATTTATACGTTTTCGAGATCGCTGATTTTAAGTCTAAGGTCCGTTTAGCCCGACAAGCCCAAAATTTGTCGCTAACCTCAAAAAGTACTTCAAAAATGCTCAGCGGGCATGATGACGGCCAGATGAAGAATCATGACCATATATTTATACGTTTTTGGGGTCACTGATTTCAAATCCTAAGTCCGTTTAGTTTCATCAGCTAAAAATTTGTTTTTAACCTAAAAAAATACCTGACAAACGCTCAAATGGGCAGGTTCATGGCCAGAAATGGACTGTTATACTTTAAATCTCTACAACATCTTCCTTTTTATCACTTGAAAATTTTCTGATAATAATACTCTTGTTTCGTAGTGGAATAAAACAGTGATTGCTTGAAATTTGTGGGACAGAAGGAGTCTCGTCAAATCGCCTTTTTAATCTTCTTTGAGTGTTGCTATGTGTTACTTTTGAATAATAAAAGAACTTTATATTTTTTATTGAATGGCATGCCCACTCATAAAGCTGCTTAGCTGTTAAAATGCTGTTGATTGCTGATGCTTGGAGGCTTGCGTTTCTAGCTCCAATTTTAAGAGTTGCACCAAGGCCATCCTGTGGGCTTTTTCTGTGAGCCGTCGCGCAAAAATGCCATTCTGCTTTGATACCAAAATCATTTTCATGATTACATAAATTTTGGATATTAAATCGATTTTTAAAATGTTGTTTTGCTCCATCAGAAAAGTAGATAATCTTTGTAACTTTGTGTTGTTTCTCTAGGTAATCAATTATCATCGAATTACATACATACACCGCTGCAGAGTCATGAGTATTTGATTCAGAAATCACGATTATATTTCCATGTTTTAATTCACCTTCATCTCGATAATA